>CM066202.1:7522862-9922862 GCA_033675215.1 Rhodiola kirilowii
GATATAGATGAAAATGCTGTGCATTATGTTTGGACGATACACCTATATAGAGTTCAACTGTACTACATTAATACATTTGTGAATTATGAATATTTTGAATGCTAACAGTAAAAAAAAGGGTATGATTTTTGTTGTTGTTGTTGAAAAAACCTATGTAAAAAGTGGGACTTTACTTCTCTTAGGTTTGGTGTCGATCTGTGAGAGAATAAGTTAAAATACTTATACTACATAGAGGGCCTACAGCTGTAAAGACAAGAAAACTTCTGAATTCTGATTCATGGATAAGATTAATGAGGAGGAGAGACTTTCATCCATATATTTATTGACGAATAAACATACTGTGATACTGATTATACCTAATATATGCCGAGTTGCCATTGTCAAGTGAAATTCCACATTATTGTATATATATATATGGTTGCCAAAGCTTCATTCTTTTGCACTAATCTGGTTACTCTGGCAAACTTCATTAACACAACTCTCTTAATTTCAGTATCACTATCACGAAACAAGCGAAAAAACAATAATGCTTTTGACAAACTAACGCTATCTTTTGTTCACCTCCGACAATATGTCAATCGGATAAAAATTATTCAGTGCAGCGCATTCATATACTACTAGTGTTAAAACAACATTATCAAAACGACATCGTTCAACATTTGCAAAATTTAACTTCACTGTACTGCAACGGAATCCATGCCAACCCAACTTGTTATTTTTTATTATTAGAAGTGAGACTTCGCGTAGACTAACCCAACCAAAGTTGTGCATTTTCTTTTGACTCAGCTTTCCAAAGTTTGTACACTCTGTGGGAGACAAGCTTGGTTGCTTTTCACAAACTAACATTGCACACTTATGTACTCAACCAAATATTCATGATTAAAAGCTGAAAACATCATCAACAAAAACATTAGTGTACAACTAGTGGGAGTAATTTCTATTGTAGACAGATTACATTCTAATTCGTTTGTAATAATTAAACTAATGCAAGTGGCACCATTAATAAATTTAAAAGGAGAGATACATTCACATGAAAAGATCATAATTAATCAAATGGGGTCCTAAAAAGGGATAAACTAATAGCTGTCAACCTTAACCCAACATTTACAAGTCTTGTTTCCTAGTATACCACTTTCATTTGTGAGATGCTAAAAAGATTTTCATGTACAGCTATGGCACCACTCATATTCAATTTTGGCAAATCAATGCTAATCTATCCAATGAAGTTTGCAAGTAGCCATTAACAAATGCCCAAAATTATCAAACTAGTAAGTATTTACTAGGTTACGCATTTTGAGAACACTAATCTTGTTTTGTTGTTGCTTTACCATGTGCTAACAATTAATTACAAAGTGCTAGTTTTAGCAAAGGCTATATAGTACTCTTTAGGGTTACTATTTGAATTCAACATTAAGAAAAGGGGAAATGGCAAGAAAGGTCATTGAAATAACACATTCCGTCAAATTACGGTTCGAACTATTCAAAATAACAATTAGGAGGTAACTTTTTACTTTTTTTTTTAAATTGATTCGTCTCATTTTTAAATGAAAATTTGTTGACTTGTAGTAACGACTCAGATGAACTAATGTGTTGATTAAGGATATTGACCTAGTTTAAATTAGTTGAAAAATAAACATAACCCAGTAAAATTATATATGATTGTGAATATGCTCCAAAAATTGTCATCGTTTTGATAACTTGGATCGTATTTTGGCAATAATTGATAATTCAAATCTTTTTTGCGCTTTCCGTAAAAAAATATGAGAAATTAATAAACCAGTGTGATTCAAAATCCTTATATAGAGTCCAATTCGAAAGGTTACTGTATGGTCATGTGAATAGCCATTAATAAACAAACCCTAAATCCATATCCTTATCCAATCATTATATATCTAACTAGGGCTTTTACTTTTAGGGTAGTTCACGGTTGATTGACCAGTAGAGGACTTTGCCTCATTTTCGCTGTGTCCAAGGAGCAATCCACCAATCAACAGTTATCTAAATTTTGGTGATTTTTGAAATCAACCATGACTTTGAACTCCGCACCCATTCCACTGAGTACGTAGCTCCATGACATTGGCTGCAGCTTAAACCAATGGTACTTCATTTGATTTGAGTAATCAACTCTCTTAAATTAGTGGGGAGATGATTTGTTGCATGAAATAAAAGGTAAAATTTTCCAATTTACTTAAATTCAATAAACTGATTCCCAATTTATTCAATTTGACAAATTAATTTTTAAAATACTTACTTCCTATAAAGTGTTATTCAGAGTAGTGTTTTACGTACAAGGCGATGTACACTCAAAGTGCCGATCAGGAAAACGTTTTATAATTAAGAGTATTTTGAAAAACAATTGGACCAAGTTAATCGAAAAATTCCGGATCGAATTAAGTGTATGTGCCAACAAAAGAAACAGCATCTTTCCATGTTCCCCTCCACCCATACTAACAAGCTTTTCAATAAGCGTCCTCAGAATATGAGCTTAATAGCGCGCTATGCCCCATGTAAAATACACTGTTAATGTATCTTAATATATGACACCTTTTTTCGGGATAGAATTAATAGCCCTCGTAAATTTAATTACCTAGTCAAAATATGACTTGATTACTACTGATCGATCTTCTCCAGCTAACATGCTTAAGCACCACTTTGTAGCTAGCTTTGTCCATCACGGCATGATCTGGTGATGAGAGGAGAGATCTGAAAAACCTAACATTTAAGTCCAATTTCAAAGTGTGATATATACGCCAAAGTTGAAACTTTGGTCGGATACGTGATCGGTCGATAATATAGTGTAAATATTCAATAAGAAATCGAATACTTATGCTAAGTCACGTTAAATCAAAACATTTGTAAAGACTCGGGAAACCCAAGGTCGTACCCAAGAGATAGATGATTAAAAATTGCGCTAAGGATTAAATCTAGATTGTCTATGGTTTGGGGGGGGGGGGGTTTGTTCCTCGAAAGAGGTTGATAGCAAGCTTTTACTATCTGAAAGAGAGATTTTATCGACGAAAGAGATTACCAATCAATTAAAAGATGACTAGGGATTACTTCCCCACCTAGACAATTATTGTGACAATGATTTTGGATGTCAATTATGAATTTGCATGCACATGAGTAGATTATAGCCATGCAACATTCAACCTAAGTTCAACTCGCGCTACAACCTAGAATGAAGAGGTTACACCTCGCATAGTACCTCACACTCGCGCTCTATTGGCCCTATAGAACATGCGTTTCTAGTCTCACACTCGCGCTCTATTGACTAGATAAACACATTCTTGTTAAATTCAAGCCAATCTCATTAGAATTTAAGTGTCGCCATGTAACACAAAAGTCCTAATGCCTCTTCATTCATTTCATTAAAGTCATGTTGATCAACGTGAGCTACATCAAACATGAGATTAAGCTAAGTTCCCATTGAGGACATTTCACAAACACCTTATGGGCAACTCTAAACATTTAGTTCAAATGAAGAAGATTCATATGCAAACTCATTCAATATTAACATCCATTGTATTTAAATCGTCACAAACATGTCTAGGGGATCCATAATCCCCAATCAAAGTCACTACTCACTCATGGTGAGATTACAATCAAACACAAATAAAAGAGATGGGTTTAGGAGTCTAGAACCAATTTGATGAATGAAAAGTATGAGAATCCTTGTTGTTGATCTTCTTCTTCCCTTAATCACCCTTGAAATTTGTGCTAGATGCTCCTCAAAAATCGTGCCAAAAATCCCCCCAAAAGTCCCATTGAATGAGATCTAAAAATTTCTATTTATAGCCCAAGTTAGGGTTTCCGGGACTGTAGCAGATTCCAGTCGGCCGACTCAACTGGTATGAAGGAATTCCAGTCGGCCGACTGGATTAGAGGAAGGCTCCATGAAGCTTCTGAGCAGCTGAGTCGGCGGGCTGGATTGGTAGGCAAGGTTTGAGTCGGCCGGCTCGGAGGCTCAGAACCTTTATCTTCTCATTCACCACTTCAGTCGGCCGGCTCATATTAAGGCCAATATTTGAGCCCGCCGACTGGATCTTCATCCCAGGCACTTTTTGCTCCAAAAGCTCGGTTTTGCTCCAAAATCACTGCTCACTTGTGTTCTCAGCTTAAACGCTGCAATTTGCCTGAAAATGAACCACAAAGCGTCAACTAGCAAGTGAAATTGTGATAAAATGATCGAAACAATAAGCGTGGCGGTTGCCTAAAGTGCATATGTTGTAGTGCCATCAAATCACTCCACACTTATCATTTGATCGTCCCGAGCAAACTAATCATAGAGATAAACAACAATAATGCATTTTACTCGTTCAAGATTGGTTCAAAGGAAACTCCATATGGTGATGATAACTAACTAAGAACACTAAGAAATAAAAACTACTTCCGATAAACCACTTTCGTAAGTGACACGAGTGCATTTAGCGAATGCACCAAGCCTTTAAACCCCTAGGCTACCCTAGTGGACGAGTTATAGTCTCGTGAGAGTTTTCAGAAACGGGAATACTCACAAATCCCACATGCATTTATCCCATAAGAGTGAAAAACAAGAGTGTTAAACAATTAAGGCAATGATTTCTCAAAACTTACTTCACATCCCACTCTAGCATCACAATCACTATACATTTCAAGAGAGTTTTCAAACCGTTTAAGTTCACATGAGGGTGCACTTTCAAGGAGGTCAATACTAGCGCTATCAAGTGCCTAACCTAGAAGTCTATTTATTTTTGAAGCAAGATTTCTGAAAAATAGTTAAAGCTTTTTACACAAAAATGTCGTTCGATCACTTGTGCTAGCTAGGGCTAGTCCACGGGCTCACGATATAAACTCATTTCCAAGTTAGACGCTAAAGTCGTAACCCATAAGGAAAGAGGAGTTTGACAACAAGAGTTCTTAAAACAAGCAAAAACCAATCAATAGCTTTCGTGAAATCACAAGGGTCGTTCTAAAGCTCAACTTGCTAGCACACAATGTACGTGATGAACTCACACATGTAAGAGATGATGGAAAGGCATAAAGTCAAGCTTTAAGTGCTTTGTATTTTCTCTTTTCCTTTTTTTTGGTGTAGCCTTTGGCATACAAATGCTTTCAAGGGGGGACTTACCTCCCTAACCCCCGGCATTTGTATCCTTTATCATTTCTTTTCTTTTTCTCTTTTTGTTTCTTTTCTCTTTTTTTTTGAATGGGGCTTCGCCCTCTTTTGACTCCACACTTAAGTCTTGACAATATGCCCAATGTAAATATGGAATGTGTGAGAAACAACCACGAACAAGGCACGAGGCAAGAGAACTAAAGTCACCTAAAAGCAATCGAGAGATTTAAGTTTTTCATAAAGGGTAAAAAGTGTGCTTGCTAAAACTTTTTCAAAGCATGCGTGAAAAATACTTAGATTGCTAGATAGGCACGAGATAGCAATGAACAGTGATTCACAAGAAATAAGCATTCAATAGAACTGGCTTGATTTTTAACTCTAAATCATGTAAAGGGAGATTGTCAGTTAGATGTGACTTATAGAAGATGAGAATTGATAGTCATAAGCCTCTAGTAGTACAACACTCAAGAAAAGTTGGGATAAAGCATTACGCAAGTGTTCACTTTCAAAAGATATGCATGGTGTAAACATGTGAACTATGCGCCTAATCCAAATAACAAACCAAACCACACACTCCACACTTAAATGAAGCTTAGTCCCTAAGCGCAAGAAATAGTGAAAGTAGAGACAAAGGCGCAAAGGGAACTCCCCTCGTTTGAAGAATGTAGTCCATTTCAATCAACTCGCCTCATTTTGGATAGAAAAACTTCCCCTTGATGGCAATATAAAACAATGAGAGCCAAAGTGCACTAGCATGAACATTTTCATAAAAGCATTAGAATGACACAAGTGAAAATCAATCTCCTCATGTCATAACATAAATTATCCAACAAGGTACAAACGAGAGTCATACAACCAAAATGCGCACCATGGCGACTTTAACATCCAAAGTATCAAAAGATAGCAAGCCAAATATTATCACAAGGTTCATAGGAATAGAGGTGCAGATTCAAATGACCACAAAATATAAGCAATATCACCGAGTAAGCCTCAAAATGGACCATCATCATCATCATCGTCTGGGCTAGCAAATCGATCCTCGGCTGCTGGAGGTCCAGTGGTAGGATATGGAGGTGGAGGAGCATAATATGAAGTAGAGGCGTAGGAAGGAGCATAGCCGATTGGTTGAGGCGGGCGAGCACGATACCAAGTGGGGGCATAAGGGGGATGAGTGTAATCAAATGGTGGGGGAGGAGGAGCACTAGTACTGCTGGATGGAGCACTCATGTTCTGGACGAGGGAAGTGAGAGTAGTGCGTACCCACTGAGCCTCCTGACGATGAAACTCCTCTAGGCGACCAAATCCCACCCTCAAATCAGCCATGTCCGCAGAAAGCCTCTCAAACTGTGAAGTCCAATCCGCACTAGAAGGCGGCATGCTCTCGGATGGAGGAGGGTTGGATGGATGAGGGTCGGATAGATCGGGGGATGATGGTGGTGATGGAGTGAGGGTGCAGTCTCGGTGCCTTGATAAATAGGCGGCTTTGCTCCTTTTAGCTTTCTCTCGAACATCCTTGTCGTGTGGTTTGTCATCGTGATCCCAAAGTAGTGTTCCGGGATTTAGGAAGTGGCCGCGCCTCATAATATCAAGATCGAGAACCTTCCTTGAGGGCTCCTCCGATGCGAAACTGAAGTTACAGTTCATTGCTATCAATGTAATCAACGAGCCTCCTCCAAGTGCGATTGTTCTTGAACTTTTACTCATAAAGCCCTCAAAACTCTCGGCGAGGACTGTAATCCAATCATTCCTATCCCTATAGTCGATAAGCATCAATAATTTCATATCTGGAGTTGTCACCTTTTGAGCTAGCCCTCCTCGGGTGTTTATGCCGATGGCAATGAGATGGTGAATCACCTTCCAAATAGGATCTTTGATTTCTGCGGAGCTATAGGAAGAATCGAACCACTCATTCCTCCCCGAGATCCTATTCCAGAAATTAGTTCTAGCAAGGGCATCATAAACTGGTGCCCCCGGTAGCACAGGTGGCAATTTCAGCCACGCCGACAACACCTCGTGATCAAATTCAAATTCCTCCCCTCCAATAATAAACCTCCATTTCGTCACCAATTTCCCCCTCCTCTCCGCTTCAAACGAGCACAAGAATTCTTTAACTAATCTATCATAACAACCGGGATCATCCATAAGATAGAAACCTAGACCACAACCGGATAATCTACGCCGTACCTCATCTCCTATTTGGAGGTTGTCGAGCAATGCCCAATCGGGATAGGAGGTCGGAATGACAATCTTCTTGGCATTTGTAATCCGCTCGAGCCTAGCTTGATGCCCCTCTTTTTGGAATTGAAGCGGTTCCCAAAATGGGTACGACTTGGGAGGCAATGCCAATGCCAATTCGTCATTGGCTTGAGCTGCAATGGGAGGCTCGATCTGAGGCATGGTTTGAGCTGCTGGACCTTTCCCCTTTGAGGCTTTTGAAGACGATTCCCCGGTCGAACCCTTGTGCTTCTTAGGTGGAGGTGGAATAGGTGATTTCCGGGGCGGGGAAGGTGTATCTTCCCTAAGCACAAGTCACCTCGTGGCCTTTCGTGGATGATTTCTCCTCAAACCGTCCCCATCCCCTTCAATTGAATCCTCAAACGGATTAGGCTTGGATGGAACCTTGGATTTTGAGGTGGCTCGATCTTCGTCCCTTCCCATGGTTTGAAGTTGACGGAAATAGGAGGGGAAAGGGATGCTAGCCGGAGGACGAGCGGACGGGAGGCTGGGACAACGCCGGCGTGGAGTGGGACGATGGAGAGAGAGGGAAGGTGCAGACGAGCGGAGCGGCTGGGAAAGGGAGGAGTGAGGGTTGAGTGTGGCGTCGGGCGGCTGGGGAAGATGGAGAGAAGGGAGTTGTATTTTGATTTTTCAAAATTAGGGTTAAGAATTGTGATTTTGGGTTTGGAGTGGTTGGGGCAAAATTAGAACTTTTTAGGGTAAAATTAGAATGATTGGACCGGGTCAATTAGAATTGAGCCAATTCGAATTTTTAAACCGACAAAAATTGAGCCAATTAGATGACATTTGAGTCGGCCGACTGGAAGTTCAAAGCAGGATTGAGTCGGCGGGCTCAAAGCATCAGAAGGTTTTATTGAAGAATTTTGACGATTGAGTCGGCCGACTGGATGGAAGGACAAAATTCGAGCTCGCCGGCTCAAAGCATCAGAAGGTTTTTGGATGAAAAATGACAATTGAGCCGGCGGGCTGGGTATTATAGGCGACTATTGAGTCGGCCGACTGGAGGGCTCAGTGAATTTTGAAACCAAGATGAGATTTTTGAGCCGGCCGACTGGATTTATGGACAAGATTTGAGCTGGCCGGCTCAAAGAGTCAGAGGAATTTGGCTGATGAAAGTGAACTTTTGAGTCGGCCGACTGGAAGTGTGAGACAGGTTTGAGTCGGCGGGCTCAAAGCATCAGTGAATTTTTGGGCGATCAAAACTGGAGTTGAGCCGGCCGACTAGATGTTATAAAGGACAATGATCCGGCGGGCTCAGGTGATTAGAGCTTTTCGAGCGAGTGAAAAAGGATTGAGCCGGCCGACTGGATTACAAGGCATGGAATGAGTCGGCCGACTCAAATGCTCAGAGAAGGCAATTTGATCTAGGCTTGACTCCACACTTAGAATTTTTACCTCGCATTCATGAACAAGCATCACCCAATATTCATATGAATTCAATTCAAACATAGTCATGCTTCACCAAGAAATCACTAGCATAAACACATTTCGCAATAAAACGCAAGCTAGGATCAAAGACTCCACACTTAGAACATCACCAACACCAAGACAATTCATGCAAGCACAAAACCACACCAAGCACACCAAATCATGCATTTGAAATCATCCCGATCACCAAGCCATACGACAAGTTCACAAAATGCATGCTACACAATATTAAAGTTACTTGTGCTTAAATGGACAACTCACAAACCGGGGTACCTCCCGTGAGGGCCTAGTTTAACGTCTTGGCAAAGACCGAGCCGAGGCTTGATATGTATAGAAGCACACTAAGAGAAGTCCCGAGCGGGATCCCTTCTGTAGCGGTATTGCGAATAGCATTCACGAGGGTGCTTCCAATAGGTCTTGATTTCCATCGGCGGCATGGTAGATCTTAACTCTTTGTCCATTTGCCTTGAAAATGTTCTCATTGTTGTCAATTAGCTCTAGATGGCCGTCGTTGAAGACTCTATGAACTTTATATGGTCCGAACCATCTAGACTTGAATTTCCCAGGAAATAGCTTGTATTTAGAGTTGAATAGCAGAACCTTGTCACCCACCGAGAACTGTCTCTTCAAAATGAGCTTGTCATGCCATCTCCGGGTTCTCTCCTTGTAGATTTTAGAACTCTCGTAGGAGTCTAATCGGATTTCATCCAATTCATTTAGTTGAAGGAGCCTTTTTTCCCCCGAAGCCTTTGTGTCGAAGTTTAGCTCCTTGACCGCCCACATGGCTTTATACTCGAGTTCCACCGGGAGGTGGCATGATTTGCCATACACTAGTCTGTAGGGAGACATCCCAATTGGTGTCTTGAACGCGGTTCTATATGCCCATAGCGCGTCGTCAAGCTTCAAAGCCCAGTCCATTCCTGATTTTCCAACCGTCTTTGTTAAGATGTTCTTTATTTCTCTGTTGGACACCTCCACTTGACCATTGGCTTGAGGGTGATACGGGGTTGAACACCTATGGTAGATCCCATGTTTCTTTAGCATAGCCTCAAATCTCCTTTCCTTGAAATGTGAGCCATTATCACTGATTACCGCTCTAGGAACTCCAAATCTTGGGAATATTATCTTCTTGAACATTTTAATCACTACCTTAGCGTCACAAGAAGGGGAAGCGATCGCCTCAACCCATTTGGACACGTAGTCCACCGCTACTAGAATGAATGAATTCCCTTGAGACGAAGGTAGGGGTCCCATGAAGTCCACTCCCCATACATCAAAAATCTCCACTTCTAAAATTCCCTTTTGAGGCATCTCCTCCCTTCTAGCTATGTTTCCCATTCGTTGGCATTCATTGCAAGCCTTGACAAACTCATACGTGTCTTTGAACATGCTTGGCCAGTAGAATCCCGACTGAAGAATTTTAGATGTGGTCTTTGAAGCTGAACCATGACCACCATAAGAAGAAGAGTGGCAACAAGCTATAATCTCCTTGTAGTCTTCCTTGGGCACACACGTTCTATAAATCCCATCCGAGCATAGCTTGTAGAGGAATGGGTCATCCCAATAATATCTCGAGACATCATGCAGAAATTTGCTCTTCTGATTGTAAGGCCTTCAGGAATGATGTCGCACGTCAAATAGTTCACAAAATCTGCATACGAAGGGGCATTATCTTCGGCACTCATCAAATATTCCCCAACGAAAGAGTCTTGGATGGGCGCCGAGAACCATTTCGAATCATATAGCTCTACTCTAGAAAGGTGATCCGCCACTACATTCTCTACTCCTTTCTTGTCCCGAATTTCAATGCCAAACTCTTGTAGGAGGAGGACCCATCGGATAAGCCTTGGCTTAGCATCTTTCTTCGCCATTAGGTACTTGATAGCGGCATGGTCCGTGTAGACGATAGTCTTTGTTGCAACAAGATAAGGTCTAAACTTTTCGAAGACGTAGACTATCGCTAATAACTCTTTCTCTGTGGTAGTATAATTCATCTGGGCACTATCGAGCACCTTTCTCACGTAGTATATTACATGAAGCTTCTTCTCGACCCGTTGTCCCAAAACTGCCCCAATGGCGTAGTCGCTTGCATCACACATTAACTCAAATGGGAGATCCCAATTTGGCGGTTGCACAATAGGTGCCGATACAAGGTTCTTCTTCAATTTGTTAAATGCCTCAAGGCACCCTTCATCAAAATTGAATTCCACATCGTTGCGAAGGAGATGAGTCAACGGCTTTGCGATTTTTGGGAAATCCTTGATAAACCGCCGGTAAAAACCGGCGTGGCCTAGAAAACTCCTTATTCCCTTTTGGTTTTTCGGTGGAGGAAGTTGCTCAATAACTTGAATTTTTGCCTTATCAACCTCTACTCCTCTCTTAGAGACCAAATGCCCGAGAACAAACCCTTCTTGTACCATAAAATGGCACTTCTCCCAATTAAGCACCAAATTTGTCTCGATGCACCTAGAAAGAACATTAGAGAGATTAGCTAGACAATCATCGAAAGAGGATCCGTGGATAGAAAAATCGTCCATGAAAACCTCAATGCACTTCTCAATATAATCGCTAAAAATGGACATCATACAACGTTGAAAAGTCCCCGGTGCATTACAGAAACCAAAAGGCATACGTCTAAAAGCGAAAGTTCCATATGGGCATGTGAAAGTGGTTTTTCCTTGATCATTTGGCAATATAGGAATTTGGTAAAAACCACTATATCCATCTAAGAAGCAAAAATAATCATGTCCCGCTAGCCTTTCTAGCATTTGATCTATGAATGGAATAGGAAAATGATCCTTTTTTGTTGCCTTATTCAATTTACGATAATCAATACACATTCTCCACCCATTCACGGTCCTCGTAGGGACTAATTCCCCTTTATCATTTTTAATGACCGTGAGTCCTCCCTTCTTAGGGACGCAATGGATGGGGCTTACCCATTCCGAGTCCGGAACGGAGTAAATAATGCCGGCATCTCTTAGCTTGGTGATTTCCTTAAAAACTACCTCGCTAAGTTTAGGATTCAATCTCCTCAACATTTCCCTAGAAGGCTTCACATCCTCCTCTAGATTAATCCTATGCATGCAAAGAGAAGGGCTAATTCCTGTTATATCATCAATGGAATATCCTAAGGCTTTTTTATTAGCCTTCAACACATGCACAAGCTTGGATGTTTCATCCTCATTCAAAGCAGCACCAACAATGACGGGAAATGTAGCATTGGAGCCAAGAAATTCATACCTTAGATTCGAAGGTAGAGGTTTTAGCTCTCCTTCGAATTCCTTACCTCTTGGCACCGGGTCTTCCTTAATTTCATGATCATTCGGCCCTTGCTCACCTTCATCCAAGGTAATGTCGCCCATATCCTCATCTTCCATATTCATTAGAGAGGCAAAGAGTGTATTAGAGTCGTCTAACTCCATAACTTCACTTTCAAAAGACGTTAGCCCGAAAGTTTCACAAGAAATATCAAGCATATTGCACTCAAAGGATGAAGTAGGAGCTTTCATAGCATTTTTCAGAAAAAATTTTAGTTTTCATCTCCTATCTTCAATTCGATTGACCCTTCACCACATTTGATGACCGCTTCAACGGTATTTAGAAAGGGTCTCCCTAAGATGACGGGCGTCTCTTGTTCACTATCCATATCTAACACATAGAAGTCCACGGGGATGAAAAATTTCCCAACTTTGATAGGCACATCCCTTAGGACTCCATTAGGGACTCTAGAACTCCTATCGGCTATCCTCAATGAAATAGTGATGGGATGTAGCTCACCCATGTCAATCTTTTCATACAATGAATATGGAATCAAAGAAATACTAGCACCTAGATCACATAAAGCTCTATCAATTTCAATTTTCCCTATGGATATAGGAATAGAGAACGACCCTTGGTCTTGCATTTTTCTAGGCATGCGGCTTTGCACAATTGCACTACATTCGGCATTTAAAGCTACCATGCTAGACTCCTCAATCACCCTACGGTTTGACACAATATCTTTCAAGAACTTAGCATAAGTAGGGTTTTGTGTAATTACCTCATGGAAGGGGAGCGTGACGTACAACTTTTTAAGCATCTCGACAAATCTTTGGAAGTGGGCGTCAAGCTTGCTCTTGTTTAGTCTTTGAGGGAAAGGCACCATGGGCACATACTTTCTCATTAGAATCGGTTCTTCATGCTCCTTTTCCTCCTCTATTGGAACTTGAGGCTCACTTTCCAAGTTTTCCTTAGCCATTTCTCCTTCCACTTCCTTACCCTTCAAACTAGGCTTCCCTTGAGGAGTAGGCAGCACTTTCCCATTTTTCAATGTAATTGCATCAACGTGCTCTATGTAACTCACATCCGGTTGAGAGGGAAGTTTCCCTATTTGCTTCAATTGGGTATTCTCCCTAGCAAGTCTTTTTTTTTCGGCCGCTAATTCATTCAATTTTGCTTCCATTCTTCGGGTGCTCTCTTTGCTCTCTTTGTTATCCTCCATCATTTGTGCCATCATAGACATCATAGAGCTTTCTTGAGAGCTAGAGGAAGAATTTCCTTGCTCATTCATATTAGACTTGCCTTGATAGGGCTTTTGACTTTGATAATTTCCTTGATAATTTTGAGAGTTTTGATTTGAGCCTTGGCCTTGATTGGAGTAGGAATTCTGCCCTTGGTTTGAATATGAGTTTTGCCCTTGATTTTGATTTGAGCTAGATACATACCCTTGCCTTTGATTATTCCCTTGATAATTGCTTTGATAATTTCCTTGCCCTTGAGGCCTTGAGGTGTAGTTAGAATCATTGGACATCCTCTTTTGTGGAGGCTCATAATTTCTAGTGGTGGGATTCGCATTTTGATTGTAATTTCTTTGTTGGTTGACAAAATGCGCCTCCTCATAGCCATCATCATCTTCTTCATAGCGACCGTCGGGGCAGTTTTTGGTAGAATGTCTAGTGCTTGCACATAGAAAGCAAGGTTGTTGCGCCGAAGTTCTCTCTTTATCGGTCTTAGGCTTAGTTGCCTCAACGGAGTTCACCTGACACACCATATTTTCTACTTTCTTTGTCAATTCGGCTATTTCGACCCTCAATGCAGAATTTGAGGAGTCATCTCTTGACTTAGCCATCTTTTTGTGGTCTACTCCTTGGTATTTATCGGAGTTTGAAGCTATTTTGTCCACAACCTTAAAACCTTGATTAGCCGGTAACTCCATTATAGCGCCTCCACTAGCCGTGTCCATTTGGTTCTTAGCTTCCTTATTCATCCCCAAGTAGAAGTAACGCATTAGATCGGCCTTTCTAAAATTGTGGTGAGGGCACTCCCTCAAGTAATGTTTGAACCGATCATAAGCTTGGTGGAAGAGCTCGTTGTCCCTTTGAGAAAACGTCAGAATAAAGTCTGTAAACTTTTTGGTTCTAGAAGGAGGGTAAAACTTGTTCAGAAATGAGGTAGCCAAATGGTCCCAAGTACGAAACGTCCCCGGTTCATGATTTTGTAGCCATTCCTTGGCATCTCCATATAGCGACGAAGGAAAGAGCTTAAGATATACGTACTCAACCGGCACATTCCTTGGTTTATATGTCCGACAGTATTCCTTAAAGTTGGTTAGATGATTGGAGGGATTCCCGGCCCCTTGAAATTGATCATTAGTAACCATGTGAACTAGAGATGATTTAACGTCGAAATCAAAAGCGTCTTCGTCGGGAGGCATAATAACCGAACCATTTCCCTCGAGGGTGGGAGTCATGTAATCTCCCACGGGCCTTTCATCATTCTCGTCGTCATACCTCCAATTTCTGTTGTTTCTTTGAGGAGCGGGAGGATCTTGCTCACCAATATCATCATTATGCCTAGCGGGAAAATTTTCCATTTCTTCCCCATCAATCCGACGATCACGGTTATCTCCTTGGAGAACCGGGCGGTTCTCATTCTCGTTTTCCATTATAAACCCCGGTGGCAAATAAAGCGCCGGGTTTATGAGAGGAGGTGGGCGAGGTCTTGGCCCTTGGAAAGCCGGTGGAACAATAGGAGCAATAGGAACCAATGGAGGTAGAGGGTTCTTGCGAGGTCTACCTCTCCCTCTCTTAACGGTAGGTTGAGAAGGTCTAGAAGTACTTGAAGAAGAACCGGTTGCTACGTGTTTCTTTCCTTCAAATCTTGTGTTCATTCAATTGCCTGCGAGAACAAAAGAAATTCTTAGCAATGAGCGGCAAAAGAAATAAACACAATCAAGATCAACACAAGCAATGACTACCAAGTAAGGAAAAGCAAACAAAACTAGATGATCTAATAGCACGATAGTTAATTAACCTATCCCCGGCAACGGCGCCATTTGATCGGTCGATAATATAGTGTAAATATTCAATAAGAAATCGAATACTTATGCTAAGTCACGTTAAATCAAAACATTTGTAAAGACTCGGGAAACCCAAGGTCGTACCCAAGAGATAGATGATTAAACTAATTGCGCTAAGGATTAAATTTAGATTGTCTATGGTTTGGGGGGGTTTGTTCCTCGAAAGAGGTTGATAGCAAGCTTTTACTATCCGAAAGAGAGATTTTATCGACGAAAGAGATTAACAATCAATTAAAAGATGACTAGGGATTACTTCCCCACCTAGACAATTATTGTGACAATGATTTTGGATGTCAATTATGAATTTGCGTGCACATGAGTAGATTATAGCCATGCAACATTCAACCTAAGTTCAACTCGCGCTACAACCTAGAATGAAGAGGTTACACCTCGCATAGGACCTCACACTCGCGCTCTATTGGCCCTATAGAACATGCGTTTCTAGTCTCACACTCGCGCTCTAATGACTAGATAAACACATTCTTGTTAAATTCAAGCCAATCTCATTAGAATTTAAGTGTCGACATGTAACACAGAAGTCCTAATGCCTCTTCATTCATTTCATTAAAGTCATGTTGATCAACGTGAGCTACATCAAACATGAGATTAAGCTAAGTTCCCATTGAGGACATTTCACAAACACCTTATGGGCAACTCTAAACATTTAGTTCAAATGAAGAAGATTCATATGCAAACTCATTCAATATTAACATCCATTGCATTTAAATCGTCACAAACATGTCTAGGGGATCCATAATCCCCAATCAAAGTCACTACTCACTCATGGTGAGATTACAATCAAACACAAATAAAAGAGATGGGTTTAGGAGTCTAGAACCAATTTGATGAATGAAAGTATGAGAATCCTTGTTGTTGATCTTCTTCTTCCCTTAATCACCCTTGAAATTTGTGCTAGATGCTCCTCAAAAATAGTGCCAAAAATCCCCCCAAAAAGTCCCCTTGAATGAGATCTAAAAATTTCTATTTATAGCCTAAGTTAGGGTTTCCGGGACTGTAGCAGATTCCAGTCGGCCGACTCAACTGGTATGAAGGAATTCCAGTCGGCCGACTGGATTAGGGGAAGGCTCCATGAAGCTTCTGAGCAGCTGAGTCGGGGGGCTGGATTGGTAGGCAAGGTTTGAGTCGGCCGGCTCGGAGGCTCAGAACCTTTATCTTCTCATTCACCACTTCAGTCGGCCGGCTCATATTAAGGCCAATATTTGAGCCCGCCGACTGGATCTTCATCCCGGGCACTTTTTGCTCCAAAAGCTCGGTTTTGCTCCAAAATCACTGCTCACTTGTGTTCTCAGCTTAAACGCTGCAATTTGCCTGAAAATGAACCACAAAGCGTCAACTAGCAAGTGAAATTGTGATAAAATGATCGAAACAATAAGCGTGGCGGTTGCCTAAAGTGCATATGTTTTAGTGCCATCAATACGGGGGTAAAGTATAGAGAAAAAAATATAGAAATTATTCAACCTAATTTAAATATATACGATGATGCGGACATATAGAAGTTACTGTTACGATATAATCTTCAAACTGCGAACATGAATGAATGTGTGGAGGGCAGGGACGGTACCAACCTTTAACGGGGGTGACACTTGTCACTCCCAAGATTTTTCAAAATGTTTGTATTATTTAGTTAAATTATATATGATTTAGATGATACATTCAATTTATTTTAATATTTATAGGTTAAATTGGTTTAATATTTATAAGTTAACATTATTTAAATATTTAAAAGTGTGTTGTGTCTAGGCCTCGGCAGGGGGCCGGGTAGGGGTACAAGGGTCGGGTTTCATTTATATCACCCTTACCCTGCCTATAGGTACAAGAGTCGGGTACAATTCGGGTTGAATGCGGGTCCGGGTCGTGTCTCGGGTGGGGCCTTCAACGGGTCACCCGAAAGGCTTTTCACCCAACGGGTGAGATGCCGACACCTAGTTGTGTCCTAACAAAAAAAGTGTGTAGTGGAGCTAGGTTTTTGGAAACTATGATTAATGTTGTTTTGACTTTTATTGGCGCGAATTGCAGGAATAAGAATTTATAAATTAGCTTGTAGTAAGAGTCAATTAAATTAAATTAAATAATCAAACTAGTTGATTCTTTAAAAGTATAAACAACTCACGTCTAAGTTGGAAGTTTGTGTTTTAAGTTTGTATTTGAGTTATATTAGGATTCTAATAATTGATTTTATAACAACTTTAAAGATGAAAATCTTAACCACTAATTCATTCTTCAAAAGAAAAATTACTGATTGAGTATACTGAAGAATTTCTTTTTTTTCTAAAACAAAAATAATGAGGAGTGTGCTTCACAACAAGACGATAGATTGTTTCTTTTCACATATATTTTTTGGTTGTCACTTGTCAGCATTAAGAATAATTAATTGAAATATTTATCGCTAGTTCAATCATAAATGATTTTGTGGCATGAGAGTAAAATTATGTCCGTTTTAATGTAATTGATTTTTACATTTTTTTTAATAATTATTTTAGTTCATTTTGGTTTGTCACCCCTATAACAATTCTTGGATCCGTCCCATTCAACTATGAGATAACATTAGATGGACTTCATATCGTGGAGATGCATTATAAACCATAAAGAGTGGAAAAGAGAGAGAATCAAAAGGTGCATAACTTTTTCTTATTCATCAATTCCATAGGGTGGATCAATTTGATATAGTAAAGATTATAAATTCAGTAAAGCTTAACTTTTCTACGTTGAGAAAAATATGTTGATGACGAAGCACAGCAGATTCAACAGATCAAATATAATGGGATCAATGATAACAAGGAACGTAATTAGAGATGGTCGATTTTCCAAATAAGTTGCAGAGTCGTCGTTTTATGTTGTAGCATCCAACAAAGAAGGTCGTTTTAAAATTCAACATATTTAGTTCAAAACCTCAAAATTAGAATTTCTAATTATTAAGTGTTTAATTCCGACTAGACATTTGATACTAATCTTACTATCAGAAGTGAAGTATCGTTATTTATTTATTATATGACAAGAACTTGCTTGCTCTACATGTAGCAAAAGGCTTATTGGCTTTGTCAAAATTATACGTACATGAAAATGTCCTCTCCTTTCACATGCTCCCCCACTAACACTTATATTCCCAAAAATCATGATAAGATATTTGCAGGCAGGTGTACCATTTGGGTACGTTAATTCGTTCAAGTCAAAAATGCGTGCTTATGTAAACTTGGAATAATCTCTTCTGGAAGCATCGTTTGATTAAGGAGAGATGCTTCTAGAGTTTTCTCTAGCTGGTGCCTAGATGCCTCATAAATTCATAATTGTTTATGTTGCAACAATGTCGATACGTTGTGTCAAGGTGGCCTCGGCAGAATGGTTTTGTACGCGGGATACGTTGTGTCAAGAGAACTCTATCAAAGTTCTACGTATTTTTTGAAGCATGTTTGATACTTGATATTAGTAGGCACCGGTACAAAATGTCAAAAACTTAGGTTGCATCTCTTTTTCTAGGTGGTCGTGGGCCTGAAAATTGCGGGCCCGTAGAATTAGAGTTCGAAAGTTTTTCAATAAAGGAAAAATGACAAAGAGGAGATATGAATTACCACCCATTGATAAATTATGGTCCGAACTATGAAAATTGACAATTAAGGGCAATTTCAAAATATTTGAATCCTCAATTTCACAAATAACTAATTAAGGTCAACAAGATTTTTTCATTTCATTCGTTTAGTTAACTTTGTTAAAGTGGCGGAGTGACATTCTGTCAGTTAAGTGTTATATGAGGATTTAAATATTTGAAAATTGCCCTTAATTGTCAACTTTTATAGTTCGGATCGTGATTTGTCAATAGGTAATAATTCATACCCACTCTTTATCATTTTCCCTTTCAATAAATTGTCTTCCAACAACAAAAAAAATAAAAAATTGTCTTCCTACATTATTCAAATATGGAAATCCAGACTCAAAAAAAGAGAGAAGGGAAATCCAATAAAAATTTGCTCATTTTTTGTTGTGAAAAACTTCCTAGTCGAGAGCAATGTTAGCAAGAGCGTTCTATACCGATACTTGTATTTAGGGTTTAAATGAACATACTATATAAGCATTTTTTTTGTTTCTCACTCGGGTACCTATGAAGCATTAGACATTGAAGTACGGGTCACGTGAGGCACTCACCCGAATTGATACTTAAATTATTCATTGAATCACATGTCATAAGGCATCACTATCTTGTAAACTCACGAGCGAATACGCATCTCCAACCTCTACGCATCCATGAACACGGTCGAAGACAACAACTTCACGAGGAAGGAACAACGCGTCCATGAGTAAGCGGGACCAAAAGCACCCTACAAAAGTGAGAAGTATTATGATATTCGGGAAATTCGAACCCTCGACGTAGCGTCAAGAGTTCAAGTCATTTGACCAAAGCCCCTTTTGCCCATGAATTCAATTTAAACAAGAAAGTAACGAGATGGCCTATTTGACTTCCTCCTAATTATTTTTTTAGGAAAAAGTACAGAAACATAACCTGAACTAACACCTCATTTCAAATCAAATACCGAACAATCAAAAGTTACAATGTACGTACTAAATTATTAACCGTTTCAATTGAAGTGCCAAACTATCAATTCTTTTCAATTCAAATACCAAAACATAAAATTATTATTATTATTAATTTAACATTTAAATATTAAAAAATTTAAAAAAATAGTTGTAGTACAATATTATATTATATATTTTTAATATGAGTATTTTTAGTTCACTTTTCACTAATCATACGACTTAATAAAAAACTATTCAATTTAACGAATACTTTAATTGATAGGGAAAAGTACGTAATGGTGCCTCGAACTACCAACGATTTCCAATTGAAGGTCCGAACTATTAAATTTTCCAATCAGGGACAAATTCAAAAAAACTTAACAGTTTTACTATTTAAAACTAACAGAGTTGAACTAAATTTAACTCCGTTTATTAGGCGTTAAATTGCGACTAATCTATTAACTCTGTTATTCTATCAACTGTTCTTCGTCTCTCAAATCAAACGAAACGAAACCCTAGACCACCGAAGACCAAGGCTTTGTGATGGACTATCAACTGTTCTTCGTCTCTCGAATCAAAACGAAACGAAACCCTAGACCACCGAAGACCAAGGCTTTGTGATGGAGATCCCACAGACTCGCGTATTTCTCAGATTTCAAAATTTTTGTAAGTGTAGTTGATTGGGTATGCAATTTGTAAGTGTGTTCAACAGTTTATCTCAGCTTCTACGCGAGGAGTTTGATCGATTATGAAATTGTGATTTTCTACTTTTCTCTTGTTTTGTTCAAAATCAGAATATCTGTAAGTGTATTTGATTGTTTGTTGTTTAGGGGTTTGTTTCATATGTTGGATTTTGAATCTGATCATATTCTGCTAAATCTTATTGAAGCCAATTTGTTTTAGAACTGTTTGATTTGGTAAATTATTGATTTGTTAGTCGATGCGGCAGTTCTTGTTGTTACTGCAATTTATGTTAAATTCTAGCTTTTGTGGACAATGAACTACTTGTTGAGAGTTGATGATGAATTGCTGCTAATGATTTCTCCAGGTTCATGGAATAAGCTTGTTGAGAGTTGACGATGAAGGGGATCAGTTTGTTTCCTAATGGAGATACTACTGGTAATAAGCTACACAAATGTGAAGCTAACAACTGAGTTAGAAGCATAAGAAGTGTGGTGGAAAATTTCTTGAATGTTGTTGGTCAATATAAGAGAAACAAGATGATGGCAGAGAGGTTTCAGCATTCTGGAGAGACCATTAGCCGATATTTTAATCATCGAAGCAGTTTAGACTAGCTGATCGAAGAGAGGTTTCGACATCTGTTTCTCCGCGGTCTCCAAATTTTCTCTTTTTTTCTTTGATTCCTTTTGTTTTCTCTTTAGATGTAGACATGTAGTCTAGCTATGTTTTGGTTTTGTACCACCTTTGTTGTTCTGGTTTATGTACCAGCCTTATTGTGATTATACATGCTAAAAGATAACAAAGTTTTACATATTATTGTTCAAGCTTAGTTTTTTCAGTTGTACAGCTTTGTTTTAATTTTGTACCATCAAATTCTCAATGACATGTTCACTTCTAGAAAAAGGCTGTATTAATATTCACATGAAACATATGCTTCAAGTTGATTGGCAGAGGAACGCTAAAAACATCTATATGTGCAATAGACAATAGTAACATAACATATCCTACTAAATATTAATGGCACATAAACTTCGAATTCACAAGCACTCCACCAAAGCTTGGGATACAAAATTCGTCAATACATCATTAAATTTTCAATGACATGTTCAAGTGTAGAACAAAATCTAAAGAGCCATTAAAGAGTGCACATTTTTAATTTCTTTTAGGCTCATACAAAATGAGAAACTAAACTTTAAAGGTTATCAAAAGATTCAATACAAGTTAACTATCGCCCTCCACAATATCCTGATTATCTCCTTAAGGTTGAGCACCAACGGTGTTAACCATTCAGCGACGCTTGTGAATATAGCCAGCCCTCAACGTACTTGAACTTGCGAAGGACCGTTCGATACTGGCCTTTCATAAGGCACATCGTTTCCAACGTGGTCGTACTTTGTATGCCAATCTCGTGAAGATTGCTCATAATGGAAGCCTACATAGAATAACATGAGGACAACATCATAAGCCCAATTTGTAAGACAGTTTAAATCTTAGATTTCTGACACAGCAACACAGCCAACACTATATTTGCAGGTTGTGCTTGAGAAATATTAGTTCTCGAAATCAATGTGCTATTGTACACTTTAATGCAAAGAATTAACAAATATCCACCTGTTATCACAGTGAATAATTCACGATAAAGGTTAACTCATACGGAAATAATCTACCATAAACACAACCTACTAGCTAAAGTACCTGAAACCTCTCTGCCATCATCTTGTTTCTCTTATATTGATCATATTAGCAGAATATGATCAGATTCAAAATCCAACATATGAAACAAACCCCTAAACAACAAACAATCAAATACACTTACAGATATTCTGATTTTGAACAAAACAAGAGAAAAGTAGAAAATCACAATTTCATAATCGATCAAACTCCTCGCGTAGAAGCTGAGATAAACTGTTGAACACACTTACAAATTGCATACCCAATCAACTACACTTACAAAAATTTTGAAATCTGAGAAATACGCGAGTCTGTGGAATCTCCATCACAAAGCCTTGGTCTTCGGTGGTCTAGGGTTTCGTTTCGTTTTGATTCGAGAGACGAAGAACAGTTGATAGTCCATCACAAAGCCTTGGTCTTCGGTGGTCTAGGGTTTCGTTTCGTTTTGATTTGAGAGACGAAGAACAGTTGATAGAATAACAGAGTTAATAGATTAGTCGCAATTTAATGCCTAATAAACGGAGTTAAATTTAGTTCAACTCTGTTAGTTTTAAATAGTAAAACTGTTAAGTTTTTTTGAATTTGTCACTGATTGGAAAATTTAATAGTTCGGACCTTCAATTGGAAATCGTTGGTAGTTCGAGGCACCATTACGTACTTTTCCCTAATTGATATTTATAAGTGTACAATCAGTAAACGTCGTCGTAGTAGAAGATCCAGTGTTCCACTTACTTTGTAGCTGGAACCGCACATTTCGAAATTCGAAACTAAAACCCCACCGCAATGCGCAACCTAGTCGCACCGCTTCGCCGCCACCAGCGGTGGCTCTTACCGTCGTTCGACTTAACTCGTTCGGCTCATAAAAGAGCCCCAAGACAGCCTCCTCCTCCTCCCCGACCTCCTCCGTCCCCGCCAAAGCCACCGCAGAAACCGGAGACCTTCACACAACACGACACGACATGGGAGGACCCCTACAGCTGGATGTCAAAGCTGAGCGACAAGGTCGCTATGAGACACATGGATGTTTATATGGAACAGGAGGAGAAGTATACTGAAGCCGTCATGTCCGACACCGACCGGCTTCAGGCCAAGCTCCAGTCTGAAATGGCTTCTCGCATGGCCGCCGACCTCTCTACTCCGCCCCTCCGCTGGGGCCCATGGTATCATCTCGTATTTGATTTATTGATTTTAATTCAGTTGCTCGGTTTATTGTCCTCGCGTTCTTGATCATTCGATATCTTTGTAAAGTTTTGTCTTTTTATGTGCATTGGGGTTGCTTAGAATTTGCTTGTTTTATTGGTTAATGTTTAGGGTTTTGTGTCTTGCGTTGTCTATCATTTGATACCTTAGTAAAGATTGATCTTTTTGTGTTAATTGGGGTTTGGTAGAACTTGCTTGTTTATTGGGTTCACGGTCATTTGATACCTAAGTAAATTTGATCTTTTTGTGGGGTTTCTTAGAATTTGCATGTTTTATTGACAGTCGGTTAGGTTTTGAAATTTTAGTGTCCAGCGTTCTCGGTCACTTGATGCTTAGTTAAGACTAAAGATATGATCTATTTTGTGTGAATTGGGTTTTCTTAGAATTTGCTTGTTTTATTTGCAGGTTGTATTATAGGAGGGTAGAAGAAGGGAAGCAGTATCCGGTACTGTGTAGGCGATTGGCAGCTTTGAATGAGGAGTTCATGTCATATAAGTCTCCTTCTGCTGGGTTCGATTTCAGATCGGGAAAAAGGATAGAACAGACGCTGGTGGATTACAATGCAGAAGCTGAGAGATTTGGAGGTACTTGGTCCTATGTGTTGGAATTCAAGTTTTACTGGATTGGGAATAATAATATGACTCTCTTTTCAAGTGTTGTTAATTTGGTAGGCTATGCTTACGAGGATCAATCTGAGATATCACCCAACCACCGGTATTTTGCCTACTTGATGTACGATAGGGACAATGATTTCTTTAAATTGTCCGTCAGAGATTTGAATTCAGGAATCATATTTAAAAAGCCTCAAGCTGAGCGTGTTTGTAATATAGCATGGGCTAAGAATGGGGAAGCACTGTTATATGTTGTTACTGATGCCAACAAAAGGCCCTATAGGTATGTAACTATGGTTTACCTTGTCCTTGATTTATTTCGGTAATGTTGATGACTAATTCGACCAGCAATGAAATTTGATTGTCAGGCTATATTGTAGCATCATTGGTTCTACTGATGAAGATGTTTTGCTTTTTGAAGCACCGGATAATACAGTTTTCCTAAAAATAAGGCATACAAAGGATTTCCGCTTTGTGACTGTAAATTCTTATTGCGCTAAGTGGTCAAAGGTATCATTTTCAATCACCCTGTTGTAGGTATATGATGAAGGATGAGAGACCCACTATGTGACAATTTTTGTAAAGTAAATAAAGTATCCGTAGGTTTTCTTGATAAATGCAGCTGATCCGATGTCCGACATGACGTTGGTTTGGGAAGGTGAACCGCATGTCCATTGCGTCGTTGAGCATCACCAAGGGCACCTTTACTTGTTTACCAACGCTTGCAGACAGGGGAAACCTGTTGATGACCACTATATTCTCCGTAAACCTTTAGATGCTACGTCTGATATCAACAAGTGGGAGGTTAGATGCCAATTAACTGTTGTATCAAATCACTAATTGAACTGATATGTCAAGTCTATTTTAGTCATATAGCACTGTGCTGGTATGGTATAACCTGGTGTTTGAAGGTGAATTAACTCGGTATGTTACTGATTACATTAAGCAAAGCTACAAATACAATTTAAGTGGCAATCGTACTTACTATATAACATTTGTATTGTATTTAAAAACAGCCTCAGTAACAGAAGTAACATATGCTAGTGGTGCAAGGGTCATATAGACAAACATTATAGGACATTACTAAATACAACTCTTTCCTTTTCAATTTGATGTATAATCCTCTTTCCTGTAGCTTAGATTTATTTAATTGATTGCCTTCTATTTCTTTTGTTTTTTCCCCTTTTGCAGGCTGTATTTGCCGAGGATCAGGATTTAATAATTCAGGATGTTGATTTCTGTGACTCACACATGGTTCTTACTACGCGGGAAGGTAGAGCAATTAAACTCTGTGCAGTCAAGTTACCTCTGCCAGATGGTAAGGTGAGCCCTTGTATTCATGCTTATTAAACCCATTGCATGTATGTGTTATCAATGTTTGCGAATAGGATTGGCGAGGAGGCTTTTGTATATTGCTCACCTGACATCTTACAGACTACTTTACACATTTATGGATTGTAACTTGTAAGTGATGGTTCTTATTCAGGATCATTCCTCTTACTGCAGGGCCCTTTTTATCTGAAGGATCTTCATCATAGTTTCCTCCCTCTGCCAGATTATGTTTCTCATATATACCCAGGACCAAATTATGACTACTATTCTGGAACAATGCGATTTACAGTTTCAATGCCCGTGGTGAGTGAGCTATTCATGATTTGTCTGCAACACTATCATGCATTTGAGCAACTTTTTGCATCTAGTTCCTCGAACATTTATTTATTAGCTTCTCTCATGCTTTGGATCATGAGACTTTACTTGAATTGATATCTTGTTTTTGGTTCAAGTATAGTAAAGTACCTTTGCTAATAAACTGAACTCACTGCATAATTTTTGCAGTTTTTGTTGCTGTCCTGTTTGCCACTTTTACATTAATTATATCCGTTGCTCGTCTTCTCTTGCAGATGCCTGATGCTGTTGTAGATTATGAGTTGTCCAGTGGGAATTGGACTATTATTCAGCAAAAGAACATGATTCGTGAAAGGAGAAAAATATTATATGGAAAATCCAGTATTGCATCTCATGCGGCTTCTATTGAAGAAGAAGGCTCATGGAATGATCTTCTGGAGTATTATGCCTGTGAGCATTATGATGTTTCATCTTCTGATGGGGTGGTTATTCCTTTAACTGTTATATACTCTCGGAAACACAGAACAAATAGTGGCAGCCCAGGTCTGGTTCACGGGCATGGAGCTTATGGAGAGGTTCTGGACAAGCGATGGCGGAGTGAGTTTAAAAGTCTTCTTGATCGTGGCTGGGTTGTTGCTTATGCTGATGTGAGGTTTGTTTTTTGTGATGCAAAATACTAAAAAAAAATATCCTCAGATTTAGTTATCCTCCATGAATATACTTATAAGATCGAAATAGGCTGAATACAACTATCTTATTACACCCACCAACGTCTGACTGGTAAAAATGTTGGCTATCGTGTCCTTGCAATTGCTTATTCAGCCATATGTAGATGCTTTTAGGAACTTTCCTAGTTGTATATTTTGAGTGGGTAATGAACCACTCCCGATTTGTTTGTCAGTTTCCAACATGGTGCTTATTGACTACTTGAACCAACAAATGGCAGGGGCGGGGGTGGTAGGGGGCAAAAGTGGCATCACGATGGGAGATGCAGGAAGAAGCAGAATTCTATAGACGATTATATAGCGTGCTGTAAGTTCTTAATTAACAAAGATATTGTACAAGAGAACAAGCTTGCTGGATGGGGATACAGTGCTGGTGGGCTTTTGGTAGCTGCAGCTATTAACAACTGCCCGGACTTGTTTCGTGCTGCTATTCTGAAGGTTTGTAATCATCTTATGGTTGTAAGTTTTGTATAGCATTCAGCTTCATAATATGTCAGATGGTGTCTTTCACGACCGTCGATATGAACTCTCCTTCAATAACATTTTTCATACTATCAGGTTCCCTTTTTGGATCCAACGAGCACTCTTCTCCGTCCCATTTCAGCACTTACAGCTGCAGATTATGATGAGTTTGGGAATCCTGAGGATAAGGAAGATTTCAAAGCAATCAGAGCCTTTTCTCCTTACGACAATATCCAAAAGGGCGTTGTCTATCCATCTGTTTTGATTGGCTCTTCTCTCCACACAAGGTAATGATATGCAGGAGACAGACTCGTATTCTCTTCTTGCGTGCTGATGATGATATATTCCTTCTTTTCTAGATAGAGTATATTTGATTGATAAATTAATAAGGATATACTACAGGCTTTTAAATAACCTTGTGTTCCCGTAATGTGTTGTTTTACCGCCAGTAGACTCTTTCACTACTAATTATATCTTTTGATCACTAGATTTGGAGTATGGGAAGCTGCGAAGTGGGTTGCCCGAGTAAGGGAACTGACATTTTATGATGGCAAAAGACCAGTACTTCTTAATCTTTCCACCGATATAGTGGAAGAGAATAGGTATCTACAATGCAAGGAGCACGCTCTTGAAACCGCCTTCCTCATGAAGGCCATGGATTTCTGAATCACCACCTTCCCACAGTTTAGTTACACAATATGGTGCCCCACTGATAAAAAAATGTGGCATCATTTTCACCATCTAGGACTGGATGAACTCATTATGGTCCCTAAAATAAGTACAAGTTATTCATAGAATCCAGCATCGACTTATGGGAGACGAATCCTTTTTTGTTTGTCAGAACTGATTTTAGATGCCGAAAAGGATAGAGCTATCGTATTGCTGGAGAGAATGCCTCAAATTTTGCACTTGAAAGCTCAACGGTAATGTGCATATATCGACGCGGGTATTTATTTTTTTTTCCAAACTGGTTGTAGTATTATTGAAAGCATGTCAACCCCTTATGGATGTTTGGATGAAATCATGGAGAAAATGACTTGTAAGGCACGAAGATACACCACTTTGTGTAACTTGAAAATTGTGGAGTATCAAAATGATGTCTTTTCGATCAAAAAACGACGTTATTTGTGTTATAATTTAAACGAAAATTAATTTTATAATTTAAAAGAAAATTAATTGAAACGACGTAGTTTTTGACAGTATTTTTACATATTTACTCCCTAAATTTTATTTTTAATATTTTCTAAGAAATTATTTATTATTTTATTGGGTTATTCTTATATTAATACCTTTGTGGCCCTGCAGCAGCCCACAGAAGAGTTAAAATTAGAAACCAGAGCAGCTGCCAAACTAGCAAAACGAGAACATAGATTGCCTTTGTCTGCGCCCAACGAAACCGGCTAAAATCCTATAAAAAGAACTGCTTGGAGGAAGCAGATGTTTATCTCAGTCTTCAAAACATGTCATTCATCATTTCCAAAAGCTCAAAGTCATCGTCCACTGATAGCCCCGTCACCAAGCAGGTATTTCTTAAGTCATCTTCTGACGTTGTTAGTGATGCTACAGACAAGGAAGCAATCCTGCAAAGGCTCCGCTACCATAAGCGTGTCAACAGGATCAGAGACGCTGTGGAGGCTCTGCTCAGCAGCGGTGGTGCTGGCGGCGAGGACTTAATGTGGCTGAATCAGCAGGATGTCTTCTCGTCGCCATGATAAGGCATAATAAGGAAGCTGCCGCGTAAATGGTCGTGCAAGAAGTTCGGCTGATGCTTTTCTGTGTAGCATCTCAAGCTTAGAATTGAAATGGGCTTTTACATCTATGGCTTTTGCTTTCTTTTGAAATATAAGCAAGCTTAAAAGACTCAATTTTCTAGACATGTTCACAATTTTCTTGCATCAAATTGTTTCTACTGTAAAATAATTGCAAATATGAGTTCATATATGTGAACGGATCCAGTCATAGAATTTTTTTTTTTGAAAGTGGAGGGTAAACCCTACATAATAATTGAGTGGAAAGGGAAATTGTTCCTGTTTAGTCGATTTATTTTCCTTTTACTCAATTTCTGAAATTAGTGTTTACTACACTGCAAAATCCGTCAGAAGTGTGTTATAATTCGTCGTCGAGAAATTAAAAGTACGACTTAATTTGTCAAAAATGGGTTAAAATTCGTCGAGAAATCAAAAGTACGACATAGTTCATCAAAAGTGACTTATAATTTGTAACATACGACGAAATTTAGCTCATCCGTCCAAATGACAACATGAAGGATTGTCACTAGTTTGCACCAATCCTTTGTCGATTTAAGATTGAGCTTTTTTTTATTATATAAATCTAGTCATTAAATTTGGGCCAGTTAGAGGTCTACTCATCACATATGTCTTATAATTAATAAGTAATGTTGAGCGTTGTTATCAAGGACCATGTCACATGTGTCGGTTTAGTTTCAATTGACAATTAAATTTAAATCACTCTTCGTAACAACGCTTAAACACTGTTGCAAATGGTGTCAAGTGAGAAGAATTCTATTTTGAGAAATCGAGTAGGAAGGAAAATAAATTGGAAAATATTTTTTCAAGGAAAGGGACCCTGGCTAGAAACCCTCACATCTATCATCAGCCCAGTTAGCTATTGGCCATGTGAATTAAAATTAAAATTAAAATTAAAATTAAAATTAAAATTAAAATTAAAATTAAAATTAAAATTAAAATTAAAATTAAAATTAAAATTAAAATTAAAATTAAAATTAAAATTAAAATTAAAATTAAAATTAAAATCAAAATCAAAATTAAAATTAAAATTAAAATTAAAATTAAAATTAAAATTAAAATTAAAATTAAAATTAAAATTAAAATTAAAATTAAAATTAAAATGATGGATGTGGTGGGGTGGAGTGGAGTGAGAAATCATGTTGTAACTGGTGAGATAAAATTGCTTAAGGTTGATACATGTGAACATCATGCAGATATGGGCACTAAAGTTAGGGGTCGATAATGGGCAGGGCCGGCCCAGCCCTTAATGAAAGGGCTTAGGACCGAACATATGACATTTTGGAAGGATTTTCGAAAAAATTAGGGCCGGGCAGGGCAGAGCTTGCCTCAAAATGACTGCCCTAGGACTGGCCTTAGGGCCGAGTAGTGAAAGGGCTTTTAGGGCCGAACCGAAACGGCCCTATATTTTAGGGCCAAACTTAGAGCCGGGCTTATAAAATCATTTATTTAGCATATCAATAAAAATTGTATTGTTTTAATTAAGCACATCAATAAAAAAATTACAAAGTCGCAAAAACATACCTATTTTGATAATATTATTATAAGGTAAATAGATTATCACAATTAATTGCAAAAACATACACACTACTCCTATAAAATTAATACATATGTTGAATTATATTATTTGAAAATTATACATAAAATGTACTTAATTGACTAGTATATTATAATTTGATTTATTGAAAGTAAAATATGAAAGGGCTTATCAATAGGACTTTTTTAGGTTGGGCCAAGTAGAGCATTGTTAGGTCGTAACTAGGTCGGGCTTTTTTAAGACGGACATGGCCGGGCTTTTTTAGGTCATAGTTAGGTCGGACTCGAGAGCCGAAAATGGCTTTGAAATCTCGGCCTTTGTTCGACTTTCAGCCTTTAGGGCTTAGCGCTCGAGGACTTAAACTCATGGCCGGGCCGGCCCTAGGGCTCATAGGTCATAGGGCTTTGTTTAGGACTTTTGAGCCCTATGGCCAAATGTTGACCCCTAACTAAAGTGATCTCAAGTACCAAGTTTAAGCATTGCTTAGACTTGTTGTTTGTAGGTTAGTTTGCTTGTGGTGTTTTGCAGGTACTGAGCTGATACTCTACTTCGACATACACGAAGGCCTGGTGGAGTTGGGTGACTGGTGGAGCTGGAACAGCTATTGGAACTTAGCAACTCAGCTTCAGGTGGAGATTTGTCAGAATTTGAAGATAATTGCGTGAGACAGGGCAAGCCGTCGCTAAAGGGTCTTTGGAAGTCACAGAAAAGGAGAAGTAATTTGTTGCGAAAGGTACGGTAAGTTGAGCGACGTTGTTTGCTAGACTGAGAAGAGGCGCGAATCCGAAGTCATCGCTGTTACTTCAAATGGACCAATGAGATTGAAGTTTCAATTGGCGCGGATCCGGATCAGATCCAATGCACGAGGTTCAATCGTGCGAGTCATATCGGACGGCTAATGCTGCATCTGGGAAACTCGAGGTTTAAGCTGATTCAGTCCGATGAGGTGGTCATTCTGTTCACTTCCGACGCTTCGTTCTCTCTCGCTCTCTAAGAATCAAACACGATAGCTTAGGGCTTCTACTGTGTGAGTGCAGACGACTGTACTCGAGTGATATTGGTGAGATTGCGGTCTCGGATTATGAGATCTGTTAGTTGGAAAGAGCCAACCGAGAATGTGTATTCCTCCGACCAAGACCGACGCGATTTGGCGATTTCGGCGACGAAAGCTAGTGCATATCGAGCCTGAGTAACTCAACGTGGATTTGGCACATAGTGTTGAACCACGGACCTTAAATCGGTATGTCAATTTCATTGATTGTTCGTTTTTCCGATTTCTAGGGTTTGGGAATAATCTTTAAATTGAGACTGAAACTGGTTATATTGGACTACGATAAAGTGTTAAAACCCTACAAAGAAGAAGAAAAACTCACAAATTGTGAGAAAATTGGTAACCCCATGATTCAAATTCGAGGTTTAAGGATCGAAAATTGACTCCTTAAACAACAGTTCACCACCCCTGTTGGCAAATATATAACTTGAATTTCAAACCGACAAAAAAAAAACTCCCAAGACCGTGTAATGTTGAGCACCATACATAAATTCTAAAGTTGTTAAGGAAAGCGAAGAATACCAAAAACCAAATGCTTCTTTAACTTATTATATTCATAGCTGCTGTTCCAAAATTAAAGGCAGGAACCCTACATAATAATGGAAGAAGAGATGGACAAGAAAACATGTGATATGATATTCCATGCTATGCTACCACTTCTTAGTTCCTCTTATTTTCTCTATTTTCCTTTGACAAACAAAATACATGCAACTTGCGGGAAAATTTCCCAATTTGTTCTAAATTGCAATTTGAGTTCTCTTTGTACTCAATTTTTAAATTTTATTCCTAATTTACTCACATTTTTCAAGCCGTCGTTGCCAACGGCGACTTAGAGTTAGACCGCTATTGGGCACGGCGATTTAAGCCTTGTGTCTTATTTACACTAAAAAATGAAGCTAATTGGGCAAAAGTTGCCAACACCACTTAAAACGATGTTACTTACGACGTCCAAATATTGTTTGCAGATCTGCTCAGCAAATTTCGATACATTAATCGAAATTGAAACCCTATGGTGAGCCCCGACTACGTAGCGTCCACATGTTGTTTGCAGATTCTGCTCGGCAATTTTCAAAACAGTAATAGAAATTGAAACCCTATGGTGAGCCCCGATTGCACTGCTATTGTGCCTTCTGATGCGCCGCTATCAGAATCGGTTCGTGTTTTCGAGGTTGAGTGTATGTAATTTAATTAAGTGTTATATACATGATTTTATTCTATCAAAAAAAATATACGTGATTTTATTTATTTTGGGCGGAGAAGAAGGAAAGTGTTACTCCTATCAGCCCGGAGATTGCGGTACGGTTGCTATGTATATTAGGACGCTCGAAAATTGTCGAGCAGATCTGCAAACAACATTTGGATGTCGTAAGTAACTGTGTTTAAGCTGTGTTGGCAATTTGTGCCCAACCAGCTTCATTTTTGGGAAATATGCCACAATGCTTAAACCGCCGTGTCTAAGAGCGGTCTAACTCTAAGACGTCATTGACACCGACATCTTTGAAAACGTGAATAATTGGAAATGAAATTTGAAGATTAGGTACACATGGAACTCAAATTTTAATTTTGAACGAATTAGGAAATTTTCGTGGATGGATGGATGAGTGTTTTATGTGTGTTTGCTCTTTTGTTTTTTGGCTTTGGTAGGTAAGTGGTAATTTAATTTTGTCCATTAATGGTTAGTTGAGTATTTCTTATCAAGTCGTTTCCTTGTCCTATGTCAATACTACATACTTTTTATGTTTGTTTGGCTCATGAAAGTTTGTAGGATTGAAAGGATTTTGAAAAAAAAAAAGCGTTTAATGAAATATTTAAAAATATAAATTCATTAAATGTAAAAAAAATAGTTTCCATGAAAATTGTCCTCTTATATATTTTCTGTAGAGTGAAATTCAATTGGATAAATGTTTCATATTGTTAAGAAGAAGAGAGATTAGTTGGATTATATATAAAATCAAGACCCACAAGCTTGAGCTTTTAAGCTCATTGGGCTTATAAAACTATATGAGCTATTTTTTTTCCAATAAGGATGAAACTATATGAGTTATTGCATTCCAATACACATCCACATACTGTATTAAATAAAAAAAATAGATACAAAATATCAAATTTACCCCTAAATTTTGTAGCTAAAAACATAGATTCGCTCTCATATTTAATGAAACTTTGATCAGGGGTGGGCACGGTGCAGGTTGGTGCGGTTTAAGGGTAAATCCGCAACCGCACCGCATAATTTGGTTTGGAAATTTTTCAAACCGCAAACCGCATTACAAAAGTAAAAACCAAATATGCACCGCACCACATTATGTGGTGCGGTGCGGTGCGGTTTGGTTTGAAAACCGCATTACAAAAGTTTAAAACTTATATGATTCTACTACAATTATTTGACTTGTTTACCTACAACAACAAAGCTTCAAACATTAAAATTGGATGTTATAAACAATGCTGAAACATTCAAATGACAAAAAATGTACAAATCAAACCCTAAACATAAGTGCCAACCAAAATTTAATTAAATTTTGTGTTTTGGGCATGGGGTTGGGCCTGAAATTATATGATTTGTTTTTTAAACGTATTAATTTTGATTATTTAATTATTAGATTATTTAATAATTAATTATATATGCGGTGCGGTTTAAACCGGGTTTTTTTAAGATAAAGAACCATTTCCGCACCGCTGTATTTGGTTGTTGTGCGGTTTTTGACAAATCGGTTTTTTCCAAAAGCGGTGCGATTAACCGAACACGCTTTTGCGGTGCGGAGCGGGCGGTTTTTACATGCGGAGCGGTTTTTTCCCACCCTTAACTTTGATACATAAAATGAGGGTGAAAGTGTAATTCATTTCATTTTCTTAGTATGTGTGAAAATTTGAAAGTAAATTTATTAATTTGAAACGGAGGAAGCGCTAATTTACCAGATATAAATGTTTTTTCTTCTTCCTCATCTTGTTCCCAGTCACAAGAGCATGCATTAGAAATATCAATCACTAGACCCGGGACGAGAGAGAAGCTAGAGAACTCTCGAAACTTCTCCCCTGTTCCACCACCATCCTTTCATCTCCTTCGAGTTCCATCTCGCCGTCTCTTTTAAAAAAAACAAGCTCACTCTCGCCGTTACAGCTTCCTCCCTTCCCGTTCTAACTCTCTCTGCTGTCATCAGCCATGGCTCCCCTCTCCTTCTCTTCTCCTGCGGTGTTTGAGCCTCGGGAGTGGTGGCGGGGATGGTGAGTTTCGTGGTGTGGTGGTGGCGGTGGGATGTTTAGGCGGGTTGGGGGCGCTTTGCTTGCCTTTTGGTTAGTCTTTTCCGGAGGTGTATAGTTTGTACTCCGGCGTGTTTGTCTGTACCTATTTTAGGTTTTTTCGTTTTTGTCACCGGTGTCTCCCTATTGGGATGGATCCGGTTCGTAGCTTGGTCGACTTGGTCAGGCTTTTTGGTTGTACCTAGGGATAGGTTATCCTCCTGCCTTATACGTGTTGTTGGTTGACTATTTCCAGCTGAAGTGAAAGGCTAATATCGTGCTGGATTTGTTTGAAGAAATGTGGTCGGCGCAAGACCGATGGTTTGAAGTTGGTTTCTGAGCTGCTTCTTCAGTTTGGCCACCTTGGCGTGTGACGGTTCTTGAAGCCTCTCTGTGGGTGAGGATATTACAACAGCTGAGGAATCTCACACGGATTACGTTACCATGTTATCTGTGTTTGTTAGTCATATTCCGTGTTGTTGTTTATTTTCATTCGTAGAGTTGTTTTCTGATCATTGTACGTCTTGTATTATAAAAAAAGAAAACAGAAATATCAATCACTTGAGATCCGCACACGTGGATTCGAATCTTGATGCGATCAAAGCTCAAGTTTAATCCAAATAAGGGATTGAATTTAAAAGAAAATTATTTATATCATAGAGTAGTATAAAGTATAAATGTATGCACCAATCATCCATACTATTAACTCGTCAAATGATAAAAAATACTCTAAAATTCATATAAAATAAACTAAGTCTTTATGATCGTATATATATATATAGAGGAGCGCTCAAATGTTACCCTCAAATTAGAGTGTTACCCAATTACTCGATTATGATTGGTTGATGAGTTTCATCCAACCAATCAAAATTGAGCCACATGTCCACTACCATGCACATCCACCCACCAAACCCTATGGCCCCCATGCTTTTGAGGTGGCACCTCCCCTCAACCAATCACATTTGAGTAATTGGGTAACACTCTAAGAAGTGGTAATGAACGCGCCCTATATATATATATATATATATAGGATTTGGATCAGGTACAAACCTTCTAACTATATACAAACTACAAACCAATACAAACCTTTAGATCAAAACATCAGATGGCCCAGATTTATTCATTATTTAATAATTAACAATCTAATTAACAATAATTAACAATCTATATATATAGGGGGCGCTCCGTTGAGGACACCATTTTGGGGAGGACGTGAGGACTCATCTTGGGCGTTGGATGAGCTTCATCCAAGCACCCACACTCAGCCACGTGTCCCACTACCACAAAGCACGGGGTCCATTGGACATGTGAGTGGAGTTGTGAGGTGGCGGAGTTAGTGGGACACATGGCGCGTTGTGGAGCCGTTGGATGAAATCATCCAACGGCTGAGATGAGTCCTCACGTCCTCTTCATTTTGGGGAGTCCTTAATTGAGCACTCCTTATATATATCTATCAGTAAAAGGCGCGCTCCTTTGAAACAGGGGTAGAATGAGGCAGTGGGGCACGTTGTGAGTCACTCATTATGATGACGTGGCAGGGAATAGTTTTTTGTTTTTTGCTTTTTGCTTTTGATAGATTTTTTGTAGTGGGACACGTGTCATGAGGAGATGAGTTTGACGGCTGAGATGATGCCTCACTGCCTCATTCTAATTTGGCTGTCTCATTTGAACGCTCCTCTATTAATAAATTTATAAAAATTAAATATTTAACTTATACAAATTTGCTCATTTGCCCAATATTGAAGAGATTTTGGAGAAGTATTTTGTATATTCATATTTTGACGAAAAATTAGTCCATGTAGCATTATTTTCATATTAAAGCTTGGAAAGGGACTCTCCTCTATCCTCCACTCTTTTTTCACAAACTAAGAAAAAACCCTAAAATAATCCAGACATCTATGATTATGAGCCCTTTCTCTCATCACTCGCATCTCTTAAAGTCACACACCCATACACCATTGTTTATTTATTTATAACCTTTAGGTACAATACTAAAACTAAACAATGATACATGAATAGAGAGAGAGAGAGAAGTTTGAAACATGTTTTTCACTGCAAATGCTGTTTTGGGTATATGACAGAGGCAGCTTGTTTCCATTAACACATTTGCACCATATAATGATATGCCCAATGGGATATGTTGTCGAGAATTGGAAGTTGAGCGTCACTTTAGGCATTAATTTTCTATGAATACCTGCAATTGTGCTACCATTTTTATGACTAAACACAAACCTAATTTATTTGTTTGTTTATCTGAAAAGGCTAATGAGAAAATTGAAAATAATAAATATGGTGTAGACTGTAGAGAGATTGGTAAGCAATCATCAACCAAATATGATGGATGCTTTAGCGTTTATATACATGCATGTGTCTAAAAGACAAACATCTTATTCAATTTTTTTGTTGATAAGATCTTATTCAATATAATGATATGTCTCTTTATCATATTAACTTTTTGTGTTCAAAAGAAATTCACCAGAAAAACCCCGAAATCAATCTTATATATATTTACTCTATCATTAGCATCATGGGTAGTGGTCTAGCGGTCATAATCTTTGTCGAATGATCAAGAGATCGACGGTTCGAACCCCCTTGAATGCACCGGTATGAGTTTGGAGTTTGTCCATTCCTTACTTATCATAATGGAATTTAATAATAATAAATATAATAAAAAAAACTCTATCATTAGACCATACCTCTAATACACATGTGTCCTAGTTCAACCCACGAATTTGGAGACTTTAAGTCAAAAATAAAAAAGATTGTTTACAAATATTTGCTCATTTTGTTTTTAGGGGTTCAAAAAGCTTTCATGACAATTACAAAATGGAAAAGTTTAGGATTGAATTCGGATCCGGTGCAGCTAGCGTAGTAAAATACTACGAGTGTCAAAACGTGTTGTTTCAATCAAAACAATGTCGTTTTATTATATTTCAAAAAAAAGTATTAATTAAAACTACGTCATTTTATCGAAACGCATCATTTGAATGCGATGCACGAATCTTTTTTCCGATTTGGATGTGAGCAAATGTACGATGTTCTGACCACGATTGAATAATTTGCAAATTTAATGATTTCCCATTAATAGGGGGGTGTGTATGAGTTTAAAACTTCTTTTTGTGGTATGCTTATTGACCCCGCAATTCAAATTTCACACGTTTTATACCACAACATTCACATTTTTCCAAAGTATGAACATTTTGGCTAATTATATACTTAGACAAGTCTTATACTATTTTGAGCAAGCTGAATTTTCGTATTCACATAATTTTATTCAAATTTCCTCATCTCATTGAGCATGTTGAACTTCTTATTTCACATTGTTTGGTTTACATTTTAATTTTTATAGTTCTATTGAATGTCTGAATTTCCTTTGCTCAGCTTGACACTTAATTTAAGTTAATAAACTAGTGTTTTGACTCAAAAGATAAATGTTTAATTTAACTGCTTAAAGTCAAGTTTTTCCGATGAACTTATTATATTAATTCAGTTAAATTAAATTTTTACTAGAGAACCGTTCAAATGAAACCACTCAGTATTTTTCAAACTTAATAATATCAACACCTTTAATGGTGCATGATCATGTTATTGAGGGATCCGGATCCTCTACTCACGAACAGTATTTCCTCATCTCTCCTCACGAACAGTTAAGGACAAGTGGCACCTTGTAATTGGCTCATGAACAGTGACAACAAGTGGCACTTTGCGATTTTACGATAACAATACATTTTATCGCAAAGTTATCGCATTCATCCACAATACGATAACTCTGCGATAAATATGGGTTATCGCAAGTTTCACCCGAAATTTGTAGTATCTTTTTTCAATCTTTTTTACTTGTGGTTTAATTTACCAACATATTATATGATATTATATTTATGCAATATGGATCTCTATAAATAGAGTTCGGAAAATTAAAAATATTGATATATTTTATAATTTTTTCATTTTATATTGTATGATTTATCATATTTTTAGTAGTTAAAAGTTAAATGATTTCAATCAATTATCTTCATCCAATTAGGAAGTGCCACTTGTCATCACTGTTCATGAGCCAATTACAAAGTGCCACTTGTCCTTAACTGTTCGTGAGGAAAGATGAAGAAATACTGTTCGTGAGTAGAGGATCTGGATCCGTTATTGAGGCGTTGAAACATGTTACACTTACATATTCAAATTTGCATCAAGTCAAATGTCAAAATGTATGACTTTGCTAGTGGGACACGTTTCAACAATATATCAACTTGATCATGTACTTTCAAATATAGAGATGTAATTCTCTAATTTATGAATTATTATAGATTTGCAACCGTGCACTCTTTAATACATGTATCATACAAAGATAGAATAGAATGAGAGACAGAAAAGAGAGCTTAAATGAAGTCGACACAATTTGATAAATTTATAAATCTCATATGCACATTTAGATCACACGATACAAAAATTCAAAAAAGTTTAAGTCTTACAAAAATTGCAACTCTTTTAATTTGTCTTTCGTACAAAAAAAATGTAAAATTTACTCTTTAGAGCATCCCCATCATGATAAAAAAAATCATGTTATCCATCTCTCTCATCATTTTTCTCTCTCATATAATCATCCTTCATGACCAAATCAATCACATGCACCCCACTCATGATCAAAAAAAAGTTTATCATCAGTCTCTCTCATCACTACATAAATTATAACTCATAAATATTAAGATTAATAAAAATATATCAAAGTATATCTCGTTTTATAGAGCTAAAAAATTACGAATATTGGTATTTATTTTGATTTTTTTACTTCATAATTTAGAAGATATATTCGTTACAAGATCAAAATAAAAACTGTACTGTTTCTTACACAGGACACGTGTCGGGTTGCGATTGGTTCACGACTCATGATCAAATTTATTTTTTTTATCATGAGAAATCTTTTTTAAAAAAAATCATGGGATGATCAAATCTATGATAAAAAAGATCATGGTGGGAGCGTATGATTATTTTGATCATCTCTGATACTTTTCTATGATAAAAAAACCATGATGAGAATTCTCTTAAAGCATTTGATCGAACACGGTGAAATATGAAATTTCTTTATCTATGAAATAGTGGTGGATCGATCCAATTGAATGCATCAGAAGATGGAGGTAAAAGTAGTAGTCAGCGCTAATACTGAAGTCACGGTTTCCAATCTTAATAAGCCGGAATATGTTTTCTCTTATAAATAAAATTATACGGATAAAATAGCTATGGAAATTTGGTTAGACCATGTCCTTTTTGGTCTGATAGAAATTACACGGTTTCCAATCTTGACCCCATTATCATGTCCTCTTTTTTTTTGGAAAGAAAAAGAAAAAATGGGTTAGACCAAACAAAAATATTTGGTCATCCTCTCTCATATCTCATGAGCATATTGATCATATGCATCCTATTAATGATTAAAAAGTTCATCATCATTTTTTGACATATGTTCATTTTCTAATTGATTCATCATCATAGAATTCTGAAAATTTTATTAAAATGTAACAATATGCATATCTATTTATAGATTACAAAATAATAAAATCATTGATATTTTAGTCATTTCACCTAACGCGTGTCCATTTTTTATTGGTTTATTTACTTCTATGTGGGTCCCAATCTGATTACCAAAATTTGAAAGTTGTCACTGGTTGACCAATTTTATGTTTGGTCATCTTTTTTAAATAAATTAATTCTACTATTATTAGCAAGGTATGGACAAGTCCCAAACTCATGCCATTAGATGCATTCAAGGGGGTTTGAACCGTTGACTTCCTGGTCATTCGACCAAGACTGTAACCGCTAGATCACAACCCTTTTTGCATTTGGTCATCCTTATGATCCAAAAAAATCATTAGTGTAATCATGATTTTTTTGGTCATCACTTTAATCATCTCTTATGATTAAAAATGTCATGGATGGGGATGCTCTTAGAAATGAGATCCCCAAGCAGCGTAGCTATTTGCTGCCTGTTATTTTGATGTTTATAGGTTTGAAATGACACAGTTTAAGAGTTAATACATCTATTTTTAAATTTTATTTATATGTAAAAAATACAAAATTATGTAATTTTATATTAAAACGACACCACTTTTAATTGATCGTTTTTAGCTGTACGGGATGCAAATCCATGCTCGGGTTTAGCTGTGATACGGTACGGGCCTCCTAAGTCCTACCCTAAAGCCTACTAGGCCTTAAGCTAGAGGTATAGAGCATCGTCCTAGTTAGAGCATAGTCTATGCTGTATTTGGGGTAGTCTCTCTACTCATCTCCCTAATTCCATTACAAACATACATTTCTTTCTCTTTCTCTTTCTCTTTCTCTCTCCAAAGTACTACAATCTCTCTCTCTCTATCCGCCACCATGAAGCATCAACTAGCTAGCTAAGCCCCTTTTAGCTTTCTCTTCATTCATTCATTCCAAACCAAACCAGACCACCAACAACCTGCAACACAATTCATTCATACTTTTTTGTCAATATAAACACACCATCCTCCATTACACTTCCTCCTCCATCCTCTACTCCTTCTTCTTCTTCTTCTTACTTTTAGTATATAATTAAATATTTGAATAAATAAATCTCTTATAACACCACAGCTCCAGCTAGATGTGTGTTAGTTTCTCCTGAATCAAGCAACACTTTTGTTTCACCAACTAACCACAACCACATCATCCTCATAATCAACCGAATGTGGGATCTCAACGCCAAATTCATCACCACCTCCACTTCCTCATTAATGGACGATGATGACGTCATCGTCGACGGATCCGACGACGCTGCTGAAGATGAAAACGACCAAGTCACAAACACGCCTCAAAAAGGACTGATGAAGAAGATCAAGAAGAAGCGAAGCAGTAAAATATTCGGGTTCTCAGTTGCCCATGATGATACAGAAGACGACGTCGTCGTCGTAGCAGCGGAGGAGGAAGAAGCAGGCGAAGTGATGACCAGAGAGTTCTTTCCGCTTGATGAAACGTCGTCGTCTGCTGCTACTGATGGGTTTCCTAGGGCGCACTGGGTCGGTGTCAAATTCTGCCAGTCTGAGCCGCCGGACGTAGCGGCGGCGTCGGAGAGTAGTCACCTCCAGCCGTTGAAGAAGAGCCGGCGTGGACCTAGGTCGAGAAGCTCTCAGTACCGCGGCGTCACTTTTTACAGAAGAACTGGCCGCTGGGAATCTCATATTTGGTCACTCCTCTAAATCTCATCATCACATATCATCTTACAAAAATCCCAACCCAAAATCAAATCCATCATCAGATTTTTTTTATTAAAATAATTTTCTTTTTTTATATGATTTGCAGGGATTGTGGGAAGCAGGTGTATTTAGGTATCATGTTTTTGTTGTCGTTTAAGGTTTCTTTTTCGGGTCTTTTTTTTTCATCATAAACTCCATCTCCTGGTGTGTCATGTGTGTGTTCATTTTTTCTAACACACAATTCTCAATTTTGATTCATCAGGAGGATTCGACACAGCTCATGCAGCTGCCAGGTATGTATTTAGTATTACCGTCATCATGTAGATCTCTTAATTAATCGAGGCCTGGTTGAAAACCAAGTAAGTACCCTTAATTATGCGTGTTGGCGGATTTTTTGCAGAGCTTATGATCGAGCAGCAATCAAGTTCAGAGGTGTGGATGCAGACATCAATTTCAATCTGGATGATTATGAGGTAGATCTCAAGCAGGTAAAATTATAACTTTGTAGTTTGATGCGAAGCTTATCGATTTTTGAGGCCAGAATCTCACGTTATCTTCAACAGTTCCACCATATCGTTATCTTTAGCCGGAGTTTTTTTTCCCCCTTTCATCTAGTGACTGATAAACTTGTATGTTGTTGAAGTTGTGTTGTGCCTAATCTGACAATTTTAGGTGTTGTGACGATGTGAATGACGAATGTGAAGCTAAACGTAAGAACATGAATTTATTTATGCAGATGAGCAATCTAACGAAGGAAGAGTTTGTTCACGTCCTACGCCGACAAAGCACTGGATTCCCAAGAGGAAGTTCTAAATACAGAGGGGTCACTTTGCACAAATGTGGCAGATGGGAGGCTCGGATGGGCCAATTTTTAGGCAAAAAGTAATACCGACTCTTTCCCAATTTTTCATCTCATTGATTCCTACATGTTAAGCTTCATTTCAAGCACACAGACAATCCCAAACTCTTATCGTTTCACTTCTGATTACTAGTTTTGGCTTTGTTTTCAGGTATGTTTATTTGGGTTTGTTTGATACCGAAATTGAAGCTGCAAGGTGAGTGAGTCTGTTTGTATGTATGCTTTTTGTTTCCATTTTTGCGCGCTTGGTTCCAGCATGCCCATGTGATGTTTTACTTGGAGTTACTTTTTTTAGGGCTTATGATAAGGCAGCCATTAAGTGCAACGGGAAAGAAGCTGTCACTAACTTCGATCCCAGCATCTACGAGACCGAGCTCACTAACTCTCCCGGTACATGCCAATTATTGCTCACTAACCATTTTCTAAATTTGACACACAAGTCTTAGATTCCACTGACTTCTAAAAGGTCACATCTAACGTATTTTAACTGTTTTATCGTTCATCACAAAGAGTGCTCGGCGGGCAATTCAGATCACAATCTGGATCTGAGTTTAGGAAGTTCTGGATCCAAGCAGAAGGGTCCTCAAGTTAATGACGACGATCAGCCTGCTCCCATGGATCAGCAGCCTTATGATCTCGATTTGGGATCTTCATCGTTTAGGCTCAAGGTACAATTTTTATCGTCTTTTACATTTTGAAACAATTAAAGGACAATTCTAAGCTTGGTTAAAAAACTGTTAACAGCATCAAGAGGCTCGGCCGAGATACAATGAGACAGATACCATGCAGCAGCTTTTGCGGCAGTCTCCCAGCAACGAAATGCTGCGAAGATATGAGCAGCAGAAACAGCTTGGGATAGCTGGAGAGTCCTCCATGCTTCCTCCAAACACCACTTCATCAAATTTTCATCAAGTGGGTATTCTGAAAATTCAAATAGCCCTAATTTTCTATATTTCACAAGCTTCGATTTTTTACAACTTAATATACAATGCAGATTCAGTTCCCAAGCAGCAGCAGCATTGGCGGCCGCCTTGTCAGAGCAAGCAGCAACAACACTCAGCATTGGCAAACTCAGCAAATGTTTGCAAATGCTGCAGCATCATCAGGATTCCCATATTACAGAACTCAGCAAAACTGGTCCTCCTCCTCTCATGGCAGAATTGGGTTTCAGCCTCCTGCTCCCCACCCTAGTTCCATGAGACCCTCTTGACTGTCAATCCTATCTTGTTCTGTAATCATTTACTTCATAACTTAAATTTGAGCAAAATGAAGAGAAAAACCTCATCCATTTCCACTCCATGATTTAAAAAAATTAACGTTTAATTTTAATTTTTTAAACATTAGTATCCGGTTGTTTAAAAAAAACATTAGTATCTGGTTCAAAATTGAGCGACTGCTGAGAGAGGAGGTGTTGATATAGCAGATTATTATATGTATCTTTTTTTTTATTGGATTTTTTTCATCTTTTTGAGCAATGATTTTTTTTTCACTCTCACCAGTTTTGAAACAACATATCAGCCAATAGCTAGGAGAAGAATGTAACATGAGACCGTTAAGAAAGATTAGACTTATAAAGACTCGAATCGGGTTAACTGTTCAGACCTTCAGGAAATCATGCAATCAGACCATGAGATTATTATGATGGTTTTTTTTTGGATAGGAGATTATTATGATGTTTGATTACAGTTATAAAAATCTGAAAGTTTGTCACAAGCCTAAAAAAGATCTTCAAGCATTAAAAGTTTATAAAAAAGAAGGGAAATCTGAAATGAACTTGAAAAGTTCAAAGGTATAAAATATCTGTGTCACATGTTTGTTTGTGTATGAGTTTGGATTGATAGATCTTGTTCAATGAATGATTCTGACTTTTACTGCATGAAATTAACACTGTTTTGCTGGCCTAGCTATTTACTTTTGCTGTGTAAAATAGTACCATTGACAGCTTGCTTCCTACTACGTATTTTTCTATTCATTGAAATTTGATTCCTTTTCTTTATGCAGTAGTTATGTAAACATGCTTTCACACAAGTTTGCTATTTTTGGGGAAAGGCAATAAAACTACTGCTGCTATGCTACACTACACATCACTTCAATCATACATTTTAAATATGTCTCCCTCTTGTAATTATGCAATGCATCTATTCACAGACCTGGAAATGGGGTCTAGCATTTACGTATTTTGTTGAGGAAAATATTGTACTGTGCAAATGAGGGGGGGGGGGGGGGGGGGGGGGGGGGGGGGGGGGGGGGGGGTTCAATAATGTGGAAAGAAGTCGAAATTCCAGAAAAGGAATAAGGTTAGATTCAATTCAATAATTTAAAGGAGGAGAGAGTGAACAATGGAGAAGTGAATTGTCTATGTCAAGGGATGTCCTTTGCCATAACTATGAGAGGAACCTTTCTTCATCCTTAACCCAACACAAACTTTTCCCCATTTTGACTCCATTATTAGGTTCCTCTTCTATGTACCAAATATCAATGATTCTATGTTTTGGCTTTGAACTTTGATTCTTCATTATTTTTAATCTAGCACGTCCTTCATAAATTGTTCAAACCTTAGAAAAATTAAACCTTTGAAGCACACGACACACAAGCACAGCTGCACAAGTCATCTTGGCAAATATTATGGGTGGGGTTTGAATCCTAATTGATTATTTATGCCCGACTTAATGAGTTAATTTATGAATATTGTCGCTACTAAATTCAATATAAGTTTTCTTTTTTTATATTTCCAATGACATGAAATTTATGATATTAAAATTTAACTTGTTTTCTATTTTTGATACAATAATCCGCGTTAAAATTTTCATCACTTATCTAACTCGATCATTTCCTCTCCAACTGCGCATACTAATTAATGTTTGACGGACACACAAAAAAGTAGGGAAAAGTACAAAAAGGGGTATCGAACTACCATTTGTTTCCAACTTTTTTGTCCGAACTATTAAAATTTCCAAAATTGGTATGAACTTTATAAAATTTTCCAACTTTTTGTCCGAACTATTAAATTTTTCAAAATGGATGCGAACTATATAGAATTTTTCCAAAGGTAAAACCTAAAATTATTATCAATTTTTTCCAAATGTGCACTTTATTTTTGACTGCCTTCCCAGACGGGTATAATTTTTTGCAATTTCTACACCTTTTTAATTTATCAAATATCGTCACTCGAATGTAGATTTATCTAGAATGTTATTCTATATATGATTTGTGGATATCTGAACATATCTCTAAAAATATTTGTCTGTCAACTGAGCTCCTGGTACATTTTTTCTTTTGAAAAATAGTTTCCTATTGCAAAAGAAGGTGAAGCTTCACATTCACTTTATATTGCTTGAAGAACATGCACGACGAATATGTCATAAGGAGAAGTCACAATCATTTGTAATAATCTTAATGAAGCTGTATTAGTCAAGTGCAGAAGACTTTGAAATATGCATTTGTCTGCTTGTTAGGGCATCCACACTAAGGAGAGCAATAAATAATAATAAATTGACTTTATTACTTTTTTTGAAAGAATGATGCTATTCATTAATCAAAAAACCTGTACAACGACAACTGAAACAAAAACTGACGACCAACGCCAAAACAAAGCAACCGAGACCCTGCTAAAAAAACCACAATGCCTCAAACCAAAACAGGAAACTAAAACTAAACAAAACAAACAAAGCAAAACAGGAGGCCTGAAGCAAGACCAAAACTGGAGCACATCAATCTTCCATAATTCTCATAAGCTTCAGCCACTTGATGTCCTCCTTCGAACAAGCCTCCCTCTTATTAATAGCTCCTAACTTCATCTTCAAGTACCAAATACTCTCTTGGACAATCATCTCTGTTGTGCAGTTTTCTTCTCTAAATTTTTTGAAGTTTCTAGCTTTCCAAACTCCATTCATAATCCTTGTAATACCTGCAGCAATCATCTTTGTCTTCAACCTGGATTGATTCAGCCCTTGGAACCATGGGATCAGGAGATCCCATAGATTACCAGCCGGCTCAGCAAGCAGAAACATCATCACCTTCTCCCAGATCTCCTTCGAAAAATTGCAATCAAAGAAAAGGTGGTTTCTACTCTCAACTGCCCCTTCACACAGCGCACATGAATTATCCCCTAAACCCCCCCCACTGGCTCATCCGATCCCTAGTCATTAATTTATTCTGAACCACCAGCCAAGCGTTCAAGGAGTCCCTAGGCGCATTATAAGCATTCCACACCATCTTGTGCCAATCAACCTCTTCCTTGTGCTCTACAATAGAATTATAAGTGTCTTCCACTTCAAACCCATCACCTTTCCCTGTCCACCTGATAGAGTCATTATCAATACTAACACATTGAAGACCAATCTCTTTGCACTGCATCAGCCTCTTGATAACCTAGGAGCTAAGGATTAACTTCCACTTCCCACCAATGTTTGCGTTTGTTCCAGTACTTGTCAAGCCAGTCGGACCACAATTCGACTCTGCTCCCCTTGTTCCCCCACATTCGGCAGATAACCAAAGCATAATTCATGCACTCTAAATTCTTCAGGCCCAGGCCGAATCCTTACAGACATCAGTCCACTTCACAAGATGACCTCCTTTCTTATCACAATTACCCTGCCACAGAAATCTGGCACAGATAGTGTTGACCGCTTGAATAACTGACTTAGGCAAAAGACAGACTCTGGCCCAAAAGCACACCATAGACTGCAACACAGAGGATACCAACACCCTTCGGCCAGCTCGGGACAGGTATCTACTGCTCCAACAGTTCAAACGAGCAGTGATCTTTTGAGTAAGACTGTCACAGTCCTTCCCACTCAAACTTCTCGAAGTGAGAGGGAGGCCCAAATACCTCACTGGAAGAGGGGAGGATTTAGTGCCTATCAAACCTTCCACCCATGCCACTTTAGCAGCCCCCATCCCCCCCCCAAAGAGATTACTCTTATGAACATTGATAGACAGTCCAGAGCTGTCCAGAAACTTGTGAACAACCTGTTTAATGACTTCAATCGAAGAGTTACAACCACTGCTGAAGATAATGAGGTCATCCGCAAACATAATATGAGATAACTTGATTCTATGGCATTTCGGATGATAATAGAAACCCTCTGCCTTGTTCAGATTCTGCATCAGTCTAGACAAATATTCCATGGCTATTGTGAACAAAAAAGGAGAAATAAGGTCACCTTGCCGGAGGCCTCTTTTCCCTTCAAAGAAATCAACCATCTCACCATTTAACATAATCGAGTAATTAGTTGATTGAACACACATCATCATCCACGCAATGAACTTTCTGGAAAAATTCAGGTTCTCTAGCATAGCCTTAAGGAAATTCCAATCAATGGTGTCGTACGCTTTCCGAAGATCGATTTTCCAAGCCATCCTCTCACTGATATTTTTTCTACTATACCCGGTAAGGAGCTGCTGAGCCAAGCAAATATTTTCCACGATCGAACGATCTTTAACGAAAGCACCATGCGCTGTATTGATGATACTCGGGAGCACCTCCTTCCGCCTACTGACCAGCAACGAAGACACGACTTTATAAGTAACATTACAGCAGGAGATTGGGCAAAAGTCTTCTGGCTTGCAGGCCTGGCCATACTTAGGGATAAGAGCAAGAAAAGCAGTGTTCACTCCTTTAGGCATGTCATTGTTTCTAAGGAAGTATCTCACTGATTCACAAAGCTCCTTATCAAGGATACTCCAGTTGCTCTTGAAGAATCTAGACGAGAAACCGTTTGGACTCGGGGATTTATCATCGCCGATGCTATTTAAAGCCGACCAAATTTCTGTATCTGTAGCACCTCGGACTAAAACTCTGCACTGCTCGCCGTTGACCAAAGCCCCCTGCGCTACTACTCCAGGGTCAATAATACTGCACTCATTGGCCTTGCCAAGAATCTCTTTAAAGTACTTGGATAATTCCAGCTTGATACACTCACTCTCAAAGGAGACAGTTCCACCCCCCAGGGAAATATGAGAGATACTGTTCTTAGCCCTTCTTCTCTTCAGTAAGCTATGAAAAAACTTTGTGTTGGCGTCACCTTCTTTGATCCATTGAATTTTGGATCTTTGCTTGTTGAAAAGAAACTGATTAAACTTAAGCTTTCTGAACTCCACGTCCAGCTTTCTCTCAACAACACAAAGATCTGAATCTCCTGGGTTATTCTCCGAGTTTCTCTGAGCTACCAGCAGGACTTCTCGAGCTGAGTTAACCCTCTTGTCCATACCTCTCGCGCTGCCCACAAAATTCTGCTTCAACATCACTTTCATCCTTTTCATCTTATCTTGGAGCATAAACAGGTTTCTGCACATGTTCCCCTCACACCAGTTAGAACGAATAACATCATCAAACCCTTCTAGGGACTCCCAGAAATTGCAGTATCTAAAGCTTCTTTTGAATTTCTTTTCTTCTCCCAAAAACACCAAAACTAGACTATGATCAAATAAACCGGGAGGAAGAAAGGAAGATTGTGCATCATCCATGTCTTCAAACCACTGATGGTTGCCTAAAGCTCTATCCAGCTTGCACCAGATCCTTTCCGAATAATTACTGTGATTGTTACTCCAAGTGTAATGATACCCACTCCACGGGATGTCCTCCAGACCAGTGTTCCTTAAGAACACTCTGAAAGCATCAGTGTCCAACTTGCAACAGGTGAGCAAAAACCAATAGGTGAGCAAAAAGCAATGATTGATAGGCGAGCAATGATGGAGAGGGTGTTGGGAAAGAAAGCAATAAGTGGGGCCAACTTTAATTTATGAAGATATAGAATAAACCCCTAATTTTTGTTGGTTTTGGAAGAAATAAAAATAAAAAACGTCATAATTATTACTTATTGCTCTCAAGCAACAGGTGAGCAAAAAGTAAGGCGAGCAATGATGGAGAGGGCATTGGAAAAGAAAGCAATAAGTGGGACCAATTTGAATTTACGAAGATATAGAATAAAACCCTAATTTTTGTTGGTTTTGGAAGAAATAAAAATCAGAAACGTCATAAAATGAACATTGGAAGGACATCTAACTATTCAAATTTAAACCCAAAAAATAAAAATAAAAATATTTTTAAATTAAAAAATCATGTAATAAAAATAAATAAATAATAGAAGTGATAATGTCGAAAATTGAAATGGTTATGATTATTGCTTTTTGCTTTCAATGCTGCAGAATAAATTATAAAAAGATTTTTATTTTTATTTTTTCTCTTTACTCTCTTGCTGCGTTAAAATATATAGAGCAAAGAGCTATTTTTGCTTTTTACTTTTAACTCTCCTTGATACATGATTTTTATGAAAATATGCTATTTATGCACATTGATCATTGCTCTCTTACTACGGATGTCCTTAGATAACCTAACTTTATATGTGGTTTCGAGTTACTCCCTCGACTTATTTGCTCGTTAGCAGATGATAGTAATGCATACTATTGTGTTGAGACTGCATATTAAATTTTATCCAATATAGAATTCTGTTAAATTATTTAGGTTTTACCCATTTTGGAAAAAATTTATATAGTTCGCACCCATTTTAGAAATTTTAATAGTTCGGACAAAATGTTGAAAAATTACTATAAAGTTCGCACCCATTTCGGAAATTTTAATAGTTCGAACAAAAAGTTAAAAAAATTCAATTTAGTTCGCACCCATTTTAGATATTTTAATAATTCGGACAAAAAATTAGAAACAAGCGGTAGTTCAGTATCCTTTTTGTACTTTTCCCAAAACAAAAAAAAGTATGAATGTAGAAATTAGGACTCCATTTGATTCACGGAAAGTTTGCTGGATATAAAGAAAATTAAAAGTAAAATATAGTCTTATGTTTAATTTATCATAGAAAATACGAGAAAAAACAAAAGCATTTAATACAAAAAATTCCTTACCGTTTGTTTGGCATTTCATTTTTTTACATTCAAAAGGAGAAATGTTTGAGTGGTTGGTTCAACTTAATTATGTGCAAAATGGGGAATCATTCATACGCTTGGATGTTACGTTTTGCCATTCATAGTATTCGGCCTTGGATTCCACTATATATATTTGATTGTACATCAATTTACAGTTATGCAAAGTTGGACGTGGGAAACTTTAATCTGGACCAGTACAAAATTTATCATAACTTCATGGAGGCAAAAGTCATTGATCAATTTATCTAGAATTTTTGTCTTTTAGGAGTTTTATTTTCTTGTGCTATGTTTGAGTCCCAACATTACCGACATATCATATTTGAATTTAATATATCCTGCTTGTTCCCATCAAAAAAATAAAAAAATATATCGTCTTTTGGACAGTTGTTACACGGTCATATGTTTATTCGTTAATGATGAGAAATAATGTCGTTGTGACATGTAATGTAAATATCGTGTGTGTGTGTGTGTTTTTTAGGAACAACTTTAATTGTATACTTTACCTACAAAAATGACAAGCATTAGTACTTTACCAATTACCATTACCATGAACCTATAAAATAATAGGAACGAAACTATTATTGGACAATTAAAAATTAAATGATCAGATACAATCATGCAAATGCACTATATATTGGGCTTTCACTGTATTGGGCTTTCTAAAATTAAATAATCAGATACAAATGCACTAAAAGTCTAAAACAAACAAAAATATTTTTAAAATTAGCTATCTATTTTGGGCTTTCTATACTTGTGCCTGAGACCTAAAGTCACTTTCTAATTTGATTTCTATTTGGGATTGAATCTGTGATAATATTTTCTCAGAAAAGGATATTTACAAAACAAGAAAGTTCAGCTTCAAAAAAAAAATATATATGCCTTTTATTTTACTAATAAGAAAGTAGAGATCAGGTGTAAACTATATTTTTTTGTGTAAATTGTAAAATACGTTAAATGTGGGTTATAATTCGTGCCGAGAAATCCAATTTACGACATAGTTCATCAAAATTGATTTATAATTCGTCGCAAAAAAAAATCATCCATACGACGAATTTAATCTCATCTGTCCAATGACCAAATCAAGGGCTGTATTTGGTTTGTATTTTTGGCAAAAGTATACTGTTTGCACCAGATCCTTTTTCTAAGTAATCAATGTTAGTATTTGTTAACACAATTAAACCACAACCATTATGATCCAAAAGCCCACATTATGAGTCATGATTCTGTGATCGAATATAAACTAGGAAATCTTCTCCTCTTCAAGCAAAGTGAGATAATTTGTTTATGTGCCACATGCATGCATCCTCAACAATTTCCCCTCAATTTGAGAAATTGTGCATGCTCCCCCTCAATCAATGCTAATTAGCTCTAATTTGTAGCCTCTTCGTAGGTGCTTCTGCGACCTCCCCTCTTCATCAGAGGTGCTCTGCGTCTCCCCATAAACTGGGTGCGCCTACGACGTTCCCTCTCCACCAGGGTGCTATGCGTCTCTCTCTGGGTGTGTCACTTGTGCCCCACACCCTTTATGCTTACCCAATCGAACCACGACCTCTGATACCATTTGTCTGGATTTACTAGCACAATTAAATGACTATCCTAATGACCCAAAAGCTCAAGCTTAGTCATGGTTTTGTGATCAAATATAAACTAGTAAGTCTCCTCCTCTGCAGGTAATGTGGGACAATTTATTCAAATGTCACATCATCAACAATTTACTCATAATCAGCCGGTTGACCAACACTTAACATCGACAATCGTTGTTGACCACCGGAGTCGGCCGTCGTTGATCATCGCCTTCATCGACCTCCTCCCTTTGGTCGCACCGTCGATCACTCCCACCACCCGTGTCCTTGCTCCGGACACCTCTGCTGGGCTGCCTCTCGCCCCGACAACGACATCCATCCACTCTTACAAATTAGTCTGATAATTACTTAATTAGAACATGTTACGAATTAAATTCAAATCAATTCAGATACTAACAATCTAATTAACCACTAAGTTAGAGTCTTATAATTTAATGACTACTAATTTTCTTATCCTAGATTTTTTTGGGGGGATTACAATATTTATAAAAGAAAGTTCAACAGTTTTTTTTAAGGTTGCCAAGTACCAACTGTAATCAAACACCACCTGTGCCAGATGTGACCATGTTATTGTATATTTAATTAATAATGTAATCAAAACTTAAGTCTTAAGGGATTTTCACCGACTTTGATGAATCCTACAACAAGCTAATATAAAATGGTCCTACTGGGCCTAGCTAGCTGCTAGAAGGTGATTCAATTTCACTATGTGATCGTGAATGTCTAGTGCATGTCGGTAAGGTAGACATTTTGATGTACCACAATTATAATATGAATCCTTCCAAACTTGGAAAATTTGAAATGCTGCTCGATTGTTCTATGGTTGCATACACTATACATTAGAGGAAAGGAGAGAGAGCTTTTGGTCGACAATGTTTTGTTTTTTTTGATAAAAAGGTAAGGAGAATAACAATAAACATCTGGGGACAAACAACTAGACCTAAACAAAATACCAATCAGGTCAAGCCAAACAACACATCTTGACAAGCACCGATTAAAACTAAACAATACAACCAACATAGGTACAACCAACAACTCAACCAATTGACGATCAACTACTAACACCATACATACTTAAACATACATACAAGACTCGATAAAAAATGCCACAGCTACTTCCTGAAATAACTCCACGCCTACCAGGCCCAAACAGAGAAAAGAACTCTTGCAATCTTCGCTGAAGCGCATGCCTTCATAATTGGATTTGGCTACACATGTACTCTGCAGTTCATCAGCTTCCCTGCCAAGAAAAGCACGCCAACTCAACTCAATAGAAGGCATAACGGAGAACTAAAAGCTAGGAAAATCCATCTAGCTGGGAACAGGCAGCTGCTCCACTTTGCCTCGCGCCCAGGGGAGTGAGCATACCACCTCTGACATGAAGCAACAAGCAGCAAACAGGTGCAATCAAATGTGAACAGACCAAAATAGAACGAAAAAACTATACACAACTGCTGGACAGTCGTCGGCTACGCACCAACTCCCCGTCCCATGGCAGTGGCGTCGATGTCCATCCGGTAAATTTGAAGCGCACTACCATAAAAAAAACTCACAACGCCACCATCATCTTCGCCACAACCGCCCCAATTTTCCAAAATTCTCACCTCCAACACCAATACCCGCCGCTGCAACAAACCCACCGCCCTCAAAACCACCATCACCACCCCAACACTCTATCCCAAGTCTCCACCGCCGCCACCTTCGCCGAGACCCTCAACCCCTGCCATAGAATCCACAGCGACAGCGAAGACTATGATGGCCACAACAAAGGGTGGGAACAAGAGGTCGGCCTAGAGAAGAAAAGTGACGGCGCAGGGGTTTGAGAAGCGATGGTGTAAGGCGATGAGCAAGGGTGTTGGAGAGAGAGGTTAATGATTACTTTTACTTCTACATTGGTCGACAATGTTTAAGACAGTAATTTTAGTTTTGATGTTGTAGATAGGAGCGTCTTAGGCATTGTTGTATGAAGCAAAACATAAACATGAACTAAGGCGTACAGAAAAGCGCTCAAATGAGAATTCCTTTATATTTCGAGAGCATGAGAACTTTAGGACACGTGTCAAAATCCATATTTGAATATGCACCTTGATCCAATTGTTAGATTTGCGTTCTCATATTATTGAATTATAAGAGGTTTTCAACGTCTAAGCTCATACCAATAACGTCTAAACTACAACTGCTGTGTTTTGAACCGTACCAATAAAAATGAGTAAATGGAGAATCAATTTTCCAAAATAAACGAATTTGGAAATAATTTACTCAATTTGAGCAAATTGAAATAAAAATTCAAATTCAAGTGAACTAGGAAGATTGGGAAAGAGGACAATATGCCTGAATCCTGAGGTTTGAGGAAATTCGGAAAACCAAAAAAAAAAAGAAGAACATTTACGAATTGCGGAACAGCACAATATGCCTGATTAAAGGTTTCAGGAAAACGACAAAACAAAGAACATTATTTACGTCCCGACTAAAAACTATTTGATAACTGCAGATTGAATATTGAATGCCATGTGTGGATTTACTTTGGCGGTGGTCGACATCTCCTTCAGAATATTTAACGTGTGTTAGTCGGAATGCATTTAAATTTATTAAGACTACCACTACCACTAAAATAGGATATCGAATTGTGGACCATGAAAAATTAAATGGCTAGGGAGATATATTATAGTTCGTCATATAATTCCATCGAAAGATCAAACATACGACATAGTTCGTTACGAATAATTTATAATTTGTCATTGAGAAATTTACATAATTCGTCGCCGAAAAAACTAAAAGTAAGAGTAGTTCGTCACGAATAATTTATAATTTGTCACTGAGAAATTTACATAATTCGTCGCTGAAAAACTAAAAGTAAGATTAGTTCATCAAGAATAATTTATAATTCGTTACAAAGAAATTAACCATAAATAAGATTTAATACGTGATTTAATCTCATCCTTTCAACTAATTACCATCTAATTAGAAAAGAATCGGCGGAGGAGAAAAGAAAAGAAACCCCAATTTAATTCCGCATAAAATCGATTTCCGCCAAACCGGTTTTACACGTGGCCATTATTACATTTCTTTGGGTCTACGTAGGACCAAATAATGACACGCATGTGCATAGTCAGTAAATCGATTTCCAAAAACCGGTTTTTATAAAAAAAAGTCAAACCGAATTCTCCAAACCGATCTTATTATAAACAGGACAAAATCAATATTTGAATTTAAAACAATACAAAATAGAGATTTGTGGTCAAAAATAAAAAAACTCTCCATCTGTATTCCTTTCCCTTCACTGTTCGAATCTTTTAAATAAATAAATATATAAATAAAGGGATTTTGGAGGATCGTCGTCTCCAATTTTCATCCCCCTTTTTCTTCCTCGAACTCCTCCGCTGCCGGATCCATATTCCCTAGCGCTAGGGTTTCTCTCTCTCTATCTCTCCCGCGCTCATTTCACCAGGTCAGCTGCTTTCCTCGCTCTTCAATTCGCCAATTACAATATGTAATAATGCCTGCTGCTTCCTTGATCGAACCATGATCGTTTCGTAAGAGAATCCGGATCGTTTTAATTGACGAATGCGACTGTAATTATGTTGATGGTAGCATCGACTGGAGTATTCATTTTTGTTCCTTTTGTCAGGCGTCTTTTTACAAAAGGAGGATCAACAGTATTTATGTTTGTATCAAATTCGAGATTTTTGTGAATAAATAGATTCAGGATGATGGATGTTGTCATCCAATTCTTAAGGCCTTTTATGAATTGTGGAACATACAGTCCCTATGTATTGGGATGTCTGGTTGTAGGTTTGTGTGCGATCCTTGCGTCTATTTATGTGTTTGGGAAGTGGCAAAGAAGGACGTCTTTGAATTGGGTCAAAGCAGCTGCTCAGGCAAAGAAGAAAGTGTGGAAAAGGCTGAAAGTTCCTTTATCACATCATTTATGGACAGAAGATATTTCTACTGGTGGGAAACCATCGAGCTGTTGTGTATGCTTAGCTTCTGATGCGAAAGATGTTCAGGATGACCCGATGTTCCGATGTGCAGTTTGTGGGGTAGCGGCACACTCTAGGTGTTCACAGTTTGCTATTAAAGACTGCAAATGTGTGGCACAAGCTGGCCTCAGCCGTGTGATACATCATTGGTCTGAAAAGTGGATCAATATGGATGATAATCCCGAGATGTCGGCGTTTTGTTTTTACTGTGATGAACCATGTGGTGTACCTCTGTTAGATACATCTCCAACTTGGCACTGTCTATGGTGCCAACGTCTGATACATGTCAATTGTCATGCTAAAATGTCGGAAGAATATGGTGACATTTGTGATCTTGGTCCCCTTAAGAAAGTCATTGTTTCTCCGCTTTATGTGAAAGAAGATGATGAAAATACCACCGGCGGTGCAGTGTTGACATCTATTACAGAAGAATTTATTGCTTCATCTTTTCGTGGACAGTTAAGAAAGAGACGCCATCGAAATAAAAATGGAACTGGTCATCCTGCAAATGGAAATTTTCAAAAAGGTTCATTAATAAGTCAGGTGATCGATTATTTGCTTAATGGACTTGTCAGCTTGAATGTTTCATGTACTAAGAAGGATACCGGCAATGACACAAGAAAAGATCTTGCACACAATAGACCGATTGGGAGAAATGGCCAGGTACTGTCTCACGGCCAAAACAAGAAATATGTACTGGTAAACCTACCACAAGATGCAAAACCCCTTTTAGTTTTTATTAATGGAAAGAGTGGAGGACAGAATGGGGCCTCTCTTAGGAGAAGGCTGAATATGCTATTGAATCCAGTTCAGGTGAGTATCTTGCTATAAATATGGCCTTTCTTGATTTAGTATAGCATCCAGATGTTACTCTAGCTGGATATAACCATTTACCTTTGTTCTGCCACAACATGAGTCATGTTAACATAATTACATAACGGGGAACAAAAACGACCCATTGCTAAGAATGAAAATTAAGTTTGAAATTAGGATCATTGCTAAGCCACAAAAGTGTTTTACAGGCTATGTCAAATCAGGTCACCAATCAGACAACCTGGTCAATGATAGATATTCTCTACATTACACAAATTATCTGCAAAAATGTACTCGCTGACAAGTAAATACAAATTATCTGCAACAATATATGCAAAATATATTCATTCACAGTAGATCTTCACAGCTGACAGGTGGTTGTTAAGTGGATAAGTTTGTCATTGTGGTGGAACGATTAACAAGTTCAAGGGATTATACATTTTGCACCATATTTTCTTGATATTTCTAGAGTTCGGGCTAACAGGCCATAAAGATGTGAAGGTATATGAGAGGCAGAAGTAACCCAGAAAAGCTAAACTAAAAAATTTGTATGGTATAGTTTCCAAATCCTCTGTAATAAAGTGTGTGCCCAATTAAAGTAGTCGTGGCATCTGAACTCTGTAATTGATAAGTCACATGAGTCTCTTGTAGCACAATGCACACACTGTGAAGTGCGAAGTGCACACAAATTTCCAAAAGTTTCTGTTCAGTTCTTTTATTCCTTTTGATTTCTTCTGTTTGTTTTACGTGTTGGATGTGCTTTATTATTTCGTATGGTTAGTGATGTTACACTATGCACTCCTTGTCTCTTCTGATTGTTTGTGTTTACGGTTCTCAAAACCAGGTGTTTGAGTTGGGTTTATCTGGAGGGCCTGAAGCTGGTCTGAAGATGTTTAAAAATGTCATGTATTTTAAAGTCCTGGTGTGTGGTGGCGATGGAACTGTTGCATGGGTACTTGATGCCATTGAGAAGCTGAATTTTGAATCACCTCCACCTGTTGCCATACTCCCTTTAGGTACTGGAAATGACCTATCCAGGGTTCTGCAGTGGGGAAGAGGTTTCTCGGTTGTTGAAAGGCAAGGTGGATTAAGTAGTATTATACATGATATCAACAATGCACCAGTTACAATGCTGGACCGCTGGATGGTAAATATCGGCGAAGAAAGAGAAAACCTAAACAGTGACCCAAAAAAAGTTAAATCCAAGTTCATGATGAACTATTTAGGTATGTTGTTTATCAAATCTTCTTATTCTTATGTGGGGGGTGCGCATATGGAAATTGTCTTACCATCAGGCATTTTTATAGGTATAGGATGTGACGCAAAAGTAGCATATGAATTTCATGTGACACGGCAGGAAAACCCAAAGAAGTTCAGCAGTCAGGTATCCATATTTTCAGCTGACACTCTTTGATCTGTATGACGTTATAACACTTTATATAAATGACTCCCTATAGATTCACGGACCTTATTTAAATCTACCTAACAATGAGAAATATCATAATAAGAAACTAGGACTTTATGTGAATATAAAATATGTTTTGGCAAATAATATGATGATTAATCATAAGCTTTAATGCATAAAATTATTTGCATGATTTACATAAATGCTTTTGCACTTCGTTACATATGTGACATTGCAAGTGATATAATTGATATCTGCTATGACACATTCTCCACTTCAGATGTGTAACCAACTATGGTGAATATTTGGGGTACTCCATTGTAGTTTCTTAGAAAGCGATTTCATTGTAAGAAAAATATGGTAAAAGATATACAAACACGTACAACCAGTCAACCACAAGACAACCCTGAGCACATATTTAAACAGAACTGATTCACTATGAGCAGAACCAAAACATTTTAGCAGGTGTTTTCAGCAACCAAAGTTGAGTTTTCCATAACAAAATGCTATCATTGTTGAAGTAACAATAGCATGAAATTTTTACTTGCAAGCTGAATGCTTGAAACATGTTTCTGATTCATTGTGTGATATTCCTTAAACAGTTTGTTAATAAATTGCGATATGCAAAAGAAGGTGCCAAGGACATCATGGATCGAGCTTGTGCTGACCTACCTTGGTATGTGTGGCTCGAAGTTGATGGAAAAGATATTGAAATGCCGAAGGTGAACGTTATGCAGTATTTATTACATTTTTGCCTCTCAATGCTTTCATGTACTGACTTGCCGTTTGGTTCTCAGGATGCTGAGGGTCTAATTGTTCTCAACATTGGAAGCTACATGGGAGGAGTAGATCTTTGGCAAAATGAGTATGAGCATTATGACGATTTCGAGCTTCAGTCGATGCATGATAAAATGCTTGAAGTTGTATGTGTGTCTGGAGCTTGGCAGCTTGGCAAACTTCAGGTTTGATAATGGCTTACAAAACTTTCAATATTGATGAAGATCCTAATAACTGAGAAAACTTGGCTACACACAAGACCAAGTCATCCCCGGTGACTGTATTGGGCACTTAGTATAATAGTTATTACTTATTACTATTCACATGCTGTTGCGTGACTGTTATCTGCAGAATTTATGTATAGTCTCAAGTGATAATCCTCATTTAGAGAATTGCTAATTGAAACTGAGAACTAATCAATGTTGGTGTCTTCCAGTTATAGTAGGTAGAAAAAAATTGATGATTCTTCTTTTTATTGATCAAGATACTTACATTGCACTATTGAAGGGACCCACTTTACATAAAGTAACGAGTTGTATGAGGAGTCCTTAACTCTTGTCTTTGGTTGATTATTTTGTTACAGGTTGGTCTTTCACAAGCCAGAAGGCTAGCCCAAGGCAACATTATTAAAATACATTTGTCCAGTCCGTTCCCAGTCCAAATAGATGGTGAGCCTTTCATACAGCAACCTGGTTGCATAGAGATAACCCAGCATGGGCAGGTATTACGATCTTCATTGTTTTTATATCTTCAAAAATCACAACTTGGAATAGCTATATGGAGAAATAGATGTGGCGTAATTTTGTCGACCTAGGCTATATTTATGTAAGAATGTCAGTTTTGTTACTACTGTCTACTGGTGCATATAAGTATGTAGAATTAAAGTAAAGCCAGACAAGAATGTTCCCAAGTGTCTACACAATAGCATTCGTTATAACTAAATGTTGTGAGTAGTGGGACACAAACGGACAAAAAACTTATTGAATCTTGCTTCGCAATTAATCTTGAAATAAATTTTACCTTTTTTCTTTGAGTATGCTCGAATGGGAACGGACTAGTGACTAGTGATATCTTAGTCAACTGTTGCGAATAGCTATCCCACTAGTGACTAGTGATATCTTAGCTCTCACTAATTCTTTGACTTTGTTATAACATGATTTTTTATGTCCTGAAACATCAGACAGTTGAGATATATTAGTAAACCGTAAACGCATGCTTCACATTCATATCATTGGATGTCCACTTACAACAGTGGACTGTTCTCTAGTCTTTCTGAAGTTGAGTTTGGAATTCAATAAATGACGTACATGAGTTACATAGCTTACTAGGATAAGAGAAGTTATAAGTAGACTTGCAGGTGTATATGGAATTACATATACATTTGATAAATTCGATACTGAATGAATTTCCAAAAATAGAAAGGTCCACTCAAGTTAAGCTCAAGCTAGTGAATGTGATTTTTGAAGCCATGCTAGGCTTAATGCATTTACTTTTTTTTAATATTTATTACGGCTTAATGCATTTAATTGAAAAGGATGGCTTCTCATAATTTTCCTGGGACCCTTTTTCCTTCAACTAAGCATACGTTTTTTTCCTTCAACTAAGCATAAGTTTTTTTCCTTCAACTAAACAAAGTTGATGATTGGTATACAGGTATTTATGTTGAGGAGGGCCTCGGAGGAGCCCAGAGGGCATGCCGTAGCAATTATGACTGAAGTTCTTGTAGATGCGGAGTGTAAAGGCGTCATTACTGCTTCACAGAAGAATGTACTCCTTCAGCAGATAGCCCTTCAACTTGCTTCATGATTCAAGTCTTCCCAAAAATTTTGTAGTTTGGTTTCTTATACATCACATACCACAGAAATATATAGAGAGAGAGTCAAACGTAACTAGTAAATTAAGATTTCTTTCTTGGGGGTCAGCTTATGTATAGGTGATATCCAATTGGTTTTGTAATCGTCATATGTCAGGGGAATGCTATGAAGACATTATACCCCTGACAAGTGACAAGTTTGTAAGTTTTGTACTGGTGACCCTAGCATATATTTCATACTAAAGTAATGGGTTCTTTATGATGATGTATGGATTCCTTTTGTAACACTACACCATTTTACAAATTAGGTGACTTTTTTTTTCGTCGCATAAACCCCTATATTTGTCGCATATAGTTTATGTGACAAAAAACGTCGCGTAAAGTAGGTCGTAAAATCCAAGTAGCGTAATGTCCCTACGACAAAAAAAATGACGAAACGTCGCGTAAACTGTAACTCTTATGCGGCATTATTTTCTATTTGTCCCAAAAACATTAGAACGAGTTCGACTCGGTGCAAGGCATACGCTACATTTCCATTCCAAATTTTGTCGGGTTAACTGACTTAGAAGATCAAATTTACAGAAGGTAGGTTCTCCAATTCGTCTCGTAAACGTTTATACGCTGCAAACATTTAAATCTTATTGTCGTATAAAACTACATACGCTAAGAAATTTAAAAATATGTTTGTCGTATAACTATCCTTACGTTACAAACTTGAAAATATATTTGTCGTATAAACACCCTTAAGTTACAAACGTGAAAACATATTTGTCGCTTTAAGGAACATACGCTTAGAACTTTAAAGATATTGTTGTCGTATAAACTGACTTACGTTACAATCATGAAATTATATTGTCGCGTAAAGGCACAGACAATTTAAATTGTTAATTTACTATTGTCGTATAAAATTGCTTGCGTTACCAATGTGGATACCTATTTGTCACATTAATATACAGGTTCCAGTCTTCATACCAAAAAAGGAAATTGTTTTACAGAACATGATTTCGGCCAACCCAATAGAATTCCGGCCAATAACAAAAGGGTACACACAAAAGATGTTCAGGTGTGTACCCGGCCAGAAGAGCACAATAGTTTTACACCATTATCAACATGTAATTAAACAACCGGTCCATAAGACGTCGCACCTTCTGAAGCATTATTGTTTGCTAGGTTTGCTGATCCACCCCGTACCACCAGCTCCTCAAGAACACGAATCCTCTCTTGAAATTCTTTCTTCATTTCCACCATCTCATCCGTTTGCTTCTGGATTTGGTCTTTCAGCTCGGCGTTCCTTGGACCTCCTCTAGGGAGGGGTGGCCTCTTGAAGGCTTTACCAGCTCCAGAAACGTAAGTTCCACGCTTCTGCCCCACCACTTGAGTTATAATGTCAATCTGGGTAGCAACCGGGAGAGGTTCTTGGTCATCGAGGACAATGCCATCACTAGCTTCGTCACCATGCATGTCTCCCATAACCTGACGAACCCTGTCTCGCATTTGTGCCTACATATAAATATATATTGTTAAATGTAAATACAATGGCAGTGATATACAAAACCACTTCACAAAGCCAATTTACATTTATATCACTATTATACTCAAAAGTGATCACAAGGCAGATGGACAAATCAAACTTTGATTCAATCTCATTTATCACAACAAAAGTCTCATGTGACTATGAAAAAAACCAACATTATTTGTAACACAGAGGGGCCTGCTGAACTAGTTACTGTCTTTGAAATAAATTTGATGCCATTAATGTGCTCAAGCTTCTTAAGTAGGCAAATAGGCAAATACTAATCTTGACATATATAACAAGAACAAAAGCATGACAGATAAGACCAAGAACAATATATAACCACAACAAACATATATAATGTCATATATAACAAGAACAATAGCTTGACAGATAAGAACCAACCACACTCACCAGACAACTTAGAAGAACAATACAGAACAACTCACATTCACCAACATATTTATCAACAAAATATTACCAAATAAATGCAAACTTAACTGCCAAGGCGGCACCGGCTGGGTCAGCAGAGTAGACCTGGTCATATGCAGCTATAAGGTGTGCGTTCTCTCCCTACGCAGCGAGTTTTGCAGCCCTCTGATAGAATGGGACCTTTCCAGAGTGGTGGTTGATGCGAACAGACTTTTTGCGCACCCTCGACATTGTCTTACCTCTCTCCTTTCATAACAACAATTAAAACAAGTTAAAGCTCACTGAATAAATGATCGGTCTAATTCTTAACCTATTATTCACTTCATTCGATGATAGATTAGGTTTGTTTTCCGGACATTTTATTGTCATTTAACCTCTTTTCTCATGTTTCAGGTCATATATCACATTCCTAATACTTTTCGATTGATCTGAAGCAAAATAAATGCATTTAGTAGAGATTTTGGTAAAAACAGGGCAGATTGACCTTTCCGGCATATTTTGCACGCACATATCTCATTTGGTATCCAAATTGGTTGATTCAAAGCTTGTTGGAAAGGTATTTCAAAGATCTACAACTTTGTAGTTTACGCCGAGATCAAATTCGAAAGTTAAGGCCATGAAAAATCCATCCGAAGTCTCTGCCATTTTGCATGGCCGTGATGGCCGTGATCACAACACAACATCACGGTAGTCACGGCCCCTTTTTGTCCCAGTGCACTTTCAGAGCATGCTGTGACATGCCGTGACATGTCTAAATGTCATGGTAGTCACGGCCCCGTCGAAGACTGTTCTAAAAATGATTTTTGGGCTTTTCTAGACTGATTTTTGGGAACTTTCCTAATATCGTTTTTGGGCTTTTTGGCCTTTTGGAAAGCTATCAATAGAGGGTTGGCTGCCTAAAATCAGTGTGGACGAATTGAGGAGTGTTGTGATTTTGGAGCAAAAACCCTAACTTGGGAGAGAAGACAAGTTTTCAGCGTGAGGATCATCGAGCTACACCGCGTCTTTACGGTTTACTCGTTTCTTTCCTTCTTTACACTATTTTTGGTTAACTACCATGAATAGTGAGTAGTCTTCTTAATTCCGGGATACTACGGATCCCGTGCTATGTAACCCTAACTCTCATGTGATCAATTGAAGTTTATTATTTATGCGATTCGATCATTCAATTTCATTGCGTGCTTAATATTATCGTTCTATGCATGTATTTACATCAAAGGGTATGTTTGCATTGGTAGAACGTATTTAGGTTATATGCCGAAAGGTGGATGGGCCCTAGGGGTTGACCGGATTGCATGAAATTGATGTTATGTCATGTTTACATGATTTAATAGGAAAACCTTTAATTTAATAAATCGAAATCGTTGATAATCCGTGGATGGGCGGCGTTCAACGATTGAGATTAATCTAGACAATGATCCGTGGATGGGCGGCTTGTCTAGTGTTATTTCGGTTTGATTCCATATTTGATAGCATGAAGAATTAACGTAGAATGATTGCATGATTAGTGGGGTTAGCACGGGTGAAGTATGAATTCTGGGACTCTTTCTCTGATTTAAACACAACCAATTTATTTTCTGCTATTTATTTTCTGCAATTTTTCGTGACAACCAAACTGTTTTACACTTGTTAACTCGGAATAGCTAAATAGGTCACACCGTTTGCTAGTATTCATACGCACTGCTCCTAGGATCGACCCTTAGCTTACCAAGGTTTATAAATATTGTTTGACTGCAATTTGACCCCTAAAACTCACACTTTAACAACTATAAAGGGTTAAAAATACGCTTGTCAAAATGGCGCCGTTGCCGGGGAGCAGCGTTTAGTGTGATATTAGATTTAACGTGTGTAGTTTAGACTATTCCATTTTTTTAATATACCTCTTTGTACATACTCTATATACTTCTGACCTTCACTAATCACTTTTATTTTTGAATGTTGCGAGGATGTTCTCTTTTGGTCATCAAGACGCCTACCCAAGGGAAGAGCCTTATTGTGAGACATATTCATATGATGCAAATTGGGAAGGAAATCAACATCAGTTCTATGATCAATCGTATTATCAAGATGACTGCTATTATGAGAATTACGAGGACCAGTCGCAACAGCAACATCAGTTTTATGATCAGCAGTACAACTATCAGTGGCCACCATTGTTCCATTGACAACCCCCTGACCTTCCTTTTATCTCCGCGCTCATCCCTGTAAAACATGAGGAAAATAGCATAAATAATTACCTAATGAACTATAAAAAACCTGAACTTTCACGCACAAAAAAATTACCTGTTTGCACAAAACCAATGCTCTTGCATCTGATACTTGGAACATTATCCACAGTTTCCTCGGCCTCATCATCCGACGTATTATAGTTATCGAGTGAATGGTTGGCATGAAACTCAGGAGCTGGGGGTTCAAAGAAGGCCATCGGTGGGGGATCATCAGACCTGGATATGGCTTGTACTGGAGTGGGTGCAGGGGAGGGCTGGGTCGCAGGTGGAGGACTAAAATGGGGTATGGGAGGTGGATTATTACAGCCTTCAGTATTGGCTCGACCAGCGTACTTATACAAGCATCTAGAAGACCTCCGATACACTAGAGGTTGTGTATTAGGAGCTGGTGGTGTAGGGTTTCCTATGGGAGGTTGTGTATTAGGAGCTGGTGGTGTAGTGTTTGAGGTAGCTGGAGGTTCATTGATGACATGCGGTTGAGGAGGTACAACTGGTGGTGTAGGCCGGTTTGGATGTGCTGTTTTCTCAGTCGGTTGAGGAGGATTGTTGGACTGCTTCTGTCTCTTCTTCTCAGGTTGAGTAGGATTGGTCATAGTCGGCTGTGGTAGGAGGAATGTCTTCTTCCCCGCACGCGGAGGAGTTTGCCGAATGGGTGTAAGCGGCGGCGGAGGCGGTGTTTTAATGGCAGCCAGTTTCCGAAGCCGCCTGGACCGCTTCAACCCGGCAAGAACTGCTCGGGAACGCTCAGTGTGGACCACATTCGGACCAAACTTAAGTTGCGAGGCAGAGGACCTTGGTGGAGTGTCAGCAAAAATATAGCTTGTTGTTGGCTTCCTCGGAGGCGACTGGAACTTGTTGGATGGCTTACGCACTGATGGAGACCGCAATTTCATGGATTTCCAGCAGCTCGTCACTTCGGCTTCGTCTGGACGTCTTATGGCTTTGTTCTTTGATGAGTCGTATTTATACGACTCGTCGAGTCAACTAATCCCATCTATTTCGACACTTTTATATGCGAACAGTTACTTTTTAGTATGGTTTTGCATTTCAGGTGTTTCGTAAGACTTAGGAGGAAACGCGCATTAAAGACGGCATTTTATGCCGAAAACATCACAATGGCAGATCAGACCTTTGGACGTTCGGCGGAGCGCTGGGAATGGACCGTTGATCAGAAAAATACGAGCTATATGGCGTTGCGTAGCTGACTCAATTCCCTACAACTCTCTAGTTCACACCAAGAGCATCCGAGGTTATTTAGAGGGTCAAAATCAGAGCCGAATTCAAAACAAATGCGCAGAATGGATGAACAGTCTCAGACCAGATCGCGGATACTGTTCACTTTATGAACAGTGACTGCGGACGCTAAAGTGAACAGTGTCTGCGGATGAACAGTATTTCTGGTCGTGAACAGTATTTCCGGTCATAAACAGTGTTTTCAGGCTTATTTCTTAAATTGTGTTTTTGCCCCAGAAACTGATTTAGAAACCCTAGAGCATATATTTAGACCAGAGACAGGTTTCTAACATCATCTCATCATCCATCATTCGAGACGGCTCTGGAGGAGAAGACGAAGCTTTCGACGAGAGAGAAGATTTTCTTACTTTTAATTATGCGTCTTTTCATGATTATGTGTAGCTAAAACTCTTATTCGGTTTAGGGTCTATTTTATTGTGACGAATGTTTTGAGACTTGGTTCTTAACGCTATTTTATGTTCTACTAGTTCGTGTGCTCATTTATCTCGGGTTGAATTGTGAAGCTAAGCGGAGACTTGCAATGGTAAAACTTAGCCGAGCAATTCAATCCCCATATTCGCTGCTTGTTTGATACTGAAACGTTAGGACAAGTAGTTGCACTAAACTTGATATAACCTGAAACGGAGTATTAGGTTTGCTAGAACTAGAAGTCTATAACCTGAAACGGAGTAGATTGTGGTGTAAGTGCTTGAAACGGCCTTACCTTAGGTTATAACCTGAAACGGAGTAACCACACTTAGGAACACAAAATTAGATTATTAGAAGTCAATGATAAACTAAGTCACAGTAGAAAAGCCCTAGACCGAATGTTTTCTCATATTGAATCACAACCTTTTCTTACTCGCACCTTTAACAATCTGCTCACCCCCAATTATCTTTCTTTTCAGCCACAGAACAACAAGTAACCTAACCAGCTACCTTGGGTTTGACCCTTGCTTGCCACTACACAAGTTTCTCGCAAGGAAAATATAAATATAAATTTGCAGGTCAAACGACGCCTGTCAAATTTTGGCGCCGTTGCCGGGGAGCTGCGCATCGGTGAAGTTGTTCTTTTTTTGTTTTATGGTTCGCTATGTGTTCTTATTATAGTAGAGAACCTTGGAAGGATGAAGACAATGAGGACAATGGATGCGAGGGCATCAATGTTGCGTTTTGGATGATGCGGCATCTTCCCCAATTTGGAGGTGCCATCGGAGAAGACCCCGTGAGACATGTGCAAACATTTCACTACATCTGCTATTACATCAAGCCTGAAGATGAGCCATTAGAGAGGTTCGAGCTTAGATATTTTAAGATTTCTTTAACTGACTCTGCAAGTTCTTGGTTTTACTCATCAGGTGCAGAATATGAAAGCAGTTATTGGGATCTACGAGCCCAATTTCTTAAGGAGTTTTCTTCGCCATCCTTTCGATTTGGTGTCCGCGAGAAGCTTCGCACCTTTCAGCAATTCTGGGGCAAAGAGTACTACGCGCGCTTCGATGGCCTTCGGGGAAGCTGTCCACACCATGGATTCAGAGATTTATTTCTTCTTCAGAGATTTCTTGAAGGAATGATGCCACTTGAGCGTAATATGCTTGATGCTGCAGTAGGAGGTTCGATAATGAATATTGGCATGTATGATATCTTGAACCTGATATATTATGTGGCAGAGAGTTCAAGACCAGGACGAGATCAGATGCAGAAAACAGATGATAAGGCGCAAACAATGGAAGCTGATTCAGTGCAGACCGTGCCCGACATCACATGCAACACCTCCATCACAACCTTACTTGCAACAGAGACTCAAGCTTCAGATCAAGAGGATAATTCCACCACTACCAGAGAGTTGCACACGGAGGAAGAAATAATCATGTCTGCGGTAATCTCTGAACCACCTCAAATTATACAAAATATTGATATACCTCTTCCACTTCTTGTGCAAGATAACATCATCGAAGATGATCATAAAGAGCCAGAAGAGGAAGAAGCAGGAGAAGATGAGAATGAATTCAGCCGAATTGTGCCAGCCACATATGAGGAGGAAATATGTTCTAGCGAAGAAAACTCCACTCCTTACCCGTGCACCGACTTGATTACTAAAAATTTCGAGGTAAGCGCTGAAATTAATATGGAATTACATATGAATCATATGCCTCTTGTGTTGTACTTGCAGGATGGTGAACCTAAAAAATTACAAGAAAAGGCGCTTGGTTCACTTTACATTGTGGCTGCTAGTATCCCATTGTGCAAAACTAGAAGATGGATCACCAACTACAAACTATCATTTAGAAACACACGCGTGAGTTGGAAGCTTCATAAGGAGAAAAATCGAGTTGGGCCTTGCAGGCATGTCTCTACAATAATTTCATTCGATCTACCGAGACATGACACAAGTGGATGGAAACCAGGATGGAGAGCAGACACGAGCACATCATTGCACGATGACTTTAGGCGTACTGAAGGAGTAGCTGAGGTAAAATTTGACCTCACACGCCCATGGGATCCTAACTTGTGATCCCTAAAGAGGTACTGTCGAGCCAACGACGTAAAACAAAGGCGCTCGCAGGGAGGCAGCCCGGCAATTTTTTGAGTTTTGAGTTTTTATTTTTCATTTTATGTCTGTTTGAGTCTTTATTTGTGTTATCACATTGTCTTTTGGAAAAGGAGAACGTTTTTATGCAGAAAATAGGTGCAGCTCAGAAAGGATCGCGGACAACGTGCAGATTGTTCACCGCGGGTGCAGTTCAGATTAACCATTGACCGCAGAGTTAAAATGAACATGATCTGCCGTTGACCAGCGTTGACTAACTCGTTGACCAGAATCTCATCTTCACACGAGGGGAGTACCTGTTCACTTTGATCTCTTCCTTTTCCTATATGTTTGTGTGTCTTGCATGGTTGTGTCTTTGAATTTAAGTCGTACAGTGAGGACACGACTTTATTCAAAAGTGTGGGGTGTGAGAGTCAGTCTGTTGTGTCAGCACGTTTATTTTTTGCACCTGCATAGTGTCTGCACGTTTCCCTTTTAAAAAAAATTGAAAGTATGAAATTTCTCTCTATTTCCTGGATATGCAGTATTGAATGTTGATGTGAAATAGATGAGCTGATTAGATGCGTTTCTCTCGTGAAATTTGAATTGTGTGACTACATGTGAATTTAACCTACTACGTGTCCTTTGAGTTGAGATAAACAGGGATGTGGAGTTGATAGAAATGTCCTAGAGAGACCTGACGAAGCATTCAAAGGACCGAGCTTCGAACTATATGGTTATATGGATTTCGTGGAGGCTAGCACTTCGAGACAACATGGTTAAGAGTCTGCTCCGCCACTGCAGTACTTATGCGGTCAGGTGGGACGGGAAAACAACACACCGTCCAATCTCTAGTCCGAGTAGCTGGGAAAATAGACGAGCGACCCTCGGCTTGACTCGCGTCAAAAGGACGAGGATGAGTGAGAGCAGGAAGGTAATTCCATAAGGTTGCGGGCGATGATTGGACCTTCGTCAAAATAGAGGAAGCACGGACGAGCAGTTCACAATCAGTAGCAAAAAGAAAAAAAAATCAGTCAATTGTGAAGTTTTACACGCAACAAAAGTGTAGTACACCACTGCTATATCAAAAGCAAGGTCACTACAAAAGTTGTCCCAAAAGAACTCAAGCACCTTGACGCTCGAATCAATCACGTGCAAGAAAAAGCAATGAAGTATAACCATATAGCAAGAGTTCGGGACCGAGAGTGCAGGTCATGGATCTAAAAAGGACTACCTCCCAGACATTCGAATTGATTTGGATTTCAGCTCTCAGGTAACATGTATCAAGTTATTTCTATGTTGAGCATGATGATTTTAGTAGCGATTGAGTTATGCATAGAAAAGCGAGTCTAGACTAGCAATTCATATTCATGTGCATCATCTCGGACGTCAAAGAAATTGTGGTGTTGCATTTATTTTCCTTCTATGACTTAGTTCTTGTTCGGGACGAACAAGTTTAAGTGCGGGGTGGTTTGATGAGTCGTATTTATATGACTCGTCGAGTCAACTAATCCCATCTATTTCGACACTTTTATATGTGAACAGTTATTTTTTAGTATGGTTTTGCATTTCAGGTGTTTCGGAAGACTTAGGAGGAAACGCGCATTAAAGACGGCATTTTATGCCGAAAACATCACAATGGCAGATCAGACCTTTGGACGTTCGGCGGAGCGCTGGGAATGGACTGTTGATCAGAAAAATACGAGCTATATGGCGTTGCGTAGCTGACTCAATTCCCTACAACTCTCTAGTTCACACCGAGAGCATCCGAGGTCGTTTGGAGGGTCAAAATCAGAGCCGAAGTCAAAACAGATGCGCGGAATGGATGAACAGTCTCAGACCAGATCGCGGATACTGTTCACTTTATGAACAGTGACTGCGGACGCTAAAGTGAACAGTGTCCGCGGATGAACAGTATTTCCGGTCGTGAACAGTATTTCCGATCATAAACAGTGTTTTCAGGCTTATTTCTTAAATTGTGTTTTTGGCCCAGAAACTGATTTAGAAACCCTAGAGCATATATATTTAGACCAGAGGCAGGTTTCTAACATCATCTCATCATCCATCATTCGAGACGGCTCTGGAGGAGAAGACGAAGCTTTCGACGAGAGAGAAGATTTTCTTACTTTTAATTATGCGTCTTTTCATGATTATGTGTAGCTAAAACTCTTATTCGGTTTAGGGTCTATTTTATTGTGACGAATGTTTTGAGACTTGGTTCTTAACGCTATTTTATATTCTACTAGTTCTTGTGCTCATTTATCTCGGGTTCAATTGTGAAGCTAAGCGGAGACTTGCAATGGTAAAACTTAGCCGAGCAATTCAATCCCCATATTCGCTGCTTGTTTGATACTGAAACGTTAGGACAAGTAGTTCCACTAAACTTGATATAACCTGAAACGGAGTATTAGGTTTGCTAGAACTAGAAGTCTATAACCTGAAACGGAGTAGATTGTGGTGTAAGTGCTTGAAACGGCCTTACCTTAGGTTATAACCTGAAACGGAGTAACCACACTTAGGAACACAAAATTAGATTATTAGAAGTCAATGATAAACTAAGTCACAGTAGAAAAGCCCTAGACCGAATGTTTTCTCATATTGAATCACAACCATTTCTTACTCGCACCTTTAACAATCTGCTCACCCCCAATTGTCTTTCTTTTCAGCCACAGAACAACAAGTAACCTCACCAGCTACCTTGGGTTTGACCCTTGCTTGCCACTACACTAGTTTCTCGCAAGGAAAATATAAATTTAAATTTGCAGGTCAAATGACGCCTGTCAAATTTTGGCGCCATTACCGGGGAGCTGTGCATCGGTGAAGTTGTTCTTTTTTTTGTTTTTTGTTTTGTTTTATGGTTCGCTATGTGTTCTTATTATAGTAGAGAACCTTGGAAGGATGAAGACAATGAGGACAATGGATGCGAGGGCAGCAATGTTGCGTTTTGGATGATGCGGCATCTTCCCCAATTTGGAGGTGCCATCGGAGAAGACCCCGTGAGACATGTGCAAACATTTCACTACATCTGCTATTACATCAAGCCTGAAGATGAGCCATTAGAGAGGTTCGAGCTTAGATATTTTAAGTTTTCTTTAACTGACTCTGCAAGTTCTTGGTTTTACTCATCAGGTGCAGAGTATGAAAGTAGTTATTGGGATCTACGAGCCCAATTTCTTAAGGAGTTTTCTTCGCCATCCTTTCGATTTGGTGTCCGCGAGAAGCTTTGCACCTTTCAGCAATTCTGGGGCGAACCATTCTTTGAGTACTACGCGCGCTTCGATGGCCTTCGGGGAAGCTGTCCACACCATGGATTCAGAGATTTATTTCTTCTTCAGAGATTTCTTGAAGGAATGATGCCACTTGAGCGTAATATGCTTGATGCTGCAGCAGGAGGTTCGATAATGAATATTGGCATGTATGATATCTGGAACCTGATATATTATGTGGCAGAGAGTTCAAGACCAGGACGAGGTCAGATGTAGAACACAAATAATAAGGCGCAGACAATGGAAGCTGATTCAGTGCAGACCGTGCCCGACATCACATGCAACACCTCCATCACAACCTTACTTGCAACAGAGACTCAAGCTTCAGATCAAGAGGATAATTCCACCACTACCAGAGAGTTGCACACGGAGGAAGAAATAATCATGTCTGGGGTAATCTCTGAACCACCTCAAATTATACAAAATATTGATATACCTCTTCCACTTATTGTGCAAGATAACATCATCGAAGATGATCATAAAGAGCCAGAAGAGGAAGAAGCAGGAGAAGATGAGAATGAATTCAGCCGAATTGTGCCAGCCACATATGAGGAGGAAATATGTTCTAGCGAAGAAAACTCCACTCCTTACCCGTGCACCGACTTGATTACTAAAAATTTCGAGGTAAGCGCTGAAATAAATATGGAATTACATATGAATCATATGCCTCTTGTGTTGTACTTGCAGGATGATGAACCTAAAAAATTACAAGAAAAGGCGCTTGGTTCACTTTACATTGTGGCTGCTAGTATCCCATTGTGCAAAACTAGAAGATGGATCACCAACTACAAACTATCATTTAGAAACACACGCGTGAGTTGGAAGCTTCATAAGGAGAAAAATCGAGTTGGGCCTTGCAGGCATGTCTCTACAATAATTTCATTCGATCTACCGAGACATGACACAAGTGGATGGAAACCAGGATGGAGAGCAGACACGAGCACATCATTGCACGATGACTTTAGGCACACTGAAGGAGTAGCTGAGGTAAAATTTGACCTCACACGCCCATGGGATCCTAACTTGTGATCCCTAAAGAGGTACCGTCGAGCCAACGACGTAAAACAAAGGCGCTCGCAGGGAGGCAGCCCGGCAAATTTTTGAGTTTTGAGTTTTTATTTTTCATTTTATGTCTGTTTGAGTCTTTATTTGTGTTATCACATTGTCTTTTGAAAAAGCAATGAAGTATAACCCTATAGCAAGAGTTCGGGACCGAGAGTGCAGGTCATAGGTCTAAAAAGGACTACCTCCCAGACATCCGAATTGATTTGGATTTTAGCTCTCAGGTAACATGTATCAAGTTATTTCTATGTTGAGCATGATGATTTTAGTAGCGATTGAGTTATGCATAGAAAAGCGAGTCTAGACTAGAAATTCATATTCATGTGCATTATCTAGGACGTCGAAGAAATTGTGGTGTTGCATTTGTTTTCCATCTATGACTTACTTCTTGTTCGGGACGAACAAGTTTAAGTGTGGGGTGGTTTGATGAGTCGTATTTATACGACTCGTCGAGTCAACTAATCCCATCTATTTCGACACCTTTATATGCGAACAGTTACTTTTTAGTATGGTTTTGCATCTCAGGTGTTTCGGAAGACTTAGGAGGAAACGCGCATGAAAGACGGCATTTTATGCCGAAAACATCACAATGGCAGATCAGACCTGTGGATGTTCGACGGAGCACTGGGAATGGACCGTTGATCATAAAAATATGAGCTATATGGCGTTGCGTAGCTGACTCAATTCCCTACAACTCTCTAGTTCACACCGAGAGCATCCGAGGTCATTTGGAGGGTCAAAATCAGAGCCGAAGTCAAAACAGATGCGTAGAATGGATGAACAGTCTCAGACCAGATCGCGGATACTGTTCACTCTTTGAACAGTGACCGCGGACGCTAAAGTGAACAGTGTCCGTGGATGAACAGTATTTCTGGTCGTGAACAGTATTTCCGGTCATGAACATTGTTTCGGGCTTATTTCTTAAATTGTGTTTTGGCCCAGAAACTGATTTAGAAACCCTAGAGCATATATATTTAGACCAGAGGCAGGTTTCTAACATCATCTCATCATCCATCATTCGAGACGGCTCTGGAGGAGAAGACGAAGCTTTCGTCGAGAGAGAAGATTTTCCTACTTTTAATTATGCATCTTTTCATGATTATGTGTAGCTAAATCCTAATTCAGTTTAGGGTTTCGCATATTGTGATGTTTGTTTTGAGACTCTATTCTTAATGCTATTTTATGTTTCTCTATTTCTTGTGCTTAAATTAAAGGATTGAATTGTGAAGCTAAGTGGAGACTTGAAACGGTAAAGCTTAGCGGAACGATTCAACCCCTATCGTCAATGCTTGTTTGATACTGAAACGTGAAAACAAGTAGGACACCTGAATTTAATATTGCCTGAAACTGATTTCTAGATTTGGGAGAACTAGAAGTCTATAACCTGAACCGGAGTAGATTGCGGAGTATAACCTGAAACGGAGTACTTTAGGTTATAACCTGAAAAGGAGTAACCACGCTTAGAAGCATGAAATTAGATCATTAGCAGTCAATGATAAACGTGTCACAATAGAAACCCTATACTGAGTTCTCTCTCTGATTGAATCTTCATTATTATTTCCTTGCTATTTCTCTTTTGTACTCACAATCACTCAAAACCCCCCTTCTTTCTTATTTTCAGTTACACACAGGAACAACTTCAACAACACCAGCTCCCTTGGGTTCGACCCTTGCTTACCGCTTTACTAGTGTTTCACAAGGAAATATATAAATATAAATTTGAGACGTCAAACGACGCGTGTCATTCTTCGACCTGGTCATTGTTGAGGAGGAGTTACGGGTGGTGAATCGGCGTTGAGTAAAACGGCGTTGAGGAATCGGCGTGAAGGGTGAGAGTGAAGCAGCGGCTGTGAGCAAAGGAAAGGAATTAAACACGAAATGAAGGAGTTAGGGTTTGGAGTAACACGAGAATGAAGGAGTTAAACGGTGTTGGGCTTTGTTTTTTTGACCCACATCATATGTATACGCGACAAATAATGTAAAAATGTAGCTTAAACCCAATTGTTGCATTGTATCACAGAAGCAGTTCTAACATAACGCAACTTAAGAAAAACATATAAATTCTTGATTCATCCGACCCCATACCACTGCATTCGATCAGAAGCAGTTTCTAACACATACACAACTCAATTCTCATCATCGGTTGATTCTTGCATTGGATCAACACCTTGATCTTGTTCTTCATCCGGCTCCATACCTTCATTATCTTCATCACCTACACTTTGATCATCCCCTGATACAAACATATCAGCTCCCTCATCATCCAAGTACAACTGCCTCCTTGCTCTTGGAATTTCCACCATGTTATTGTTGTCTATGGAGTTGTCATAAGGTTCAACATCTCTTGTGATATTAGTGGCCATTTGCTCCTGATAAGGATTGTCTCCTTCCGCCGGTATTAATATTGTGTCTCTTTCATTTTCATCTTCTAGTGCAAGGGAAGTATCACTATAGGCCCCTCTATGTGAAACAACATTTACCACTTTCCAATTGTCGCCGGCTTTTAGATCATCCAAGTAAAAAACTTGTCTTGCGGTAGTGGCTAGGCAATAAGGCCAATCTTCATACCAAGTTGAGGAAGTGTCTACAGATAAAAGTCCATAGTCCATCTTAGTGCTTCCCCTCTCTTTCGGATTCGTGTTAAACCATGTGCAATTGAAAAGAACTACATGCATTCCATTAGCGTAGCGGAGCTCAATAATGTTTTGAATAATGCCATAATAGGTTAAGTCACCATCCTTCACCATTACCCCAGAATTTTGAGTCCTATTCCTATCCCGAGACCAAACAACGAATTTGACACCATTAACATAACACTGAGAGAAGCACGCATATGATTGAGGCTTCCGGGCTAAACTGTGCAACTCGAGAGAATAATGTTGACTAGATTCCTCTCGCAAGATTTCCATCTGCATTTTATAACATTAAAGAGTGAGCTAAAGTGAAATAAAGAAAATGAATGACAAACTAAATAAATTAAACATACACTTTAATTAGCATTCATACCCAGTCACAAAAATACTTAAGAAAATGCGTAACACGTTCTTTCTTTGTTCTGTTTGGACACTCTATCTCAAACTTCACATTATGCCTTCGCAGATATTCTCCTAATTGGTCGCAGTGCTCCAGAACACACCAATGGCCATGTCAAGTTGTTTCTTATTCAACTTGATCCGAGGCGAATGACCACTAACCTTGATTAGAGGAGAGTAAACATTTAGAACATATGATCGAGCTTCATTTGGTGAGTCCATCTCGGTTGGGTTAGTAATAATATACAAATTGCAATACTTTAGACACTCATGTGTAACGTAGGACTCGGCGATACATCCCTCTGGATATCTGCTATTCTGAACCGATCGCTTGTACTCCCCTAATTGTCTGCATGAGGAAATAATCAAAGTTAGTTTACAAATACATGTGTAATCAAAGTTAATATTAAACAGATATAAACCTCTCAATAGGATACATCCAGCTGTAGTGTACTGGTCCTTAAGCAAAACTTGTTCGGAAAGATGGATCAATAGATGCACCATGATGGTGAAGAAAGCAGGTGGAAAAACCATCTCCAATTTGCATAAAATCATAATGATATCGTCTTTCATTTGAGTTACGTCTCTAACCATCAAATCTTTGCAACATACCTTCTGAAACCATCGTGATAATGATATAAGGGGCTCCACTACGTAATGTGGCAAGTAAGGTCGAATGAACACTGGAAGTAGACGTTGCAACATTACATGGCAATCATGTGTTTTCAACCCATTAATTTTTTTATCTTCAACATTGATTTTGTTCTTCAAACTACCAGCATAACCGTACGGATATTTAGCATCCCTGATGAACTCAAATATCTCAGCCCTCTCATTAGGTAAAACCGTATACGGTGCTTGTGGCACCTTATCTTTTCTTGAAGATGACCTTGATTTCTTCCACCACAGTTCCTTCCGAATCCCTTGCTTTTCCAAACCTTCTCGAGCCTTAATGTCATCTTTTGTCTTCCCTTGGAGACTAAGAATAGTGCCAATGATGTTGTCAAATACATTCTTCTCTATGTGCATCACGTCCAATGAATAAGGTTGTCTGAATGTGCTCCAATAGGGTAAATCGTAAAAAATGCTCACATGAGTCCAACACAACTTCTCCTTGGTACCTCTAGCTTTCAAATCTGGATGCAAGCTTAGTATGGGGTACTCATGGCTACATACAGAACTAAAAGTCTCTTCTCCTGTTAAAGAAGATGGGGCGTCTCGTAATTCCACTTCCTCGTTAAATTTACTAGCCAAATGCCTCCATGTATGATTTCTATCAAGCCATATGCGATGGCCTTGGTAGGACATTCTCCCTGTTAAATGTTGGGAATCAATCTCATCCAAATACAAAGGACAAGCTTTGTATCCTTTAGACTTTAGTCCTCCCAACATTCCCAAACCCGGAAAGTCACTGATTGTCCACATGACGGCAGCTTTCATGTTGAATGAAGATCTAATATGTCGATCAAATGTCACTGCTCCGGTGTTCCACAGCATATTCAATTCATCTATCAAGGGTTGCATGAACACATTCAAGCACTTTCCCGGGGATTTCAGACCCGAAATCAACATATCTAGAATGTTGAATTCCTTCTTCATGCATAATGAAGGTGGCAAATTGGAAGGCATCAATACAATTGGCCAAGTGCTATGAGAAAGAGCAGCTGCTCCGAAGGGATTGAAACCATCTGTAGCTAATCCTAGACGCACATTTCTAACGTCTTGGGCAAAATCAGGAAAGTTTATATTGAACTCTTTCCATGCTTCGCAATCTGCATGATGTCTAATGAGACCCTTTTTCACTTTTCTTTCCCCATGCCATCGCATCCCCTTAGCTATATGAGGTGACATATAAAGGCATTGTAATCTTGGAGTCAAAGGAAAGTATCGTACCACTTTTCTTGGAATCTTGCTATCATCATCTCTATTTACGTATCGAGATTCGTGACACACCGGACACTGCTCTAGGTTCTTAAAATCTTTATAGTAGAGAACACAACCATATTCACATGCGTGAATGACCTCATATCCCATACCCATATTCTTTAAAAGTGTCTTTACCTCACGATAAGAATTAGGATAATTATTTGGATTCGGAAGGAGTTCTCGAGTGATCCTCAAATGATCATTGAAGCTCTTGTCGGACCATCCATTATCAACTTTAACTTTCATCGCACTTAAAATCGTCTCCAAAATAGTCTTGTCACTCCCAACATAGATGGGAGTTTGTGCTTCCGCTAAAAGTCTTTGGTACTTCATATGCATCCTTACCCAAATACTCATTTTCAAGGTCCTCATCATGTGGATCTGGAAAATTGGGAAAAGCATCGTTTAACATCTCTATTATAGGATCCATGTGATAATCATCACTTTCTTCATCAACCGCCGTCGCACGACTCTTTTCCATAACATGTTGGCATCGTTCGGCGTATAATGATGATGAACCCTGGGGTTCTTCCCCATGAAAGGTCCAAGTTGTGTACTCTTGCATTATACCATTCCGAAACAAATGTGATTGGATTTCATCCAAAGATAACTTCTCATGGTGCAACCTACAACGCCTACATGGACATTTATGCGTAGTACTCCAAGGTTTGCGTTGTTTGACGAAGTCTATGAAAGCCATAATCCCTTGAGTAAATCTTGGATCACATTTGTCCGACAAATACATCCAACTCTTGTCCATGATATCCTACAAATTGGAAAGAGAACAAGCAACGTCATCTTGATTGAGAGAGAAGGTCCGACACATTTATCCAACTTTTTGGTGCCTGCCTAATTTTTTCATCCCCTTCCATTTTCACCATTTCAGCCAAAAACCAACTTTAATGTGTATGCAATAATGATCAAGAAGTAAAGCTAGCTGCTGATGATGATGTGTTTGTATACACTCATCGAGATCTCCCATAAATTTGACAAATTCGCAGCAAAATGAAGCTTAAATATATATCTGAAACACTAAACAAAATTTTCAAATAAATGGCATGCAAAACGACAAGATAATATATTTGAGAATATGAAAGTATTTAACCTTCAAAACCGTTACCTCTTCTTTCCAAAACACTTGAAAATCTAGCCAAAAACTTAGAGCAAATGAATTCTTGGAGCTGCAGAAAGAATCTGGCAAAAAAATGGCATTTGCTGTGTTGCTGAACAACGTTGTTCACAGTCGTAGGTTGCTGAGAAGTGTACCCACCCATGCCCTGCTTCTGTACTTGCATTTTGTTTTGCATTTAATTTCTGACGTTTAAGCGACATTTTTAGCAACAAATGTCGTTTAAAACACAAACGGTAGGTCGACCCCCTTCAATGCCCGAGTCAATTTTAAACAAAACAAGTGAGTCATGCAATCAACTGACATTTCGCTTTACTTTTCATTATTAAGTGACAAAAGTCGAGTTGTCCCATAAACTTTCGCGTAAAAGGTTAAACGGGACTTAATTCACATGTCGCTTATAATAATGTCCCGTCAACATTTTTACGAGACATTATTTAAGGGTGTTGCTTATACAGAGTCGGGTAAAGGAGCAAAGGAGACGTAATTTAGAAGTCGCGTTTAACATTGTCGCTTCATGAAGATTATAAGACATTACTTTTTTGTCGCAAAAATATTTGTCGCAAGAAAGTGTTTATGAGACATTTTCTCCGTGTGCCATAAACTGTTGTCGTATATACATGTAATTGTGACAAACGTTTCAAAGTCATGTAGTATAAACATGCTTATGTGACAAGTCTTTTGTGACAATTTTCAAAGTTTGTGCCGTAGCATGTAAAATGGTGTAGTGTAACTTATCTGTCCTCATCTGCATAACAAGCTTAGTGAAGACATGGTGCTTTCTGATGCTGGTGCATTACACTTCGGAAACTTTAAGAGGAATAGGAAACAAGTAAATGCAGTCTTATATTGAAAACAGTTCCATATCATTAAATATTTTCAGAAAAAAGGCACTCTGATGCAAAACACACATAGGAAAGCTTAAACGAATGGGTAGTGTGAATCAGAAATGACTTTGATAGACTCTCTCAGTTACCTCTTGGTCTGTAATAGCCGTAGACGGTGTAGAATGTCTGAGCAAAAGTAAGCAACAGGAGAATAACAGCAGCAAAGAAAGATATAATAGCCCATGGATTACTGAAATAGTTGTGTTTCAGACTTGCTCGCCATGAATTCCACCTGTGGTTGAAATATTTATTTACTTCATCCGACAGTGTGGATAGGTAGCTGTTGCTCGTGTCGAAAACTACTTCCTGACAAAGGCGGTTAAAGTGGTCAACAACCTCAGCATCACTACCAAGCCAGTGATCAATTATGCCGCAGTGGTGCAGGTATCCAACATCTTCAGGCGAGTTGATCAAGTTATCCATGAATATGGCATATGAGGTAATGTCACCGCTGCAATCAAGATGACTTTCTCGAAAGCAATCAGGTTGAGGAAGAGTGACTTGGTGCCGTCGTGGATTAAGAGCCTGGGAATTTTTAGAATCCCATTTTGGAACTTTACGTCCCAAAAACGATCTGTTCTACGTCTCTTGAATTTAATTCCTGCCTCCCTTAATTCAGTCACGCAATGTATCAACTGCAGCTGCTGCCTTTTGTCTGCCACACTGTTAGAATTCGACTATCTCTTCATCCAAATTCTCGGTTCTGGTTGAGGCCCGGACCTCGAGAGTCCCCTACGAAACACTTCTAAACAATGAAGACTATCTTGATCCGACAAAGGATCAAATGTAGTTGCATATCGTAGCGAAGACTCCAATCTGTTTTCAGAATGAGATGAATATGGATACATTTGATCCGACAAAGGATCAAATGTATCCATATTCATCTTATTCTGAAAAGGAAAAGCATCTCGAAGAATATCTATTGTCGGGTTTTTTTATTTTTTATTTAATTATATATGCAATACCTATGCAATACATATGCAATTCAAAGCATTTTACTAGTTTGAAATAACTCTAGCTTATGGATGCGCCATCCCACATAACATTAAGATTTAACATGTGATGTTCAAGTGTCCAATCTAATTTGAACTACCAACATTAGAAACGGTATCAGTAATATATATTATATCAAAAGTAGAGTTAATAATTTGTTACCTTCACTTGCTTGCCCACGCCCACCCCCACCCCCTCCCACTCATTTATGCATGGCAACGCAAAGTTTTGGTCGTTACCTCATTTGATAAGATTATAATCTTTATTGGGCACACAACAGTAGCGGTACTTTCAAATTCTGAACACCAAACTCTGTTACGATGATTAGTCTCACTCCGCCGTCTTTAAGGACAGAGAATACACCCTCCATTTTTTGTGCATCATTGAATTATGTCGTCTGTTCGATTTGACGAATACAGGCGAGCTCTCTGGTAGGCTAAATGGCAGGAGGGGGCAGAAGTTACTTTTGGACTAAGACGAGTTGATCTAACTCGATAAACTATGATGCTAACGGATCCATCAGAGGTAGGTCTTTAGCTACGATGGTATAATCCATCTGTAGCTTCACCGTCATCTGAGTTATATTGAAGTCAATGTCTCGTAACTCGACATTCTCAATTCTGACGGGAAATTGATCCGAATGGGATTTTTTCAGAGTCTAAATACCAATAAGCCCCCTTAGTGCAACGCACAAAACCCACAGTGATTTTCCATTTCCATTTACAGTTGACATTAACACTAATTTCCGGGGCTGCAGGAGGCTATGGATTCTCGATTTCCAATGGGTTTATAACACCCTGAAATACTTGTGTTGATTCTATATGGTCGGTCTGAATGTTAAAGAGAAAAAAATATGTTAGTCATCAATGAAAGAGAAGAAAAAAAAAGTTAATGCTATAATGTCTAAGACCTAATTAAGTATTATGAAAAAAAATATGTTAGTCGCCATTTCTAATATGGGAAAATCACAACGAGGGAAATTAGCTTTTAACTGAAACTGATTTTTTTAAACCCTCCAGGTCAAAAAAAAACTGGACCTAACAAAGCTACACAACTGAAAACACAAGTTAAAAATGTAAATGGTAATGCAAAGAGAGGAATCTTATTCAATTGCAAAAACTAAAATTTGAACAAAAAAAAAGTTGTATTGGACTTCTCCAAGCGAATATACAGTAACATCTATATTCAACGACATCATGACTCGCATAAACATGGTAATAAGCATTTCTTACTTTATCAATCAGATCATGGGGATTATTTGGAAGATCTAGAGAGTGCGAACTATCTGTAGTATTTTTGACTTGGGCTCAACAGCATCCTTGTACCTACAAAAGAAAAAAAAGACACATCAGGTATATTGAAAGCACAAAGCAGGCACAACCGCACAAGTATGTTTTTTTTTTATATTGAGGCACAAGTATGTTTGACTCTACATTTGCACCACTTGAATTAAGTTCTCATCTCTATTAGATCTTGTTATTCAACAAACTTATTCATACTTGTGTCTTACGGAATCAGAAATATTGATTTTGGGTTCTTGGTCTCAAATTTCAATGTGGTATGTATAAAAATTTAAATGAAACTCATCTTTTGTTCATACTCTATTACAATTGACTAACATAGTGAGATTTGGCATGTCACCAATATAAACTTACATATTGAAGATGTAACTAATAAAATTAAAATAATAAAAACAATAGGTAAGAAAGTTTTTTTTTGTCAACACAATAGGTAAGAAAGGTTGAAGTCGAGTTAATTATATATATGTTGCAGTGGGGAGCATATTGTACAATTAATTAATAATCAACAGACCATGACATCCTGTATCGAAAAAGAAGAAAAAAAACACACCATTACATCCTTGGTTTACTATATTATTATTAGAAGCATTAGATGTTATGACCTTTATTATTAGAAGCATTAGATGTTATGACCTTTTTGTATTCGTTAGGTAATTCAAAGATATTGAAATTAGATAAGTTTAATTACATACAACCAAAAGAGAGAGCCAGAAGCATAAAAGATGGAAGGAATAATCTCAAGAGCCGCGAATCGACAGGGGCGCTTCTCGAAGCTACACAACAACTCCTACTGCTACCCGGCTGCTTGCTAACGGCCGGTGTAAACATGGACACCGAGGACGACACTACAAATTTTGGGAAGTTTGGACGATAACACCCCTACGATAAAGGAGGTTGTCGTATGTTTTTACGATAACCGGACGCTAACATATGCGATAAACGAAAAAAATAATATTCTATACAATAACGTTTGCGATAAGTTTGCGATAACAGGGCGTGCGATAACAGGATGTTATCGTATGACTCAAGAATGGTCATCGTAAATTTCCATGCCAAGTGTCAATATTTGTTTAAATGATTTTTTTAATTTCTTCACACCAAACATCAAATGTATATTTTACCAAAAAAAATAACTAAGGAAAGGTACTTGTTATTTCAGATCACCGCCCAACTCATTTCACCTTTTTCATTCCACCGCTTAAGTCGATAGGCAACATTTCAGTACAGCAGCTCCCCTTTCGAGCGAACTGATTTCGTCGATTCGCAGCCACCGCGTACTCTTGTTTTCTGACAGGCCAACGATTCGCAGCCATCATCTTACCGAACAGGTAATTTCATCGCATCCATTTCATAGAATACTATATCTAGGGTTCCCATTTCGTTGTATTCGTCTTTCTTTCCCTACGGTTAGGGTTAGCGATGTTGTATATCATCGGTCTGGGGCTGTGCGATGCTGTATATCCATTTCATAGAATACTAGATCTGGACTGTGAGATGATGTATATCATCGGTTTGGGGCTGTGCGATGTGAAGTATATTTGACAACCAGTGGTGTTTAGAAGCTGTAAAGCGACGCGAGAAGGCGTACATTAGGGTTGTTAGCTGCTTTGCTGATTTTCGTGGTTGTACAGATATTTGTGGTTGTTGTGGTTTGTAGGTTGTTCCGCAAGCTGACAGGGTATTAATTAAGTTGGAGCAGTATGGCGGAGGTAAAATTTCATCAAATTTTAATTAATGTTTATGTTACCATGTGTTATTGTCAATCACTATTTCTGTGCTTCACAATGGGTTGTTTAGTATTTTTGTTCTGTTTAAGTGTTTGAGATTGTAGTCAAGGTGAATTGTGAGTGAAACTTTGGTTCATTAATGCTTAGGATTAAGTGTAAAACTTGCTGAATTTACTTGCTGGAGAAATCAGCTGGTGGAGTTTTGTTGCCCAAACTGATGGGTGAGGTAAGTATGGCTCAAATGTTGTGGGAGGTTTGGTTTTGTCTGACATTATATTGGTGCTGAATTAGCATCTTTGTGAATATGGTGCTGAATTCTTGTACCAAACAAGATGCTCGTCTTCTTACAGATTGTTTCCGTTGGTGCCGAGGCTGGGAGAGTTGAAGCTGGCAAAAAGGTAAGGGTGAGAAAGCTACCTGACATGATTTTCTTTGATTAAGGTTCAGGTGTTAATCCCAGTGTTTTGTATGCTAGAGGTAGTGAGTGAGAAAGCTTAAAGTAAGGCTTCCTGACATGATTGATGTGTATGAGTCCTCGTGGTGTGTCCATGTTGCAAGCTGTTTTTTTTGTTTAGCCGCTGTTCTTATTCCATGGACGGCAACATGGTTGGGATTGGGTTTTTAGTGTTGTGTGGAAATTGAGTGATAAATGACTGGATACTTATTTTGTTGATCTTCTGATTTTTTTCCCATCTTTTGAGCCTATGAATTTATGGGCGTTTAACTGTTTATGTTGTTGTGCTTTGTTTTTGGTTTTAGATTTGTTGGATTTGTGGATTGTTGCTGTGCTGGTGGATATAGTCAGTGGGAGAAAAGTGAAGATCAGATTTGAGTAATGCCTGTTTGTAAGGATATTCATCTAACGCATCCAATTCATTGTGTGACCTTGGCTAAGATGTCTCCAATCACGCCTTTGTATTCAGGGTATGTTCTGCTTTTATAGTATGATCTTCTTCTTTTTTGTTGTATTTTTTGGAGCCATTGTTGATGGTTTTTTTTCCCGGAACAGGATATTCACTGAAGTTGCAACGACAAATGAACCAAAGTGGCTTTTGAAGACGATGGAAACTTGGTACTAGCCCCTCTTGGAGGTGGACTGATAGAGCTTATTTCATGCATGCGGTCAGAGAGGGTAGGAGTTCTCGTAGGAGTCACCGGGATGACGAAGCGGAAGACGAGGACCTCCATAGCGTTTAATTTTCCCATTTGATTTTCGATCAATTTGTATTACAATTTTTGTCAGCATTTCATAATCGTTTTGGTTATATGAATTGTAGCGGTTTATTTTGTGAAATGAAAATCAATGCATTTACTGTACAAATATTTATAAATTAATTTTCAATTTTTTAATAAATAAATTTAATTTATTTAAAATATTAATTAAATGATTATAATATGTAAAAAAATTATTTATACTATTGTCGTACAGTCAACGTATGGTTGTCGTACAAAGCATGCGATATTATTTATACTATTGTCGTACAGTCAACGTATGGTTGTCGTACAAAGCATGCGATAACGCTACGAGAATAAAGTTCATGTTCAAGTATAGTTATCGTATCCTTCTCGAACGCCGTTAACGTATTGTTGTCGTATATTTCTTACGTTAAGGAAAACTGCGATAACACTGTTAGTTATCGTAATAGTGGGTCCAACGACAACCTTACGATAACCAAACGTCTATTTCTTGTTCTCGTTTATTTCCCCCAAAATTTGTAGTGCGATGAGGAAGATGGTAATGAATACGAAGTAGATGATGGCGTGGACGAGAATGGAGGCGCCGCTGGTCCGCATGTTTCCGAACTCTATCACTCTTCCGCCCGCCGGGATCTGGAACAACAGACCTCGTGTCAGAAGCACGAGCGATCAGCACCAGCCCCAAATCCGCCATCTCAAAAAACCGTAATTTGAAGGCTGAAGTGGTTTCTAAAATTTTTAGTTTTTACTTTTTTAGAGAGGTGTACGTACAAAAGACTGATTAACCACCGAATTAATTTGACGTAATTGCCTATTTTTAAGTAAGAGTTAGGATCATATGAGAAATGATAATTCCTGTGAGAAATGAGAAATTATTATAACCGTTCGATCTACAATTGAAAGGTCATGATTTATCCAAATTATCTGCATATATTTTCGCATTAAATTCAATATAAAGGGTGTAAATGTAATTTTGTCCATCGTAATATTGATTTCCTATTTTATCGACCCACGATCTTCTTTTTCTCCTCTATCCGATCGGTGAGGTTCGATCTTCTTTTTCTTCTTCAAGAGATGACCGCCATGAGGGAAACTCTCTGAAGAAACCAATCGATTCCGACAAAGGATCAAATGTAGTTGCATATCGTAGCGAAGACTCCAATCTGTTTCTACTAGTCTTCGTCAAAGGCTCGTCTGTAGGAGTCAATGGATCAAAAAACCTTAACGCAAGTTTCGACATGAGTCCTTCTGTTCAGGCTGCCCGAGCTGAATCCCAAGTAAGAGATCAAGAACAAAAAGTGGTAACTGGTTGTCAAGCATGATCAAATCTCTTTGTATCGTATGCATCGAGCCACGATGATGCAGGACACGAATAACACACAAGGTAGATGAGTGAAGGGTAGATGAGAAATGAATGAAAATAGGTTTTGGGGAGAAGAGATTTAGGATTAGGGGATGAAGAAGATAGGGAGAGAAGAGTCGAGATGATAGGGATTTGGAAATTGATATTAATTCATTGGTTGCTTATTCCCTGGCTTACACTTAGTGTTATACATGTCTAAGGGTCTGTTCTGTAGAGCTTAAATTTCATGTTTTTCAGTTAAATAAAGTTCTGTACAATTAAATTAAGTTAAATTAGTTAAGTTAAGTTAAATAAAATTAAATAAAATTTTTTAGATTTTAATTTTGTAGTTCAATATGATTAAAAACTTAAATTAAACATCTTTATTCAAAAAAAATTATTTTTTTAATTTCAGTAAAGTTAAATAAATTAAGTTAAGTAAAGTAAAATAAAGTTCAGTACAGTTAAATAAAATAAAATTAAGTTCTGTAAAATAAAATTAAATTAAATAAAGTTAAATAAAAAAAATTTCAGCTCTATCATACAGCACCTAAGTTATACCAAAATACAAGCAGCTCCCTTAAGTTTTCCAATATTCCATTCTGTAACATTCCTCCCTCCTTGAAATTGACCTTATCCTCAAGATCGACTACTTCGGGTGGCCTTGGTGATGAGAAAAACATATACCAAGATTTTTGTGAGTAGTTGCTGTAGTCACACTTTGAAGGTGCATTCTTTTCCCTTCCCGAATAACATGGTGATGAGACATGCTCATGATAGATCACAAGCCGGATCCCAAAAGAATTAAGACTTTTGGAAATTATGTTTCCGCACATGGATTTTGGCGGATCACGCATTGTCTTCAGGACATATTGATATTTCTCATCTTCCAGATAAACAGCAAAAGGAAACCCAGGTCTCATAACTCTGTTGAGTTCCAAAAGTGACTTCTCGTCATTTCCATGCCTGTGGACTCTGCCATGTGCACAATGTATTAAATCATATGCATTATCTGGAAATGTAAGCTGCTGAATTCTGGCTACTGCAAGAAATGTATAAACCTCATGCTTGAGAGAAAACTGTATTTGAGCTTCATGTTCATCCATTTGGGCAGGACTTCCATGCTCAAGATGATAACCATCAAAGCTAGGGACTCCACGAACAGCATTCAAAATAGCTCTAATTTTGGTGCCCCTCCCAATCATTGGCAAAGTCTTAATTGCAATCTCTTCCCATAATAATTTGACCAAAGTATCTAGATTCATAAGCTCCTGAATAGGAACACGCCCAAGTTCAAGGATAAGTGATACAACAAGTCCCTCTTTGGTTAACTGCTCACATGCACCATCTGAAGACCTCTTTACTGCAAGGAAGAATATCATCATCATGTTCATTTTTACTCTCTTGAGATTGAAATAGAATATCAGCATTTTCGAAGAAGGAACCTTGTTTGAAACAATAGGAACAAAATATCGGACTGCATTGATGGCTGAAATCAAGGGTCCATAATTACCCTGCACATGGGCATAACAAACTCCCCTTCTAGTCCTGGTGAAATGTATTGCAATATAATTAGTTGTAATCAAAGCTAGGAAGTCTCTCTTCACAACACTGTTAGCAAGCTTACACACTTCTTTTCTAATACCAATGTTGTGCAAGACTTGGTTCCCTTGGCTACAAACATCAAATCTGAGCATCTTGAAGCTTGGCCAGAAATTAGTACTACCCACAAGAACAAGTTCGGCCAGGTGGAGCCTTAAAATGGAAGTATCATTTTCAAGGCTCGCGTCAAAGGATATTGATGATCCTGTAGATATTCTGGCTATGGGAAAGATTTTTGGGTCCAGTGCATTTGTGACATGAGAAGACCAAGAAGCTAAGAGAAGTGCATATGTGTAATCAATAAAATAACCAACAGTACTTACTGTTACTGTCCATCTTTCAGAGTCCGCGACGTTTACTAAGCGCAGAGGCACACAGTCACCTTCAAATAGTGCATTGTTTGAAGATCTGATAGGTCCACCGCAATTGAGAGGATGTAAATCTCTACAATCACTTGGAACCCTCCTTGAACTACTATCAAAGTATCCACCACCAAAATATAAAATCAGGTGACTCTTATCTCCAACTTTGAAATGTCTTTATCCCTGTCATAAGAAATGACAGCAAAAACGTGCTTGATGATAAAACGTATCACAAATATCTGAAGAATCACCACAACGTTCTTAGCAGCTTGATATAGTGAGCCAATGAAATAGCCGAAACCAATTACTACAATATTCGTAATTGTAGTCCCGATATAAGCTTTAACAATCGCCTTCATCTTCATTAGAACCATTAAAGAGACTGCCTTAACAGAAAACTGATTTTCATGTCCCATCATAATACTCAGGTCGCGAAACAATAAGGCTGAAAATGTAACCGGGACACGACTCGAGGCCCACTCCTCTCTGTCTTGTGAAGCACGCATGAGAACATCAATAAGTGACAAAGCTAAGCCATCTTCATCAACAATGACAGTAGGAATAGGTAGACTAGGAACCACCTGGGTTACCAATCCACTTACGCTATTAGAAATCAACTCTATAATTTTTAAACAAGCACAGCCATCACCACCACTCTTTATACTGTTAGAATTCAACACTGGTAGTATCCTTAACAAATTGTCAAGAGGTTCTGCAGTGGGTAATAAGAAGATGGAAGTCAGAAAGACATCTTGTCGAACAGTTTCTCTGCAGGAGTTTAAACCGCTACCCACAATAGTTCCCAATCCTACTCTGTCAAGGATCACAAAAAGATGGCGAAGTGCCTCCCCTCCACTAACACATATATCATTTCCCTTATGAGCTAGTCTGCCGCGGCATATTACTAAATGTCTAGTAACTTCAGGCGGTAATGGAGGAGGTTTTTCAGTCGATAATGTGTAAACAATCATCTCATGAGCATATTGTCGAACACATTCTGGGCAGTCATTTAAGCTGCCATTCAGAGCACACACTGATGTTCCCACCCCTGATTCAACATTCTCATTCTTACATTCATGCTTTTGCAACACCAAACTTGAAGATGGGTCAATCGAAATAATTTCTGTATGCACGATGCCAATAACAATAGGGTTAGACAACACCAAATCAGAATATAAGTCGAAATCAATACCGTCTAAATCCTCATCGTTAACACCAGCAACAATCTTCGTTGTATCTTCAAAAATCAAATCAGGTTTAGTTTTTTTATATATGAAAAAATAAGGTTTAGTTGAGGGACTTACATATTGGTGTTCATCGGGTTAATTTTAGATATGTCATTTTTGGAGTTTCATATTTGATATATGTTATAAGTTTGAGTTTTATTTCGCAGATGTCATAGTTTCCATTTTTGTGCTGATGTGGCTGCTGAGTTGGATAAAAGTGGGACACTTGGATCATAAAATTGATGATGTGGCAATGACGTGGATAAAAATTAATAAATTAATATAAAAATAAAGTAATATAAATTATTTGATAAATAAAAATTAGAAACTTTATGAGAAAAATTAAACACAAAATAAAAAATATTTTTAATTTTTTTTTGCAAATTTCCCCTAGAATTTTTTTATAAAAAAATAGAAACTTTAGAAAAATATTAAACACAAATTGAAAAATATTTTTTGATTTTTTAAAAAAAGTTTCGCTTCAAATTAAATCTTTAAAAATTATTAAATTAAAATATTTTCAAACAATCAATTCCTTATGAATTCTACGTAATGATTGAAGAAAATACTTCATTTTATGTAATAGTGAAACCAAACAAAAGATAAAACTTCAACAATAATATATGGTTAAATAAAAAGTAATTTAACCATTTGATGTGAATATCAATTTTTTCCATAATACCCTTATATTGTTCAAACTAGATAGGACCAATAATTAATATTTTCTTTATTTGTAGGGGAAATTTACAAATAAAAATAAAAATATTTTTCATTTTGTGTTTAAATTTTTGTAAAGTTTCTATTTTTTTATCAAATAAATTATATTCCTTTTTATTAAAAATTGTATTTTTATAAATTTTTTGAGTGTTTGAATTTTTATATTAATTTATTAATTTTTATCCACGTTATTGCCACATCATCAATTTGATGGTCCAGGTGGCCCACTTTTATCCAATTCAGTAGCCACATCAGCACACAAAAAAAAGCTATGGCATCTGCGAAACAACACTCAAACCTATGACATCTGTGAAATATGAAACTCTGAAAATATCTAAATATAACCCGTGTTGATCGGATGATGAGTTTTCATGTGCACAGTGCACTGTTGTAATAATATTCTCCCACCGGTGCTACATTTTCAGTCACCGAATTAGGTCTGACAGTGATGTTGTTGGAGATTGGTACAGTCTTAATGATGCGTTGTAATATTATGCACTTCAAATCTATGTGATTCGAAGGCAATATATTTGATTAAAAACAATTTATATGACCGGTAAGTACCGGGTCGTCCAAGGAGCAAGTCTAAACTTATGCACTATTCAATTTTGTTCCGATAAGTCTATTCTAAATGTGAAAGAATGGGTTGATGTGGTTATTAGAGCAAATGTATATAAACAATATAAACAATCTAAGGAATCTAGAGATAATGTCATTACCAAGGCAAAAGATGTACTCTAGAGAACTACTTCCCTCATATGTGTTTTAGACTCCAATAATTCAATTTCATACAAGATAACTGTCTTAGATGATTAGATTAAGGCGTGCGACTATTAAACCAAATTCAATCTCTCGATATTTTTACTTGATTTAAGGAAGAAGCACCTCGCACGTGAGCTTCAATCTCTCGATGTTTTAGCTCACGTCTAACTCAAGGTTCTCAATCATCAACGCTAGTTGAGTGATTAATATCCAAGAGCGATCTTGACCAATCCTATCTCAATGCTAGAATGGGTCACGCTAGTGATCACCACCTAACAAGGGTGAATCTACTTGCATTCTAGAACTATTAGTCTCGTTCGCTAGAACACTCAACTTCAAGTTCATGTATCTAAACCACCTAGGCATTTTATCAAACACTTAGAGGGCATAGAGTTGATATTTGATCAAAGTAGTTCACAATCATCCAAACATATTATTCTAACATTGATTCATTATAGATTAGGAGTATTAACACACATGAGGTCCATAGGACCCTAGAATACAAAACACTACTCACAAATCATGTTCATAGACAAACACAAATTGTATTGAGTACATAGATGAAAATACAATGGAAGGAATGAACCAATCTAGTGTAGATGGTCTTCTTCCACCCTTTTGAATCTTCAATCTTCAATGGATGATCCTCCCTTGAAGCCTTGGTAACTTGTCTCTCTAGAAACCTTCAATTTTTCGTGCTCCCAAACCCTAGCTTAAGTCCCCAAAAATCTCCCCTTCTTTTCTATTTATAGTGAAGGATTGAAAAATCTGATTTTCAGGGGAGACCCGGGCGGGTCTCACCAGACTCAGGCGAGGTTGGAGTGCTCAGCGGACTGCATGTTTGAGACTCGGGCGAGTGCAATGGGACTCGGGCGAGCTTGGCCTGAGTTAATGGAAATGAGGCTCGGGCGAACTTCCGGCGGCTGTTTCGAGGTCTTAACGTCCGAATTCGGTCTCGGCGTCAACTAGAGACTTGTAGCCCTTTGAGTTAGCTTTCTAACAAGCTTTGAATTAATCAAATCGGACACCATATGCGATCTGTGCGTCCAAAATAAGCCCCAAAGGTCAGTTTGTCCCGTTTTGCCCAAAAATCCATATTTTTGCTCCGAAACTTCGGTTTTCTGCGAGAATTGATCTTTTTGAACCCGAGAACCGTCAAGTGTGTTTCTCACCTGAAATAGCAAACAAGAGGGTCAAATGACATCGAATTAGCACCGGGAATGTACCAAAACTCTTCAAAAATGGATATGTAAATGAGTCGAGAATTCGACTCATCACTTAGCGTGCGCCAACTTGAGCTCCTGCATCTCACCCCGGATTTGCTTGAACAGTCCTGTGAAGGTCGCTCGATAATCCGACTGGGTTTGAAGCAGCTGGTTCATCTTCTGCGACATATTAGCCAAGTTTTGTGCTAAGATAGCAATTGATTCCGAGATGCTTTTGGTTTCCGCCATACTGGTTAAAACTCGATGAAAGCACCAAATTGATGCATGACGAACAACACAAAAGGTAGATGAGTGAAGGGTAGATGAGAAATGGATGAAAATAGGGTTTGGGGAGAAGAGATTTAGGGTTAGGGGATGAAGAAGATATGGAGAGAAGAGTCGAGAAGATAGGGATTTGGAAATTGATATTAATTCATTGCTTGCTTATTTCCTGGCTTACACTTGATGAGTCGAGTTTTCGACTCATTTATGGCCATTCTTCATTATAGTTTTGAATCGTTTCCGACGTTATTTTGATGTCATTTGACCTCTATCTCTACATTTCAGATAGAAAATAAGTTTCCCCCATGGTCAAGGCTTATATATGAAGATTGGTTGAAAAATAGAAGTTTCGGCGCCAAAAAAGGAGTTTCGGGGCAATACCGAGCACATTGACCTTTGCAACTTGTTTTGGACGCCTAGGGCGGATACGGTGTCCGATTTGGCTGATCTTTATCTTGTTGAAAAGGTATTTCAAAGGGCTACAATTCTCTAGTTGACGCCAAGACCAAATTCGGACAGGAAGACCACCAAAAAGTCCCCAGTCGGTCGACTGAGAAGTCCACTCGACCGAGTCAAATAGAACTCAGGAGATCATCAGATCTTGCACATCCCAGTCGACCGACTGGGAGTCAAGCTTAGCCCAGTCGACCGACTGGATGAAAAAAAATCAGATTTGAGGTCCAGATTTCTGTCGACCCCATAAATAGAAAGCAAGGGTTTTGGATAAAGTGTGGAGGTTTTTGGGGAGAAGAAGATTGGAAAAGAGGTCCATCCAAGGTCATCAATCAGCAATCCAACCAAGGAGAAGAAGAAGACACAAAAGGGAGTTCAAGGATTCCAAATCCTCCTTCCTCTACATCTTTTCCTATTCTCTTTGTGTTGCCATTAAACCCTACTCACACCATGTTGTCTTACATGATGTGTGAGTAGTGGATCTTGTGTTTTGAGAGTCTTATGACTCTCTTTGGTACTCTTGATCACATTTATATATTGATATTCATATGGATGATTGTTGATTTTATTTTCTCTTGTGTTATGAATGTTATGCACTCTAGGTGTTTGATAAAATGCCTAAGTGACAATTTGGACTAAAACTTGAACCTAGGACTTGACACCCATTGGGAATAGTTCTAGAACGGAGAAAATGATCTATATCTTTAATCATGTAAATGAACCTTAGGATATGGATGCTCGACTAAGGATTGAATGTTTGAATTATCGGAGTTAGTCATTGAGCGAATCATCAATTAATCCCATCTAATGGTGTCAAATTCATGTTCTCTATGCACTTCATATATGACATGCTACTAATTGTTTGTCAAAATGCCTAAGTAACATGTTGAATCTAGTTTGGATAATAGAGAATATGATCCTATCTAATGTATGCATTTGTGGTTAACTAGGAGTCAAATTCATAGTAGTTATTACCTTAGGAAGAGATTCCAAGGATAATGGTGCTATGGAATGAACCAATTATGTCTAGCGAGTGAGGTTCGAGCTATAAGAGAACTTGGCTAAGACTAGATTAACATAAACATTGGTCTACCTTAGTCTAAGCTAGGTTTTCTACAATGCATGGGTAGGAAGTGAACTAGTCCTCGAGTTCATGGTATTTATTGCCATGGAATGAGCCGAGAGGTTCGAGCTATAAGAGAGTTTGGCAGGGAATAGATTCAAGTGACGGTTGGTCCATCCTAGTCTAAACTATGTTCAATACTATTTGACTACCATGAAATGTTTGAATATCGTGTATGTGATCATTGAGAAAATGCCAAGGAGGGGAGTAACCCCTCGAAACACCTCCTATCTATCTTTTATCCCTAATTACTAGCCACATAGGATTTAGAATATACATCTTTATACATTTTGTTTAGAATAGCCGAATGGAAACACAATCTTAAATAGTACATGTGCTTGGCTTGCTCCTCTTGGTTTGACCCGGTACCCTACCGGTTATTATAAATTGTTTTTGACCTCTACGATGACCCACTTCTAAACCGACACGTCGGGAGGGTAAAAATAGACGTTGTCAAAATGGCGCCGTTGCCGGGGATCGAACCCGGGTCACCCGCGTGACAGGCGGGAATACTTACCACTATACTACAACGACCCTCTTCTAAACCGACATGTCGGGAGGGTAAAAATAGACGTTGTCAAAATGGCGCCGTTGTCGGGGAGCAACTAGTTAGCACATCCCTAGACTAGATTGTGTAGAAATTCCGACTATTCTTGTGAATATTTTTCTTTTTTTCTTATACTTGTATATTCTCTTTTTCTACTCATATCCCTTACTAACTTCGTTTATCTTGTCTTGCGAGGATGGATAACTACAACCAACAAGTCTTTTCTAATGGAGAATACTATCAAGAGGAGGAGCAACCATATTCCTATTTCCAAGAACTTGGCTATCAAACTAGTTATTATAATTCAAATGGGGATGATAGCCAATGTTTTGAAGTTGAAGACTCCTACCCTCCATACCCTCAACCTCCTCATCCTTCAAGAGAACCCTCTAAGTTTGAATCCAAAATTGCTACACTCCTTGAGCGTCAAGAGAAAATGAAGCAAGAATTTCTCACAAAAGAAGTCCTTGATCCTAATGCCTCAAAGGAAGAATGGGAACAAGAAATGGAGGATGAATTTTGGAGATCCGCCACCAAAGCTTGGCTATGGGATGGTGAATCTTGTAACGAGGACGAGATGCCATGCGAAAGTGAAGCACCCTTCACTACTAGCACATCTCAAGATCATACGAATGAGAATACACAAGAGTTCACCATTTCATCAACGCCTCGGCTCTCTAATGAGGGGTTCTTCAATGATGATGCCTCTTACATAGAGGAAATACCTTTTATTGATGAAGAAGACTTCCTCCCTCCTGGTATAAAAGAGCCTAAATGTGGATCCCAATTTCTTGATGAGGATAAGATACAGGAAGAGCATATAGAGACAAAAGGATTTGAAGGGTATAATGACTTTGTTGAGGTTTACATGAACCAAGCTAAAGGGCATTCTCGCACTCAAGAAGACAAGAGTTTAGAAAGAGAGATTGAGGGATGGGCACCCATGGATGCAATTGATAAACTCAAGGAGAGGATGCCCATCAATCTCGAGACAAGTTATGAAGACCCTTTCTTCACTATTTCGTCTCGAGACAAGTTTTGGAGCTTCTTGCCCTATTTCGAAGGATTAATCGGAAAAAGCTCCCATGACCCCTTATTTCTTAAGGGATGTTCATTATTGAAGGGGTCATGCTCCCAAAGGAAAGTCCATTGTAGACTTGATGGGAGGAAATTCAAATGGGACTTAAAGGTGGATTAACATGACCAAATCCCCCGTGAGAAGGGATCCTAGCAAAGGACTTCTCAACGAGTGATTCTATGGGGCACTTTGCTACGTCTTTGCCAAGACGGGAAAAACTAGGCCCTCGCGGGAGGTAACCCGGTTTGTAAGTTGTTCATTCTTGTTCTTTATATTTAAATGGTTGGCATGATTTTGAGTAGCTAAGGCTCTAAAGTGTGGAGTGTGATACATATGATTAGTGGGTAAAATTTTAAGTGTGGAGTGAGGTCTACTCACTCCAATTCCACTTCACATTGCCAAGTCCTCCACTTTTCCCTTGATTTTTCTATGCTTAATGATGTTGTCCTTAGTGCTCATGTGTAATATTGGTGTTTACTAGAGTGGAACCACTACAAAAAAATATGTTAATCTACGACCAAAAATAGTGATGACTTAAAAAAGTCATCACCTAATATTAACAAATGTGATGATTAATTTGAAGTTGTCACTGATTTCCAGTTAATGTGATGAACAAAAATAATTATCGCTGAAAATCACATTTTGCAACAAAAAAGAGTGATTAATTAAAAAAGTCATCACATAATATTAAAAAATGTGACGATTAATTTGAAGTTGTCACTGATTACCAGTTAATGTGATGACCAAAAATAATCATCGCTTAAAATTACATTTTGCGACCTAAACTAGTGATGACTTAAAAAAGTCATCATATAATATTTAAAAAATAATAACTAATTAAAGCTGGAAAGACCACATTTTCCAAGATAAAAATTATAGCTGGAAAGACCACACTTTCCTAGAGAACTAATGAGGTGATATCAATCTCCATCCAGGGCCATGGTCTGGAGCACTTGAGATAACATCCAACGCCAAAGAAGCAATCCTTTCTAGCAGGAAGTCAAGTTTAAAGCACCGCTAACAATATCTGGCAACAGCCCATCAGAATACTTCCAATGTCACGCAATTAGCACAGTGAGAACAAGAAAACTAGTCTTCAATCTCAAAAAGTACCCGTCTTTTATCGTTCCATTGAATCTTTTGAAACTGATAGGTCAGCCGCTGGGTAAGTTATTGCAGTCTTGTGTTAAAACTGACATTACAGTGTGCAGGCTTGGCATCGCCTAGAATCAAAAAACAATAAGAGTAAAGCACATATAAATCAAACATGACTGAAAAGGGCAGCCGTTATGAGGATAAAATAGCATCTCCATCAGAACTGGGAGTCTTGTTCAGTGATTTACAGATGCGAGTAATTTCCATGGCTACTACCGGTTGAGACACCTTAATTCAGCTGTAAACAAAAGCAAAACTAATTCAAATATCAGCAGTCACAAACCTAGTTTTATTAAAACACAATCACACCGCCAGCACCAATTTCCCAATTATAAGACGAAATTCATGGATCGAATATGCAAATTCACATTAGAATTTTGTAAAGCTGGCAGCTTTTTCACACAAAAATGGAGGTTGATCTGAAACAAATAACAAGCCCTGAACTCGGTGACAACGTGTTCGCCTCGGTATGCCGCGTAAGGCGCACCGCCTATTCCCAGTCTGGAAATTATTGGCGGGTTGCGGCTACAAAACAGATGAGTGTGAGAGAGGGAAATGATTTGAGTCGAGGGTATTTAATTTGCAAAAACAAAAAAATTGGGGTCAAGTTGGGGTCTTGGGCTGCTCACTAAAAACCATGGCCCTTTTTTTACTCTTCATGTTTAGTCAAAACCTACTTGTATTTCAGACCAGAGAAATATATTTTGTTTTTTTCCCCTTATAAATTCAAATTCAATATTGACAGAACCAGGAGGCAATCTCAAATTCAATTGACAGAAATTTGTTATTCCAACCAAAATAAAGGTATATAGGGTTCAAAAACATCATAGTACAAGGACACAATAATCTGTTGTCAATGGGTGTGAGTGTGATTCACATTTTTCCTTCATTTAAAAAGTTATATATAATTGATTGGAAATTATTTGGTTACAAACGGCATAATAAAATATTATACACTTATCATATGAACATTTTGTAGCGTTATTTGGGTGTGTTTTTTTCTTCATCCTACTGTGACATGAATAGTTCTTTTTAATTGATTGTCCAATCGTCCTACACGCAAACAAACAAAAAATATAGACGACTTGGAGACTTGGAGTCAAAAGATCTTATTTTTGGCAAGCATCTCCATACAAATTTGGTCCAAAACAAAGTTAGTCAAATCTCTTGTCATTAACATAAAATGTAAGCAACAAACGCCATAAAACAAGGAGCAAAAACATAGTGTTGCCCCCTTTTATGGTGTAGGGCGAACATAATGTCCTCTATAATGATGTGATTGATTTGTTGTTCGATGAAATATTTGTTCATGCTAGATATTTGTAGAGCTATAGTTTGTTCTAAAAAAGTTATATATTTGTTAAATTAAACTTGGTTTTGTGTTGATGCATAAACCAATTAGAAATGTGTAGGTTACTATTAAATCGTTACAATTCACAAGTATAGTTGGCTGTCGATCCAACAAAATAAAATCTCTTAAAGCAAATTATATATTGTATTTAGAGATCAATATGAACCATTGGAACCAATAAGTTTTGGAAACTTTTAAAAATTAAAGATAGACGGTTACTTAAGAAAACTATTTCATAATTAATTCAAATTTGAAATAATCAGAAAATATAAAAATTTAAATAATAAAAGAATATATGCTGATTTTAGGGTGAAATATTCCATCCCCAAAGTTGGCAAGTTTTCATCAAAATATTCGGCGCTCAAATGAAAATTGCCGTCAAATTATTTGGCTGGAATAGGAATTCGCCAAATGAATCTCCCGAGCAATTCATCAAAGTTGAAAGCTAATATCGATTTTAAGAACCCTAGCATGAGACGCCGTTTCATCCCCGCCTAATAGCAGTCACAAGCAATTCAATTTTAATCAGCGCGCCTGTCGCAATTGCACATCAAGTAGAAGGTATTTTGTTGTCCTTGTGATCTTCACACTGTGTTGTTAGTTATCGGTTCATGATTTGTTTTGTTGATGGAGCTTTGTTGGCGTTTGTTTTTACTTGATGATTGTATCTGTGAGTGACTTCATAGTTTACTCTAATTTCGTGATGAAGATTATGTGGTTTTGTTAATATGACCGTCATCTCTTGTCTTGTTTTTTGCTAATTCCAATTGCTATTAGAAGAAGTTATTTTAGTTTTTGTGATCAGGGTGCCCCAATGTCATTCCAATAATGTTTTCTTCATAGTGGCTGCACTGAGCACTCATTTCACAGAGGACACGTCTGTTGAGGCCCTCGGCTTGGAAGCTGGGCACAACTTTCCATCAGTTGTTGCTGTCAAGAATTGGCTTGCTATCTATGTGTGGCCTAGTGTGCGTGCTCTCTATATTCTTTATGCCGTGTATGTGTAGCATGCTCTATTATTTCTCAGTGAACATCACTGTCATTGTTGTATCATAAAAATTATTTTTTTGAAAGCAAACAACAAAGTGATATTTCATCACCTGTTCGTTAAGTGGTATGAATTTGTGAATTATTTGTAGTTGTTGGACGGATTGGTTTGATATTGAATCTGTTTTTTTATATGTTATGATTTGCCGGTGTTGTTCAGTTTTTATTAATCTCATGGAAGAAACATGGGAATATAGAGATTTGTGTTGTTGTTCCTTCTTTATGACATGTTTTTTTATGGCTTGAAAAATTTAGCAACCATTGGTGTCGAGGTTCATCCATTGGATTTCTGCACAAACTGCGAGAAGGTGGGGTGTTACTGATGGGACACTGCTGGCCATGAGAAGTTTGGTGGTCTTCATTATGGATACTAGTATGTTTGCTTTCTTACTAAGTCTTTAAAATACCATCATGTTATTATACCATAAATGTAGCTGGTAGATGCAATTTTTTTTATAGGGTTTTTGAGAGTATGTCTTTTGTTTTGTTTGGAACAAGGTTGATTTGAAGAACAGGCAGGTCAAGACAAAGCAGGTTACTCTCAACGGGATGAAGCAGATGTAATCAAAGATGAGAAACCTCCTCTCAATGTGCACATAAACAACTTTTCAACTAGTATGATCTCTTTCAGCCTTTCGTATTGTCAAAGCTCCAATTTACATACTGAATCTGACCATTGGAGAGATTTTTTATTCTGTCAGGAAAGGCATCAGTCAATAAAGGTCTTTGCAGGAAAGGTTATTGAATATGGTCGCGGTGTTATAGCTTCTAAGATATACTTTCTTCCTCTCGGAGTCAAGCCTAGGGATGCACAAAATTGACCCGGACCGGAAAACCGGACCGGAACCGACCGGATTTTATGGGTCGGTCCGGTCCCGGTCCGGTCCACGGTCCATATTTTTGGAGGATTACGGGTTCCGGTCCGGTCCCGGTCTTGACCGGAATAAACCAGATTTTTTTTATTTTCCTAATATTTTGTTTATTTTCTATTTTCTAACCCTAAATTACGGTCGGTCCCGTTCCGGTCCGGGTTTCGGTCCAAGTTTTCACACGAATTCCGGTCCCGGTCCATATATATCCGGTCCGATCCGGTCCACGGTCCAAGATTTTAGAAAATTCCAGTCCACCGGTCCGGACCGGATGTGCATCCCTAGTCAAGCCCCAAGTGAAGCACTAAATAAGGAGTAAGGAAGAGTTAAAAGAAAAGGTGCAACTTTTAACCTCACAAGTAAGTGAGATGAAAGAACTTCTATTAGCTTTGACGGGAATGCATCAACATTAAAACTATGACGTACTGTTATGCCTATAATAATTTATCTTCAGTTTAAACCATTGATTTATATTGACATATGTATATTTTTATGTAGGTTCAAATTCAAGCTAACGGGAAGATGATAGTGATGCTAAAAGCTTGGACGAATCAAAAGAGGATAGAGCATATAGCTAGAGTGACAAACAATATAGGGTTTTGTTTTGCCATGTTTAGCCTTTCGTGTTAAGCTATATTTGTATGAACTAGTTCAGAAAGTTTCAATTTTATTCAATCTTGTAACCTCTACTTAAAGCGATAATTTATATGAATTGGTAGTATAACAATGATGATTTTAGGATTTTACTAAATTTTTAAATGATTAATATTGTGATCTTAAAATTTTAATTAGTGCATCTTTAGTGGTTGCAAAAGTATTTTTTGCCATGATCGATATGATTGAAAAACATTAATTGTGATAACTTTAGTAGTCGTAGAAATGTCCTATAGTGACCTCCATGGTGGTTGCTGAAATAACATTTTTCAATGACGTAAGTAATCGCACAATAGTTTTTGTGATATCTTAAGTTGTCATAAAAGTTTCTTTTTGTGATGGTTAAAGTGATCACATAATTATTATGTGATAATTTTGTGGTCATCGCAATAAATACTAAATGTGATGACCAAATAAAGTCATCGTAAAAACTTTTTGTGAGGGAACCTACTGCAACGACATGCGACAACCGTAAAAGTCATCACATAAATATATTTGCGCTGATTTTTTGACATTCTGCGATGACTCGAAGTCATCACCGATCACGTTTTTTTTTGTAGTGAACTAAATTGTTATACTATGCTATGACTCTAGTTTGACGTTTTCTTGGCACTTAAGATACCTTGTGCACATTGACAGGTGTCATCATACCTGCACAAAAACATTTATATTTTTCCGACTAGCAAGTGGTAAGTCGGGTCGTGTCCACAGAGATCGGTTGAGAATCTGTTTCACTAAGTACAAGAGTAACAATTGGGGGGGGGGGGTTTTGTGATTCGAACAAGTCAATAGAACACAAGCAACAATGATAACTTGTCAGGAGATCAATTGTCACACAAATTCAAAGAGATGTGCAAGCTAGAACTTTCGATTGTGATGCAAGACTAAATCATTAACCTAATCGTTTTGATTTCTAATGTTTTACAACTTAGAGCTCCCCCGCTAGGGTTCCACTACAAGTTATCCTAGGGTGTCAATCCTAGTGGTATATTACTCGTGTCCTAGTTCACTATCCCCGCTAGGTTGCTAGTAAACTTGACAATAGAAATCAACAAACTAACAAGAACTCCCCCGTTAGGGTTCCATTCATGCTAGCACATCAATTCCATAAACATAGCATAGTAATATGACACAAAACATAGAAATCAATATAAGTCTCAAATCAAAACATCACAATGTAGAGTTCTAGCCTACACATGTGAATTTAGCTACTCATCACAAGTGAATACATAATCAAGTAATAGAAATGAAAATGGAATAACATTACAAGTGATGAACTCTTCTTGTTCTCCTTCCTCTCCAACCGTGGGTTTCAACTCCAAAATGCTTCACCAAAATCCTCTTTCTCTTCCTACTCTAAAGTGTCTCAAGGACACACACGGTTGTGTGTTCCTCCCATTGAGGCTTGTTGGTTCTCTCGTGTATTCCTCCTTTTAAGTCATGAAAGTGAAACCCAATTATCATTTGTTAAATGACAAAGCATAACTCACTTCCCTTTTGTCCCTTATTCTTTTCTCCACTCTTCTTTAGTTTATCTCTTATGCTTGTCATCTTCTCCTAGATATCATAACTTCCGTGTCTTCATCCTCTCAAGTCTCAAACGTGTGTTGTCTAGTTGTGTTTTTGCCATGTGCTCTCCTTTGCTCTTCTTAAAGTCCATGAAAGTGACAAACAATTCTCATTTCTTTACTTCTTCTTTTTCTCCACTTTCTTTTGTTTTCTTTTCTTTTGCAAAAGTGAAAGCACACTCCTTGACTAATGCCCTTCTTCTTTCTTCTACAACCGTGTGTTCTTCATATTCCATGTGATATATTGTCATATTCCCTTCTTCTCCTTTTTCCAATGTATATGCACATTCCATCTTCTTCTCTTATCCCCACACGTCCAATTTGAATGTAGCATGTGGAAGCATGGACGTCACTTTTGCCTCTTGAAGATGAACTCCATTTGGACGTGCCCTTTGAAAAGGAATATAGATCCCACTTGGTGCCTTTTGGGCATTCTTTTGCAAAACATCTTCTAACAGGCTCTTTTTAGCCGATATTCCTTTTATGGTCTCCGAATGCGCCTGAGAATGAAAACTACCCAAAAGTAGTGAAATAATATATAGGCAATCATTAAGAGACGGGGTTTTAACACATAAAATAGTCATACAATTACGACTTATCACACATTATGGAGGATGTATATTACTTTCCTTGCTTGTATTCTATGAAACTTATGTGCCATGATATTATCATGTGACTTGTGATGCTCTCTTGCTCATACTTGCGTTGCATAACCTTGTATGTCACTTGTTACCTTTAACCTTTCATGTGTTCTTGTCATCAAGGAAGTTATTTGCATCATGAACAATCAAGCTTAGCACAATGTCGTCTTTTATATTGGTGGGGCACATCTACAAACGAGGGGAGTTTCTATGCGCCTTTATCTCATTCTCTTCATTGTTTGCGCTTAGGGACTAAGCTATGCTTTAAGTGTGGAGTGGGTAGTCGCATAGTTCACTCATATTATGCCATGCTTATCATTTTAGGATGGACACTTGCATTTATGTACCTTATCCCTAACATGAGAGTGTTTTTAACTACAAAGGCTTGTGACTATCGATTCTAAATCTCTATAAATCACATCTAGCCTATATGTCACATTTATTGGATCTTGAACCTAGAACCGACCTAGTCCCTTGAATGTGCATTCTTGTGAATCAATATCATTGCTATCCCTTGTCTATCTAATTTTCTAAGTATTTTCGTTGAAATACCTTGGATCAAGTTATAGCAAACACCTTTTAAAATCTTCGTGAAAAACTTAGACTCTTTGAATGCTCCTTGGTGACTTGAGTTCTCTAACACGGCGCCTTGTTCATGTTTGATTCCCGCACATTCCATACACTTTTTGAACATATTGTCAAGTTTTAAGTGTGGAGTCAAAAACAAAAGAGGGTGAAAAACAGGCCCAAAAATGCTTTATTTTCATGGTCAAAAGAGGGCAAAACCCCGACTAAAAACTTTCTCAAAGTACAAGAGAAGTTTTGATCAAAATATACAAATGCCGCGGGGGTTAGGAAGAAAAGTTCCCCCTCGAAAGCATTTGTAGGCCAAAGGCCATTTGAAAAAAAGAAGAAGAAAATAAGAAGCACTTAAAACTTGACTTTATGTTCTTCCATCATTCTACATTTGCGCGGGTGCATCATTTGTATTGTGTGCTAGTTAGAGTAACTCTTGGACGACCCTTGTGCTTGCACGGGAACTATCATTTGGTATTTGCTTGTTTATTAAGAAACTCTAGTGTCGAACTCCTCCTCCCTTATAGATTATGGCTTAAGCGCCTAAAACTTGGGAATGAGTTCCATGTCGCGAACCAATGGACTAGCCCTTGCTAGAATAGGTGAGCGGTTGACACTCTTTTGTGCAAACTAAACTATGACTTCATTGTATTGCCTTGAAAATGAGTAGATCATTGGATGAGATTTTTGATAGCCCTAGTATTGATAATCTTGAATGCACAACCTCAAGGGTACTCAAATGGTTCAAAAGTTCTTTTGATTATATTGTGACGGTAGTCCTAGTTTGGGGTGAGGGATTGGTTTTGAGAAATCTTCGCCTTGGTTGAGCACTATGGGATAGGTGCATTTGGGATTTGTGAGTATTCCCTTTTCTGAAAACTCTCACGAGACTATAACTCGTCCACTAGGGTAGCCTAGAGGTTTAAAGGCTTAATGCATACGCTAAATGCATTCGTAACGCCTACAAAAAGGAGCTAGTTAGATTGTACATACTTGTCTTTTTTTTTTCAATAACATGTTTAGAAATAATGATCGAGACCTTGTGAAATCTAGTGAGGCAAATATACGAAAAACATAGCACCACTAGCATTTCGACATTTGCATGACCTTGACATATTCTCATTAGTCTTATATATGTCTAAGTTATACCAAAGTACAAGCAGCTCCCTTAAGTTTCCCAATATTCCATTCTGTAACACACGAATTGAAAAATAGGATCATTTCTCGCATACCCCAATTGCTTAAATCCCTCGGTAGCTCCTCGGAACAGCTCGAGAATAAAGCACCCATCAAGCAATATCATCTCCACAAACTCATCACTCCCAAAACTTATCGGCCCTTCATAACACGCACGAATTCTATCTTCAATTCATTCAAATATATCTTAACATCGTGCTCGGTTCGCTTCAAAATTTTATGGAGGGAGCGCCATTTATGCCGATCCATGCTCCTTAATCGCTTCTTTCCGTGATGATAAGGTCCTATAGAGGCAATCTGGGGGACATATGATCTGTCATCTCCTTCTCTCAAATAACGCGGCACCTTGTAAATGCATAGCTTGGCATAAGTGGTTGCCACATCATCTTGGCAAGCTTGTCTCTAATGGATACCACCCAGTCAGGGTCAGAATCAGCTGGAGGGTTGTTGTGCTGCTCATCATCAACAAGAACATTTAGGGTTTGTTGTTGGGGCAAGGATCGTCGGAGAAGGTTGAAGTGGTGGATGGAGCGGGAGGAGGAAGTGACTACACCGGCTTCAACTGTTTCTTTGAGCTTGAGGGGTGATGAGGTACCAGCTGAGTAGCTAGCTCCTTGTTGAAAACTGCCACCATTTTCAGTTTAGTTAGTTGGGAAGAACTATTAGGGTTTGTTGATGACTGAACATTGTTATGTAGAAGGTGAGAATTGAGTCCTTCTCCATTTTGAATGAGTGCTGAATTGCTGATCGAGGCTCATTTCTTGTCGCACAATCGTTTTGAAGGAGCGTCTGAAATTAAGTCACGTGTATTAATAATATATTTATTTATTACCGTAATGCAATCTCCGTTAAGGTGAACTGTCTATTGCAAGTTAACGTGTGATCAGACATAAGTCTTAGGACCTTACGAAAAGAATGACTGAAATTAAGTCATGTGTGATGCACCTAAATGCATAGCTCACAGCCTCACACATGAATTAATTTTGACTACTTATTAAAAATAATAAACTAACTTCTAGCTTACTTTACTTATCAGTTATCAAGATGCGAGCTAAAGTTTTCAAATAAAAAAAGTAATATGCAAAGAGCTTGTAGCCGAGTGTTACATACCAACTGAACCAAAATGTTGCATAATAAAGCCTCACGTGTTAAAAATATTTCTCGTTTCATCATCCCTTTAAGTCACCAATTAGTTCACAGATCGCCATAAATATACTAGTAATGATGAAAAAGTATATTTCACATCTCAATCTTATCCGTCAACGTAGTGGTTTGATGTGTGAATGACTTCAAATCAAACGCTCCTTCTATCACCTAACTACGTTCCCAATGGATTTCTTGAAAAACTCCTTCTATCAATATTGAATGACTTTCAATATTGATGAAGATCCTAATAACTGAGAAAACTTGGCTACACACAAGACCAAGTCATCCCCGGTGACTTCATCAATTATCCTTTAAGAGAAAATATTGATTATGTATTGGGCACTTAGTATATAATAGTTATTACTTATTACTATTCACATGCTGTTGCGTGACTGTTATCTGCAGAATTTATGTATAGTCTCAAGTGATAATCCTCATTTAGAGAATTGCTAATTGAAACTAAGAACTAATCAATGTTGGTGTCTTCTAGTTATAGTAGGTAGAAAAAAATTGATGATTCTTCTTTTTATTGATCAAGATAGCTTACATTGCACTATTGAAGGGACCCACTTTACATAAAGTAACGAGTTGTTTGAGGAGTCCTTAACTCTTGTCTTTGGTTGATTATTTTGTTACAGGTTGGTGAGCCTTTCATACAGCAACCTGGTTGCATAGAGATAACCCAGCATGGGCAGGTATTACGATCTTCATTGTTTTTATATCTTCAAAAATCACAACTTGGAATAGCTATATGGAGAAATAGATGTGGCGTAATTTTGTCGACCTAGGCTATATTTATGTAAGAATGTCAGTTTTGTTACTACTGTCTACTGGTGCATATAAGTATGTAGAATTAAAGTAAAGCCAGACAAGAATGTTCCCAAGTGTCTACACAATAGCATTCGTTATAACTAAATGTTGCGAGTAGTGGGCGACACAAACGAACAAAGAACTTGTTGAATCTTACTTTGTAATTAATCTTGCAATAAATTTTTCCTATTATCTTTGAGTATGCTACGAATGGGAAAATAAAGCCACTACACCATTTTACATACTAGGATACATTTTTTTCCATCGCATAAACTCTTAAATTAATCGCATAAAGTTTATGTGACAAAATCATGTCGCGTAAAGTAGGTCGTAAAATTCAAGTAGCGTAATGTCCCTGCGACAAAAAAATATGACGAAACGTCGCGTAAACTGTAACTCTTATGCGACTTTCATTTCTATATGTCCCAATAACATTAGAACGAGTTCGACTCGGTGCAAGGCATACGCTACATTTCCAATCCAAATTTTGTCGGGTTAACTGACTTACATGATCGAATTTATAGATGGTAGGTTCTCCAATTCGTCTCGTAAACGTTTATACGCTTCAAACATTTACTTCTTATTATCGTATAAAACTACATACGCTAAGAACTTTAAATATATGTTTGTCGTATAAACAGTGGCGGTTCCAGCGCTTCATGGAAGGGGGGTCCTAAAATTTTTTTTCAAACACGATATAGGTGCAAAAAATTTTCTATATATATATTTTTTGCTTATATTTGATGATATAAGCTATTTTTTGTAAATTAATAAAGTTTAAATTCATTTAACGATCTAACTTTGAGAGGGCATGAAAGACACGACGATTACCCTATAAGGTCGAGGTATATACTATCAGAGAGATAATTTGGCGGGCTGTAACTCTTCAATTGACACCAAGATATCAATCGGATGTTTAAGCAACCAAAACATATTTAGAATAAGATCGCATAACAAGTGTACATAGTCAATCACATGTAACATTAACAAGTTTTGTAACCTATAACGAGTGGACAGAGCACCACTTGAGAAATCAATCACCTAGCACTTGAAGCTAACAACAAGGGCTACAAAATTTATGTTAACACCCAAACACAAGTCTAATGTTAAGATGACCAAAAACTAAGTCGAAACAGGTTAGATGCTTGAAGTCTGCTAATGATCAGTCAACCTTATGAAGCTCATAGAGGAGTCATCCGGTGTCCTTTGAAGATGATATATGTATGGATAGAAAGCTAAATGAATGTTCTATAAATTTCATGTGTAATTCAAGATGAAAATCGGAGGTTAAACTGATTAAAATAGCGACCAAATATAGATGGTTAATTGAAATTTGCCGAAATTGAGGTAGATCTGAGTCAATCTTCTGAAGCTCATAGAGGCCTCATCCGGTATCCGTTGATAAAGATCCATATATATCTAGAAAGCTAATTGAATGTTCTATAATTTTCATGTTTACTGAAAGATGAAATTCAGAGGTTAAGCTGATAAAAATAGCGAACTTTCTGAAGCGAGGAATCGAAATTTGCCGGAATCGAGGGGGTCTGAGCTAACTTTTGGAAGCTCATAGAGGCGTCATCCGGTGTCCATTGAAGATGATCTATATATGAATAGAAAGGTAATTGAATGTTCTATAACTTTTATGTTTACTCCGATATGAAATTCGATATTAAGCTCACTAAAATAGCTACCGAAGATAGATACTTGATCAAAAATATTCAAAAAATTTTTTTGCTCCAAATGTGAGAGGTGTCCCGGGACCCCCTAGGACACCCCCTAGAACCGCCTCTGCGTATAAACATCCTTACGTTACAAACTTGAAAATATATTTGTCGTATAAACACCCTTACGTTATAAACTTGAAAACATATTTGTCTTATAAGCAATTCTTCAGTCCTTTTAGCAACTTGGTCATCATCGAGGTTGAAATTGATTGGGAGTTCAATCAACCCATAGTCGTCATACAAGGATCCTTCAAAGTCAAGCCTTGGACCTTCAAATCTAACCTTCTTCCTCCACTGACAGAACACTTTCAGACAAAAGAAACCACATAAGAATAATTTTTATAAAAATAAGATATCAGTACCAATTACCAAAAGATCATACCTTGAAATGAACCCTGAGACCGGAACCACTAGCTTTGCAAGCTGTAAGAAAACCCATAGATTTAAAGAAACATAAACAACATTGTATGCAACAAAACACAAATCAAAATCATTTCTTTTTTCAAATTAATAAAGCAATTTGAAGGGAGATTGGCGAGAGTTGGTAGGCAGTTACCCTTTGTGGCATTGACTGGCTCCTGCGAGTACTTCACCTGTAAATTTACCAGAACAAAACGCAAGGAGTTAAAACAATGAATCGGACACAAAAAACATTTTGGGAAATCAATCAGCGGTACTCGCCATTGCTGCTGCTGCTCCGCGTCTTGATGTTACCACCACCAAGGCTTCTTTCCAACTCTTTGTTCACCGTTTGATTCTGCACTTGCTTCAACAATGGAGGACGGCCGCGACGCACCCCTTTTCGCAGCTCCTGCATTCTTGTCCCATACAAACCCAAACTATATCAAACATTATCCACAACAATTCTTCAACTTGCACAACTCTATCCCCTCACCATCTGATCCCAACACAACACTTAGAGAAATTTTGGAATTTGGCCATGGAGTGTGTGTATGGACTTTTGTTTTTGGCCCAATACTTTAGTTTAAACGACATACTTTTACTATTAGGGCTGCAAATGAGCCGAGTCGAATCGAGTATTAAGCTGCTCGAACTCGATGCGAGTGAATATATATAAAACTTGAACTACACTCGAAACTCAACGAGCTTCAAAAATTTTGTTCGAACTCAACTCAAAATATTTTGATGATACTCGAGCTCGACTCGATACTCGAGTATTAAAACTCAAATTATACAAACTGCTTAATTTCAAAGCTTGTTTGCATAAGAAAAGCTTAAGCTTTTTATACAAAAATCCAAAGGGCAACTCAAGGACTTCAAGGCCCAAGATTAGTCTAGCCCAAAATTTAGGATTTTGGTGTTTTAGATGGATTGGGTTTTACTCTCCCCTTTTATAATCACTTGTGAATCAACGTCTTTGAAATCAAGCAATGTGGGATATAAGGACATTCACTTGCCTTTTGATTTCTTCAATGCTTCTTTATAATGTTTACTTTTGTCCCACATTGGATATTTATTACAAAACAAATAAGATGAGAATATATATATATATATATATATATATATATATATATATATATATATATATGAACATTCTATACAAAATCTAATCTACTCATTCCAACTAATCAAGTTGAAATTACAATTGTAATTTCCAAGATATATGTGGAATATTTGAGTATTTATTCGAGTACTTAATCGAGTTGTTCACGAGTATATACGAGTCGAGTATTACCTTGCTCGTACTCGGCTCATTTAATAAACGAGTTGGAAATTTATGCTCGTGCTCGACTCGTTTAGTTTTGAGTCGAGCTTTGACCGAGTTTTGACCGAGTTTGTTCACGAGTATCTCACGAGTGTACCGACTCGTTTGCAGCCCTATTTACTACGTAAGTCGCTTAAAGTATTTTAAATTTTCAAAACTCCGCCTGAAAATATCTTTCCCCCCAAAATAAAATTGAATGTCGAACACACTTGTGTGTTCTGTTCTGTATTTTAAATTTTTATGTTTACGCGACTTACTTGGGATACCAACGTCGCTTAATTCCGAAAAGGTTGGTGAAAAGTATACTTTGTTCTGTACTTGCATTTACTCAGCATTCAATTTTCTTATGTTTATACGACTTTTTATGCGTAAAATGTCGCATGAACCATAAAAGGTAGGTGCCCCCCTTGACTGTCCGAGTCACAGTTCAAAATTAATCAGGTGAGTCACGCAACCAGCTAATAGAGTTCACTACTTTTCACTATTAAGGGACATACATTGCATTGTCGCGTATATGTTGTCGCATAAAATGTTAAACGGGACATAAAAAACATGTCCCATATATTAATGTCGCGTTAACAATATAACGAGACATTATCTCCTATTGTCGCTTGCATAAAATTGCGTAAAGAGTTAAACGAGACATAATTGTAACGTCGCGTATAACAATGTCGCGTTATCATATTAACCGGACATTATCTTGGTGTCGCTAAAAGATTTGTCGCAAGAAAGGGTTTACGAGACATTTTATCCGTGTGCCATAAACTATTGTCGCATATACATGTAATTGCAACAAACGTTTCAAAGTCATGTTGTATAAACATGCTTATGTGACAAGTCTTTTGCGATACTTTTCAAAGTTTGTGTTGTAGCATGTAAAATGGTGTAGTGAGCTAAAGCTATTGCAATCAATAAAAGAGATAAATTGGGCAAGTTCAGCAACTGGGTTTAGCTGTATGATACTTGTGCGTTCAACTGCGAGTCTAATTTTGCCTTCGAGTTATGAAGTACTCCTACATGTGTCTTTAGTTTTCAGTGAAGATGTGTGTCTGAATCTAGGTTTCTCATGTAATGTCGAATTTCGGTGGCTTAAGACCACTTATGAATCAAAAAAAAAAGTAAACGAGGATTGAGGCGTGGTTCAAATTTTGAAGTAGAGGTATGAAGCAGTCAACTGTTGCGAATAGCTATCCCACTAGTGACTAGTGATATCTTAGCTCTCACTAATTTTGACTTTGTTATAACATGATTTTTTATGTCCTGAAACATCAAACAGTTAAGATATACTAGTAAACCGTAAACGCATGCTTCACATTTATATCATTGGATGTCCACTTACAACAGTGGACTGTTCTCTAGTCTTTCTGAAGTTGAGTTTGGAATTCAATATATGACGTACATGAGTTACATAGCTTACTAGGATAAGAGAAGTTATAAGTAGACGACTTGCAGGTGTATATGGAATTACATATACATTTGATAAATTCGCTACTGAATGAATTTCCGAAAATAGAAAGGTCCACTCATGTTAAGCTCAAGCTAGTGAATGTAATTTTCGAAGCCATGCTAGGCTTAATGCATTTACTTGAAAAGGATGGCTTCTCATAATTTTCCTGGGACCCTTTTTCCTTAACTAAGCTGTTGGATAGTGTTAGCAGTCTGTCAGACGAAAGTTGTGAAGTATTTTTCCGTCTGATGGTCAGACAGTAGCGGAAATAATTTTGCAGGAAAGTAAAACAACTGAAGATAAATTGCACACGAATGTAGAGTGGAAACCTTATCACAATAATGATAAGGTGAAAACCACTACCTTTCAGATTTCTCTGAAAGGATTTGCGAATCTGATTACTCTTTATTCCGATATACTTGTAGGGTTTACAAACTAGATCTATCAGATTGTATTTGATGACCTCTACTCAATCCGACAGAGTAATCAGCTTCGAACCTTGTACCGTCATGCGTACGATCTTAGCTATCTTCGTTTGTTGAATGCAATAGCTCCTGTTTCTTTCTCAAAAGCGCCGAACTTATTCTTCTGAGATTCCTTCATCCTTATATATAATGTGAGCTGACCTCGTAGTCCAAGCTCAATAGTCACGCCGATCAGCTTTCCAAACTCTTCAAATTCGTAATGAATTCTTTCCTTAATGGTCTTCCGCATTAATTTGACCTTTCCATATCTGCCCTGCAGATATTCCAGTCTTTAATGCTTTTCAATTAGTCTTCAATGAATTTAATCAACAATCAATCCTTGTGATTAAGTCTGCCATCAATTTGCTTCAATCAACAATTAATCTCTTCAATCAGATCCGTGAGTTCTCAATTTGACATCTTCATGAGTCTTGAAACTTTGTTCGATATCTCAATTCATATCTTCGTGGATCTTCATACTTCAATTAATGCGCAACACTTGCACCATTAAATATGATCATGAATTTCTGCACACTAAGACAACACATAAGCTAAGTGTTTGTAATCATCAAAACCAAAGGGTTCCAACAAATTCCCTCTTTTTGATGATGACAAACACTTCTTCAAAAGATAAGAAATTCATGACATGGAGTTCTTAACTATCACAAGTCTAGCGGACAGATATCTCCAAATAATTTTTAGTTAAGCAGACAAGTCTACGATCGCTTAATAGCTCCCCTTAGATGGACATCTAGTTTGATTTTCAGTAGTGACTTCCCCCTCAAGTAATGCATTCATGTTCTCTTCCCCCTTTTGGCATCATAAAAAAGAATGCAATCAAGGACATCCGAGTGATGGAAAGAAAATTGCATGTTTCATTAAGTACGAGCAAAAGTCCCCCTGAGGGAACACACATGGTAAGCTGAAAATTTAAAGACTATCAAGCAAACAGCGAGCATGACAGCGAAAGGAATTAAAAAAATAGGGGCAGATGTGGGAGGGGTTGAAGAAATAGGGCAACCATGAGACAGACGTCGGGTTAACCCTGAAACATGATCTTCAGCTGATCAACCAGCTCAGTGCCCACAAATCGTAGCTGCCTGTTCAGCCCCACTATTTACTCTTTGATCTGAGTGCCATGAGTCATATTGATCTTGCCAGACTGACGTCGAGTATTTTTGAGATACACTTTGTCAAAAACAATTTATAAGTGAACCGGTAAGAGCGGTGTCGAACCCAAGGGAGCAAACGGATTACAAGCTAAGTCAATCAAGTTTTCTTACTCGGCAATTCCTACAATTCAATTTGGTTGAGTTATCAATGATTCAAAGCAACAATGGAATGGTATTTAAAGGATTGAATTCAATTTAAAGCGAGTTTCGAGGGAATAATCCTCTCCTTGGCAATTTCCCAATGATCTTGCAAACTAGAGTTCAATTAATTATGAGTTGATAGGTTTTGAACCTAGCTTAGACTATGAATTAGGCAAACCATGCATGTCTAGTCCTAGTAAAGCCATCTTAGATAGGATCTCACTACTTAAAGGATATTGACCCCCTATATGCATTTACCCTCATAAATGCACATGCACAAAGTTCTAGTTCACCTCTCACCATGCATTTACTCTCATAAATGTAGGTTAAGTCCATTTTTACTACATCAAAACCATCCCTAAGCTCTCTCAAGACTTAGATCAAAGTTCTAACATAAACATGTCACTTAGGCATTTTATCAAACACTTAGAGGCATGTCTAACATGAAGATCATAGTAAAAATGAAATCAACTTTAATAAATACAATAGATGTGTTTACAATGATCATTGAGTACCAAGGAGGTTCATAGAACCCTCAAAACACAAGGGGGACTACTCACACATCATGTAAGACAACATGATGTGTAGGTTTTTACAAACAAATCTAAGAGAAATAAGAGGGAATAGAGTAGGATGATTAGTCCTAATGAACTCCCTTGATCTTGATTCCTCCTCGATTTGATGATGATGAAACCCTTGATTTGGATCACTTTTCCTTGTCTTCTCTCCAGAAAATTCCAAGATGGTAGGTCAAACTTGCCTCTTTCTATTTATAGTCTCGTCTGATTTTCGGTACTGTAGCAGGTCCAGTCGATCGACTGGCGTTGGGCTGATGGCCCAGTCGATCGACTGGAGGAAGAATTGTCGCCTGGCTAGCAGAATCTCAGTCGATCGACTGAGACAGGGTAGGCTCCCAGTCGATCGACTGGCAAATCTCAAATTGCAGCACCTCCTGTTAGTCTGTTAAGTCGATCGACTGAGTGGGTCAGTCGGTCGACTGGCGCTGATCGATTTGCAGCACCTCCTGTTAGTCTGTTAAGTCGATCGACTGGAGTAGGGGAGCTTCCCAGTCGATCGACTGAAGACCAAATACTGCAACCTTTTGCTCTAAAACATCTTCTTCGAGTTTCCTTCTATGGGCTTTTGACACTGATTCATCTTGATTTGCACCTGAAACGCACGAAAACGAGATCAAATGACATCTAATAGTCGTCGGAAACGAACTAAAGCTATAGTGAAAACGGGCATTAATGAGTCAAAAACTCGACTCATCACAGACTCCTCAGCCTCCTTTACTGCGGAGCGCAAATCCTTCACCCATTCAACATCAGTCCCTATCAGCATCTTCTCAGTCACAACCTCCAAATTTCCCACACACTCAGTCAACAGCTCAATCTTCCCAGCCAACGCCTGCAAGGCTATGAGTAATGCGCCCAACCCTTCTGCTGCCAAGCCCCCTGCTGCCACGCCCTCTGTTGGATTTTCCGGTTGCTGGACCAGTGGCTCAATTTCCTGGGGCTCAGCTGGTTGGGGAAGAGTGGGGTTAACCTTGGTATTGTGCCATCCGGTCGCATCATCAAATGCCCAACCAATACCTTCAAGAGACTCCTTCCCCAGAACGGAAGACATTGTACTTTCCTTTTTCGGCGAATAGATGTCTAGATGGAGCAGGATTTTCTTTACCAACCTAGGGTAGGGTAACCCATGAGTATCACTTTCTGTGCACCGTTTCATGTGCTGGAGGATTATCTTGGGAAGGCTGATAGGCTCTCCTCTTGTGAGCTTGTCCAGCAGGAGGAAATCCTAAAAGGTCACCACCTGATGATTCTCTGCTCGTGGTGTCACCGTTGTGCAGACAAGCCGGTGTAGGATGCGGTGGACAATACCCATTTTTAGAGGATTTCTCTGGTTTGACACATTTGACGAGTCCTCATCTATCCTTGAAATGACTTCTCCTTTGGCAATGGACGCCGGCCAGTTTCCTTTTATGTATTCAGAATTTCCGTTGACAGGAACTCCCAGAACTGTGGCCATCTCATGAACAGTGATTGCTTGCTCCTCTCCCTTTAAAACGAATGAAGCCACCCCCGACTTCTCTTCCACCTTGAGCTGGGAGTAGAACTCCCTCACAGCACTCTCATCCACCAGAACCTCCTCTCGGAAGAGGTGGTCCCAGCTTTGAGTAATGAGGAGGTTGTTACCTCCCCCAGCTGACTTTGAGCCAAAAAGATCCTGTCAAGTGTTACCTTCGCAACAATGGATCTGCCCTCCAAAAATTTCTCAGCATCCTCTTTTGGAACGGGTTGCTCCTCCGCAGCAGCGGGGGTTTGTTCCTTTTTAGTGCGCTTGCTTTTTCAAACGGGGCCCTGGGGAGTGGTCGTCTGTCTGCGCTTGCGACCGGAGCCCTTGGCAGCGCCACGTTTCGGCTTGGGCTTCCTCTGCGAGGTTGCCTCAGTTTCGACTCTTGGAACTTCTACGGACACCAATTTGACTAAGTCGGAGGACTCGGTGGATGCCCGCGATTGTGCGGCCAGAACCTCTTCAACTGTCATACCCTTCGCCTTGAGTTTGGTGAGCAAAGCGGCAAGCATAGTGGCAGAATTGTTGCTGTTGGAAGCCATTGAGAACGAAGAACTGGGGAAGTAGAGCTAGGGATTCAAAAGCTGGAGACTTTTTGAGAGGAGGAGGCAGATTGCGATGGAAAGGTCTCACCTTTACACCTCCGCTTTATATTGTACAAACCCTAGAGCCTCTTTCCAAGATCAAAACCAACCGGTAGCCTTGAATCTCGCACAAATAATCCTTTAAACTTCCAAAATCAAACCACACAATTAACACCTTTCTAAAATCATCATTAGGCAAGAGATAACCGCCTCATGCAATTTCCATAATTAAATGCACTCCATGGTTTACCGACACCTGTCCGCCTTAGGACAATAAAGAGGCAATTTGCTGCAACTGTTCACTTTTTAAAAAGGCTGTAGAGACTGTTCAGTTCTCCACGCCATACATGCAGCTGGCCATCAAATCACACGGCGCAGGCTACGGTCCAAGCATCATACCTTCATCTTCCCAATGAATTTCAGTCAAATCAACATTAATGTAAGTACCCTCTACTCCTTTTTCTTGCTGGCATCCACTGGTAATTCAAGCAATACAAACCAAAGTTTCATCTTCTCAAAACTATCTGATTGATCCGTTCAGACTGTTTCTGGGTTAACACGGGTTTCATCTCATGGTTTTCACAAGGCTTGGGTATGGTGTGACAGGTTTACCCAAATGGTACAGTTTAAAACACCACACAGTCAAGAAATAAGAGTTCACCGAATCATGACAAAGTAGTTTCATATAGTATGGAGAAAACCAAGAAGAACAATTTTAACATCAACGGGCTAAACATTTATTCTCCACACATAATAGGCTAGGGTTAGTCTTAAAGTACTGACAGCGCGTCGTTGAACGCTGCAAAATTTACATTTATAGTTCCACTACTCGTGGCTCACTATTGGATTAGTAGAGCGGTAAGTAGGGGTCGAACCCAAGAGAGTCAGTGTGGAGTAGTTGCTCTTTGAAAAGAAAGAAAAATAAAGGAAAGACGGATTGGGTTTTTGGTTGTGGTTTTAGTACTGAAAAGTAAGTTGTGGAAACAACCGAGTTCAATATCAACCGTACAACATACATTTTGGTTTGTCGCACGCTGTGTTTCAAGCGCAATACGTGCCAAAATATATGTTTGATTGATGCTGAAAACTGCTGTAATGAAGAAACTGAAAGAAAAGGTGCGGAAAGTAAGTGCGGAAAATAAAGACTGAAAGTAAAGTGCTGAAAGTAAAGTGCAGAAATGTAAAGTACTGAATGTAAAGTGCTGAAAGTAAGAACTGAATGTAAGTGCTGAAATTAAAGGCTGAAAAGTAAAGTGCGTATAAGTAAGGGCGAAAGATATTCAGTCTAGAGTCTCACATTGTGACACTTCCATCATAGACTTACTTTGTGTTCATAAGTGTGGGTTTATTCCATTTCAAGATATAAACCCTAAGGTAAGGCCATTTCAAGCACTTACGCCACAATATACTCCAAAATCAAGACATGGACTTCTAGTTCAAAAGTGCATCCACTTGATCTCTCATTTCCGATCAACCAAGCGACTTAAAGGGGGTTTGAACCACTCGGAAAAGCTTTGCCATTTCAAGCATCCACTTAACCTTGTTGTTCAAACCGAATAAAGGGCACAAGAACTAGTTGACACACAAAGAAGCATTAAGCTTAAGTCTTAAGATGCATACACAAGTATGAACACCCTTGACCAAATAAGCTTTAGCTACTTGTATTCATGTCAAGGAATACAAGCACCATGCTTATAAAAGTAAAGGAAAACAAAAAGAAAACAAGGGAAACCGTGAGCACGTAACCGAGAGCTTTTTGTAACCGAAAACAACAAGAAAATAAAGGGAGAGGAGCTCCAAATCAAGTGCTTGACAAGAAAGTAAAGAGTGCTTGCTGGAAAATAAAGAGCTTAGGAGCTCAAGAACAAGTGAAGAACAAAGTGTGTTTGCATTGAAAGCATATGTGTAGCATATGTTGTTTTTGGAGAAGAGAGATTAGCTCTCAACTCCCTAATGTAGTCTACATGATTCTAAGACCAAGAGGTCTTTATATAGAGGAGCTAAACCGACTTAGGGGAGGATATAAGTATTGGCTTTAAAAAATATCCCAAAAGGAACTTGGATAGGAAAAAGAGAAGAGCCAACCACTTGGCATCCCACTTGCACCTCCTCCAACCACCTTTGGCACTTGTTGAAGCCAAAGGGCAACTAGCTTGAACCTTAGTAGAGCCACAAGCCAGCCGACTTGAACTTGGTTGAGGCAAACCGGATTCCAAAACCAAACCGAAATGAATAGTAGAAGGTAACCGGAATATAGGGAATTCAGTTTTTGGTTGGAACTTCTTGGCTGAAACTTGGTTGTCACTGGTCGGAGCTAGGCCGGAGGTCACCAGAATTTTGGCCAGAATCTTGGCCGGAATCCGGCCGGAGCTTTGGCCGGTGCTTCTTGGCTTTTGGACAGCTGATTTGGAACGACCAAGTCATTCTAAGACGATCTCAAGAAGGGTTCTAAGCCAGATTATGCCCGGAACATGGTCGAAATCCCAAAATGGCCGAAATCGCCCTAGTTTGGCCTTGATCGGGCTTGAGTTGGTTCCACTCCGGCGTTTTGTCTGGGAAGTGAGATTGCCTAAGTTATTGGGCATTTAAAACACTTTGGCCGAGCCAGAATTGCCAGATTCCATGGTTTGGTTGAGCGACTTGGTTTCGATGCCTATGCGCGCGGGGCCTTTGCTTGGGAATTGGGCCAACTGCCAATCTGCCCGAGCATTCTCCTTGGTTTTCCAACATTGTCCACCTTATTTTCCATTTTAATCACTTTGCTCGAGGTGGATTCGTCAGATCAGCTCGTTTTCCCGGGCAACTTGAATTCAGAGCTAGACAGCTCAGGCGTGGCCTGGGCGAGGTCTGGCATTTCTCGGACAGGTCTTGGAACGGGCCTCGGCGCTCGGGTGAGCTTCTTCAGACCCGGCTGGAATTTCTTCGGGTCATGGTTGAATTTCCTCGGGCCCTGGTTGCGACTTCTCGGCCAGAAATGCTTGGTGTGCTTTTTGGTCACAAATCTCCCTTTTTATGCGTGTTTCCTCTTTAGACTCCAAAATTGCCTACATACACAAAATGGCATTAACAAGCACAAGTTCGTATGACCAAATGTTTAATTTGGTGGGTTTAGTAGTACTTGATGAATCATATAAATACACGACATTAAGTACTTCCTTGGCTTATATTGTGGGTTCAAATTTGGAAGTCTCTTTTGGGCTGAAAGGAAGTGTGTGTCATGCTCATGATATTTGCTAGTTAGTAATCTCATTTATCATGCATGCAGTGGTGATCTCATAGAGCAACTTTCACACAGTCATCAACTACATACGCAACAACTTCACACACGACAGTCTATCATGCAGACCAATCTAGCCAATCATCGAGGAAATTAAACATAAGGTACAGACTGGGGAAGGGAAGTCATACCTAGTTCAAGCCTTAGCTTCTCGTAGGGTTCCCTGTGTAATGCTTTCGTAAAAATGTCTGCGATCTGCTCCTCAATCCTACAGTATTCCATGGCAATTGTACCTTTCTCTACACAGTCACGTAAAAAGTGATATCTAATTTCAATGTGTTTTGTGCGTGAGAACTGTACTGGATTTTTTGAAATATTGATGGCACTGGTGTTATCACATAGAATAGAAACACATTCAAGATGAACACCATAATCACTTAGTTGTTGTTTTATCCATAGTAGTTGTGAACAGCAAGCTGCAGCTGCAATGTATTCAGCCTCGGCAGTGGATAAAGCAATGGAGGACAGTTTCTTGGATCCCCATGAGATCAAGCATGGTCCAAGAAACTGTGCCATCCCTGACGTGGACTTCCTGTCAGTCTTGCATCATGCATAGTAAGCATCTGTGTAGGCCATCAGACGTAAGTCTCCTCCCATCGGATAGAATAGGCACAGATCGTCCGTCCCTTTCAGGTACCTCAAAATCCTCTTCACGGCTTTGACATGAGTTTCTCTAGGATCTGCCTGAAATCTGGCACATAGACAAACGCTGAATAATATGTCAGGTCTACTAGCTGTAAGATACAAGAGTGAACCTATCATCCCCTGTAGAGAGTCAGATCCACTTGAAGGGAGGACTCATCCTTTGCTAGGGAGTCATTAGGGGACATATGTGTAGCACGCGATTTTGCGGACTCCATCCCAAACTTCTTTAGGATTTCTCTTACGTACTTCTGCTGATGGATCCGAGTTCCATCTTCCCCTTGTACAACTTGAAGTCCTAGAAAATACTTCAATTCACCCACCATGCTCATCTCGAATTCGCTTGACATCAGATCTGTGAACTTCTTAACAAGTCTAGGGTTAGTTAAACCAAAGATAATATCATCTACGTATACCTGAACCACTAGAGTGTCAGTGCCTTTCTTCAGAAGGAAGAGAGTCTTGTCCACCTCTCCTCTGACGTATCCATGTGACAGAAGAAATAGTGATAGCCTCTCGTACCAGGCGCGGGGTGCTTGCTTCAGTCCATACAAAGCATTGTCCAGGATGTACACATGATTGGGATATTCTCTATCCTCGAAACCTGGAGTTTGGCTTACATGTACTTCTTCCTTCAAGACTCCATTCAGAAATGCTGTCTTTACGTCCATCTGTTGCAAAGTAAAACCATGGTAGGTTGAATAGGCTATAAGTAATCTGATTGCCTCTAACCTTGCAACTAGGGCGAATGTCTCGTCATAGTCAATTCCTTCCTGTTGATTGTATCCTTTGACCACCAGACGGGCTTTGTTCCTTACGACAATTCCCTTATCGTCCAGCTTATTTCTGAAAACCCATTTTGTTCCAATCACGTTCTTGTCTTTGGGTCTAGGAACCAGACGCCATACTTTATTCCTCTCGAATTGGTGCAGTTCCTCTTGCATGGCATTGACCCATTCTGGGTCTTTAAGTGCTTCTGCTATCGTCTTGGGTTCTGCAAGAGAAACGAAGGAGGCAAATCCACAAAATTGACATAGACGGTTAAGGTCTACCTATTCCTGGGAGGTGTAGCACTGGTAGTCCCCCATTCTGGCTGGTCGATGAACCGTTCGTCCATATCGTGTGGTTCTGATTTCCCCCTCAGGGTTGGTGACAAGGCGTCGTAAGACCTTGCAAATTGATATTTATAAACTCCTCGCTTTTGGCTCACTAAAAATAGTAGAGCGGCAAGTAAGGGTCGAACCCAAGGAAGTTAGCTTGGTTACTCGTAGGTCTCGTGAAAGCAAGAACAGATTTTCACCAAAATCTGCTTAGATCATCGAATCACACTTGAATGTGCGTGGAGGGAGAGTTAGCTCCCTATGAGGTGTGAACCTCTTGGATATCTCAGCGACAATGGTGAGAACCAGGTTCAACTGCTTGTAAGTAAAGGAAAATGAAATGCAACAGTTGGGGTTTAGGGTTTTAAAGAAAGTAAATGACAAGTACGTGAGCAAAGTGCAATATGAGAAATATCTAGTCGTGGGTTCCTTGCTACATGTTTATCCTAGGCACTATGTGGATAAGTCTATCTCATGGTGCGGCGTTCCGACTAAGGAACGCGCCCTTGACCTTGGCTTCCTTCGCGTTAGTTCGTAGCACGCCGACTAGGTCGTGCTCTTGAGCCCCGGCTAAGGTAGCTCATCGAATGCAAGTTGAAGGGAGCGCCGGTCCTAGTCCTTTCTTAGGTCTCGCGGAAGTGTTTGGGGGTTTCGAGTCGCGCCGACTAGGTCGCGTCTTCGTACTCCGTCTAGGTGGTACTTCGAAACCTTACCCCAAGCAAACCCACTTGGCCTAAGTGTTACTATCTACCATCACGGCTAGTATCTGGTAGATGATGACAATAGGGTCTCGAGCCTTCGCTAAACCTTGTGGCTAGACATCCACTTAGCGTAGCTCTCGACTCATAGATTAAGCACAAGGACTAGTAACGAGATAGAATATGTAAGTGCGGTGCCTCAAACCATGGTTGCAATTACAAACCCACAACTAGATCGAGGGGTTTAGCCACTAGTATTCATGGGGTGAATACAATAGCCTTGCATAAGTAAATGGAAATGTAAAATACGAGAAGGAGTAGAGAGAGAAGTGCAAAAGGAATAAAGGACACTTGTATTGCTAGATTTCCGGAACAAAAGGAACAATCTCAAAACGTGCCCATTTCCAAGGGAATGAAGGAGTTCTTTTATAGGAAATGAGGAGGATTCTAGGCCCTTGGATGAGACTTGATCTCCAAGTTGAGTGGCATAAGCGGTTTGGCACTAGTAAAGACCTAGAACCTTCTCTCCATAGGGGAATTGGCATTGTGAACTTTGCATTGGAAGAAGCACACGGAGGCCGACGTCAGCACCTCGAAGGACGAGCTGAGAAAGTCAAGGAAGAGGTCAACGGTCAACTCTTGACTTTGCCCTTGAATTGTAGGCTATTTGGGGCGACCAAGAATGGATTGCGAGTTTTGTGACTCTGGCCGGTGGATTTGGCTTCTTTAGACAATTCTAAGACTTTCTTAAGAAGAGTGCTAAGTCAGAAAATGCCTCGAACTATGATGAATTCCACAATTTCCCCTTTTGTGCCTTATATTGGCCTTGACCGGGCTCGGGACCTTTACTTCCGAATTTCACCGGGCTAGCTCTTGATCTATCATGCTTGATCAATATGAAGACCAGTCTTTCAAGCCAGAAATGCCATTAGATGATTGGAATGTCGATTGGCCAATAAGGGCTTGAATAGGACATTTGATTCGGCGCTGATCTTGCTCGGACCTTGAAGCTCGATTTGGTTCGACTTAGGATAGCAGGTCATTCGATGTTTTGGTCTTGGTAGCAAGGTGGTCATGTGTACTTGATGTTAGGACCTTGAGACCAGACTTTTGAATAGGATTTAGAGCTTGGGCGACCGACAAGGATAGCTTCCCGGTCAGCCCGGCGATACCCGAATGCATTCCCCAGCCAGCCCGGCGATACCCGGATGCATTCCCCAGCCAGCCCGGCTGCGCCTGGGTTGCGATCGCATTTTCTCGGCTGGCCCGATATCAAGGTTTCGGTACTCGGCATTCTCGGTAGACCCGGTATGATTCCTCGGGTGGCCCTTCCGAGCGCCTGGTGCGGCGTACTCGGTCTCTCTCGGATGCGGTGCGGGCCAAATGAGGCCCCGACCGGCCAGAACTCCAACTGGTGATTTTTAGGCTTAAATGCCGTCTTTTGCGCACGATTCCTCATAAGTCCTCGAATGTACCTGTAATGCGAAAATACATTAGCAAGCAACTGTTCATGTGACCTTGAATGTCAATTCGTGGGAATTTTTGACTTAATAAGTCGTGTAAACACGGCTTATCAGTTGGCAGGGGTAGAAACGGCATGGACCTGTCCATATGCTGGATCGTTTACCTCTGCAGGGACTTCATCATTGACTTCCACCACGGGGACATTATGGACTTGTCCATCTGCTGTATCGTCTACTCCATCGATTTCCATTTGATTTACTGGTGGTGCAATGTCAGTTGGTTGGACATTCACAAGAGGGGTGTTAACATTGGGTGTTGACGGCGGTTCCCTGTTAGGATCTGTCTCATCTTCAAACTGGAGTTCCCCAGCATCTAGCATGGCAGTTGTTGAGGGATCTTTTATCTTTTGACCGTCCATTACCGTCTCATCAAATCTCACATGTACGCTTTCCTCAACTTGTTCTAGCCTCATGTTATAGACTTTGTAGGCTTTGCTGTGACTAGAGTATCCAACGAAGACTCCTTCATCACTCCTAGCATCGAACTTTCCCAAGTTCTCCTTACCATTATTGTGGATGAAACACCTGCAGCCAAAAACCTTTAAGTGAGAAATATTAGGCTTTCTTCCACGTAGCAGTTCATATGGAGTTTTCCTTATCATGGATCGAAGTGATGCTCAGTTTAGAATATGACTTGCAGCGTGTACTGCTTCTGCCTAAAAGCCTTTTAGAACTCTGCTAGCAATAAGCATGGTACGTGACATGTCCTCCAGGGTTCTGTTCTTTCGTTCCACAATACCATTCTGTTGTGGTATCCGTGGGGTGGAAAAGTTGTGATCAATTCCCTTGTCCCTGCATAACGAAAGAAACTACAAATTCCGGAACTCGGTTCCGTTATCAGTACAAATAGAGGTTAATTTGCGATCTAACTTATTTTCCATCAACTTCAACCAAGTTTTAAATTCGCTAAATATTTTATCTTTGGTATGTAGAAAAATAGGCCATATGTACCTGGAGTAGTCATCGACTATGACCAGAATATACCTGTTTCCTCCACGGCTAATGACATTTACTGGTCCGCACAAATCCATGTGAACCATGTCAAATGGTGCGGAGGTGCTCACGGTTTGCTTTGATGGGAATGATGTCCGTGCTTGCTTTCTCGTGACACAGGCACTACATACTTGTTCGGATGCACTTTCCACCTTGGGTAACCCAACTACCAATTCCTTCTGATGGAGTTTGTGCAGTAGTTTCATGCTCGCATGCCCAAACCTTCGATGCCATAAGATGGTATTTTCTGCAATGCTTGCTAGACATAGTTCCTCTTCTGGAACAAATTTTGGATCTACAATATAGATTTCGTTCACACGGATTCCTTTTTAGAACTATCTTTTCTGTCTCATTACACCTTACAAGACAATCATTAGAATTGAATGTTACGTGATTTTTCCCGTATTGAAATAACTGAGATACACTTAGCAGATTGTATTTCAAGTTCTCAACTAGACTTACCTGTCTGATTCGGATAGTGTCCGAAATTCTTACCTCTCCAATTGCTATCACATTTCCTTTGCTTTTGTTTCTGAAGATTATGCTGTCTCTGGAGGTTTTGTGGAGTGAGTCGAACTATTCTGGATTCCCCGTCATATGTCTTGAGCAACCACTATCCAAGTACCAGGGACGGGACCTCACTCCTTTCTGCAAAAGAAAGATCAGTTTTTACGAACCCAGACAAACTTGGGCTTACTGGGTTTAGGAATGAATTTAGCAACAGGAACAGAGTAATAAGGGTAGTGAGCATCATGGTTAGTTAAATCTATCTTTCGCCTGGGCGTCTTCCTTGGTTTGCAAAAGATAGCCGGATCATGGTTTTGGGGGAAGTGACTGTAAGGTCACAATATTTCGTATCAAATACAAAATAATGTTTTACAAATGATTTATGCTTGAGAGCAAAAGTTGTGTTCGTAATCTCAAAAGCTCCTCTGATTCTACTGTATTGCTTGCTTCGGTCTACTCAGCTTGACGTGCGCAGATGAAGGCGTAGTGCAGCGTATCTTGCGTAGCGAGGGTCTTGATGACTTGATCTCACGTGCGCAGATGAAGTGAGGGTCGCGGGGACTTGGTCTCACGTGCTTGCGTTACGGTTGGATGCTCTAGCAGACGCCGTTGGGATGCCTGGGCAGACGGCACGTATTTGTCGGTTGCTGGCGGCTGACACTTCCTTTGAGAGCACTCTTCTCTGTGCTTTCTTCTCAAATGTCAGAGTGTCCTTCTTTGTGAAGTGAAGTGAAGTGCTCTATTTATAGAGTTCACTAGTGGGCTTGAGATTGGGCCCGTGCTTTGGGCTGAGTCTAGCTTATGGACCGGGCTTGTAGCTTTGACCTAAATATCCCTTATGGGCCAGCCCATTTATACTTTAAATAATCTTGATTTGGTCCTTAAACTTTTAGTGCCTAAATATCCCTTATGGGCCAGCCCATTTTTGAGCCACCATGTTGTTCTCCAACTTGACGGTTGACTTGAGATTTTTGTGAATGTCGAACTTGTCGTAAGAGCTTCCAAGTAATTTTTTTTGAGCCACCATGTTGTTCTCCAACTTAACGGTTGACTTGAGATTTTTGTGAATGTCGAACTTGTCGTAAGAGCTTCCACGTAATTTTTTTTGTGTTTGTCATATTTGATCTTCTCTAAAGTTGCATAATCCGGATAAGGATAATACTGAGCGTTCAAAAACTACTGGTGTGGGTGATCCTCCTGGAAGAAGCCTAAGCATTGGTGGCTGTTGCCACCAAAACATGTCAGAGCCGTGAACAGTAACTTCGGGCCATGAATAGTAATTCAGGGATGAACAGTAGCTTTCGGGTCGTGAATAGTAATTCCGAGATGAACAGTACTTCAGGTCGTGAATAGTAATTCCGGGGTGAACAGTAATTTCTGGGATGAAGAGTAATTCCGTCCGTGGCGGTTCTGGAATCTTCTAGAATGACTTGCCAACTAAGTTAGCTTGAAGATAAAGCAGAGTCGGTTAGATGAGATTAGGAAATCTTTTCTAAATCTACCTTGGTTGATAATCTTTAGGAATTGGCCAGCCCTAATCCCTTCTATAAATAAAGCTTCAAGTCTAGAGTTCAAGGCATCCCAAAACCGAGAGCCTCACTCCTCTGATCACCTCTAAAAAGCCCTAGCCCTCTGCCGCCCTCTTTGAAAGCTGAAAGCTTGCGACCACAATAGGTACAAAGACCTCTCTACATTCCTTGTATCTATGTTTTCTCGCCTTTTGTGATGTAGTCATCCTCCGACAACTTCATTCTTTTTGACATGCGTGCGGAATCAAACTTCATTCTTCATTCTATTTTGACATGTCATATGATTGGAACACCACTATTTCGATAGAATACACATAAGAAATCATCCTCGAGCATTTTTTTGCAACGTGACTACATCTTGTCTCACTAATTTTCTTTTCCTTGTTCATGACTAGGCCCTCTTTTATCTACAGTTGCCGACTTTACTGCTCTGACGTTGATGCGCTGTTGTTGACGGTACTTTGGCTTGTTGTTGAGAGACCAACCCGCTATCCTTCTTCGCGTAAGACTGCTATCCATCGGGGGTAGTTTCACACTTTGAGTGCATTGTGTCAAGAAAAATAAGCTTTTGAGGATTCTGTCACCAAGACTTACGAGTCTAAGGAGATTGGTTTTTAAGTGAGACCGTTTGTGACTCCACCAATTTCCTGGGAGTCCTTGACTTGTCTTAATTTCTTCGACATGGTCCTTTCATTGTGTGACGAACTCACGTTGCGATACAAGTCTCTACCAAAAGAAGGCAGGCGCAATGGTGCTCTTCTTCGACTCAGAGGCAAAATGTTGGCGATGACACCTCCATTCTTCAGGCGGCCGTTGATGCGTATGTAAAGAGCGTTGCCAAACTCCTTGTAGTCCAGCAGGGCGTTGTTAGCAACTCTGCCCGTCATGCCTGTGAGATTTCTGCGGTTGAGGGCAGTCTATGTTCTGCTCGAGTAACTTATAAGGGCGCTCTCCAAACTAGCAAGAGTTTGGAGAGACATGGAGAAGTAGTGGCGCAGGCAATAGAGGGAGCTGAAGCCAAATTACGAGCTTTGCACGATGAGGCAAAGAGCATAAGACACCAACAAAGCCGACAAGTGGAAGTAATTGCTGCGGCCGAATCAAACGTTAGTGCACTTCAACAGAAGTTAGATGAATTGGGAACTTTTCAAGCAAGCTCTGACAACTTGGTGCAGGTGAAGCGTGAGTTGGATCAATGCAAGAAAGGCATCCAGGCAGCTATGCATTAGAACCGTCAGACTACTTTATTATTTTTTTTGAGACTGCACTTGAATTTTGTTTTTTTTCAAGCTACCTACGTACTTGTAAAGTCACGTGCATGATACTTCGCAAGATCAAGTCAACGTAGTTCATTATTTTTTATAGCCGTTCACAGTTTATACTCTTGCGGGCCAGGAGTGTCGATCTGTAGCTTTAGGAGTAGTAGCATTTTAAGAACTTTCCATTGATTGGTCCGACGCGTAATCCTTCTTGATCCACGATCTTGTATGCCCCTGAGGTTGCGTTGACACCAACTTTATCGAAGTAATCCTCCGGAAAGAAGTCTTCTAAGGTAATGCGACTTGGTGGAATCTGCTTCAAAGGATCAATAGGCAGTATATGTGAGCTCAGACTCCTCTTGAGTCTTTTCTTCCCTTTCGCCTGACGTAGTCTCTTCTTGGTCACCTGGTTCTTCTTTCGGCGGACAGGTTCTGGTTGTGGACTGACTTGCTTCTTTGACCTTCTTCGAGTTACAAGAGTCCATCCTTCATCATCCTCCATGCATTCAACCTCTTTCGTGATCCTATACGTTTCGATTCTTTTTGGGTTATAATCGCATCTCAACTTCTTTGATTCAGCTTCAATGGATGGCTTTCATATCCACACTTTTGTTGGCTCAAGGGTGCCAAATTGGACTTGTTGCATGTACCATTCTTGTGGCTTGCAAAGTGAGTCGCAACTAGTCGTCATGGAGGCGTGGTTTGCTTCTATTGTCTCATCTGTGTCGAGCTCGATGTGTCCTTCTTTGACTAATCTCATTATAAGCTCCTTGAGAGTGACACAGTTTTCGATACTGTGACTAACCAATCTATGGTAACGACAGTATTCGGGATCATTCGTCCTGTTGACTTCATCTGGGCGTTTTGCTTCTGGTAAGTTGATGATGCCTTTTTCCAACAGGTCATCGAGCATGCCTGATAGATCAGAGTCAGGGAATGGATACTCCTTGGCTTGTAATTCTTTCAGCGTTGGTTTCGTGCGCTTGAAGTATTTTGAGGTGACTTCTTTCCTCTTCTCCTGCTTTGGTTTTGATGATATCTTCACAGGATTGTCGTTGGTGCTGATGGCCATGGCCTCGTCGATGATCGCCTTTGACGAGGATATGCGATTCCTTCCATGTCCTTTCACGGTGATTTCCATGTCGTGTGCGCGTGTGGCTAACTCTTGAAAATTCCTAGTTTTGATACCTTTAAGGATGTATAGCAAATCCCAGTTCATTCCATCGATGCACAGTTCTACAGCTGACGTCTCGCTGATGTGATCTTTACATTCAAGGCACAATGAACGTCAACGGTTGATATAGTCAACCACAGGTTCTTCTTCCCATTGTTTCGTATTCGTCAGTTCACTCATACTAACAACCCTTTTGGCGCTATAGAATTGGTTGAAGAATTCGTCCTCCATTCGACTCCAGCTGTCAATAGACTCTGCCTCCAAGTCAGTGTACCAATCGAAAGCAATGCCCTTTAGAGACCGCACAAATTGTTTGACCAGTAGAGCCCCTTCAGTTCCCGCGTTGTTACACGTTTCTATGAAGTGGGCAACATGTTGCTTTGGACTTCCTTTTCCGTCAAACTGTTGGAGTTTGGGGGGCTGATATCCATGTGGCATGGGCAGACCGTCTATCCTCTTGCTGTAGGGTTTGGCACAGCGTGCACCACCAGAAGAATCTCCACCTAGCTGGCTCTTGACCGCGTTGGCTATCAGCACTTGAAGTTGGTCTTCGTTGCACGCAACACCTCCGTTCCTGTTGGTTTCTGCAGGGATCATCTTATTAGTGTCATCATCTTCTGTCGTCAGATTGACTTCTTCAACCTTTCGTTTCTTTTGCCCAACCATCTCTTTCTGGAGTTCTTCAAGCTTTTTGTTCTTCTCCTGGTTGTCTTTCAGGACTAGCTCAAGCATCTCTCTTAGTTCTTGCATCTGCTCCTCCATGGTCTTGGTGCCTATGGTTATGACAGAAGCTACACAGGGTTTGGGTGTTTCGTCTTATTTTGGCAGAGCCACCTTTGCTTTTGGTGAGGGTGTTCCGTTAGCTTTCACACTTCCCTTGTGTCGCGGGGAGTTGGAGGTAATCAGTGCCGTAGCTGCAGCCATGATGGAAGCAACATTATATGTGCGTTCCCTCCTTGGCACTTAAGAAGCTCGAAAGCTTGCAGCAGCGGCATTGACGGCCATCTTCTGAGTCATCCCTCTTATGCAGATGCCGGTCGGTTGAGCCACAGTTGCGGCGTAAGTCTTCTTGGGAGTTTGTGGACTGGTAGGTTGAGCAGACATCTTAGCTTTAGCGTATGGATGAGAGGTAGAGACTTTCACGTCGAGTTCACCAAAATTTGTAAGGTCACAATATTTCATATCAAATACAAAATAATGTTTTACAAATGATTTATGCTTGAGAGCAAAAGTTGTGTTCGTAATCTCAAAAGCTCCTCTGATTCTACTGTATTGCTTGCTTCGGTCTACTCAGCTTGACGTGCGCGGATGAAGGCGTAGTGCAGCGTATCTTGCGTAGAGAGGGTCTTGATGACTTGATCTCACGTGCGCAGATGAAGTGAGGGTCGCGGGGACTTGGTCTCACGTGCTTGCGTTACGGTTGGATGCTCTAGCAGACGCCGTTGGGATGCCTGGGCAGACGGCACGTATTTGTCGGTTGCTGGCGGCTGACGCTTCCTTTGAGAGCACTCTTCTCTGTGCTTTCTTCTCAAATTTCAGAGTGTCCTTCTTTGTGAAGTGAAGTGCTCTATTTATAGAGTTCACTAGTGGGCTTGAGATTGGGCCCGTGCTTTGGGCTGAGTCTAGCTTATGGACCGGGCTTGTAGCTTTGACCTAAATATCCCTTATGGGCCAGCCCATTTATACTTTAAATAATCTTGATTTGGTCCTTAAACTTTTAGTGCCTACAGTGACCATTTCTGCCTTTCTGCCTGTAGGTATTGACTTCCTTTTTATATCTACCTGCTGGATAGTGATGGATGCACAGTCGTTATGTGCAAACGTCAAGAATAAATTTATAATAGTCCGCTTCTCGCAACTATACTACTGGGTAGCAAGTGGTAAGTAGGGGTCGAACCCAAGGGAATCAGGGGGATAGATGTTCTTTGAGGGGGTTGTCCAGCGCGAGAGCGTGTTTTAGGTTGGTTGGTTGGTTTTAAAGCTACCAGCTAAGTGATTGATTGGTTGGTTGGTTGGTTTTAGGACTGGAAAGTAAATTACAATTTTACAATTAAAGGAAAGCATTCGGTTTCAGGGGCCTTGTATTATATCCTGTTTATCATTGACCTTTAGTGACTCTACTAAGTATTCAAACGGTGTATCAAGGCCATTCTAAGTACTCGATTTGCGTACACTGTCTAGCCTATTCCAAGGACGTAGAGCACTTATTCTATTTAGACTAATACTCCATTCCCGGTTATATTAGCCTATGTGCATCCATTTGATCAATCATTCCCGATCAACCAAATGGTGTTTAAGATGAGTCAAACTTCTCAGATAAGCTTTGCCATTCCAAGCATCCACTTATCCGTACAAGTTTATGAACCCCGCTGTAGAGTTTTTCCATTCCAAGCATCCACTCTACCTTGGACGTTCTAACCGAATATATGGCACATAGAATAAGTTTTGAATACTAAGGAGAGACGCTAAGTTAATAGTCTAAAACATTTTATAATACAAGTCCACCCCTTCTATCGAATGAGGTGTTTAGCTACTATTCATCGCGCTAAACATTATAACTAAGGAAATAAAGACAGTTGAATAAATACTAAGAAATACTTACAACCGTTGAAGCGCCAAGGGAGCAATCCTTTATTTCCAAAGCCAAACTTACAAATACATAACTTTTAGAGAGAGAAGTGAATTGTTGATGGATGATACAAATGAGGAGGGGGAGGGGCTCCTTTTATAGCCAAAATGGGAGGAGATGGGTGGTGGAGATGGAAACATGTGTTTTTGATCCAAGGGAGGAGGAGGAGGAGGAGCAAGGAGGTGGCGCCACTTGGAGGAGCAAAAAGCCGCCGATCACCATGTGGAGGAGCCGCTAGTTGCCGGTGGTGGAAGGGGAGGAGCTCCTCCCTTGGCCACCACTTCTTCAAGTGGCCGGTCACCTTGCCTCATGTGTGAGTTTTGTACAGTTTTGTGCAGTCTTTTCACAAAACTGTCAGTGTGTTTCTTCCCCGGGCTGTCTTGATTCCTCTCCTGATTCTTCTGATTAATTTGTTATGAGTGATTCAACGTCAGGATCCTTGATATTTCTTCAGTCGGCATATGATCTTGACCTTGGATTGACTCGTAACATCTTTTCTGCTTTAAAAGCTCCTCTTTAGTGTGTATTCTCTCTAAGCTCTGAAATACCCTGTAAAAATATATCTGAACTAACAAGCAAAAGTTAAATAGACAAAATGTCTAATTAAGGGGGTTTAACTGTGTTTATGATTCGTATAATTTTGGTCCATCAGATAGCGTCTTTGTGTATTCATCCAGTAGCTATTCCTTTCATCTATCTCCCTTTGCATTGGGCATTCTGCTCTGTAGTGTCCAGATTGTCCACAATGCCAGCATATTCTGTGACATGGAAGGTCGACATACTTGCTTCTGCCAGGTGGTATAGTTGTCTTCATCTTTCTAGCGTGGAAGTCTATCTTTGAAGATTTACGACTCAGGTTCATCTTTTGCCATATTTCATAGGCCTTCCTGGCCTTGTAGGGGACAGAGTCCGTGTCATGGATGTCGTATCCCCCCCGTGGAGTGGATTCCCTTTTTGTCTGCCTGGTAGTATAGGATATGTACTTCTTGTTTGAGCATTCTCCTGTTTCTGTTATTTTCCCTTTTCCCTTTTCAGCTTTTTCTTCATAACCTAGTCCCGGTCTAAAAAACTTTTTCTCGTATTCCTATTGTGCTTCCTCCACCCTCTTTGCTTCCAGCTCACGGATCCATTCTTCGTTCCGTGTAGCGTCCTCGAGTCACAGACTTTCCACTATCTGGAGGAGTTCTTCATTCTTTTGTCTAAGATTGTTCAGCTCATCATTCAGCTCTTCAACCTTTGCTTGGAAGTCAGCTAGCTTAGTGTTTCCGATCGTCATGTGTTTCAGTTCATCACTTAGCTCATTAATCTGTGTTTCTATTCTTTCACATGTATGACACTTGCACACATGTTCTCCCATTTCTTTCTCAAGACGCATGGCTTTGGTTGACCAGAGGTGGTTCTCTTCTATGTCGTCGTGATGATCCTGTTGCATCTCTGCAAGTCTGTCCTCTAGGTCTCGGTTTTTGGCTAACACTTTGGCTATTGTTTCTGCAAGATCAGATTCAGAAAAAACTTTATCAACAAAGGAGTCAGTATCCATTACCTCCTCTGTTGTGGAATGAGCCATTAGGCAGGCCTCCTTTGAAGGCTTTCCATCCTCACTGTCTTCATCCGAGTCTCCCTATACGGAAAACTTTGCATGATCTGGTTTGGGGACGGATGCTTCTCCTTTCTGGACGGGTGGCTCTCCTTTCTTTTTGCTGTAGCAGTATTTAGAAAGATGCCCCTTCTTCTGGCAGTGATAGCATGTTCGGTCTTCTTTTTGTCCTGGGTTCCTTCCCTTTTCATTTGACACGCCATCTTTGTTCCCTTTGGAGGAATTTCCCCGGTTTCCTCCTGTTCTGAAGTTTCGACCTTTCCCAAAGTTGGCTCTTGTGAGGGCTCTTGTTAGTAGAGCTATTTCGTCATCCTCTTCTTTTGATGACTCATTTGCTTGTGCGAGGGCTTTTTCAAATTTCAGAGCAATGGCGTGAGACTTATCAGTCTGTCTTCTGGCCATCTTCCTTTCCACGATTCCTGCTTGACTCTGAAGGTTGGCTACCAGCTCTTCCAGTGTAGCGTCTTTGATCCCTTTTGAGCCTGCAATGCTAACGTCACGTGGTCTCACTTTGAATTCAAGGCTTGCATGAATTGGTGTGTGATTTTCCATTCAGGGAGCTTCTCGTTCGAGTAGTCTAGCTGTCCGACTATGACTTGGAATCTGGTATAGAAATCCTCCAAGGATTCATCCTTCATCTGCATGACCGTCTCATAGTCTTTTGTGGCGGCTAGAATCCTGTTTCTTTTGATGTCTTCATTTCCACCGTACAGTCTCACTAGTCCATCGTACATATCCTTAGCGGTTTTGTACATTGCCACTTTAATTTGATCTCCGAGAGAGAGAGAGCCATATAGAGAACTTTCTTTGCTCTAGCATTCTTTTCGAGCTTTTTGAAGTCCTCGTCAGTGTACTTATCCTTGGTTTTCTCCACTGGTTTATCAGCATCTGTTGTGTCCAGTGGGATGACAAGTGGACCCGTCTCAAATATGCTCCATAGCTGTCCATCCAGCGAGCAGACATGAGCCTCAAACTGGTCTTGTCACCAATCAAACTGTCCAGGCTTCAGCAGCGGTGGTTTCCAGAACGAATCATTGATCGACGACATATTTTTCCTGTAAAGCTAACAAGCAAAATCGAGAGCACTCGGCTCTGATACCATGTGTTGGATCGTTAGTGTTAGCAGTCTGTCAGACGGAAGTTGGCAAGTACTTTTCCGTCTGATGGTCAGACAGCAGCGGAAATAATTTTACAGGAAAGTAAAACAACTAAAGATAAATTGCACACGAATGTAGAGTGGAAACCTTATCACAATACTGATAAGGTGAAAACCACTTCCTTTCGGAGATCTGAAAGGATTTGCCTGATTACTCTTTATTCCGATATACTTGTAGGGTTTACAAACTAGATCTATCAGATTCTATTTGATGACCTCTACTCAATCCGACAGAGTAATCAGCTTCGAACCTTGTACCGTCGTGCGTACGATCTTAGCTATCTTCGTTTGTTAAATGCAATAGTTCCTGTTTCTTTCTCAAAAGCGCCGAACTTATTCTTCTGAGATTCCTTCATCCTTATATATAATGTGAGTGACCTCGTAGTCCAAGCTCAATAGTCACGCCGATCAGCTTTCCAAACTCTTCAAATTCGTAATGAATTCTTTCCTTAATGGTCTTCCGCATTAATTCGACCTTTCCATATCTGCCCTGCAGATATTCCAGTCTTTAATGCTTTTCAATTAGTCTTCAATGAATTTAATCAGCAATGAATCCTTGTGATTAAGTCTGCCATCAATTTGCTTCAATCAGCAATTAATCTCTTCAATCAGATCCGTGAGTTCTCAATTTGACATCTTCATGGGTCTTGAAACTTTGTTCGATATCTCAATTCATATCTTCATACTTCAATTAATGCGCAACACTTGCACCACTAAATATGATCATGAATTTTTGCACACTAATGTTGGAACCCTTGGTTTTGATGATTACAAACACTTAGCTAATGTGTTGCTTAAGTGTGCAGAAATCCATGAACAAATTAAATGATGCGGGTCTCATTTAATGCGCATTGCTCGTACATCAAGTCAAAGATATTGGGCGCCAACTTGGAAGGCATTAAAGATGCAATATTGATCGAAGATTTATGACAATCAAGGATCTCGAATATATATACAGGAAATACGATTGAAGGTCAAGAAAGATCCAAGTATTCAAGAATATCTGAAGATTGGAAATCAAAGATATTCTGCCATCCAAATTGGAAAAGAATTAATCGCAGATTGATTGGAGATTAAATGCAGATGATATTGATAACAGATCAAAGAAGATATATCGACGGCCAATTTGGAAAGCAATTAAAGAGCCGAATAATTGCTGATTGGAAAACAATTGAAGAGCCGGCTGAATTGAAAAGCTTTGAAATATGGAAAGGCAGCATTTATATGGGAAGCTGTTAAGGAAGGAATTAATTACTAATCGGATAGATTTGGAAAGCCAATCGGTGAGCTTATTGGGTTTGGACGTGAGAACAGCTAAGACTCTATAAGAAGAAAGAAATCTCACAAGAAGATTTCGGCGTTTTTGGAGATTAAGGGGAAATAGCATTCGAAGAACGAAGTTGACTGAGATCACATCGAAGGTTGCTGAGATCGTACGTACAACGGTACTAGGTTCGAAGCTGATTACTCTATCAGATTGAGTAGAGGTTATCAAATAGAATCTGTGTGATCTAGTTTGTAAACCCTACAAGTATATCGGAATAAAAGAGTAATCAGATTCGCAAATCCTTTCAGAGAAATCTGAAAGGTAGTGGTTTTCATCTTATCATTGTTGTGATAAGGTTTCCACTCTACATTCGTGCGTACTTATTTTCAGTATAATTAATTTCCTGCATAGATAAATTCCGCTGCTGTCTGACCATCAGACGGAAACGCACTTAGTGACTTCCGTCTGACAGACTGCTAACACTAACGATCCATCACGTGGTATCAGAGCCGAATGCTTTAGATTTGTCTGTTAGCTTTGCAGGAAAACAATGTCTTCAATCAACGACTCATTCTGGAAACCGCCGCTGCTGAAGCCTGGACAATTTGATTGGTGGAAAGATCAATTTGAGGCACATGTCTGTTCGCTGGATGGACAGCTTTGGAGCATATTTGAGACAGGTCTTCTCGTCATCCCACTTGACACAACAGATAAAGAAAAACCAGTGGAGAAGACCAAGGATAAGTACACTGACGAGGACTACAAAAAGCTTGAGAAGAATGCTAGGGCAAAGAAAGTTCTCTATATGGCTCTTTCTCCCGGAGATCAAATCAAGGTTGCAATGTACAAAACCGCCAAAGAGATGTATGACGGACTTGTGAGACTGTATGGTGGAAACGAAGACATCAAAAGGAACAGGATCCTAGCTGCCACAAAGGACTACGAGAGCGTCATGCAGATGAAGGATGAGTCCCTGGAGGATTTCTACACCAAGTTCCAGGTTATAGTTGGACAGTTGGAATATTTGAACGAGAAGCTTCCTGAATGGAAAATCACGCACCAGTTCATGCAAGCCCTGAATTCCAAGTGGGATCAAGTGACACTAGCACTGCAAGCTCAAAAAGGCATTAAAGACACCACTCTGGAAGAGCTAGTTGCAAACCTTCAGAGTCAAGCAGGAATTATGGAAAGGAAGATGGCCAGGAGACAGAACGACAAGTCACAGGCCATAGCACTGAAAGTAGAAAAGGCCCTCGCACAAGCAAGTGAGTCATCAAAAGAAGAGGATGACGAAATAGCTCTTCTGACAAGAGCCCTCACAAGAGCCAACTTTGGCAGAGGACGAATTTTCAGAACAGGAGGAAGCCGAGGTAATTCCTCCAGAGGAAACACAGATGGTAGCTCAAATGAAAACGGAAAGAATCCAAAACAAAAGGAGGACAGAATATGCTATCACTGTCAAAAGAAGGGGCACCTATCCAAAGACTGCCATAGCAAAAAGAGAGGAGAGCCTCCCGTCCAGAAAGGGGAAGCATCCGTTCCCAAGCCAGCCCACGCCATGTTTGCCGCATGGGGAGACTCGGAAGGAGACGGCGATGACAGAAAACCCTCAAAGGAGACATGCTTAATGGATCACTCCACATCTAATGAGGTAAACGACACTGACTCCTTCGTTAATAAAGTCTTTTCTGAATCTGAACTTGCAGAAACAATAGCCAAAGTCTTAGCCAAGAACCGTGATCTAGAGGACAGACTGGCAGAGATGGAACAAGATCATCAGGATGACTTAGACGAGAATCATCTATGGTCAACCAAGGCTATGCGTTTCGAGAAAGAGATGGCAGAGCACGTCTATAGATGCAATACCTGTGAGGGAAGGGAGACACAGATCAGCAACCTAAGTAATGAACTGAGATGCATGTCAATCGGAAACACTGAGTTGATTGACTTCAAGACAAAGGTTGAAGAGGTAAATGACGAGCTGATTAATCTCAGACAGAACAATGAGGAACTTCATCAGGCAGTTGTTGACCTTAGACGCGAGGAGGCTCTAAGGAAAGAAGAATGGCTCCGCGAGATGGAAGCTAAGAGGGCTGAAGAAGAAAAGAAGGATTTCGAGAAGAGCTTTTCCAGACCAGGACTAGGATATGAAAATGAAGAGGCAGCAATGAAGAAGGCCGCCAAAGGAAAAGGAAAAATGACAAAACTAGGTGGAAGTTCACAACAGAGTGAAAAGCTTCAGTCCACGAGGCAGGAAAGAAGGGAAGTCAGTCCATAGGAGGGAAGTCACCTCCATGATACGGACTCAGTCCCTTATAAGGCTAGGAAAGCCTATGAAATCTGGAAGAAGCAGGAGCTGAGCCGCAAGCCTGCAACAATCGACTTCCAAGCAAGGAAGAACAAAAGGTCAGTTCCACCTGGCAGAAGCAAATATGTGGGACTTCCATGTCACAGAATGTGCTGGCATTGTGGATACTCTGGACACTACAGATCTGAATGTTCAAGACTAAGGGAGACATACGAAAGGAACTTCAAATGGCTAGACACCCGAGACCACTATCCAAAAGCCAGCTATAAGAAGGAAGTTAATACATACAGGAAGGAAGGTAGAACTGCTCACTTCCATCCCCACTATGATCCAGCCATTTCTGCCAGACCAAGGAAGACACCTAGGTAAAAGATTGACCTAACTAACCACGATGCATACTATTCATCTTATTATGTTCCTTATTCTGCTCCTGTTGCTAAACTAATTCCTAAACCCAGTAAGCCCAAGCTTGTCTGGGTTCGTAAAAACTGATCGTTTTCTTGCAGAAAGGAGTGAGGTCCCGTCCTTGGTACCTAGATAGCGGATGCTCAAGACACATGACAGAGAATCCAGAATGGTTCAACTCGCTCCATAAAACCTCCGGATATAGCATAATCTTCGGAAACAAAAGCTCAGGAAACGTGGTAGGAATATGAGAGGTAAGAATTTCGGACTCTATCCGAATTAGGCAAGTAAGTCTAGTTGAGAACTTGAGATACAATCTGCTAAGTGTGTCTCAGCTGTGCCAATATGGTAAAAATCAAGTTATATTCAATGCTGATGACTGTTTTGTGAGATGTAATGAGACAGAGAAGACAGTTCTTAAAGGAATCCGTGTGAACGAAATCTACATCATTGATCCAGATTTTGTCCCTGAAGAAGAACTGTGTCTAGCAAGTGTTACAGAAACCTCCATCTTGTGGCATAGGAGGTTTGGACATGCAAGCATGAAATTACGGCACAAGCTCCATCAGAAGATTTTAGTAGTAGGTTTGCCCAAGGTGGAAGGTGCATCGGAACAGGTATGTAGTGCTTGTGTAACAGGAAAGCAAACACGGACTTCATTTCCATCTAAGCAAACCGTTAGCACGACTGCACCACTAGACATGGTCCACATGGATCTGTGTGGTCCAGTCAACATCATCAGCCGTGGAGGAAATAGGTATATTATGGTCATAGTTGATGACTATTCCAGGTACACATGGACTATTTTCTTAGATTCTAAAGATCAAACATATAGTGAATTTGAAGCATGGCTAAATCTGATGGAAAACATGTTAAATCGTAAATAGACTTCCATCCGCACTGACAACGGAACCGAGTTCCAGAATGCACAATTTCTTTCATTGTGCAGGGAAAAGGGCATTGATCACAACTTTTCCGCCCCAAGGACACCTCAGCAGAACGGTGTTGTGGAACGAAAGAACAGAACGTGAGAAGATATGTCACGAACGATGATGATTGCAAGCGGAGTTCCAAAAAGTTTCTGGGCAGAAGCAGTACATGCTGGGGGATACATCCTAAATAGAGCATCGCTCAGATCCATGATAGGGAAGACTCCATATGAACTGTTACGTGGAAGAAAGCCTAATATTTCCCATTTGAAGGTATTTGGTTGCAAGTGTTTCGTCCATAATAATGGTAAGGAAAGCTTGGGAAAGTTTGATGCACGAAGTGACGAAGGAGTGTTCATTGGATACTCTAGCCATAGTAAAGCCTACAAAGTCTACAACTTAAGGCTAGAGAGAGTCGAAGAAAGCGTGCATGTAAGATTCGATGAGACGGTGATGGCTGGTCACCTGATAAAGGACTCATCAACTGCTGACATGCCGGATGATGGAGAACTCCAGTTCACGGATAGATCAGACCCTAACTGGAATCCGCCGCCAACACCAAATGCTGACACAACTCCTGCGGATGTCCATCCCACAGACAATGCACCACCAGTAAATCAAATGGAAATTGCTGGAGCTGACGATCCAGCAGATCATCAAGCCCCTGATGTCCCCGTGGTGGTAGTAAACGATGAAGTTCCAGAAGAGGAAGATGTGACTGACGGAGCCCACTGCACTGTCGTTAAGGTGCAATGTTCTTTGTGCAAAATAAATTTATATTTTCCGCTACTCGCGACTACACTACTGGGTAGTAAGTGGTAAGTAGGGGTCGAACCCAAGGGAATTAGGTGGATAGTCGTTCTTTGAGGGAATTGTACAGTGAGGGAGCGTGTTTTAGGTTGATTGAGATTTTAGCGCGATTAACTAAGCTACTGTTTTTTGGTTTTTTGTGCGGAAAAGTAAATACAGAAAATAAATACTGAAAATAAAGGAGTTAAAGGAAAGAAGACTTACAGTGGGTGATGCGTGATTGTTATTCCACCGGTAGATGAGTGGTTGATGGTTGTAGTTGATTGAGCAATTTATAAAAGTAAATACAGGGGTGTTTAAGACTAAAGAAAAGTATTCGGTCTTAGGGGGCCTTGTATTATAGCCTGTTTATTCTTTTAGTAACCTTTCTAAGTATTCAAACGTGCATCGAGGCCTTTTCGTAGCGCTCAATTTGCCACACTGTTTGAAAACACTTGTTCTACTTCAGACTAATTCCTCCTTTCGAAGTATCTTAGCCTTTTGTGCATCCACTTGATCTCTCAGTGACGATCGACCAAATGGTGTTTTAGATAAGTCGAACTCCTCGATAAGTTTTGCTTGTGACAGCTTCCACTTACCGAGTATGATCACGAATCCCCATGGAAGAGCTTTGCTTGTGACAGCTTCCACTCAACCTTGGAAATTCTGACTATATATGGCACATAGAACAAGTTTTGAATACAGAGAAAAGAAACTAAAAGAATTAAAACATTTTATAAAACAAGAACACCCCTTTAACCGAATAAAGAGTTTAGCTACGATTATCCATGGACGAGGATATCATAGCTAAATACTCGGGGGTTTTTGAAAACAGTAAGAGGGAAAGGGGTGGAATACTCAAGAACCAACAGGAGTATTCCCAATTTCCTAATGAATACTCAAGAACCAACAGGAGTATTCTCTAAAGTATAATACTCAAGAACAAACAGGAGTATTATTTCCAATCAGTATAATACTCAAGAACCAACAGGAGTATTATTTCAAAAAACCAAACTTACAAAGTAACCAAAACTTAGAGAGAGAAGTGATTTTGCAATTTGTGGATGTTACAAATGAGAGGAGGAGCTCTCCTTTTATAGGCTAAGGGGAGGAGAATGGAGGGCCAAGATGGTGGCATGTGGTGTTGCATCCAAGGGTGGAGGAGGAGGGAAGGAGCATGTGGAGGAGCCAAAGCCGCCGGTTGCCGGTTGGAGGAGGAGGCAAGGTGGCTTTGGCTCTCAAAGCCGCCGGTCACCCAAGGAGGAGGAGGAGGAGAAGCCACCCATGAGTCATCCATTTCACCCAAAGCCACCGGTCATGGTCCATGGATGAGTTTTGACAGTTTTGTGCAGTCTTTTCACAAAACTATCAGTCCAATTTTGCTCCGTCTGACTTTGATTGTCCCTTGGTTGGATTTGATTTGAGTAATTCCTACGTCAGGATCTTGAGATTCTTTATTCAGCGTCTGATCGTGACCTTGGACTGGCTCGTAATATCTTTTCAACGTAAAATCCTCTCCTTAGCGTGTTTTCTCTCTAAGCGCCAAAATACCCTGTAGAAATAAATCGGGACTAACAAGTAGAAGTTAAATAGACCAACATTCTAATTTGGTGGGTTTTACTGTGTTTTTGATTCGTATTATTATGGTCCATCAGATCACCCCACACTTTTAGTTGTTCGTCCCGAACAATGCTATTAAAGGGCGGCACTCTAAGTTTGGTTTTAAAATATGAAAATTAGTCTGTGGGACTCGATTTATCCTAATTCATGCATTACTTACTTATTACCAAATTGAACTGTATAAATAAATAGAAGAAACTTGATACTTGTACCTCCGTGCTGAGATGCAAATTATTCTGGATGTTTCGGGAGATAGCCCTTTTTAGGCTCCTGGACTGCAACCTCGGGACCGTCTCGCACTATATGGTTTCCTTGTAGCTTTCTCTAGCACATGATTTGGTTCGGGTTTCAATGGTTTTAGTACTTTGATTTTCTTTTGGCGAGGGACTGCTTTTGTAGTGAATCGGCCTTCGGCCTTTGATTTAACTCTTTGAGTACTTCACTTTTTGTTCGGTTAAAACCTTCACAATTTTGGGCCTTTGGCCTCTTGATTTGCTTCTTTGAGCTTTTTGCGTCTTTGTGACTTGCTAGTCCATTTTCTCAAGCCTTTTTGGGAGGTCCAATCATCGCCCGCAAGCCTATGGAAATACCTCCCCGCTCCTCTCATCGTTGTCGTTTCGCGCGGGTGAAGATGAGGGTCGCTCATCTATTTTCTCGGCTACTTTGACTAGAGAGAGGATGGTCTGATTCCCGTCCTCACCTTTTCTTCTTTTTTGCATAAACACTGCATGGCGGAGATGACTTCAATCTTCACTGAAACCCGAAGTGCAGCCTCCACTGACTTCGAAAACCATATAGTTTGATTTGATCCTTCGATTGCTTGCCAAGCTTCTCTAGGGCATTTCTATCAACTCCACATCCCTAGTTTATCTCAACACAAAGGGACAAATGAGAAGTTACGTTCTAAGTTTTTAGACAGTTGAATTTTCACAAGGTAAATGCATGAATTTCGGTTTATCTTTTTCACATTCTTAAGTTCATATTTTCAAAAAGATATACTAAAAAAATGTTTTTTATTTATGTCTCACCCCACACTTTTGAACGAAGTCGTGCCTTTCAGCACTACTTAGTTCAAAAGCCATGCAAGCAGATGTTATACAAGAAGGAAATGACTTAAGGAAAGGTAAGATCAGAACTCCCTTATTGTGTCGAATGGCATGAGGCTGGATAATCGAGGGAGTTCGGTTGGGGCCTTGAACTCTCAGCGCAGGCCCGGTAGTTCACGGAAGCTGCCTGGCTGATCCAATCGTGCTCCAAAAACCATTCCTAAATAGTCAAATCATTCTATGCACCAAGTGGGTGAGAGCGACTTATTGAAAAAATAAAATACAGAAAATAAAAGACAGAAAATTAAAGTGCAGAAAGTAAGATAGTGTCGGGTTACCTCCCGACCAGTGCACTTGTTTAACGTTGTTGGCTCGACAGTACCTTATTCCTGGATCATTGGTTGGGATCCCATGGGTGGCTCAGGTCAAAATTTACCACCGTTCCTGTGTTGCTTCTTGCCTTGCCTTTTCCCGATTTCTTGCGAGATGATGTGCTTGGGTCCAGTTCCCCTTGTTCTGATGGTGTCTCCTTCCAACGTCTCTGAGAAGGTGAGGGACCTTTGACTACTAGCTTCTTGAACTGGGTTTTCTGGTGTTTAGGGCTGCCTTGTCCAGTCATTGCGAAAACGTGCTCCATCGAGGAGTCGTTCTGCTCAGGCCCTTTTCCCATCCTCTTTTCAGCCTCTTCATGGATCACATAGTTTTCAGCGATTTGTCTATTGATCGAGGGGAAAAGTCGGGAAGCTTGCATCTTAAGGCTCGGTTTTGCCTCGTCGTGTCTGTTTGTGAGGAACTGGTCATAGATGGTTTCGGCTGCCTGGGTGATGATAGATGGGTATGGCTTTGGCAGCATGTCGGTGGTATTCTGGACTTCTTCCATTGCTGTCACTTCCTCATTGCTCCCGACACTTTCTATATCCCAGTCTTTTGATGGCTCGGGAGTTTCTTCTGATGGCTCGGGAGTCTCTTCTCTTTCTGTATCTCTCCGTCAGCCTCGGGTATTCGTTTTGTAGCTGCGGCCAGGTCATTTATGAGGTACCACATTTCTGCAATGGTTAAGTTCCTGGCTGATCTCCTCATTGCTTTGTTAATCCTTGCTAGATCATCGGCCTTCATCCCACGAAGAAATTTTTGAAGCAGAATTTTCTTCGTGAATCCATGGTGCGGGCAGTTTGAGACGATGGTGTCAAAGCTCATGTAGTATTCGTCTAAAGTCTCATCCCGGGATTGTTGCAGGCTCATGATCTTCTCACGGGTTTGTTATCGTAAGGATGAGGGGAAAATTCTTTCAGAAATGGAACGCAGAGGTCCACAAAATGTACTGCACTGCTAGCGGTTGACGTGTAATACCAGATTGTTGCGAAATCAGTTAGAGAGAATTTGAAGCATTTAAGCTTAAATTCCTCTAACATTTCATTCGCAGGTTTAATGAGGTGGCAGACGGGGTGAAAGTTTCGGCAGTGTTGTACTGGGTCTTCTCCATCCGTACCTCCGAACAGCGGCAGATGTCGTGTTGTCCATGCATATGAAGGGGGTTGCGTCATGAGGACATGGGAGGGAAAGAACAACTAATCCGATGGCTAATTCCCCGGCAACGGCGCCAATTTTGACGGAGCCCACTGCACTGTCGTTAAGGTGCAATGTTCTCTGTGCAAAATAAATTTATATTTTCCGCTACTCGCAACTACACTACTGGGTAGTAAGTGGTAAGTAGGGGTCGAACCCAAGGGAATTAGGTGGATAGTCGTTCTTTGAGGGAATTGTACAGTGAGGGAGCGTGTTTTAGGTTGATTGAGATTTTAGCGCGATTAACTAAGCTACTGTTTTTTGGTTTTTTGTGCGGAAAAGTAAATACAGAAAATAAATACTGAAAATAAAGGAGTTAAAGGAAAGAAGACTTACAGTGGGTGATGCGTGATTGTTATTCCTCCGGTAGATGAGTGGTTGATGGTTGTAGTTGATTGAGCAATTTATAAAAGTAAATATAGGGGTGTTTAAGACTAAAGAAAAGTATTCGGTCTTAGGGGGCCTTGTATTATAGCTTGTTTATTCTTTTAGTAACCTTTCTAAGTATTCAAACGTGCATCGAGGCCCTTTCGTAGCGCTCAATTTGCCACACTGTTTGAAAACACTTGTTCTACTTCAGACTAATTCCTCCTTTCGAAGTATCTTAGCCTTTTGTGCATCCACTTGATCTCTCAGTGACGATCGACCAAATGGTGTTTTAGATAAGTCGAACTCCTCGATAAGTTTTGCTTGTGACAGCTTCCACTTACCGAGTATGATCACGAATCCCCATGGAAGAGCTTTGCTTGTGACAGCTTCCACTCAACCTTGGAAATTCTGACTATATATGGCACATAGAACAAGTTTTGAATACAGAGAAAAGAAACTAAAAGAATTAAAACATTTTATAAAACAAGAACACCCCTTTAACCGAATAAAGAGTTTAGCTACGATTATCCATGGACGAGGATATCATAGCTAAATACTCGGGGGTTTTTGAAAATAGTAAGAGGGAAAGGGGTGGAATACTCAAGAACCAACAGGAGTATTCCTAATTTCCTACTGAATACTTGACAGAACCACTCGTCGTCAAAGTGATTGTGCAAATAAATTTATAGTCCGCTACTCGCAACTATACTACTGGGTAGTACTTGGTAAGTAGGGGTCGAACCCAAGGGAACCAGGGGAATAATTGTTCTTCGGGGGGATTACGCAGCGTGGGAGCGTGTTTAAGGTCGGTTGGTTGGTTTTAAAGCTACCAGCTATTTTGATTGATTGATTGGTTGGTTGGTTGATTTTAATACTAGAAAGTAAATTGCAGTTTATAATTAAAGAGAAATGTTCGGTTTCAGGGGACTTGTATTATATCCTGTTTATCATTGACCTTTAGTGACTCTCCTAAGTATTCAAACGGTGTATCAAGGCCATTCCAAGCACTCGATTTGCGTACACTGTCTAGCCTATTCCAAGGACGTAGAACACTTATTCTATTTAGACTAATACTCCATTCCCGGTTATATTAGCCTATGTGCGTCCATTTGATCAATCATTCCCGATCAACCAAATGGTGTTTAAGATGAGTCAAACTTCTCAGATAAGCTTTGCCATTCCAAGCATCCACTTATCCGTACAAGTTTACGAACCCCGCTGTAGAGTTTTGCCATTCCAAGCATCCACTCTACCTTGGACGTTCTGACTTAATATATGGCACATAGAATAAGTTTTGAATACTTAGACTAGACACTAAGTTAATAGTCTAAAACATTTTATAATACAAGTGCGCCCCTTAGACCAAACTACAAGTTTAGCTACTATTCATCGCGCTAAACATTATAACTAAGGAATTAAAGACAACAGTTAAATAAATACTTACAACCGTTGAAGCGCCAAGGGAGCTATCCTTTATTTCCAAAGCCAAGATTACAACATTACAAATATTACAACTTCTAGAGAGAGAAGTGAATTTGAGATTTTTGTGTGTTGAAATGAGGAGGAGGAGGCCTCCTTTTATAGCCAAAAGGGGAGGAGATGGGTGGTGGAGATGGGTGGCAAGTGTTGCATTTTGATTGGAGGAGAAATCAAGGGAGGAGATGGCCACATGTGGAGGAAGGAGAGGAGGCCGGCGGCTTTTGGTGGAGGAGGTGGCGCCGCCGGTTGCCGGTCACCCAAGGGGGAGGAGCTCCTCCCTTGCCCACCTCCTTGAGTGGTGGCCGGTCATCTTGCCCAAATGTGAGATTTGTACAGTTTTGTGCAGTCTTTTCACAAAACTGTCAATGTGTTTCTTCCCCGGGCTGTCTTGACTCCACTCCTGATTCTTCTGATTAATTTGTTCTGGTCAATTCAACGTCAGAATCCTTGATATTTCTTCAGTTGGCATATGATCTTGACCTTGGATTGACTCTTGTTATCTTTTCAGCATAAAATCCTCTCCTTAGCGTGTTTTCACTTCAGTCTCTAAAATGCCCTGTGGAAATATATCGGGACTAACACGTAGAAGTTAGATAGACAAACAGTCTAAATAAGGGGGTTATATTGTGTTTCTGATTCGTATAACTTTGGTCCATCAATACTCAAGAACCAACAGGAGTATTCTCTAAAGTATAATACTCAAGAACAAACAGGAGTATTATGTCCAATCAGTATAATACTCAAGAACCAGCAGGAGTATTATTTCAAAAAACCAAACTTACAAAGTAACCAAAACTTAGAGAGAGAAGTGATTTTGCAATTTGTGGATGTTACAAACGAGAGGAGGAGCTCTCCTTTATAGGCTAAGGGGAGGAGAATGGAGGGCCAAGATGGTGGCATGTGGTGTTGCATCCAAGGGTGGAGGAGGAGGGAAGGAGCACGTGGAGGAGAAGCCACCACATGGCAACTTCTCCATGGAGGAGCCAAAGCCGTCGGTTGCCGGTTGGAGGAGGAGGCAAGGTGGCTTTGGTTCTCAAAGCCGCCGGTCACCCAAGGAGGAGGAGGAGGAGAAGCCACCCACCCATGAGTCATCCATTTCACCCAAAGCCACCGGTCACTTGGTCCATGGATGAGTTTGGACAGTTTTGTGCAGTCTTTTCACAAAACTATCAGTCCAATTTCGCTCCGTCTGACTTTGATTGTCCCTTGGTTGGATTTAATTTGAGTAATTCCTACGTCAGGATCTTGAGATTCTTCATTCAGCGTCTGATCGTGACCTTGGACTGGCTCGTAATATCTTTTCAACGTAAAATCCTCTCCTTAGCGTGTTTTCTCTCTAAGCGCCAAAATACCCTGTAGAAATAAATCGGGACTAACAAGTAGAAGTTAAATAGACCAACAGTCTAATTTGGTGGGTTTTACTATGTTTTTGATTCGTATAATTATGGTCCATCAGTGACCATCAATCCTACTCCTGCCAACCATGAGGAGGAACTCAGAACCACTCGTTATGGTCGAACGGTTCATCGACCAGCCAGACTAGGGGATTATCAGTGCTACATCTCCCAGGATCAGGTAGATCTTGATAGTTTATGTCAATTCTGTGGATTTGCCTCTTTTGTTTCTCTTGCGGAACCGAAGACCATAGTAGAAGCACTTAAGGACCCAGAATGGGTCAATGCCATGCAAGAGGAGTTGCACCAGTTCGAGAGGAATAAAGTATGGCGTCTGGTTCCTAGACCCAAAGACAAGAATGTGATTGGAACAAAATGGGTCTTCAGGAACAAGATGGATGAAAAGGGAATCGTCGTAAGGAACAAAGCCCGTCTGGTGGTCAAAGGTTACAACCAGCAAGAAGGAATAGATTATGATGAGACGTTTGCTCCCGTTGCAAGGTTAGAAGCAATTAGACTATTAATAGCTTACTCAACTTACCATGGTTTTACATTGCAACAGATGGACGTAAAGACGGCATTTTTGAATGGAGTCCTAAAGGAGGAAGTGCATGTGAGCCAAACTCCAGGATTCGAGGATAGAACTCATCCTGATCATGTCTACGTCCTTGACAAAGCGCTGTAGGGGTTGAAGCAAGCTCCTCGCGCCTGGTACAAGAGGCTTTCATTGTTTCTTCTGTCACATGGATACGTCAGAGGAGAGGTGGACAAGACTCTCTTCCTCCTGAAGGAAGGGAATGACACTCTAGTGGTTCAGGTATATGTTGATGATATTATTTTCGGTTCGACTAACCCTAGACTTGTTAAAAAGTTCACAGATCTGATGTCAAGCGAATTCGAGATGAGCATGGTGGGGGAATTAAAGTATTTCCTAGGACTTCAAGTTGTACAAGGAGAAGACGGAACTCGGATCCATCAGCAGAACTACGTGAGGGAAATCCTAAAGAAGTTTGGGATGGAGTCCGCCAAAACGTGCGCCACACCCATGTCTCCAAATGACTCCCTAGCAAAGGACGAGTCCTCCCTACAAGTGGATCCGACCCTATACAGGGGGATGATAGGTTAACTTTTGTACCTTACGGCTAGTAGACCAGACATTGTATTCAGCGTATGTCTATGTGCTAGATTTCAGGCAGATCCTAGAGAGACACATGTTAAAGCCGTGAAAAGAATTCTGAGGTACTTGAAGGGGACGGATGATCTGTCCTTATTCTACCCGAAGGGAGGAGACTTACGTCTCATGGCCTACACAGATGCTGACTATGCTGGATGTAAGACAGACAGGAAGTCCACGTCAGGGATGGCACAATTCCTTGGACCATGCTTGATATCATGAGGGTCCAAGAAACAGTCTTCCATTGCCCTATCCACCGCAGAGGCTGAGTATATTGCAGCAGCCGCTTGATGCGCACAACTGCTATGGATTAAACAACAGCTAAGTGATTACGGTGTTTCTGTTAATTGTGCTTCAATTCTATGTGATAACACTAGTGCTATCAATATATCTAAAAATCCAGTACAGTTTTCGCGAACTAAGCACATTGAGATTAGATATCACTTCCTACGTGACTGTGTAGAGAAAGGAACCATAGCTATGGAATATTGTAGAATCGAGGAGCAGATTGCAGACATATTTACGAAAGCATTACACAGGGAACCTTACGAGAAGCTAAGGCTTGAACTAGGTATGACTTCCCTAGCATAGTCTGCACTCTACGTTAAATTTCCTCAATGATTGGCTAGACTTGTCTGCATGTTAAGCCACCATGTGTGGAAGTGTTGCGTATGTAGTTGATAATTGTGTGAAAACTGTTCTATGAGGCCACCACTGCATGCATGCTAAATGAGATTACTACCTAGCAAATATCATGAGTATGACACATAATTTCTTTCAGCCCAAAAGAGACTTCCAAATTTGAACCCACAATATATGCCATGGAAGTACTCTAAGACTAACCTTAGCCTATTATGTGTGGAGAATAAATGTTTAGCCCATTGATGTGAAACTTTTTTTTGGTTTTCTCCACACTACATGAAATTGCTTTGTCATGATTTGGTGAATTATTATTCTTGAATGTGTGGTGTTTTATTGTACCTTTTGGGTAAACCTACCACACCACACCCCCCTTTGTGAAAACCATGAGACGAACCCGTGTTAACTCAAAAACAGTTCGGAACGGATCAATCAGTTGGATATTGAGGAGATGAAATTCTGGTGAGTATTGCTTCTATTACCAGTGGATGCCAGCAAGTAGAAGGAAGTAAAGCACTTAATTAATGATGATTTAACTGGTTTTCATTGGGAAGATGAAAGCACCATATTTGGACTGTTACCTGCCCGTTTCGACTGATGGACAGCTGCTTAAATGATGTGGTGTACTGAACAGCCTGCAGCCTTATTGAAAGGCGAACAGTTGCAGTAATGATGATTTTGGAAATATGAACAGATGTTGGCAAATCATGGAGTAAATTGTTTTATCGAGATTGCTTGAGGCGGTTTTCTCTCGCCTAATGATGATTTTGGAAAGAAGATATTTGTGCAGTTTTCTTTGGAAGTTTAAAAGATTTTGTGTGCGTATTTCAAGGCTGCCGGTTGGGCTTCAAGTTTGGAAAGAGGGGCTAGGGTTTGCTCAGTATATAGAGAAGGCGCAAAGGTGAGATCTTTCATCACAATCTGCCTCCATCTCTCTCAAAGACGCAAGCTTTTGAATCCCTTGCCCTTCCTCTCAAGTCCTCTGTTCCACATGGCCTCCAACAGCAGCAACTCTGCCACCGCTCTCGCCATCCTACTCGACAAAATCAAGGCGAAAGGCTTTACTGTTGAAGACGTCCTGGCTGCGCAATCGCAGGCCGCAACCATTTCCTCCGACTCAGTCAAACCGGTGTCCCTTCCAGAAGCCGGAACTGAGGCGACCTCGCAGAGGAAGCCCAAGCCGAAGAGGGGCGGTGTTGAGGGTTCCAGTCGCAAGCGCAGGCAGCCAGCCACTCCCCAAGTCCCCGTTCGTCAAAGTAAGCGCACCAAAAAGGCGCAATCACCTGTTGTTGCAGAGGAGCATCCCAGTCCCAAGAAGGAGGAGGAGAAGTTTTTGGAAAACAGATCCATCATTTCGAAAGTAACCCTTGACAGACTCTTTTTTGCTGAGAGTCAGCTGGTGGAGGTAATCAACCTCCTCACTGCTCAAAACTGGGACCACCTCTTCCGAGAGGAGGTTCTGGTCGATGAGAGTGCTGTGAGGGAGTTTTACTCCCAGCTCAACGTGGATGAGAAGTCGGGTGTGCTCTCGTTCGTGTTCAAGGGAGAAAAACAAGCAATCATTGTCCGTGAGTTAGGAAAAATTTTGGACGCCCCTATCCATGGGAATTCTGAATACATTGGTAAAGGTAACTGGCCGGCATCAATCGCAAAGGGCGATGTTATTCCAAGGATAGGTGGGGACCCGTCAAATATGTCAAATCAGGGAAATGCTCTGAAGATGGATATCATCAACCGCATCCTACATCGGGTTGTCTGCACAACCGTAACCCCACGCGCTCAGAAGCATCAAGTGATAACCTTTCAGGATTTCCTCCTTGTGGACAAGCTCGGAAAAGGAGAGCCTATCAGTCTTCCCAAAATCATCATCCAGCACATGAAGCGATGCACAGACAGTGACACCCATGTGTTGCCCTACCCCGGGCTGGTGAAAAAGATTCTTCTTGAGCTGGATATTTATTCACCGAAAAAGGAAGTAGCTCTGTCGTCCGTTCTGGGGAAGGACTCTCTTGCCGGTATTGGTTGGGAATTTACTAAAGAGACCGGATGGCTCAATACCCGGCTTAACCCCATCATTCCCCCTCCACCAACTATGTCCCAGGATGTTGAGCCACTGGTCCAGCAACCGGAGAATCCAGCAGAGGGCGTGGCAGCAGGGGTATTGGCAGGAGATGGACTGGGTGCAGTACTCACAGCCCTGCAGGCGTTGGCTGGTATGGTTGAGACTTTAACTGAGCGTGTGGGAAACCTGGAGGTTCTGACCGAGAAGGTACTGTTGGGCAATGAAGTTGAATGGGTAAAGGAATTGCGCTCGGTTGTAAAGGAGGCTGAGGAATCTGGGAAAATCAATATGACCCATGGCACTCTGATCAGAGAGCAAGTAGTGGAACTGAACAAGCAGCTACGATATGTGGGGACTGAGTTGATGGATCAGTTGAAGAAAATGTTTGAGGGTTAACCCGGCGTCTATCTCATGGTTACCCCATTCTTCCCATCCCGCCCACATCTGCCTTTTTTGTGATTTTCTTTCGTTGTCATGCTCTGTGTTCTGCGTGGTAGTATTTAAATTTTCAGTGTGCTGTGTGTGTTCCCTCTGGGGGCACTTTTGCTCGTTATTAATGAAGTATGCAATTTCTTTCTATTACATGGACATCTTTCATTGCATCCTTTTTGATGATGCCAAAAGGGGGAAGAAAACACGGGTGCATTACTTGAGGGGGAAGTTGTTACTGAAAATCAAACTGGATGTCCATCAAAGGGGGAACTGTTAAGCGATCGTAGAGTTGCATGCTTAACTAAATCTGAGATATCTATCTGCCAGACTTGTGACAATGTGAAATTACTTGGTATGGATTTCTTGTCTTTTGAAGAAGTGTTTGTCATCATCAAAAAGGGGGAATTTGTTGGAACCCTTGGTTTTGATGATTGCAAACACTTAGCTAATGTGTTGCTTAAGTGTGCAGAAATCCATGAACAAATTAAATGATGCGGGTCTCATTTAATGCGCATTGCTCGTACATCAAGTCAAAGATATTGGGCGCCAACTTGGAAGGCATTAAAGATGCAATATTGATTGAAGATTTATGACAATCAAGGATCTCGAATATATATACAGGAAATACGATTGAAGGTCAAGAAAGATCCAAGTATTCAAGAATATCTGAAGATTGGAAATCAAAGATATTCTGCCATTCAAATTGGAAAAGAATTAATCGCAGATTGATTGGAGATTAAATGCGGACGATATTGATAACAGATCAAAGAAGATATATTGACGGCCAATTTGGAAAGCAATTAAAGAGCCGAATAATTGCTGATTGGAAAACAATTGAAGAGCCGGCTGAATTGAAAAGCTTTGAAATATGGAAAGGCAGCATTTATATGGGAAGCTGTTAAGGAGGGAATTAATTACTAATCGGATAGATTTGGAAAGCCAATCGGTGAGCTTATTGGGTTTGGACGTGAGAACAGCTAAGACTCTATAAGAAGAAAGAAATCTCACAAGAAGATTTCGGCGTTTTTGGAGATTAAGGGGAAATAGCATTCGAAGAACGAAGTTGACTGAGATCACATCGAAGGTTGCTGAGATCGTACGTACAACGGTACTAGGTTCGAAGCTGATTACTCTATCAGATTGAGTAGAGGTTATCAAATAGAATCTGTGTGATCTAGTTTGTAAACCCTACAAGTATATCGGAATAAAAGAGTAATCAGATTCGCAAATCCTTTCAGAGAAATCTGAAAGGTAGTGGTTTTCATCTTATCATTGTTGTGATAAGGTTTCCACTCTACATTCGTGCGTACTTATTTTCAGTATAATTAATTTCCTGCATAAATAAATTCCGCTGCTGTCTGACCATCAGACGGAAACGCACTTAGTGACTTCCGTCTGACAGACTGCTAACACTAACGATCCAACAACTAAGACAACACATAAGCTAAGTGTTTGTAATTATCAAAACCAAAGGGTTCCAACATAAGCATAAGTTTTTTCCTTCAACTAAACAACGTTTATGATTGGTATACAGGTATTTATGTTGAGGAGGGCCTCGGATGAGCCCAGAGGGCATGCTGTAGCAATTATGACTGAAGTTCTTGTAGATGCGGAGTGTAAAGGCGTCATTACTGCTTCACAGAAGAATGTACTCCTTCAGCAGATAGCCCTTCAACTTGCTTCATGATTCAAGTCTTCCCAAAAATTTTGTAGTTTGGTTTCTTATACGTCACATACCACAGAAATACATAGAGACAATCCAACGTAACTAGTAAATTAAGATTTCTTTCTCGGGGGTCAGCTTATGTATAGGTGATATCCAAATTGGTTTTGTAATCGTCATATGTCAGGGGAATGCTATGAGGACATTATATCCCTGACAAGTTTGTAAGTTCTGTACTCGTGACCCTGGCATATTTATCATGCTAAAGTAATGGGTTCCGTATGATGATGTATGGGTTCCTTTTGTAACTTATCTGTCCTCATCTGCATAACAAGCTCAGTGTGCCTCCTAATTTCTAGGATGTGTCGGTACTCCCTACAACTATACTAAAGTGAAGGAAGGGTTCTTTCTGAGGCTGGTGCATTACCACTTCGGAAACTTTAGAGTAATAGGAAACAAGCAAATGCAGTCTTATGATGAAAACAGTTCCATATCATAAAATATTTTCGGAAAAAAGGAACTCTAATGGAAACACAAAAAGGAAAGCTTCAACAATGGTAAACGAATGGTAGTGTAAACCAAAAATGACTTTGACAGACTCTCAGTTACCTCTTGGTCTGTAATAGCCGTAGACGGTGTAGAATGTCTGAGCAAGAGTAAGCAACGAGAGAATAACAGCAGCAAAGAGAGATATGATGGCCCATGGATTGCTGAAATAGTCGCGTTTCAGACTTGATCGCCATGTATTCCACCTGTGGTTGAAATAATCATTTACTTCATACGACAGTAGGGATAGGTAGCTGTTGTGCGTGACGAAAACTACATCCTGACAAAGGCAGTTAAAGAGGTCAGCAACCTTAGCATCAGTACCAAGCCAGTGCTCAATTATGCCGCAGTGGCGCAGGTATCCAACATCTTCAGGCGAGTTGATCAAGTTATCCATGAATATGACATATGAGGTAATGTCACTGCTGCAATCAAGATGACACTGCTCGAAAGCAATCAGGTTGAGGAAGAGTGACTTGGTGTCTTCGTGGATTAAGAGTCTGGGAATTAGTAGAATCCCATTTTCGAAGCTCACGTCACAAAAGCGATCTGTTTTTTCGTCTCTTGAATTTAATTCCTACCTCCCTTAGTTCAGTCACGCAATGTATCAACTGCAGCTGCTGCGTTTTGTCTTCGACAAGGTTATAATTCGAACATTGTCTCTTCTTCCAAATTCCCCATTCCTGTTGAGGATTGGACCTCAAGAGTCCACTACGAAACACTTCTAAACAATGAAGACTATCTTGATCTGACAAAGGATCAATTGTATAACTTCCAAACCAAAACACATCCTCGTCTGCAAGAGTCAACGGACAAAAAAAATTTAACGCAAGTTTCGACACGAGTCCTTTCTGTTCAGGCTGCCCGAGCTGAATCCCAAGTAAGAGATCAAGAACAAAAAGTGGTAACTGGTTTTCAAGCATGATCAAATCTCTTTGTATCGTACGCATCAAACCACGCATTGCAAAAACAGGATCATTTATCGCATACCCCAATTGCTTAAATCCCTCGGGCTCCGTAGCTCCTCGAACAGCTCGAGAATAAAGCACCCATCAAGCAACATCATCTTTACAAACTCATCACTCCCAAAACTTATCGGCTCTTCATAACACGCACGAATTCCATCTTCAATTTTCTTCAATTCATTCAAATATATCTTTAAATCGTGCTCGGTTCGCTTCAAAATTTGCTGGAGGGAGCGCCATTTATGCCGTTCCATGCTCCTTAATCGCTCCATTCCATGATGATAAGGGCCTATAGAGACAATCTGGGGGACATATGATCTGTCATTTCCTTCTCTCAAATAATGCGGCACCTTGTTAATGCATTGCCTGGCACAAGTGGTTGCTACATCATCTTGGCAAGCTTGATTAAGCTCGTCTCTAATGGATATCACCCATGCAGAGTCAGAAATAGGTGGAGGCTTGTTGTGCTGCTCAACATCAACAAGAACATTTAGGATTTGTTGTTGGGGCAAGGGTGGGAGAGGGTTGTAGTGGTGGATGGAGCGGGAGGAGGAAGTGACTACACCGGCTTCAACTGTTTCGCTGAGCTTGCGGGTGATGAGGTACCAGCATAACAGCTCAGCAGCTCCTTGAGTGTGATGAGGTACCACCATTCTCAGTTCAGCTAGTTGAGAATGTTCTTGTTTTCTGGCTGATGAATAAAATGTGTGAGGTTTTTACGTTTTAGGTGTAGAGTTTATATGCACGATCTAGTACAGAAAGAATGAAAAACGAATGCAGAAAAGCACACAAAGATTTATAGTGGTTCGGATCCGGATGATCCTACTCCACTCGAGAAGAGGCACGGCTTTATTAATCAAATTGGTAACAGTACAATGATCACAACACTCACTCGAAGCTACACACTTGAAATCAGAACTCAATTCTCACACAATCGGACGAATTTCTCTCTGAAGCTCAAGAACCCTAATTTCTGTTTTCTGGAAAACGAAGAAGAAGATGATTTGACTCGGTGAGTCACCTCACTTTTATATCCGTTGCTTTGAGTCCGACTCGAGCACGCGTCAAAACGCTGTGCTCCACATTTCAGTTTTCCCGAAACGTTGTCGTCCAACTAACAAGGCGTGCACTCCTTTTTAACCAAAACGACACCGCTCGCTTCCAACCGCAATAACCGATTCTCCCGCTAAACCCGAACGATACCGTTCCATTAAACGGATTCCTCAGTTATGCCAAAACGTCGTCGCTCGCATCAGAAACAAAACTTCTTAATTCCCGCCTGGCCAAACACTGTCGCTTTGCCTCCAGCCCAGTCCAGACCTCCAGCCCAGTCCAGACGCAGTCGTTTAGGTCCCCTGCATCAGGACTTAACCAATTGGATTCTCAGCTCCTCCATGCTTTCCAAGCCTATTCAAGCACCTGTAAATCCCATGTACTATTACCAAATTCCCTTTGTGATTGAAGAACCAAAAACCACAAATCTCCACCTTGATTCTCAATCACTCAAAGCCATTGAAAGTGCCTCTCCTCTCATCCTGCTTCAGGGTTCATCCTTCAACCCAATCAGCTCCAAGCAATACTCAAACTTATCACTTGGCACTGATTTTGTCAACATATCAGCAGGGTTGTCCTTTGTACCTATCTTCACCACTTGAACTTCTCCAGTGTCAGCCACATCCCTCACAAAATGCATCCTCACATCAATGTGCTTGGACCTTTCATGAAACACTTGATGTTTTGAAAGATGGATTGCTCCTTGACTATCACTATGCACCTTTACACAACTCTGGCCATGACCCAACTCTGTTAGCAGTCCCTTCATCCACAAAGCTTCCTTGACAGCTTCAGTTATTACCATAAACTCTGCCTCAGTTGTAGATAAAGCCACCACCTTTTGAAGATTTGCCTTCCATGACACTGCAGTGCCAAACACTGTAAATACCAGTCCTGTTTGTGACTTCCTTGTGTCCACATTCCCTGCATAGTCTGAGTCCACAAAACCTTGTATAATCTCTGAACTGACTTGCTCCTTTCCAAACAACAGTCCTTTTCCCAAAGTCCCTTTAATATACCTCAATAGCCACTTGACTGCTTGCTAATGATATTTCCCTGGATTAGCCATATGCCTGCTAACAATGCTCACTCCATGGGCTATATCTGGTCTAGTGCAGACCATAGCATACATCAAGCATCCTACTGCATTTGAATAAGGCACCTTGTCCATATAGGCTTGTTCTTCTTTGGTCTGAGGTTCATGATCCTTACTCAACTTAAAGTGTCTAGGAACTAGTGTAAGCACTGGCTTAGCATTACTCATTTCAAACTTCTGTATCACCTTAGTCAGGTAGTCAGTTTGGCAAAGAAACAGTTTCTTCTCCTTTCTGTTCCTTTTAATCTGCATGCCCTGAATTTTCTTTGCTCCACCAAAGTCCTTCATCTCAAAATTAACACTTAACTGCACTTTTAAATTGTTAATAGCAGTAACATCATGACTAGCAATTAGCATATCATCAACATACAGTAATAGATAAATCACAGATTCACCTTGAACATGTTTACTATAAATACACCAATCAAAGTCAGATCTTTTAAAGCCACAGTTAATCATGAACTCATCAAATCTCCTATACCATAATCTAGGTGATTGTTTAAGTCCATATAATGATCTTTTCAGCAAGCAAACTTTATTTTCAGGATCGCCAACAGTAAATCCCTCAGGTTGTCTCATATATATAGTCTCATCAAGGTTACCATGCAAGAAAGCTGTTTTAACATCAAGTTGCTCTAGTTCATAATCAAATTATGCAACCAAAGCTAACATGATCCTAATTGATCTATGTTTTACCACTGGGGAAAATATTTCATTAAAGTCAATACCTTCCTTTTGGGTAAATCCTCTTGCAACCAACCTTGCTTTGAGTCTTGGCATTTCCACCCCAGGAATTCCTTCCTTCCTAGTGAAAATCCATTTGCTCCCAACCAATCTTGCCTTATGAGGTCTGTCTATTATCTCCCAAGTCTTATTCTTCTACAAGGAATCCATCTCATCCTTCATAGCTTTTAACCACTGTTTTCCTTCACTACTATTCACTGCATCTTTGTAATTCTCAGGTTCTGGGTTAGAAATATTCTCAGCCATATTACAAGCATAACTTACCAAGTCCTCATAACCATATCTGACAGGAGCCCTTCTATTTCTAGCAGGTCTGTCCCTAGTCAACAAGAAATCATTTTCCTCATTTGCTATTTGGTTATTTTCATTAGGAATATTAATGGACCAAAGTTATACGAATCAGAAACACAGTATAACCCCCTTATTTAGACTGTTTGTCTATCTAACTTCTACGTGTTAGTCTCGATATATTTCCACAGGGCATTTTAGAGACTGAAGTGAAAACACGCTAAGGAGAGGATTTTATGCTGAAAAGATAACAAGAGTCAATCCAAGGTCAAGATCATATGCCGACTGAAGAAATATGAAGGATCCTGACGTTGAAGCACTCGTAATAAATTAATCAGAAGAATCAGGAGTGAAGTCAAGATAGCCCGGAGAAGAAACACATTGACAGTTTTGTGAAAAGACTGCACAAAACTGTACAAATCTCACATTGGACAAGGATGACCGGCCACTTGAAGAAGTGGTGGCCAAGGGAGGAGCTCCTCCTCATTGGCCACCGCCTACCGGCGGCTTGGGGTGGTGGTGACCGGCGGCTTTTGCCCCTCCTCCACATGTCACCACCACCTTCCTCCTCCTCCACCACTCCTCTTCCTCCATGTGTGGCCATCTCCTCCCTTGATTTTCTCCTCCAATCAAAATGCAACACTTGCCACCCATCTCCACCACCCATCTCCTCCCCTTTGGGCTATAAAAGGAGGAGCTCCTCCTCCTCATTTAACACACCAAAATCCAAATTCACTTCTCTCTCTAGAAGTTGTAATATTTGTAATGTTGTAATCTTGGCTTTGGAAATAAAGGAAAGCTCCCTTGGCGCTTCAACGGTTGTAAGTATTATTTTTAGTATTTATTTAACTGTTGTCTTTAATTCCTTAGTATAATGTTTAGCGCGATGAATAGTAGCTAAACTTGTAGTTCGGTCTAAGGGGCGCGCTTGTATTATTAAATGTTTTAGACTATTAACTTAGTGTCTAGTCTAAGTATTCAAAACTTATTCTATGTGCCATATATTAAGTCAGAACGTCCAAGGTAGAGTGGATGCTTGGAATGGCAAAACTCTACAGCGGGGTTCGTAAACTTGTACGGATAAGTGGATGCTTGGAATGGCAAAGCTTATCTGAGAAGTTTGACTCATCTTAAACACCATTTGGTTGATCGGGAATGATTGATCAAATGGACGCACATAGGCTAATATAACCGGGAATGGAGTATTAGTCTAAATAGAATAAGTGTTCTACGTCCTTGGAATAGGCTAGACAGTGTACGCAAATCGAGTGCTTGGAATGGCCTTGATACACCGTTTGAATACTTAGGAGAGTCACTAAAGGTCAATGATAAACAGGATATAATACAAGTCCCCTGAAACCGAACATTTCTCTTTAATTATAAACTGCAATTTACTTTCCAGTATTAAAATCAACCAACCAACCAATCAATCAATCAAAATAGCTGGTAGCTTTAAAACCAACCAACCGACCTTAAACACGCTCTCACGCTGCGTAATCCCCCCGAAGAACAATTATTCCCCTGGTTCCCTTGGGTTCGACCCCTACTTACCAAGTACTACCCAGTAGTATAGTTGCGAGTAGCGGACTATAAATTTATTTGCACAATCACTTTGACGACGAGCGGTTCTGTCAAATTGGCACCGTTTCCGGGGAACTAGTCATCGGATAACTGTTCTTTGAACCGTTACGCGCTTCAAAACAACCATGTCTCGCGAAGAAAGTCACCATGACTACCAGGATGACGAAGAAATAAACCTGTACGATCAAAATGATGAGGTACCGTTTCCATTCGTCGACGATCCGGAACAACTCATCAGGAACAGAAGAGCTCGTGATAGGGAAACAGTCAGAAGAAACCAAGAATTACCCGAGGACCGAAATGCAGCTGGTCCAGTACAACCTCCTATCCATCCCCCACGACCACAACCTCAACCTCGATACATGCCAAGAAGAGAACTCGCTTTCGACGACTACTACGGGGATAACTACTACCGTGAACCAACTATGGGCGAGTTAAATGCCCCTAATTTCGAGACACAGCCGTGGTGCATCTATGAGAGCCCTGAATTAGAAAATATAACCATCAACGCATCAGTGGCACACAGCCTACCAAAATTCTCAGGATCTCAAGGAGAATCTGCCGCAACTCACCTCCAATGCCTACATGGCATTTGCCAGAATCTAAAGCCCAATCGAGTGAATATGGACGACTTCAAGTTAAAGGCGTTCTAGTTTTCCCTCATAGACTCGGCAAGCGACTGGTTCCTTTCATTGCCTTTCGGAAGCATCAGAACATGGGCTCAGATGCAGAAGAAGTTCTTAGACAAATACTATCCGGCTGGAAGAGCAATGCAAGTAAGGAAGCAACTATAGGAAATCAAACAAGGTCCCAATGAAACCATGTACGATTACCTGGAAAAGTTCAATCACCTAGAAAGGAGCTGCTGTACCCTTGGACTGCCCGAGAAACTCGTCATCGAGTACCTTATTGATGGATTAAGACCATTAGACAAAATGCTCTTGGATGCCTCAGCGGGAGGATCCATGATGAATCTATCATTAAGTGGCATCAGAAATCTCATCGCCAACGTTGCTGAAAATGCTCGATTTAGAGAAGAGACCACTCGCCAAGATGAATTCTCTCGATCAAAAAGGGTAGCACAAACCGAGGCATCAGTAAACTCCATAACTGAAGAGATGAAACAGTTAAAGGAGATGATGATTGAGATCATACGTAGACAGCCAGTTACGGTAAAACCTTACGAGTTCTGTGGTTCTACAGACCACAAAACGGACGCATGCCCAACATTGATAGAAGAAGAACCGGCTGACGTAAATATAGTGGGAGGATATCAAGGATACAACAATGACAGAGCTGGACAAAATAGACAGTACGGTCAAACATCCAACCTAGGCTGGCGTAACAACAACAGCTATCTTCAGACGGAGACACAACCAGCTGTCCCTCAACTAGCGCAGTCATTCTACCAACCACCCCACCGACAATATCACCAGAACACTCCATCGGCAGGCCAATATCACCAAAAAGGGCCAAATCAGTACCAAGCCAGACCGAGCAATCAGCAGGAACCAAGCAAGTCGCTCAATGACACGATGAAGGAGCTCACGGGAAACATTAATCAATTGGGTACTTCACTACACCAGTACCAGGCAAAAACTGACGGTGCAATTTCAGAATTGACCAAACAAATGTCCCAGCTCGCCACCGTAATGTCAACACTCACTACTGAACCTGGCAGACTTCCTTCACAGACCATCCAAAATCCTAAGGCGAACATAAGCATGATAAGGAGGTCAAACATGAAGGTTACTCTAGGAGAAGTAGCACGGTCCCCAACCTACAGACTTACAAACAATCATTTCGACCGTAGGAGTCGACCTGATTGGAATCAAGAAGAAGACCGACCCAATGATGGCAAAACATGGGTTACACATGCCGACAATGGACGATATGCATTCACCGTCTGCATAACACCACCGCCTATTATACACACCGACGTACCAGCATCAGGATGGGACGACGACAAAAACTTAAGGCCAAGGAATAGGCAGACTGGTCAAAGAATAGAAAGAGCCCTCGTTTCAGACCATGAGCCACAACCGGAAAGAGATAAAGACCCAGGAGCCATTACAATCACTTGCGGTATTGGTGAAACCCAGATCCACAAATGCTTAGTCGATCTTGGGGCTGCTGTCAACGCCATGCCTTCCTCCTTGTATTACTTACTAGGACTAGGTCCGTTGAAACCTCCCCGGTCAAATATCGAGCTAGGAGATAAGTCATGCATCCGTCCGGTTGGAGAACTGGAAGATGTAATACTCCATGTGGGAGAGCTCGTCATTGCTGCAGACTTCTATGTAATACCAACAGAAGAAACCAGCAAAGACGATCCTCCGACAATAATATTGGGACGACCATTCCTCTACGCCACTAAAGCAAGAATCGATGTGGGCAAGGGGTCATTATCACTTAAGTTCGGCGGCAAAATTGCACACTTCTACAATAATAAGAGCCGCCCGGACACGAAGAAACCACCAGACATAACACCTATCTCAGATCACGGTGCACAGTTTTCTGACCTGTCATTAGCGACCAAAAAAGTATCAAGACCAGCAGCTATGGTCAAAGGTCTCCCGCCTTCTCAGAAACAATGGAAAGAGAAAACACCAAAACAATGGAACTCTTACTCCAGCAAGAAGTCAGGAAGAAGCAACACTGGAACGGTGGCAAAGTTTGACCTGAGCCACCCATGGGACCCAAACCAATGAACCACAAACGAGGTATCGTTGAGCCAACGACGTTAAACAAGTGCACTGGTCGGGAGGTAACCCGACACTATCTTACTTTTCCGCACTTTAATTTCTGTCATTTAAATTCAGTATTTAGTTTTAAGCTTGCATGACTTTTGAACTAAGGCACGCCTTCGTTCAAAAGTGGGGGGTGAGAACCACCTATGTACATAAATAACATGCAGCTGTTTTTCTTTTTTTAGTAATAGTACCTTTTTGAAAATATGAACTTAAGAATGTGAAAAAGATAAATCATAATTCATGCATTAACCTTGTGAAAATTCAACTGTTTAAAAACTTAGAATGTAACTTTTCAATTGTCTTTTGTGCTGAGATAACTAGGGATGTGGAGTTAACATAAACTGCCCTAGAGAGGCTTGGCAAGCAATCAAAGGATCAGATCAAACTATATGGTTTTCGAAGTCAGTGGAGGCTGCACTTCGGGTTTCAGTGAAGATTGAAGTCATCTCCGCCATGCAATGCAAAAGGCGAGGACGGGAATCAGACCGTCCTATCTCCGGTCAAAGTAGCCGAGAAAATAGATGAGCGACCCTCATCTTGACCCGCGTGAAAACGACAGTCAAAGTAGCCGAGAAAATAGATGAGCGACCCTCACCTAGACCCACGCGAAAACGGCAAAAACGAGAAGAGCGGGGAGGTATTTCCATAGGCTTGCGGGCGATGATTGGACCTCCCAAAAAGGCGAAAAAGAAAATGGACTAGCAGTCACAAAAAGGCGAAAAGCTCAATGAAGCAAATCAAGAGGCCAAAGGCCCAAAATTGTGAAGGTTTTAACCGAACAAAAGTGAAGAACTCAAGGCGTCAAAGCAAAGGCCAAATGCCGACTCACTACAAAAGCAGTCCCTCGCCAAAAGAAAATCAAAGTACTCAAACCACTGAAACCTGAACCGAATCACGTGCTAGAGAAAGCTACCGGAAAACCATATAGTACGAGACGATCCCAAGATTGCAGTCCAGGAGCCTAAAAAGGGCTATCTCCCGAAACATCCAATATAATTTGCATCTCAGCACGGAGGTACAAGTATTAAGTTTCTTCTATTTATTTACGCAGTTTAATTTGGTAATAAGTAAGCAATGCATGAATTAGGATTGATGTTCTCATGAATGGCATGGCTTTGGCAAAACGGCTTTAGACAGTTCAAGCTGGAGTTCAAGGAGAAACGACTTTAGACAGTTCAAGCAGGAGTTCAAGGAGTGTTCAATCAACTACTGGAACTCGCATACAGCAGATCTGAAGATACGATGTTTTCCTAATCTGGACGATCGAAGATCTGATCTGATTGGAGTCGGCTCAACAATAAATTAGAGGATCAGATATTCAAATGAATATCCTCACATCAATTAGGAGTCGATTAAGAAGATTCGGAATTACTTGGTGATAAAGAAAGATCGAGATCTTCTTGAAGATTGGAATGAAGTGCTGAATATCCAAAAGATATCGACGAGTCATCATTAAAGATCAGATATTCAAATGAATATCTTCAGCTTGGATTCGAGAATATTGGATGACTTGGCATGGAAGTAATCTCCAAAGATTGGATATGGAAGAGATTGAATATCGATCAAATATTTAGGAGTATCTCCGAAATATTTGACAAGGATATTCTGATTGGAGTCAGCGAGGAATTCAAAGATTCAGATATTCAAACGAATATCTTCACATCAGATCTGAAGACGGCGTGGCTGACTTGGGGAAGAAGTCTTCGTATGTTCTCCTCACCGATTGGATAAAGATATGCATCGAATATTTAGGAATATCTTCCTAAATATTTGATGAGATATCTAGAGCAGATTTTGGACTTCGCCCGTGCGTATAAATACATGGCTAGGGCATCCATCATCTGCGTCGCTTCCTGAGAGAAAATAAACACGAGAGGATTCGTGAGATTGGAGGAGGAGCGACCGCCGGCTGTATATTCCTCACCTGAATATCAACGGCAGAAGAAGCAGTCTGTTCAGTGTGCTGTTCAGACTGTTCTTGAAGAGCAACAAAGCATGCACACACACATGGTGACCAAGCTACGTCTTTGAGAGAAGGCGACTGGACTTCCGAGAAGTCCAAGACTAGGCCGAGAGGGAAGTCTCGTCCTACCCATAGGGGATCGAGGGGAGTAGCGACAAACCTCGGTTGCAAATCTGAGAGACGGAGTGTTAGAGGCTAGGCCATTACAAACCCAAGGTTGTGTAAGCGTAAGACCACTTGAAGCTCTAAACTCGTAATAAGATTTGTGTCCCTGTTTCGGGTGTGGGAAACCCCCCAGAGTAGACGAGGCCGAACTGGGTTATCATATCGTGTGTGCTCCTATTTGTTCTGTATTCTGTTCTGTCTCCTAAGGTGTTTTAGCCTCTGTTTGAACACAACCTGAAACTGTCCAACAAGTGTTCGAGACGCAGTTCGAACATCATCTGGAACTCGTCTTGACTAAGACAAGTAGACTTCAATTGGTATCAGAGCAGGCACTCGACATACAGAGTGTGATCCGGCGACAGTTCAAGATGAGTTTGAAGGAAGGACAGAGCACTAACCGACCACCGTTGCTTGAAGGGCCGAATTATGTCTATTGGAAATCCAGGATGAAAACCTTTCTGAAATCCATCGATGAAAGGGCTTGGAGATCTGTAATGATAGGATGGACAGAACCCACGATGGCCAACCCTGAAGGAGCTGTTATGCCAAAACCCGAAGCCATGTGGTCTGAAGCAGATGATGTAGCGGCTGTTTGGAATTCAAAGGCCCTAAATGCAATATTCCATGGAGTAGACGAGAAGGTGTTCAAACTGATTGCTGAATGTGAGGTGGCCAAGGAAGCATGGGATATTCTCAGAATAGCCTATGAGGGTCCAGATAGTGAATCTAATGATGGGTCTGGTGAAAAGCTTCGAGGAGCAGGTGGTGAGCATCTCAGAAAGCATGTTGAATCTGTGACCGAGGAGGTTAATCCATCAGAGAAGGTTGATGATTCAATAGCGGAAGTATCTGATCGCGCTGAAAAGGATGATGATCTGGACAGAATCTACAAGGTCCATGTGTCTGCTGTGACAAGTTCACAGAAGTCGTCTCATGCCCAGGCTGTAGGGGTGGAAAACTCTGCACCTGCCCTCAATCCAGAAGCTGTGAAGGAGGTAAGTGTTCAAGCAGATGAACCAGGAGATCAGCAGAGAGTTGAGTCAGTTGTTGCCTCAGTGGCAGTCTCAGTAGAGGAGACAGCTGACGTCCCAGTTATTATACAAGATGTTTTTCGTGGTGAAAAGGTGAAGGCAGATCTCCCAAACGTTTGTGATACAATGATGGAGAAAAATAGAGAAACACATCCTGCAGACTTGGTGAAGCTAAGGAGAAAGAATGCTGAGTTGAGCCGCAAAGAAGTTCATCTCAATATGACAGGTAATCCTCAACATCTCATCAATGTTAAACCTATTCGCAAGCATCAGTTTGTCACTTTTGGAGACGGAGGGAAGGGCCAGGTGATCGGCTGTGGGACATTGAAGGTTCCGGATCTACCTGAGCTCGAGGATATCCTCCTAGTGGATGGGTTAAAGGTAAACCTGATCAGTATCAGTAGATTGTGTGGTGAAAGACAGTCTGCTACATTAGATTGGAATAGAGACAAACTATTGGAAGGAAGTAGGTCAACATACAATAGCTACTGTCTAGGCTCAGTTGGAACAGGAGCTGCCACTGTCTGTCCGACAAACACGATACATGAAATGGAATTGCAAGGGACAGGTATGGTGTCCTCTTCTGGAAAGATGAAAGACGATGTTGCCCCCAACTCAGTTCTAGAAGATAAAATTCCAGAGGGAGGTCCAGCCGATGAAGCCACACCTACACTTGACGATGCACCTGCGCTGCAACCCTCATGGAGAATTAAGAGTCGAGCAAATGAGATCAAGTGTCGAGAGTTGGCTGCCTATTTATCCAGTCCGAAGAATGTCATCAAAGCATTTATTGATGAGATTTGGGTGGTGGCCATTCACGTGGAACCGGAAGAGCACATCAGATATAAAGCATGGAAGTTATATCAACTTGTGCACAGTCACGAACTGAAGGATACTATATACGGACTCACACAAGCGCCCAGAGCATGGTACGATATGTTCCTCATCGACCATGGCTATGAGCGAGGGGGAGTAGAGAAGCAGCATATGTTCGTCACGAGTACACAGAAGCTGGTTGGACAGTTCGTGAGACGGATGCAAAAGGAGTTCCAGCTGATCATGGGAGAGATGAAACACCTTCCTGGAACACACGTTGACCAGATGCTGGGAGAGCAGTAGAGGATTGATGCAGAGAGGTGCTTCACTCAGTTCCTATGGATGAAGCAGAATCTGTCTGAACACAGAGTGGAACGGGTGAAGAAGTTTCTGCCCAAGAACCCAGTACAACACTCCCTGATCAGATATCACTTCATCAGAGAGCTAGTGGAGAAGAAGGTCATCACATCAAAGCACATGACAAACGCCACTCAGTTCGAAACACTTAGATCCTATATGGGTCTGCGTATTGTCGCCAACTAAGTGTTCCAGAAGGAGGTCAGCCAAGAGTACAAACCCCAGCAAATCAGTTGGGCTGACCGACCAAAGAAGAGGGCTGGAACAGATGGTACGTGGCTGGAACTAGTTATTCATTCCAAAATATTATCAGTATTATGCCACCATTACGAGCATATCAAGAAAGGAGAAGAGGCGACTTCGAAGATGACAAAGGCTAACCTTAATCCATCTGAAGGAAGAAAGCTAACGGAAAATCAGTCGATGGCTGAACCACCCCTCAATGAGGTAATCCCTTGTTCTCACGCCCAAGCTACTGCACTCAATTTTGTTGATGAGGAAGTACGGGCGATTGGTAAAGATTCAGTGAGTCATAAGGGTGATAAAGTGGTTAATGAGAAGCCGAAGGGTTTGAAACCTGCTGTAGATTCTGTGGCCGATACTGCACAAGAAGGTGAAGCCAGTAGGGCTAACATTGTGGTTCTAATAAGAAGAAGCTGTTGAATGCAAAGGTAGATACCACTGGCTTCGTGCTGAAGAAGACAGGAATCCGCATGAAAGTCGTACCTAGAAGGAATGGAACTCCCAGGAAATACGCTGCATGAATTAGTGCTGTGAGGGGGAGAAAACTTGCTATGTCATACTCTGATACTGAGCAGTTTGTTGAATCTTCTAGCAAGAGAAGTCTGGTACAGGATGAAGAGTCAGATGAATGCTTGGTAGAAAAGACTACTGAGGTAGTTGATAAAGAGGCACAGCGAGAGGATCACGATTCTGTATCCATGGCAGAACTGAAAGGAAAACAGAAGGAAGGGATTGTGAGTCAAAAAGGAGTTGTGACTGATATGCCAATGAAGCTGAAACAGTCAGTCGATCCAGATGTGGAGTTGCTGAAGACTGTTCCAGAAGAGCTTGAGATTGAAAACACACAGGAGGATGATGAGGACTCGGTTTCATTGGTTGAGCTCAAGAAGTCTGAAAAGGGGAAACCAAAGAAGGAAGTGACCATCCAAGCATACTCGACTGAAGTAACTACTAAGGAGGATGGTAAGAGAACAGATGCAGGGGGAGCAAGTGCATCCAAGAAAAGGAAGAGGAGTGTTCCAAGGTCTGTTCCAACTGGAGTGACTAAGCACGGAGTATGGTTTGCCAGTACGGACGCACCAGCCAAGTGGAAGGCAGTACAGAAAAGAAAGATCATCCCTGAAAGCCTACATCTCATAGAACCACGGACAGAAAAGAGATGGGACAGCTGCTCTACCAGATTGGAAACAGGATTCTCATTGACATGAGAAGAATTATGCAGAACACGCCATATCTACCAAGTCTCTGCACCACCAACCAGCATCAAGATTTGAAGACAGACCAGGACAGACTGTCAAGTGCTCCGTTGAAGTTGGTAGTTGATCACAAGCTGTTCAAGGGTCGACATACGAATGATCTGAAGGACCCCGGGTTGAACAGGAAGGACGCACCTGAGTCTTCTATAAGGAGAGCTGCTGGTGAGAAGTTGTCCCGAGCTGATCGCGGACAGCTACTGGAGGAGGTGAGGATTATACTGGAGGTCGAACAGGCGCAGAGGACAAGAATCAATCAACTAAAAGAGGAAGAATTTTCCTGAGTAATCTATGAGGAGAGTTGTTGGTGAGAAGATGTCCTGAGCTGAGCGTGGACAGCTACTGAAGGAGGTAGAGATCATTCCGGTGGTCGAACAGCTGCTGAGACACCATGGTTCGACAGACTCACAGCATGTGTCACTGTCCCAGGCTATGTTCGAGGGAGAGTTGACAAGATTCCAGTTGTCGAAGAGACCAGGTTGCTCGATTGGACCCCTTGCCAGTTTGTGGCAAAAAGGGGGAGTGTTTTGAGGTAACTGTTCTGGTTCCTCAAGTTGTGTCTAAAGCGTAGATTTGGTTTTGCCAAAATGCCAAGGGGGAGATTGATGTTCTCATGAATGGCATGGCTTTGGCAAAACGGCTTTAGACAGTTCAAGCTGGAGTTCAAGGAGAAACGGCTTTAGACAGTTCAAGCAGGAGTTCAAGGAGTGTTCAATCAACTACTGGAACTCGCATACAGCAGATCTGAAGATACGATGTTTTCCTAATCTGGACGATCGAAGATCTGATCTGATTGGAGTCGGCTCAACAATAAATTAGAGGATCAGATATTCAAATGAATATCCTCACATCAATTAGGAGTCGATTAAGAAGATTCGAAATTACTTGGTGATAAAGAAAGATCGAGATCTTCTTGAAGATTGGAATGAAGTGCTGAATATCCAAAAGATATCGACGAGTCATCATTAAAGATCAGATATTCAAATGAATATCTTCAGCTTGGATTCGAGAATATTGGATGACTTGGCATGGAAGTAATCTCCAAAGATTGGATATGGAAGAGATTGAATATCGATCAAATATTTAGGAGTATCTCCGAAATATTTGACAAGGATATTCTGATTGGAGTCAGCGAGGAATTCAAAGATTCAGATATTCAAACGAATATCTTCACATCAGATCTGAAGATGGCGTGGCTGACTTGGGGAAGAAGTCTTCGTATGTTCTCCTCACCGATTGGATAAAGATATGCATCGAATATTTAGGAATATCTTCCTAAATATTTGATGAGATATCTAGAGCAGATTTTGGACTTCGCCCGTGCGTATAAATACATGGCTAGGGCATCCATCATCTGCGTCGCTTCCTGAGAGAAAATAAACACGAGAGGATTCGTGAGATTGGAGGAGGAGCGACCGCCGGCTGTATATTCCTCACCTGAATATCAACGGCAGAAGAAGCAGTCTGTTCAGTGTGCTGTTCAGACTGTTCTTGAAGAGCAACAAAGCATGCACACACACATGGTGACTAAGCTACGTCTTTGAGAGAAGGCGACTGGACTTCCGAGAAGTCCAAGACTAGGCCGAGAGGGAAGTCTCGTCCTACCCATAGGGGATCGAGGGGAGTAGCGACAAACCTCGGTTGCAAATCTGAGAGACGGAGTGTTAGAGGCTAGGCCATTACAAACCCGAGGTTGTGTAAGCGTAAGACCACTTGAAGCTCTAAACTCGTAATAAGATTTGTGTCCCTGTTTCGGGTGTGGGAAACCCCCCAGAGTAGGCGAGGCCGAACTGGGTTATCTTATCGTGTGTGCTCCTATTTGTTCTGTATTCTGTTCTGTCTGCTAAGGTGTTTCAGCCTCTGTTTGAACACAACCTGAAACTGTCCAACAAGTGTTCGAGACGCAGTTCGAACATCATCTGGAACTCGTCTTGACTAAGACAAGTAGACTTCATAGATCGAGTACCACAGTCTAATTTTCATATTCCAAAGCCAAACTTAGAACTTACGCCCTTTAATAGCATTGTTCGGGACGAACAACTAAAAGTGGGGGGTAATCTGATGGACCAAAGTTATACGAATCAGAAACACAGTATAACCCCCTTATTTAGACTGTTTGTCTATCTAACTTCTACGTGTTAGTCCCGATATATTTCCACAGGGCATTTTAGAGACTGAAGTGAAAACACGCTAAGGAGAGGATTTTATGCTGAAAAGATAACAAGAGTCAATCCAAGGTCAAGATCATATGCCGACTGAAGAAATATGAAGGATCCTAACGTTGAAGCACTCGTAATAAATTAATCAGAAGAATCAGGAGTGAAGTCAAGATAGCCCGGAGAAGAAACACATTGACAGTTTTGTGAAAAGACTGCACAAAACTGTACAAATCTCACATTGGACAAGGATGACCGGCCACTTGAAGAAGTGGTGGCCAAGGGAGGAGCTCCTCCTCCTTGGCCACCACCTACCGGCGGCTTGGGGTGGTGGTGACCGGCGGCTTTTGCCCCTCCTCCACATGTCACCACCACCTTCCTCCTCCTCCACCACTCCTCTTCCTCCATGTGTGGCCATCTCCTCCCTTGATTTTCTCCTCCAATCAAAATGCAACACTTGCCACCCATCTCCACCACCCATCTCCTCCCCTTTGGGCTATAAAAGGAGGAGCTCCTCCTCCTCATTTAACACACCAAAATCCAAATTCACTTCTCTCTCTAGAAGTTGTAATATTTGTAATGTTGTAATCTTGGCTTTGGAAATAAAGGAAAGCTCCCTTGGCGCTTCAACGGTTGTAAGTATTATTTTTAGTATTTATTTAACTGTTGTCTTTAATTCCTTAGTATAATGTTTAGCGCGATAAATAGTAGCTAAACTTGTAGTTCGGTCTAAGGGGCGCGCTTGTATTATAAAATGTTTTAGACTATTAACTTAGTGTATAGTCTAAGTATTCAAAACTTATTCTATGTGCCATATATTAAGTCAGAACGTCCAAGGTAGAGTGGATGCTTGGAATGGCAAAACTCTACAGCGGGGTTCGTAAACTTGTACGGATAAGTGGATGCTTGGAATGGCAAAGCTTATCTGAGAAGTTTGACTCATCTTAAACACCTTTTGGTTGATCGGGAATGATTGATCAAATGGACGCACATAGGCTAATATAACCGGGAATGGAGTATTAGTCTAAATAGAATAAGTGTTCTACGTCCTTGGAATAGGCTAGACAGTGTACGCAAATCGAGTGCTTGGAATGGCCTTGATACACCGTTTGAATACTTAGGAGAGTCACTAAAAGTCAATGATAAACAGGATATAATACAAGTCCCCTGAAACCGAACATTTCTCTTTAATTATAAACTGCAATTTACTTTCCAGTATTACAATCAACCAACCAACCAATCAATCAATCAAAATAGCTGGTAGCTTTAAAACCAACCAACCGACCTTAAACACGCTCTCACGCTGCGTAATCCCCCCGAAGAACAATTATTCCCCTGGTTCCCTTGGGTTCGACCCCTACTTACCAAGTACTACCCAGTAGTATAGTTGCGAGTAGCGGACTATAAATTTATTTGCACAATCGCTTTGACGACGAGTGGTTCTGTCAAATATCTATGTTTTCTTCTATCTGATTTTCATTAGTAGTTATATTCTGATATTGTTCAAGCTCCACCTCAAGGTTAATTTCATCAGTTCTAGGCACAAAATCAGTAACTTCATTTTCAACATTTTCAGTATGAACCTCATTCTCAGTATTAACAGTAATTTCAACATGTTCAGCATTTTCCAGATTTGGTTCCATCTGTTTAGCATTTTTATTATAAGGAAATGTGGATTCATCAAATCCAACATCTTTACTGATAATAACCCTTTTATGCCCATCTTCTAAACACCAAAGCTTATATGCTTTCACCCCATCAGCATAACCCAAAAACAAACATTTTAATGCTCTAGGTTCTAGTTTCCCCTGCTTCACTGTTGCATAAGCAGCACAACCAAAGACCCTAAGCCTATCATAATCATCTAAACAGCCAGTCCACACTTGCATAGGAGTTCTAAAATTCAGAGCAGAAGAGGGACTTCTATTTATTAAATAACAGGCAGTGTGAGCAGCTTCTGCCCAAAATACTTTAGGCAAACAAGATTGTAATAGCATGCATCTTACTCTTTCTAAGATAGTTCTATTAAACCTTTCAGCTAAACCATTTTGTTGAGGATTTCCTGGGGCAGTATGGTGTTTCACAATGCCACATTCTTTACAGAAATTAAGAAAGGCACCATCTAAGTATTCTAGTCTGTTATCAGTCCTAAGGTACTTTACCTTCCTGCCAGATTGATTTTCCACCATCATTTTCCAGTTCTTGAAAGTTTCAAAGGCCTCTGATTTATGTGCTAAGAAAAATACCCAAGATCTTCTGGTAAAATCATCAATGAGAGACATAAAATATCTTTTACCACTATGGGATTGAACCCTTGTTGGCCCCCAAAGTTCAGAATGTATATAATCAAGTTTTTCTTTGGTAACATGTTTACCTTTACCAAAACTTAATTTTGTTGATTTACCTAGAACACAATTTTCACAAAACTTAAGTTTGTCCATATGATCATTGCCAAAACAGCCTTGATCATGTAACTTAGTTAAGCCAATTTGGCCTAAGTGTCCTAGTCTTAAATGCCACAATACAGTTCTGTCCTTATCAGATTCAGTGTAATCTACACTATTAATCATATCAGGATATCCTTCTAACACATATATACCATTCTACCTTTTTCCTTTCAATTTCAGCACATCATCTTTATACACTTTTATTTCACCATTTTCAGCTTTAAAGATGCAACCATGTGCTTCTAACATGCCTAAAGAAATTAAATTTCTTTTCAGTTCAGGAACATACCTTAATCCTGAGATTTTTACCTTAGGTCCATCTTCCAATTTTATCCAGATGATGCCTATTCCCATCATCTTGCAAGCTTTATCATTTCCCAAATGCACTGTTCCTTTGTCTTGAGATTGAAACTCCATCAGCCATTCCTTGTGAGGTGTCATGTGATATGAGCACCCACTATCCAATATCCATCTGCTAGAGGATGAAGTCTGAGTCACTGTGAGGGCCTCAGCAGTCTCATATGAGTCTTTAGGCAAAGCAGCATCACCCTTTGAAGTCTCCTTTCTCTTCCTCTCAGGGCAATCCTTCCTCCAGTTGTTGAACTTCTGGAACTTCTGGAACTTATGTTTCTTCTGAAAACCTTTCTTATGAAAGCCTCCATAAGCCACCAGTCCATCTGCAGAATCCTTCTTAGGTCTCATCTCCAATTGTTTCTGCTTTAAAGCTGCCAGAACTTCCTCCATTGATAGAGTTTCCCTTGAATACTTCATAGTATCCACTAGAGTAGAATATGAGGGAGGTAAAGCATTCAGCACCATGATGGCCTGATTCTCATCCTTAATGTTCTCAAGATCAATAACAATTTTTGCAAAATCATCAAGATGTTCATCAATGGACTTACGTCCATCCATCTTGAATCCAAACAGCTTGCCCTTCAAGTAGATTCGATTTGTCAGCATGTTGGTCATATACAAGGACTCCAACTTCAACCACACAGCTGCGGCAGTCTTCTCCTTGGATACTTCCCTCAATACTTTATCACCAAGATGTAGGATCAAAGTGCTATAAGCCATCTCCTGCATCTCTTCCCTCTCAGCTTCAGGAACAGTTGCTGGGATACCACCGGTGACCAAAGCCTTCGCCACTTTCATCTGAACTAGAATAGCCTTCATTCTTTGTTTCCAAAGCGCAAAGTCACCTTTGCCATCAAATCTTTCAAGCTCTACTTTCGTTGACACCATCTCTGCACCCTCTCGGCTCTGATACCAGTTTGTAGAGTTTATACGCACGATCTAGTACAGAAAGAATGAAAAGCGAATGCGGAAAAGCACATAAAGATTTATAGTGGTTCGGATCCGGGTCATCCTACTCCACTCGAGAAGAGGCACGGCTTTATTAATCAAATTGGTAACAGTACAATGATCACAACACTCACTCGAAGCTACACACTTGAAATCAGAACTCAATTCTCACACAATCGGACGAATTTCTCTCTGAAGCTCAAGAACCCTAATTTCTGTTTTCTGGAAAATGAAGAAGAAGATGATTTGACTCGGTGAGTCACCTCGCTTTTATATCCATTGCTTTGAGTCCGACTCGAGCGCGCGTCAAAACGCTGTGCTCCACATATCAGTTTTCCCGAAACGCTGTCGTCCAACTAACAAGGCGTGCACTCCGTTTTAACCAAAATGACACCGCTCGCTTCCAACCGCAATAACCGATTCTCCCGCTAAACCCGAACGATACCGTTTCATTAAACGGATTCCTCAGTTATGCCAAAACATCGTCGCTCGCATCAGAAACAAAACTTCTTAATTCCCGTGGGCATATATATTGGGAAAATGGAAGCCATTTTGACCATGCATGGTCCACTAGCAGTAGCAGGGCACTCTTCTTCTGGGTTCAGATTTTATAGAGAAGGGTAAATCTCATCACAAATTAGAACTTTTTGATTCCGTTGATCTCATTAAATTTACGGTTCAGATTTACTCTTAATTATACTAATATTTCGTTTTAAATATATTTAATTAAGTAATAAGGGTGTTTTCGTCTAATAATCTCATGTACCTGTCCATGTGGCTATAGCCGCGCCGTCATCAATTCCGATGAATAGTGCTTTTGTTCATCGGGCTTCAGAGGGAGGGAAGATAAGTGTGTTGCGTCTGGACAATGATTAAGTGACTCTTAGGGTTGTCAATCCTCATAATGCGGTGTGTGAGTTTTCTAATCCTCCATTTGTGCTTCCTTAGGTTAACTTACCAAGCCAATGAGTCATAGACTAGGACTCGTCCCTTAAAGAATTTTGTATAGAGTTTTAGGCTTGCAGGTTCAACTTTGAAGATTAGAAGATGGAGATGATTCAGTTTGAAGACTGCAGAAGCTGGGTTTGAGGCAGAGTTGCTGAAGAGCCAAAACAGTCGTTTTGGTTCGGAGGCAAAGTCAATTTATTCGGTTAAAGGGAAGCTGCGTCGTTTGGGCGAAAAGCGAGACATTTAAAATTAAATGGAACGCTGTCGTTTGGACGAGCGCAAAAGATGGCTTTGAGTTGTTCGCAACGCTGCCGTTTTATTCGTCTCTCTCAGCTGCATATAAGCTCGCCAGATTTGGGAATAAGGGCACGAATATGAAATCAAATACCAGAGAGAAATTGGAGCGAATCTTGGAGCGATCGTAATCGAGAGCTAGTTCGAGAGGTTCGTCTCATCTTGCGTGACGTCTGAGTACTGATATTGCTACTCAGAATCCATCAACAGAGCAATGCGCAACTGCGACTTGGATTGGGTGGTGCGTCAACTGACTCCGGCCATCTGCGGTGGAACGCTTGACTCTTCTCACTCAGGGAAGTCTCAGTGCTATTCAGTCTTCGTGTCTAGTGCCCCAAATTAGGTTATAGTTTGGTCCTTGGCTTATTGGCTTGGTTTAGGAAACTTGTAATTGTGCAAAACTTTTTAGGGATTATAGTGGAACATTAGGCGAGCCTCCCCGACCTGAGACTCCAAGCAGTAGGGTTTACCCAAAGTTTGTAAAAAGTCTGATGTTCTTACTTTCAATCTTTTGAAAAAATTTGCCCAATTAAACAATTTCCAAAACTTGACCTAATTTGTCTAATTGGGGATAATTGGATTAAGGAAACTTGAGTAGAATATATTACAACGTGGTATCAGATTAAATTAGGACTATTCTTGGTGTTTAAAGTTCCATAACTTTGGTTGCTTGCACTTAAAATAGTCTTATTGTGATCTTGGACTATTTTTTGGGTTCTTCACTTCTTCTCTTTTTCTGCCATTACTCTGAAACATCTAACTTGGTGTCCTGTGCTCCTTTGTCTCAGGAAATCATGGCTGAACCAGTGAGGGTCACTCCCTTCGATGGTTCCACTGATTTCACTATGTGGAAGCTTAAGATGAAGGCTGTCCTCATCAAGGAAAAATGCTGGGATGCCATCTCAGAAGAATAGCCTGAAGGTTTCACTGATAGGCACAAGAAGAAGCTTCAAGACCTAGCCTACTCAGAGATCATTCTCAGACTCTCTAATGATGTGGCTAAGCAAGTGGTTAGTCACACTCTTCCTAAAACTTTATGGAATGCCTTAGAGTCCATTTATCTTGCTAAGTCCTTGCCTAATAGGATATTTCTGTTGAGTAAATTGTTTCCCAATAAGATGGATATTCATGTGACTTTACAAAAAAACCTTGACTTCTTCTTAAAAATGACCCAGGAGCTTAAGAGATGTGATGACGAAATTAAACAAACTCACCAAGCTGTCATTTTATTATACTCTTTACCCCCTCAGTTTGATACCCTCAAGGATGTCATTCAATATGGTAGGGATGATCTAATCATGGGGAAGATCATGTCTGCCATTGTTCAAAAGAATGAGTCCTTAAGGGTATTCAAAGGAAAACATCAGACTAAGAATGAGTCTAAGTCTGAGGTCATGATGGCTAATGCCAAATCTAGACCAAAGAGTAAAAGGAAAAAGTTTAATAAAACTCCCAACAATCCCCTGCTGACAATCTTACTGGCGGGAGCCAGGAATATATGTCTAAGAAATGTACATATTGTGGGAGAGTGGGTCATCTTTTCACTGCATGCTTTAAGAAGAAGAATGAACAAAAGGAAAAGAACACTACGGAAAATCAGAATGGTCATACTAATGTGCTTGAAATGGGACCTCAAAATGGGAATGAACTGTTTGTTTGTTCTGATTTTATTGATCATTCTGGTTGGATTTTAGACTCAGGCTGTACCATGCATGCTTCACATGATAAAAATGTTTTCTCAACTTTCAGCTTGTAAATGGTGGTGAAGTTATGCTAGGTGACCATATTGTTCTTAAAATTAAGGGAATTGGGAATGTGCCTATTAAAATGCATGATGGTGTGACTAGAGTTCTTAAAAATGTGAAATGGGTACCAAACATAAGGATGAATTTATTGTCTGAATCAGAATTTGATAAACTTGGCTACCATATTGTGGCTTATCAAGGTGTTAGGGAAGTTTCTAGGGATGGTAAGGTCCTGATTAGAGGAGTTAACATGGGAGGCTTGTATCATGTGATCACCTCTTCTGAAATCAATTTTTTCCAACCTAAAGACAAGTCTGATGCTAAAACTGAAATCTGGCATGCTAGACTAGGTCACATTGGCAACAAAAGTTTACTTCATTTGCATAAAAATGGCTTGATGACTGTGTGCCTTCTAACTTGTCTTTTTGTGAAACTTGCATCTTTGGGAAGAAATCTTCTCACAGTTTTAAAAGATCAACATTTACTGTTAACAAACCCTTTGAATATGTTCACTCAGATTTATGGGGCCCTGCCCAAGTTCAGACCATAGGTGGTAGGAACTACTTTGTTTTATTGATTGACCCTTATTCTAGGAAAGTTTGGATCTACTTGCTTAAAATTAAAGATGAAGCTTTTACAAATTTTAAGGCATGGAAAACTATGGTAGAAAGTCAATCTAATCTGAAATTGAAATGCCCAAGAACAGACAATGGATCAGAATTTTGTAATAAAGCCTTTGATGACTTTTGTGTTGAACATAGCATTTAAAGACATCATACAGTCCGAGGCACCCCTCAACAGAATGGCACAGCTGAGAGGATGAACAAAACCTTGCTTGAAAAGGCAAGGTGTATGATCATTAGGTCTGGCTTGAAGCCTTCTCTTTAGGGAGTAGCAGTTTCTACTGCTGCCTACTTAATTAACACATCTCCTTCATCTGTTATTGGCTTTAAAACACCATAAGAGATGTGGACTCGAAAACCTCCTAATTTAGATCACCTAAGACCTTTTGGTTGTTCAGCTTATGCTAAAGTTTCCCAAGGTAAACTTAAACCGAGGGCTGTTAAATGTGTGATGCTTGGTTATCCTGAAGGTGTTAAGGGGTACAAGTTACTTGAAATTGTGCCTGATGGTTATAGAGTCTTGACTGTCATATCTGTCACTTTCAATGAACATGATTTTTATTTTAAGAATAAGGCCACAAATGACACTAACCCACAAGGCACACCTACTAGTGTGACCAGTTTTCCACCTGCCAGTTTCTTTGATGAGCATGATATCACTCAAGGTGGGGAACAAGCTGATGAAGAAGAGTAGTTTGATCTGGGATTCTTCAATGAGGATGCTGGAGCAACAGATGAGGATAATCAAGGCTCCACTAAGCCTGGAGGTAACTCACAAACTCACCAATTAGGTGGGGAAGATCAAGTAAGCTCACATAACTTTTCTACTGATTTACATTCTAAACATATTGAGGCAACAGTGGATGGTGTTCAGGGTGTCCCTGCACCTATTATTGATGATGCTGTGAGTTCTCAGGGTGTCCCTGCTCACACTGATGTGCCTAATGTTAATGTTAGGGACTATATGTTAGTTAGGGATAGAGAACCTAGGAATAGAATCCAAAACAGAAAATATACAAAATTTGCTGGTGATGTTAACGCTGTTTACACTGATTTTACTGAATGTGATAGTCATGTTGGGCATGCTGGTATTGTTGAGTTTGCTTTCCTTGCTACTGATCTTGTTAAACAAAATGTGCCTGAAACTTTCACTCAAGCTACTAATGGTGCTAATGCAACTGAATGGTGGAAGTCTATGCATGATGAAATTGACTCTTTGAAACAAAATGGTACTTGGGAATTAGTCCCCAACCCCCCTAAGGCTAGAGTCATTAACTGTAAATTGATCAATAAACTAAAAGATGGCTTAAAACCAACTGATCCTCCAAGATAAAAGTCTAGGCTGGTTGCAAAAGGTTTTTCACAAAAGGAGGGAATTGATTATAATAGTATTTTTGCTCCAGTTGTTAAATATAAGACCTTGAGACTTATGATTGCCATAATTGCTGTGTTTGACTGGCATTTGGAACAAATGGATGTTAAAACTGCTTTTCTTCATGGTGATTTAGAGGGAAAAAATTTCATGAGCCAGCCTATTGGTTTTATTGATAAAAAAACACCCAGATTATGTCTGTTTTCTGGAAAAATCTATTTATGGCCTAAAACAGTCACCTAAGCAATGGAATAAGAAATTTGATGCTTGCATGATTAGCTTACATTTTACAAGGAGTAAATATGATACTTGCTTGTACTTTAAAAATGTTAATTCTAAATTCTCTTTGTATGTGTTACTCTATGAGGATGACATATTGATGATTAGTGGGGATAAAACTACCATTGCTAAGATTAAAGGAGACTTGAGTGTTCATTTTGACATGAAGGATTTAGGCCATGCTAAAAAGATTTTAGGTGTTAACATACTTAGGGACAAACAGACTAAAACAATTTATCTTTCCCAATCTGATTATTTGAGCAAAGTGGTTGACAAGTTTGGCATGAAAAATTCTAAACTAGTAAGTGTTCTATTAGGAGGGCACCTAGAACTGTCTAAGGTTCATTGCTCTGCAACTGACCAAGACAAACTTAAAATGAGCAAAATCCCATATAATGCTGCTGTAGGATCAGTTATGTATGCAATGCTTTGCATCAGACCTGACCTTGCATTTTCTATTAGTGTCTTGAGTAGATTTATGTCTAATCCTGGGGAAAACACTGGCTGGGAATGAAATACTTGCCGAGATACTTGTCTTTAATTATTAAACTTGGTTTAGTCTTTGCTGATTTTGATTCTCAACATGATATAGTTGGTTATGTGGATTCTGATTATGCTAGTAACAAAGACAATAGAAAATCTACCACTTCTTTCTTTTTTTACTTGGGCTGGAAACTACATTAGTTGGAAGTCCCAGTTGCAGTCAATTGTTGCACTCTCCTCAACTGAGGCTGAGTACATTGCTGCAACTGAGGCTGTTAAGGAAGCAATATGGCTTAAGGGAATTGTGAAAGAAATTCAGGGTAGATCATGTGTGTCTATCTTGCATATGGATAGTCAAAGTGCTTTGTATCTATGTAAGGATCCTGTTTACCATGAGCGAACTAAATATATAGATGTTAGGTTCCATTTTATCAGGGATATGGTTGAATCTAAGCATATCATTATCAAGAAAATTTTGGGAGAGACTAACCCTGCAGATTTTGGCACTAAGATAGTGCCTAGTGACAAGTTTTTGTTTTGCAGGAAGAGCCTGCATATCCTTGATGTTTCTTAAGGGTGAGGCTGAGCCAATGATGGTTGGGATGAGGTCTTGCTCAGTGATCCACAAAATTAATTCTTAAAAGAGTTCTCGCACAAAGTGGGATTAGGAGGGCAAATTGTGAGGTTTCTAATCCTTCATTTGTGCTTCCTTAGGTTAGTTTACCAAGCCAATGAGTCGTAGACTAGGACTACGTCCCTTAGAGGATTCTATATAGAGTTTTAGGCTTGCGGGTTCAACCTTGAAGATCAGAAGATGGAGCTGATTCAGTTTGAAGGAGCTGCAGAAGCTGGGTTTGAGGCTGAGTTGCTGAAGAGCCAAAACGCAGTCGTTTTGGTTTGGAGGCAAAGTCAGTTTATTCAGTTAAAGGGAAGCTGCATCGTTTGGGCGAAAAGCGGGACATTTGAAATTAAATGGAACACTGTCGTTTGGACGAGCGCAAAAGACGGCTTTGAGTTGTTCACGACGCTGCCATTTTATTCGTCTCTCTCAGCTGCATATAAGCTCGCCAGATTTGGGAATTAGGGCACGGATATGAAATCAAATACCAGAGAGAAATTGGAACAAATCTTGGAGAGATCGTAATCGAGAGCTAGTTCGAGAGGTTCATCTCATCAAGCGTGACGTCGGAGTACTGCTATTGCTACTCGGAATCCATCAAAATAGCAAGGTGCGACTTGGATTGGGCGGTGCGTCAACTGACTCCGGCCATCTGCGATGGAACGCTCAACTCTTCTCACTCAGTGAAGTCTCAGTTCTATTCAGTCTTCGTGTCTAGTGCCCCAAATTAGGATATAATTCGGTCATTGGCTTATTGGCTTGGTTTGGGAAACTTGTAATTGTGCAAAGTTCTTTGGGGATATAGTGGAACATTGGGCAAGCCTCCCCGACCTGAGGCTTCAAGCAGTAGGGTTTACCCGAAGCTTGTAAAAAGTCTGATGTTCTTACTTTCAGTCTTTTATAAGAATTTGCCCAATTGAATAATTTCCAGAACTTGACCTAATTTGCTTAATTGGGGATAATTGGATTAAGAAAACTTGAGTAGAATACATTACACGGTGAATTAATTTTTTTCATAATTTTATCGTATTTAATATCCACCTAATAACTATTGTGTATTTACTCTCTTTTCACAATTGAATGTGGATTTGTGGGAAAAGTGATTGGCCTATCGGGACACCTGTTAGTCAGGAATTTTTTTCTTCCGAGTGTTGTCAAGTCATGGGACACTTGTTGGGGACAGTGTGCCGTTCACAATATGCAATGTGCTTCACACTTTCATGGAATTAGGGTTTCGATATCGATTGATTTAATGTAAACCGCTTCAGTCAAATTTATGTTTAAAAATAGCGATTGTTACAAATTTTGGTAATCAGTGACGGTTACGAATTTTATTTATAACTGTTACGAATTTTGATCATTTGTGACTGTTACAGAATTTATTGATAACAATTCAAATTTTCGTAACTATTACAAAATTTTAGTCTCAAAACACATGGCAATCTCCAAAAATTCTATCACCAAAATTGTTGCTTTACCAGTATACTTTCCTTGGCAGATCTATTAAGATTCTGTCGATCCTTCCCTGATGCCAACCATACTTATTCTACAAAAAAAATCATCACCGAAAAAAGGTGTTGCTCTTCAGGTCGATCATGTCCTAAAAAGAAAGACACCAACTTCGTTTGGTCTTGATCTCTTGTATTTTGTTTTGTTTTTCCTTTTCATTAAATAAAATTACTTAATTATTTAGAAAAAAATCTATTAAGATTGATAGTGGAGGGGTTGGTGCGAGACTGAATAATGGTGAAAATGGCGTCGCAGACGTGAACGAGAAGATTTAGCTTCAAGAGCCCAAACTCCTTTTCACTCAACTTGGTCGTATGCGCGCGGCTCCAACAACGGCCGCTGCTCTCAAATCGTGCTCCTATATGCACGGTGATCAAATCTCAATTATCGTTGGGAGAACGGGCATGCCAATGCGAGTAGAGCTGGACGGTGTATTGTTACGTCTTTAAAATATAGGGACGAATTTACCCTCAGGCAACTGATAAATAGATTTTCGGATTTAAAAAAGTACGAAAAATAAGAATCATTAGATCAGATTTAAAAAAAGTACGAAAAATAAGAATCATTAGATCAAAGATCTAACAGTGAAGAATAAAGAATAATTCTAATTTCTCATCATATTTATAAGTGCTCATATGATCCAAACTCCTCTTCTTCTTGCCAATGGATATGATTACTATACTATACTAATCCAACATTTTTTTAGTTCTACAAAACTGGTTTTCAGGAGACCTTGTATGCAAAATTTGACTGAACATTGTTATGTAGAAGGTGAGAATTGTGAGTATTTCTCCATTTTGAATGAGTGCTCATTTCTTGTCTCGCAGTCATTTTGAAGGTGTGGCCGAAATTAAGTCTTTCTACATTTTGAATGGGTCTTTCTCCATTTTTAAGTCTTTCTCCATTTTGAATGAGTGCTCATTTCTTGTCGCATTCGTTTTGAAGGTGTGATCGAAATTAAGTATTTCTCCATTTTGAATGAATCTTTCTCCATTTTGAATGAGTCTTTCTCCATTTTTAAGTCTTTCTCCATTTTGAAAGAGTGCTCATTTCTTGTCGCATTCGTTTTGAAGGTGTGATCGAAATTAAGTCTTTCTCCATTTTGAATGAGTGCTCATTTCTTGTCGCGCAGTCGTTTTGAAGGTGTGACCGAAATTAAATCACGTGTGATGCGCACAAATGAAGGTGCATTAATAGTATATTTATTGATTACTGTAATGCACCTCCGTTAAGGTGAATTGTACATTGCAAGTTAACGTGTGAACAAACTTGAGTTTTAGGGCCTCACGAAAAAGAAGGACCTCAATGAACGCTCATCTGTTGATAAGAAGTCACATCTTTGCGGTAAGACCCTAAGATTCATTTCTAGTCACATATTTACTTCGAAAGAGTGATTGAAATTAAGCATTTGTGATGCACCTAAACATACTAAAATATAATATATTTTTATTTAGATGCATCGCTCACATGAATTAATTTTGACAACTTATTTAAAATGAATATGCATCTTCGAAAAAAAGGATGTGGATAATAAACTAACTTTTAGCTTAGGGCCTGTTTGTAGAGCTTAAATTTCATATTTTTCAGTTAAATAAAGTTAAATTAAATTAAATTAAATTTTTCAGATTTTAATTTTGTAGTTTAACATGATTAAAAACTTAAATAAAACACCTTTATTCAAAAAAATTATTATTTTTAAGTTCAGTAAAGTTAAATAAAGTTAAGTAAAGTTAAATAAAGTTCAGTAAAGTTAAATAAAATTTTTTTCAGCTCTATCAAACAGCACCTTACTTATCAAGATGCGAGCTAAAATTTTCAAATAAAAAAAGTAATATGCAGAGAACTTGTAGCTGATATAAGCAAATTTTTTACTTCAACATGACCCTTTTGAGTTTGCAAATATCTAAAATAATTCATTTGAGTTTGTCATTTCAATTTTGACCTTTTTTTTACTAAAACCGGATGGCCAGAAATCGGTGTTATGTAAAACCAAATCTTGGGTAACCGATTAGTTGGGTTTTCTAAAAAACCGGATTTCGGGGATCTGGTTTTTGGAGAAAAAAATGACAGGTGGACGATATATGAACTTTTAAATATACGTGGATGTCGGGTGGGAAAAAATAAAAAAAAATCATAAACACTAGTTCCCAGGAACCGGTTTTCCTAAAATATTATTTTTAAAGAAACTAACTTGAACAATAACTTTTAAGTAGATGTTTGGGTTTGACCGAGTCGATGCATTTCCGGTCCGACGACAGAACCGAATCGGTCCGATTTCCAGTCCAACCGGCCGATCCGGTCCAATTTTCACAACTTTCACCATCCTTAAGTTACCATTTAGTTCACAGATCTCAGGGCGAAGTGAGGCCTCAATAGAGAAGGTTCTCCTCCGATGCTTGAGAAGTCCGAGTTCAAGTCCATGCACTAACATTACTAACAAACTAACAACTCCATCAAAAAAATTTAGTTCACAGATCTCCGTACAACTAAATAATGTGAACCACCAAAATGTTGCATAATAAAGCCTTAGAATATCTCTCGTTTCACCATCCTTAACCTTAAGTCACCATTTAGTTCACAGATATCCGTAAATATACTAATGAATGTGCTAGATCATCATCACATACTACACAATTTTAGTATTGATGAACAAGTATATTTCACATCTCAGTCTTAGTTAACGTAGTGGTTTGATGTGTGAGTGTGAATGTGACTTCAAACGCTCCTTCTTAGCTAAGCTACGTTCCAACGAAAATTAAATGATATAAATTATTTGTTAATTTACAAATGCAAATCTTTCTTATAAGACAAACACATAAATGATTAAGTATGATATGCGCTGTTGGTCTTGGGTTTGGGTCCAAACAGGCTGGCAGCATAACACCATTTGCCTCCACGTCTTGTAGAACATTTACCACAATGAATGAATTCAAATCCAATAAATACAAAGTCATAATGATATATGAAGATGAACAAAGCGTACCTGGAATTCACACTTGTTATTGATGTGTCCACAGCTAATTAGGTGTTGATTAAATCAGGATTTAGTTGGTATCACAGAGTGCTTCTTTGACTGACTCAAGAGTGGACGTCACTACTACAGTTACATTACTCATTTGCATTGCTCGAAAATGTGTATGTAAGGCATATGCAGCAATGAGAGCAATAAGTAATAATAGAGAGACTTTATTGCTTATTGCTTTCATGTAGCAAGGGAGTAAAAAAATGAGCAATATGCAATGCTTGATAGGTGAGCAATAATGGAGAGGGTGTGGGATAGGAAAGCAATAAGTGGGCTCTGAACGTGTAGTTTTAGTACAGTCAAAAACAATTTATATTTGACCGGTAAGTACCGGGTCGTCCAAGGAGCAAGTCCAAACTTATGAGCACTATTCGATTTTGTTTCGATAAGTCTACTCTAATTACGAAAGGTTGGTTTGATGTGGTTATTGGAGCAAATGTATATAAATAGTATAAACAATCTAAGGAAACTAGAGATATGGTCACTACCAAGGCAAAGGGTGTACTTTAGGGAACTACTTCACTCATGTGTGTTTTAGACTCCAAGAATTCAATCTCATGCAAGATACTTGTTTTAGATGATTAGATTAAGGCGTGCAACTATTAAATCAAATTCAATCGCTAGATGTTGTTACTTGATTTAAGGAAGAAGCACCTCGCACGTGAGCTTCAATCGCTAGATGTTGTTAGCTCACGTCCTACTCAAGGTTCTCAATCATTAGCGCTAGCTCAATGACCAATAGCCAATGAGCGGTTTAAGATCAAGCCTATCTCAATGGCAAGATGGGTCAAGCTAGTGATCACCACCTAACAAGGATGAATATACTTCGTTCTAGAACTCTTAGTCTCGTTCGCTGGAACACTCAACCTCAAATTCATGTTTCTAGACCACTTAGGCATTTTATCAAACACTTGGTGGGCATAGAATTGACATTACATCCAAGTAGATTCACAATCATCCAAACATGTTATTCTAACATTGATTCATTATAGATTAGGAGTATTAACACACATGAGGTCCATAGGACCCTAGAATACAAAACACTACTCACAAATCATGTTCCTAGACAAACACAAATTGTATTGAGTACATAGATGAAGATACAATGGAAAGAATAAACCAAAGATCTTCAATCTTCAATGGATGATTGACAGAACCGCTCGTCGTCAAAGCGATTGTGCAAATAAATTTATAATAGTCCGCTACTCGCAACTATACTACTGGGTAGTACTTGGTAAGTAGGGGTCGAACCCAAGGGAGTCAGTGTGGATTAGTTGTTCTTTGGGGGGGTTTATCCAGCGAGAGAGCGTGTTTTAGGTTGGTTGGTTGGTTTTAAAGCTACCAGCTATATGATTGTTTGATTGGTTGGTTGGTTTTAATACTGAAAGTAAATTACAGATTTAATAATTAAGAGAAATGTTCGGTTTCAGGGGCCTTGTATTATATTTGTTTATCATTGACCGCTAATGATCATACCAAGTGTTCAAAGATGAATTGAGGCTATTTCTAGCGCAAGATATGATCATGCTAAGTATTCAAACGATGAATCGAGGCTAGTTACAGCTCAAGACTTGCAACACCGGTTTAAAGCAACACCTGTTCTATTTCAGTCTAGCGCCAATACCCAAAGGTATGCTAGCCTGTGTGCATCCACCTGATCTCACAGTTACGCTCGACCAGATGGGGTTTAGGATGAGTCGAACTCCTCAGATAGCTTTGCTTGTTACAGCTTCCACTACCTGAGTATGATCACGAATTCCCACAGAAGAGCTTTGCTTGTTACAGCATCCACTCAACTTTGGAAACTCTGACTATATATGGCACATAGAACAAGTTTTGAATACAAAGGTATACTAAGAGTAAAGTCTAAAACATTTATAATACAAGTACGCCCCTTGTACCGAACAACTAGTTTAGCTACTATTCATCGCGCTAAACATTATAACTAAGGAATTAAAGACAACAGTTAAATAAATAAATACTAAGAGATACTTACAACCGTTGAAGCGCCAAGGGATTCTTTATTCCAAAGTAATATTACATAATTGTGCCCACAAAAGCTAGAGAGATTTAGAGAGATTTTGTAGAGAGAGAAGCTCTCCACATTTTGGGGTGTTACAAATGAGGAGGAGAAGCTCCATATTTATAGGCCAAGGAGGAGGAGATGGAGGGTGGAGATGGTGGCATGTGGAGGAGCATCCAAGGGTGGAGGAGGAGGCTTTGAAGATGTGGAGGAGGAGCCACCACTTGTCATCTTTTCCATGGAGAAGCAAGGAGGAGGTGCCACATGGGGTGAATAGGAAAGCCGCCGGCTGCTATGGGAGGAGAGGAGGAGGAGCCGCCACTTGGAGGGAGGAGAGTGGAGGAGCCACCCTTCTAGAAGCTTGTGACTTCTTCACAAAAGCCATCGGTTTGACCGGATCTGACCGGAGCTTTGGCCGGAGCTTCTTGGATTTTGGAGAGTGTATTTTGAATGAAAATGTCATTCTAAGATGATCTCAAGAAGGAAGCGAAGCCAAATTCTGCTTGGAACATGGTCAAAATCCCACCGATGAAATTGCCCTTGTTTGGCCTTTACCGGGCTCGGTGCTTTTGCCTTGCGTTCTTGTCCATTTGCCGACGGTTCTAGAATATTTGAGTAATTCCAAGTCGGTTCCATGAAGGATGTTAAGGCTGATTTTGAGTGTAGCATGGTCGTGACCTGGAATGACTCGTTCTTCATTTTCCGCTTAAAAACTCCTCTTTAGCGTGTTTTCTCTCTAAGCGCCAAAATACCCTGTAGAAATATATCGGGACTAACAAGTAGAAGTTAAATAGACCAACAGTCTAATTTGGTGGGTTTTACTGTGTTTTTGATTCGTATAATTTTGGTCCATCAGATTACCCCACACTTTTAGTTGTTCGTCCCGAACAATGCTATTAAAGGGCGGCACACAATCAAGTAAAAACTTTGTAAAATATGAAAGTAAGACTGTGGGACTAGATTTTTCCTAATTCATGCATTACTACTTATTACTAAATTAAACTGCGTAAATAAATAGAAGTAACTTGATACGTGTACCTTCGTGCCGAGATGCAAATTATATTGGATGTTTCGGGAGATAGCCCTTTTTAGGTTCCTGGACTGCAACCTCGGGATCGTCTCTTACTATATGGTTTTCTTGTAGCTTTCTCTAGCACGTGATTCGGTTCGGGTTTCACTGGTTTGAGTACTTTGATTTTCTTTTGGCGAGGGACTGCTTTTTGTAGTGAATCGGCTTTTGGCCTTTGATTTGATGCTTTGAGTACTTCACTTTTGTTCGGTTAAAACCTTCACAATTTGTGGGCCTTTGGCCTCTTGATTTGCTTCATTGAGCTTTTCGCCTTTTTGTGACTGCTAGTCCATTTTCTCAAGCCTTTTTGGGAGGTCCAATCATCGCCCGCAAGCCTATGGAAATACCTCCCCGCTCCTCTCTTTTTTGCCGTTTTCGCGCGGGTCAAGGTGAGGGTCGCTCATCTATTTTCTCGGCTACTTTGACTGTCGTTTTCGCGCGGGTCAAGATGAGGGTCGCTCATCTATTTTCTCGGCTACTTTGACCGGAGATAGGACGATTTGATTCCCGTCCTCGCCTTTTGCATTGCATGGCGGAGATGACTTCAATCTTCACTGAAACCCGAAGTGCAGCCTCCACTGACTTCGAAAACCATATAGTTTTATCTGATCCTTTAATTGCTTGCCAAGCCTCTCTAGGGCAGTTTATATCAACTCCACATCCCTAGTTATCTCAGCACAAAGGAACAAATGAGAAGTTACGTTCTATGTTTTTAGACAGTTGAATTTTCACAAGGTAAATGCATGAATTTTGGTCTATCTTTTTCACATTCTTAAGTTCATATTTTCAAAAAGATATTATTTATTAACTAATATATACAGGTGGTTCTCACCCCACACTTCTGAACGAAGTCGTGCCTTTCAGCAAGACTAAGTTCAAAAGCCATGCAAGCAGATATTATATGAGAAGAAAATGATATTAAGGAAAAGGAAAATAGAACTCCCTTTAAGGTGTCGAGTGAACGACATGGCTCGAGGCTGGATAATCGAGGGAGTTCGGCTGGGGCCTTGAACTCTGAGCGTAGCCCTATCTGGCCTAATGTTGCACCCAAGTCCGATTCCTGAATAGTCATTTCTTCTATGCACCAAGTGGGTGAGAGCGACTTATTGATAAAAACTAAAAGACAGAAAACAAAAAGACAGAAAATAAAGTGCAGAAAGTAAGATAGTGTCGGGTTACCTCCCGACCAGTGCCTTTGTTTAACGTCGTTGGCTCGACAGTACCTCAATCATGGATCATAAGGTCGGATCCCAAGGGTGAGTGAGGTCAAACTTTTTCTCGGCAGCCCTTTTGCTCCGAGAGGGTGAGGTTTCCTTGACCATAGCTACTGGTCCAATGCGTCGTGCTTTCTTGTTTCTTCTTCCGGGTTTCCATTCTTTCGGCCCATGTCTTTGTCGCCTCTTCATGTTGGAATAGTTGCCACTTTCGCGAGTTTAGAAGTTAGGTTTTGTGCCTTCAAACATCGGCGACCACAGGCATGTTCCCATGTGAGGCCTCTTCTTGGTGGTAGCTACGAATGGTTGTCTTGGAATGATTGAGTTCCCGGGTGGTTTTTCTTGGCTTGTGACGAGAGAGATTTCCTTTGTCGGCTTTTTTGGCTCATGCTCTGCCTCCAACTCCCCTTGTACCGCATCATCATTGATTATATGATCTTCGGTGGTTATGATCGGCATGAAACGCGAAGGGTTAAGTTGAGGCATTTCGACCATGAGGACTAGGTCTGTTTCAGGTGCTCCGACAGTGAGGACCAGGTCTTTCTCGGACAGTTCGGCAATGAGGTCCGGGACTTCCTCGGGTGCTTCGAGCGCAAGTACCGGGCCTGGCTTGATTTCTTCGGCCGCTTCAGCAGTGAGGTTCGGGACTTCTGTAGGCTCGGTAATTTGGACAGTGATTTCCTCGGATGGATTGGTGATAAGGACCGGGTCTGATTGGGGTGGTTCTTCTTCGGTCATTTGCGGGTCCTCATCCTCAGTCGGCTCCTCGGGTTCAGCCGTGAATTGGTGCATCAATGCACTCAATTGCTGCATGTCTGTGGCCAATTGCTGGGTGCTAGCTGCCAGCTCCTTTTCTGCCGCCCATAGTTCAGTTTTGGCCCTGATTTGTTGCATCGTGTTGTCAAACTGCTGGATGCTAGATGCCAGCTCCGTTATACCGGCCTTGATTGGCTCGGCCTGATCTTGGCTTGGTCTTGACCTCGCGGCCAAATCGTTTATTAATTTCCAAAGATCATCCTCGGTTAAGTCCCACATTGATCCTCCTGCTGCATTATTTAGCTGGTCCCACTCATGTGGCAACATTCCACAGAGAAACTTTGTTTGAAGATCGAAATTGGTGAATCCATGGTGCGGGCAGCTCGTCACAATGGAATCGAAGTACCATAAGTACTCATCCAATGTTTCGTCCCGGGATTGCGTTATTTTGTTGATCTTCTCGCGGATTTCAAGTTCGAAGGGTGGTGGGGAAAACTCCGTATTGTTCCAAGGTTCCATTCCGTAGTAGTATGACTTGGTGAATTGCATGATAAAAGAAAAAAGAAAAAAGAACAACTATTCTGATGCACAACTCCCCGGCAACGGCGCCAATTTGACAGAACCGCTCGTCGTCAAAGCGATTGTGAAAATAAATTTATAATAGTCCGCTACTCGCAACTATACTACTGGGTAGTACTTGGTAAGTAGAGGTCGAACCCAAGGGAGTCAGTGTGGATTAGTTGTTCTTTGGGGGGGTTTATCCAGCGAGAGAGCGTGTTTTAGGTTGGTTGGTTGGTTTTAAAGCTACCAGCTATATGATTGTTTGATTGGTTGGTTGGTTTTAATACTGAAAGTAAATTACAGATTTAATAATTAAGAGAAATGTTCGGTTTCAGGGGCCTTGTATTATATTTGTTTATCATTGATCGCTAATGATCATACCAAGTGTTCAAAGATGAATTGAGGCTATTTCTAGCGCAAGATATGATCATGCTAAGTATTCAAACGATGAATCGAGGCTAGTTACAGCTCAAGACTTGCAACACCGGTTTAAAACAACACCTGTTCTATTTCAGTCTAGCGCCAATACCCAAAGGTATGCTAGCCTGTGTGCATCCACCTGATCTCACAGTTACGCTCGACCAGATGGGGTTTAGGATGAGTTGAACTCCTCAGATAGCTTTGCTTGTTACAGCTTCCACTACCTGAGTATGATCACGAATTCCCACAGAAGAGCTTTGCTTGTTACAGCATCCACTCAACTTTGGAAACTCTGACTATATATGGCACATAGAACAAGTTTTGAATACAAAGGTATACTAAGAGTAAAGTCTAAAACATTTATAATACAAGTACGCCCCTTCTACCGAACTACTAGTTTAGCTACTATTCATCGCTCTAAGCATTATAACTAAGGAATTAAAGACAACAGTTAAATAAATAAATACTAAGAGATACTTACAACCGTTGAAGCGCCAAGGGATTCTTTATTCCAAAGTAATATTACATAATTGTGCCCACAAAAGCTAGAGAGATTTAGAGAGATTTTGTAGAGAGAGAAGCTCTCCACATTTTGGGGTGTTACAAATGAGGAGGAGAAGCTCCATAGGCCAAGGAGGAGGAGATGGAGGGTGGAGATGGTGGCATGTGGAGGAGCATCCAAGGGTGGAGGAGGAGGCTTTGAAGATGTGGAGGAGGAGCCACCACTTGTCATCTTTTCTATGGAGGAGCAAGGAGGAGGTGCCACATGGGGTGAATAGGAAAGCCGCCGGCTGCTATGGGAGGAGAGGAGGAGGAGCCGCCACTTGGAGGGAGGAGAGTGGAGGAGCCACCCTTCTAGAAGCTTGTGACTTCTTCACAAAAGCCATCGGTTTGACCGGATCTGACCGGAGCTTTGGCCGGAGCTTCTTGGATTTTGGAGAGTGTATTTTGAATGAAAATGTCATTCTAAGATGATCTCAAGAAGGAACCTAAGCCAAATTCTGCTTGGAACATGGTCGAAATCCCAAATCCGATGAAATTGCCCTTGTTTGGCCTTTACCGGGCTCGGTGCTTTTGCCTTGCGTTCTTGTCCATTTGCCGACGGTTCTAGAATATTTGAGTGATTCCAAGTCGGTTCCATGTAGGATGTTAAGGCTGATTTTGAGTGTAGCATGGTCGTGACCTGGAATGACTCGTTCTTCATTTTCCGCTTAAAAACTCCTCTTTAGCGTGTTTTCTCTCTAAGCGCCAAAATACCCTGTAGAAATATATCGGGACTAACAAGTAGAAGTTAAATAGACCAACAGTCTAATTTGGTGGGTTTTACTGTGTTTTTGATTCGTATAATTTTGGTCCATCAATGATCTTCCTTTGCTTGCCTTGGTAGCTTGTCTCTCTAGAAACCCTTGATTCGTGCTCTCAAACCCTAGCTCCTTCGATCACCCCTTGGTCAAAAACCCGAAAGTTTCTATATATAGGCACGAGTAAAAATCAGATTTTTCAGCAGGGGACCCGGTCGGGTCAATTGGCACTCGGGCGAGTGTGAAGTTTGGCTGAGCTGGGAGCATTGGGGACCCGGGCGGGTCAAGTGAGACCCGGGCGGGTGTGGGCGGCCAGCTAGGGATGAGACTCGGGCGGGGTTGAGGAGATCCGGTCGAGTGTGAGCTTATCCGGGTGAGAAGGGCAGCTGGGACCCGGTCGGGTGAGTGAATGACTCGACCGAGTGTTGAGATTGATCCGAGTAGGCAGCATAGGAGACCCGGGCTGGTGCAGAAAGACCCGGGCGAGTCGCGGCTGGGTTGATGGAAACGGAGCTCGGCTGAGTTTCTGGAGCTCAGGTGAGCTTCTGGCGGCTTTTTGGCAGTCTTAACCTCCGAATTTGGTCTTGGCGTCAACTGGAGAGTTGTAGCCATTTGAGTTAGTTTTCCATCAAGCTTTGAATCAACAAAATCGAACACCGAACGAGATCTGTATGTCCAAAATAAGCCGCAAAGATCAGTCTGTCCCGTATTGCCCGAAAATCCATATTTTTGGCTCAAAATCACCCAACTTTTGCTCCATTTGATATTTGAGGCTCCGAGTGAGACGAAATGCATTTTGGGACCTAGTAGACCAAGAAGAAGGTTAAATGGCATCAAATTAGCACCGGGAATGGACCAAAACTCTTCGTAAATGGATATGTAAATGAGTCGAGAATTCGACTCATCAGGCTCCACATGTATTTATGTAGAAAAATAAAAGTAAATTACTTTTTGTTGGTTTTGAAAGAACTAAAAATTAGAAATGTCAAAAAATGAATGTTAGATGGATAAAAAATAAAAAAATTTAAAGAATCTTGGGGCAAAACAAAAAGATGAAATAATAGAAGTGATAATTTTGGATGGCTGCGTATTTATGGAAGAAAATGTTGCATTTTGACTATATAAAAAAATGTTGCATTTTGCTCTTAGCTCTTTGCTCTCTTGCTGCATTGAAATATATAGAGCAACGAGCCATTTTCGCTCATTGGTTTTTGCTCTGCATTGCTACATGACTTTTATGGAGAAAAAAAATGCTATTTTTGCTTATTGCTTATTGCTCTCTTACTGCGGATGCCCTAACTAAGATACTTTGATCTAAAATGGCTCACATTGATACTACTTGAACATACAAGTCTCAGTATACTTGCATGAACTGCTAATGAACTTATGTGTCAGAAACGAAGGAATGCAAGTATCACGAATTTGAAAAAATTAAGGAAACATCACCTGTTTTGTACAGTGAGTCAAGTCTATATACATTCAGCTCTACATAAATATTTGCTCGATGATAGCTTCAGCATTTCCATTATACTCTGTTAAAAGATGTATGGCTTCCCAGGGGCGGATCCAGGAATTTTTCAGACTAGGGGCGAGATAAATATTTTCGGACCGGGGGTGGATTCAATAATTTATTTTCATACTAGAGGGGGCAGCATATAATCAAAATGACTAGGGGCAAGATGTAAAAATCATTCAAAAATACACTGCATTAGCCTAATATTAAAGAAAAATCGGAAAATCGACTCGGGCGGGGCAGCTGCCCCTCCTCCCTGCTTAGTGCATCCGCCCATGGGCTTCCGCTCTTGGCATAGCCAGAAACTCCTGCAAACAGGCGAGGATAATTAATATCAGGTACCTCATGGGATCGGGTTAACATATTATGCGTTGTCTATTCCAACAGACAAAATCAAAATGCTACGCATCAAAATGACAACCATATGCTACCCAGAACTTAATTTGTACACTTGGGCACTTGCAGAGGAAAGTTCAGTTAGTTTTTGTTCAAAGCATATATATACTTAAATGTCAGAATATTTTAAGAAATAAATATCAACACCTCAGCAAAAATTCCCAAACACAATAAGAATGGGAACGGAAATTAGCATCCGAAAGGACCCTTGGCTAAACTCTTAACAAAGAGGAAACTCAAGTTATTTTAGCGGGAAGCCATGTTATTATAGTTCGTATTTAACAGTTTGATCCTCTACCAAATTAACGGTTGTTCTAAGAAAAAAGAATCAGGAAGAGCACAAAGCCTTACCATTACTTTGAGTATCGCATTCTCATCATAGACAAAGTCTCTTGATGGTATTTGAGGACTGTTGCTTTCTTCTACCATTTTGATGCCCGAAGAAACTTAGCCTGTGAAGAATCATGAGTACCAGAATCCACATTCGACTTGGCTGTACTCGTAAGTAATGGTGTATTAACATCTTTCAGACAGTCGATCTTGAGAAAACCCTCGAAGCGATCTTTACACATTTGAACTTTGAACCATTCAGTAGGCGTGTACAATGTAGTTTTCATGATTCTCGTCAGTTTAGGCTCTTCAATGCCAAACCTCTTACCAAGAGCGACCTGTGTAGAACAGCGAGGATCACCGGAGAAGGAGGATGAACGGTGGCGGAGCAGGTCGGAAATCGGAGAAGAAGGAGAGAGAAAAATCAGCTTGAATTTAATTGAGAAAGAAACTGTTACAGAAGTATGTTACTTGTAACAGACAAGTTTCAAGAAAATGCACAAGCCTCCCCACACTATATAAAATAACAACACAGCCCTGAATAAGAATAAGCTACATAAGAACCCTGAGCCGATCGGCTGGAAATTGGTCTAAGAATCAGCCGGTCGGCTGATCATTGCTTAACTCCTCAACACACCCCCCCCCCCCCCCCCCCCGCAAGCTCAGCGTGTGAAGAAAGTTGAGGACGCTGAGCTTGGAGGTGTGGCGAGCAAGGTCATCTGCAGACAGAGCTTTGGTGAACATGTCAGCTGGCTGAGCGACGGAAGCATTGAATTGAGGAGTGATCAAGCCGGAGCTGACATGTTGCCGAACAACATGGCAATCTAATTGCACATGTTTTGTTCTTTCGTGGAAGACAGGGTTTTTGGCAATGTGCATAGCAGATTTGTTATCACAGTGTAGGGAATAGGACAGGCAGCATCAATGGTGAGGTCTTTGAGGAGCCGAGTGACCCACACAAGTGCACAACATGTGTGAGCCATTGACCTGTACTCAGCTTCCGCATAGGAACGAGAGATGACCTGCTGTTTCTTAGTCTTCCATGAGACCAGGCATGACCCCAAGATGACACAGTAGCCTGTTATGGACCTTCGGGTGATTAGACACGAGTCCCAGTCAGCATCGCAATAGGCAGCAACCTGAAGACTGGTTTGAGCTGCGTAAAATAAGCCCTGAGCAGGACTCTCTTTGAGATAACGAAGAACTTTGTGAGCAGCTTGTAAATGGTCTTCAGTAGGAGCATTCATAAATTGGCTCAAAATATGGTCTGCATAGGCTAAGTCAGGCCTAGTAACAGTTAAGTAAATGAGCTGACCAACCAATCGCCTATAGCCTGGATCTGCCAAAGGAGTAGCTTTGGACATGGCTAATTTGTGCTTTGTGTCAATAGGGATGGTAGATGGCTTGCAGCCAAGAAGACCAGCCTCTTTGATGAGGTCCAAGGCATACTTTCTTTGGTTTAAAAATAGGCCTGACTGAGATCTTGCCACTTCAATGCCAAGAAAGTACTTGAGCTCACCCAGGTCCTTTAACTTGAAAGCTGCATGAATGAACTCTTTGACATGCTAAATCATAGGTGCGGATGTACCTATGATGATGATATCATCAACATAGACCAATATTACCAAGTAATGACCATCTTTGTGTAGAGTGAACAATGAGTAATCATTGAGACTGGAAATAAAGCCATATTGAAGAAGGGCATCACTGAGCTTTGAGAACCATTGTCTTGGGGCTTGTTTGAGACCATAGAGACTCCTCTTCAGCTTACACACCTTACCAGCTGCCTTTTCATTTTTGAAGAAGCCAGGAGGTAAAGTCATAAAGATTTCTGCATCAAGAGCCCCATGAAGGAAGGCATTATCAACATCAAGTTGAAAAAGGGACCAGTTCTTAGCAACTGCAACTGCTAGAAATATTCTCATTGTATTCATCTTCACTACTGGAGCAAATGTCTCATAAAACTCAAAGCCTTCCAATTGAGTGAAGCCTTTGGCCACAAGCCTAGCCTTGTATCTTGATGAGACGTATTTATACGACTCATCGAGTCAACAATTCCCACCAAATATGATATTTGATTATACGAACATGTGCTTGTTAATGTAGTTTTGCATTTCAGGCAATTTTGGAGTCTAAAGAGGAATCAGACTTAAAAGAGCATTTTTGTGCCAAGAGATTGCACTGTGCGAACGCATGGTCTGAGTGTGCGAGCGCATATCACTGTGCGAACGCACGGGATTTTCATGCGACTGGACCGAGCTATGCGAGCACAGAATCCGCGGACGCCTGAAGAATTACAAGGCACGGAGGTCTCTTGCATTTCGATAAATGTTGAGACGTCCGCGGGAACTAAATGAGAAGACGTCCGCGTTTCACACTGTCAAATCGAATTTCATATATTTTGATTTGCAATCATGGGACAATAATTGAAGAACACAATGACACATAATTCTTGAGGAAAGAAGACAGAATTCAAAGAAGAAGTGGAATAAAACAAGGAGCCACAATTCAAGGAAGTTGGTTGTGAGTAAACAAACTCACAACGGGACCACAAGAGGAGCCTATGTTTTCCACAAAGAGGAGCCTATGTTTTGAGTTTGTGTTATAAATAGAAGGTCTTAGCCTTAGGAAATAGGTATCCATCAAAGGGTCTAAGGATCCATACACTTGAGTTGAGAGCTCCTCTCTCTTCTCCTCACTTCAATACAACACTCTCTACTTGTTCTAGTTCTTGTTCTTGCACTCTTTACTTTCTTGTCAAGTTCTCAACTTCTCTCTACTCCCTCTTCTTTTGTTACGCACTTTACATTTCAAGTTACGCATTTTAGAGAATCCTTGTAATTCCGAATGTCTTTTAGCCCTTGTGTTCTTACCATGAACATGAGTGGCTAATCCCTTCACTATTCGGTTTGGGGTTCCTAATCTTATGCATACATTTTGAGGCACTTGCACTCATATCCTTTTACACGTCCCACTAGTCCTTGGATATCATTCCATGGATCAAATGGCTTAATTAAGTGGATGCTTGAAATGGCAAAGCTTGGTTAAGTTCATGATCCTTATTGTAACATCCATTTGATGCTTTGCCGCAATAATGGATAGTACACATAGATGAGCAATACCTTTGCGGGATTGTTTCATCTAATAAGGACTAGTTTAGAAGGTTTCAACCGTCCATAGTGAGGTAGTGGGGTTTCAATACCTTGGGTTGCCCATGGCACCACACTACTACCTAGTTCGGTGGAAATCGTGGTGTACCACCTTTGGTGGGGTACTTTAGGTTGTTACCTTTGCCGGAACAACCACACTCTATGGGATGTAAAATGGTTAATTGAATGTCTATTATGAATGTAGCATAAGAGAAGGTTCTTAATGTTGTAGCATAACCTTGAGACTCTTTCCTTAATGCTTCTTTGTGTTCAACTTGTTCTATGTGCCATATATTAGGTTAGAATTCCATTGGTTGAGTAGAGGCTCGAAAGAGCAAAGCTCTTCCATGGGTTCGTGAACTTCCGTGGATAAGTGGAAGCTCGAAAGAGCATAGCTTATTTGTGAAATTTAACCTCGTTTAAACACCATTTGGTTGATCGGAAATGATCGATCAAATGGATGCACATAAGCTAAAATACTTCGAAAGGAGGAATTAGCCCAACTAGAACAAGAGTTCTATGTCCTGAAAAGGACTAGACGGTGTGGCAAGTCGAGTGCTTGAAATGGCCTTGATACATCTTGAACATGTAGTATGATCATTAGAGGTCAATGATGAGTTGAGCCACAACAAAAGGCCCCTAGACCGAATACCATTCTCCTGATCACCATCACCTTGCATTTACTTTTCTTACTTTTTGCATCAGTTCTTAACTTTTCCAAAACCCCCAATTTGCATTTACTTTCTTTACTGTTTTCCTAGAACAACAAGTAACCATTACAACTCCTCTGGGTTCGACCCCTACTTACCGCTCTACTAACCAATAGTGAGCCCACGAGTAGTGGAGATTATAAATGTTTTTGCGCAGGCACGACGACGGCCTGTCATATCTCTCAATAGAACCATCAGCTTTTCTCTTGATTCTGTAAATCCATTTACTACCAACTGCAATCTTATCCTTGGGTAGATCAGCTAATTCCCAGGTGTCATTAGCAGCAAGAGCATGGAGCTCAGCATGCATAGCTTTAACCCAGTCAGGATTCTTGCTAGCTTGAGCATAAGAAGTGGGAACATCATCAGTAACATTTTGGAGGGCATAATGTTGAAAGGACTTAGAACAGCCAGAATAATCAACAAACTGTTTAATAGGATAAGGAGTTGTAGCCTTGGTAACATTTGTGCATATAAAATCTCTAAGGGGCACAGATGGTCTAGGTACTCTACAAGTCCTTCTAGAAGCATCTGATGAGACAACTGGTTGTGGAGGACCATTGTCATCAGTGGAAAGATGTCCAACATGAGTATCATCAGTGGAAAGATATTCTTCCTCAGGCTCAGTGGGAGCATAAGGTAAGGCTGCAGTATTTTCAGTAGTAGGATTGCTTACTCCTTCCATCCTTTGACATATCTTGGCAAAAGGAAATATATCTTCTCTAAAGATGACATCTCTACTGACATGAAAGGTATGTGACTGTAGATCAAAGATTTTGTAGCCCTTTTTGCCATAAGGATATCCAAAAAAGACACAAGGTTTAGCTCTTTCATCAAACTTGGACTTAGATGGAGCAATATTGGTCATGAAGCAAAGACAGCCAAATGACTTCATATGATCAAATGCTGGAGGAATGTTGAAGAGTACCTCAAATGGTGTTTTTCCATTCAGCAATGGAGTGGAGAGCCTATTAATAATATGCACTGCAATGAGAACACAGTCTCCCCAAAAATGATCAAGCACTTGAGACTGGAATTTAAGAGCTCTAGCAATTTCTAGAATGTGTTTGTGCTTTCTTTCTGCTACCCCATTCTGCTGAGGTGTGTAAGTACAAGAGACCTATTGAAGACAGCCAACTGAAGCCAAAATTCCAGTGATCTTGTTACTGAGAAATTTTGCTCCATTGTCAGTCCTAATAGTCTTGATAAAGCAGTTAAACTGAGTTTGTACCATTTTATAGAAATTGATTATATGATCAGCTGCTTCCCCTTTAGCAATCATCAAGTAAACCCAAGTAGACCTAGAGAAATCCTCCACAATGGTCAGAAAAATAATTGGAGCCAGTAATGGTTGGAACTTTGTAAGGTCCCCAAATGTCAACATGCACAAGTTCAAATAAGGCTGTTGAACTGGTAGTACTGATAGAAAAAGGTAATCTTGATTGTCTTGCCAAAGGACATATATCACAATTGTTTTTCAGAGATTTACAATAATTGATATTAGGAACATATGGACTCAAAGTATCACAGACTTTATTGTAAGGGGCATGACCAAGTCTTATATGTCATAGGGAAAGAAGATTGTCAGTAGACTGAACACTAAGGCACTTACTTGTCTTTGCTTGAAGTTGATATAAGCCTTGAAGATATTCACCAGTCACCAGAGAAGTCATTGTGGCTGGGTCCTGTATATCACACTTCTGTTTAGTGAATTTAACTGTAAAACTGGAATCAGCAGTAAGTTTCCCTACAGAAATCAGATTAAACTTGATCTTTGGAACTAATAAGACATCAAGCAACTTGATCTTATCATTCAAATAATGAGTGCCAGTGTGGGTGACAAGAACCCTTTCCCCATTAGGCATCAAGACATCATAAGGGACAGTTAAGGCCTTCAAGTGAGTGAGAAGATGAGCATGAGGAGTGATGTGGTATGTGGCACCACTATCAACAATTCAACAATCTGTACTCAAAGTGATAGAAGATAAACAAGCAATACCTGCCATGTGAGATGAAGATTTGTCACTGACAGTATTGAAGTATCCCATCAGCTGATTGAGCTTCTCCTGCATGTCTTGCATCATTTTCATTAATGGAACTTGCTGCTCATTGGCCTCTTGAGTAACATAAGTCTCTTTGTTCCCTTGCCCTGCACTAGGAATGTGATCAGTAATTACATTATTAACAGAGCTCTTGTTACCTTTATTGTTGTTAGACATCCCTTGAGATTTATGCAGTCTGTGGCCGGGTGGATATCCATGCAACTTGTAACAGGTGTTCCTGCTGTGACTAGGAGTTTGACAGTGATTACAAAATAGTCTTCTAGATCTGTTTTGAGTCCTCTCAGCAGTATTATTCCTAGCATTCTGTCTGTTGTAGTTGCCATTATTGTTGCTGTAAAATGAGGACTGGTTGGAATTGTTGGACTGACCAACATACATTACAGAGATTTCTGGGACAGGGGATCTGCTAAGGCCTCTTTGAACTTCTTCAGTAATCAAAGTCTTATATACCTTATCAATAGGAGGCATAGGCTCAGCATGAAGAATTTGAGTTCTCACAGCTTTATAAACATCATTCAGCCCCATCAAGAATTTCATAACTCTGTCCATATCCTTTTTAGTCATGACATAGTTGCTCATTTTGCAATTTCCACCAAGATCACACAAAACATACTCAATGAGAACATCTTCTTCTGCCCAAAGAGTTTCAATTTTACTGAAATAGCTAGCTATGCCCAGATCTCCTTGCTTCAGGGCATAAATCTCCTCTTGGAGTGCACAGATACCCGGACCATTTGAGCCACCAAATTTCATTTTCAAATGAGACCAAGCATGTATACAATCTCTAGAGTGAATAAGAGAGGCACCAATTTATTTAGAAACAGAACTCATAAGCCAAGATAGAATAACATTGTTACACCTTTCCCATCTAGAAAGTTGATATGCATCGGTAGGTCGAGGAACATGTCCACGAGCAAAATCAAGTTTCATTATAACACCTAAAGCAACTTCCATGGATTTACGCCAAGGTATGAAATTGGCCGAACCAAGGAGAACTTGGGAAACCAAAGGAGAAGAAACATTTTAATGAACACTAACATACAACGGATCATCAGCAGGATTGATCGGAACTACAACATGTGTAGGATTTGCAACAGCAGCCGCATCAGTTTGTGCCATAATCGCAGCAAAAAATAGACAAAAAAACAAGAACAATCAGCTGATCGAATTGACCAAACGAGAGACAGATCCTATGCAATCAAGAACACCTGGATATACCAGATCGATGTGCGGGCTCTGATACCATGTAGAACAGCGAGGATCATCGGAGAAGGGGGATGAACGGTGGCGGAGCAGGTCGGAAATCGGAGAGGAAGGAGAGGGAAAAATCATGTCACCATCATCATCATCTTACTATTCATCATATTACTATTCATTATTATCATATCACCATCATCATAATCATTATTATTCACCATATTACTATTCATCATCATCATGTCACCATCATCATCATATTACTATTCATCATCATGTCACCATCATCATCATCTTACTATTCATCATCATCATATTACTATTCACCATATTACTATTCATGTCATCATCATATTACTATTCAACACCATGATGATGATGATGCATGATGCATGAAGATGATGATGATGGATGATGATGCATGATGCATGAAGATGATGATGATGGATGATGATGATGATGACATGATGATGATGATGATGATGATGATGATGATGATGATGATGATGATGATGATGATGATGATGATGATGATGATGATGATGATGATGATGATGATGATGATGATGATGATGATGATGATGATGATGATGATGATGATGATGATGATGATGATGATGATGATGATGATGATGATGATGATGATGATGATGATGATGGTGATGATGATGACATGATAATGATGATATGATGATGGTGGTAATTTATGTTATGTTAATTTAATTTATGTTATGTTAATTTAATTTGTATTAATTTATGTTAATTTATGTTATATTGTGTTAATTTATGTTATGTTGATTTATATAATACAAATTTAAACTTCAAAAAACAAAATCTTAATATTTCAAATTTAATAAAAGGTCTACTCGTCCCATTAAGATAGCTCACAAGGTTCATCCATGACCAGTTAAAGAAGGACCCTCAATCAAAAAGTGCAACAAATACTATATACGTGTCAGAAATCCCGGCATTGTAGTATTTGAATGTCTCCTGAACTTAGAAACTTTGAACTTGGATATCCATTCCATTTCTATCTAAACTAATCAGGTCCCATTCTTTCGTCTCAGTCTAAAACATAAGTTCTGTCATTATAATTGAAAAAAAATCATAATGTACATTTATTGTGGTCGCTGAAGACTAGCCTGATAAACATGAATCTTGTACAAAAACTAATAAAAATGTAAAAGACAAAAGAGCAAAAAATTTCAGAACTAAGAGCATCTCCACCATGGTTTTTTTGAGCATCAAAAGTGAGCATGAGAGATGATCAAAAAAATCATGCATCCCCATCATGGTTTTTTTGAGCATCAAAAAAACCATCACATGGTTTTTTAGGGAGGTGTTAATCGCACCCCTCACAAGACAAAAAAATTTGTGGGCTCCATGCCCATTTGACAATTTTACCCCTCTGTACAATCATATTTACATGTTATGCCATTTAATTTTGTATATGTTTTAAAGTTTAATTAAATGCTAATTTAAATTCAATTAAATAATGATTAATATTATAAATTAATTGTACCTAATATAATTTATTTGTATCATATTTATTTATATTATTATAAATCAAAAAAATTAAAATTAAAATACAACATGTGCCAACTTTTTAAAAATTATTGTACTTGATTTTTTAAATTTTAATTGAACTTATAATTAGGAGTGAGTGAGTAACTAGTTTTATTTTATTTAGGGCGAATAATAATTTATTTCGTTTAGTTTGGATTTAGGACGAATAATAATTGATTGGATAGCTCAACATTAAATTAGATTCAACAAAACATGCAACGGTGCTAAAAATAAATACATAAACAAGTAGACATATTTAATCAATATTTCCTCCAAATTGTGCTCATGGAGGCCCCATGCTTGTGATTTCGCGCCATAAATCAGCTCGTACTTGATATGATGATGCCCATCCTTTAGCCTCGTACGATGAATGATTCCACCACCATGTTGGTATAGGTGGCACCGGATGCCCATCTTTTAATCACCACTACAATGCCATTTTCCAAACCAACCCTCTTTGCCCAATTTAGCATATCTTCTCTATTTTCAAATATCTGCACAAATGGTGGACATTTATGATGTTTTTTAATTATGTAAATAAGCATACAATAATGACACTAACCTGGTTTGTGGTGAATTCGGATGTATAATCCCGATTCTTGTTGGATATACTTTCCTCACTGCGAGGATCACTCCCGTATGACCAGCTATTTGAAAATCCCGCAAAACTATCATTATCCATGGTAGAGAGATACGGTTGTCTTAAAGAAGTGTGAGTGAGTGACTTGCTACTTATAAGTCTATCCATTATATAGACTACATTATGTACGTTTAAAATTTGAAATCCAAAAAGTTAGTGGGAAATAACAGATTTGACAATACATTACGAAACAAAAATAGACAACTCACTGCCAAGATTCTCTGGCAAAAGCAAATTACACTATTCATAGGTAGTGGACAGAAACAGATTTGACAATACATTACGAAACATAGATTGACAACTCACTGACTAGATTCTCTGGCAAAAGAAAATTATACTATTCATACATAGTGGACAGAAACAGATTTGACAATACATTACGATAGACAACTCACTGATACATTACGACAAAATAGACAACTCACTGACAAGGTCCATAATTTATTTTTTTGAATTAACAGTAATATCTCATTAATTAATATATATTACATATATTAACTTCTAAATACATGTAAGTTAAAATTATTAACTATAATATATGTAATATATTAATACTAATTTTTAAATATTTTTAAATCATCATTTATAGTATATAATATATATTATATTAATACTAAATTTTAAATATTTTAAAATCATTTGTATATATTAATACGAAATTTTAAATATTTTAAAATCATTTTTTAGAAATTTTAAATATTTTAAAATCATTTTTTATAATATATATAATATATATAATACATATAATAAGTAGAATGGCAGAATGGGAAATATACCTGGGCTCCACATGGGGGGTGTGGGGGGTGGGGGGGTGCGATTAATACTGGCCGGTTTTTTATGAAAATGAGCATCCCATGCTCTTTTTTCATGTTTTGAGCATGAGAATGAGCCAATCGCAACGCGACACGTGTCCTGTGTAAGAAACAGTACAGTTTTTATTTTGATCTTGCAACGAATATATTTTCTAAATTACAAATTAAAATAAATCAAAATAAATACCAATATTCATAATTTTTTGAGCTCTATAAAACGAGATACACTTTGATATATTTTTATTAATCTTAACATTTATGAGCTATAATTTATGTAGTGATGAGAGAGATTGATGATAAACTTTTTTTTTGGATCATGAGTGGGGTGCATGTGATTGAAAAAACCATGAAGGATGATTAGATGAGAGAGAAAAAGGATGAGAGAGATGGATGGTATGGTTTTTTTGATCATGGTGGAAGATGCTCTAATAGAGAAAGATGACTCACATCAAAACGAAAAGCTTATCTGCAAAAACACTCCTCCTTCTCTCTTGCCACAAACCCAGCGACCTTCCTTTTTTTTCCACCACCGCCTAGCCTTCCCTCCCCCTCCCTATGCCGCTGCTCCTCTGTCAATGCACCGGCCAGCGGTCTTCCCATGGATTTGAGGTCTTCTCTGCGTCTTGTGCACCGCCGGAGACAATCGTGGTGTGGCTGCGGAGACGTGGTCAACTCGGATGGCTCTGGATACGGTGTGGTGGGGTTCTGATCTGCTCATGGTGGAGGCTTTTTGGGCTTGTACTGGTTGGGGTTAGCCGGGGACAGTTGGTTGCTGGGGAGGTTGCGCTGGGTGGTTGGTTTGTACATATGGTCTGCGCCGGAGGGGTTCCTTCTGGGCTGTTTTGGGCGGCAGTGGCTTCGTGTCGCTGGTTTTTTTGTTCTTTTGATGTGGGTCGGTGGTTTTCGCCGGTGGATGGATGGTGGGCCGGTTTCGACCGGATTTTGTGTACAGTTTAGTCTAGGTTTTAGTGTGCACGGCTTAGGCCAGTTTTTTTAGGCCGGATGGACGCTGCGAGAATGCTTTCCAGAGTATTCCGGTCGTTTTACAGCTGTGGATGATGGGATGACGTGCCCACGCCAAGGCGAAGTGGAGCTGCGGACTCTTATTTTTTTTACGTTTTATGTTTTTCTTGTCTGTTTAGTTCCCGACTGATTAACTTGTTCCAGCTTTAAGACATCGGCTTGCCGTTGTCTTTGTGATTCACAGCTTATATCGAGAGAAAAAAATAGAGAAAGATGACTCTATGTGGCATATATATCATACTAAAGTAATTGGTTCCTTATGATGATGTATGGGTTCCCTTTGTAACTTATCTGTCCTCATCTGCATAACAAGCTCATTGTGCAGCTTGCTTTCTAGGATGTGTCGGTACTCCCTACAACTATACTAAAGTGAAGACAGCGTGCTTTCTGAGGCTGGTGCATTACCACTTCGGAAACATTTAGAGCAATAGGAAACAAGACATGCTAGGGTGTCCAAACCTTCTCCCTCGGATCACCATGGCACACGGCGTAGTCTCCTCGCACCTTGCACGAGCTCGCCCATATTTTCCTAGGTGAAGTCCCAGACCCGCCCGGGTGTCGTCGCACCCACCCGGGTCTCGAGTTCTCCTCTTCCGGCTTAATCTCGCCCCCGGCCGAGCTTGGCCAGACCTGCTCGGGTGTCCCTTGAAAGAGAATTTTTAATCCTTGGCTATAAATAGAAAGCTTGAGCTTGGGGCACAAGCATCTGAGTTTTTCGAGGGAGAGCTTGATTTTGGAAATCCAGAGACCTAACTTGGGGAAGAAAACAGAGCAGATTATCGCGAGAGATCAAAGATTCAACGAGCTACATCGTCTACATGGTATCCTCGTCCTTGATTTCTATTTCTACACTATTTTTGGTTTAACTCACCATGAGTAGTTACTAGTCTTCTTTATTTGTGCTTAATTTTATCGTTCTTGCAAGTTTTACATTGAATGAGATGTTTGCATGCTAGAACGTATTTAGGTTAATTGTCAAAAGATGAATGATTCCTAGGTATTAACCAGATCATATGAAATTGATATTAGGTCATGGTAGCTACACTGGTAGTACATGAATTAATAGGAAAGTTGACTTTATTGTCTGAAAAACCTCAGGCTTAACTTATTGAAATCGTTGATAATTCGTGGATGGGCGGCGTTCAACAACTCATATTAATCTAGACAATGATCCGTGGATGGACGACTTGTCTAGTGTTATTTTGGTTTATTTCTATATTCGATAGTATGATTATTTTACGCGCTATTGTTGCATGATTTGTAGGTTGACACGGGTAAAGTTTGATCCAAGGATTCTTCCTCTGATCAAATCAAAACTCTTTTTATTTTCTGTATTTAGTTTCTCCAATTGTTTCACATCAAAAACCATTTCATTATTTGGAATAGCTGAATAGGTCGCCTGTTAGCTAGTAATCAATCACACACATTGTTCCTTGGTTCGACCCTTGTCTTACCAAGGTTTATAAATTATTTTTTTATTACAGTTTGGCCCTTAAAACTAATAACTTGACAACTATAAACGGTTAATGCTAATGTAAAAACACAAGTTCTGATGGAAGACTTATTTTTCATTGATTAAAAAGTCAGCTTATATAAGTGATGGATGATGGACCAAAGTTATACGAATCAGAAACACAGTATAACCCCCTTATTTAGACTGTTTGTCTATCTAACTTCTACGTGTTAGTCCCGATATATTTCCACAGGGCATTTTAGAGACTGAAGTGAAAACACGCTAAGGAGAGGATTTTATGCTGAAAAGATAACAAGAGTCAATCCAAGGTCAAGATCATATGCCGACTGAAGAAATATGAAGGATCCTGACGTTGAAGCACTCGTAATAAATTAATCAGAAGAATCAGGAGTGAAGTCAAGACAGCCCGGAGAAGAAACACATTGACAGTTTTGTGAAAAGACTGCACAAAACTGTACAAATCTCACATTGGACAAGGATGACCGGCCACTTGAAGAAGTGGTGGCCAAGGGAGGAGCTCCTCCTCCTTGGCCACCGCCTACCGGCGGCTTGGGGTGGTGGTGACCGGCGGCTTTTGCCCCTCCTCCACATGTCACCACCACCTTCCTCCTCCTCCACCACTCCTCTTCCTCCATGTGTGGCCATCTCCTCCCTTGATTTTCTCCTCCAATCAAAATGCAACACTTGCCACCCATCTCCTCCACTTTGGGCTATAAAAGGAGGAGCTCCTCCTCCTCATTTCACACACCAAAATCTCAATTCACTTCTCTCTCTAGAAGTTGTAATATTTGTAACGTTGTAATCTTGGCTTTGGAAATAAAGGATAGCTCCATTGGCGCTTCAACGGTTGTAAGTAATTCTTAGTATTTATTCAACTGTTTTATTTCCTTAGTTATAATGTTTAGCGCGATGAATAGTAGCTAAACTTGTAGTTCGGTCTAAGGGGCGCGCTTGTATTATAAAATGTTTTAGACTATTAACTTAGTGTCTAGTCTAAGTATTCAAAACTTATTCTATGTGCCATATATTAAGTCAGAACGTCCAAGGTAGAGTGGATGCTTGGAATGGCAAAACTCTACAGCGGGGTTCGTAAACTTGTACGGATAAGTGGATGCTTGGAATGGCAAAGCTTATCTGAGAAGTTTGACTCATCTTAAACACCATTTGGTTGATCGGGAATGATTGATCAAATGGACGCACATAGGCTAATATAACCGGGAATGGAGTATTAGTCTAAATAGAATAAGTGTTCTACGTCCTTGGAATAGGCTAGACAGTGTACGCAAATCGAGTGCTTGGAATGGCCTTGATACACCGTTTGAATACTTAGGAGAGTCACTAAAGGTCAATGATAAACAGGATATAATACAAGTCCCCTGAAACCGAACATTTCTCTTTAATTATAAACTGCAATTTACTTTCCAGTATTAAAATCAACCAACCAACCAATCAATCAATCAAAATAGCTGGTAGCTTTAAAACCAACCAACCGACCTTAAACACGCTCCCACGCTGCGTAATCCCCCCGAAGAACAATTATTCCCCTGGTTCCCTTGGGTTCGACCCCTACTTACCAAGTACTACCCAGTAGTATAGTTGCGAGTAGCGGACTATAAATTTATTTGCACAATCGCTTTGACGACGAGCGGTTCTGTCAATGGACCATAATTATACGAATCAAAACACAGTAAAACCCACCAAATTAGACTGTTGGTCTATTTAACTTCAACTTGTTAGTCCCGATATATTTCTACAGGGTATTTTGGCGCTTAGAGAGAAAACACGCTAAGGAGAGGATTTTACGCTGAAAAGATATTAAGAGTCAATCCAAGGTCAAGATCAGACGCAGAACGAAGAAATCTCAAGATCCTGACGTAGGAATTACTCAAATCAAATCCAACCGAGGAACAATCAAAGTCAGACGGAGCAAAATTGGATTGATAGTTTTGTGAAAAGACTGCACAAAACTGTCAAAACTCATCCATGGACCAAGTGATCGGTGGCTTTGGGTAAAATGGATGACTCATGGGTGGCTTCTCCTCCTCCTCCTCCTTGGGTGACCGGTGGCTTTGAGAGCCAAAGCCACCTTGCCTCCTCCTCCAACCGGCAACCGGCGGCTTTGGCTCCTCCATGGAGAAGTTGCCATGTGGTGGCTTCTCCTCCGAATGCTCCTTCCCTCCTCCTCCACCCTTGGATGCAACACCACATGCCACCATCTTGGCCCTCCATTCTCCTCCCCTTAGCCTATAAAAGGAGAGCTCCTCCTCTCATTTGTATCATCCACAAAATTTGTAAATCACTTATATCTCTAAGTTTTGGTTACTTTGTAAGTTTGGTTTCTGGAAATAATACTCCTGTTTGTTCTTGAGTATTATACTCTTTGAAATAATACTCCTGTTGGTTCTTGAGTATTATACTAATTGGAAATAATACTCCTGTTTGTTCTTGAGTATTATACTTTAGAGAATACTCCTGTTGGTTCTTGAGTATTCAGTAGGAAATTAGGAATACTCCTGTTGGTTTTTGAGTATTCCACCCCTTTCCCTCTTACTGTTTTCAAAAACCCCCGAGTATTTAGTTATGATATCCTCGTCCATGGATAATCGTAGCTAAACTCTTTATTCGGTTAAAGGGGTGTTCTTGTTTTATAAAATGTTTAATTCTTTTAGTTTCTTTTCTCTGTATTCAAAACTTATTCTATGTGCCATATATAGTCAGAATTTCCAAGGTTGAGTGGAAGCTGTCACAAGCAAAGCTCTTCCATGTGGATTCGTGATCATACTCGGTAAGTGGAAGCTGTCACAAGCAAAACTTATCGAGGAGTTCGACTTATCTAAAACACCATTTGGTCGATCGTCACTGAGAGATCAGGTGGATGCACAAAAGGCTAAGATACTTCGAAAGGAGGAATTAGTCTGAAGCAGTGTTCTAAAAAACGGCCGCCTAGGCGCCGCCTAGGCGGCCTTTTTTTAGAACCCGTTCCGTTTTATGCAATTAGGCGGTCCTGGGCGGCGCCTGGGCGGTCCTGTGCGGTTAAATCGGCTTCTGGGCGATCTAAATCGGTTTCTAGGCAGAATGGTCAACTACATGTCAATAGTCAAACTTGAAGGGCTTATTTGTTAATTTTTAAAAATTAACTTATTGAAACTAGGGATTTAGATTTCAATGCTTCAATTTGTATTGTTTCTGCTGCATGTTTCTTATTTTTCATAATTTGGATTTGATTAAATGTTCATATTTCTTTGCAATGTGCTTGAACCCATGAATTGATTAAAAGTTTACATTCTGGATAATATGGAGGAAGAAATTTGTATATTAAATAATGTATATATAATTATATATTTAAAAATATTAAAAATTCAAAACCGATTAATCCCCGCCTAGGCCCCGATTAATCCCCGATTAATCCTTGGAGACCCTTTCCGCCCGATGTCCGCCTAGCATTTTTTGGAACATTGGTCTGAAGTAGAACAAGTGTTTTCAAACAGTGTGGCAAATTGAGCGCTACGAAAGGGCCTCGATGCACGTTTGAATACTTAGAAAAGTTACTAAAAGAATAAACAGGCTATAATACAAGGCCCCCTAAGACCGAATGCTTTTCTTTAGTCTTAAACACCCCTGTATTTACTTTTACGAATCGCTCGATCAACTACAACCATCAACCGCTCATCTACCGGAGGACTTGACAATCACGCATCACCCGCTGTAAGTCTTCTTTATATTTTCAGTATTTACTTTTCCTGTCATTTACTTTTCCTGTCATTTACTTTTCCTGTCATTTACTTTTCCGCACTCAAAACCAAAAACAACCAAAAACAGTAGCTTAGTTAATCGCGCTAAAATCTCAATCAACCTAAAACACGCTCCCTCACTGTACAATTCCCTCAAAGAACGACTATCCACCTAATTCCCTTGGGTTCGACCCCTACTTACCACTTACTACCCAGTAGTGTAGTCGCGAGTAGCGGAAAATATAAATTTATTTTGCACAGAGAACATTGCACCTTAACGACAGTGCAATGGGCTCCGTCAATAAGCTTTACACTAACAGAAACATGGGAAAGTGGATAGAGTACACGTCCATGACTTCTACCTTATTCCTACAAATAAGCAAAGCGGTTTACTCTAACCATGAAATAAAACTGAATAGAAAAACCTATTTTATAGCACCTCACTGCCATGATGCAAAATTGAGCTCTTCCATATGACTCGGTCTTGCATGTTAAATATTCTCCAACAGTTAAAAATACGCTTATCACATACTCTCAGTTACCACTTGGTCTGTAATAGCCGTAGACGGTGTAGAATGTCTGAGCAAGAGTAAGCAAAAGGAGAATAACAGCAGCAAATAAAGATATGATGGTCCATGGATTACTGAAATAGTTGCGTTTCAGACTTTCTCGCCATGTATGCCACCTGAACCCGTGGAAGAAATCATCAAGTACTATATCCGCCAGTAAGGATAGGTAGCTTATACTTCTGCTATGGAAAACTACTTGCTGACCAAGGTGGTTAAAGAGGTCAGCAACCACAGCATCGCTTCCAAGCGAGTGCTTAATTATGCCGCAGTAGTGCAGGTATCCAACATCTTCAGGCGAGTTGATCAAGTTGTCCATGAATATGACATATGAGGTAAAGCCACTGTCGCAATCAAGATGACATTGCTCGAAAGCAATCAAGTTGAGGAAGAGTGACTTGGTGCCGTCGTGGATTAACAGTGTGGGAATTTTTAGAATCCTATTTTTGTACTTTACGTCCCAAAAGCGATCTGTTCTACGTCTCTTGAATTTAAATCCTGCATCCCTTAGTGCAGTCACACAAGGTATCCACTGCTTCTGCCCCCTAATGACTGCCGCGTGGTAATAACTCGACCATCTCGACCATCTCTTCTTCATCCAAACTCTCTCGATCGGTTCTGGTAGACCCCGCCAGTAGTACTGCCACAAGATCAGTCTATAAAACAATTCTAAACAATGAAGACTATCTTGATCTAACAAAGGATCTAATGTAGTTCCATAAGACTCCAATATAACATAGGACTCGCCTGCAGGAGCCAACGGTTCAAAAAACATTAACGCAAGTTTCGACACGAGTCGTTTCTGTTCAGGCTGCCCCAGCTGAATCCCAAGTAAGAGATCAAGAACAAAAAGTGGTAACTGGTTTTCAAGCATGATCAAATCTCTTTGTATCCTATGCATCATCGAGCCACGCGTTGAAAAAATAGGATCATTTCTCGCATACCCCAATTTCTCAAATCCGTCGGCAGCTCCTTGGAACAGCTCGAGAATAAAGCACCCATCAAGCAATATCATCAACACAAACTCATCACTCTCAAAACTTATCGGCTCTTCATAACACGCACGAATTCTATCTTCAATTTCCTTCAATCCATTCAAATATATCTTAACATCGTGCTTGGTTCGTTTCAAAATTTGCTGGAGGGAGCGCCATTTTTTCTGATCCATGCTCCTTAATCGCTCCTTTCCGTGATGATAAGGGCCTATAGAGACAATCTGGGGCACATATGATCTGTCATTTCCTTCTCTCAAATGATGCGGCACCTTGTTAATGCATTGCTTGGCACAAGTACTGGTTGCTACATCATCTTGGCAAGCTTGATCAAGCTTGTCACTAATGAATACCACCCAGTCAGAGTCAGAATCAGGTGGAGGCTTGTTGTGCTGCTCATCATCAACAAGGACATTTAGGGTTTGTTGTTGGGGCGAGGGTGGGAGAGGTTGTAGTGGTGGATGGCGGGAGGAGGAAGTGACTACAGAGGCCTTAACTGTTTGTTTGAGCTTGAGGTTGATGAGCCACTTGCTGAGTCGCTCCTTGGTGAAAATTGGAACTTCTCGAAGGTGATGAGGTACCACCATTCTCAGTTCAGCTAGTTGAGAATGTTTTTGTTTTCTGGGTGATGAAAAAAAATGTGTGCGAGGTTTTACGTTTTAGGAATGGAAGGTGGGCATATATATATATAGATGAGTGGGATTAGGATCAGGTGCAAAATTCATATTTTTATAAAAATACAAAATAATCACATCCTTTGATTTGTAATTTCGATGGATGAGATTAAGTGAAAATAAATAAATAAAAATTCAAATTAATATTATATTAGGGGTAAATATGGAATACAACATTATTAATCTCTCTCTCTGATAGCTCTAGAATACATGCATTTTAGGCGACCTTTACGCTTACTGTTTCGGTCATTCCTTTACGATTTCACCTGCTATTTGATGCCTTGTGGTTCATTTCAGGCCCATTTCAGAGATTTAGCTGAGAACACAAGTGAACAGTGATTTCGGAGCAAACCGAGCCTTCTCGAGCGATAAGTGAGCAAAACAGAAGTCGGAACAAATTCATCTCAAAATCATGCGTTCGCATGATATCAATTCATGCGTTCGCATGATATCAATTCATGCGCTCGCATGACCCCGACCAGACGCATGAAGAAAGAAGGCGATCGCACAACCAAAGGACCATGCGATCGCACAAACATATCATGCGATCGCATGATTCAGATCAGTCGCATGAGATATTGATGCGATCGCATAAAAGACCATGCGAGCTCAACTGAAGATCAACTTTCCAAGACCATGCGAACGCATGAATCCAGATCATGCGATCGCATGACACAAACCAGTCGCATGACATTATCATGCGAGCGCACGTTTCAGGCCAAGATCGCATAAAGTTTCAACCTTTAGACATCATGCGATCGCATGAATTTACACCATGCGAACGCATGACGTCGTAAAGCAGCAGTTTTTCTGACTTACTATAAAAGGAAATTAGGGTTTCCAAAACCGTGTGTTGATTTTCTGGGATTTTTCTGAGCATTGGAAGAGAAGAAAGCTTGGAGAAGAAGCCGGAATTTTACATCATCATCAACTACTTGGATCGTGGATCGTCCTTCATCATTATTCCTCCATATTGGTTCTAGAATCCTAAACCCAACTTTGTTTATGTTTTTCTACTCATCTACTATTGATATGGGTTGTAATCTCACCATGAGTGAGTAGTGATATTGGTTGGGGTTCTATGAACCCCTAGGCATGTTTGTGACGTTTTGAATACCATGAATACAATTGATGAATGAATTTTACACACAATTCTTCTTCGTTTAAACTTAATGTTTTTGGATTACCTATGACATGTTTTTTTTGACAAGTCCGAAATAGGGATTCTAGTTGATTTCATGCTTGACGTAGCTAACCCCTGAAAAGTATGATTTCAAAGAAACTAAACGAAGGAGCATTAGGATTTTAGTGTTACATGGCGATGCTTTAATCTTAATGAGAATGGCTTGAATTTAATAAGTGCATGATTTATCTAGCCAATAAAGCGCGAGTGTGAGGCTAGATAAATAATGCGCTATAGCACCAATAAAGCGCGAGTGTGAGGTGCTATGCGAGGTGTAACCTCTTGGTGCTAGGTTGTAGCGCGAGTTGAACCTAGTATTAAAGTTACATGGCTAAATTCTATATGTGTATGTTCGAATTCATCAATGGTGTTCTAATTTGCCGTCACAATAATTGTCTAGGAGGGGATTAGAACCCTAGTCATCTTTAATTGATTGTTTACCTATTTCATCGACTAAATCTCTTTCTAGGATAGTAAATCATTTTGCTACCGACCTTTTTTTTGAGGATCAAACCCCCCCAAACCATAGACATCTTAGATTTAATCGTTAGCACTAATTAGTTTAATCACCTATCTTTTGGGTACGACCTTGGGTTTCCCAAGTCAAAATATAAATGTTTTGATTAACCGTGTTTGGCATAAGTATTTGATAATTCTTATCGAATATTTACACTGAATTACAATCGATCAAATGGCGCCGTTGCCGGGGATAGGTTAATTAACTATTGTGCTATTAGATTATCTAGCTTGTTTACTTTTCTCTTTTCCTTAGCCATTGCTTGTGTTGAGATTGACCTTGTCTATTTCTCTTGCCGCTCATTGCTAAGAATTTTCTTCGTTCTTGCAGGCACTTGAATGATCACAAGATTTCAAGGAAAGAAACACGTAGCAATTGGTTCTTCTTCAGATACTTCTCAACCACCCGTTAAGAGAGGGAGAGGTAGACCTCGCAAGAATCCAGTAGCCCCTATTCCGGCTATTGCTCCTGTTGTTCCACCAGCTTTCCAAGGCCCTAGACCTCGCCCGCCTCCACTTTTAGACCCGCTACCTTATCTGCCACCGGGGTTTAGAATGGAGGACGATCTTGAAAACCGCAATTTGCCACCAAGAGACAACCGTAATCGTAGAGTCGATGGAGATGAGGTCGAAAATCCCCTTGCTAGAGAAGAGGGTAATAATGATAGACGAAACCGTAGGGACCCTCCTCCCCCTCGAAATCACAATCGAAACAATAGATACGAGGAAGAGGAGGATGAAGACGAGGATGAAAGACCCGTAGGGGACTACATGACTCCCACCCTCGAGGGAAATGGCTCGGTTATTCAACCTCCCGATGAGGATGCCTTTGATTTCGACGTTAAATCATCTCTAGTGCACATGATCACGAATGACCAATTTCAAGGAGCCGGGAATCCCTCCAATCATCTAGCCAACTTCCAAGAATATTGTCGGACATATAAACCAAAGAATGTGCCGGTCGAGCACGTGTATCTGAAGTTATTCCCTTCTTCACTCTATGGGGATGCCAAAGAATGGCTACAGAATCATGATCCGGGCACTTTTCGTACTTGGGAACATTTGGCTACGGCTTTTCTTAACAAGTTCTTCCCTCCGTCTAGAACCAAGAAGTTCACGGATTTCATTCTGACATTTTCTCAAAGGGATAACGAGCTTTTCCACCAAGCGTATGATCGTTTCAAACATTATTTGAGGGAGTGCCCTCATCACAATTTCAGAAAAGCGGATTTGATGCGTTATTTCTACTTGGGAATGAGCAAAGAAGCTAAAAACCAAATGGATACGGCTAGTGGCGGGGCTATCATGGGCTTATCGGCTAATCAAGGGTTCAAAGTTGTGGACAAAATCTCTTTAAACTCCGATAGATATCAAGGAGTGGACCACAAAAAGATGGCCAAGTCAAGGGATGACACCTCAAATTCCGAAATGAAGAGAGAAATGGCCGACTTGACTAAGAAAGTGGAGAATATGTTCAGTATGGTGAACTCTGTTGAGGCAACAAAAGCTAAAGCTGAAAAAGAAAGAGTCTCGGCGCAACAATCTTGCTTTTTGTGTCCTAGTACAAGACACTCTACCAAAAATTGTCCCGAAGGGAGATATGACGAAGATGATGATGGCTATGAGGAGGCGCATTTTGTAAACCAACAAAGAAGCTACAATCAAAATGTGAATCCCACCTCGAGGAACTATGAGCCTCCACAAAAGAGGATGTATAATGACTCTAATTTCGCCCCTAGACCTCAAGGGCAAGGAAACTATCAAGGAAACTATCAAGGAAACTACCAAGGGAGCAATCAAAGGCAAGGATATAATTCTAGCTCTAATCAAAATCAAGGGCAAGGCTCATTCTCAAACCAAGGGCAGAATTCATATTCCAATCAAGGCCAAGGTTCAAATCAAAATTCTCAGAATTTTCAAGGGAATCACCAAAGTCAAAAGCCATATCAAGGTAAAGCTCATATGAATGAGCAAGGAAATTCTTCCTCTAGCTCTCAAGAAAGCTCCATGATGTCTATGATGGCACAAATGATGGAGGACAACAAAGAAAGCAAAGAGAGCACTAGAAGAATGGAGGCCAAATTGAATGAATTAGCAGGCGAGAACAAAAGACTATCCAAAGAGATTACCCAATTGAAGCAAGTAGGGAAACTCCCTTCTCAACCGGATGTAAGGTCTATAGAGCATTGCAATGCCATTTTCCTTGAAGATGAAGAGCAATACATCACGCAAGTCGATGCCATAACGTTGAAGAGTGGGAGAGTCCTTCCCAATCCTCATGGAGAGCCGAGCTCTAGTAACAAGGAAATTGAGTTGGAAATTACCCATGAAAATCCTGAAATTGGACTTCAAGTTCCCGCAGGAATAGAGAAAGAAAAGGAAGAACCAGTTTTGACGAGGAAATATGTGCCGATGGTTCCCTTCCCCCAAAGACTCAACAAAAGCAAGTTAGATCTTCATTTCAAATGGTTTGTGGAAATGCTGAAAAAGTTATATGTTACTCTCCCATTCCACGAAGTCATCGCTCAAAATCCTATCTACTCAAAGTTCTTAAAAGATATTGCATCCGGACGTAGAGCCGTTGAAGAATCTAGCATGGTAGCCTTAAACCATGAGTGCAGCGCCCTTTTCTCAGAACAAATACCTCTCAAAATGAAAGACCCCGGCCGATTCACTATCCCGTGCTCTATTGGCGCCATGAGCTTTGAAAACCCACTAGCCGACCTTGGTGCTAGTGTGAGTGTTATGCCGCTAGCGATCTATCATAGACTGGGGCTAGAAGGAATGAGGGGTACCCCAATGGTGATGCAACTCGCCGATGGAACCACGAGGAAACCCGAGGGATTAATAAAGGATGTTCCTATCAAGATAGACAAATTCCACTTACCTTGTGATTTTGTAGTGATGGACACGGGGAATAATCTCAACACGTCTCTTATTTTCGGGCGCCCTTTCCTAGCTACCGCCAATTTTAAAGTTGATCTAGGGAAAGGAAAACTGACATTGAAAATTGGGGGAGAAAAGATTAGAATAGAAAAGCCTATGGATGAACAAGAAGCTATACAAAAGCCGTGTAATTCAGAAGAGCAAAAGAGTACTTGGGCCGAGAATGTTGGGGTAAAGAAAGTAACAAAGAAAGACTTGTACAAGTCGATTGATCCCGACGAAGACCCTCCTATTGATCACCAAAATGTGTTCTCTTGCCAAGATAGGTTGAATAAAAAAGCAAAAGCTAAAACGGTAAAAGGGAGGAAGCAAGCATCGCTTTGGAAAAAAGCTGTTAAGCAAGTTGCTTGCAACTCTTCGAAGAACCCGGATTGAATCCTCCACTTCGTGCAATACCGCTAGAGAAGGGATCCCGCTCGGGACTTCTCTAAGTGTGCTTCCTATTTGCTACAAGGAGATTCGGCTCCGTCTTAGCCAAGACGTTAAACTAGGCTTGTAAGTGTTCTTTCCCATGTTCTTCAAAATGTCTATGTTGATTGGATTCCCATTTGCCTCAATGATTGAGCTTTTCATGTGAAACATCGAAATTTTGAACTATGCATGTGTGAATGCTTATATTTGATGATTTCTTAGCATGTGCTTAGTTAACTAGATGAATTGATAGGGCACAAGTGTGGGGTGTTGAAATTCTTTGCCAAGCTCGCATGGGCTCATGCGCTCGCATGAGAAACTCATGCGACTGTCCAATGTTGTGCGTTCGCATGAATTCATTCATGCGCTCGCATGAACGTTCAATATCCCATTGTGCCAAGGTCGCATGAACTCATGCGTTCGCATGCATAATCCATGCGACTGTCTTCAGTCATGCGAGCGCATAGCCGATTCATGCGATCGCATGGGGCATTTTTGTGATTAAAATTTGAATTGACCTGCGTAATTTTGACATGTTTACGATAATGATTTCCCTAACCTCGTATGTTTAATACTCTCACTTTCAGTTCGTGCTTCATAGTGAAAAGAGGGGAATCATCAATCGAACCTTTGGAGCAAGACCAATTCGGATAGCAACCAACATCTCACTCTTCGATAATGGCTACCTCCAAACGAGAGAAGTTTCTCTTAACTCTCTCTCCGTATTTCATTCTATTCATTGCTTAGGGACTAAGCAATTGCTAAGTGTGGGGTGGGCTATAATTGACATGTCTTGTCTATATGAGATGTTTGTGTCTATTTGATATGCTCTTTTATTCGAAATCTTATCAACTTTTGTCTAAGGGCGAACACTTACACCATTGCACAATTCATTCAAAATTTTGAAATATTAATGAAAACAAAAAGTCTAGGCAAGGCTACATTTCGATAAACTTCATCTTTAAATTCAACTAGTCGTGCATGATTTTACTTGATTGATCCTTTAGATGACTAATGGATTGGATTGTTGATTTTCATTCTTGAGGATCAAAGCATCTACTAGCATTTCTTTATCATTTATTCTAAGCTTTTTCTCGTTGAGACTAAAGAGTTGATCTTTGAAAGCATAAAATCGAAAAAAATATAATTTTAAAACTCTTGCATGCCATGACTGCCTTTAGGTGACCTTAGTTACCTTGTTTGTCTTGTGGATTTGTCTTGTTGGTTTGTCATGCTCCATTTTTCACACTTAGCCCTTTGTCAAGGTTCTAAGTGTGGGGTCAAAAGAGGGCAAGAAAAAAAGAAAAGAAAAAAAGAAAAAATAGTAAGAAAAAAAAGTGTGAAATAAGCCCCAAACCCCTTCCTTATGATTGATCACCATTAGGAAGAACTTTAAAGAAGTATGTGCTAAGTGCCGGGGGTTAGGAAGGTAAGTTCCCCCTCGAAAGTGCTTAGTACGGCTTCTACCCCCTTTAATGTTTCAATTAGACTTGACAATCGGCTATTCCGCCATTCTCTAGCATGAAAACCAATAAGACCATTGAAGCTTACTAGCAAGAATTCACTAAGGGACGAACCTCGTATTCTTTTATACTTAGGCATGATGTGACTTGCAAGTGTTTACAAAAACCTTATTGTTGGAACTCCTCTTCTCTTATGACTAAGTGACCTTTGCGTCCTAGGCTTGAGAATGAGTTCAAAGCTCACAAGCCAATGGACTAGCCTCCTTGCTAGCATTGGTGAGTGATCCAACAAGATTTCTTTGCAACGATTAGATTGTCTTCTTGAAGTCACTAATATAGAAAACGACTAGAATCCTTGATCAAAGACTTATTAGTCTATGTTTTGATTTGCTTGAATGTCTTGATGCATGAATTTCTATAAGGATTTGAAAAGGTTTCATGTAGTGATTGAAATGCACATATCTAGTTGAATACATTTTGAACTTCATGAAAAACACCTTGCCTAGTACTTTGAAAATTGTGACCTTAAAATGCCTAATTGGATGATTGTTCTCTTTGTGGGATTTGTGAGTATTCCCGTGTCTGAAAACTCTCAGGAGACTACAACTCCTCCACTAGGGTAGCCTAGGGGTTTAAAGGCTTGGTGCATTCGCTAAATGCACTCGTGTCACCTACGAAAGTGGTTTATCATTAGCAGCTTTTACTTTTTAGTATTTTGTCCGGTTTTAGAATCCATATGGAGTTCTTTTTGGACAGATCCTTAGTAGTTGAAATTGCAATATTGTTGATGATCTATATGACTAGTTTGCTCGGGACGATCAAACGATAAGTGTGGGGTGATTTGATAGCTCTAGAATACATGCATTTTAGGCGACCTTTACGCTTACTGTTTCGGTCATTCCTTTACGATTTCACCTGCTATTTGATGCCTTGTGGTTCATTTCAGGCCCATTTCAGAGATTTAGCTGAGAACACAAGTGAACAGTGATTTCGGAGCAAACCGAGCCTTCTCGAGCGATAAGTGAGCAAAACAGAAGTCGGAACAAATTCATCTCAAAATCATGCGTTCGCATGATATCAATTCATGCGCTCGCATGACCCCGACCAGACGCATGAAGAAAGAAGGCGATCGCACAACCAAAGGACCATGCGATCGCACAAACATATCATGCGATCGCATGATTCAGATCAGTCGCATGAGATATTGATGCGATCGCATAAAAGACCATGCGAGCTCAACTGAAGATCAACTTTCCAAGACCATGCGAACGCATGAATCCAGATCATGCGATCGCATGACACAAACCAGTCGCATGACATTATCATGCGAGCGCACGTTTCAGGCCAAGATCGCATAAAGTTTCAACCTTTAGACATCATGCGATCGCATGAATTTACACCATGCGAACGCATGACGTCGTAAAGCAGCAGTTTTTCTGACTTACTATAAAAGGAAATTAGGGTTTCCAAAACCGTGTGTTGATTTTCTGGGATTTTTCTGAGCATTGGAAGAGAAGAAAGCTTGGAGAAGAAGCCGGAATTTTACATCATCATCAACTACTTGGATCGTGGATCGTCCTTCATCATTATTCCTCCATATTGGTTCTAGAATCCTAAACCCAACTTTGTTTATGTTTTTCTACTCATCTACTATTGATATGGGTTGTAATCTCACCATGAGTGAGTAGTGATATTGGTTGGGGTTCTATGAACCCCTAGGCATGTTTGTGACGTTTTGAATACCATGAATACAATTGATGAATGAATTTTACACACAATTCTTCTTCGTTTAATCTTAATGTTTTTGGATTACCTATGACATGTTTTTTTTGACAAGTCCGAAATAGGGATTCTAGTTGATTTCATGCTTGACGTAGCTAACCCCTGAAAAGTATGATTTCAAAGAAACTAAACGAAGGAGCATTAGGATTTTAGTGTTACATGGCGATGCTTTAATCTTAATGAGAATGGCTTGAATTTAATAAGTGCATGATTTATCTAGCCAATAAAGCGCGAGTGTGAGGCTAGATAAATAATGCGCTATAGCACCAATAAAGCGCGAGTGTGAGGTGCTATGCGAGGTGTAACCTCTTGGTGCTAGGTTGTAGCGCGAGTTGAACCTAGTATTAACGTTACATGGCTAAATTCTATATGTGTATGTTCGAATTCATCAATGGTGTTCTAATTTGCCGTCACAATAATTGTCTAGGAGGGGATTAGAACCCTAGTCATCTTTAATTGATTGTTTACCTATTTCATCGACTAAATCTCTTTCTAGGATAGTAAATCATTTTGCTACCGACCTTTTTTTTGAGGATCAAACCCCCCCAAACCATAGACATCTTAGATTTAATCGTTAGCACTAATTAGTTTAATCACCTATCTTTTGGGTACGACCTTGGGTTTCCCAAGTCAAAATATAAATGTTTTGATTAACCGTGTTTGGCATAAGTATTTGATAATTCTTATCGAATATTTACACTGAATTACAACCGATCACTCTCCTTAATTTCTCTCTCCTCCTCTCGATTAAAAAATTCAGATCTGTGGACGACGACGACACCATGGACGACGAAGCCGACGACGACGCCGACGCTCATCCTTGGACGACGACGACGACGTCGACGCTCATCAATGGACGACGACGGCTGCTGCTACGAGAAAGCTTTTTGACAGAAAACCCATCATTCCCTTTGATCGATGGATTCTTCTCGGGATAAATATGGTTGCTTTGTTTCCCTCGATTCGTCGTCCGAGATGAAGGCGCATGAAGCTGGGCTGTCTCACACTGTCATTTCGGCCAAATACTCATACAAGCTGTAGGGGAAAACATTGACGAATTATAGTCCACTGTTGACGAATTATAGCATAATTCGTCGAATTTGCACTACAATTTGTCAGGGGTCATGCAATTTCGGCGAATTATGCTATAATTTGTCAAAAGTAAACTAACATTCGTCAAGAATTCGGTAGTTTCATTGTATAATTTGTCATGTCATTTTATAGTTCGTCATAACCATTATATAATTCGTCATGTCTGGAACGATGAATTATGTATAACTTTGATGAATTATCTACTGGATGTTGGTGATTTTAGGGTGATTGTGCACCCTGTTAAGATTATACACCGGACGAATAATAATTAAACAATGACGAATAATAATTAACCATGACGAATTATAATTAAACTATGACAAATTATAAATTCATAAGCAGAACTACACGGAAAAAACCCTAAAATTGTTTTGTGACGAATCGCGAGAACTCCAAACCCTAATTTCGTCGATTTTGCGGAGAGATTTTTGAATGAATCGCGACTTGGTCTTCGAGATTTTAGGGTTTCCTAATTCGCGACTTGGTTTCCTAATTCGTCGGAATGAATCGTGACTTTGTTTCCTAATTCGTCGGGCTATTTTTCTAATTTTTTTAATTTGTTGGTCGATTATACCCCTTTAAGAAGAGATACACGACTTATGTTCAGTTATTAATTAATTTAATTCAATTAGATTCAGCCGTTGGATTAACAAAATGAAGGGATAAGATAAGTTTGTATTTTGCACAGGATCTGAGCTTTGCACCAGATCCGGACTCTAGAGGAGTGTTCAAATATTATAACACTTTTATGGTGTTATGTGTTACTTCAATCTTAGTCACACATTCAACTCCCGTGCTTTGTGGGTGCGCCACGTGTCCAAATAGTAAAACCCACTACTTTTCAAAAAGAAAACAGTAAAATCCACTACCAAAAATTCACTATTCCGACACTATTCCTGCCACTATCAACCAATCAGAATCAAGATAACACATAACACTTCAAGACACATAACATTTGAACACATAACACTCTAAGAATACATAAATTAATTGATATAAATTATTTGTTAATTTACAAATGCAAATCTTCCTTATAAGACAAACACATTAATGATTAAGTGTGAAATGAAACAGTTTGATACAGGCTGGCAGCATAACACCATTTGCCTCCACGTCTTGTAGAACATTTACCACAATGAATGAGAGTAAAGATCGCATGAGAAGTGCTAGTTATGGTGAGAAATGAGAACTAATCTCATTCGTTTATTTTTGTTATTAATGGTTAGGATTAGATTTAATTACATTTAATTACATTACATTAAATTACATTATTCGTACATTTTCAAAGGATTCTTCGTAGCATGCATATACATGAAACTACGAAGAATCTTTTGAAAAAGTACGAATAATATATTAGTTCTCATTTCTCACCGTAACTACCACTTCTCACCGGAACCGAACTCCAAAGAATGAATTCAAATCCAATAAATACAAGTCATAATGATATGATGAACAAAAGCGTTCCTCGAATTCACACTTGTTATTGATGTGTCCACAGCTAATTAATTGAGTGTTGATCAAATGAGGATTTGGTTGGTATCATAGAGTACTTCTTTGGCTGACTCAAGAGTGGACGTCACTACCACAGTTACATTAATCATTTGCATTGCTCGAAAATGTGTATGTAACGGAGACACTTTGAGCTGAAATGGCTCACATTTACACTACTTGAACATACAAGTCTCGGTATACTTGCATGAACTGTGATAAGAATCTGCCGACCGGTGGTCTTGGCAGATTCCCGAGCATGCGCACCGGATGGGAAATTGGCCAAAAGGCTCGAACAGTTGTGGAAATTTGGAGATTGTGGCTCGACAGAAAGCTTTATAAGGGCAAATTACTTGGCTCTATTGAATAGGAAAGAGTACACAAGTGGTGATCACAATAAGGGGTTACCCTAGAGCCGTAGGGATGCAACCATCGGCAATAAGGTAAGGATCAAAGAGTGAACTTTTAGGTTGGAAACTTTGATGCTTTGTGCTGATCCATGTGCTCCCTTTTATATTGATCTCCTTAGGTGAAAGAAGAAGCAAGCTACTAGCCGTTTGCCCCATTAATGCTAGAGTCGTTACTCTTGGACTTGTGGGTCAAAGAGTAACGGCTCCTCCAGCAGCTCTTTTCTAACGGGTGGATCCTTCCAACGTTCGGCTCTTCTTTATGCATCTCCACTTCGTTAATGGCCGGAGATTCCCATCGACCTTGGAGCCGTTGTGCGCTTTCAAGTGGATTTCTCGAGTGGGCTGGCGCCGGGCCCTTCGCGGGGTCTTTTACCGAGTCCTTAGTCGCTTCACTCGGGGTCTTGCGTGCAGCTGTGCGGGAAACCTCAAGGCCTCGCTTAGTGCCAAGCGCTTCAGGGTCGTAGTCAGTGGCGGATCCAGCGGCTTTGGATAGGGGGTCCCCAAAAAAAAATTTCTAATAGTGGTACAAATTTCTAATAGTCCAGTGTGATTTATTAATAAAACATACTTACTTAAACTTAAAATCAAAAAATAAACTTCAGATTCATATACAATTTTAGTTATGTATGGACATCAAAGCTTTATAGATGAGTTGGTAGAGAAAAACATACAAACCGAAGGGAGGGGAGTTCGATTCTCACTGAAGGATTTTTTTTCCCGAAAATCGAGAGGGGTCCTGGCCCCCAGGACGAATCCGCCACTGGTCGTAGTCATCCGTCGGGTCTGCCCGGGCCTCGTGCGAGTTCTTATCAAACTGATGCTGAACTTGTGTAAACACAATGAAGGAATACAAGTAACACGGATTTGAAAAAATCAAGGAAACATCACCTGTGTTGTACAGTGAGTCGTGTCTATTTACATTCAGCTCTCTACGAAAAATAAGAGTCATTAGATCAAAGATCTAATGGTGAGGAACAATTCTCATTTTTCATCATATTTATAGGTGCTCATATGATCCAAACTCCTCTTCTTCTTGCCAATGGATATGATTACTATACTACACTAATCCAACATTTTTTAGTTCTACAAAACTTGTTTTCAGGAGATCTTGTATGCAAAATTTGACTGAACATTGTTATGTAAAAGGTGAGAATTGAGTCGTTCTCTATTTTGAATGAGTGCTGAGGCTCATTTCTTGTCGCGCAATCGTTTTGAAGGTGTGACCGAAATTAAGTACACAAATGAAGGTGCATTAATAATATATTTATTGATTAAAGTAATGCATCTCCGTTAAGGCGAATTGTACATTGCAAGTTAACCTGTGATCAGACATGAGTCTTAAGGCCTCACGAAAAAAGAAGGAATCTCTGTTGATAAGAAGTCACCTTTTTGCGGTAAGGCCCTAAGATTCATTTCTAGTCACATATTCACTTCGAAAGAGTGACTGAAATTAAGTTGTGATGCACCTAAACATACTAAAGTATACTATATTTTTATTTAGATGTATGGCTCACACATGAATTAATTTTGACTACTTATTCAAAATGAATATGCATCTTCGAAAAAAAGGATGTAGATAATAAACTAACTTCTAGCTTACTTATCAAGATGCGAGCTAAAATTTTCAAATAACAAAAAGTAATATGCAGAGAACTAGTAGCCGGTATAAGCGGAGTGTTAAATACCAACAAATTAATGTCAACCACCAAAATGTTGCATAATAAAGCCTTAAGTGTTAAAATAGCTCTCGTTTCACCATTCTTTAAGTCACCATTTAGTTCACAGATCTCCGTACAACTAGTTAATGTGAACCACCAAAATGTTGCATAATAAAGCCTCACATGTTAAAATATCTCTCGTTTCACCATCCTTAAGTCACCATTAGTTCACAGATCGCCATAAATATACTCATAAATGTGCTAGATAAACTCATCATATACGACACAATAGTTAGTATTGATGAAAAGTATATTTCACATCTCAATTTTTTTTCTCGTTATCCGTCAACGTAGTGGTTTGGGAGATGGACTTTAAACGCTCCTCCTTCTATCACCTACCTAAGGGTATCCGCACCCATGAACAAGAAAATGCTAGGAGAGGACTTCCTCACCTGACATTTCCCTCGAACAAAGCACAAAATCAATGAGGATGTTCTCTCACACATGCTCCGTGAGGATGTTAGAGAGAACATTCTTTTTTATTTTGTGTTTTATTTGGAAGAAAATGGTAGGCGAGAAAGTCCTCTCCTAGCATTTCTTTAAATATGGGTGCATATGCCCTAAGCTACGTTCCAACGAAAATTAATTGATATATCAATTTACAAATGCAAATCTTCCTGTCCAGTGTCAATATAATTAGACACACATTAACAATTAAACAAGCATGCTTTGCACCATATGTATGATGCAAATGTATGATGTGTGCCGCTTGGGGTCCAAACAGGCTGACACCATATGCCTCCACGTCTTGTAGAACATTTACCACATGAAAACAGTACAACGAATGAATTCAAATCCAATAAATACAAGTCATAATGATATGATGAACAAAGCGTTCCTGAAAAAGATTAGAATTGCATGATGAATAATGATCTAGCAGTCATAGTGTTTGTCGAATGACTAAGTAATCGACGGTTCGAACCTCTGGATGCATCAAAATGAATTTGTGACTTGTTCATTCCTTGCTTATCATAGTAGAATTTAAATTTTTAAAAAAAAGATTGGAATTCACACTTGTTATTGATATGTGTCCACCAGCTAATTAGGTGTTGATCAAATGAGAATTTATTTAGTAACAGTGAGTGCTTCTTTGGCTGACTCAAGAGTGGACGTCACTACCACAGTTAACATTACTCGAAAATGTGTATGTAACGGAGATACTTTGAGCTGAAATGGCTCACATTGATACTACTTGAACATACAAGTCTCTGTATACTTGCATGAACTGCTGCTGAACTTATGTAACAGAATGAAGGAATACAAGTAACACGAATTTGAAAAAATTATGGAAACATCACCTGTGTTGTACAGTGAGTCATGTCTATTTACATTCAGTTTCAGCTCTACATAAATATTTGCTGGATGACAGCTTCAGCATTTCCATTATACTCTGCTAAAAGATGTATGGCTTCCGCTCTTGGCAAAGCCAGAAACTCCTGCAAACAGGCGAGGATAAATTAATATCATGGGATCAGGTGAACATATTATGTGTTGTCTATTCCAACATACAAAATTAAAATGCTACGCATCAAAATGACAACCATATGCTACCCATAACTTAATTTGTACACTTGGGCACTTGCAGAGGAAAGTTCAGTTAGTTTTTGTTCAAAGCATATATATACTTAAATGTAAGAATATTTTAAGAAATAAATATCAACACCTCAGCAAAAATTCCCAAACACAATAAGTATAGGAACGGAAATTAGCATCCGAAAGAACCCTTGGCTAAACTCTTAAAGGAGAGGGAACTCAGGTTATTTTAGTGGGAAGCCATGTTATTATAGTTCGTATTTTAACAGTAATTGATCCTCTGCCAAATTAACGGTTGTTCTAAGAAAAAAGAATCAGGAAGAGCACAAAGCCTTACCATTACTTTGAGTATCGCATTCTCATCATAGACAAAGTCTCTTGATGGTATTTGAGGACTGTTGCCTTCTTCTACCATTTTGATGCCCGAAGAAACTGTAGCCTGTGAAGAATCATGAGTACCAGAATCCACATTCGACTTGGCTGTACTCGTAAGTAATGATGTATTAACATCTTTCAGACAGTCGATCTTAAGAAAACCCTCGAAGCGATCTTTACACATTTGAACTTTGAACCATTCAGTGTGCGTGTGCAATGTAGCTTTCATGATTCTCATCAGCTTAGGCTCTTCAATGCCAAACCTCCTACCAAGAGCGACCTGTGCAGGGAACAAGGTAAATTAAGACAACAGAAAGCTTCTTCTCAAAATAGAGCACAACTAATCCCACGTTTAACAGCAGCGAACCCCTCCTCAAACACACACTTTCTTGCACTTCTCATCTTGTATCTTAGCACAAGTGAATCCCTTTAACGAAACATGTCAGTAACGAGTGCCACATCAGTGAAGTCATTAGCTTTCAACTAATCCGACGAGTAATGCTTAATGCACCGACTATTGGTTCTTACTAACTAGTGAAAATAATAAAATACAGCCGAAACTTTAGAGCAAACTACACTTGATGGCCAAATGAGCAAATATTTAATTCTATTTAGTTACCTATTTTCCCTTGGGGTTCAATTCATTCAACAATATTTTAAGGGTATTCTGGTCTTTTTGACTATTTAGTAAACACTGGTGATCGGTGCATATAGTCTATAGACCTCTATCCTGAGCCAACCTGAATTAACCATCCTGAGCCAGCATATTACAATGATCACATAAAAAAATGGTATCTGGATTGTACCTGAAGTGAAGTTGCAATAGCATGTAAAGGTAACCCTTCCTGCAGTGCATCTCCATTGGGCCTAAGCAATGCTAGTAAAGTCTCCTTCAAAGGCTTTAGCAAAGCTTGATTATTGGCTGCCAAAGGCCCTAAATGAGAACAGGCAACCTTCAAAGCACCAGAATGGTCTCCAGAACTGACGAGCTTAAGAAACTCAACCTGAAGCACAGTCAAATTCAGCATTCTCAACATGAAAAGTGAAATATCTTACTCCGATGAACCAGTATTGAATCTACCTGTTTCAGTTGAAATAATAAACTCGAATTTTGCACAAAAAATTCTGGATCTATGGAGTTAATTTCTTCCACGACTTCAGAAGCCATCCCTTTGCTAGCTAGCTCCTTCATCCCTAGCACAATCTCATATTTTTCAGACCCCTGCTGAAAGGTAATAAAGAGAATCCATAATCTACATCCAATGATAAAAGAAAAGGCTTCACGACCCAGCTATCAAACAAGACACATACATCCGAAGCTTGTTTATATTCTAAAGAAAACGCATCTAGAATTTGTATGATAACTTGTTACAATAAATATTTATGCCTCATATATGCATGTCACATATTTTTAATCAATTTACTGATATAAATTCTCACTCAGTGGAAGGTTAAGGATTCCTGGGGAGCAGAGCAGTGTGCCAGGTAACAGGATTCACAACTTATCGGGTTAGATTCCTTTCAAACTTATGCATGTTCAACATTCACAACATGGCATCGTTTTATTGTAGATGTAAACGGCTTCGCTGCGCGAGATCTAGTCAGTCTATTAAGAGATTACAAATTCATTTAAGAGAAGTTATAGGCATTACTAAATCACCTTTGGCTCTTCTGAATTGATGCTGGTGGCACGGCAAGGCTTTCTGTTTCCATTGAATAGTGGATCCGAGATGAGATCTTCAAAATCCCGCCTTTCCCTCCACCGCTTGCGCCTGCTTCTATCATCAGCTCTGTGGATTTTATTTTTATACCCAATTTTCAAGTTTGCACAAGCATTTGTTCCACTGATGCTGCAGTCTTCCTGAAATTCTGTAGATACGGATGAACAGCGCAACTCAATGTCGGTCGTCAGGGTGCTTCCTCCAATGGCATTTTGTTTCGCATCCATGGAATCATTATTGACAAATGTACTATCATCTGATATATTACTAACTTCAGGGTGGTTCTCAGCTGAACAAGGGGTAACTTCTGGCTGCTTAGCTACCACAGTTTTGGAAATCGACTCCAGCCCTACATTACATGGGGATGTTTTAGATGCCTAAGTTACTTGTTTATCCCAAAACTTGACCTAAGTATCTAACGACCATGGGGATGGTTTAGATGTAGTAAATGTGATCATATCTACGGATTAGAAGTGAACTAGGACCCGAGTTCATGGTATTTATTGCATAGGGAGATGTTCCGATGCTAATAAATGTCATGGAATGAACCGATATCCTCGGATGATTGAGGTTCGAGCTATAAGAGAGCTTGACTAAGAATAGATTTAATAAAAATGTGATCTACCTTAGTCTAAGCGAGTTCGGTTCCGGTGAGAAGTGGTAGTTACGGTGAGAAATGAGAACTAGTACATTATTCGTACCTTTTTAAAGGATTCTTCGTAGCTTCATGTATATGCATGCTACGAAGAATCATTTGAAAAGGTACGAATAATGTACTGCTACGAAGAATCCTTTGAAAATGTACGAATAATGTAATTTAATTAAATCTAATTAAATCTAATCCTAACCATTAATAATAAAGATGAACGGATGAGATTAGTTCTCATTTCTCACCATAACTACCACTTCTCATGTGATCTTTACTCTAGTCTAAGCTAGGTTCAACACTATCTAACACCTTGAATGTGTTTAATTCTTGTATGCATGATCATGGGAAATGCCAAGGAGGGGCATAACCCCTCGAAACTCTCTTTTGATTGATATTCAACCCTTTGAAGCTATCTCGTTGCTAGTTCTTAATGGAAAACAATCTCATCATTGAATTTGTAGGAATAGCCAAGTTGAAAACTTGATTCACCTAGCGCATAATCAAATTTGCTCCCTTGGGTTCAACACCGGTCTTACCGGTCAAATATAAAATGTTTTTGACTATACAAAAATTACAACTGTCACCCATGACTTGGATCTGTGATGGACCATAATTGTATGAATCATAAACACAGTTAAACCCACCAAATTAGACTCTTTGTCTATTTAACTTTTGCTTGTTAGTTCCGATATTTATCTACAGGGAATTTTGAAGTCTAGAGAGAATACAGGCTAAGGAGGAGTTTTAAAGCTGAAAATGAATTACGAGTCATTCCAGGTCACGACCAAATTCCAACTTTCAAGAACCGACTTGGAATCACTCAAATATGCTAGAACAGTTGGCATTTGGACAAGAACGCAATGCAAAGGCACCGAGCCCGGTAAAGGCCAAACAGGGGCAATTTCAGCCGATTTGAGATTTCGACCATGTTCCAAGCAGAATTTGGCTTAGGTTTCTTCTTGAGATCATCTTAGAATGACATTTTCATTCAGAATACACTCTCCAAAATCCAAGAAGCTCCGGTCAAATTCCGGTCAAACCGATGACTTTTTAGAGACAAATATCTCATTCCACTCAAACTCTCCTCCTCCACACCACATGGGCGGCTAAGCCATCATCCACTCCTCCTTTGCCACATGGGCGGCGGCTTTTGGGAGGACACCTCACCTCCGATGGCTTTTGAAGCCTCCTCTCATCCCATGCCAAGTGTCTTCACTTCCTCCACAAATCTACACTCCCTTAGCCTATAAATACCAACCTTCCTTCACTTGTAAAATCATCCCATTCACAACACCATTCCATAGTTAGAGAGAGAAGCTCTAACTATGGAATTGTGGGAAGTTAGCCTATAAATACCAACCTTCCTTCACTTGTAAAATCATCCCATTCATAATCTAGCTTCTCTCTAGATTGTGGGAACAATCCTTGTAAACACACTTTTCTTTGATATCGAAAGCTTTAGTTTGTTCTTGAGTACTCTTGTCGGTTCTTGAAGTACTCAAGTTTGTCTTTACTTTTCACTGTTCTTGAGTACTCTTGTCGGTTCTTGAAGTACTCACCCCTTTCCTTTACTGTCTTTTACTTTCGAAAACTTTACTTTCCTGTCTTTCAAAACTGCAACTTTACTTTCCTTGTCTTTACTTTCAAAACCTTTACTTTTCCTGTCTTTCAAAACCTTTACTTTTCAAGTACTTAGTTATGATGTCCTCTTCCATGGATAATCGTAGCTAAACCCTTCGTTCGGTTGAAGGGGTGTACTTGTATCATAAAATATTTTAGACCCTTTGCTTAATGCTTCTTTGTGTTCAACTTGTTCTAAGTGTGCCTTATATTAGGTCAGAACTTCATTGGTAGAGTGGATGCTCGGAAGAGCAAAGCTCTATCATGAACTCGCGACCTCCGTGGATAAGTGGAGGCTCGGAAGAGCACAGCTTATTTGTGGAGATCAACCTCTTCCAAAAACCATTTGATTTATCAGGAATGATGGTCAAATGGATGCACATATTAGACAAGAGTACTACGTCTTGCAAAACACTAGACGGTGTGGCAAGTCTTGTGCTAGGAATAGCCTCGATTCACTTTTGAACACTTAGTATGGTCATTAGCGGTCAATGATAAACGGATTATGATACAAGGCCCCTGAAACCGAATCTTTCCTTAACTTAAAACACCACCTGCATTTACTTTCAATTTTAGTATAAACCGCAATATCAACTGCTGACGTTCCGCAAGACTTGCCGATCACGCAATAACCGCTGTAAGTCTTCTCTTTTATTTTCAGTATTTACTTTTCTTTCATTTACTTTTCCGCACTAAAAACCAAAAAAACACTTACTTTTCCGCACTAAAACCTCAATCAACTTAAAACACGCTCCCTCCCTGTACGATCCCTCAAAGAATAACTTATAGAGCTCTGATCTCCATTAATTGGTTTTGTTCGATTTCGTTTCGAAAGATCAATACACCGATTTCGCTATCCAATACAAGGGGACTATTGTCTTATCCCTATTTGTTGATTTCGTAATCCCTACCCGGTTGAAATAACAAATCAGGAAAGCGAAGGAACTTCGTGATTCAACATCATCCAAGGTTTTCATCATTTGAAGCATCAAGAGACAACCGGGCGACCTACAATCTGATTTGTTATTTTCAATTTGTCCAAGTGCTTCGGTGAAGGCGATGTCAGAGAATGAATGGATGCAATTGGGATGGCTTGGTTGAATTCAAGATTCAACAGTGGATCTGCTTGGGTTTTTGAAGAAATCATTTGATGGTTCTGCCTTCAGATGCGTTGATGAAAACCTTACATGTGTTGTTGTGCAAAGATAATGCGAAGGAGATATTCAGGATGAAGTCTACTGTAGTGGCAAATTTGGTCCATGAATAATTGTTTGGAGGAGTGATTCGGATTTTGTGGAGAAGATTCGCAATGGTTAAATTAAGCTCTTCAAGTAGTTATGACTGAATCAGTTTCAGTGAAAGTCTCAGAATTGAAGGAAAAGTTTCATGAGGTAGCATGTGGCAGATTGATGGATGTGTACGTTGCAAAGCGAAACAAGTTTGACTAAGAGTCTTGATGATGTGGAGTCACAGAGGCATGGGAATGCTGTTGATGGGTCGGCTTGTTCTCAGAAGGCAAATGCATTGTTTGGGCCGCATCTGTTTGATGTCAAGACTTATGATGCTTCAAGACCAAAGTCGATACTTTTGGGAGTCATTGGCTGAGTTTGTGAAACGAAACTCAGGTTTGGTTGTTTCAATTTCCTTGATGAAATCTGAATTTGTGAAGCATGCATATAATTAGTAAGTTATATATATCAGTTAGATGTTCTGATAATGCATATAACTTGTGAAGCATGCGTGATTTAACATGATATGTTAGTTTATAATTATCAGTGGGATTTTCTGATAATGTATGTGGCGTCTTAAGCATGCGTGTTTCGATAAAATTGATGAATTTTATGATCGATCGAATTGTTGAAGATGTGTATGGGTTCTAAAGCATGTATAGATTGACATTGCTAGTAAGATCATGACAATAATTCCCATGCAAATCAATGTATGAGTACTTTAGGCTGATACCATGATGGAACTGATTGTGACACATATGTTGCGATGGTTTTATACCAGAATAAAATCAGATAGATTTTCTGATGTATAAACTCCGGTCAAGGTGTTTGTAAGTTTACCGGGTTGGTAATACTTGATTAATGGAGATTATGGTTTGAAATAATCAAAGTCTATGTGATTATTTCGGGGTTTTTTGGTTTGAAATAATTTTAGTGTTCATGGTAATGTTGAGCACTGATGTTCTGATGGTAGCCTGTAAAAGTTGTTAGAAAAGCATGTGTAAGTTTACTGAGCAAGTTCTGATGTGATTATGATTTTATGTATTGTGACTTGCATGTTAGTTGAGTATATGTATTTACATAACTATGTGTTTGGCATGTCACATGATTTATTTTGCATGTATAGTTGCATAAATAATGTGGTTTACTCACCAAATTGAAGTTCAGTGCCAATGCAATTTGTCAAGATTGTGTGATGATTTATTCACATAATGAGTTCTCCTAAATGGAGATGGATATTGATATCTTCTAAGTGAAGAAGAGAATTCAATGTGAATGATGCTTCAAGGCAATTTTGGTGGTTAAAGGCAAGTTAATATGCCTGAACAAGTAAAGCTTGTTGTTGACTAATGTTAAGAACCGATAGAGGTGGGGAATAATACAATTCTGTATTTTCCAGTTGAATGGTATCATTCATGTGACTACAGCAGTTTATACACCACAGCTAAATAGTGTAGCTGTAAGGAAGAATAGAATCCTAAAATAGATGGTTAAATCCATGTTATCCTACTCTAGGTTGAGTGATGGATTTGGGGTAAAGCCATGTTGATGGCTTGTTATTTACTTAATAGAATTCGTTTGAGCCTCGTAGAAGAAAACGGGTAAGGATTGTAAAATCCTTTGGACCACGTAATCAAGTTCACTTGATTGAGAGTTCTAGTGATGATATTGAGTGTCAATACTCATATTGCTATCATATTGATGATGATCCTAGAACATATAATGAGGCTATGAGGTCTCAAGATGTGGCTTTCTGGAAAAAGGCAATAAACGATGAAATAGATTCTATTATGGAAATAATACTTGAGTATTATTGGATCTCCCACCAGGTTGCAAGCCATTGGGCTGCAAGTTATTTTCTAATAGAAAATGAAGGTTGATGAATCAGTATATCTGTTTAAAGCTCGATAGGTTATCGAAGGCTTTAGACTAAAGGAGGGTATTGATGTTTTAGATACATATGCTCTTGTTGATATGATTTCCATCATTAGATTGTTAATTGCTCTTGGTGCAATTAAAATCTGGTTGTACACCAAATGGATGTCAAGACAGCGTTCTTGAATAATGATTTGGAAGAGGAAATATGTATGTAGCAATTGAAAGGATTCATTTTGCCTGGAAATGAAAACAAGGTTTAAAAGTTAGTCAAATCACTGTATGGGCTAAAACTAGCACCTAAGCAGAGGCATCAAAAGGTTGATGAGGAAATCTTGTCTAAGAGATTCAAATTGAATCAAGGAGACAAGTGTATATACAGCAAGTTTGATAACTCTGGTAAATGAGTAATCATATGACTGTATGTTGATGATATGCTGATTTTGGTACTAACTAAAATAGGAACCTTTTATCATCAAGTTTTGCTATATATGGGAGAAGCAAATGTGATTCTTGGTATTAGAATCAAGTGTGAGAACAAAGGTTTAGTACTGTAACAGTCTCACTACGTTGAGAGAGTGCTTAAGGAATTCAATTGTTTGAATTGTTCTCCGGTAAGGACTCCCATGGATTCAAGTGTGATGCTTTGTCTGGTACAGATGAAGCTGTTTCACAACTTGAGTGCTATCAAGTCATTAGTCGCTTAATGTATACAATGAAAAGTTCAAGGCCTGATATAGCCTATGCAGTGGGTAAATTGAGTTGATATACTAGTATTCTAGTACTCATCACTGAGAAGCTATTATGCAGATACTTGAATACATTAAGGAAACCATGAATTATGACTTGGTGTATGCTGGTTTTCCCTCGGGCTTGGAGGGATGTACAGATGCGAGTTAAATTACTAATTTAGAAGATGATGCTTCTATAAGTAATTGAATATTCTTGCTTGGGGGAGGTGCCATCTATTGGGCCTCAAAGAAGCAAATTTGCATCACCAGCTCTACTATGGAATCTAGGTTTATGGTTCTAGCTGTTGCCGATAAAGAGGCAAAAGGACTAAGAAATTTGAACATGAGATCCTTTGTGGCCGAAACCGATAGACATCTATCCATTGAGATAGTAAGGAAATTTGGTTAAGGCTTATACCCAAATGTACCATGACAAATCGAAATACCTGGGCGTTAGACATAGCGCGGTTCGTGAACTGATCACTCATGGGGTAATTTCGATTGACTATGTCCAGACACAGAGAAATCTAGCTGGTCATTTGACAAAATGGATTAGCTAGTGACTTGGTACAGAGTTGGGTAAAGGGATGGGCTTAAAGCACATCTAAGTCTCTTATCGTAGGACACCTATATTCCCTCTTAGTATGACGCTAAGAGCTGAATTGTGGAAAGCCTATTCTGAGAGACTTGAAGCACATGGTTATATCCATCCCAAGGTTGTGCTTGTTTCTTGTAGAGAAAGGGAGGATGAAGGTTATCTTCTTAATGGATCCTTTGGAAAAGTGCATTGCCGGTGCATGCAAAAGGAATCCACCTATGTAAGTGTGAAGTGAGCCGCTTCAATTAGCTCGTGCTTGGCTAATCATACACTTACGAATGGATAGGGACACATGGCTATAATAGTGTCCAGTTGTACTTGGATAGTAGTAAACTATGTGCGTGTTTTATTTTCCCGTATTCAAATGAGTTGATGGGTTCAATCCGTAGGACACCCTGATTCTCGAGTATTGGAAAATATTACACTATGTGAAGTTCAATCCGTGGGACACTTCATTTATGCGCAAGTTTTGTTCGGTGTGATTATTTGCAATCAAGAGTATAATCCTAAAATGGGGGAGGATTGTTGGAGATTTTAGGTTTATACTATGTAACACATGTATAAAACCTTGTAAGAGTGTTGTTTGAATGAAATGAATCATTTAAAACTCTTGTTCATCTGCGTTTTGTGCCAGTCGAAAATGATGCGTGCGATTGCACGAGAGTCATGCGAGCGCATAGAGTCATGCGAGCGCACAGAGCCACGCCAACGCATGAGAATCTTGTGCCTCGGGTCTGTCTTGTGCGAACGCATAGAGTCATGCGAGTGCATAGATTCATGTGAGCGCACAGATTCATGCGACCGCATGAGAATATTGTGCCTCGGGTCTGTCTTGTGCGAACGCACAAGGGAACCGTGCGAACGCACAAGGTGACAGTTCAAAGCAGTTTGTGTCAGTTTTGGCAGTTCCTTGCTTTGTTCTGAATGTGATTGGACTGAAAAACAGAGAGAAAGCATTGAGGGATATTCCCAGAAAAGCTAGAGCTTTGATCTCCATCAATTGGTTTTGTTCGATTTCATTTCGAAAGATCAATACACCGATTTCGCTATCCAATACAAGGGGACTGTTGTCTTATCCCTATTTGTTGATTTCGTAATCCCTACCCGGTTGAAATAACAAATAAGGAAAGCGAAGGAACTTCGTGATTCAACATCATCCAAGGTTTTCATCATTTGAAGCATCAAGAGACAACCGGGCGACCTACAGTTGGGAGGAATGAGTTTCCAGTATTGGTCTAAGGAGTTGCAGAAGATCTGAAGAATTGTGCCTCATGCTTTTCAGAAAGACACGACTGAAAAAGGGCTTTTATTTCAATTAAATTTGGTTTAAATAACTTACTCGTGTATTTTGTTTGTGTTGCAGAATGATGAATTGGTGTCGAAGTCTTTTGTATCGGCCAAGACTGCGGCGATTGCAAAAGAAGACATTGTGGCCAAATCAAGGAAGAGACACCTCTAAAACCGAAGTGAATGGCGTCGATTCACTATCATCTCCCTCAAGATTAAATCCTCCAATCAAAATTTTGCAATCATTCAATAGTTAAGACACTGCGGACCTTTTGATAGATGTTCGTTGTTACTTGTCATCATAGAAGATTCGGCACCCTGGTTGGTTTCGGTCTATAAGATTAGTCTGTACGTTTTTGGCTGACGATTTTGGATAAGATGGCTACAAATTTTGCTGATTGGGTTCGGCTCATCGGAACAAACCGGTTTGGTTTGCCGCACATTGATTCACTCGGGTATGAATTCATTAGATTCATATGTCACAACCCTTAGTGACGGAGGACGTGTGGCTGACCAAGTCGCAATTTTTATTAACGGTTAGTTGTCAATGAGTAGTGGAGTAATGAGAGTTATGTGTCGTAGTGGGTGTCTAGTAGCAGTATTTAGTCTGTAACTTCTGTTGAAGTGAGTTATGCAATATATTATTATCATTTCCCCTCATCCTACTTCTGTTCCCCTCTCTACCTCCTCTATTCTCTTCCTCAATCCCTCATATTCTATTAAGTTCGTAACAAGTGGTATTAGTGACATGGAGACACGTTCTTCCGATCAGTTCAAAAGACTTGAGGCTTTGATTGTGTTATTCACTCAGGATACAGAAACTCGACTTCAAGCACAATGGGATCGAATGGAAACACACTTCCAAGAGACCAATTCCAAATTCGAGAAGGTGCATGCCGAGCTTCAGAACTTAGCCTTTCGTCCTTTTGGCGAAACAAGTGAAGCACAAGACGATGACAATGAAATACTAGGAGCACCCCCTCCTGGTCGTATTGAACCTGTTGTCATAGGAGCAAACACCATCCCACTACCGAGACGAACAGGTGATTTCTATCCAAAATTAAAGCTAGATTTCCGCACATTCAGTCCCACAAATCCCAGACACTAGATTCGTAAATGTGAGAAGTACTTTGCAATTAATGAAGTTGATGAAGGCCGTAAAGTAAAGTTGGCTAGCTTGCATTTGGATGAAGAAGCAGAGATATGGTTTGATGGTTGGTCCTTACAATATCGACATACTAATTGGCCTCAATTTGTTGAACACTTATGTCAAAGATTTGGGACTCGCAACTCCAGAAATGTTGTCGAAGACCTCAACCATCTTAAACAGTCTGGAAACGTCAATGACTACATATAAAAATTTGAAGAACTGATGGGCATGATGCTAAGAGAAAATCCAAACCTCTCAGACAGGTACTTTGTTTACAGTTTTGTTGGAGGGTTAAATGATGCAATTAAGTCTCTAGTAAGGACTCACAATCCAGAAACTATTGGAAATGCAATTGAAAAGGCAAGATTACATGAATTAGCCTGGAAAGCTCTATCGAAGGCATCATCAACCCGAGGCACATCTGCTACTTTTCCACAAACAGGAGCTCGGACTCAAGTGTTTCCAAACCGTGACTATACTCCCACAAGGAAAGAACCCTTCCTGTTATAAGTGTGGAGAAAAGTGGTTCAAAGGTCACATGTGCAAGAGTCGTCAAGTCAATGTAATTGAAGCGGACGTTGAAGATTCGAATGAGTTAGATGAGCCCTCTGATGACAATTTGGATTAAACTGATGGTCAAGGTGTAATAGAATGTTCAATGCATGCCATCAATGATAGCAGCGGTAGCGGCACATTAAAGTTGAAGGGGATGATCCGTGAGAAGCCGATTCTAATTTTATTAGATACTGGGAGCACTGCAACTTTTATTAGCTCCAACCTTGTACGAGAATTGAAGTTGGAGATTTTGGATACTACCGGAATGACGATCTCTTTGGCTAACGGAGCAAAAGTCTCTTGCTCTAAGCTTTGTCCTAGCTTGAATTGGATGATGTGCGGCAGTAACTTCAGGTGCGACTTCTGTATTTTAGATCTTGGTACCTATGATGTTGTTCTTGGCACTGACTGGATGCAGGAGGTGAACCCCATCACCTTTGATTTTGTTTGGGCACAAGCAATCATCAAAAGCAAGGGCAAGGATATTGTATTGAAGGGTCACAGAGAGATGGATTCTAAGCATGCGGAATAGAGTTGCATAGTAACCGAAAAGTCGCATAAGGCCATTAACATTACAAGAGTTGCTGGGATTGTTTGAGTGTTTGGTGTGGTTTCAGCCAATTGTGAGACCAAATTAACACATTCAGAAGCTTTAAATATGGAATTCTGTGACTTGGAAGAAAATGATTTTTTTCCAGAATTTCGCACTCAGTTGCAGCAGGTGCTAAAACAATTTGATGATCTTTTTAAAGAACCATGTTCTTTACCCCCAGTGAGAAGTCATGATCATGGAATTACTTTAGTACCGGGATCTTCCATAGTTTATATCCGATTGTATCGGTATCCTTACTTTCAAAAGGCTGAGATTGAGTCACAAGTTGAACACTTGCTACAAGCTGAATTTATTCAACCTAGCCGCAGTCCATTTGCTTCACCAGTCTTGCTCGTAAAGAAAAAAGATGGAAGTTGGAGAATGTGTGTTGATTATCGTCAACTCAATAGCAAAACGATCAAGGATAAATATCCAATTCCAATTATAGACCATTTGCTCAAAGAGTTATATGGTGCAAAGGTGTTTACTAAGCTCGACCTTCGAGCTGGTTATCACTTATCACCAAATTCGAATGAAAGAAGAGGACATTCCAAAGACGGCGTTTCGAACACATCACGTACACTATGAGTTTCGTGTGTTACCCTTCGGTCTCACCAATGCTCCAGCTACTTTTCAATCATTGATGAATCAGGTGATATCTCCATTTCTATGATGTTTTGTATTGGTATTTTTTGATGATATTCTCATATACAGTAAGGAGTGGGAGTCACATATTGAGCATCTAACCAAGGTGTTCGAATTACTTCGCAAGGAGTGTTTCTATTTAAAGCTATCAAAATGCGAATTTGGAGTTGGTCGTGTTGATTACCTTGGCCATTGATGGGACGTATTTATACGATTCATCAAGTACACAAAACCCACCAAATAAGACATTTGGTCATACGAACATGTGCTTGTTGATGTCATTTTGTGTATACAGGCAATTTTGGAGTCTAAAGAGGAATCTCACTTAAAAAGGGGAGATTTATGCCAAAAAGCCAGCCAAGGACCGAGGACCTCAGCCAGGGACCGAGAAACTTCACCCGGGTACCAAGAGCCGTACCCTAGCCCGTCCGAGAATGCCAGGTCCCTGTCCCGGGCCCATCCGAGAAAAGCAGGCCGTGCCCGAGAGAGTCCCAGGCATCGCCCCGCGCACCAGCCGAGTCGCCCAGGTCCAAAATCAAGTTGCCCAGGCAAACGAGCTGCTTTGACGAATCCACCTCGAGAAAAATGATCAAAATGGAAAATAAGGTGGACAATGTTGGAAAACCAAGGAGAATGCTCGGGTAGATTGGCAGTTGGCCCAGTTACAAAGCAAAGGCCCCGTGCGCATAGGCACTGAAACCAAGTCGCTCGACAAAACCATGGAATCTAGCAATTCTGGCTCGGCCAAAGTATTTTAAATGCCAAATGACTCGGATAATTTCACTTCCCAGACAAAACGCCCGAGTGGAACCAGCTCAAGCCCGATCAAGGCCAAAATAGGGCAATTTCGACCGTTTTGGGATTTCGACCATGTTCCTGGAAGAATCTGGCTTAGCACCCTTCATGGATAAGTCTTAGAATCTCCTCAACATTCCAAATCCATGGTCCAAAAGCCAAGGACCGCCGGCCAAAGCTCCGGCCAGATTCCGGCCATATTCCGGCGAACCTCCGGTGATGCTCCGATCAAGCTCATCCAACCACCACCATGCTCCGGTCATTTGTTGCTCCGGCCACACTCCGGCGAAGTCCAACCAATTCCAAACTACTTCTTGTCCGGTTGGCCATACTATTCACTTCGGTTGACCTTTGGGAGGAAACTAAGCCACAACTAAGTCCAAGTGACTTGTCCCAAGCCTCAACCAAGTTCAAATGTCCAAGTGGGATGTCTCTTGGTTCACTCATGCTCAGCCACCCATGTGCTCCCATGTGCCTTGCCTTTTGGGCACAAACTAGGCTCAAACTGACTCATTGGGGTGGAACTAGCTCAAGCAAAGTCGGTTGGCCTCAATGCCAAGTGGTTGGCTCTCCTCTTCTTCCTATCCAAATGACTAGTCTTTTGGGATATTTCTCCATGTAAACTTAGTCCCCAAGTTTCCTATTCTATAAATAGAAGGCTTAGCCTTAGAAATCCTCATGTACATACTTAGAGAGTTGAGAGCTTATCTCTCTTCTCTTCCACTTCAATACCAAAAGCTCCAACTTCTCTCTTGTTCTTGAGTATTCTTTAGTGTTCTTGATCTTGTCCAAAACAGAAGCTCTCTTACTCTCTTTACTCTTGTTGTCCTTGAATTTTACTTTCCAAAATCTTTACTTTTCTTGTCTTTGATTTACTTTGTTCTTGAGTACTCTTGTTGGTTCTTGAAGTACTCTTGTTGTTCTTGAGTTTTACTTTCCAAAACCTTACTTTCCTTGTCTTTGATTTCCAAAATCCTTTACTTTTCATGCACTAGCTATGGTATCCACTTCTATGGATATTCGTAGCTAAACCCTTCATTCGGTTGAAGGGGTGTGCTTGTATCATGCAAACGTTTTAGACCCTTTTCTTAGTGCTTCTATTGTGTTCAAACTTGTTCTATGTGCCATATATTAGTTTAGAACATACATGGATGAGTGGAGGCTCGAAAGAGCAAAGCTCTTCCATGGGGTTCGTGAACATACATGGTTGAGTGGAAGCTCGAAAGAGCAAAGCTTTTCCATGGAGTTCAACCTCTTTTAAACACCACTTGGTTGATCGGAAATGATTGATCAAGTGGATGCACATATGCTAAGATACTTTGAAAGGAGGAATTAGCCTATTGACGGAGCCCACCGCACTGTCGTTAAGGTGCGATGTTCTCCTTGCAAAAGCAAATTTGTATCTCCGATACTCGCGACTTAACTATTTTTGGTAGTAAGTGGTAAGTACGGGTCGAACCCAAGGGAATTAGGTGATTAATTGTTCTTTCAAAAGGGGGGATTTAAATAAAGCAGTTGGGGGGATTGTTTTTGGTTTTTAGTACTGAAAGGTAAAGTAACAGATGTTATTACAATTAAAGAAAAGATTCGGTTTTAGGGGCCTTTTATCATAGTCTGTTTATCATTGACCTCTAATGATCATACTAAGTGTTCAAAAGTGTATCAAGGCCATTTCAAGCACTTGATTTGCCACACTGTCTAGCCCATTTCAAGGTCATAGAGCACTTGTTCTATTTAGACTAGCACCCCATTTCAAGGTATACTAGCCTATGTGCATCCATTTGATCAATCATTTCCGATCAATCCAAATGGTGTTTTAGAGAGGTCGAACTCCTCAGATAAGCTTTGCCATTTCAAGCATCCACTTACCCGAGTGTGTTCACGAACCCCACGGAAGAGTTTTGCCATTTCAAGCATCCACTCAACCTTGGAAGTTCTGACCTAATATGTGGCACATAGAACGGGTCTTGAACACATAGAGGCACTAAGAGTAGGGTCTAAAACATTGTATGATACAAGCACTCCCCTTCAACCGAATGAAGGGTTTAGCTACGAATATCCATGGAACAGGACATCATAGCTAAGTGCGTTGAAAAGTAAAGGTTTTTGAAAGACATTAAAGTAAAGTTTTCGAAAATAAAGATAGGAAAGTAAAGTTGCTGAATTGAAAACACAGTAAAGTAAAGACGAGAATACTTACAAAAACCGTTGAAAGTGCTAAAGCTTCGATTCCAAAGTAAAGTGATTACAAGGATGGTGTTGTGAATCTAGAGAGAAGTGAGAGCTTCTCTCACTACTTGTGGTATGAGATGTTGGAATGAGATGGGATTGATTTACAAAGGGAAGGAGGCATGGTATTTATAGGCTATGGAGAGGAGAAGGATGTGGTTTTAAACCCCAACACTTGGCACAAAATCCATGGAGCTCAAAAAGCCGCCGGTCCTTGTGAGGGGAGGGGAGGAGCCGCCCCCCATGAGTCATCCTTTGCCCAAAAGCCGCCGGTCATATGGCAAGGGGGAGTGAGTTTGTGAGTTTTGTGAGCATTTCACAAAAGCCATCGGTCCATTTCAGCTCCGGACTGACTCTGGTTGCCCTTCGGTTGGATTTGTTTTGAGTGATTCCACGTCCGGTTCTTGAAAGTCAAAATTTGGTCGTGACCTGGAATGACTCGTAATTCATATTCAGCTTTAAAAGTCCTTTTTAGCTCGTATTCTCTCTAGACTCCAAAATACCCTGCAGATAAATATCGGAACTAACAATCAAAAGTTAAATAGACAAAGTGTCTAATTTGGTGGGTTTAACTATGTTTATGATTCATACAATTATGGTCCATCAGATCACCCCACACTTTTAGTTCTTCGTCCCGAACAATGCTTTTCAAAGGCCGGCACACACAATCCAAGTAAAAACTTTTAAATATGAAAGTGAGATTGTGGGACTAGATTTATCCTAATTCATGCATTACTTACTTATTACCAAATTAAACCGTGTAAATACTTAGAAGAAACTTGATACTTGTACCTTCGTGCCGAGATGCAAATTAATTTGGATGTTTCGGGAGATAGCCCTTTTTAGGCTCCTGGACTGCATTCTCGGGATCGACTCGCACTATATGGTTTCCTTGTAGCTTTCTCTAGCACGTGATTCGGTTCGGGTTTCACTGAGTTGAGCTCTTTGATTCCTTTTTGGCAAGGGATAGCTTTTGTAGTGAATCGGCCTTTGGCCTTTGGCCTTTGATATTGAGTTGGAGTTTCTTCACTTTTGTTCGGTTAAAACCTTCACAATTTTGGCCTTTGGCCTTTGATTAGCTTCTTTGAGCTTTTGCTTCTTTGAGCTTTTGCTTCTTTGTGACTTGCTAGTCCATTTTCTCAGCCTTTTTGGGAGGTCCAATCGTCGCCCGCAAGCATATGGAAATACCTCCCCGCTCTTTCTCATCCTTGCCGTTTCGCGCGGGTCAAGATGAGGGTCGCTCATCTATTTTCCCAGCTACTAGGACTAGAGATAGGACGGTTTGATTCCCGTCCCGCCTCTTGCATAAACGATGCACGGCGGAGATGACTTCAATCTTCACTGAAACCCAAAGTGCAGCCTCCACTGACTCCGAAAACCATATAGTTAGATTCGATCCTTCGAGTGCTTGCCAAGCCTCTCTAGGGCAGTTTATGTCAACTCCACATCCCATGTATATCTCAGCACAAAGGGACAAATGAGAAGTTACATTCTAAGTTTTTAAACAGTTGAATTTTCACAAGGTAAATGTATGAATTATGATCTATCTTTTTCACATTCTCAAGTTCATATTTTCAAAAAGATAATATTAAGGGAAAAGGAAAAGAAAAACATGTTATGTACACAGGCGGTTCTCACCCCACACTTTTGAACGAAGGCGTGCCTTTCAGCACAACTTAGTTCAAAAGTCATGCAAATATATACAAGAGAAGGAAATCACATTAAGGAAAAGAGAAGAACTGAACTCCCTTTTACTGTGTCGTTTCGTGGAACGACATGCCTCGGAGCTGGATAATCGAGGGAGTTCGGCTGGGGCCTTGAACTCTCAGCGTAGGCCCGATAATTCTCGGAAGCTGCCTGGCTGATCTGATCTTGCTCCAAAAACCGATTCCTACATGTTAGACATTCCTTCTATACAAAAAATGGGTGAGAGCGACTTACGATAAAAACTAAATGACAGAAAAGAAAATTACTGAAAGTAAGATAGGTGTCGGGTTACCTCCCGACTAGTGCCTTTGTTTAACGTCGTTGGCTCGACACATGGGGATCACAGGTTTGGATCCCATGGGCAGCTCAGGTCATAGTGTTGTGGAGTGCCTACTTTCATTTTTGCCTTTCCTTTCCTTGATTTCTTGTGAGATGATGTGCTTTGGTCCGGTTCCCATGGTTCTGGTGGTTTCTCCTTCCAACGTCTCTGAGAAGGCGAGGGACCTTTCACTACTAGCCTCTTGAATTGGGTTCTCTTATGTTTTGGGCTGCCTTGTCTAGTTGTGAGAAGATGCTCCATCAAGGATTCGTTCTGCTTCAGCCCTTCTTCCATCCTCCTTTCAGCCTCTTCATTGATCACATAGTTTTCTGCAATCTGTCTATTGATCAAGGGGAAAAGTTGGGAAGCTTGCATCTTAAGGCTTGGTTCTATCTCATCATGTCCGTCTGTGAGGATCCGGTCTCAGATGGTCTCGGCTGCTTGGGTAATGATAGTCGGGTATGACTCGGGCAGCTTGCTAGTGGTGTTCTGGACTTCCTCCTCTACTGGCACGGTCTCAGGTTCCCATGAAGACTTTTCCTCGTTGCTTCCGATGCTTTCTATATCTGATTCTTCTGATGGTTCGGGAGTTTCTTCTGATGGCTCAGGAGTTTCTTCTGATGGTTCGGGAGTTTCTTCTTTTTTCATCTCTGGACCAGCCTCCACTATCTGTATTCCTCTATTAGGTCGGGTTATTGGCCTTCGTTTTGTGGCTTCGGCCAAGTCGTATATAACATCCCACATTTGAGTCAGGGATAAGTGCATGGCTGATCCTCCCACTGCATCATTGATCCTTGAGAACTCATCCACCCTCATCCCACAAAGAAATTTTTGAAGAAGAAACACCTCCGTGAATCCATGGTGCGGGCAGCGTGAGACGATGGTGTCATAGTACGTGTAGTATTCATCTAAAGTCTCATCCCGTGATTGCTGAAGGCAGATGATCTTCTCGCGGGTGTCATGTCGTAAGGATGGGGGGGGGGAGAATTCTTTCAGAAATTTAGCACGAAGGTCCACGTAATAATTTACACAACTAGCAGTTGATGTATAATACCATACTGTCGCAAAGTCGGTTAAAGAGTGTTCAAAACATTTTAATTGAAACTCTTCTAACGTTACATTTTCGGGTTTCATGTGACGACTTATATGGTAGATATGTTGGCAGTGTATTACTGGGTCTTCTCCGGTGGTACCTCCAAAATGAGGAAGATGTCGAGTCATCCATGCATACATAGTGGGCAGTGCGATGAAGAAGTGAAAAGGGAAAGAAAAGAACAACTAATCGAAGGCTAATTCCCCAGCAACGACGCCAGTTTTGACGGAGCCCACCGCACTGTCGTTAAGGTGCGATGTTCTCTGTGCAAAAGCAAATTTGTATCTCCGATACTCGCGACTTAACTATTTTTGGTAGTAAGTGGTAAGTACGGGTCGAACCCAAGGGAATTAGGTGATTAATTGTTCTTTCGAAAGGGGGGATTTAAATAAAGCAGTTGGGGGGATTGTTTTTGGTTTTTAGTACTGAAAGGTAAAGTAACAGTTGATATTACAATTAAAGGAAAGATTCGGTTTTAGGGGCCTTGTATCATAGTATGTTTATCATTGACCTCTAATGATCATACTAAGTGTTCAAAAGTGTATCAAGACCATTTCAAGCACTTGATTTTCCACAATGTCTAGCCCATTTCAAGGTCATAGAGCACTTGTTCTATTTAGACTAGCACCCCATTTCAAGGTATACTAGCCTATGTGCATCCATTTGATCAATCATTTCCGATCAATCCAAATGGTGTTTTAGAGAGGTCGAACTCCTCAGATAAGCTTTGCCATTTCAAGCATCCACTTACCCGAGTGTGTTCACGAACCCCACGGAAGAGTTTTGCCATTTCAAGCATCCACTCAACCTTGGAAGTTCTGACATAATATGTGGCACATAGAACAGGTCTTGAACACATAGAGGCACTAAGAGTAGGGTCTAAAACATTGTTTGATACAAGCACTCCCCTTCAACCGAATGAAGGGTTTAGCTACGAATATCCATGGAACAGGACATCATAGCTAAGTGCGTTGAAAAGTAAAGGTTTTTGAAAGACAGTAAAGTAAAGTTTTCGAAAGTAAAGACAGGAAAGTAAAGTTGCTGAAATGAAAAGACAGTAAAGTAAAGACGAGAATACTTACAAAAACCGTTGAAAGTGCTAAAGCTTCGATTCCAAAGTAAAGTGATCAAGGATGGTGTTGTGAATCTAGAGAGAAGTGAGAGCTTCTCTCACTACTTGTGGTATGAGATGTTGGAATGAGATGGGATTGATTTACAAAGGGAAGGAGGCATGGTATTTATAGGCTATGGAGAGGAGAAGGATGTGGTTTTAAACCACAACACTTGGCACAAAATCCATGGAGCTCACAAAGCCGCCGGTCCTTGTGAGGGGAGGGGAGGAGCCTCCCCCCACGAGTCATCCTTTGCCCAAAAGCCGCCGGTCATATGGCAAGGGGGAGTGAGTTTGTGAGTTTTGTGAGCTTTTCACAAAAGCCATCGGTCCATTTCAGCTCCGGACTGACTCTGGTTGCCCTTCGGTTGGATTTGTTTTGAGTGATTCCACGTCCGGTTCTTGAAAGTCAGAATTTGGTTGTGACCTGGAATGACTCGTAATTCATATTCAGCTTTAAAAGTCCTTTTTAGATCGTATTCTCTCTAGACTCCAAAATACCCTGTAGATAAATATCGGAACTAACAAGAAAAAGTTAAATAGACAAAGCGTCTAATTTGGTGGGTTTAACTATGTTTATGATTCATACAATTATGGTCCATCACCTATCTAGAACAAGTGCTCTATGTCTTGAAAAGGACTAGACGGTGTGGCAAGTCGAGTGCTAGAAATGGCCTTGATACATCTTTAAACACTTAGAACGATCATTAGAGGTCAATGATGAACGGAACTATGATACACGACCCCTAAAACCGAATCCTTCCCTAAATCAAAGCACCACTTGTAATTTTACTTTCAGTCTCATTATTAACTGTTTACTTTCAGTACCCTTTACTTTACGCACTTTACTTTTCAGTACTTTACTTTACGCACTTTACTTTTCAGTACTTTACTTTACGCACTTTACTTTTCAGTACTTTACTTTCCGCACTTACTTTCAGTTATTTACTTTCCGCTTACTACAGACGTTTTCAACATCAATCCAACATAACTTTGGCACGTATTGCGCTTGAAATATAGCGTGCGACAAACCAAAAGTATGTTGTTTGGTTGATATTGAACTCGACTGTTCCATCAATTTACTTTCTGCACTTTACTTTTCAGTCATTTACTTTCCGCACATTTACTTTTAGTCTTTACTTTCCGCTTACTACAGACGCTTTCAATATCAATCCAACATACATTTGGTATGGATTGCGCTTGAAATACAGCGTGCGACAAACCAAAAGTATGTTGTTTGGTTGATAGTGAACTCGACTGTTCTAGCAATTTACTTTTCAATATTTACTTTCAGTCCTGTATTTACTTTCTTTACTTTTCAGTATTACTTTCAGTACTAAAACCACAACCAACCCCAATCGCACTTACATTTATGTACATTTTCTTTCTTTTCAAAGAACAACCATTCCACACTGACTCCCTTGGGTTCGACCCCTATTTACCGCTTTACTACCCAATAGTGAAGTCACAAGTAGTGGACTTATAAATTTATTTTGCACATTGCCTCACGACAAGGCTCTGTCAAATTGGCGCCGTTGCCGGGGTGTCATGAAATCGGAAGAGTTGTTCTATTTGTTTTTCTTTTGTTTTTGTTTTGCAGCCCAACATGTCTTCCTACTACGGAAATGAACCTTGGAATAATGGGGGCATCAACCTTATGTTTGAAATGCTTAACCGTCTCCCCAAATTTGGAGGTGCTCTTGGAGAAGATCCCGTGAGGCATACACATACGTTCCACTCCATATGCAGCCACATGAGGCCTACAAATGAATCGCTAGAGGGGTTTAAACTTAAATGCTTTAAATTTTCTTTAACTAACTCCGCAATAGAATGGTATTACTCATGTGCATCTTATGAAGGCGATTATGGGGATCTACGAGCCAAATTTCTAGAAGAGTTTTCCCCGCCATCTCTCCGACTTGAAACCCGCGAGAAGATTATCAACCTTGAGCAATCCCGGGACGAAACTTTGGACGAGTACTATACGTACTTCGATATCATTGTTTCGAGCTGCCTGCACCATGGATTCACGAACTTTGTTATTCTCCAAAGGTTTCTTCGTGGAATGAAGCCACTTGAGCGGTCTATGCTTAATGATGCAGCGGGAGGTTTGGTGATGAATCTCACCATGTCTCAAACCTGGGACCTCATTGATGATTTGGCCGAGAGCTTAAAACGAGGGCCAATGCACCACACTAAAGATAAGGCACTGATGGATGCACAGTCGTTATGTGCAAACGTCAAGAATAAATTTATAAGTCCGCTACTCGCGACTTAACTACTGGGTAGCAAGTGGTAAGTAGGGGTCGAACCCAAGGGAATCAGGGGAATAGATGTTCCTTGAGGGGGTTGTCCAGCGAGAGAGCGTGTTTTAGGTCGGTTGGTTGGTTTTAAAGCTACCAGCTAAGTGATTGATTGATTGATTGGTTGGTTTTAATACTGGAAAGTAAATTACAGTTTATAATTAAAGAGAAATGTTTGGTTTCAGGGGCCTTGTATTATATCCTCTTTATCATTGACCTTTAGTGAATTATCTAAGTATTCAAAGATGAATCGAGGCCCTTTCGTAGCGCAAGACTTGCAACATCGTTTAAAGCAACACTTGTTCTAAGCAAAACTAATTCCTCCTTTCGAAGTATCTTAGCTGTAAGTGCATCCACTTGATCTCCCAGTTACGTTATTGACCAAGTGGTGTTTTAGATAAGTCGAACTCCTAGATAAGTTTTGCTTGTGACAGCTTTCACTTACCGAGTATGATCACGAATTTCCACGGCAGAGCTTTGCTTGTGACAGCTTCCACTCAACCTTGGAAACTCTGACTTGATATATGGCACATAGAACAAGTTTTGAATACTAAGACTAGACGCTAAGTTAATAGTCTTAAAACATTTTATAATACAAGTGCGCCCCTTCTACCGAACTACTAGTTTAGCTACTATTCATCACGCTAAACATTATAACTAAGGAAATAAACAGTTGAATAAATACTGGAAATAATACTTACAACCGTTGAAGCGCCAAGGGAGCTATCCTTTATTTCCAAAGCCAAACTTTACAAATACATAACTTAGAGAGAGAAGTGTTTTTTTACAAGTGAGGGATGATGAAAATGAGGGGAGGAGCTCCTCCTTATATAGCCATGGGAGGAGGAGGAGATGGAGGCAAGTGTTGCATGGTGATTGGAGGAGAAAATGAAGGGAGGAGATGGCCACACATGGAGGAAGGAGAGGAGGAGCAAGGAGGAGCCGCCATGTGGAGGAGGAGGAAAGCCGCCGGTCATGGTGGAGGAGAGCCGCCGGTTGCCGGTGGTGGAAGGGGAGGAGGTCCTCCCTTGGTCACCTCTTGCCCAAGTGGCCGGTCACTTTGCCCATGTGTGAGTTTTGTACAGTTTTGTGCAGTCTTTTCACAAAATTTTCAATGTGTTTCTTTCCCGGGCTGTCTTGATTCCTCTCCTGATTCTTCTGATTAATTTGTTATGAGTGATTCAACGTCAGGATCCTTGATATTTCTTCAGTCGGCATATGATCTTGACCTTGGATTGACTCGTAACTTCTTTTCTGCTCTAAAAGCTCCTCTTTAATGTGTATTCTCTCTAAGCTCTGAATTACCCTGCAAAAATATATCTGAACTAACAAGCAAAAGTTAAATAGACAAAATGTCTAAATAAGGGGGTTATACTGTGTTTATGATTCGTATAATTTTGGTCCATCAGATCACCCCATACTTTTAGTTGTTCGTCCCGAACAATGCTATTCAAGGGCTGTACTCTAAGTTGGCTTTGAAATATGAAAATTAGACTGTGGTACTCGATCTATCCTAATTCATGCATTGCTTACTTATTACCAAATTAAACTGCGTAAATAAATAGAAGAAACTTAATACTTGTACCTCCGTGCTGAGATGCAAATTATATTAGATGTCTCGGGAGATAGCCCTTTTTAGGCTCCTGGACTGCAATCTTGGGATCGTCTCGCACTATATGGTTTTCTGGTAGCTTTCTCTAGCACGTGATTCGGTTCGGGTTTCAATGGTTTGAGTATTTTGATTTTCTTTTGGCGAGGGACTGCTTTTGTAGTGAATCGGCATTTGGCCTTTGTTTTGACTTTTTGAGTTCTTCACTTTTTGTTCGGTTAAAACCTTCACAATTTTGGGCCTTTGGCCTCTTGATTTGCTTCATTGAGTTTTTCGCCTTTTTGTGACTGCTAGTCCATTTTCTCAAGCCTTTTTGGGAGGTCCAATCATCGCCCGCAAGCCTATGGAAATACCTCCCCGCTCCTCTCGTTTTTGCCATTTTCGCGTGGGTCAAGGTGAGGGTCGCTCATCTATTTTCTCGGATACTTTGACTGTCGTTTTGCGCGGGTCAAGATGAGGGTCGCTCATCTATTTTCTCGGCTACTTTGACCGGAGATAGGACGGTCTGATTCCCGTCCTCGCCTTTTGCATTGCATGGCGGAGATGACTTCAATTTTCACTGAAACTCGAAGTGCAGCCTCCACTGACTTCGAAAACCATATAGTTTGATCTGATCCTTTGATTGCTTGCCAAGCCTCTCTAGGGCAGTTTATGTCAACTCCACATCCCTAGTTATCTCAGCACAAAGGAAAAATGGAAAGTTACATTCTAAGTTTTTAAACAGTTGAATTTTCACAAGGTTAATGCATGAATTATGATTTATCTTTTTCACATTCTTAAGTTCATATTTTCAAAAAGATACTATTACTAAAAAAAGAAAAAACAGCTGCATGTTATTTATGTACACAGGTGGTTCTCACCCCCCACTTTTGAACGAAGGCGTGCCTTAGTTCAAAAGTTATGCAAGCTTAAAACTAAATACTGAATTTAAATGACAGAAATTAAAGTGCGGAAAAGTAAGATAGTGTCGGGTTACCTCCCAACCAGTGCACTTGTTTAACGTCGTTGGCTCGACAGTACCTCGTTGTGGATTACTGGTTTGGGTCCCATGGGTGGCTCAAGTCAAACTTCGCCACCGTTCCAGTGTTGCTTCTTCCTGACTTCTTGCCGGATGTTGTGTTCGGGTCAGGAATCCTTTGTTTCGGGATTTTTTCCTTCCAATACCCCGGAGGGGATGAGGGACCTTTCACTATTAGCCTTTTGAAGTTTTTGTATTTGGGACTGCCTAGTCCAGTTGCGGCGTAACAGTGCTCCATCGGGGAGTCATTCTGCATAGGTCCTTTTCCCATCCTCCTTTGAGCTTCTTCATTGATCGCATAGTTCGCTGCGTCTTGCTCATTGATTAAGGGGAAAAATCGGGAAGGCCTCATGAGGCTTGGTTCTCCCTCGTTATGTTGGTTCGTGAGGAACTGATCGTAGATAGTCTCAGCTGCTTGGGTAATGATAGTCGGGTATGAATTGGGCAGTTCGTCAGTGGTGTTCTGGACTCCTACTTCGTTGCTTCCGGTGCTTTCCATGTCTGATTCTTCAGACGGTTCAGGAGTCTCTTCCTACGGTTCGGTGGTTTCTTCTTCATCAGCCTCAGGATCAGCTTCTTCTGTCTGCATTTCCTCGTCAGTTTGGGGTACTCGTCTTGTGGCAGCGGCCAGGCCAATTATAAGGCACCACATGTCTGCAACGGTGAAGTTTGTTGCAGACCTTCTCATAGCTTCGTTAACTCTTCCCAGTTCTTCGACCCTCATTCCACGAAGAAATTTTTGGAGAAGAACTTTCTTCGTAAATCCATAGTGCGGGCAGCTTGAGACGATGGCATCGTAGTTCATGTAGTATTCGTCCAAAGTCTCATCCCGGGATTGATGAAGGCTCATGATCTTCTCACGGGTTTCTTGGCGTAAAGATGGTGGGGAGAATTCTTTCAGGAACGGGACGCAGAGGTCTACGAAACGTTCTGCACTGCAAGCGGTGGATGTGTAGTACCATATCGTGGCGAAGTCGGTTAGAGAGAATTTGAAGCATTTCAGCTTAAATTCCTCTAATACTTCGTTCTTAGGTTTGATGTGGTGGCAGACGTGGTGGAAGTTTCGGCAGTGCTGTACAGGGTCTTCTCCCTCCGTTCCTCCGAACAGGGGCAGAAATCGCGTTGTCCATGCATGCGTAATGGGTGATGACATAGGGAAAAGAAAGAAAAAGAAAGGGGAGGGAAAGAACAACTATCCGATGACTGATTCCCCGGCAACGGCGCCAATTTTGATGGATGCACAGTCGTTATGTGCAAACGTCAAGAATAAATTTATAAGTCCGCTACTCGCGACTTAACTACTGGGTAGCAAGTGGTAAGTAGGGGTCGAACCCAAGGGAATCAGGTGAATAGATGTTCTTTGAGGGGGTTGTCCAGCGAGAGAGCGTGTTTTAGGTCGGTTGGTTGGTTTTAAAGCTACCAGCTAAGTGATTGATTGATTGGTTGGTTGGTTTTAATACTGGAAAGTAAATTACAGTTTATAATTAAAGAGAAATGTTTGGTTTCAGGGGCCTTGTATTATATCCTGTTTATCATTGACCTTTAGTGAATTATCTAAGTATTCAAAGATGAATCGAGGCCCTTTCGTAGCGCAAGACTTGCAACATCGTTTAAAGCAACACTTGTTCTAAGCAAAACTAATTCCTCCTTTCGAAGTATCTTAGCTGTAAGTGCATCCACTTGATCTCCCAGTTACGTTATTGACCAAGTGGTGTTTTAGATAAGTCGAACTCCTCGATAAGTTTTACTTGTGATAGCTTCCACTTACCGAGTATGATCACGAATTTCCACGGCAGAGCTTTGCTTGTGACAGCTTCCACTCAACCTTGGAAACTCTGACTTGATATATGGCACATAGAACAAGTTTTGAATACTAAGACTAGACGCTAAGTTAATAGTCTTAAAACATTTTATAATACAAGTGCGCCCCTTCTACCGAACTACTAGTTTAGCTACTATTCATCGCGCTAAACATTATAACTAAGGAAATAAACAGTTGAATAAATACTGGAAATAATACTTACAACCGTTGAAGCGCCAAGGGAGCTATCCTTTATTTCCAAAGCCAAACTTTACAAATACATAACTTAGAGAGAGAAGTGTTTTTTTACAAGTGAGGGATGATGAAAATGAGGGGAGGAGCTCCTCCTTATATAGCCATGGGAGGAGGAGGAGATGGAGGCAAGTGTTGCATGGTGATTGGAGGAGAAAATGAAGGGAGGAGATGGCCACACATGGAGGAAGGAGAGGAGGAGCAAGGAGGAGCCGCCATGTGGAGGAGGAGGAAAGCCGCCGGTCATGGTGGAGGAGAGCCGCCGGTTGCCGGTGGTGGAAGGGGAGGAGGTCCTCCCTTGGTCACCTCTTGCCCAAGTGGCCGGTCACTTTGCCCATGTGTGAGTTTTGTACAGTTTTGTGCAGTCTTTTCACAAAACTTTCAATGTGTTTCTTTCCCGGGCTGTCTTGATTCCTCTCCTGATTCTTCTGATTAATTTGTTATGAGTGATTCAACGTCAGGATCCTTGATATTTCTTCAGTCGGCATATGATCTTGACCTTGGATTGACTCGTAACATCTTTTCTGCTCTAAAAGCTCCTCTTTAATGTGTATTCTCTCTAAGCTCTGAATTACCCTGCAAAAATATATCTGAACTAACAAGCAAAAGTTAAATAGACAAAATGTCTAAATAAGGGGGTTATACTGTGTTTATGATTCGTATAATTTTGGTCCATCAGGCACCGATGGTGAAAGCAGACTTAGTGCAGAACGAGCCCGAGGAAGAAGCACCCGAGGAAGTCCCGGTCCTCATTAATGAGCTGCCCAAATTAGAACCAAACCTCACTGCCAAGCTGCCTAATTCAGACACGGACCTCTGTGTGATTGCCCCCGGAGACCATATAAATGACGACGATGAGGACCCATGGTTGCCTGAAGAAGAGCTCCACTCAGATTACTCCTGGGAGTTAGAAGAAAAACTATCCAATTTAGGCCCGGTCCACATTACCAATCTACCCGAGGAAATCACGCCAGTCCAGGACCTCATTGCCAAACCAGCCGAGTCTAATACAGTCCTCACTACCGAGCCAATAGAAGTCCCAAACCTCACTGTCGAACTGACCGAGAAAATCACGGCAGGCCCGGTCCTCACTGAAGAGCTGCTCGAGAAAGACCCGGTCCTCATGGCCGAGAAGCCCCAACTTAACCCTTCATGTTTTATGCAGATCATATCCACCAAAGATCATGGAATCAATGATGATGAGGTGCAAGGGGAGTTGGAGGCAAATAAAGGGCAAGAAAAGCCAATGATAGAGCGCTCATTCACCACGACTCAACAAAGCGGCTTGGAAAACTCACTTGTTCCAAGACAACCCATCTCCGCTGCCACAAAAAAGAAGCTTAGCATGGGCGCATGCTTAAAGTCGCCTACACTTGATGGCACAATGCTGAACTTCCAGAATTGCAAAGGTGCCGACCGTTCATACATAAAGAAGCGACAAAGACATGGCCCAAAGGAATGGAAGCCCGGAAGGAGGAACACAAGGCCACGGCTCAATGGACCAGCAGCTATGGTCAAGGAGCCCTCATCTTCTTGGCTGCATGTGAAAAAGAACCCGCCGGACCAATGGAGACTAGAACCGAGCACATCACTCCATGAGTTCTTTGGGCGGAGCAAAAGAGCAACCGAGAAGAAGTTCGACCTCAAACACCCATGGGATCCCAACTTATGATCCATGAGTGAGGTACCGTCGAGCCAACGGCGTTAAACAAAGGCACTTGCCGGGAGGTAACCCGGCATATTTTTCATTTGTTACAGTTTTTATGTTTATGTCATTTCTTTTCATACTCACCCCTTTGTCATTTCCTTTCTCTTGTTAACTTGTTTTTTGTGTTTTGAACTAAGTCGTGCTGTAAGGCACGGCTTCGTTCAAAAGTGTGGGGGTATTTGAGTAGTAGTCTTGTACATAGTAGACAACATGTTTTGAAAATATACACTTTCATGATGTGAAAATAGATAGACCCGAAACATGCATTTCCTTGTGAAAACTTAATTGTGTAAAAACATGCGAACTTAACTTTCTACTTGTCCTTGTGTGCTGAGATAACGTAGGATGTGGAGTTGAAAGAAATGCCCTAGAGAGGCTTGACAAGCACTTAAAGGACCGGATCCTTATTATACGGTTATGTGAAGATTGTGGAGGCTGCACTTCGGGCTTGTTGGTGAAGAGTGGACTCCGCCATGCAGCGTTTATGCAAGAGGCGGGACGGGAATCAAACCGTCCATTCTCTAGTCCAAAGTAGCCGGGAAAAGAGATGAGCGACCCTCATCTTGACCCGCGTGAAAAAGGCTAGGATGAGTAAAAGCGGGGAGGTATTTCCATATGCTCTCGGGCGATGATTGGACCTCCCAAAAGTGAAGAAAAATGGACATGCAAATTCTCATCAAAAGAGCAAAGCTCAAAGAATAAAAGAAAAAATTAGCCAAAGTGGTGAAACAAAACCGAAGCAAAAGTGAAGTACTCAAAGAGTCATATCAAAGGCCAAAGGCCAAATCACTACAAAAGCTGTCCAACCACACAAACAAAGGAAAAAAAGAGCTCAACCCAATGGCCCGAATCAATCACGTGCTAGAAGAAGCAAGTAACATAACCATATAGTAAGATCGGATCCGAGAGTGCAGTTCAAGGGCCTAAAAAGTGGCTATCTCCCAATCATCCAAATTGATTTGCATCTCGGCTCAAAGGTTACAAGTATCTAGTTACTTTCATATGTGAGCATGATTTCGTTTGAAAACAAGTAAGTTATGCATGCTAAGGTGAAGTCTAGATTCACATTTCACATTTACATCTAAGACTTAGGGTATTTTTGTTCCTTTTATTGACTACACTTGTTCGGGACGAACAAGATTAAGTGTGGGGGTATTTGATGGGACGTATTTATACAATTCATCAAGTACACAAAACCCACCAAATAAGACATTTGGTCATACGAACATGTGCTTGTTGATGTCATTTTGTGTATACAGGCAATTTTGGAGTCTAAAGAGGAATCACACTTAAAAAGGGGAGATTTATGCCAAAAAGCCAGCCAAGGCCCGAGGACCTCAGCCAGGGACCGAGAAACTTCACCCGGGTACCGAGAGCCATACCCAGGTCCGTCCGAGAACGCCAGGTCCCTGTCCCGGGCCCATCCGAGAAAAGCAGGCCGTGCCCGAGAGAGTCCCAGGCATCGCCCCGCGCACCAGCCGAGCCGCCCAGGTCCAAAATCAAGTTGCCCAGGCAAACAAGCTACTTTGACCAATCCACCTCGAGCAAAGTGATCAAAATGGAAAATAAGGTGGACAATGTTGGAAAACCAAGAAGAATGCTCGGGTAGATTGGCAGTTGGCCAAGTTACAAAGCAAAGGCCCCGCGCGCATAGGCACTGAAACCCAGTCGCTCGACAAAACCATGGAATCTGGCAATGCTGGCTAGGCCAAAGTATTTTAAATGCCAAATGACTCGACAATCTAACTTCCAAGACAAAACGCCAGAGTGGAACCAGCTCAAGCCCGATCAAGGCCAAAATAGGGCAATTTTGACCGTTTTGAGATTTCGACCATGTTCCGGGCAGAATCTGGCTTATCACCCTTCATGGAACAGTCTTAGAATCTCCTCAACATTCCAAATCCATGGTCCAAAAGCCAAGGACCACCGGCCAAAGCTCCGGCCAGATTTCGGCCATATTCCGGCGAACCTCCGGTGATGCTCCGATCAAGCTCATCCAACCACCACCATGCTCCGGTCATTTGTTGCTCCGGCGACACTCCGGCAAAGTCCAACCAATTCCAAACTACTTCTTGTCCGGTTGGCCATACTATTCACTTCGGTTGACCTTTGGGAGGAAACTAAGCCACAACTAAGTCCAAGTGACTTGTCCCAAGCCTCAACCAAGTTCAAATGTCCAAGTGGGATGTCTCTTGGCTCACTCAAGCTCAGCCACCCATGTGCTCCCATGTGCCTTGCCCTTTGGGCACAAACTAGGCTCAAACCGACTCATTGGGGTGGAACTAGCTCAAGCAAAGTCGGTTGGCCTCAATGCCAAGTGGTTGGCTCTCCTCTTCTTCCTATCCAAATGACTAGTCTTTTGGGATATTTCTCCATGTAAACTTAGTCCCCAAGTTTCCTCTTCTATAAATAGAAGGCTTAGCCTTAGAAATCCTCATGTACATACTTAGAGAGTTGAGAGCTTATCTCTCTTCTCTTCCACTTCAATACCAAAAGCTCCAACTTCTCTCTTGTTCTTGAGTATTCTTGAGTATTCTTTAGTGTTATTGATCTTGTCCAAAACCGAAGCTCTCTTACTCTCTTTACTGTTGTTGTTCTTGAATTTTACTTTCCAAAATCTTTACTTTTCTTGTCTTTGATTTACTTTGTTCTTGAGTACTCTTGTTGGTTCTTGAAGTACTCTTGTTGTTCTTGAGTTTTACCTTCCAAAACCTTACTTTCCTTGTCTTTGATTTCCAAAATCCTTTAATTTTCATCCACTAGCTATGGTATCCACTTCTATGGATATTCGTAGCTAAATCCTTCATTCGGTTGAAGGGGTGTGCTTGTATCATGCAAACGTTTTAGACTCTTTTCTTAGTGCTTCTATTGTGTTCAAACTTGTTCTATGTGCCATACATTAGGTTAGAACATACATGGTTGAGTGGAGGCTCGAAAGAGCAAAGCTCTTCCATGGGGTTCGTGAACATACATGATTGAGTGGAGGCTCGAAAGAGCAAATCTTTTCCATGGAGTTCAACCTCTTTTAAACACCACTTGGTTGATCGGAAATGATTGATCAAGTGGATGCACATAGGCTAAGATACTTCGAAAGGAGGAATTAGCCTATCTAGAACAAGTGCTCTATGTCTTCAAAAGGACTAGACGGTGTGGCAAGTCGAGTGCTATAAATGGCCTTGATACATCTTTGAACACTTAGAACGATCATTGGAGGTCAATGATGAACGGAACTATGATACAAGGCCCCTAAAACTGAATCCTTCCCTAAATCAAACCACCACTTGTAATTTTACTTTCAGTCTCATTATCAACTGTTTACTTTCAATACCCTTTATTTTCAGTACCCTTTACTTTACGCACTTTACTTTTCAGTACTTTACTTTATGCACTTTACTTTTCAGTACTTTACTTTACGCACTTTTCTTTTCAGTACTTTACTTTCCGCACTTACTTTCAGTTATTTACTTTCCGCTTACTACAGACGTTTTCAACATCAATCCAACATAACTTTGGCACGTATTGCGCTTGAAATATAGAGTGCGACAAACCAAAAGTATGTTGTTTGGTTGATATTGAACTCGACTGTTCCAGCAATTTACTTTCCGCACTTTACTTTTCAGTCATTTACTTTCCGCACATTTACTTTCAGTCTTTACTTTCCGCTTACTACAGACGCTTTCAATATCAATCCAACATACATTTGGTACGGATTGCGCTTGAAATACAGCGTGCAACAAACCAAAAGTATGTTGTTTGGTTGATATTGAACTCGACTGTTCCAGCAATTTACTTTTCAGTATTTACTTTCAGTCCTGTATTTACTTTCTTTACTTTTCAGTATTACTTTCAGTACTAAAACCACAACCAACCCCAATCGCACTTACATTTCTGTACATTTTCTTTCTTTTCAAAGAACAACCATTTCACACTGACTCCCTTGGGTTCGACCCCTACTTACCGCTCTACTACCCAATAGTGAAGTCACAAGTAGTGAACTTATAAATTTATTTTGCACATTGCCTCACGACAAGGCTCTGTCAGCCATGTTATTTCCAGTGAGGGTGTAAGTGCTTATTCAAAGAAGGTAGAGACAATGATGGCATGGCCAACCCCGCGCAACGTACGAGAGCTTCGGGGATTTCTTGGGTTGACAGGTTATGAGGAGTGCTCAAATGTTATGCCTCTCTTATGGTGTCATGTGTTACACAAATCTCATCATTTAGATCAAATGATCTAAAGGTACAAAATGAAAGTCAAAAAGTCAAAAAAAGACAAAGTTGTTTGTCATTTAGCACTTTTTGTCTTTTACCTTGCACTTTTGTCTTTTACCTAAAAGACAAAAGTGCAAAATCAAATCTCCACCTTTAGATCAAATGATCTAAATGTGTACAATAAAGTAACACATAACACTCTAACAACCCATAACATTTGAGCGCCCCCCGACAGGTTATTACCGCAAATTTATACACGGCTACGGTTTGGTGGTGCAACCTTTAACCAAGCTGCTCAAGAAAGATGGATTTCGATGGTCATCTGAAGCAGAGTTGGCTTTCTCAAAGCTTAAGGTCCTTTTATCCAATGCACCAGTGTTGGCTTATCCCGACTTTTCTCATCACTTTACTCTAGAGACGGATGCTTCACAGTATGGAATTGGAGCTGTATTAGCACAAAAAGAGCGTCCGATTGCATATATGAGTGAGGCTTTAGGCCCTCGCAATGCTGGATTACCAGTTTATGAGAAGGAGTTGTTAGCCGTACTTTCAGCGGTAACTCGATGGAAACATTATTTGGAGGGCACACCATTTGTTATTAAAACAAATAATCAAAGCTTGAGGTTTTTATTAGATCAGAAATTAAACACCAATTTACAACGGAAGGGGATTTCTAGATTGATGGGTCTAGATTTCACTATCGAGTATCGAAGAGGCTTTGAAAATAAAGCCGGTGACGCCTTATTGTTGGATCGTTAGGTTAGCCAACTATGTGAGGGAGATCCCAGAGTGGTATCCCTCAGACAGATGGCAGCGGAAATTATCTGTAACACAGGAAATTATACGGAAAGTAAAGACTCACAGATTTATAGTGGAAACCTTACTGCAACCTTTGCAGCAGGCTGAAAACCACTTGCCTTCTGGACAGTTCCAGAAGGGCTTCAAGATCAATGTTATTGATGAAAGAGTATGCTTGTAGATTGTTACACTTTGTCTCACTCAGTGACAGCTAACAATTCTACTCAACTCAAAGTATCAACTAACACGATCTGTCTCGTCCGCACACAGCAGCACTTCGTCAGCTCCGGAATTGATCGCTCTTCTATCTCCGATTCGTTCTGTCCAAAAGCCGATCTGCTCTCTCCGAAAGCTGCACTTCATATTGAAGACTTCTCCTCTATTTATATTAGTCTTCAAGTCGGCTGATCTGATCTCTGTCGCAGATCCGATTGCTATCCAGCAGATATGATATGGTTAAGATATTTCCATATCTTAACCACATCACATATTTCCCTTCCAAATCTGGCATGTATCTTCTCTTCGTATATACTCGACATATATTCAGTGTATATACCGATATTAATTCTTCTCATCAATTATCCATCATATATACTCGAATATCTCCTGATTTGTATCGAGTATATTCTCGCCGATCCAATCTCGTCATAAGTCGGTTTGTCTCTCTCACGGAACGCATCTCTCTCGCAGCTTTGCTCTCTCTCAGAGATGTCCAGTAGATCTAATCTACATCAGAGATCCGTTCTTGCAGATCTGATTCTGTTAAGATATTGCCATATCTTAACTCAATCAATTATTTCCCTTCCATATCCAGCTCGTATATTTCCATACCATATCTTGAGTATATCTGCTCAGATATTTCCATATCATATCTTATATCTACTGAGCTTGATCTCGTCTGTCACGCAGATCTCATCTCTTTTGTAGCGCTGAGCTCTCTCAGAGATGTCCAGTCACGTTTCTCTCAGACAGTCTGGACCCTGTGACTTCTCAGACAGATTTGTGATTTCTGCACACTCAAGTCAAATATTAGCTAAGTGTTTGTTATCATCAAAACACAAAGGGTCCAACAAATTCCCCCTTTTTGATGATGACAAACACTTCTTCACAAATAAGAAATCACACACACAGCACATCAGCAATTTCCTACAGGTGCCAGTTATTTCAGAGTTTATTCAATTCGATTTTCATTTAGCTCTAGCAGAGCGCAGTTCCCCCTCAGATAGACATCCGCTTAATCTATGGTACTGATTTTCCCCCTTAGTGTATGCACATAGTTCTTCCCCCTTTTGGCATCATCAAAAAGACATGCAAATAGGAACACAGAGTAATGGAAAGAAAACACTTCAGTCATGCCAGCAAGTCATAAGTGTGTCACACGGACACCACACGTCCAAGCAGGGAAATCAAAATGCACAGAGACATCTAACATGAAATTCAAAAAGAAATTTCAAGGAAGCAGGGATATATGTGGTAGGGTTGGCAAAGAGGGAGGTCCATGAGACAGTCCAGACTAAGAATCATTCTGGGACAGAACCTTCAACTGTTCCACAGTCTCTGTGCCAAGGCTCTTGATCTGCGATGGGAGCCCTTCCAGCACAGCTGTCACACCACCCGAGTCTACCTCTACTGCCACCTCCAAGGCTGCTAACCTCTCCTTCACATCCTGCAGCTCAGACCTCACTTCCTCCAATGCAGACCGAACTCTCTACATCTCAGTCAGAGCTTCCTGAACCTCAATCTGAAGCTCCTTCAACAACGACATCATCTCGCCCATACTATCAGAGGGGAGAACAGCTTCTTCACGCACAGGAACAGAAACGGGAGTCACTTCAATAATATCTTCTTCTATAGGTGACTGTGATGGGGAGCGTGGAACTATCCATCCTTCTCCTGCAGAGTACTCCAGACCTCAGTAATCACGCTCATAAGTAGGAGCAAGAAGAACACCAACTGCGCCACAGGACTCATGATCTTCTTCTCATAATGTGTGTGACTCAACTGAATACACTACCATCACCAAGACTGATCTTGCAGCACTCGTGGACCATTTTCCATACCTCACGTTTCTATCACGCAGCGGCAGGGCCTTCATCATACCCTCTTTTGGGTTTTACTCCCAAGGTTACTATTTATGTCATTTTTGAACATCTCAAAACTGTCATCCGACATCCTTCACAACTTCTTGAGTTAAGAATGCCTATTGCACAGCATCATGTTACTTGATGACCAGCTCAACGTGCACACCTGACTTTGTTGAATTTTCCATACAAGTCATCAACACAGCAACTTGGCTTGTCATCACTTTCCTTCAACTTCTGAACAGTTCATCAGCTCAAGGATAGCCTTCCCCGTCCATTCTGAGGGAAAGACTCAGGTCATCATCATTCTCCACACCATCAACTGCATGAGAGTGACCTGCACATAGCTAGCCACCCATCTAACGTGGTCTTTTCTGCTTCTTCATTCCTCTATCAAAGGAAGTCTCCTCGACGAGATTACATCATCATTTGACTTTCTCGCGTACTCACAGAACTGTAGTATTCTCTTCTCCACCACAAGGCACATCCTTTTAAGCACGCAAAACTTACTTTCTATCGCATGGAAATCACCCTCTCACGACCAATCATCATGGGCTCAAACTCTTCAACATTGAATTCAAAAGTAGGAGAGCTTCCCTCACCTTTTCCTCACTATAACTTTTTCATCTCAGTAATCACTGCTCCATTTCAGCGGCCTTGAAAATGGCAGCAATCTCCATTTCCATAACTGTCACATAGATTGTTTCCCAGCCAAAGTTGAACCTTCCACAGTGATAACTCAATCTGACCTGTCTCATGGGTACGCAAGGTTTTTGGTATGGTGTGCTAACTTTACCCAAATGGTACAAATAACACCACACGCAATCAGGCAAAAACAAATAAGATCATCCAAACACATTTTTATCATCTTCATATCTCATGTGGAATAACTCCAGAAAAACAGCACATCAACGGGCTCATAGGAATATCCCACATGAAGATAGGCTAGGGTTGGTCTAGAGTACCTCCTGGGCTTATAATGTGGGATCAACTATGGAGGTCTCTTTTGGGCAGAAAGAAGATTCAGAATTTCATGTTTTTCAGTCCCTACTACAGTCATCAATCACATATCTAGCATGCATGGATACAGTGTGAACACAACTTAATTTTTCACTAACACAGAACATCCATGTTAAATTCTCCATCAGACGTGACTCATATGCATCTAGTCTAGCCAATCACTGAGGGAGCAACATATGATCATAGCTCTAAGGAAGAGAAACCATACCTAGTTCAAGCCTCAGCTTCTCGTAGGGTTCCCTGTGCGTTGCCTTTGTGAATATGTCTGCTATCTGTCCCTCAGTTCTGCAATATTCCATCTCCACTATTCCCTCTTCAACACAGTCTCACGGAAAGTGATATCGAATCTCTATATGCTTAGTGTGTGGAAACTGCACACGATTTTTAGAGATATTAAAAGCACTAGTGTTATCACACAGAATTTTAGCACAATCAGTAAGAACACCATAGTCACTTAGCTGTTGCCTGAGCCATAGCAGCTGCGCACAGCAAGTAGCAGCAGCAGTGTATTCCACCTCAGCGATGGACAGTGCAATTGAGGACTGCTTCTTTGAAGCCCAAGAGATGAGACACGGTCCAAGATACTGAGCCATCCCTGACGTGGACTTCCTGTCTATCTTGCAGCCCGCAATCTTGTTCCTCTCGAACTAATGTAGCTCTTCTTGCATGACATTGACCCATTCTGGATCCTTGAGCTCTTCTGCTACTGTCTTTGGTTCTGCAAGAGAGACAAAGGACGCAAATCCACAAAAATGATACAAATTATCTAGATTTACCCGATCCTGCGATATGTAACAATGGTGGTTCCTCAGCCTTGCCGGTGGCTGTATAACTCTCCCATCGCTTGTAGTTCTGGATTCCCCCTCAGTGCCCGGAACATCCCCTGTCCAGATACCAGGGTCGGGGCCTCACTTCTGCGAGAGAGAGATTAGTTTTTACGAACCCAGACAAGCTTGGGCTTACTGGGTTTTGGGACAGTTTTAACAGTAGAAGGAAACTTTAAAGGACGGGAATCATTATCATCAGCGAGATTGATTGTCCCCCTGGGAGTTCTCCTGGGTCGTCCGTAGATGGCTGTGTCATGGTGAGACAGAACCCATTCAGCTCTGTCTTCCCTTCTATGAGGAGAAACCTTTCTCCTAGGGACATAAGCAGTACTGGCCTTTCTCTGATAGCTGCGACTCCTCTCGTTGGCTTCTTTCCATTTCTCACAGTCTGCTCTGTAATGGCCAGAGTGACCACAGTGCCAGCAGACACGGTAATAGAGGCTGCTAGTTTTCTTGTGTCTCTCTAAGGGCACAGGTCTCCTGTTTCTCCGTGCCTGAGAGTCGATCGAGAAAGGTTGACGGTTGGAACTCATCTCCTTCCAAATTTCAAAGGCCTTCCCACCCTTAAAAAGTCCAGAGTCATTGTCATGGAGATGACTCTCCTTCAGAGATGCGGCTGCTCTTCCCGACTGTCTTGTGGGTTCCGGCTTTCTCTGCTGATGGGAGCCCTCTCCGACTTCAGTCATTGGTCCCTTTCCTTTGGCAATCCTTCTGTTTGCCGCCTCTTCATCAGTTTCTTCCATCACTCCGACATACCCAAGTCCAGGTCTGGCAAACTTCCTGTTGTAGTCGTTTCTTACTTCCTCGACCTTTTTAGCTTCTAGTTCTCGAAGCCAGATTTTCTTTCTCTCCGTCTCTTTTTGTCTGAGATCTGCAACAGTCTGACGGATTTCCTCGTTATCCAACTGGATCCTGACCGATTCTGCAATTGATCCTACCATCCTGGTGTCATCAATTCCCATGCCCCTCAGTTCGTCACTTAGATCACTGATTTGTGCGTCCCCTCTGTCGCTGGTGGGACATTTGCAGATGTGCTCCTCCATTTCTCTCTCAAGTTGCATAGCTTTGGTTGACCAGAGACGATTGTTCTCCATGTCGTCTTCATGTTCATCTTTCATGATCTCAATCTGTTCCTTAAGGCTTGTGATCTTTTTCAGCAGTTCTCCAATAGTTTCTGCAAAGTCAGATTCACTAAACACTTGATCTATAAAAGAGTCAGATTCATTTACCTCATTGTTTGCGGAGTTCGCCATCAGACATGGCTCCTTAGCTCGCTTTCCATCGCTGCGCTCCTCATCTGAGTCACCCCAGGCAGCGAACATGGCATGAGCTTCCTTTGGGGCAGGTGGTTCATCCTTCTTTTTGCTGTAGCAATCTCTAGCCAGATGCCCCTTTTTCTGGCAGTGATGGCAGGTTCTTTCTTCCTTTGCTCCTGCCTCTGTCCTACTTTCTTTTCTGCCAGAGTTTCTTCCACCAGACAGACCTCTGTTGAAGTTCTGTGCTCTCCCTGTGTTTGCCATCTTGAAGACTCTCGAGAGGAGATCAATCTCCTCATCCTCACCTTTAGATGACATACTCACCTGTGCCATATCCAAAGCCTTCTCAACTTTCAATGCTATAGCTTGAGATTCTCCTGCTTGCCTCCTAGCCATTTTCCTCTCTGTTATTCCAGCTTGGCTTTGCAGATTCGCCACGAGCTCTTCCAGAGTAACGTCTTTAATCCCCTTCTGAGCTTGGAGAGCAGTAGTTACTGTGTCCCATCTGGAGCTGAGAGCTTGCATGAACTGATGAGTTACTTTCCACTGTGGGAGTACCTCATCCAGGGAGTTCAGCTGTGCGACTATGACTTGAAATCTGGTGTAGAAGTTCTCCAGAGATTCGTCCTTGCGCTGTTCGACAGATTCGTAATCCTTTGTGGCAGCTAGGATTCTGTTCCTTTTTATGTCTTCGTTTCCCTCGTACAGTCTAGTCAAGCCATCCCACTGCTCCTTCGCAGTTTTGTACACGGCCATCTTCACCTGATCTCCTTGTGAGAGGGCCATGTACAGAACCTTCTTAGCCATGGCATTCTGCTGGAGAGCTTTGTAGTCAGCATCTGTGTAGTCGTCTTTCTCCTTCTCTTTCGGTTTGGCAGGATCTGTCATATCCAGAATAGGGAAGTTACCCTTCTCAAATACACGCCACAGCTTCCCATCCAGGGAGCAGACGTGAGCTTCGAACTGATCCTTCCACCAGTCATACTCTCCCGGGCTGAGCACCGGCGGCTTCCAGAACGAGTCGTTTCTGCCTGACATGATTTCCTGCAAAGGCTAACACAAAATCTAGAGCTTTCCGGCTCTGATACCAATTGTTGGATCGTTAGGTTAGCCAACTATGTGAGGGAGATCCCAGAGTGGTATCCCTCAGACAGATGGCAGCGGAAATTATCTGTAACACAGGAAATTATACGGAAAGTAAAGACTCACAGATTTATAGTGGAAACCTTACTGCAACCTTTGCAGCAGGCTGAAAACCACTTGCCTTCTGGACAGTTCCAGAAGGGCTTCAAGATCAATGTTATTGATGAAAGAGTATGCTTGTAGATTGTTACACTTTGTCTCACTCAGTGACAGCTAACAATTCTACTCAACTCAAAGTATCAACTAACACGATCTGTCTCGTCCGCACACAGCAGCACTTCGTCAGCTCCGGAATTGATCGCTCTTCTATCTCCGATTCGTTCTGTCCAAAAGCCGATCTGCTCTCTCCGAAAGCTGCACTTCATATTGAAGACTTCTCCTCTATTTATATTAGTCTTCAAGTCGGCTGATCTGATCTCTGTCGCAGATCCGATTGCTATCCAGCAGATATGATATGGTTAAGATATTTCCATATCTTAACCACATCACATATTTCCCTTCCAAATCTGGCATGTATCTTCTCTTCGTATATACTCGACATATATTCAGTGTATATACCGATATTAATTCTTCTCATCAATTATCCATCATATATACTCGAATATCTCCTGATTTGTATCGAGTATATTCTCGCCGATCCAATCTCGTCATAAGTCGGTTTGTCTCTCTCACGGAACGCATCTCTCTCGCAGCTTTGCTCTCTCTCAGAGATGTCCAGTAGATCTAATCTACATCAGAGATCCGTTCTTGCAGATCTGATTCTGTTAAGATATTGCCATATCTTAACTCAATCAATTATTTCCCTTCCATATCCAGCTCGTATATTTCCATACCATATCTTGAGTATATCTGCTCAGATATTTCCATATCATATCTTATATCTACTGAGCTTGATCTCGTCTGTCACGCAGATCTCATCTCTTTTGTAGCGCTGAGCTCTCTCAGAGATGTCCAGTCACGTTTCTCTCAGACAGTCTGGACCCTGTGACTTCTCAGACAGATTTGTGATTTCTGCACACTCAAGTCAAATATTAGCTAAGTGTTTGTTATCATCAAAACACAAAGGGTCCAACACTTATCTCGACTTCAGGAACTGAAGCAAGCTGCTGTCCCTATACATGCTGAGCTATGTGCTATATCCTCAATTGTTCCGAGCTGGAAAATAGCAATAGAAGCAAGTTATGAAAGTGATGCAAGTGCTCAACAGTTGATACGTGAGCTGGGGATTGCTCCTAACAGTCATGTGAACTACAAATTTCAAAATGGTGTATTAAGGTACAAGGGGCGGCTATACGTAGGCAATTCAGGTGGTCTCCGCGATGAAATCATACACCAATTTCATGATGCGCCTATAGGTGGACACTCAGGAAGACTCGTCACTTATAAGAAGGTAAACCACCATTTTTATTGGCCTGGGCTTAAAACTCAAGTTGTTGATTATGTGGCTAGGTGCGACACCTGCCAAAGGTGTAAAGGGGAGCATGTTGCTACCCATTCCACAGGGAGTTTGGAAGGATATAGAGATGGATTTCGTGGATGGATTGCCCAAGTCAAAGGGAAAATATGTTATTCTGGTGGTAGTAGACTGGTTTTCTAAGTACGGTCATTTTATTGCATTATCACATCCCTATACGGCAATTCAGGTCGCACACAATCTGCTTGATAACGTGTTTAAGTTACACGGGCTGCCAGAAACAATTGTCTCTGATAGAGATAAGATATTTACCAATAATGTTTGGCGGGAATTGTTTCACTGTTTTGGTACTAAACTCCATCTCAGCAGTGCCTATCATCCACAATCTGATGGTCAAATAGGGAGATTAAATCAATGCCTCAAGCATTATTTAAGGGCAATGTGCTTCCAGCAACCTGCACATTGGTCTAAATGGCTTTCAATGGCGGAATTTTGGTACAACAGTGCATACCACTCAGCCCTTAAGTGTTCTCCTTTTGAGGTATTGTATGGGTACCCGCCTCCATCCGTTCCCAGGCTTAAGGATGAGCAACCATCTGTGGCGGTGGTGACGGAATTTGCAACAAGACATGCCCAAATGACTCGTTATCTAACCGAATCTCTTAAGCAAGCTCAAAATCGCATGAAGGTTCAAGCAGACAAGAGTAGGAGTGAGCGCGAGTTCTGTGTTGGTGACTTAGTTTTCTTAAAATTTCAGCCATACAAGCAAACTAGCTTAGCGGTACGATCAAGCATCAAGTTGGCTGCCAAATATTATGGTCCATATCGAGTATTAGCCAAGGTCGGCTCCGTGGCTTACAAACTAGAACTACCTCATGGTTGTTTATTGCATCCTGTTTTTCATGTTTCACTACTAAAGAAATGTATTGGAGATGAGCAAATGGCTGTGAGTTCTCCACCTTTAACCTCTGAAGAAGGCCAAATGAAGTCTGAGCCGGAAGCAATCCTAAGCAGGAGGTTAGTGAAGCGCAACAAACAAGCTGTGGTTCAAGTTCTAATTAAATGGGCAAATCTTTATGAGGACGAGGCCACTTGGGAAGACTATAATGCGATTAAGTCTCAATTTCCACAAGTGGAAAAGTTGAATGTGTGAATTCTTGGGACAAGAATTCTTTGAAGGGAGGTCAAATGTCACGATCCTTAGTGAGGGAGGACGTGTGGCTGACCAAGTCGCAATGTTTATTAACGGTTAGTTGTCGATGATTAGTGGAGTAATGGAAGTTATGTGTCGTAGTGGGTGTCTAGTAGCAGTATTTAGTCTGAAACTTCTGTTGAAGTGAGTTATGCAATATATTATTATCATTTCCCCTCATCCTACTTCTGTTCCCCTCTCTACCTCCTCTACTCTCTTCCTCAATCCCTCATATTCTATTAAGTTTGTAACATCATATTTGATCTTCGAATTGCATTATGTTGAATTCAGCACGTACATTAAGGATCAGAATCTGAAACGGTGCCTCTAACGTCGGAGGTAATAGCGGTGTGAATCATGGTTGATCCTCAGATCGGCTAGTCTTTTATTTTCGAAGGTTTGATTTCCAAATTAAGTACTATCTACTTTATAGTTTTGGATCTCTCGGATTTGCATCAGTGCATACTGTTTACGAAATTAATGGACTGATTTACATGTGTCTAAGTGTCAAAAATTTAGGCATCTTTATTTTCAAGTGTGAATGGTTGCTGCTGCTTACATGTTATCCATCTTCATCTCTGTTCTAGCCATGGATTGAACTTGACTTTTATACAACTAAGATTCGTATTGATGGATCGTTATGTTAGCCTTCTGTGTGAGGGAGATCACTACGTGGTATCTCTCAGACAGAAAAAAGCGGAAAGTATCTTAAGTGCAGGAAATAAAGTGCAGAAAGCAAGTACTCACAGTCTTATAGTGGAAACCTTATTGCATCTGTGCAACAGACTGAAAACCACTTACCTTCTAGAAAGTTCCAGAAGGATTTCAAGATCGATGTTATTACTTGACGAATATACTTGTAGAATGTTACAATCTGTCTCACTCAGTGACAGTGAACCAATTCTACTCAATCCGAATACCAAATAACCTGATCTTGCTCTCGACCGCACACAACGAGTACTCCGTCGACTATCGGAATTGGTCGCAGCTTCCAATCTCCATTTGCACTCTGTAAACTGCCGAGCTTCAACCCGTTGAGCTGCCCTTTCTTTTATAGTGATCCAGCAGATCTGATCTACATCAAAGATTTGATCTTTATCTTGCTGATTTGATTTGGTTAAGATATTGCCATATCTTAACCAAATAAGTTATTTCCATTCCATATCCAGCTCGTATATCTCTAGCTCGTATCTTGAGTATATCTTGCTCATTAACTCGTATCCAGCTCGTATATCTCCATATCGTATCTTGAGTATATCTTGCTTATTAACTCGTATCCAGCTCGTATATCTCAATATCGTATCTTGAGTATATCTTGCTCATATACTCCCAGATTCCGTATCCATTCGCTGCTGGGCTTTGCTTCCGGCCCACTCCACAGAGTTGATCCAAGCACGATCTCGGTACTGATCTTGTCCCTCACGCATATTGATGGACCAAAATTATACGAATCATAAACACAGTATAACCCCCTTATTTAGACATTTTGTCTATTTAACTTTTGCTTGTTAGTTCAGATATATTTTTGCAGGGTAATTCAGAGCTTAGAGAGAATACACATTAAAGAGGAGCTTTTAGAGCAGAAAAGATGTTACGAGTCAATCCAAGGTCAAGATCATATGCCGACTGAAGAAATATTAAGGATCCTGACGTTGAATCACTCATAACAAATTAATCAGAAGAATCAGGAGAGGAATCAAGACAGCCCGGGGAAGAAACACATTGACAGTTTTGTGAAAAGACTGCACAAAACTGTACAAAACTCACACATGGGCAAAGTGACCGGCCACTTGTTGAAGAGGTGACCAAGGGAGGAGCTCCTCCCCTTCCACCACCGGCAACCGGCGGCTCCTCCTCCCTTGACCGGCGGCTTTTGGGCTCCTCCACATGTCTCCTCCTCCTTCCTCCTCTCCTCCTCCCTTGGATCAAAAACACATGTTTCCATCTCCACCACCCATCTCCTCCCATTTTGGCTATAAAAGGAGGAGCTCCTCCCCTCATTTGTATCATCCCAAAATCAATATTCACTTCTCTCTCTAAGTTTTGTAATTGTAAGTTTGGCTTTGGAAATAAAGGATAGCTCCCTTGGCGCTTCAACGGTTGTAAGTATTATTTCTAGTATTTATTCAACTGTTTTTATTTCCTTAGTTATAATGTTTAGCACGATGAATAGTAGCTAAACTAGTAGTTCGGTCTAAGGGGCGCACTTGTATTATAAAATGCTTTAGACTATTAACTTAGCGTCTCTCCTTAGTATTCAAAACTTATTCTATGTGCCATATATTCGGTTAGAACGTCCAAGGTAGAGTGGATGCTTGGAATGGCAAAACTCTACAGAGGGGTTCGTAAACTTGTACGGATAAGTGGATGCTTGGAATGGCAAAACTTATCTGAGAAGTTTGACTTATCTTAAACACCATTTGGTTGATCGGGAATGATTGATCAAATGGATGCACATAGGCTAATATAACCGGGAATGGAGTATTAGTCTAAATAGAATAAGTGCTCTACGTCCTTGGAATAGGCTAGACAGTGTACGCAAATCGAGTGCTTGGAATGGCCTTGATACACCGTTTGAATACTTAGTAGAGTCACTAAAGGTCAATGATAAACAGGATATGATACAAGGCCCCTGAAACCGAACGCTTTCCTTTAATTATAAATTGTAATTTACTTTCCAGTACTAAAACCAACCAACCAACCAATCAATCAATCAATCAATCACTTAGCTGGTAGCTTTAAAACCAACCAACCGACCTAAAACACGCTCTCTCGCTGGACAACCCCCTCAAAGAACATCTATTCCCCTGATTCCCTTGGGTTCGACCCCTACTTACCACTTGCTACCCAGTAGTAAAGTCGCGAGTAGCGGACTATTATAAATTTATTCTTGACGTTTGCACATAACGACTGTGCATCCATCAAAATTAGCGCCGTTGCCGGGGAATCAGCCATCGGATAAAGTTCTTTGAATCGTTACGCGCTTCAAAACAACCATGTCTCGCGAAGAAAGTCACCATGACTACCAGGATGATGAAGAAATAAACCTGTACGATCAAAATGATGAGGTACCGTTTCCATTCGTCGACGATCCAGAACAACTCATCAGAAACAGAAGAGCTCGTGATAGGGAAGCAGTCAGAAGAAACTAAGAATTACCCGAGGACCGAAATGCAGCTGGTCCAGTACAACCTCCTATCCATCCCCCACGACCACAACCTCAACCTCGATACATGCCAAGAAGAGAACCCGCTTTCGACGACTACTACAGGGATAACTACTACCGTGAACCAACTATGGGCGAGTTAAATGCCCCTAATTTCGAGACACAGCCGTGGTACATCTATGAGAGCCCTGAATTAGAAAACATAACCATCAACGCATCAGTGGTGCACAGCCTGCCAAAATTCTCAGGAGCTCAAGGAGAATCTGCCACAACTCACCTCCAACGCCTACATGGCATTTGCCAGAATCTAAAGCCCAATCGAGTTAATATGGATGACTTCAAGTTAAAGGCGTTCTATTTTTCCCTCATAGACTCGGAAAGCGACTGGTTCCTTTCATTGCCTTCCGGAAGCATCAGAACATGGGCTCAGATGCAGAAGAAATTCTTAGACAAATACTATCCGGCTGGAAGAGCAATGCAAGTAAGGAGGCAACTACAGGAAATCAAACAAGGTCCCAATGAAACCATGTACGATTACCTGGAAAAGTTCAATCACCTAGAAAGGAGCTGCTGTACCCTTGGATTGCCCGAGAAACTCGTCATCGAGTACCTCATTGATGGATTAAGACCCTTAGACAAAATGCTCTTGGATGCCTCAGCGGGAGGATCCATGATGAATCTATCATTAAGTGGCATAAGGAATCTCATCGCCAACGTTGCTGAAAATGCCCGATTTAGAGAAGAGACTACTCGTCAAGATGAATTCTCTCGATCAAAAAAGGTAGCACAAGCTGAGACATCAGTAAACTCCATAACTGAAGAGATGAAACAGTTAAAGGAGATGATGATCGAGATCATACGTAGACAGCCAGTTCCGGTAAAACCCTGCGAGTTCTGTGGTTCTACAGACCACAAAACTGACGCATGCCCAACATTGATAGAAGAAGAACCGGCGGAAGTGAATATAGTGGGAGGATATCAAGGATACAACAACAACAACAACGACAGAGCTGGACAAAACAGACAGTACGGTCAAACATCCAACCTAGGCTGGCGTAACAACAACAGCTATCCTCAGACGGAGACACAACCAGCTATCCCTCAACTAGCCCAGTCATTCTATCAACCGTACAACCAGAACACCCCACCAGCATGTCAATACCAATAGGAGGAGCCAAACCAGTACCATGCAAGCTCAAGCAATTATCAAGGGGCAACCAAATCACTTGAGGATATGATGCTGCAATTAACTGGAACTGTGCAGCAGTTGAATACCACTATGCATCGAAACCAAATCGAAACAAAAGAAGAATTATCAGACTTGAAGAAGCACATCGCCCAACTCGCTGCATCAGTATCCGCACTCCCTAGTAAGCCCAGCAAACTCCTGTCCCAAACTATTCAAAGCTCGCAGGAAAATATGAATGTCGTAACTCGTAGGTTTTCAGGAATGAGACTACCTACAAATCCCCTATACAACTAACTAACGTGTATGCATGAAATGATGCTCAACGAGTCACAGTAAGGTCATGTCATACCTCAGATTCATCATGTTACCGTTGGATACTGATTTGGTCTGCTGATGGGGCGTTCTGGTTATACTGCTGGTGGTGAGGTTGATAGAATGACTGACAACATACACAAAAGAATACGACTACACTATTAATTTAAATAAATAAACATATGCTTATTAATTTAAATTAGGAGAGGAAAAACGATTGTCGGCAAAACTGTGGAGCAAAAGAAAGACGAAGACCCAAGGTCGCCCGGAGAAGAGCAAATAAGGCCCGAGCCTCTCGAAATTCTAGATGCAGAAGAGACCGACAAGGACGACGACACATTTGAGGAAGAGCGGGACGCAACCGAAGAAGAAGAGAATACGTCCAAGGAACACGTGCCTAACCCGGTTCCCAGAACCGAAACCCCTAAAATCAGCACGACACTTCCATTTCCGGTACCAGATCGCGTACAAAAACAACATGTCATGGATAAGGAAGTACTTGAGTTGTTCAGCAGGGTCGAGATCAACATCCCCCTTTTGGAGGCCATCAAACAAATTCCTCGGTATGCCAAGTTTTTAAAGGAACTCTGCACCAACCGGAGAAGGAATGCTGGACATGACCAAGAACTGATGAGTAAAAACGTGTCGGCCGTCATACAACGAAAAAGTCCCCCTAAATGTGGAGATCCAGGAACTTACACCATTCCGTGCACGATTGGTAACATAAGGATCAAGAATTGCATGCTAGACCTTGGAGCATCAATCAATGTTCTCCCATTCTCTATCTACTCATGTCTTAAGATTGGACCACTCAAACCCACCGGTCTCACTATTCAACTGGCAGATCGGTCCTGCAAACAACCCGAGGGTAAAATAGAAGACGTCCTGGTTCAAGTAGGCAAGTTAGTGTTTCCAGCAGACTTCTACGTTTTAAAAATGGAAAATGGCAGACCTACTGATCATGCACCTATTCTTCTTGGCCGTCCATTCCTAAAAACATCAAAAATGAAGATAGATTGTGGAAGTGGAATGCTTTCAATGGAAGTAGAAGGAGAGGTCTACAGCTTTGACATATTCCGAGCAATGAAGCACCCTATGGAATTCGAGGAAATACACGCGCTCGATACTTTGGACGATCTGGTCCAAGAAATTCGACCAGAACTTAGAACAGATTCCCTAGAAGCCCTACTCAATGGAGCCATAAGCCCATACGAATTAACTGAAGACTTACGTGAAACGGTGGTCCATTTGACAATCTCGGAGCCTCTTACACCAAAATTCGAAGTCAACGAGGTAAAATTATTCAAATCGAATACTTTTCTGCCCTCGGTGGTGCAAGCCCCCAAAATAGAATTAAAGCCCCTTCCTGGACATCTGAAGTATGCCTTCCTGGGGGATAATGACACACTCCCAGTAATCATCAAGAGTGGCTTGGAAGCAAGCCAGGAACAAAGTTTAATAAAAGTCCTGAAGCAACACAAGTTGGCTATTGGATTGACTCTGGCCGACTTAAGGGGAGTCAGCCCGGCTGTATGTATGCATCGTATTCTACTTGAGGATGGAGCAAAACCATCAAGAGAGCCTCAACGACGACTCAACCCAATCATGATGGAGATCGTCCAAAAGGAAATACAAAAGCTACTAGATGCAGACGTTATCTACCCCATTTCAGATAGTCAATGGGTGAGTCCTGTCCACGTAGTACCAAAGAAGAGCGGGATCACAGTCGAGGAAGATGCCGAAGGAAACATGGTGACAACAAGGATCAAGAACGGCTGGAGAATGTGCATCGACTACAGGAAATTGAACGCCGTCACAAGAAAAGACCATTTCCCTCTACCATTCATCGATCAAATGCTGGACCGACTGGCAGGCAAACCATATTTTTGCTTCCTGGACGGGTTCTCGGGATATAACCAGATCCCCATAGCACCTGAAGACCAAGAAAAGACTACATTTACCTGCCCATTCGGTACATTCGCCTTCAGAAGAATGTCATTCGGCATGTGCAATGCTCCAGGAACTTTCCAAAGGGTTGTAACCAGCATTTTTTCAGACATGATCAGAATTTATTGAAGTCTTCATGGACGACTTCACCATCCATGGAGACACATTCGACGCTTGCTTAAGCAATTTGAACACAGTTTTGGCACGATGTGTGTCCATGAACTTAGTGCTCAATTATGAGAAGTGCCACTTCATGGTAACACATGGAATAGTCTTAGGACATGTCGTCTCAAAAGAAGGCATGGAAGTAGACAAGGCAAAGATCGACCTGATCACGACTCTACCATACCCATCCACGGTCCGAGACATCCAATCATTCCTTGGCCATGCAGGATTCTACCGACGATTCATCAAAGACTTCTCCAAAAAGGCATTGCCCCTATCCTCTCTTCTACAAAAAGAAGTTCCGTTTGAATTCACCGACGCATGCAAAAAGGCCTTTGATGATCTAAAGAAAGCCCTCACTAGCACACCCATCATCCAAACACCAAATTGGGAACTACCATTCGAAATCATGTGCGATGCAAGCGACTTCGCTAAAGGGGCAGTTCTCGGCCAAAAAATTGAAAAGAAAGCGGGTGTGATCTATTACGCCTCACGAACCCTAGATCCTGCCCAACGGAACTACTCCACCACCGAAAAGGAACTCCTTGCAGTAGTATTCGCTCTGAAAAAATTCAGACCCTACTTGCTTGGAGCAAAAGTAATAGTTTATTCCGACCATGCTGCCATCCGTTACCTAATGAAGAAGAAGGAGGCTAAGCTAAGGCTTATTCGGTGGATATTACTACTGCAAGAATTCGATGTGGAAATAAGGGACAAAAAGGGAATCGAGAATACTGTAGCAGACCACCTAAGCAGGATTGTCCGAAAGGAAGAGGAAGGGCACATAATCGAGTCATTTCCAGACGAGCACCTATACGCCGTCTCAACCAAGGTGCCCTGGTACGCCTCTATCGTCAACTACCTTGTAGGAGGTACATTTCCTCCTTCTTTTACTAAAGCACAATGCATGAAACTTAGACATGATGCTAAACAGTACTTATGGGATGATCCTTATTTATGGAAAATAGGACCAGATCAAATACTTAGGAGATGCATCCCTGATAATGAAATAGCTTCTGTTATTAGCTTCTGCCATGAGTTTGCATGCGAAGGACACTTTGGGCCTAAGAGAACCGCTAGAAAAATCCTAGATAGCGGCTTTTTCTGGCCGGGAATATTTAAAGATGCCAATAAAAAGTGTAGAAAATGCGATAAGTGTCAAAGAGTAGGAAATGTGTCAGCTAGAAATGAGATGCCTCAAGTACCCATATTAGTCAACGATGTCTTCGACATTTGGGGTCTTGATTTCATGGGACCATTCCCAGTTTCATGCGGTTATACTTATATTCTAGTTGCTGTAGATTATGTGTCAAAATGGGTAGAAGCCAAAGCCACAAGGTGCGACGATGCAAAGACTGTCATAGAATTTTTGCGCACTAACCTGTTTTGTAGGTACGGGGTACCCAAGGCCATAATAAGCGACCAAGGAACTCATTTTTGCAACCGCATGATGGCTGTTACCTTAAAACGCTACCATGTCCACCACCAAACGTCTACGGCATATCACCCCCAGTCCAATGGTCAAGCAGAGATCTCCAACCGTGAAATCAAAGGAATCTTAGAAAAAATGGTGAAACCTGGCAGGAAAGATTGGAGTCAGAGGCTAGACGAAGCTCTTTGGGCGTATCGAACGGCATACAAGACACCAATTGGAACCTCCCCCTTTCGACTAGTTTATGGGAAGGCATGCCACCTTCCGGTGGAAGTAGAACATAAAGCCTATTGGGCGCTCAAGCAGTGCAACCCGGATTTAAAGGCTGCCGGACTAGATAGGAAACTTAATCTATGTGAGCTTGAAGAGTTGCGGCTTGAGGCCTATGATGGGCAAACGGACTACAAAGCACGGAGCAAGTTGTATCATGACAAATTCATCCTCCGCCGCTCATTTGAGGAAGGACAACAGGTGCTAGTCTACTCCTCACGACTGAAGTTAATGCCTGGAAAGCTTAAATCTAGATGGACCGGCCCCTTCACAATAACTAAGGTATACAACCATGGGATGCTTGAGTTGGAAAGCCCGGACGATGGAAGGAAATTCACGATAAATGGGCAACGAGTCAAACATTACCATAACGAGATCAACTTGATAACACAGAAGTTTGACTTGAGCCACCCATGGGACCCAAACCAGTAATCCACAACGAAGTACTGTTGAGCCAACGACGTTAAACAAGTGCACTGGTCGGGAGGTAACCCGACACTATCTTACTTTTCCGCACTTTAATTTCTGTCATTTAAATTCAGTAATTTAGTTTTAAGCTTGCATGACTTTTGAACTAAGGCACGCCTTCGTTCAAAAGTGGGGGGGGGGGGGGGGGTGAGAACCACCTATGTACATAAATAACATGCTTGCTGTTTTTTCTTTTTTTAGTAATAGTATCTTTTTGAAAATATGAACTTAAGAATGTGAAAAAGATAAATCATAATTCATGCATTAACCTTGTGAAAATTCATCTGTTTAAAAACTTAGAATGTAACTTTCCATTTGTCCTTTGTGCTGAGATAACTAGGGATGTGGAGTTGACATAAACTGCCCTAGAGAGGCTTGGCAAGCAATCAGAGGATCAGATCAAACTATATGGTTTTCGAAGTCAGTGGAGGCTGCACTTCGGGTTTTCAATGAAGATTGAAGTCATCTCCGCCATGCAGTGTTTATGCAAAAGGCGAGGACGGGAATCAGACCGTTCTATCTCCGGTCAAAGTAGCCGAGAAAATAGATGAGCGACCCTCATCTTGACCCGCGCGAAACGACAGTCAAAGTAGCCGAGAAAATAGATGAGCGACCCTCACCTTGACCCGCGCAAAAACGGCAAAAAAGAGAGGAGCGGGGAGGTATTTCCATAGGCTTGCGGGCGATGATTGGACCTCCCAAAAAGGCTTGATAAAATGGACTAGCAGCCACAAAAAGGCGAAAAGCTCAATGAAGCAAATCAAGAGGCCAAAGGCCCAAAATTGTGAAGGTTTTAACCGAACAAAAAGTGAACAACTCAAAAAGTCAAATCAAAGGCTAAAGGCCGATTCACTACAAAAGCAGTCCCTCGCCAAAAGAAAATCAAAGTACTCAAACCATTGAAACCCGAACCGAATCACGTGCTAGAGAAAGCTACCAGAAAACCATATAGTGCGAGACGATCCCAAGATTGCAGTCCAGGAGCCTAAAAAGGGCTATCTCCCGAGACATCCAATATAATTTGCATCTCAGCACGGAGGTACAAGTATTAAGTTTCTTCTATTTATTTACGCAGTTTAATTTGGTAATAAGTAAGAAATGCATGAATTGGGATAGATCGAGTACCACAGTCTAATTTTCATATTTCAAAGCCAACTTATAGTACAGCCCTTTAATAGCATTGTTCGGGACGAACAACTAAAAGTGTGGGGTGATCTGATGGACCAAAATTATACGAATCATAAACACAGTATAACCCCCTTATTTAGACATTTTGTCTATTTAACTTTTGCTTGTTAGTTCAGATATATTTTTGCAGGGTAATTCAGAGCTTAGAGAGAATACACATTAAAGAGGAGCTTTTAGAGCAGAAAAGATGTCACGAGTCAATCCAAGGTCAAGATCATATGCCGACTGAAGAAATATTAAGGATCCTGACGTTGAATCACTCATAACAAATTAATCAGAAGAATCAGGAGAGGAATCAAGACAGCCCGGGGAAGAAACACATTGACAGTTTTGTGAAAAGACTGCACAAAACTGTACAAAACTCACACATGGGCAAAGTGACCGGCCACTTGTTGAAGAGGTGACCAAGGGAGGAGCTCCTCCCCTTCCACCACCGGCAACCGGCGGCTCCTTCTCCCTTGACCGGCGGCTTTTGGGCTCCTCCACATGTCTCCTCCTCCTTCCTCCTCTCCTCCTCCCTTGGATCAAAAACACATGTTTCCATCTCCACCACCCATCTCCTCCCATTTTGGCTATAAAAGGAGGAGCTCCTCCCCTCATTTGTATCATCCCAAAATCAATATTCACTTCTCTCTCTAAGTTTTGTAATTGTAAGTTTGGCTTTGGAAATAAAGGATAGATCCCTTGGCGCTTCAACGGTTGTAAGTATTATTTCTAGTATTTATTCAACTGTTTTTATTTCCTTAGTTATAATGTTTAGCGCGATGAATAGTAGCTAAACTAGTAGTTCGGTCTAAGGGGCGCACTTGTATTATAAAATGCTTTAGACTATTAACTTAGCGTCTCTCCTTAGTATTCAAAACTTATTCTATGTGCCATATATTCGGTTAGAACGTCCAAGGTAGAGTGGATGCTTGGAATGGCAAAACTCTACAGCGGGGTTCGTAAACTTGTACGGATAAGTGGATGCTTGGAATGGCAAAACTTATCTGAGAAGTTTGACTTATCTTAAACACCATTTGGTTGATCGGGAATGATTGATCAAATGGATGCACATAGGCTAATATAACCGGGAATGGAGTATTAGTCTAAATAGAATAAGTGCTCTACGTCCTTGGAATAGGCTAGACAGTGTACGCAAATCGAGTGCTTGGAATGGCCTTGATACACCGTTTGAATACTTAGTAGAGTCACTAAAGGTCAATGATAAACAGGATATAATACAAGGCCCCTGAAACCGAACGCTTTCCTTTAATTATAAATTGCAATTTACTTTCCAGTACTAAAACCAACCAACCAACCAATCAATCAATCATTTAGCTGGTAGCTTTAAAACCAACCGACCGACCTAAAACACGCTCTCTCGCTGGACAACCCCCTCAAAGAACATCTATTCCCCTGATTCCCTTGGGTTCGACCCCTACTTACCACTTGCTACCCAGTAGTAAAGTCGCGAGTAGCGGACTATTATAAATTTATTCTTGACGTTTGCACATAACGACTGTGCATCCATCACATATCTCATCTCATCTCCCTCGCAGAGCCAAGCTCTCTCAGGGATGTCAAGTCATTGGTTCTCTCAGACAGTCTTGACCTTGCGACATCTCAGACAGATTTGTGATTTCTGCATACTCAAGTCAAATTTTAGCTAAGTGTTTGTTGTCATCAAAATACAAAGGGTCCAACAAATTCCCCCTTTTTGATGATGACAAATACTTCTTCACAAATGAGAAATCACACCCAACTATGACAAGGAAATCACATCTACAATTCCCTACATCAGCTAGCTACTTCAGACTACTTCAGAATTTATTCACTAAGTTTTTATTTAAGTCTAGCAAGCGTAGTTCCCCCTCAGATAGACATCTGCTTAAATTTTGGTACTGATTCCCCCCTTAGTGAATGCACACATATATCTTCCCCCATTTGGCATCATCAAAAAGATTTGCAAACAAGGACACAGAGTGATGGAAAGAGAAAACATTTCATTCATGCTAGCAAGTCATAAGTGTGTCACGCGGACACCATGCATCCAAGCAAGGAAATCAAAAAGCAAAGAACCATCAAACATGAAATTCAAAAAAAGAAGTTCAAAGAAGCAGGGATAGATGTTGTAAGGTTGGCAAAGATGGGGGCCATGAGATAGTCCAGACTAAGCATCATTCTGGTACAGAATCTTCAGCTGTTCCACAATCTCTGCAGCAAGGTTCTTGATCTACTCTGGGAACCCCTCAATCACAGCAGCCGCATCACCCAAGTCTTTCACCCAATTCTCCTCAGGGACTTTCAGAGCTTTCTCTACTGCCACCTCCAGGGCTGCTAATCTCCCTTTCACATCCTGAACCTCAGACCGAAGCTCCCTTAACAATTTCATCATCTCACCCAGACCTTCAATGGGGAGAACATTGTCTTGACACATGTGGTCAGCAGCGGGAGACACTTCAACAATAGCTGGTTCTATATGTGGAGGCGACGGAGCGCGCGGTTTTATCCATCCTTCATCTGCAGAAAAAAGCTATCTCAGAGGCAGGGTTGTAGATCTCTCAGTACTTCAGAATCTCCTTCACAAACTGAGGGTAGGGCAGACCATTCGAGGGGTTCTCCTTGTTATACTCCATCTGACGGATCACCTGAAAGGGCAAATTGATTGGCTTTCTCTGCAAAATCAGGTCCACAAGCAACATGTCTTAAAAGATGACCAGATTATGCTTTTGCTTCCTCGGGGTGATGTTTGACACAAGGATCCTGTGAAGAATCCTGGTAAGCACATCCAAGCCAGAAATCTCCTTCTACCCCTTCACGGTGGGATCCATCCCAAGCCGTTCCAACACATCGGACTTTGCCACAGAGCTCGGCCATGTGCCCGTGGTGTACTCTGCATATCCACCCTTTGGCACATTCAGAATGGTCGCCAACTGATGGACCATAATTGTATGAATCATAAACACAGTTAAACCCACCAAATTAGACTCTTTGTCTATTTAACTTTTGCTTGTTAGTTCCGATATTTATCTACAGGGTATTTTGAAGTCTAGAGAGAATACAGGCTAAGGAGGAGTTTTAAAGCTGAAAATGAATTATGAGTCATTCCAGGTCACGACCAATTTCTGACTTTCAAGAACCTGACATGGAATCACTCAAAACAAGTCCAACCGAAGAGCAACCAGAGTCAGTCCGGAGCTGAAAGGGAGCCGATGGCTTTTGGAAAAGCTCACAAAACTCACTCCATCACTCTCCTTCCTCCATGTGGTCGGCGGCTAAGCCACAAGCCTCTCCTCCATGGACATGTGGCCAGTGGCTTTGGGAGGTGATGACATCACCCGATGGCTTTGAGCTTCTCCTCCCATCTCTTGCCAAGTGGATGCTTCTCATCCACATCCATCCCTCTTCATGGCCTATAAATAGAGCTCCTCCTTCCCTTGTAAACATATCCCACATCCCATCTTCATTCCAACATCACAAGTCCTCAAGGGACTTATCTCTCTAGCTTATGTGGGCACAATCTTGTAATCACTTTACTTTGGAATCAAAGCTTGATCTTTAGCACTCTCAACGGTTTTTGTAAGTAATCTCTTCTCTACTTTACTGTCTTTCAAAGTACTTTACTTTCCTGTCTTTACTTTCGAAAACTTTACTTTATCGTCTTTCAAAAACCTTTACTTTTCAACGCACTTAGTTATGATGTCCTGTTCCATGGATATTCGTAGCTAAACCCTTCATTCGGTTGAAGGGGAGTGCTTGTATCATAAAATGTTTTAGACCCTTCTCTTAGTGCCTCTTAGTGTTCAACTTGTTCTAGGTGCCTTATATTAGGTCAGAATTCCATTGGTTGAGTGGATGCTCGGAAGAGCAAAGCTCAGCCATGGGTTCGTGATCTTCCGTGGAGAAGTGGAGGCTCGGAAGAGCACAGCTTATCTATGTAAGTCAACCTCTTTAAAACACCATTTGGTTTATCAGGAATGATGATCAAATGGATGCACATACTAGAACAAGAGTTCTTTGTCTAGCAAAAGACTAGACGGTGTGGCAAGTCATGTGCTAGGAATAGCCTTGATTCACTTTTGAACACTTAGTATGATCATTAGAGGTCAATGATAAACGGACTATGATACAAGGCCCCTAAAACCGAATACTTTCCTTTAATTGTAATATCGACTGTTACTTTACCTTTCAGTACCAAAAGCCAAAAACAACCTCCCAACCGCTTTATTTAAATTCCCCCTTTCGAAAGAACAATTAATCACCTAATTCCCTTGGGTTCGACCCGTACTTACCATTGACTACCAAAAATCGTTAAGTCGTGAGTATCGGAGATATAAATTTATTTTTGCACAGAGAACATCGCACTTTAACGACAGTGCGGTGGGCTCCGTCACCAACTCCCTCAGATTCAGATATATATGTGCATTCACTAAGGGGGAAATCAGTACCAAAATTTAAGAAGATGTCTATCTGAGGGGGAACTACGCTTGCTAGACTTAAATAAAAACTTAGTGAATAAATTCTGAAGTAGTCTGAAGTAGCTAGCTGCTATAGGGAATTGTAATTGTGATTTCCTTGTCATAGCTAGGTGTGATTTCTCATTTGTGAAGAAGTGTTTGTCATCATAAAAAAGGGGGAATATGTTGGACCCTTTGTGTTTTGATGATAACAAACACTTAGCTAATATTTGACTTGAGTATGCAGAAATCACAAATCTGTATGAGATGTCGCAAGGTCCAGACTGTCTGAGAGTAATGATGACTGGACATCCCTGAGAGAGCTTGGCGCTTCGAGGGAGATGAGATCTGTGTGAGGGACAAGATCAGTACCGAGATCGTGCTTGGATCTGCTCTGCGGAGTGGGCCGGAAGCAAAGCCCAACAGTGAATGGATACGAAATATGGGAGTATATGAGCAAGATATATTCAAGATACAATATGGAGATAGACGAGCTAGATACGAGTTAATAAGCAAGATATACTCAAGATACGATATGGAGATATACGAGCTGGATACGAGTTAATGAGCAAGATATACTCAAGATACGAGCTAGAGATATACGAGCTGGATATGGAATGGAAATAACTGATTTGGTTAAGAAATCAAATCTACAGGATAAAGATCAAATCTTTGATGTAGATCAGATCTGCTGGATCACTATAAAAGAAAGGGCAGCTCAACTGGTTGAAGCTCGGTAGTTTACAGAGTGCAAACGGAGATTGGAAGCTGCGACCAATTTTGATAGTCGACGGAGTACTCACTGTGTGCGGTCGAGAGCAAGATCAGGTTATTTGGTATTCAGATTGAGTAGAATTTGTTCATTGTCACTGAGTGAGACAGATTGTAACATTCTACAAGTATATTCGTCAATTAATAACATCGATCTTGAAATCCTTCTGGAACTTTCCAGAAAGTAAGTGGTTTTCAGTCTGTTGCACAGATGCAATAAGGTTTCCACTATAAGACTGTGAGTACTTACTTTCTGCACTTTTTTCCTGCACTTAAGATACTTTCCGCTTCTTTCTGTCTGAGAGATACCACGTAGTGATCTCCCTCTCGTTGGTTGTACCCCTTGACCACCAGGCGGGCTTTGTTCCTCACTACGACTCCCTTGTCGTCCATCTTATTTCTAAAGACCCACTTCGTCCTTATTACATTCTTATCCTTCGGCCTGGGAACCAACTGCCATACCTTGTTCCTCTCGAACTGATGTAGCTCTTCTTGCATGGCATTGACCCATTCTGGATCTTTGAGCGCTTCTGCTATTGTCTTTGGTTCTGCAAGAGAGACAAAGGACGCAAATCCACAAAAATGACACAAATTATCTAGATTTTCATGATTATGTGATGTGTAACATTGATAGTCCCTCAGCCTTGCTGGTGGCTGTATAACTCTCCCACGGCTTGTAGTCCTGGGTTCCCCCTCAGTGTCTGCAAGAGGAAGATTGTCAACTGCCTCTTCCTCGTTAGGGGGCTCAACATTAATTTCAGCCACAGGGATGGCAGGGACCTGCTCTTGAGCAAGCATCTCTGTCTTAGCATTCTCAGCTATGGTCTCCATCGGTTCCAGACCTGTTGTCTGAGCAACTCCTTGGGATAGGTCTATAGCCTCAGCCTGAGTTGGTTCCCAATTAGGGTCAGACCTGTCTATAAACTGAAGTTCTCCATCGTCCTGTGAGGAGAGATCTTTCACCAAGTGTCCATCCATGACGCGCTCATCAAAGGTTACATGAATGCTCTCCTCCACTTGTTCCATCCTCTGGTTGTACACCTTGTATGCTCTGCTATGGCTTGAATAGCCAACGAATACGCCTTCATCGCTCCTCAGATCGAACTTGCCCAGATTGTCTTTCCCATTGTTGTGCACATAGCACCTGCATCCAAATACTTTTAAATGAGCGATGTTAGGTTTCCTTCCCCGCAACATCTTGTATGGCATCTTCCCCATAAAAGATCGTAGAGATGCTCGGTTTAGTATGTAGCTGGCGGCATGAACAGCTTCTGCCCAGAACCCCTTGGGTACACCACTGGCAATCAACATCGTCCTGGACATATCCTCCAGTGTCTTATTCTTTCTCTCTACCACGCCATTTGGCTGAGGTGTCCGTGGTGCAGAAAAGTTGTGATCTATTCCACCAGTCTTGCATAGGGAGAGAAACTGGGAATTCCAGAACTTGGTTCCGTTGTCAGTACGAATAAACACCAACTTTTTACTCAACTTATTTTCAATCAGTTTCAACCATGTGACAAACTCAGAGTATGTTTCATCTTTAGAGCTTAAGAAGATGGTCCACGTATACCTGGAGTATTTATCCAACTAATATATACCTGTTCCCTCCACGGCTGATGACGTTCACTGGACCGCACAGATCCATGTGGATCATGTCCAGGGGAGCTGATGTAATTACTGATTATACTGATGTAATTTTGATGTGATTTTCGTACCATTTTCAAAAAATTCTTAAGCCAGACTCCTCTTCTCTTACGGATCATTGCCTAGTCCTTGACACTTGACAATGAGCTTTATGCCAAGAGCCCGTGGACTATCCCTAGATAGCATAGGTGAATGGCGAGCATGTCTTGTGTAACTATTCATGTTCTTATCATGTTGCTATAGAACTATTTAGAACTTGTGATGAGGCGCTTGCTAGTCCTGCATACTGACCGCTTGAATGCATAACTCGTTTAATCTATGATTGTCTGACAACTTTGATGAAGATGTTTGACTTGAAGTTGAGGTAACACGATGAATCCGAGGTATGACATGACTTTACTGTGACTCGTTGAGCATCATTCATGCATACACGTTAGTTAGTTGTACATGAGATTTGTAGGTAGTCCCATTCCTGAAAACCTTCACGAGACTATACTCATCCTACTAGGGCAGCCTAGGGGTTTAAAGGCTTGATGCATATGCTAAATGCATTCGTGTCCTTTATGACAGTGAGTTATCTTTTTGTTTTCATTATTAGTTAGAATTGATCACATGACACTTAAGTGGGTAGCTTTGAAACATATGGTTGTTGAGCCTCACATGGACTTGCATTCACTCTGCCATTTGTTCGACATTTGTTCGGGACGAACAAATCCTAAGTGTGGAGTGTTTTGATCGGTCAAATTCTTGACCTATTATTCACTTCATTCGATGATGGATTAGGTTTGTTTTCCGGACATTTTGTTATCATTTAACCTATTTTCCTAGTGTTTCCGGTCATATATCACATTCCTAATACTTTTGGATTGATCTGAAGCAAAACAAAGCTTTTAGTAGGGATTTCGGTAAAAACAGGGCAGAATGACCTTTACGATTTATTTTGCACGCACAGATCACATATGGTGTCAAAATATATTGATTCAAAGCTTGTTGGACAGCTAATTCAACGGGGGACAACTTTGTAGTTTATGCAAAGATCAAATTCGGAGGTTAAGACTATGAAAAAGCGGCCCGAAGTCTCTGCCATTTTGTATGGCCGTGACTGCCGTGACAAAAACACAATGTCACGGGAGTCACGGCCCCCTTTTGTCCAAGTGCACTTTTGGAGCATGCCGTGACATGTCTAAATGTCATGGTACTCATGGCTCCATCGAAGACAATTTCCAAAATCGATTTTTTTGGACAGATTTTTGGATTTATTTCCTAATTTCGTTTTAGGCTGTTTGGCCTTTTGGAAAGCTATAAAGAGAGCAGTGGGGACGAATTGAAGGGGTGGACGAATTGAGGAGAGTCGTGTGCTTAGTTTGGAGAAGAATATCGATATCCCTAACTTGGTAGACAAGACGGAGAACATCGCGAGAGATTGAGGATCATCAAGCCACATCGTCTACAGTTAACTCGTCCTTACTTTATATCATTACACTATTTGTGATTAACTTACTATGAATAGTGAGTAGTCTTCTTATTCTCTGATCCTACAGATCTCGTGCTATGTACCCAACTCTCATGTGATCAATTAACATTTTTATTTATACGATTCGAATATTCAATTTCATTGTGCTTAATTTTATCGTTCTTGCAAGTTTTACAGTGAATGAGATGTTTGCATGCTAGAACGTATTTAGGTTATTTACCGAAAGATGGATGGGTCCTAGGTATTAACCGGATTGTATGAATTTATATGAAAACCCTTAGTTTAATAAATCGAGATCGTTCATAATTCGTGGATGGGGTGGCGTTCAACGATTGAGATTAATCTAGACAATGATCCATGGATGGGCGGCTTGGCTAGTGTTATTTTGGTTTATTTCGATATTCGATATCATGAATAATTTACGTAGTATGATTGCATGATTGTTGGGGTTAGCACGGGTGAAGTATGATTCTGGAATTCTTTCTCTGATAAGTACAAACCTTTATTTTTCTGCTCTTTAATTTCCGTTATTTCTCACCACAACAAAACCTTTCATCAATCGGAATAGCTAAATAGGTCACTATTTAACTAGTATTCACACACCTGTTCCTTGGATCGACCCTTGGCTTACCAAGGTTTATAAATTTTGTTTGACAGCAATTAGACCCCTAAAGCTCATAATTTGACGACTATAAAGGGTTAAAAATACGCTTTTCACATATCCAGGAAATAGACAGAAATTTTATACTTTCAAAAAAAAAATAAATTAAAAGGGAAACGTGCTGACACAGTGCAGTATGCAAGAAAAATAAATATGCTGACACAACTGACTGACTGACTCTCCCACCCCACACTTTTGAACAAAGCCGTGTCCTCACGACACGACTTTAATTCAAAGACAACACACTATGCAAGACACACAAACGTAGGAAAAAACAAATAGAGAATAAAAGTGAACAGGCACTCCCCTCGTTTCGTCGCGTGATGGTAGGAATTCTGGTCGAACGAGTCGGTCAACACTGGTCAATGGTCAACCACGCCCTATGTTGACGTTACAAGTCGGTCAATGCACTAATGTCTCGGTGAGACGCGTCCATAATGTTGAGGTGAGACGCGGCCCTAATGTTATGGGCTGGAAAGATCCGCACTGAGTTGTACCTGTTTCCTGCATGAAGAACACCTCTTTTCCTAAAAGATAATGTAAAAAACATGACTCAAGACTTTACAAACATGAATGACATCAAAAAAACAAAAAACACAAAAATTTGCTGGGCTGCCTCTATGCGAGTGCCTTTGTTTTACGTCGTTGGCTCGATGATACCTCTTTAGGGATCACAAGTTAGGATCCCATGGGCGTGTGGTGTCAAATCTTGCCTAAGTTATTCCTTCAGTCTACGCATAAGCCTCGTGGAATGGTGGGCTTGGGCCTGCTCTCCATCGATCAGGTGGATTTGCCTTCACATCCTCTCGAGTCTGCGAGGACACTCTGCTCATAGCTACTTCATTTGAAGCACAGCTTGCCGTAAGTCTAGCCTCATCTGGTAGGTAGGGAGATATGGCAGCAAGATATGGTGTGTGGATGATGTCCGGTGCTTTCTTTATGCATTGGCGGTCGACATCCTCATAAATGTGGAAATTTGATGTCTTGCCACCAAACGCAAGTGACAACAAGTCTGTTTCCATGTCAACCTTGGTCTTCGTGGCGAAGAGGACTGGGCGTCCCAGAATAAGTGTTGGAGGATCGTAATTTCTAGCATCTCCCATCTATAAAACATAAAAGTCTGTAGAAACAACAAGGTCTGCTACACGGAGTGTTAGATCCTCAAGTAAACCAACCGAATGAACACATGATTTATCTCCTAACTCTACCAATAGTTTAGGAGAGTTTAATGGTCCCAATTTCAGTGAACAATATAATGAGTAAGGCATAGCATTGATAGCAGCACCCAAATTGGTTAAGCAATGATGTATTAGAGTCTCACCCACACCGTAGGTGACTGTGAAGGCCCCTGGGACCTTACTCATTACTGTTAGGTCTCCTTGACTCGTTGCGAGTGGGCACTCCATCGTTGGATCTTTTAGCTCCTACTTTGCATTCAATCTGCCTCCTAGCTTATCCTTATCGATCACATAGCCTTCGGGAGCTCCTACCTGCACAGAAAATGGAATGGAAGTATGAGTTTTGGAACATGCATCAGTGTGGACAGCATCTTGCCTTGACGTTATGACCGCGTCTTGTTCAGACGTTATAGCCGCGTCATCTTCAAACATTAGCGTCGAGCTAATATCTATTGAAGATGCGATGGACACTGACTCCGACTCCTTTTCTTTATTTTCTGCACTCGATTCGTCTACCACTGCCAATATATTGATATTCCTTCTCAGATTAGGGATGGTCTGCGATGGTAGCTTCCCCGGATCACTCTTCAGCTTAAAAATGATCTGGGATATCTGGGACATCTGCTTTGATAGTTCCGCTATATCTCTATCGATCTTCGACACGACCTGGGCTAATTGTTGGGTGCTAGCTGCCAGCTCCTTCACTATATCTTCCAGAGACTTGCTGGAACTCTGATTACTAGGGCCTGCCTGGTTGTAGTTCTGCCCACGCTGCTGATAGTGGCTCTGATTATTATAGATGCCCTGATGATGACGATATGGTGGGTGATAGTACTACTGCTGAGGCTGCTGGGGTGCATGATTGTTGTAATGTTGGAATTCACCCACTGGACTGACGTTGGCCGGTGTATCCTACTATAAACTAGGACAGGCATCTGTCTTATGATTGGTCAAACCACAAAACTCACACGGCCTCACCTGAACTACTTGATTCATCACGAGCTTCTGCATTATCTCTCGCATCTGCTTCAGATCTTCGGCCATCGGATTCATTGGGGTCTCAGCCTTTGCAACATGTCTGGTTCTGCTGAACTCCTCCTACCTGCTGGCCTCTTCTATGAACCTTGCGTTCTCAGCCACTTTCGCGATCAAGTTCCTCACTCCAGCTGGGGATAAATTCATGATTGTGCCTCCAACTGAGGCATCACGCAGCATCCTATCGAGTGGCCTCAACCCATCCAACATGTACTTTATTATCAACTTCTCTGGCACTCCCAAATTACAGCAGCTCTGCTCCAGTTGGTTGAACTTTTCTAGGTAGTCATACATTGCCTCATTCGGCCCCTGCCTGAGATCTTGCAGCTGCCTACGAACCTGTCCTACCTTGGCTGCTGGGTAGTATTTGTCGAGAAACTTCTTCTGCATCTGGTCCCATGTCCTGATGCTTCCTGAAGGAAGAGATAGAAACCAAGCGTGAGCTGCATCAGTTAACGAAAAGTGAAAAGCCTTAATTTTGAAATTCTCCACCGAGGCTTCATTGGGTCGGAGAGTCTGGCAAAAGCCATGAAGGCTCTGAAGATGCTTGGTGGCTGACTCTTATTACCGACCTGAAAACTTTGGCAGATAGTGCACTACCGCTGTCTTGATCTCGATTTCCTGCATGTCTGACCCTTCATCGATACACCACGGCTGATTCTGAAAATCTGGAGCAGACAACTCCTTCATGGTAGGCTCGTAGTAGTATTCTTCATCGTCTTCCGGCCTCCCGTGGAATCGCGGCTGTGGTCGTGGCGGTGGAGGTGGCTGCCTCGCATCAACACCATTCTGTGCAACAGGTGCCCTCTGATTCAGCTGTCGGGCCAGCCTTGCTGCGTTATTCGCTATTTTGCGAGCACGTATCTCCCGTTCTTGCTCATCATAGAATGGAGGTATCACCTCGTTTTCATTAACTGGAGCAATCTCGTTATTGTTGTCATGATCACCAACCTAACTACCTGCACGAGACATTATGCAGCAAGTAGCAAAGCACAAATGATAACTAAATAAAATAAAATAAATAAATAACAGAAAATTAAAAAAATAAATAAAAAGAAAGAACTTCACCGAAGCGCAGCTCCCCAGCAACGACGCCAAAATTTGACGTGCGTCGTCTGACGCGTCAAATTAAATAATTATATCTCCTGCAAACAACTAGTGTAGCGGCAAGCAGGGTCGAACCTAAGGGAACTGGTGTTGTTGAAGTTGTAACTGTAAACAATTAAAAAGGGGGGGGGGTTGTGAGTAACTGAGAGTGCAAACAAGAAAAATAGTAAAAAAGGTTTCCATCGGAGAGAACATTCAGCTTAGGGTTTCTATTGTGACATGTTTTTCATCGACTGCTAAATATCAAATATCAAGTTTCTAAGTGTGGTTACTCCGATTTAGGTTATAACCCAAAGTATCCCGGGAAAGGCGATACACCACGATCTAACCCGGGAAAGGCGTTAGACTTCTAGTTCTCCTAAATCCGATAGTCCGAGAAAGGTGTTATCGAATCTAGGTGTTATTACCTATCTTTACGTGTAAGTATCAAACAAGTATTAACGATAGGGGCTGAATTGTTTGGCTAAGCTTTTCCATGTCAAGTATCCACTTAACTTCACAATTCAATCCTTGAAACTAAGCACAAGAACTAGAGAAACAAGAAATTGCATTAAGAAAAGAGTCTCAAAACATGTGTCACAATAAACGAAACCCTAAACTGAAGTGAGAGTTTAGCTACACATCATTGAAATGACAACTTAAATATGCATGATGAAAGTAGTAGAAATCTCTTCTCTGGTCGAAAGCTTCGCCTTCTCGTCCAGAGCCATCTTCTGAATGATGGAATTATGTGATGATGGAAATCCTAACCCAAAGATCTTATTTATAGCAATAACTAGGATTTCCAAGTCTATTTTTGGGCTCAATTTCCAAGTTTTGGGCTTGCTAACATCATCAAAGCGCGTGCTGACAGTAGCGACCGCGCATCGTGTAGACGTTACCACCGCGCCTGGCCTTGCCGTTATCGGTACTGCTAATGTCATCTGTGGGCGCGGTGGTCACTGTTGCCCGACTTCGACTCTTGATTTCACTATCTAAACGACCTCAGATGCTCTCGATGTGAAATAGAGAGTTGTAGGGAATTGAGTTAGCTACGCAACAGCATGTGGCTCGTATTTTTCTGATCAGCGGCCGAAGGTCTGATCTGCCATTGTGGTGTTTTTTTTGCACGAAATGCCATCTTTTACGCCTGTTTTCTCCTGGAGCTTCCAAAACACCTGAGATGCAAAAACATACTAAAAAGTAAATGTTCGCATATAAAAGTGTCGAAATAAACAGGATTAGTTGATTCGAAGAATCGTATAAATACGACTCATTAGTACTCTGGATAAATTTGGGATTGATAACATTGAAATTGAAAGTTTAAAGATAACTGTAATCAAAGTGTTGATTTATGTCATGACATATGCAAGACCTAATATCGCATTTGCGGTGGGTATGCTTAGTCAATATATTAGTAACACTAGTATGCAACATTGACAAGCGGCTCATAGGGTATTTAGGTACCTTAAAGGGAAAATGAATATTGGTCTTGTATATTCAGAATTCCCTTCGGTCATAGAAGGATTAACGGATGCAAGTTGGATTTCAAATGAGGAAGATCATTCTTCTATAAGTAGATTCGTATTTCTACTTGGGGGAGGTCTGATTCCATGGGCATCTAAGAAACAAACTTGCATCACAAGCTCAACAATGGAATATATGTTTGTTGCTTTAGCCGGTGCTTCAAAAGAAGTGGAATGGTTAAAGAACATGATACTCAAAATTCTATTGTGGGAAAGACCGATATCACCAATATTTATACATTGTGACAGCGCTGGAACATTGGCTAAAGTATATAGCCATGTATACAATGTGAAGTCTAGACATTGAAGTGTTAGACTTAGTGCAGTAAGAGAGCTCATTACGCATGTGGCGATATCAGTGGATTTTGTAAGGTCACAACAAAACTTATCCGATCACTTGACGAAGGGTTTAGCTAGAGATTTGGTCTCAAAATTGGTAAAGGGGAAGGGACTAAAACCCATATAATCATCTAGCGTTAGAGCTGAATTCAATGTGGAAAGCCCATTCCTAGAAGATTGATGAACACAAATAATGCATCCCCAAGTATGTGTTCATGACCTACAAGTAATAGGTTGAAGAGTGACTCTTCTTAATAGGTTCTTTGACAAAGTGCTGTTTGTGGGAGCATAATCGGGTGGTGTTATCCTTAAAGAATCTACCTATATGAACGTAAAGTTTATGGTCGCTTCATGAGATTTCGGGTTAAATCTCATGACGCTCACGAAGGGATTAGGACTCAAAGACCATTAAGAGTCAAGTTAAACTTAGAGTTTGTGAAGTAACTCATGTGTGTGTTATCTTGAGGTACCCAAATGGATCGATTGGTTCAAACATTACGAGAACCATGATTTCTAGGTATTTTGAATGTGTAACTACACTAAGAAAAAATTCAATCGTTGCAACATTTTTCGTTTATGCGTGACTTACTTAAAAACAAAGGTTGTAGGAAAACAAATGAAACCCTAAAATGGGGGAGGAATGTTGGTAATTTTAGGGTTTTGAACCTGAAACTACGATATAACATGTTAGGATAGTATACCCTAATGATATGAGAGGTTTAGAAGCTCGATTAAGTGAAGTTTCAGTTTGGAACTCAGTGGCTGATGAGTCGAATTATTGACTCATTTACATATCCATTTATGAAGATCTTTGGTCCATTCCCGGTGCTAATTCGATGCCATTTGACCCTCTTGCTTGCTATTCCAGGTGAGAAATACACTTGAAGGTTCTCGGGTTCAAAAAGATAAATTCTCGCAGAAAACCGAAGTTTCGGAGCAAAAATATGGATTTTCGGGCAAAACGGGACAGACTGACCTTTGGGGCTTATTTTAGACGCACAGATCGCATATGGTGTCCGATTTGGTTGATTCAAAGCTTGTTGGAAAGCCAACTCAAAGGGCTACAAGTCTCTAGTTGACGCCAAGACCAAATTCAGACGTTACAACCTCAAAACGGCCTCCGGAAGTTTGCCCGAGCCTCATTTCCATCAACTCAGGCCAAGTTCACCCGAGTCCCATGGCACTCGCCCGAGTCTCGAACATGCAGTCCGCTGAGCACTCCAAGCTCGCCCGAGTCTGGTGAGACCCGCCCGGGTCTCCCCTGAAAATCAGATTTTTCAATCCTTGACTATAAATAGAAAAGAAAGAGGGTTTTTGAGAGGGTTTTTTTTGTTAAGGGTTTCTAAAGAGAAGAGGACCAAGGCTTCAAAGGGAGGATCATCCATTTAAGATTGAAGAAACCAAGGGTGGAAGAAGATCATCTACACTAGATTGGTTCATTCTTTCCTTGTATCTTCTTTTTTTGTGTACTCAGTACAACTTGTGTTTGTCTATGAACACGAGTTGTGAGTAATCCTTCGTAGTCTAGGGTCCTATGGACCTCAAGTGTGTAAAGACTCCTTATCCATTATGAATAAATGCTAGAATAACATGATTTGGATAATATTGTGGTTTACTTTGATTGAATACTCAAACTATGCACTCTAGGTGTTTGAGAAAATGTCTAAGTGTATGTTTTTGGTATATGACTTGGGTTAAGCACTCTAGGTGTTTGAGAAAATGCCTAGATGATTAATTTCTATGGTCCTTTGGTCAAGTAGCCGAGAGGTCTAGATAGCGAGTCATTAAGGAATTCTAGGCGAAGTAGCCGAGAGGTGGACGCCAAAGGTTCTCGAAAACAAGTAAATCACCCTTGTTAGGTGGTGTTCACTAGCGTGACCCATCATAGCGTTGAGATAGGCGTGGTCTTCACCGCTCTTGGATATTGATCATTCACTAGCGTTAATGATTGAGAAACTTGAGTTGGACGTGAGCTAAAAATATCGAGAGATTGAAGCTCACGTGTGAGGTGCCTCTTCCTTAAATTGAATAAAAATATCGAGAGATTGAATTTTGTTTAATAGTGGCACGCCTTAATCAAATCAACTAACATAATTATCTTGCATGAAATTGAACTCTTGGAGTCTAAAATAAATATGAGTGAAGTAGTTTCCTAGAGTACACCTTTTGCCTTGGTAGTGACATTATCTCTAGATTCCTTAGATTGTTTACATTGTATATATACATTTGCTCTAATAACCACATCAACCCAACCTTTTGCAATTAGAATAGACTTATCGGAACAAAAGTGAATAGTGCTCATAAGTTTAGACTTGCTCCTTGGACGACCGGGTACTTACCGGTCTTATAAATTGTTTTTGATCAAATATATTGCTTTTAATCACATCGATTGAAACGCATAATATTACAACTATCAAAATGACGCCCTTGCCGGGGAGCAATGAATTCACTAGAGCACTAGAGTAGATTTTGTGAGATTTGGACTATTCTTGTAAATATTTTTTTTCTTTTGTACATTCTATACACTCATATCTCTTGCTAACTTTTGTTCTTTTGTTTTGCGAGGATGGATTCATACAACCAACAAGTCTTTCACAATGAAGAATATGACCAAGAGGAGGAGCAACAAAATGCCTATTGGGAACATCATGGCTATTCGACACATTCATACCCACCTTATCCGGATGATAGCCAATACTCATTTGAAGATGACTCCTACCCTCAATATCCTTTGGATCCTCAACCTAATAGTGGACCTTCTATCTTTGAAATGCTAGCCATGATTCAAGCTAGTCAAGAGGCCGAACGAGTTGATCTAGAGGCCTACCGAGCACAAGTTACCCAAGATCGTCTAGACATGCTACAAAATTTCCAATCTATAAATCAACGTCTAGATGAACTAGTTGCTAGAGGACAAGTCTTAGAACGCATATTGGAACAACAAGCAATTGAGAATGTGGACTTGGATGGAGAAAGAGAGGTTTCCGAAGAAGAAGTCTTTGAATCAAGAGATGATAAATTGTTAAATTGCTCTTTTGAGAAGCCCGGCCAAGCTATCAAAGAGTTAGATGAAGACGATTCAAGTATAAAAGACTACACTCTTTGGACACTTTCACCGCCACTAATGTCGAATGAGCTTGAATCTCTTGATGGTGATAAGATAGAGGAAGAGCATATAGAGCAAAAAGGATTCCAAGAGTATGAAGAATTTGCTGAGATATATATGGACGCGACTAGAGAGCAACCTCGCATGCAAGAAGACACGAGTCTTAAGAGGGAGATTGAGGATTGGGCACCTATGAATATCATTGAAAAACTAAAGGAAGGTGTGCCCATCAAGCTCGAGACAAGTTTTGAAGACCCTTTCTTCACTAGGACGTCTCGAGACAAGTTTTGGAGCTTCTTGCCATATTTTCAAAGATTATTTGAAAAAAGCTCCCATGACCCCTTAGTTCTTAAGGGATGCACATTTTTAAAGAGGTCATGCTCGCAAAGGAAAGTCCATTGTAGGCTTGATGGGACGAAATTCAAATGGGATTTGAAGGTGGATTGGCACACCAAATCCAAGGCCCCGCGAAAAGGGATCCTAGCAAAGGACTTCTCAATGAGTGATTCTATGGGGCACTTTGCTACGTCTTTGCCAAGAAGGGAAAAACTAGGCCCTCGCGGGAGGTAACCCGGTTTGTAAGTTTTTCATTCTCGTTCTTCATGTTTAAGTGTTTGACATGATTTTGAGTGGCTTAGACTCTAAGTGTGAAGTGTGATATTTATGATTGGTGGCTCAAATTTTAAGTGTGGAGTGAGTTCTACTCACTCCAATCCCACTTCACATTTCCAAGCCCCTCCACCTCTCCCTTGATTTATCTATGAATGATGATGTCGCGCCCTTAGTGTTCATGTGCTTATTATGACTTTGTTGTATTGGAACTACCTTGTTGCTATGACTTAGACGCCTTGTGCATGAAGGAAGATGTAGTTTACTTTCCTTGTTTGAACTCTCTTAAACATATGCCATGATGTTATTTTGTGACCTTGTGATACCATATTGCTCATAATTGAGTTGGTTATTATTTCTATAACTATCACTTGTTACGTTTAACCTCTCATTTTCTCTTGTCATCAAGGAAAGTATTTGCATCATGTATGATTAAGTCTAACACAATGGCGTATTTTCTATTGGCGGGGCACATCTACAAACGAGGGGAGTTCCTATGCGCTTATATCTCATTTTCTTTATTGTTTGCGCTTAGGGACTAAGCTAGATTTTAAGTGTAGAGTGGGTAATCACATAATTCACTCACATCATGCCATGCCTATCATTTTTGAATGGACACTTGCATTCATCATGCTTTATCCCAATTGTTTATTAGTGTTATACTACTAAAGACTTGTGACTATCATTTCTAAACTTCTATAAGTCACATCTAGCTCACATTTCACTTTTACTTGATTTAGAGTCTAGAACCTAAATAGTTCTAATGAATGCACATTCTTGTGAATCAATATTCATTGCTATCTTTTGCCTATCTAGCAATCTAAGCATTTTTTGTGAACGCTTTGAACTTAGTTTTTAGCAAGCACACTTTAAAACCTTCATGAAAAACTTAAACCTCTCGGTTGCTTTTAGGTGACTTTAGTTCTCTTGCTTAGTGCCTTGTTTGTGGTCATTTCTCACACATTCCATATCCACATTGGGCATATTGTCAAGTTTTAAGTGTGGAGTCAAAATAGGGCGAAAATAGCCCCATTCAAAAAAAATTACATGGTCAAAGAGGGCAAAGCCCCGACTAAAAACTTTCTCGAAGTACAAGAGAAGTTTTGCTTCAAAAATATACAAATGCCGGGGGTTAGGTAGAAAAGTTCCCCCTCGAAAGCATTTGTAGGCCAAAGGCCATTTCAAAAAGAAAAAAATAATACTTAAACTTGACTTTCTGCCCCTCCATCATCTCTTATATGTGTGATTTCACCACGTGCATTGTGTGTTAGCAAGTTGAGCTTTGGGACGACCCTTGTGATTTGACGTAAGCTATCGTTTGGTTTATGCTTATTTTAAGAACTCTTTTTGTCAAACTCCTCTTTCCTTAAGGATTATGACTTTAGCGTCTAAAACTTGGAAATGAGTTTTATATCGTGAGCCCGTGGACTAGCCCTAGCTAGCATAGGTGAACGATTGGCACCCTTTTTGTGCAAAAACTATGAACCATTTTTAAAAGCCTTGCTTCAAAAATGAATAGACTTCTAGGTGAGGCACTTGATAGCTCTATTATTGACTTCCTTGAATGTACACCCTCATATGGTCTTAAATGGTTTGAAAAACTCTTTTGATGGTATAGTGATTGTGGTGCTAGTTTGGGATGTGAAGTTGGTTTTGAGAAATCCATGCCTTAATTGTTAAACACTCTTGTTTTCACTCTTATGGGATAAATGCATATTGGATTTGTGAGTATTCCCTTTTCTGAAAACTCTCACGAGACTATAACTCGTCCACTAGGGTTGCCTAGGGGTTTAAAGGCTTGGTGCATATGCTAAATGCACTCGTAACACCTACGAAAAGGAGTTAGATTGTAAATATGTGTTAGAGTAGTTAGAAATAAAAGTTTGAGACATTAAATGGATGATAGGAGCAAATGGGCGTCAAACATAATGACTTATCCTTTTGCCTTTTGTTTCTCTTTGGCTTGATTTCATTGTTTGCTTAGGACGATCAAACTCTAAGTGTGGAGTGTTTTGATGAGTCGAATTCTCGCCTCATTTACATATCCATTTATGAGGATCTTTGGTCCATTCCCGGTGCTAATTCGATGCTGAAATCATCCCGTGGTGGTTGAGATGTTGTTCTGGTCGGGTGCAGAACAATATCTAGAACAACTTATAGAGGAATAAATGCAGTGCGGAAAAGTAAACGACACGCAAAGTTGTTACACAGTTCGACGTTAACGAGCCTACGTCTGGGAGGCTGTCTCTTAGCCCGGTGGATAGCAATTCACTAATAATGAGTATTGCGAATACATGGTTTACCGTTTACAGAATCCCTCTTAAACTACCTGAGCCTCGGACACTCTAGCAATTGCAAACTAGGTCTCCCCCTAGATCTGAGCTCCCGCTCTGTATCCACCAATATGATCCTCAGTGAGAATCAGCGCCTTCTCCCAAATGCGCAGTTTGAACAGTAGTGTGTGTACCTTGAACGTTGTTCTATGATCAGTCTGCCGAGCACTAGAATAGACTGAATCCGAGCACCTTTGAGTAACCAGTGAGGATTAGCTCTCCGGCCGATTACCTCCACCTCCCTTCAATGTATATGAGCTTGAATAATATCTCCTACAGTGCTGAAGTCTGCAACTTGTTTGAACCGCCAGTCTGGATTAGCAACCTGGAACAACTAGACAGCACTGCCGTGAGTTCACCGGACTAATGAACTCAAAGCCGATCGATCTCTCTCTTCTCTTTGAGTGTGTATCTGCGTTTAGCTCAATGATCGATGCAGAATTGAGAACCTCAGCTCTGTTTATATAGGGCGGTAGAAACCCTAAATCGAATAGGATTTCTAATCTGAACCGCCTATATCTTTAGGAAACCTTTCCTAATCTTTTAGGAAATCTTTCCTAAATCCTTGCGCATATCTTCTTATAGATAACCCTTCAAATATCTTCAACTCCATTTAAGAAACCTTCGATTATCTTCTTTGCTAAGTTAACTTCAAGCGCAAGCAATCTCTCAACCGACTTGCAACATATCTTCAACGTCCTAATCTGTTTTAGGAAACTGCTGTTGTGTCTAACTTGTGCTACGTCAGCTGAAATAAGTTTCCTAATCTGAAATAGGAAACTTCCAACTTCTATCCTTCCATATGCAACTGCCTTGATCTCCAACGGTCGAATGTGTTTCCTAATCTGTATTAGGAAACATTCCATCTGCTTCAACTTATTTTAGGACAGATGTCTTTGCCAGTCTTGAACAACAGCTTGAACAACTACACTAAGTTTTGCCAAACTACATGCCATAAAACTAACAATCTCCCCCTTGGCATTTTTGGCAAAACTACTACCTGTAATCTACCTGTACTACTATTACAGTTGAATCTTTGAAGGAGGTTTCAAACTCCCAAGCTGTGCTACTAACTACTAGCTACCAAGCGAATATTTGAGGAGATTTCAAACTCCGAAAAGTATAAGCACTCGACGAATCTTTCAAAGAGATTTCAAACTCTAAAAGCATGTCTAACAACTAGCACAACTAAATCTTTTAAGGAGCTTTCAAACTCCAAAACTTCTCCCCCTTTTTGCCACAAATGAGCAAGGAGGGTTCAACAACATAAAAGGTAGCGTTCAAGTAAAATACATCAGGGCAGCAGGTGACGGACTCAACATCCTCATCTTTGTTAACCTCTTGTGCAACGACTCATGGCCTTCTTTCTCCGTGCAACCAATTGGAGTACCATGTTATTAGTACTGACTAACTCCTCCTCCAGATCATTTATCATTGTGTTCTTTGTGACTGTTGAAAAACTGAAAGGTGTGCTGGCACTTCGCAGGTTTGTCTCTAGAACAACTCGGTTAAGAGCTCCTGGCACTTCTCCTGCAAGATCATATACGTGTTTCCTCTTGAAGTACCTATGATCAGCTTCGAGGACATGTGGAGCATCTGTTAGCTTGTCCTGACTTATCTTGATCTCTGAATGCTATGTCATGAAAAATGCAGCTATCTTGTTCCAGTCTCGCTTTGCTAGATCCACTTCTCTACCTTGTACTTCATAGTAGTTATTGTTCACATCTGAAGTGATCATGATCTGCTTCTTTCTTATGCTTAGCTTCCCATACTCCTCGCTATCAATGTATCCAAATACCTCTGGTAGATTTGTTATGGCTTCTCTCAGAACATGTTCCACAAATAGCTTCACCATAGTAACTGAGGGAAATAAATCCAACTCCTTGAGCAAACTCACAATCTCCTTGACTGAGTACTTGTCAGCTTCCAATATCCTTTCAGGGACAAAAGATCTTCTTTACACAACGTCCCACTCCTTGGCTTGTTCTTCTGACACGAACCAGACTCCTTCAACAACAACTCTTAGCACAACTGCTTTCCTCTTTTATTAGTCTTTTCTCCCCCTGCAACCTTGCTTGTCTTCGTGCAGCAAGTACTTCACCTCATTTGAACCATCCTCAGCTTGATCAACTCCCGTCTCCTTAGCTGGTACAACTTATATTGCATTGGTGGTCTTATTCTTCTTTTGAGGTAACTTGTCATGAGCAGCATGTTCAACTGCAACCCATTCTTCTTCTGTAATAACCTCTGAAGCAACTGATCTGTTCCATAGTAATTATCTTTTCTTTACAGTAGAATTTGAAATCTTTGACTTTCCATCCACGTCAGCCCTTAATACATATCTCTTTCAAGCTCTGGCTGACCAACTTGTACTGGAACAACTTAGTTGTCAATGACACACAGACCCAACGAGGATCGAAGTGTCTCGAACTGTAGGTTATCCATGGCTTTGGTGAAGATATCTGCTCCTAGCTTCAACCCATATTGTTCTAGCCTGTATTCTTTTTGCATCGGCTTCTTCCACAACATCTGGGTACAACAACATCCAGCGGCGATATATTCTACTTCTATAATGGAAAGGGATATGCTGTTCTGCTTCTTGCTTATCGTAACTTCGCTCTTCATTCATTTCACAAGTTGTTCCACCATCTCCTGATTACTCGAGCCGAACATAATGTCAACCATAAGAATTTGAGCAACAATAAAGTCTGACCTTGTGTGTTTGACGAACTGCGTCTCTACTCCCCCTCGTACATATCCATGGTCAATTAAGAACCTCGTCAGCCTCTTGTACCATGCTCTGGGCGCCTGCTTGAGTCCATATATAGCTGTCTTCAGCTGATACACATGGTCAGAATGGTGGGGATCTTTAAGGCCTTTTGGTTGCGCTACATAGACTTCTTCACTCAGTAAATTGTTCAGAAAGGTACTGTGGACATCCATCTGGAACAACCTAAACTTCAGGTGACAGGTTGGTCTATCTCCGTTTGATACAGCGTCCTCAACAGCTAGTTCAGAAGATTTGTCTAACACAGCTTCTTGCATAACATGACTTGGTGAGGGTTGTTGTTCAGGGTCTGCTACAGCTCCATCTTCATCATTACCTTGAACAAAAAATGCATCCACATCGTCTCTCACAGTCACATATATAGACTCTGTCCAAGTTGTCTCAGGTGGTGTTTGACCAATCTCCAATAGATAACAGTTGTTCAACGATCTGCTACCTTGCATTATGCATTCTCCTTCCTTGTTCAGCACCTAGAAGGTATCTTGGGTAAACTTTATATGATGGTCTTCATCACACAACTGACTAATACTGATCAGATTCGCCTCCAATCCATCAACAAGAAGCACACTCTCGAGTTGTGGTACACCTTGAACCTTCAATGTCCCCTTTCCGATCACCTTGCCCTTTACTCCGTTTCCAAATGTTACAGATTGACCTTTGAACAACTTGATATTGGCTAGGAAGTTAGGATCTCCAGTCATGTGGGCTGAGCATCCATTGTCAAAGTACCACCGTCCCCTTTTCAAGTGACTGATCGAACAATATGTAGCTAGACAGACTTCCTCCTTCTGTTTTACTCTCCAAACTTGCCTGACCTGTGGAACATGCTTCTGCTTCAACTTCCTAAGATAAGCAAGGAACTCGTAACATCTTGGTTTGATATGTCCCCTTTTTTTTGCAGTAGTAGCAGATTCTCCAATCTCTTCTCCGTACATCGTTTTGTTTTTGCTTTCTTGAGGGATACCAGGTTGCTTTTATTCGCGGGAGATGCTCAGCTGGTACAACGTGCGATTATGGCTTAGCTTTCACAAACATTGTGTTTCTGTAGCTAGATGCACCAGTGAACCCTAACCCTTTGTAACTGCTAGTCGTCCTTTGAGCTCCCAGAATATCATCTAGATTTTTAGTTCCAGAATTGAGCATCTTGACAGACTTCTTCAGGTTGTTCAGCTCTTCCAGTGTCTCGGCTTGAACAAGTTTTTCTGTCTCAATCTCACATTTCAAAGCATCCACAATATTAAGAAGGTTTACCTCTCTTCATTGTAGAGCATCATTCTTCTTCTTTAGATCATCTATTATTTCTGGATATTCGCATTGGCTTGTTTCAATCTGAATCTTCTGAGATGACACAACCTCCAGTAGCTCGGTGATGGACCATATTTATATGATTCATTAAGATAGTTAAACCCACCAAATTAGACACTTTGTCTTAACAACGTTTACTTGTTAGTTCCATTTTTGTTGTACAGGCTATTTTGAGGTTTAGAGAAGAAACGAGCTAAAAAGGGGGTTCTTAAACCAAAAATTGATTACAAGTCAAGTCGGGCCAGTCGGGGACCGAGGATCCCAGCCGGGTACCTAGGCCCAGTACCGAGAACCTCAGGTCTCTACCAAGAGGTACCAGGCCCAAGTGCCGGGAACCAAGTCCCGAGTGCCGAGTGCCGAGAAGACCAGGTCCCCGCCGAGCACCCGTGCCGAGAGAGCCGAGCGCCCGTGCCGAGACCCACGTCCGAGAGTGCCGAGACCCACGTCCGAGAGCACCGAGACCCACGCCCGAGAAAACCAGGACCGCGCCGAGAGCAGCGCCCGGGCTCGGCCGACTAAGGGCCCGAGAAAAACTTCAACCCCGGGCCATGACCATGCTCCGGGCATAATTTGGCCAAACATCCTTCATGGATCAGTCTTAGAATCGTGTCAACATTCCAAATCCATGATCCAACACCCAATCACCTCCGGCCAAAAATTCCGGCAGCTCCGGCCATGGTCCAATCAACTTCCGATGATGCTCCGATCAAGCCAAATCCAACCACCACCTTGCTCCGGTCATTTTAGCCCAACTCCGGTCAAAAATCCGGCGAAGTCCAACCAAACTACTTATTTCCCGGTTAGGGCATACTATTCACATCGGTTGATCTTTTGGTTTGAAACCAAACCTCAACCAAGTTCAAAGGACTTGCCCAAAGCTCAACCAAGCTCATATAGTTGCCCTTTGGCACATCCCATGCTCTAGCCGCCCATGTGCAAGGCAAGTGCACCCTTTGGCTCATCCAAACTCCAACCGAAGGCCAACCAAGCCCAACCGGACTTCTGGGAGGACTAGAGGCGGTTGGAGGAGGAAATATCTCACTCCACTCACTCCTCCACCGCCACATTTGGCTATAAAAGGAGGGCTTCCCCTCCTTGAATCACATCACTTGTAACTTAGGTAGAGAATCTCTCTAGAATCCATCTCACAAATCCTTGTAAACACTTGTGTTTTGATATCAAAAGCTCTACCTTCTCTCTTGATCTTGAATACTCTTGTTGGTTCTTGAGTATTCTTGAGTGTTCTTGAGTTTACTCTTGTTTGTTCTTGAGTATTCTTGTTGTTTTGAATTTTACTTTCCAAAACCTTTACTTTTCTTGTCTTTGTTTTCAAAACCATTTACTTTTCTTGTCTTTGTTTTCAAAACCATTTACTTTTCTTGTCTTTGCTTTCAAAACCAAAACCTTTACTTTTCCAAGCACTTAGCTATGGTATCCACTTCTATGGATATTCGTAGCTAAACCCTTCATTCGGTTGAAGGGGTGTGTTTGTATCATGCAAACGTTTTAGACCCTTTTCTTAACGCTTCTATTATGTTCAAACTTGTTCTATGTGCCATATATTAGGTTAGAACATCATGGTTAAGTGGAGGCTCGAAAGAGCAAAGCTCTTCCATGAGGTTCGTGAGCATACATGGTTAAGTGGAGGCTCGAAAGAGCAAAGCTTTTCCATGGAGTTCAACCTCTTTAAAACACCACTTGGTTGATCGGAAATGATTGATCAAGTGGATGCACATAAGCTAAGATACTTCGAAAGGAGGAATTAGCCTAACTAGAACAAGTGTTCTATGTCTTGCAAAGGACTAGACGGTGTGGCAAGTCGAGTGCTAGAAATGGCCTTGATACATCTTTGAACACTTAGAACGATCATTAGAGGTCGATGATGAACGGACTATGATACAAGGCCCCTAAAACCGAATCCTTCTCTCAATCAAAACATCACTTGTCATTTTACTTTCAGTCTCAATATCAACTGTTTACTTTCAGTACCATTTACTTTCAGTACTTTACATTCTGCAACTAACCTTTACATTCTGCAACTAACTTTTACTTTCTGCAACTAACTTTACATTCAGTACTTTACTTTCCGCACATTTACTTTTCAGTCATTTACTTTTAGTACGCTTACTACAGACGCTTTCAATATTAACCCAATATATCTTTGGCACGCATTGCGCTTGAAATATAGCGTGCGGCCAGTGCCAAAAGTATATTGTTCAGTTGATATTGAATTCGACTGTTCCAGTAATTTACTTTACGCACTTTACTTTTACGCACTTTATTTTCAGCACTTTACATTTCAGCACTTTACTTTACGCAATTTACTTTCAGTCTTTACTTTTACGCACTTTACTTTATGCACTTTATTTTCAGTCTTTACATTTCCGTACGCTTACTACAGACTTGTTCAACATCAATCCAACATAACTTTGGCACGCATTGCGCTTGAAATATAGCGTGCGGCCAGTGCTAAAAGTATGTTGCTTGGTTGATATTGAACTCGACTGTTCCAGCACTTTACTTTTCAGTATTTACTTTCAGTCTTTACTTTCAGCACTTTAATTTCCAGCACTTTACTTTTCAGTCATTTACTTTTCAGTACTAAAACCACAACCAACCCCAATTGCACTTACATTTCTGTACAAATCCCTTAAAGAACAACTATCCACTAATTCCCTTGAGTTCGACCCCTACTTACCGCTTGCTAATCCAATAGTAAGTCACGAGTAGCGGACTTATAAATTTATCTTTTGCGTTGCACACGACGACTGTGCATCCGTCACTCGGTCTTCTGTGCGACAAGTTCAGCTCGATCATTCTTTATTTCAATCAACTGGGTTTTAAGGTCAGTGATTGTCTGTTGAAATTCCACCTTCTGAGCTACTAAGAGAGTAGTTTCTTCACATAGCTTTCCTTTTTCTTCTTTCAGATCTGCCAAGTTGCTGCGGTGCTTTTTGTTTCGCTCAACTTCAATTAGAAACTGTTGGAACAACTCTTTGTAATTGTTAACAAAATCTTCTTCAGTGATTTCTTCATCATCACTGCAGCTTGAGCACTGTGTGTGATCCTCATAAGATAACTTTGACTCTACTCCTTTAATTCGTTCTCCTTTCAGATTAACACAGCTAGCAAGGGCTACAAAGTTATTGGACTCACCTTCCTGATAAGATTCACTATCACTCCAGTTACCAGCATATGCATTCTTCATTTTGTGTGTGTTAACACACTCCGCCTGTATGTGTCCGTAGCCTTCACATTCTTTGCATTGGATCCCTTTGCCTTTGTTATCCTGGCCATAATCTCCAGATTTGTACTTTCTTCGAAACTTCCCTTCCTTCTGGATTCTTGATTGGATGATTCTCCTGGATCTGAGCCTTCATTGTTCAGTCTTCTCATGAAGTTCCTTGCCAGCATAACATACTGTTGTTCAGACATCTCCCCTTCTTTGTCTGGAGCATCAGTAACTTCAGATTGCAGACCAACACACTTAACTTTCTTGTGTTGTTCCTCTTCATCCATATCCATATCCATCTCCATCTCCATCTCATGAGCCTGTAGGGATCCCATCAGTTCATCCAGCCTCATAGTCCTCACATCGTGTGCTTCCTTGACTCCGAGTGCCTTCATTTCATACCGCTTAGGTAGAGACCTCAGCACCTTTCTTACTAGCGTCTCTTCGCTCATGGGCTCTCCAAGTGCAAACGATTCATTAGAGATGTCAAGTACCCTTGTGTTGAAGTCAGCTATAGTCTCATCCTCTTGCATTATTAGATTTTCAAACTTTGACGTGACCATCTCCATTCTGGATATTTTGACCTTTGTCGTACCTTCGTGAGCCGTTTGCAATATGTCCCAAGCCTTCTTCGCAATCTCACAGGTTTATATCATCTTGAAATTCTTCCCATCAACTCCTGAGAATATGGCATTCATTGCTTTGGAGTTTGCGGCCTCTGCACTCTTCTGTATCTCGGTCCACTTGTCTTTAGCAAGGAGATTGACTTTGCTAGCTTCGGTAGTCACTGGATGTGTCCACCCATTTTCAACAGCTTCCCAAACTGATTCATCTTGTGACTTTAGGAAAGCCTTCATCCGCACCCTCCAATATCCATACTTGTTTCCTTCCAGCAATGGTGGTCTCGTGATGTTCTGCCCTTCTCTCAAATCCATCTCAAACAAACTTTGGATCTTACTCTGTGTTAAGTATTTGCTCTGATACCAATTGAAATCTTCCCGTGGTGGTTGAGATGTTGTTCTGGTCGGGTGCATAATAATATCTAGAACAACTTATGCAGAAATAAATGTAGTGCGGAAAAGTAAACGACACACAAAGTTGTTACCCAGTTCGGCGTTAATGAGCCTACGTCTGGGGGGCTATCTCTTAGCTCGGTGGATAGCAATTCACTAATAATGAGTATTGCGAGTACAGGGATAGACTCCCTCTTAAACTACCTGAGCCTCCGACACTCTAGCAATTGCAAACTAGGTCACCCCCTATATCTAAGCTCCCGCTCCGTATCCACCAATATGATCCACCATGAGAATCAGTGCCTTCTCCCGAATGCGCAGTTTGAACAGTAGTGCGTGTACCTTGAACATTGTTCTACGATCAGTCTGCCGAGAACAAGAACATACTGAACTAGAGCACCTTTGAGTAACCAGTGACGATTAGCTCTCTGGCCGATTACCTCCACCTCCCTTCAATGTATGTGACCGTGAATAATATCTCCTACAGTGCTGAATTCTGCAACTTGTTTGAACTGCCAATCTGGAACAGCAACCTGGAACAACTGGACAGCACCGCCGTGAGTTCACCGAAATAATGAACTCAAAGCCGATCGATCTCTCTCTTATCTTTGAGTGTGTATCTGCATTTAGCTCAATGATCGATGCAGAATTGAGAACCTCAACTCTGTTTATATAGGGCGGTAGAAACCCTAAATCGAATAGGATTCCTAATCTGAACCCCCTATATCTTTAGGAAACCTTTCCTAATCTTTTAGGAAATCTTCCCTAAATCCTTGCACATATCTTCTTATAGATAATCCTTCAAATATCTTCAATTCCATTTAAGAAACCTTCGATTTTCTTCTTTGCTAAGTTAACTTCAAGCGCAAGCAATCTCTCAACCGACTTGCAACATATCTTCAACGTCATATTCTGTTTTAGGAAAACTGCTGATGTGTCTAACTTGTGCTACGTCGGCTGAAACAAGTTTCCTAATCTGAAATAAGAAACTTCCAACTTCTGTCCTTCCATATGTAACCGCCTTGATCTCCAATGGTCGACTGTGTTTCCTAATCTGAATTAGGAAATATTCCATCTGCTTCAACTTGTTTCAGGACAGATGTCTCTGCCAGTCTTGAACAACAGCTTGAACAACTACACTAAGTTTTGCCAAACTACATGCCATAAAACTAACAGATGTCATTTGACCCTCTTGCTTTCTATTTCAGGTGAGAAACACACTTGACGGTTCTCGGGTTCAAAAAGATCAACTCTCGCAGAAAATCGAAGTTTCGGAGCAAAAATATGGATTTTTGGGCAAAACGGGACAGACTGACCTTTGGGGCTAATTTTGGACACACAGATCGCATATGGTGTCCGATTTGGTTGATTCAAAACTTGTTGGAAAGCTAACTCAAAGGGCTACAAGTCTCTAGTTGACGCCGAGACCAAATTCGGAAGTTACGACCTCGAAACAGCCTCCGGAAGTTCGCCCGAGCCTTATTTCCATCAACTCAGGCCAAACTCGCCCGAGTCCCATGGCTCTCGCCCGAGTCTCAAACATGCAGTCCGCTGAGCACTCCAAGCTCGCCCAAGTCTGGTGAGACCCGCCCGGGTATCCCTTGAAAATCAAAATTTTCAATCCTTGACTATAAATAGGAAAGAAAGAGGGTTTTTGAGTGGGTTTTTTTTGCTAAGGGTTTCTAGAGAGGAGAGGACCAAGGCTTCAAAGGGAGGATCATCTATTGAAGATTGAAGAAACCAAGGGTGGAAGAAGATCATCTACACTAGATTGGTTCATTCTTTCCTTGTATCTTCTTCTTTTGTGTACTCAATACAACTTGTGTTTGTCTATGAACATGGGTTGTGAGTAATCCTTCGTAGTCTAGGGTCTTATGGACCTCAAGTGTATAAAGACTCCTTATCCATTATGAATAAATGCTAGAATAACATGATTTGGATGATTGTGGTTTACTTTGATTGAATACTCAAACTATGCACTCTAGGTGTTTGAGAAAATGTCTAAGTGTATGTTTTTGGTATATGACTTGGGTTAAGCACTCTAGGAGTTTGAGAAAATGCCTAGATGATTAATTTCTATGGTCCTTTGGTCAAGTAGCCGAGAGGTGGAAGCCAAGGTATCTAGATAGCGAGTCATTAAGAAATCCTAGGCTAAGTAGCCGAGAGGTGGACGCCAAAGGTTCTCGAAAACAAGTAAATCACCCTTATTAGGTGGTGTTCACTAGCTTGACCCATCCTAACGTTGAGATAGGCTTGGTCTTCACCGCTCTTGCATATTGATCATTCAACTAGCGTTGATGATTGAGAAACTTGAGTTGGACGTGAGCTAAAAATATCGAGAGATTGAAGCTCACGTGCGAGGTGCCTCTTCCTTAAATCGAATAAAAATATCGAGAGATTGAATTTGGTTTAATAGTGGCACGCCTTAATCTAATCATCTAACGTAATTATCTTGCATGAAATTGAACTCTTGGAGTCTAAAACACATATGAGTGAAGTAGTTCCCTAGAGTACACCTTTTGCCTTGGTAGTGACATTATCTCTAGATTCCTTAGATTGTTTACATTGTATATATACATTTGCTCTAATAACCAGATCAACCATACCTTTTGCAATTAGAATTGACTTATCAGAACAAAACCGAATAGTGCTCATAAGTTTAGACTTGCTCCTTGGACTACCCGGTACTTACTGGTCTTATAAATTATTTTTGATCAAATATATTGCTTTTAATCACATTGATTGAAACGCATAATATTACAACTGTTAGTGGCTACCATGCCTCCTTTAGACATTAAGTCGACCGCGTCAGGCTTAGACATTACGTTAATTTCTTAAGGAGACGCGGCCCATAGCGTCAAGGTGAAACACGCGGAGAGATTGCCGCGTCTGCCTCGTACATTAAGTCTCCGCGTCTCATATATACATTAGAGTAATGTCTACATGAGACGCGGTGCCTAATGTCTGAAGCAGGCGCGCGTCGCATCAGACAGACGCGGCTACTCAGCTCAGTCGCATCTGTTCTTCGTCCCGATTGATCTTCTATAAATTGGAGGTCATCAACATCATAAGCTGCACTGAGAAATTCACTCACTAACACAGAGAATCGTCCTTTGATTCTAAAACCTAGTTTGATTTCAAAAACCTCAAACCTAAGTTGATTCCTATTTCTTTAGTCAAGAATAGAAATTGTTCGGATTGATTATCCCCGTTCAAATTTCTTGCAACCCTCGACTAATATACATGGTCAAAATATTGAATTCGAAAAGTGACAACGCGATCAATTGCGATATCCAGACACTATTGATTCCTTAGTGAATCCTACATCAGAAGAAGAAGAAGATGTTTACTGCCAACTTTGCTGCACTACTATTTTGGTGAATTGAAGACTCTCTTGTTGCCATATTTGAAGAACTTCCCCAACAAATGGATGGCATTGGCAGTTAACTGGGGCGACTAAGAGAGGTGCAGTGGCCGTGTAAGGGAGTAAGGGGATGGGCATTGAAGAGATGTTAGGATGTAACACATTGGTTATTGGGGAGGATACATGTGTTGTTTTTGCAGTGATGACTGTTTCGTTTAATCATCATCCCTCGATGAGAAATATGGTTGTGGTAGGGATAACAAGTACACATGTGTTGAGGCATTGGCCTCACACGTTTTTGATGATTGACAAACCAATTTAATGATTTGCTTGAGTTTCAGTTAGTCAGGAACTTACTGGAACAGTCGAGGACGTGATACTAGATTCGAGTACCTGTGGAAGTACCTGAGTAACCAAGAACCTAAGTAACGGTCAACGGTCAACGGAGCAGTTGGAGTCAAGTCCACGGAGCAGTTGAGCACCAGTCAACGGAGCAGTTGAGGAAGCGGTTGAGGACCGGAGTCAAGGACATCATGGCATGATGGCACGTCCTCCTCAACACATCAAGGAGATCGTGGGATGTCAGTTACATCACATGATCTGTGGCAGTTCCTGACGGTTACCGCAAATGCCTATAAGAAGCCGGAAACTACCATTCAGGCATGCGCGCATTCCTAGAATCATTTGAGTGAGCTTTCCAGTGTGGGTGTACCCAGAGAGAATATCCAGCGAGCTGTGCGAGGTGATATTCGAGCTGATCAAGGAGTTCTTGATCATTGGAGGAAAGCGGAGGAAGTGCCAAGACTACGGGACGTCGACGAGACTGTCAAGGAAGTAGTCAGATCTGCTTGTATAAGTCTAGGTGATTTATACTGAATAGGCAAAAGTTTTGTACCCATTGAGTGTACAGTTTAAATAGTAATAAAAGCTATTTAAGTTTATTCCGCTGCGTACTCAATTAGAGTAATTACCTGCATACTAAGTTAGGTTCCTAACAGTCCCGAACTTAGTTAAGTCTCTGACTATTCGAACTTAAGTCTTTGACTATCTAACCACGATCCTAACATTTGGTATCAGAGCCGCAAGGTTCTAGATTTTTGGTTAGAATTGCAGGCATGTCCGGAGATTCAATCTCAAATCCTCCAAAGCTTAAGCCGGGCGAGTATGAGACCTGGGCGACCAGATTTGAAGCCCACGTCATGGCGTATGACGGGGAGGTTTGGCAGATCATTGAACAGGGTCAACAGTATGTCTACATGGAAGGAAGTGCAACAGAACTCAAGCCAAGAGTCATGTACACCACGGAGGACTACAAGAAACTCGAGAAGAATGCAAGGGCATTGCGGGTTCTTCACAACGCTCTGGAACCTGGAGATCTGAAGAAGGTCATTCAGTACAAGGATCCAAGCGACATCTGGGACTCTCTAAAGAAGATATATGAAGGATCGAAGGACGTGAAGAAGAACAGAATCTTGGCGGTTCAAACAGAATTCAATAAACTGAGGCAAGTGAAGAACGAGCCACTGCACGAGTACCACTCCAGATTCCAAGACTGTCTGGGGACACTCAACAACCTTGGGAGAAGGTACAAGAACTGGGAGATTACCCACAGGTTCATGCAGGGGTTGAGTCCAGAATGGGACAACATCTCAAGGACATTGGCTGCTTTGCCGAGCACCAAGGAGAGCTCATTGGAAGAACTTGTTGCTGCACTGGTCAGTAACAAACCATTGATGATGTTAAAATGGAGAGTCGAGAACCTCAGAAGGCTGCTCGACAAGTTGCATTAGTTGGAGAAAATTCCAGATACCAGAAGTTCAAAGGAAAGGACTTCGGCAGAAACAAAGGAAAGGAATCCTCACGGACTGAGGAACGTGAAGTAATGTCGAAGGCTCACAGAGTTACTGATGACAAGAACTCAGGTCGGAAGTCCAGCAACAAAAACAACCAGAAGGACGTGGAATGTTTTTACTGCAAAAAGAAAGGTCATTACAGGAAGGATTGCTATAAACTGAAAAATGATGAGGCTCGGGCTGAGCAGAATCAGAAGAAGGATGACAAAGGTAAGAAAGCCATGTTTGCCTGGGGAGACTCGGACGAAGACAACAACATGGGTGATCTGAGAAGAAATGTGTGTCTGATGGCTAAAGGAAGTACATCAGAATCAGAGACGTTGTCGTCCACCTCTTCATCTAAGAAGACGTACTCCAATGAATCATCAACAGATTGCAGTCCTAGTGATTCACATTCAGGTTACTATTCTCGATCTCAGTGCATTGCAATGATCAAGAAACTGGTTCTCAAGGCTGAGGAACTGAATAGAATTGTGGCTGATCAAGACAAACAGATGAAGTCAATGTTTGAGGAAAACCATCAACTGTCCTTAAAAGTCAGGAGACTAGAGAAGGCTGAAGGTAAAAGGGTTGTTGGCTCAGATGATCAGTTCTTTGACTCTCCGAAAGGTAAGGAGAAGCAGAAGTCGAAGACCAAGTCAGGTCTCGGATATGGGGAAGTGACCATTGCTAAACCTGTGCACAGACAGATTCAACAGAGTCCTACTCCCAAACTGAAGGTTGATTTAGATGATAGCAAAACCTTTGTAAAGGGGTTTCACATCTGGGAGAAACTCAATCGGAAGAAAAGTCCTATTCCAATTGACTTCGGGAAACAGAAAAAGAAGGTCTCTGAGTCAAAGGACATAGACTTCAGGAAGCAAAAGGTCTGCTTCTACTGTGGGAAGGAGGGACACAGTCAGAGAAACTGTAAAGGTTGGAAAAACACTTCCAAGAAGTCTTCAGGGAAGTCATGCTCCGAGTCTGGAATTCCCTCAGGAGTCAAGAGCAGAAGGAAACCTGGAGCTGGGAATGACTCGTCAAGTTCTAGAGTGGTTAAGGATGTATCTCACTCACTGGCAGTTTCAAAAATTCATGTTTCTAATATTAATACTTCATCTCAACCCAAAAAGGATAAGCTTGTTTGGGTTCCTAAAACCTGATTGTTTATGTGCAGGTCGAGAGAGGAACAAGTTCATGGCTTATTGACAGTGCATGCTCAGGTCATATGACCGGGAAGATGAACCAGTTCTCCTCTCTACGACATCATTTTGGTGGCTCCATAACTTTCGGAAATGAAAGTAAGTGTCAGGTCATCGGAACAGGTAAGGTACAGTTATCAAGTAAGGTAAGTGTTGATAATGTCAGTTTTGTTCATGGGTTGAAGTTTAATCTGTTAAGTGTTTCACAAATGTGCCGTGGAGGTAAAAACAAGGTTGTTTTTACAGCTGATGATTGCTCTATTGAGTGTGTCTCCACAGGTCAGGTTCTTCTACGTGGGAGATGTGCTGACAGAGTTTATTTTGTGGATTCGTCATTTGATCCAGAAGAATACTTGTGTCTGTCATCCAGAGCTGATGAAACCGAGATGTGGCATCGTCGGCTGGGACATGTAAACTTCAGATTGTTGAAAAGGTTGCAGAGTCAGAACTTAGTAATTGGATTACCAAGGATCAGTGAGGTGCCTGATCAGGTCTGCAGTGCTTGCACGCAAGGAAAGCAATCTAGAGGATCCTTCCACACAAAGAATGCAATCAGTACGTCAAGAACATTTGACTTAGTACACATGGATTTATGTGGACCGATGAGAGTTCAGTCACGTCAAGGTAATCGATATGTGTACGTGTTAGTTGATGATTATTCTAGATATACGTGGGTGATCTTTATCAGGTCAAAGGATGAAGTCTTTGACTGCTTCAAGACGTGGGTGAAACTCGCTGAAAGAAAATTTAGTCTCAAGGTGAAGAGTATCAGATCGGATCATGGTACTGAGTTCGAGAATGGACAGTTTACAGAGTTCTGCAGTGATCAAGGAATTGATCACAATTTCTCAGCGCCGAGGACTCCACAGCAAAATGGGGTAGTTGAGAGGAAGAATCGAACTCTGGAGGACATGACCAGAACGATGTTGATAGAAAGCAGATTGGCAAAAAGTTTCTGGGCAGAGGCAATGAATTCAGCCTGCTACGTCCTCAACCGTTGTTATCTGAGGCCTACTCTCAATAAGACTCCGTACGAGTTGCTGAATGGTCGGACACCTAACATCTCGCATCTTCGAGTTTTTGGCAGTAAGTGCTACGTCCACAACAACGGGAAAAATCAGCTAGGGAAGTTTGATCCAAGAAGTGATGAAGGAATTTTCGTAGGATATGCCCTGCATAGTAAGGCCTACAAAGTATTCAATAAGAGGACCAAGCTGATTGAGGAAAGCGTACATGTCATCTTCGATGAGGAATCCATTGGAAAGGATTCTGGACATGTTCCTGATGTTCAGGTTGCTGATAATGATGAAGGATTTGAGCTAATTCGTCCGAGGGATGATCCAACAGCAGATGTTCCAGAGAATCTGGAAATACCTGGACAAGATGTTCCAGAGAATCTGGAAATACCTGAACAAGTCAATGTGCAAGTTCCTGAGATTGTGGAACCAGAGCAGGAAGCTGAAGGAAACGAAAAAGTTCATGAAGTTGCTGAGGCTGATGATGAACCCGAGGAAAACCAAGAGACTCAGGAAGTCACTGAGTTAAGGAGAAGTACTCGAGTCAGGCGGCCGAGTAGCGCACTTCGCGATTACGTCTGTTATGCTGCTGTTCAGGGGGAAACCGTCATGAATGCCTTCGTGTCGTTGATTGAGCCGAAGACAATCCAAGAAGGACTGAAAGACTCAGACTGGATTCAAGCAATGCAAGATGAGTTGCATCAGTTTGAGAGGAATAAGGTTTGGAGACTTGTTCCTAGGCCAGAAAAACGTAAGGTCATTGGCACCCGCTGGATCCTGAAGAACAAGCTGAATCCCAAGGGAGAAGTGGTCAGGAACAAGGCCAGACTTGTGGTGAAAGGATATTCACAGCAGGAAGGCATTGACTATGAAGAGACCTTCGCGCCTGTGGCAAGACTAGAGGCTATCAGGTTGTTGATAGCGTACTCAGTACAGCTTGGTTTTAAGCTTCATCAAATGGATGTTAAAACGGCGTTTCTGAACGGATATCTCAAGGAGGAAATATTCGTGGAACAACCTCCAGGATTTGAGGATCCAGATCGTCAGGACTGGGTGTATGTCCTTGACAAGGCCGTCTATGGTTTAAAACAAGCACCAAGGGCGTGGTACGAGCGCCTGTCGGAATACCTGCTGGCTCACGGATATGAGCGAGGTAAGGTAGATAAGACTTTATTTGTCTTGAGGACTAATAAACACCTACTTATTGTGCAGGTATATGTGGACGACATAGTCTTCGGATCCACAAGTGACGAGCTTGTGAAGTCTTTCACAAAACTCATGGAGAACGAGTTCGAAATGAGCATGGTAGGGGAGCTGACCTTCTTTCTTGGTATTCAAGTTAGGCAGCTGGAGAATGGTACGGAGATTTCACAACAGAAGTACCTGAGTGAAGTCGTGAAGAAGTACGGATTGGGATGTTCCAAGCATGTGAACACTCCGAGTTCTCCGAACGAGTCCCCGGTGAAGGATGATGGATCACCGAAGTCAGATGCAACGATCTATCGAGGGATGATAGGTTCGTTACTTTATTTGACTGCCTCAAGACCTGACATCATGTTTAGTGTCTGTTAGTGTGCCAGGTTCCAGGCCAAACCAAGAGAGTCGCACGTCAAGGCAGTGAAGCGGATTCTCAGATACCTGAAGGGTACCGAGAAGTTAGTCTTGTGGTATCCTAGGGTGAAGTCCCTCAAGTTGGAAGGATTCACAGACGCAGACTTCGCAGGAGATAGGACAGACCGGAAATCCACGTCTGGGATGGCTCAGTTCCTCGGATCCTGCTTGGTTTCTTGGGGGTCGAAGAAACAGAATTCTGTGGCTCTGTCTACTGCAGAGGCAGAATATATTGCGGCAGCCGCGTGTTGCGCTCAGATCCTTTGGCTCCGTAATCAGCTAAGTGACTTCAACTTACACTTTGATCAAGTTCAAATTTTTTGTGATAATACTAGTGCCATTAGTATTGCTAAAAATCCTGTTCAACATGGTAAGTCTAAACATATAGAAATAAAACATCATTTTCTTAGAGACTGTGTTGAAAAAGAACTAGTCACTGTCAGTTTCTGCAGAAGTGAAGATCAGGTAGCTGATATTTTCACAAAAGCGTTACACAAGGATGCATTTGAAAAACTGAGAATGGAGCTCGGTTTAATGAGTCCTCAGTGAGGTACTTCGAATCCTCTCTCAATGATAGACTAAGGGTAGAGTCTTTAACATGCATGCTGTCATTTACGAGAGTGATTTTTTTTTTGAATTCCTGAGCAGTGAATTTGTGTGTGTGCTATTACTTCATTGATAAATTTGACATAGTACATGCATAGTTGAACAGCAATATTTTTATGCCCCACTACTTCCGGATTTTGTTGCCATTCGCCCCATGAAGGAAGTATGTGAAACCACCGGCCTTTGCATATGTCCTGTGTGTGAACACCTACTATTTCTCATTGACATGAATATATAAGTGAATGAGTGTTTTCAACTGTGGTGACTTGTTTCTCACAAAATACCCTTATGGTAAGCCGAACCACCACAGTGTCCCTTGTGATAAATTCCATAGTCAGGGAACTGGTCTGGCATTCTCTTCGTCAACAATGGATAACTCTGTGACTGAGGAACTTGATGAAGACTTTCAGCTGTGAAGGAACTGGTTCAGTGCAGTTATGATTGAGAAGACCGGTCAGTGAAAATGCCTTGGAAGTCGGACGGTTTCTGTGTGATACGTGCACGCGAGTTAATAGGAGATAATGACAAGATTTTGAATTTAAAGGAAATTTAAAATCATATCTCCTCATTCGCTCTCTCAACAACTTCCAAAACCCTAAAGCAGGAAATCCGAAGTCATCTTCTTCAATCGTCTCGACTCAGTCGCAAGCAACTCTAATGGCTTCACAATCTGTCAATGGCATGGAGACATACACAATCGGCGGCACTCGGTATGAAATCCCAAGCGCAATTGCAGAGATGCTAAACTCAAGTAAGTCGCACCTTCAAATCACTATTTTTAACCCTAAATCAGAACGGTTTTTGGAGTATTGTGCTGGTGTGGGAAGCATTGGTGAAAGAGAAGTCATTGATGTGTCTGGATTGGCTTGTGGTGGAGATAGTGCTGCTGTGTTGGAAGAAGTAAAATCTGGAGGATGTGCATGTGTTTGTAACTTTATGGAAGGAGAAGAAACAGAAGTTGAAATCATGGAGGCTGTCACCATGAGGAACCCAGAAGGGGTTGAAGAATCGGAGGATTCTGAATACTGGAACAATGAAATAGATGCATTTAATCCCTCAGTTGAAGGAGAAATAGCTGCTGGAAAGCAAATACTGGAGGAGCTGGTGGCAATGGGGAAGATTGCCCAGTTCAACAAATCTGAAGGAACAGACGATATGGACTGTGAGATAGTCCAACCAACTGGTGCACTATCTAAAAGGAAGAAGAAGGAGTTGCCCATAAGGATACAGCCAACCCGGGAAACTGGAAAAAGGAAGCAAATAACTGTTAAGGAAGAGGCTGTTGCTGCAAAGTCTGTTAAAAGGCCAAGGAGGTCCAAGTCTGGAAAAGAAATTCTGCAGGAAGTAGAATGTTCTGAAGAGTTCTTGGAGAACGAAGACCTGACAGAGGTCCTTGACCTGCTGAAAGCACAAGGTTGGGAGAACCTGTGTGCGGATAAGGACGTTGTGTGTCCGGAAGTGGTGGAAGACTTCTATCAAAACTTGAAGTTGAGTGATGGTCCCGTGCCCATCTTGGAGGTGAATTTCAGGGGAAATGAATTCACACTGTCAAGCACTGAGTTGGCAGAGTTGCTGGGGTTGGAGCATGAGGGCTTCGACTATTTTTGCAAAACCAGTGTATGGCCAAAGGATTTGGGTGACAAGCAGAAATTGATAAAGAAAATCTGCAAATTGAAAACTGTCCAGAAGAAAGTCGGTATCAGCACTCAATGCATGGAACCAAATGTGAAGATCCTTCACAAATTTCTGGTGAGCAACTTCTTGCAAAGGGGAGTGAAGCCTTCCTATGTCCAACATCAAGACCTGATGTTACTGGAAAAGCTGTTGAACAGAGAAAAGATATATTTGCCAAAGCTGATAATCCATCAGATTGATCATCTCAAAGGTCTGACCCAGATTGGGTATTCGAGAGTGATAAAAAGGGTTCTTGAGAAGCGTAACTTATATGAAGTAACTTCTGGAGTGGAGGAGCAGATTGTAAAGGAGTTCGACCCTGATGTCTTCAGGAAAATGAATCTGGTCAAGGACCAAGTTGAAGGATGGATCAAGGCTCCTGTTCAGGAACCCAAACCAAAGACTAAGCCAGTTCTGCAGCAGGTTGAGGAAGAGCCTGAATCAGAGGATGAAGCTGAGGATGAAAATTCTAAACTGTTGAAGGTATTTGAAAAAGTAATATCTGATGTCAAGACAGAACTAAGGGGGATCAGGACTGAAATGAGGGAGTTCAAAAAGGAAGTCAAGGAAGCTATTGAAGACATGAAGGATGAACTAACAGCCCTGGTCTAAAAGTTTTGAAGTCCTTCAGTCACGGGATGATCTGGTTTGTCCTTGAGAATGCCGAGATTAGTTCCTCTACGGAATTTCCCAATCCTTGCTCCTTCTCCCTAATTTTATCCTCTTTGTTTTGAACGGTTAAAACTCTGTTCAACATGCGTGTTATGACTGCCATTTTTAACTTTGAAGTTTTATGCATGCCATTGTTGAACTGCTCTGAATCTCAAATCTTTACTCTTATTTTAACTGTACTGTATGTCATTTACTCTTCTTTGATGATGTCAAAAGGGGGAAAAGTAGAAGTATTAATCTGAGGGGGAATTTAAACTGGGTTACCTGTGTTGGAATCTGACTTAATAGGATGTTTATTGTTGAGTTTCTGAGTGTGCAGGAACTTAGGGGGAATTTGTTCCCAAGGAGAATATGTTCTCAATTGATGCTGGGTGCAGGTCTAAACAACTATTAAGTGCTGATTTGGCATTTCTCTCTAATGGTTTGTCATCATCAAAAAGGGGGAAATTGTTGAGGCATTGGCCTCACACGTTTTTGATGATTGACAAACCAATTTAATGATTTGCTTGAGTTTCAGTTAGTCAGGAACTTACTGGAACAGTCGAGGACGTGATACTAGATTCGAGTACCTGTGGAAGTACCTGAGTAACCAAGAACCTAAGTAACGGTCAACGGTCAACGGAGCAGTTGGAGTCAAGTCCACGGAGCAGTTGAGCACCAGTCAACGGAGCAGTTGAGGAAGCGGTTGAGGACCGGAGTCAAGGACATCATGGCATGATGGCACGTCCTCCTCAACACATCAAGGAGATCGTGGGATGTCAGTTACATCACATGATCTGTGGCAGTTCCTGACGGTTACCGCAAATGCCTATAAGAAGCCGGAAACTACCATTCAGGCGTGCGCGCATTCCTAGAATCATTTGAGTGAGCTTTCCAGTGTGGGTGTACCCAGAGAGAATATCCAGCGAGCTGTGCGAGGTGATATTCGAGCTGATCAAGGAGTTCTTGATCATTGGAGGAAAGCGGAGGAAGTGCCAAGACTACGGGACGTCGACGAGACTGTCAGGGAAGTAGTCAGATCTGCTTGTATAAGTCTAGGTGATTTATACTGAATAGGCAAAAGTTTTGTACCCATTGAGTGTACAGTTTAAATAGTAATAAAAGCTATTTAAGTTTATTCCGCTGCGTACTCAATTAGAGTAATTACCTGCATACTAAGTTAGGTTCCTAACAGTCCCGAACTTAGTTAAGTCTCTGACTATTCGAACTTAAGTCTTTGACTATCTAACCACGATCCTAACAACATGGGAAAACATAAACTGCTTATTTGATCAAGGGAATGTATGAGGCTATTAGATTAAGAACGGGACTGCTGAGCACTGTGGCTTATTCTGCGCACCGAGATAATAAGTTAGATTTGCTTAACGAGGCTCCGGATGCTGCTTTGGTTTAGAATGTGATGACGAAGACGCTTCATAATGATACTGAAGCAGTTGTTATGAAGACTCCATCGCATGAGTTACATCTAGGGAGCGATGAAGTTATATGTCTTGACATTGCAGGTTTCACGAGCTTAACTAGGGATCATGGGGAGTTTTCGAGACTTGAAGAGGAATATAAACATATGAAAAGCAAACTTTCTAAAGGGATGGGAGATCGAGAGCAACATAGGAAAATTGTCAGTGTGGATCATGATCCATGTGCACTTTTCTTCATCACTCAGTGGAATTCAGATGTGCCTGTGGTGACCTTTGGAATGGAGAATGAGGCTGTTAGATTTATGGCATGTAGTTTGGCAAAACTTAGTGTAGTTGTTCAAGCTGTTGTTCAAGACTGGAAGAGACAACTGTCCTGAAACAAATTGAAGCAGAAGGAATGTTTCCTAATTCAGATTAGGAAACACAGTCGACCGTTGAAGATCAAGACGGTTGCATATGGAAGAACAGAAGTTAGAAGTTTCCTATTTCAGATTTGGAAACTTGTTTCAACTGACGTAGCACAACTTAGACGCATCAGATATCGCATCAGATATTGGATTTGGCAAGTCAGTGCTTGATGATTATCGAAGATATCTAAAGAGTCTGTTGAGAGTTACTTGCGCTTAAAGATATCTTAGAAAAGAAGATAATCGAAGGTTTCCTAAACGAGATTGAAGATATATTGGAGGATTATCTAAAAGAGATATGCGCAAGATATTCGGAAAGATTTCCTAAAGATATAGGCGGTTGAGATTGGGAATCCTACTCAATTTAGGGTTTTTAACGCACTATATAATGAGGGCTGATGTACTCATTCTACTTAGCAAGCACGAAGGAATTACTTACGCTCACATTCATTGAAGGGAGATGGAGGATATCGGCCGGTGAACTAATCGTAACTGATTACTCACGGCGTTCGGATTCACTCTGATCTATTGCTCGGCAGATTGATCGTAGAACAACATTCAAGCTACACGCACTGATGTTCTGTTGTGCATTCGGGAGAAGGCGCTGATTCTCTTGGAGGATCATATTGGTGGATACAGAGGAGGAGCTCAGATCTTGGGGGAGACCTAGTTTGCAATTGCTAGAGTGCTCGAGGCTCAGGTTGTTTAAAAAGGAGTCTGTAAACGGTAAAACTTGTACTCGCAATACTCATCATTAGTGAATTGCTATCCACCGGGCTAAGAGACAGCCCCCCAGACGTAGGCTCGTTAACGCTGAACTGGGTAACAACTTTGCGTGTCATTTATTTTCTGCACTACATTTAATTTCGCATACGTTGTTCTAGATATTGTTCTGCACTCGACTAGAACAACATCTCATCTACCATGTGAAGATTTCAATGGGTATGAAATTCTATCCCGTATTGAAATTCTATCCCCTGTTCAAGCTTGTGTTCAAGGTACCTTTGAGACAGTCCTTGAACTCCTTTCACAACAGTTCAGCAAACAGAACAAAGACAGTAGCACGCACAGAATGATAACCCATTTCGGCTTCGCCTACTCTGGGGGGTTCCCACACCCTAGAAGGGACACAAATCTTTATTATGAGTTTAGAGCTTACACAAGGACTTACACTTACACCTTGTAATTGCCTAGCCTCTAATACTCCGTCTCTCAGATTTGCAACCGAGGTTTACCGCAGCTCCCCTTGATCCCCTTCGTCCGAACCTTCTGTCCGAACGTGCTCGACCTTCTCTTGAAGCTCGGATGCTTTCTCTCGAAAGCTTGTTCACCTTTGTTGTGTGCAGCAGTTTGATCCCTTCCAGGCAGTCTGATTTGCACTTGACAAGACTGCTCTTGCATCGATGAGTTTCCAGTGGGGAAAACACAGTCGGCCGTCGCTTTCTTCTTCTTCAATCGATAGGATATGCTCGTGTATGTTTGATATTGAAAGCGATGCTGATTATGGATGCCCTAGCATTGTATTTATATGTTGGGACGATATCCAAACCAGCTCAAGATAATCCCATCAAATATTTAGGAAATATTCCTAAATATTCAATGTATATCTTTCTCAAATCGGTTGGAAGAATATTCGATGACTTCTTGCCCAAGTTATCCACGCCGCCTTTAATGTAGATATTCATTCGAATATCTGATGTTCGAATAAGTCGCTGGCCGACTTCAAATTGACTAGATCTTCGTCGTCGAAATCTTTCCGGGAAATATCCTTGCGTCTGTTCCACGCTGTACATGAGTGCTTGGATATGTTCGAACTCCCCATGTACTCCTGCTCGAACTGTCTAACTCCGTTTTGCCAAATACATGCCACTCAAGGGAACATCAATCTCCCCCTTGGCATTTTGGCAAAACCAAATCTACTAGATAACTAAGTCTATCTAACTATCTAGACAGTAGACAACCTGGACAACCTTGAGAGAGAGAAAATTGTCTCCTCTCAAAATACTCCCCCTTTTTGCCACAAACTGGCAAGGGGTCCGATCTAGTTCGAACAGACAGTCAAACAGTGCCAGAACAAGCACAAAAAAAATATGAAAGTTTTAATAATACTGAGTTTAGAGAGATAGTTTTTCAGGGGACCTTCATGTAGACGAACCATCACCAGTGGCATCCTCAGAATCTGCATCATTAGATTCATCTTCACTTGGGTAGCTGAGGGCACGAGCGAGCTTGTTGATGCGCCTGTGTTGCTCCTTATCCGCTTCAATGATGACATTCAGGTCCTTGAGTAGCTTACTCCTCTCATCACGGCCCATTCTGGCTCCCCCTTGACTCGACTCCGCAACATCTCTTCTTTTCTGGTTCCCCTCCTTGAGATCGGTCACGTGACGGCCTTTATACAGCTTGTGGTCAACAATGAACTTGCTGGGTGCCTTTGAGAGATGGTCAGTCGAGGCCTTCAAATCTGGAGCTTGGTAGATGACAGAGCCTTGTCGTGAGGCAATGTGCAAAATAAATCTATAAGTCCGCTACTCGTGACTTCACTATTGGGTAGTAAAGCAGTAAGTAGGGGTCGAACCCAAGGGAATTAGTGGATAGTTGTTCTTTGAGGAAATTTGTACAGAAATTTAAGTGCAATTGGGGTTGGTTGTGGATTTAGTACTGAAAAGTAAATGACTGAAAGTAAGGAAAGTAAATACAAAACTGAAAGTAATTACTGAAAAGTAAAGTGCTGGAACAGTCGAGTTCAATATCAACCAAACAACATACTTTTGGTTTGTCGCACGCTATATTTCAAGCGCAATACGTGCCAAAGTTATGTTGGATTGATGTTGAAAACGTCTGTAGTAAGCTGAAAGTAAATAACTGAAAGTAAAGTGCAGAAATGTAAAGACTGAAAAGTAAAGTGCGTAAAGTAAAGTGCATAAAAGTAAAGTACTGAAAGTAAGTGCGTAAAGTAAAGTACTGAATGTAATGTTAGTTGCGGAATGTAAAAGTACTGAATGTAGAGTTAGTTGCGGAATGTAAAAGTACTGAATGTAGAGTTAGTTGCGGAATGTAAAAGTTAGTTGCAGAATGTAAAGTACTGAAAGTAAATGGTACTGAAAGTAAACAGTTGATATTGAGACTGAAAGTAAAATGAAAAGTGATGTTTTGATTGAGAGAAGGGTTCGGTTTTAGGGGCCTTGTATCATAGTCCGTTCATCATTGACCTCTAATGATCGTTCTAAGTGTTCAAAGATGTATCAAGGCCATTTCTAGCACTCGACTTGCCACACCGCCTAGTCCTTTTCAAGACATAGAGCACTTGTTCTAGATAGGCTAATTCCTCGCTTTGAAGTATCTTAGCCTATGTGCATCCACTTGATCAATCATTTCCGATCAACCAAGTGGTGTTTAAAAGAGGTTGAACTCCATGGAAAAGCTTTGCTCTTTCGAGCCTCCACTCATCCATGTATGTTCACGAACCCCATGGAAGAGCTTTGCTCTTTCGAGCCTCCACTCAACCATGTATGTTCTAACCTAATATATGGCACATAGAACAAGTTTGAACATAATAGAAGCATTAAGAAAAGGGTCTAAAACGTTTGCATGATACAAGAACACCCCTTCAACTGAATGAAGGGTTTAGCTACGAATATCCATAGAAGTGGATACTATAGCTAGTGCTAGAAAAGTAAATGGTTTTGAAAGCAAAGACAAGAAAAGTAAAGGTTTTGGAAAGTAAAATTCAAGAACAACAAGAATACTCAAGAACAAACACAAGTAAACTCAAGAACACTCAAGAATACTCAAGAACCAACAAGAGTATTCATGATCAAGAGAGAAGGTAGAGCTTTTGATATTGAAAATGCAAGTGTTTTACAAGGATTGTGGGATGGATTCTAGAGAGATTCTATACCTAAGTTACAAGTGATGATTTTCAAGGAGAGGAGGGCCTCCTTTTATAGCCAAATGTGGCGGTTTAGAGGTGGTAGTGGAGTGGGATATTTCCTCCCAAAAGCCTTCGGTTCTCCCTCAACTCCGGTTAGACTTTGGTTTGCTCTTCGGTTGGACTTGTTTTGAGCCAAAGGGTGGCACATGGAGTGCACATGGGCGGCTGAGCTTGAGATGTGCCAAAGGGCAACTACATGAGCTTGGTTGAGCTTTGGGCAAGTCCCTTGAACTTGGTTGAGGTTTGGTTTCAAACCAAAAGATCAACCGATGTGAATAGTATGCCCTAACCGGGAAATAAGTAGTTTGGTTGGACTTTGCCGGATTTTGACCGGAGTAGGGCTAGAATGATCGGAGCATCGCCGGAGATTGATTGGACAATGGCCGGAGCATGGCCGAAATATGGCCGGAGTTGCTGGAATTTTGGCCGGAGGTGATTGGGTGTTGGACCATGGATTTGGAATGTTGAGAAGATTCTAAGACTGATCCATGAAGGATGTTTGGCCAGATTCTGCCCGGAGCATGGTCATGGCCCGGGGTTGAAGTTTCCCTCGGGCCCTAGGTCGACCGGGCCCGGGCGCTGCTCTCGGCGCGGTCCTGGTTTTCTCGGACTCGGCTCTCGGCGCTCTCGGATGTGGGTCCTTGGCTCTCTCGGCACGGGTGCTCGGCTCTCTCGGCACGGGCCCTGGGTGGGGACCTGGTATTCTCGGCACTCGGGCTCTCGGCACTCGGGACTTGGTTCCCGGCACTCCCGGCACTTGGGCCCGGCACCTCTCGGTAGGGACCTGAGGTCCTCGGTACTGGGCCTGGGTACCCGGCTGAGCTTTCTCGGTCCTCGACTGGGGTCCTCGGTCCCTGGTTGATTTTTCTCGGTCCCCGACTTGACTTGTAATCCATTTTTGGTTTAAGAACCCCCTTTTTAGCTCGTTTCTTCTCTAAACCTCAAAATAGCATGTACAACAAAAATGGAACTAACAAGTAAACGTTGTTAAGACAAAGTGTCTAATTTGGTGGGTTTAACTATCTTAATGAATCATATAAATATGGTTCATCAGTAGATGATCAGTTCATATATCAGGGACGAGAAGCAGATCTGGTGTAGAGTTCTCATCGATGTAGCATGATCAGCAATCTGTTTGAACATAACTCTGCCCAGGTTGAACTTCAGCTTATTCCCTATCTGATAAATCAGTTGAGCCATATCCCGGTTGACCGTTGAACGGTGAGTTGAGGGTCTATAGTTAAACACAGCAATGAAGAACAGCATGGAGTAGAACGTTGAGAGATCAACTGTGTGCACGACAGAATCAGGCTTCCACTGAACTGAGCCAGCAGTGATGGTATCTATAATCTTTTCGAAGTCTGATTCTTCTTCATCAGTAACTGGATCATCCATGGAGAAGTAAACATTTATAAGCTCCAGATCAAGCTTGATCTGTCTTCCTCTAACAAAGAAGACACCATACTCTGCTTCTCCAATGACCCCAAACCGAGGGTGAAGGTTTGCCATAGCCTCACGAACCAGTTGTTTGTTTAATGGTTTGCATCTGTCCAATGTCCAGAACAGTTCTGATTACTTAAGAACCTTGATGGCTTCCTTGCCCTTGTACCGGGACTCCTCTAGCACCCGCTCAGGGATGATTGATGGACCATAATTGTATGAATCATAAACACAGTTAAACCCACCAAATTAGACTCTTTATCTATTTAACTTTTGCTTGTTAGTTCCGATATTTATCTACAGGGTATTTTGAAGTCTAGAGAGAATACAGGCTAAGGAGGAGTTTTTAAGCTGAAAATGAATTACGAGTCATTCCAGGTCACGACCAAATTCTGACTTTCAGGAATAAGTCCAACCGAAGAGCAACCAGAGTCTGTCCGGAGCTGAAAGGACCGATGGCTTTTGTGAAAAGATCACAAAACTCACAAACTCTCCTCCTCCACCTCACATGGGTGGCTAAACCATGGGAAGATGACACATGGGGATGGCTTTTGGAGAAATATCTCAAACTCACACTCATCTCCTCCACATGGGCGGCTACAAGCTCCTCCACTCCATTGCATGCCATGTGTTTGAGATCTAGATCCTTCCCGATGGCTTTCTCCTCCTCCTCTTCCCTTGTGACAAGTGGCCTCATCTCCTCCACAAAACTCACCTCCCTTAGCCTATAAATACCATGCCTCATTCCCTTTGTAAATAATCCACAAAAAATCACAAATCCTCCATAGTTACTTATCTCTCTAGAATTTTGGGCACTTTTGTAAGCTTTTGTTAAATCTATAATACTCCTGTTGGTTCTTGAGTATTCTAGTAGTTCTTGAGTACTCTTGTCGGTTCTTGAAGTACTCAAGCTTGTCTTTACTTTTCACTGTTCTTGAGTACTCTTGTCGGTTCTTGAAGTACTCACCCCTTTCCTTTACTGTCTTTTACTTTCGAAAACTTTACTTTCCTATCTTTTACTTTTGAAAACTTTACTTTCCTGTCTTTACTTTCGAAAACTTTACTTTACTGTCTTTCAAAGTACTTTACTTTCCTGTCTTTACTTTCGAAAACCTTTACTTTTCAAGTACTTAGCTATGATGTCCTCTTCCATGGATAATCGTAGCTAAACCCTTCATTCTGTTGAAGGGGTGTACTTGTGTCATAAAATGTTTTAGACCCTTTTTCTTAATGCCTCTTTGTGTTCAACTTGTTCTAAGTGCCATATATTAGGTCAGAACTTCATTGGTAGAGTGGATGCTCGGAAGAGAAAAGCTCTACCATAAACTCGTGACCTCCGTGGATAAGTGGAGGCTCGGAAGAGCACAGCTTATCTGTGGAGATCAACCTCTTTCAAAAACCATTTGATTTATCAGGAATGATGGTCAACTGGATGCACATATTAGAACAAGAGTTCTACGTCTTGCAAAAGACTAGACGGTGTGGCAAGTCTTCTGCTAGGAATAGCCTCGATTCACTTTTGAACACTTAGTATGGTCATTAGCGGTCAATGATAAACAGATTATGATACAAGGCCCCCGAAACCGAATGCTTTCCTTAGATTAAAACACCACCTGCATTTACTTTCAATTTTAGTATAAACCGCAATATCAACTGCTGACGTTCCGCAAGACTTGCCGATCACGCAACAACCGCTGTAAGTCTTCTCTTTTATTTTCAGTATTTATTTTTCTGTCATTTACTTTTCCGCACTAAAAACCAAAACCAACCAAAAAACACTTACTTTTCCGCACTAAAACCTCAATCAACCTAAAACACGCTCCCTCCCTGTACGATCCCTCAAAGAACAACTTATCCCCCTAATTCCCTAGGGTTCGACCCCTACTTACCACTTGCTACCCAGTAGTAAAGTCACGAGTAGCGGAGATATAAATTTATCTTGCCATTGCACACGACGACTGTGCTCTGTCAATGATCTTTCTTTTCAGCACACAAGACCACTTCTTCGTAGCATCTCTATTAACAAACCACACTCCTTTCTTGACCACACCCACTGGAACAGTATCAGGCTCAGGGAATGGGACTTCGCATCTCTCAGCATCCTCTGAAACAAGAATTGCAGCATCACGCTTCCTTTTCTTGGCTGGAGCGGCTCCCCCTGTCACAATGTCCATCTCTGCATCATTCTGAACTGACTCCTTTGAAGATTTTGCAAACACAACCTTCTTCTTTTTCTCGTTCTTCTTTGCTCTTTTTAGATTGACGAGTGGAACACTGTCTTGATCATCTTCCAAAGGAGTAATTGCTTTTGAAGCTGTCTTCGGAGCAGCCTCACGAATGGATGAACCATCTTCCTCCATATGTTCACTATGACGATCATTTTGAACAGCTACTGGGACATCCACTGTCTCCGTAGCAACAACTTCCTCTGGAGCTCCATTTAACTCAACTTCTGTCTGAACACCTGGTTCCTGAGATGGAACACTTGCCTTTATGACAGCATCAGACTCTTCTGCCCCAACACCCTGGGCACGAGGTGGTTCCTCTGAACTTGCCACTCCCAGATCCTTCTCCTTTTCCAAATCTTTCATGACATCATCAAAGTCTTTGTACACCTTCTCCAACTCTTCATCCTTTTCTGCAGGATCAGATTCTTCTGGTATGGCTTCTTTCAACACATCTCCCTTTTCTGATGGATTAATCTCCTCTGACACAGTCTCAGCATGTTCACCGGGACGTTCATCAATGATTCCTTTAAGATTTTTAGCGGGCTCACCATCAGAACCATCCTTGATTACCAACTTTCTCTTCCCCGAGGCCTCAATGCACTTCTCCGTTGATTCACCTGACAATGCAATCTTCCGACCTCTGGTAGCATATATCTGGGCTAGATATTTTCTGGGAGAGTCACATGCGCGCCTAGTCTTCTTCCTGCGACCACGCTTTGGAGGAACGTATCCAGAGGCAAATATCTTTTCCCTCCATGTTGTTGAGCCTCCAGCCACCTTGCTGGGTTCCCCATCTTCCACATTCTTGACAGTTTTGTTCCCAAAAACCGCCCTACTGGTTTCACCACCAATCACAACACCACTGGCTTCATCACATTCAACAGACTTACCATCCTTCTCAACACCCACATTCAGATGTTCCTTCAACACAGTATTTTCAACAAATGGAATATTTGCAGAATCTGAACGAACAGTTGGAAATACCTTAGATTGGGGACAGACTTGAGTCGTACCAGCATCAATTGAGTCGGGCGAGTCTACCGAGGTCGACTGAGGAAATTCACCGGCTGTTCCTCCGTCAATCTTCTTGGCTTCGGCCAAGACTTCAGTGACTGAGTGTAAAGGCGACGCCTTTTTCTCCTTCGGAACTTTTGATTTCGGAACATGGGGTTTCGTTGCTAGTGCCTTAGAGGTTTGCATGTTCTCCTTCTTCTTTTCAGCGGACTTGACTCCGGATTTTGAAGATTTTCTGGTGGTCGCCATTGCAATCGAACGGAAGAAGGATTTGAGAGAGAGAGCTTGAACTCGGCAAATGAACTAGGGTTTCGGAGGAGAGAAGAGACGCATACCAAACTGTTTTAGAAAGTCAAAATCTTTTTCAAATCGTAATCGGTCGTTTCAATCTTCCCAAAACCATCTTCGAGTATATCTTTTCAACGGCTCGAAATCTAAATCCAAAAAGAACTTTCTGTTCCAGCACTCGTTCTTAGGTGGTCAGTCCAACTGCTTTAGCTGGGGTTTCGACTCTCACTAACCACCGTTGGGCACAGTTAGTGTTTGACAACACATAGACATGAGGAGGATCTGGGTGTTTCAAACTGTGAAATACCATGTGAATTGATGAAGGTCTTGGTCAATTGCACGTCCGTTGTCATATGCTTCGGAGTTATTGCCCTCTGTTGCCCTTTGTATTCACGTTTTCTTGTCCGGTTCCTGGCGTATTTCTGAGGATACTGTATGAACTCCCTCTGCAACTGTGACACCTTTTGATCAAACTCCTTCTGTAACTGGATCACTCTCTGGTCCATCAGTTTTCTGGTACAGTTGTCAACATAGATTTGTGCGGTATTCCAATTAGGCCTTGTGCGCAGGGTCTTATCCACTCCCCCTCGCAAAAATCGATGGTTGACGTGTACACATTCTAGACCTCGCGGACGCATCAGTCCCACCCCTGTGGTATAGCAGTTATTTGCACCCCTTCTTCCTTTCATCACAATGACACCAGTTTTGTCTAGGACAAGGCATGAGGCACGAGAGAATGACACATAGTGTCCTTCATTGCATAGTTGGTTGATGCTAATAAGATTCATTGTCAGACCTTCAACAAGGAGGGTGTCCTGGAGTGCAGGGAAATCCGGAACCTTCAATGTCCCACAGCCGATCACCTGACCCTTTCTACCATCCCCGAAGGTGACAAACCACATCTTCTCAACAGGTCTAATGTGAGTAAGGTATTTGGAGGTACCGGTCATGTGGGCGGAGCATCCGCTGTCGAAGTCCCAACTGTCTTTCACAGTGTTGTTTGAGGAGCAACAGGCCACCATGCATACCGTCTGGTTTACTTTTGGTACCCACCTGCTTCTGACGAGGGTAGGTCTGTTGATGGTATGCTGGTCGTTCGGCAAGAAACAGGTGACACTTTGATCTAGTGTGTCCAACCTGGTAGCAGTACCAGCAGGTGCGGGAGTCTTTCTTCAGTTTTGAGAATGAGTTGATGTGATCCTTGTGAGTCCTTCTTCGACCAGCGGTGGTCTTTCCTTGGTCCAGATCTACTTTCTGTCTTAGATGCTGTCTCAATTGAGGTCTTGGGTACTGAGTTACTTTTTCTCCCAGACGTTGTGTCACCTTTTTTCTCCGGTTCTGTTTCAGCTTCTGTTCTGGGTTCTGTTCAGCCACTGGTTTTGCTTTAACAGATACTGTACCTCTTGAGCTTCCTTCATCAGTGAAGCCAATTCCTCGATGTCCATACTCCATTCTTTGTGACCTGAGAATATCATTTAAGTCTTTAGTGCCAGAGTTTAGCATCCTTACCGACTGTTTGAGGTGATTGAGCTCCTTCTCGGTGGTTGAATGATCCATTCTTTCAGATTCTAGCTAAAGTTCTAGCTGTTCTACCTTCCTTAGTTGGAATACATTCTTGCGCTTCAGATCTGTGATGATTTTCCTTAGACCCGCCATGCCTATAGGATGAGTTTCACGGTCCTTTTCCATGTCGACTTTCAGCGAAGAGACAGTACCCAGGAGCTCTATTTTTTGAGCAAGTAGACACAATCTTTCTTGTTTCATCTCAACCAGTTGAGTATTTAGTGAGTCTACCGTGCCTTCGAGCTCCACTTCTGTGTAAGCAAAATCTCGACCTCCTGCCAGACCTTGTCCTTTTCTATAGTGACGCTTGCAATGGTGTCATTCAGCTTCTTGTTGACCTTGACCGGTAGCAGCCATTTCTCGTACAGATCTTTATATGTCTCAGCCAGAGACTCCTGCATGAGTTCTTCATCGTCACTGTCTGAGAGGTCTTCAGCCGGGAGTTCCAACTGAGATGGTACTCCTTCACTGGTATTGCTGCATTCTCCTAGAGTTGTAACAAAAGCCACAAAATTAGTGGTTTCACCTTTTTCTTCGTCTGACTCACTATCGCTGAAGCTAGTGACCATTGCCTTCTTCTTCATGGGAGTATTCGCAAATTGAGAGGCAATATGACCAAAACCCCTGCATTCATGGCACTGAATTTCTTCCTTTCCTTTGTCAGAAGAGTCTTGTCTCATGTCTCATGTCTCTGGACCTTGACCTACCGGTTTTCCAGTTTCGGAAGCTATTTGATGAAGGCTGACCTTGTTCTGGTCCACGTCTGTTGATTTTCCGCACCATTCTACCAAAATTCTGAGCCATCATAGCCAGTTGTTCAGTAGTGCAGCCACCATCCAGTTTGTCTTCAGATATGTCCGCTTTTAGGGCGATTCCCGTCACTTCTCCGGGATGAAAATCATGATTGATCTCGTAGGTTCTGAGAGAACCCATCAGCTCGTCCAGCTTTAGTTTGGCGATGTCGTGCATTTCCTCTATGGCCGTGACCTTCATCGCAAATCTCAAAGGGAGTGATCTTAAGACTTTACTGGCCAATCTTTCTTCATCGATGGGTTTCCTTACAGCAGAAGCCTCGTTAGCCAGTTCCAGAACTCTGGTGTTGTACTCAGTGATGGTTTCACTTACCTTCATCTTCATCTCTTCAAACCTGGTTGTGACAGCCTGCATGCGAGAGTTGCGAACTTTGTCTATGCCTTCAAAGGCTGTTTGGAGGATGTCCCATGCTTCCTTGGCCACTTCACAGTTGATGATTAGCTTCATGACGTTTTCATCTACCGTAGAAAAAATTGCGTTCATAGCCTTTGAGTTTCCCATAGATGTTTTGTCCTCCTCTTCTGTCCATAGTGCTTCTGGTTTTAGAATCGGTTCTCCAGTGAGATTGTTCATCATAGGTTCAGTCCAACCTTTCAGGACAGCCTTCCACGCCTTTTCGTCTAGCGATTTCGGAAAGGATCTCATCACGGGCTTCCAGGTGGCATAGTTTGATCCTTCAAGCAACGGGGGTCTGGTGATGCTTTGTCCTTCCTTCGGAGTCATCTTGAACAGTTCAGGATCCCACTCAGTGTGTCGAGTGTTTGCTCTGATACCAATTGAAATTCTATCCCGTATTGAAATTCTATCCCCTGATCAAGCTTGTGTTCAAGGTACCGTTGAGACAGTCCTTGAACTCCTTTCACAACAGTTCAGCAAACAGAACAAAAATAGTAGCGAGCACAGAATGATAACACAGTTCGGCTTCGCCTATTCTGGGGGGTTCCCACACCCTAGAAGGGACACAAATCTTTATTACGAGTTTAGAGCTTACACAGGGACTTACGCTTACACCTTGTAATTTCCTAGCCTCTAATACTCCGTCTCTCAGATTTGCAACCGAGGTTTACCGCAGTTCCCCTCGATCCCCTTCGTCCAAACCTTCTGTCTGAACGTGCTCGACCTTCTCTTGAAGCTCGGATGCTTTCTCTCAAAAGCTTGTTCACCTTTATTGTGTGCAGCAGTTTGATCGCTTCCAGTTAGTCTGATTTGCACTTGACAAGACTGCTCTTGCACCGATGAGTTTATAGTGGGGAAAACACAGTCGGCCGTCGCTTTCTTCTTCTCCAATCGATAGGATATGCTCGTGTATGTTTGATATTGAAAGCAATGCTGATTATGGACGCCCTAGCATTGTATTTATATGCTGGGACGATATCCAAACCAGCTCAAGATAATCCCATCAAATATTTAGGAAATATTCCTAAATATTCGATGTATATCTTTCTCAAATCGATTGGAAGAATATTCGAAGACTTCTTGACCAAGTTAGCCATGCCACCTTTATTGTAGATATTCATTCGAATATCTGATGTTCGAATAAGTCACTGGCCGACTTCAAATCGACTAGATCTTCGTCGTCGAAATCTTTCTGGGAAATATCCTTGCGTCTGTTCCACGCTGTACATGAGTGCTAGGATATGTTCGAACTCCCCTGTACTCCTGCTCGAACTGTCTAACTCTGTTTTGCCAAATACATGCCACTCAAGGGAACATCATGGTATCAGAGCGAATACTCCACACACAGAGTAAGATCCAAAGGTTGTTGAGATGGATTTGAGAGAAGGGCAAAACATCACGCGACCTCCATTGCTTAAGGGAAACAAATATGGTTTCTTGAGAGTGCGAATGAAGGCGTTCCTAAAGTCTTAGGATGAATCAGTTTGGGATCATGTTCAACAAGGGTGGACACGCCTAGTGACTGCCGACGAAGCTGGTAAAGTTAGCCTTCTAGCTAAAGACAAGTGGACTGAGACACATAAAATGTTGAAGCAGCAAACTCTAAAGCAATGAATGCTATATTCGCAGGAGTTGAAGGAAAGAACTTCAAGATGATTTCTACATGTGAAGTTGCAAAGAAGGCTTGGGACATATTGCGAACCACTCATGAAGGTACGACCAAGGTCAAAATATCTAGAATGGAGATGGTCACGTCAAAATTCAAAAATCTAAAAATGTAGGAGGATGAGACCATAGCTGATTTCAACACGACGGTTCTCGATATCTCTAATGAATCGTTTGCACTTGGATAACCAATGACCGAAGAGACACTGATAAGAAAGGTGTTGAGGTCTCTAACAAAGCGGTACGCTATGAAGGTTCTCGCTGTCAAGGAAGCTCATGATGTGAAGACCATGAGGTTGGATGAAATGATGGGTTCTCTTTAGACCCATGAGATGGATATGAATGAAGAAGAACAACTCATAAAGGTTAACATCATCCATCTGAAAGCTGAAGTCTCCATTGTTCAAGACAAGGCAGGGGAGTTGTCAGAATAAGAGTATGCCATGTTTTCTAAAAACTTTGAGAAGTTTATGAGAAGACAGTACAATAAAGGGACTGATCCAAGTCAGCCATCCAGCTCGAGAATCCAGAAGGATGGTAAATTTCAAAAGGGGAACCAATATAGAGACTCCAACCATGACAACAAAGGCAAGGGGATCCAATACAGAGAATGTGAAGGCTATGGACACATTCAGGCAGAATGTATCAACACGCAAAAGAAGAAAAATGCATATGCGGTCAGCTGGAGTGATGTTCCCTTGAGTGGCATGTATTTGGCGAAACGTAGCTTAGACAGTTCGACCAGGAGTTCAGGAGGAGTTCAAACATATCCTAGTACTCACATACAGCGTGGAGCAGACGCAAGGATATTTTCCGGAAGGATATTGGACAGCGAAGATATCGCCAAGTTAAGTTGGCCAACGATTTATTCGAGCATAAGATATTCGATTGAATATCTACATTGAAGGCGGCGCAGCTTACTTGGGCAAGAAGACTTCGTATATTCTTCCAACCGATTTGAGAAAGATATACATCAAATATCTAGGAATATTTCCTAAATATTTGATGGGATTATCTTGTGCAAATTAGGGTTTCGTCCTAGCATATAAATACAATGCTAGGGCGCCCTTATTCTGCATCGCTTTCAAGATCAAACATACACGAGTATACACTATCGATTGGGAAGGAAGAAAGCGACGGCCGTTTGTATTTTTCTAATTGAAAATACATCGGTGCAAGTGCAGTCTGCTCAAATGCAACTCAGACTGCCTGAAGCGATTCAACTGCAGCACAAAACAAAAGGTGATCAAGCTTTCTAGAGAAATCATCCGAGCTTCGAGGAGAAGATCGAGAACGTTCGGATAGAAGGTCTGAACGAAGGGGATCAAGGGGAATTGCGGTGAACCTCAGTTGCAAATCTGAGAGACGGAGTATTGAGGTTAGGCAATTACAAGGTGTAAGTGTAAGTCCCTGTGTAAGCCCTATACTCGTAATAAAGATTTGCTGTCCCTTTTTTGGGTGTGGGAAACCCCCCAGAGTAGGCGGAGCCGAACTGGGTTATCAGTCTGTGAGTTCTACTGCTTTTGTCTGTTTGCTGAACTGTTGTGAAAGGAGTTCAAGGTCTGTCTCAACTGGACCTTGAACACTAGCTTGAACAGGGGATATAATTTCATGGAGTGATAGTGAATCTGATCAGGAAGGTGAGTCCAATAACTTTGTAGCCCTTGCTACCTACATCAACTAGGAAGGAGAAACAAGCAAAGAAGTAGATGATGGCACTAAAACATATGCACTTTAGGCAACCGCCACGCTTATTGTTTCGATCATTTTATCACAATTTCACTTGCTATTTGACGCCTTGTGTTTCATTTTCAGGCAAATTATAGCGTTTAAGCTAAGAACACAAGTGAGCAGTGATTTTGGAGCAAAACCGAGCTTTTGGAGCAAAAAGTGCCCGGGATGAAGATCCAGTCGGCGGGCTCAAATATTGGTCTTAATATGAGCCGGCCGACTGAAGTGGTGAATGAGAGGCTAAAGGCTCTGAGCCTTTGAGTCGGCCGACTCAAACCTTGCCAGCCAATCCAGCCCGCCGACCCAACTGCTCAGAAGCTTTATGAAGCCTTCCTCTGATCGAGTCGGCCGACTCAAAACTATGCCTACCAATCCAGCCCGTCGACTCAATGGATCAGAAACTTAATGAAGCCTCTCCCTCATCCAGTCGGCCGACTGGAATTCCTTCTTACCAGTTGAGTCGGCCGACTGGAATCTGCTACAGTCCCGGAAACCCTAACTTGGGCTATAAATAGAAACTTTTAGATCTGATTCAAAGGAGACTTTTTGGGGGATTTTTGGCACGAATTTTGAGGAGCACTTGGCACAAGTTTCAAGGTGGATTAAGTGAAGAACAAGATCAAAAACAAGGATTCTCATACTCTTCAATCTAAAAATTGGTTCTAGACTCCTAAACTCATTCTCCTTCATTGTTTTTGCTTGTACACTCATTATGAGTGAGTAGTGACATTGATTGGGGATTATGGATCCCCTAGACATATTGTGATGATGTAAATACCTTTGATGTCAATATTGAATGAGTTTGCACATGAATCTTCTTCATTTGAACTACATGCCTAGAGTTGCCCATAAGGTGTTTGTGAAATGTCCTCATTGGGAACTTAGCTTAATTTCATATTTGATGTAGCTCACGTTGATCAATATGACTTTAATGAAATGAATGAAGAGGCATTAGAGTTCGTGTGTTACATGGCGACGCTAAAATTCTAATGAGAATAGCTTGAGTTTAACAAGAACATGTTTATCTAATCAATAGAGCGCGAGTGTGAGATTAGGAATGCATGTTCTATAGGGCCAATAGAGCGCGAGTGTGAGGTCCTATGCGAGGTGTAACCTCTTTATCCTAGGTTGTAGCGCGAGTGGAACTTAGGGTGAATGTTACATGGCTAAATTCTATTCAAGTGCATGCAAATTCATAATTGACATCTAATATCATCATCACTATCATTGTCTAGGTGGGGAAGTAATCCCTAGTCATCTTCAATTGATCGTTTATTCGTTTCTTTGCTAGAATCTCTCTTTTTGGATAGTAAATCATTGATATCGACCTCTTTCGAGGCATAAACCCCCCCCCCCAAACCATTAGACAACCTAGTTTAATCCTTAGCATAATTAGTTTAATCACCTATCCCTTGGGTACGATCTCGGATCTCCCGAGTCAAAATATAAATGTTTTGATTTAACGTGACTTAGCATAAGTATTTGATTGTCTTATCGAATATTTTACCACTAAATTAAAACCGATCAAATGGCGCCGTTGCCGGGGATAGGTTAATTAACTATCGTGCTATTAGATCATCTAGTTTTGTTTGCTTTTCCTTACTTGGTAGCCATTGCTTGTGTTGATCTTGATTGTGTTTATTTCTTTTGCCGCTCATTGCTAAGAATTTCTTTTGTTCTCGCAGGCAATTGAATGAACACAAGATTTGAAGGAAAGAAACACGTAGCAACCGGTTCTTCTTCAAGTACTTCTAGACCTTCTCAACCTACCGTTAAGAGAGGAAGAGGTAGACCTCGCAAGAACCCTCTACCTCCATTGGTTCCTATTGCTCCACCGGGTATCCAAGATCAAAGACAAGGACTTATTATGGAAGATGAAAATGAGAACCGCCCGGTTCTTCAAAGGGATAACCGTGATCGTCGAATTGATGGGGATGGAATAGAAGATCCTCCCGCTAGAGACGACAATTATAATGAAGATGATAGACGCCCCGCTCGGAATCCTCGTGTCCCTCGTAGAGAAGAGAGAAACTATAGATACGACGAAGAGGAAGAGGATGAGAGGCCCGTGGGAGATTACATGACTCCCACCCTCGAGGGAAATGGTTCAGTTATTATGCCTCCCGACGAAGACGCTTTTGATTTCGACGTGAAATCATCCCTAGTGCACATGGTTACCAATGATCAATTTCAAGGGGCCGGGAATCCCTCCACTCATCTAACCAACTTTCAAGAATATTGCCGGACCTATAAGCCGAGGAATACACCCGTTGAATATGTCTACTTGAAATTATTTCCTTCGTTGCTATATGGAGATGCCAAGGAGTGGCTACAAAATCATGATCCGGGGACTTTTCGTACTTGGGACCATTTAGCCACGGCTTTTCTGAACAAGTTCTACCCTCCCTCTAGGACCAAGAAGTTCACAGACTTTATTCTAACATTCTCTCAAAGGGACAACGAGCTCTTCCACCAAGCTTATGATCGGTTTAAACACTACTTGAGGGAGTGCCCTCATCATAATTTTAGAAGGGCCGATCTAATGCGTTACTTCTATTTGGGGATGAGTAAGGAGGCTAAGAATCAAATGGACACGGCTAGTGGAGGCGCTATAATGGAGTTACCGGCTAACCAAGGTTTTAAGGTTGTGGACAAAATAGCTTCAAACTCCGATAAATACCAAGGAGTAGACCACAAAAAGATGGCCAAGTCAAGAGATGACTCCTCAAATTCTGCATTGAGGGCCGAAATAGCCGAATTGACAAAGAAAGTAGAAAATATGGTGTGTCAAGCAAACTCCGTTGAGGCAACAAAGGCTAAAGCTGAAAAAGAAAGAGTCTCAGCGCAACAATCTTGCTTCTTATGTGCTAGCACGAGGCACTCTACCAAAAATTGTCCCGAAGGGAAATATGAAGAAGATGATGATGGCTATGAGGAGGCGCATTTTGTCAACCAACAAAGAAACTACAATCAAAATGTGAATCCTACCACTAGAAATTATGAACCTCCGCAAAAGAGAATGTCTAATGATTCTAACTTCACCTCAAGGCCTCAAGGGCAAAATTCTCATTCAAATCAAGGAAATTATCAAAGCAATTATCAAGGGAATAATCAAAGGCAAGGGTATGGTTCTAGGTCAAATCAAAATCAAGGACAAAACTCTTATTCAAACCAAGGGCAGAATTCTTATTCGAATCAAGGCCAAGGCTCGAATCAAAACTCTCAATATTCTCAAGGGAACTATCAAAATCAAAAGCCCTATCAAGCTAAGTCCAATATGAATGAGCAAGGGAATTCCTCTAACTCTCAAGATAGCTCTATGATGTCCATGATGGCTCAATTGATGGAAAATAACAAAGAGAGCAAAGAGAGCACCCGAAGAATGGAAGCAAAATTGGATGAATTAGCGGCCGAAAACAAAAGACTTGCTAGGGAGAATACCCAATTGAAGCAAGTAGGGAAACTTCCCTCTCAACCGGACGTGAGTTACATTGAGCACGTTGAAGCTATTACGTTGAAGAGTGGGAAAGTATTGCCTACCCCTCAAGGAAAGCCTAGTTTGAAGGGCAAGGAAGTGGAAGGAGAAAATGCCAAGGAAAATTCGGAAGAGGAGCCTCAAGCTCCCATAGAGGAGGAAAAGGAGCACGAAAAGCCAATTTTAATGAGGAAGTATGTGCCCATGGTGCCTTTCCCTCAAAGACTGAACAAAAGCAAGCTCGATGCTCACTTTCAAAGGTTCGTGGAGATGTTAAAGAAGTTATACGTCACGCTCCCCTTCCATGAGGTAATCACTCAAAACCCTACTTATGCTAAATTCTTGAAAGATATAGTGTCAAACCGTAGGGTGATTGAAGAATCTAGCATGGTAGCTTTAAATGCCGAATGTAGTGCAATTGTGCAAAGCCGCATGCCTAGAAAAATGCAAGACCAAGGATCATTCTCTATTCCTATCTCTTTAGGAAAGATTGAAATTGATAGAGCTTTATGTGATCTAGGGGCTAGTATTTCTTTGATTCCATATTCATTGTATGAAAAAATTGACATGGGTGAGCTACACCCCACCACTATCTCTTTGAAATTAGCCGATAGGACCTCTAGAGTCCCTAATGGAGTCCTAAGGGATGTGCCTATCAAAGTTGGGAAATTTTTCATCCCCGTGGACTTCTATGTGTTAGATATGGATAGTGAACAAGAGACGCCCGTCATCTTAGGGAGACCCTTTCTAAATACCGTTGAAGCGGTCATCAAATGTGGTGAAGGGTCAATTGAATTGAAGATAGGAGATGAAAAACTCAAATTTTTTCTGAAAAATGCTATGAAAGCTCCTACTTCATCATTTGAGTGCAATATGCTTGATATTTCTTGTGAAACTTTCGGGCTAACGTCTTTTGAAAGTGAAGTTATGGAGTTAGACGACTCTAGTACACTCTTTGCCTCTCTAATGAATATGGAAGATGAGGATATGGGCGACATTACCTTGGATGAAGGTGAGCAAGGGCCGAATGATCATGAAATTAAGGAAGACCCGGTGCCAAGAGGTAAGGAATTCGAAGGAGAGTTAAAACCTCTACCTTCGAATCTAAGGTATGAATTTCTTGGGTCTGATGCTACATTCCCCGTCATTGTTGGTGCTACTTTGAATGATGATGAAACATCCAAGCTTGTGCATGTGTTGAAGGCTAATAAGAAAGCCCTAGGCTATTCCATTGACGATATAATGGGGATTAGCCCTTTTCTTTGCATGCATAGGATTAATCTAGAGGAGGATGTGAAGCCTTCTAGGGAAATGTTGAGGAGATTGAATCCTAAACTTGGCGAGGTAGTTTTTAAGGAAATCACCAAGCTAAGAGATGCCGGCATTATTTACTCCGTTCCGGACTCGGAATGGGTAAGCCCCATCTATTGCGTCCCTAAGAAAGGAGGACTCACGGTCATTAAAAATGATAAAGGGGAATTAGTCCCTACGAGGACCGTGAATGGGTGGAGAATGTGTATTGATTATCGTAAATTGAATAAGGCAACAAAAAAGGATCATTTTCCTATTCCATTCATAGATCAAATGCTAGAAAGGCTAGCGGGACATGATTATTTTTGTTTCTTAGATGGATATAGTGGTTTTTACAAAAATTCCTATATTGCCAAATGATCAAGGAAAAACCACTTTCACATGCCCATATGGAACTTTCGCTTTTAGGCGTATGCCTTTTGGTTTGTGTAATGCACCGGGGACTTTTCAACGTTGTATGATGTCCATTTTTAGCGATTATATTGAGAAGTGCATTGAGGTTTTCATGGACGATTTTTCTATCCATTGATCCTCTTTCGATGATTGTCTAGCTAATCTCTCTAATGTTCTTTCTAGGTGCATCGAGACAAATTTGGTGCTTAATTGGGAGAAGTGCCATTTTATGGTACAAGAAGGGATTGTTCTCGGGCATTTGGTCTCTAAGAGAGGAGTAGAGGTTGATAAGGCGAAAATTCAAGTTATTGAGCAACTTCCTCCACCGAAAAACCAAAAGGGAATAAGGAGTTTTCTAGGCCACGCCGGTTTTTATCGGCGGTTTATCAAGGATTTCTCAAAAATCGCAAAGCCATTGACTCATCTTCTTGCAACGATGTGGAATTCAATTTTGATGAAGGGTGCCTTGAGGCATTTAACAAATTGAAGAAGAACCTCGTATCGGCACCTATTGTGCAACCGCCAAATTGGGATCTCCCATTTGAGTTAATGTGCGATGCAAGTGACTATGCCATTGGAGCAGTTTTGGGACAACGGGTCGAGAAGAAGCTCCATGTAATATACTACGTGAGCAAGGTGCTCGATGGTGCTCAAATGAATTATACTACCACGGAGAAGGAGTTATTAGCGATAGTCTACGCTTTTGAAAAGTTTAGACCCTATCTCGTGGCAACAAAGACTATCGTCTACACGGACCATGCGGCTATCAAGTACCTAATGGCAAAGAAAGATGCTAAGACAAGGCTTATACGATGGGTCCTCCTCCTACAAGAGTTTGACATCGAAATTCGGGACAAGAAAGGAGTAGAGAATGTAGTGGCGGATCACCTTTCGAGAGTAGAGCTATATGATTCGAAGTGGTTCTCGGCGCCTATCCAAGACTCATTTGTGGGTGAATATTTGATGAGTGCCGAAGATGATGCCCCTTGGTATGCAGATTTCGTGAACTACTTGACGTGCAATATTCTCCCCGAAAGCCTCAATTATAATCAGAAGAGCAAGTTCTTGCACGATGCCTCGAGGTATTATTGGGATGACCCATTCTTATACAAGCTCTGCTCGGACGGTATGTATAGAACATGCGTACCCAAGGAAGACTACAAGGAGATTATAGCTAGTTGCCACTCTTCTTCTTATGGTGGTCATGGTTCGGCTTCAAAGACAACATCTAAAATTCTTCAGTCGGGATTCTACTGGCCAAGCATGTTCAAGGACACGTACGAGTTTGTCAAGGCTTGCAATGAATGCCAACGAATGGGAAACATAGCTAGAAGGGAGGAGATGCCTCAAAAAGGAATTTTAGAAGTGGAGATTTTTGATGTATGGGGAGTGGACTTCATGGGACCCTTACCTTCGTCTCAAGGGAATGCATTTATCTTGGTAGCAGTGGACTACGTGTCCAAATGGGTTGAAGCAATCGCTTCCCCTTCTTGTGACACTAAGGTAGTGATTAAAATGTTCAAGAAGATAATATTCCCAAGATTTGGAGTTCCTAGAGCGGTAATCAGTGATAATGGCTCACATTTCAAGGAAAGGAGATTTGAGGCTATGCTAAAGAAACACGGGATCTACCATAGGTGTTCAACCCCGTATCACCCTCAAGCCAATGGTCAAGTGGAGGTGTCCAACAGAGAAATAAAGAACATCTTAATAAAGACGGTTGGAAAATCGGGAAAGGACTGGGCTTTGAAGCTTGACGACGCGCTATGGGCATATAGAACCGCGTTCAAGACACCAATTGGGATGTCTCCCTACAGACTAGTGTATGGCAAATCATGCCACCTCCCGGTGGAACTCGAGTATAAGGCCATGTGGGCGGTCAAGGAGCAAAACTTCGACACGAAAGCTTCGGGGGAAAAGAGACTCCTTCAACTCAATGAATTGGATGAAATCCGATTGGAGTCCTACGAGAGTTCAAAAATCTACAAGGAGAGAACCCGGAGATGGCATGACAAGCTCATTTTGAAGAGACAGTTCTCGGTGGGTGACAAGGTTCTGCTATTCAACTCTAAATACAAGCTATTTCCTGGGAAATTCAAGTCTAGATGGTTCGGACCATATAAAATTCATAGAGTCTTCAACGACGGCCATCTAGAGCTAATTGACAACAATGAGAACATTTTCAAGGCAAATGGACAAAGAGTTAAGATCTACCATGCCGCCAATGGAAATCAAGACCTATTGGAAGCACCCTCGTGAACGCTATTCGCAATACCGCTAGAGAAGGGATCCCGCTCGGGACTTCTCTTAGTGTGCTTCTATACATATCAAGCCTTGGCTCGGTCTTTGCCAAGACGTTAAACTAGGCCCTCCCGGGAGGTACCCCGGTTTGTGAGTTGTCGATTTAAGCACAAGTAACTTTAATATATGTGTAGCATGCATTTTGTGAACTTGTCGTATGGCTTGGTGATAGGGATGATTTTAAATGCATGATTTGGTGTGCTTGGTGTGGTTTTGTGCTTGCATGAATTATCTTGGTGTTGGTGATGTTCTAAGTGTGGAGTCTTTGATCCTAACTTGCGTTTTATTGCGAAATGTGTTTATGCTGGTGATTTCTTGGTGAAGCATGACTATGTTTGAATTGAATTCATATGAATATTGGGTGATGCTTGTTCATGAATGCGGGGTAAAAATTCTAAGTGTGGAGTCAAGCCTAGATCAAATTGCCTTCTCTGAGCATTTGAGTCGGCCGACTCATTCCATGCCTTGTAATCCAGTCGGCCGACTCAACCCTTATTCACTCGCTCAAAAAAGGCTCTGATCATTTGAGCCCGCCGACTCATTTCTCTTCATAAATCCAGTCGGCCGGCTCAAACCCTTCTTCACTCGTAAAAAGGGCTCTGACCTCCCCAGTCGGCCGACTCATCTATGCCTTTCAAATCCAGTCGGTCGACTCAAAAGTTCATTTTCATCAGCCAAACTCCTCTGACCCTTTGAGCCAGCCGACTCAAACCTTCTTCACAAATCCAGTCGGACGACTCAATCGTCAAAGTTCTTCAGTTAAATCTTCTGATGCTTTGAGCCCGCCGACTCAATCATGCTTTGAACTTCCAATCGGCCGACTCAATTTCATGTTAGCTCGTTCAAAATTCACTGATCCCTTCAGTCGGCCGGCTCAATGGTAGCCTATATAATCCAGCCCGCCGACTCAAATGTCATCTAATTGGGTCAATTTTTGTCGGTTCGAAAAATTTCTTATTGGTTCAATTCCAATTGACCTGGTTCAATTGTTCTAATTTTACCCACAATTCTAATTTTGCCACATTCCATTCTTAACTAAACCCTAAATTGGATTTCAATTTTGAAACCAAACCACACTCAATTCCAATCACTCCCCCCCGACTTCCACCCGACGCCCTAGCCTCCGCACGACACCGCCTCTCCTCCAGTCTTCCCAGCATCCAACCGTCCGTCCTCCAAGCCGTCCCACATCTCATCCCACCAGCCTTCTCCCTTCCGCCTCCCGCTCCACTCCGCACGCCATCCGCTCGTCCACTAGCTCGCCGAACCCCCAGAATCCTTCCCCTTCCGTCTTCCTTCAATTCAAACCACCTCCATGGGTAGAGACGAAGATCGAACCACCTCCAAATCCAAGGGTCCATCCAAGCCTAATCCGTTTGAAGATTCAATTGAAGGAAATAGAGATGGCTTGAAGAGAAATCCACCACGAAAGGCTACAAGGCGACTTGTGCTTAGGGAAGATACACCTTCCTCGCCCCGAAAATCGCCTACTCCACCTCCACCTAAGAAGCACAAGGGTTCGACCGGAGAATCGTCTTCAAAAGCCTCAAAGGGGAAAGGTCCAGCAGCTCAAACCATGCCTCAGATCGAGCCTCCTCCTGCAGCTCAAGCCAATGACGAATTGGCATTGGCATTGCCTCCCAAGCCGTACCCATTTTGGGAACCGCTTCAATTCCAAAAAGAGGAGCATCAAGCTAGGCTCGAGCGGATTACAAATGCCAAGAAGATTGTCATTCCGACCTCCTATCCCGATTGGGCATTGCTCGACAACCTCCAAATAGGAGATGAGGTACGGCGTAGATTATCCGGTTGTGGTCTAGGTTTCTATCTTATGGATGATCCCGGTTGTTATGATAGATTAGTTAAAGAATTCTTGTGCTCGTTTGAAGCGGAGAGGAGGGGGAAATTGGTGACAAATGGAGGTTTGTTATTGGAGGGGAGGAATTTGAATTTGATCATGAGGTGTTGTCGAATTGGCTGAAATTCCCACCTGTGCTACCAGGACGACCAGTTTTTGATGCTCTTGATAGAACTAAATTTTGGAAGAAAATATCGGGGAGGAATGAGTGGTTCGACTCGTCTTACAGCTCCGCAGAAATCAGAGATCCTATTTGGAAGGTGATTCACCATCTCATTGCCATCGGCATAAACACCCGAGGAGGGCTAGCTCAAAAGGTGACAACTCCGGATATGAAGTTATTGATGCTTATAGACTATAAGGATAGGAATGATTGGATTACAGTCCTCGCCGAGAGTTTTGAGGGCTTTGTGAGTAAAAGTTCAAGAACAATCGCACTTGGAGGAGGCTCGTTAATTACATTGATAGCAATGAACTGTAACTTCAGTTTTGCATCGGAGGAGCCCTCAAGGAAGGTTCTTGATCTTGATATTATGAGGCGCGGCCATTTCCTGAAGCCCGGAACACTACTTTGGGATCACGATGACAAACCACACGACAAGGATGTTCGAGAGAAAGCTAAAAGGAGCAAAGCCGCCTATTTATCAAAGCACCGCAACTGCACCCTCACTCCATCACCACCATCATCCCCCGATCCATCCGACCCTTCTCCATCCGAGAGCATACCGCCTCCTAGCACGGATTGGACTTCACAGTTTGAGAGGCTTTCTGCGGATGTCGCCGATATGAGGATAGGGATGAGTCGCTTGGAGGAGTTTACTCATCGCGAATCCCAGTTTCATCGTCAGGAGGCTCAGTGGGTGCGCACCACTCTCACTTCCCTCGTCCAGAACATGAGTGCTCCATCCAGCAGTACTAGTGCCCCCCCTCCCCCACCATTTGATTACACTCATCCTCCTTATGCCCCCACTTGGTCTCGTGCTCGCCCGCCTCAACCAATCGGCTATGCTCCTTCCTACGCCTCTACTTCATATTATGCTCCTCCACCTCCCTATCCCACCACCGGACCTCCAGCAGCCGAGGATCGATTTGCTAGCCCAGACGATGATGATGATGGTCCATTTTGAGGCTTGCCCGGTGATTTTGCTTATGTTTTGTGGTCAATTGAATCTGCACCTCTATTCCTATGAACCTTGTGATAATTTTTGACTTGCTATCTTTTGACACTTTGGATGTTAAAGTCGCCATGGTGCGCATTTTGGTTGTATGACTCTCATTTGTACCCTTGTTGGATATTTTATGTTATGTTCATGAGGAGGTTGATTTTCACTTGTGTCATTCTAATGCTTTTATGAAAATGTTCATGCTAGTGCACTTTGGCTCTCATTGTTTTATATTGCCATCAAGGGGAAGTTTTCTCTATCCAAAATGAGGCGAGTTGATTGAAATGGACTACACTCTTCAAACGAGGGGAGTTTCCTTGCGCCTTTGTCTATACTTTCACTATTTCTTGCGCTTAGGGACTAAGCTTCATTTAAGTGTGGAGTGTGTGGTTTGGTTTGTTATTTGGATTAGGCGCATAGTTCACATGTTTACACCATGCATATCTTTTGAAAGTGAACACTTGCGTAATGCTTTATCCCAACTTTTCTTGAGTGTTGTACTACTAAAGGCTTGTGACTATCAATTCTCATCTTCTATAAGTCACATCTAGCTCACAATCTCCCTTTACATGCTTTAGAGTTTAAAATCAAGCAAGTTCTATTGAATGTCCATTCTTGTGAATCAATGTTCATTGCTATCTCGTGCCTATCTAGCAATCTAAGTATTTTTCACGCATGCTTTGAAAAGTTTTAGCAAGCACACGTTTTACCCTTTATGAAAAACTTAAATCTCTCGATTGCTTTTAGGTGACTTTAGTTCTCTTGCCTCGTGCCTTGTTCGTGGTTGTTTCTCACACATTCCATATTTACATTGGGCATATTGTCAAGATTTAAGTGTGGAGTCAAAAGAGGGCGAAGCCCCATTGAAAAAAAAAGAGAAAAAGAAAAGAAATGATAATTGATACAAATGCCGGGGGTTAGGGAGGTAAGTCCCCCCTCGAAAGCATTTGTATGCAAAAAAGGAAAGAAAAAAAAAGAGAAAAATAAATATAATAAAGAGAAAAATAAAAAAACACTTAAGGCTTGACTTTATGCCCTTCCATCATCTCTTAAATGTGTGAGTTCATCACGTGCATTGTGTGCTAGCAAGTTGAGTTTTAGAACGACCCTTGTGATTTCACGAAAGCTATTGATTGGTTTTTGCTTGTTTTAAGAACTCTTGTTGTCAAACTCCTCTTTCCTTATGGGTTACGACTTTAGCGTCTAAAACTTGGAAATGAGTTTATATCGTGAGCCCGTGGATTAGCCCTAGCTAGCACAAGTGATCGAACGACATTTTTTGTGCAAAAAGCTTTAACCATTTTTCAGAAATCTTGCTTCAAAAATAAATAGACTTCTAGGTTAGGCACTTGATAGCGCTAGTATTGACCTCCTTGAAAGTGCACCCTCATGTGAACTTAAACGGTTTGAAAACTCTCTTGAAATGTATAGTGATTGTGATGCTAGCGTGGGACGTGAAGTAAGTTTTGAGAAATCAATGCCTTAATTGTTTAACACTCTTGTTTTTCACTCTTATGGGATAAATGCATGTGGGATTTGTGAGTAGTCCCGTTTCTGAAAACTCTCACGAGACTATAACTCGTCCACTAGGGTAGCCTAGGGGTTTAAAGGCTTGGTGCATTCGCTAAGTGCACTCGTGTCACCTACGAAAGTGGTTTATCGGAAGTAGTTTTTATTCTTAGTTAGTTATCATCACCATATGGAGTTTCCTTTGAACCAATCTTGAACGAGTAAAATGCATTATTGTTGTTGATCTCTATGATTAGTTTGCTCGGGACGATCAAATGATAAGTGTGGAGTGATTTGATGGCACTAAAACATATGCACTTTAGGCAACCGCCACGCTTATTGTTTTGATCAATTTATCACAATTTCACTTGCTATTTGACGCCTTGTGTTTCATTTTCAGGAAAATTATACCGTTTAAGCTAAGAACACAAGTGACCAGTGATTTTGGAGCAAAACCGAGCTTTTGGAGCAAAAAGTGCCCGGGATGAAGATCCAGTCGGCGGGCTCAAATATTGTCTTAATATGAGCCGGCCGACTGAAGTGGTGAATGAGAGGCTAAAGGCTCTGAGCCTTTGAGTCGGCCGACTCAAACCTTGCCAGCCAATCCAGCCCGCCGACCCAACTGCTCAGAAGCTTTATGAAGCCTTCCTCTGATCGAGTCGGCCGACTCAAAACTATGCCTACCAATCCAGCCCACCGACTCAATGGATCAGAAACTTAATGAAGCCTCTCCCTCATCCAGTCGGCCGACTGGAATTCCTTCTTACCAGTTGAGTCGGCCGACTGGAATCTGCTACAGTCCCGGAAACCCTAACTTGGCTATAAATAGAAACTTTTAGATCTGATTCAAAGGAGACTTTTTGGGGGATTTTTGGCATGAATTTTGAGGAGCTCTTGGCACAAGTTTTAAGGTGGATTAAGTGAAGAACAAGATCAACAACAAGGATTCTCATACTCTTCAATCTAAAAATTGGTTCTAGACTCCTAAACTCATTCTCCTTCGATGTTTTTGCTTGTACACTCATTATGAGTGAGTAGTGACATTGATTGGGGATTATGGATCCCCTAGACATATTGTGATGATGTAAATACCTTTGATGTCAATATTGAATGAGTTTGCACATGAATCGTCTTCATTTGAACTACATGCCTAGAGTTGCCCATAAGGTGTTTGTGAAATGTCCTCATTGGGAACTTAGCTTAATTTCATATTTGATGTAGCTCACGTTGATCAATATGACTTTAATGAAATGAATGAAGAGGCATTAGAGTTCGTGTGTTACATGGCGACGCTAAAATTCTAATGAGAATAGCTTGAGTTTAACAAGAACATGTTTATCTAATCAATAGAGCGCGAGTGTGAGATTAGGAATGCATGTTCTATAGGGCCAATAGAGTGCGAGTGTGAGGTTCTATGCGAGGTGTAACCTCTTTATCCTAGGTTGTAGCGCGAGTGGAACTTAGGGTGAATGTTACATGGCTAAATTCTATTCAAGTGCATGCAAATTCATAATTGACATCTAATATCATCATCACTATCATTGTCTAGGTGGGGAAGTAATCCCTAGTCATCTTCAATTGATCGTTTATTCGTTTCTTTGCTAGAATCTCTCTTTTTGGATAGTAAATCATTGCTATCGACCTCTTTCGAGGCATAAACCCCCCCCCCCCAAACCATTAGACAACCTAGTTTAATCCTTAGCATAATTAGTTTAATCACCTATCCCTTGGGTACGATCTCGGATCTCCCGAGTCAAAATATAAATGTTTTGATTTAACGTGACTTAGCATAAGTATTTGACTGTCTTATCGAATATTTTACCGCTAAATTACAACCGATCAGTAGAGTCAAAGTCATCCTCGGAGGATCATACACAATACTCAAGCTGTAGCAATGATGAAGAAATCACTGATGAAGATTGTGCAAACAAATACACAGAGTTGTTCCAGGAATGGCTGAATGAAGTTGAGCAGAACAAGTTACACCGCAGCAATCTGGCAGATCTGGCGGAAGAAAAAGAAAAGCTATGGGAAGACGTTGTTGTCCTTGTAACTCGGAAGGTGGAACTTCAACAGACAATCACCAATCTTCAAGCTTAGTTGATTGAAGTAAAAGATGAATGAACTGAACTTGTTGCACAGAAAAATGAGTTAATGGCAGTTGTGTCATCCCTGAAGTCTCAAATTGAAGAGAGCCAAGGCGAACACCCAGGAATCTTAGAAGATCTAAAGACGAAGAATGCTGCTCTAAAATGAGGAGAGGTCATTCTTCTTAAATATGTGGATGCCTTGCAATGTGAGATTGAGACGGATAAACTTGTTCATGCTAAGATTCTAGATGAGTTAAACAACCCGAAGAAGTCTGTCTCTAGACGTAAAGACCTAGACACTATACTGGGATCTCAAAGGCCAGGGGGCGGTTACCGAGGACTAGGGTTCTCTGGTGCATCTGGGTCCAGAAAGACAATGTTTGTAAAAGCTGAGACTCAACCACACCTTGTGCCAGCTGAACATCATTCACGAAGAAAATCAACCCAAAGCCCCTCAAAAAGGCAAAACAAAAGAAGGTGTTTCTACTACAACCGAGAAGGACACTTCAAGCCAAGATGCCTTGACTTCCATAAGTTTCTCGGAAAGATGAATCAATCACCGAAACCTCACATGAAGCAAGTTTAGAGAGTCAAGGAAAGAAGTGAGGTATGCCATGTTGCATTCAGCTCCACCAGTCATCTGGAAAAGGACAGATGGTACTTCGATAGTGGTTATTCTAGACATATGACTGGCAATCATGAGTTTCTGACCAAGATAGAGAAGTTCAATGGCAAATCAGTAAAGTTTGGAGATGGAGTAGAATGCAAAGTTCTCGGAAGAGGAACATTGAAGGTTCCAGGCCTGCTCAGGTTGACGAATGTCCTTCTTGTCAAAGGACTGCAGGCAAATCTAGTCACCATAAGTCAGTTGTGCGACAGAGAGCACCGTGTCCAGTTCACATAGGATATGTGTGTTGTACAGAACAACAAGAATGAACCAGTCCTCACTGGAAGGAGAGCCTTGAACAACTGCTACTTGTTGAATCATGGCCAACCCACTCCTAAAACAATATGCATGCTGAACAAAATTGAAGACATGGAGACTCGAGGTAATCAAGATTCTGCTGGCTTTACATGCTTTTTATCCGCTGTCAAGCCTACACATCCCAAAGGGGCCAGAAGAACACTCAAGCTCTGTCTTGATCATGTGAAGGCGCTCAAAGCATGGTGTGATTGTCTCAACCATGGCTATGTTCGAGGGGGAGTAGAACAAGAGGTGATGAAGCAGCCAGCAGACATCTTTACCAAAGCCTTGGAGAACATTCAGTTTGAGACACTTGGACTCTCACTGGGTCTGTGTGTCATTGAAAACTAAGTTGTTCCAAAACAAGTTGTCAGCCAGAGCTTGTAAGGGATATTTTAAGGGCTGGCGTGAAAAGGCAGGAAGAAGACTTCAATTTCTGGCGTGAGAAGAAACGATTGGTCTAACAAAGATTTTCAAATATTTTAAGCGGTGTGAAGTGACGTGGCAGCCTGGGGAGATTCGAGAAGTTATATGGCATGCCAAAATGGGTTTTATTTCCAAAATCAAAATTTCACTCAAACTATTCGTGTTCCGCTGTTTCTCTCCTGGTGAAACCCTAGACAAAGCTTGACGAATCACAATAATGGTGGACACAAGGAAACACAAGGTGCCGAAGGCAGCGACGGTTGAAGCAACATTGAAATCCGTTGTTGAGCCAACGATTGTCAATGAAAACCTTAATCCAGCAACTGATAAAGCAACCACAGCAAAATCAAAGTTGGATGCCGTAGAGAAGGTGACTGTTCCAAAAAAAAATCTAAAACAACGGTGGCAAAGAAGGTATCCGCTTTAGAGAAGTTATTATCTGAACAACCGGAGAAGGAGATGGAAACTACCGTCCTGACAAAGGAGATGCAGATCCCTAAATCTATTCCAGAGCAAACCCCTAAGAAGCTGACTACTTCAAAAATTTCTTCGGTCAAAGAACCAGCAAAAAAGACAGCACAAGAGGTAACTGCTAATATTTTCAAATCTAATATTACAAGTAGTCCGTTTGTGCCTGGTGTGTCTATGGAGGGGTCGAAAGTGGTTGTAGAAAAGTCGAAGTATGTGGCTGCAGTGCAGGGGGAGTTGAGTACTAAGGAGAAGGGTGTTAGGAGAAAGGTTGTTGCAACAAAGAAAACTTTAGAACAAGAAAAGTTTAGAGTAGTGAAACGTAGGGTAGTCATTTCTGAATCAGATGACGAAGAGTCTGATGAAAAAGATGGTCAAATTAATGTTACTGAGAAGGTAACTGCTGAGAAGCATGATGAAGTGTCCTCCAAAGCTGATCCAAAGAAGAAGGAAAAAGCTTCAGAGAAGAATGCAAAAGTAGCTAATGTAGAAAAGTATGTTGCTGAAGAGGAGGAAGTTGGTGAAAAGAGGCAGAGTGAATCTACTGCTGAGAATACTGATGAAGAAGGCCCAGATGAAGATGAGGTTTCTGATGAAGAGGAGCATGCTGAACCCTCAAAAGAAGATATTGAGATGTCGAACAATGATGAAGAAGAGCACTCGCTGAATGAGTCCAACGAGGGAGATGAAACTCTTCAAGAGCTTATAGATGCTGTGGAGCAATATGTAGACGAAGGGAGATCCTCTGAAGTCACTTCTAAGGAAAGTGAAGCTCGAAAAATAGACAAACCACTTGAAGATGCTGAGATGGACGAGCAAGTGTGTGTCTGATCAGTCAATATTTTGACTGATTATTCGCTACATTCGATGAAGGATAGCACTCGTTCTCCGGGAAAATTGTCTCTATTTGATGTCTTTCTCTAGTGTTTTAGGTATTTCCCTCCTCCATAGCCAACAAACGACGAAATAACGAAGAATCGAGGAAAATCAGTCAAAATCCAGCATAAGGGTCGTAGCCCCATGACGCACCTCTTGGTCACGGGTGTTACGGGCGTCACGGGCTGGATCTGGAGATGCGAAGATTGGTGACTGCCCATGACAGCCCGTGCTGGACCGTGACGACCTCGGGTCATGGGCACCGTCAGGAGAATTTTCAGCTGATTTCCAAAAATCAATTTTGGGCTTTCTGGCCTTTTTGGACGATCTATGAAAGGAAACACGACCAGATTAGACAAGTGTGCTTATTTCGAGAGAAGATAACCCTAACTTGGGAGAGAAGACAAAGCTTTCATCGTGAGGATCATCGAGCTTCAATCGTCTACGGTTTTCTCGTTTCTTTCCTTCCTTATACACTGTTTTTGGTTTAATCACCATAAATAGTGAGTAGTCCTTTTATTCTGGGATCCTACGGATCCCGTGCTATGTAACCCTAACTCTCATGTGATCAATCGAAGTTTATTATTTATGCGATTTGATTATTCAATTTCAATGTGTGCTTAATACTATCGTTCTATGCATGTATTTACATCAAAGGGTATGTTTGCATTGATAGAACGTATTTAGGTTATATGCCGAAAGGTGGATGGGCCCTAGGGATTAACCGGATTGCATGAAATTGATGTTAGGTCATGTTTACATGAACTAATAGGAAATCCTTTAATTTAATAAATCAAAATCATTGATAATCCGTGGATGGGCGGCGTTCAACGATTGAAATTAATCTAGACAATGATCCGTGGATGGGCGGCTTGTCTAGTGTTATTTCGGTTATATTCCATATTCGATAGCATGAATAATTAACGTAACATGATTGCATGATTAGTGGGGTTAGCACGGGTGAAGTATGGGTTCTGGGATTCTTTCTCTGATAAAAACACAACATTTAATTTTCTGCAATTAATTTTCTGTAATTTAATTTCCGCAATTTTCGTGACAACAAAAACCGTTTTTACAAAGTTCAATCGGAATAGCTAAATAGGTCACACCGTTTGCTAGTATTCACACGCACTGCTCCTAGGATATACCCTTGGCTTACCAAGGTTTATAAATTTTGTTTGACTGCAATTGAACCCCTAAAACTTATAATTTGACGACTATAAAGGGTTAAAGATACGCTTGTCAAAATGGCACCGTTGCCGGGGAGCAGCGTTTAGTGTGATATTAGTTTAACGTGTGTAGTTTAGACTATTCTGTCTTGTTTGATATCTGATTTTTCTGCCTTGATCTCTTCACTCGCGGCAATTCTTGGCTCTTGCAGGTACTAGCTAGTTCATGCCAAAGAAAACACCCAAACGAAAGAAGCAGACTCAGATTTCAGACGAGGACACCCCGGACCGACGAAGAAACAATTGTCAGGCCCAGAACGAACCTCGGCAGCTACGAGCACTGAACCGCAACTTTGCAGCTAAAGAGATGAATCAGAACAACCCAGCTCTGCTGAATGGAGTCAGAGATGACCAGCGACAACCACTGCAACCGCCAGTGCGCAGGACACTTGGAGACTACACTGCTCCACGTGTCACGGGATTTCTGTCCGCCATTGCACCACCGGGCATCGCCAACAACACCTGGGAGCTAAAACAGGTCTCATTCAGATGGTGCAGAATAATCAGTTTTTAGGGAAAATGAATGAGGACCCTCACCAACATCTCAAGCGGTTTGTCCAGATGTGCAATACGGTGAAGACTAATGGTGTTCCTCCAGAGTCCTACTATATGAGGCTATTCCCATTCTCACTTTCGGACAAGGCTAGTAGGTGGCTAGACAGTCACACAGACGGCACTTTCACTACATGGGATACATTAGCCGAGGCATTCCTACAACAGTACTTCCCACCTTCAAAGATAGCTCATTTCAGGAACAAGATCATCTCGTTTCGTTCTATGGATGGTGAGACACTCTACGAGGCTTGGGAGAGGTACAAGGAGCTGACGAGACTGTGCCCCCATCACAACCTGGAGCTCTGGCAGATTATTGATACTTTCTATCAGGGAATCGACCAGGGGATGCGCACCTTGATCAACCAAGCAGCTGGTGGGGGACTTAATGGAGTCCCACTGGAAGACGCCTATGGTATTATAGAGAGAGCAGCCCAAGACTACCATCTCTGGACGAGCGACCGTGGTAATCCTAAGGATCGAAAAGGTGTACAAGATCTCTGCCACGCCGAGAGCACTAATGACATTGCTAGGTTGGCTGATACTATGAAGATTCTTGCAACCGAGATCCAGAATATGAAGTTAGGGAACTCTATGAAGTCGTCTGATGTTGCCAATATTGGTGTCTATCGCCAGATTTGTGGCTCTCCTTCCCATTTTACAGATGGCTGTCCGGTGATGAAGCAAGATAATCAAGGCACAATCAGAAGGACGCTAATTATGTAGGACAATACAACCAAGGATCAGGCATGAACCGATGGGATAATCCAAACAGGAATAATCCCAACCTATCTTATAAGCTACAGAATCAGGTCCCATCAGGTTTTCCTTACAGACAGCAGCAGGACAATGCACCATACCAGCCTAGGGACCAGTACTACAACCAGACCCAGCAGCAGTAAAATCAGAATTCTGGGAGCTATAACAATCGAGATCAGCCACAGCGAGATCAGAATTCAGAATCGACGTCAAACATGGAAGCCATGCTAGCCAGCTTCATAACCGAACAATGAAAGACGTCTGAGGATCAGAAAAGGGCATTCGAGCAAGCTGCCACTGAGGTAAGAAACCTGCAAAAGACTGTAGAGCAGCTCATTATTCACGGCAGAATGGTAGACAATCAGATAGCTCAGCTAGAAAGCTCGGCAAGCAGGGAGCACGGGAAACCCCCATCGAGACCAGATCTGAATCACAGTGAATCTGAAATTATATCCCCTGTTCAAGCTTGTGTCCAAGATACAGTTGCGACAGACCTTGAACTCTTATCACAACAGTTCAGTAGACAGTTTAAGGTACAGTTGCGACAGACCTTGAACTCGTATCACACCAGTTCAGCAGACAAAGCAAATAATATGAGCACGCACAGAATGATAACCCAGTTCAGCCACGCCTACTCTGGGGGGTTTCCCACACCCGAAAAGGGACAGCAAATCTTTATTACGAGTTAGAGCTTGTACGTGGACTTACACTTACACCTTGTAATTGCCTAGCCTCTAACACTGCGTCTCTCAGATTTGCAACCGAGGTTTATAGCAGTTAACCTCGATCCCCTTCGTCCGAACCTGCAGTTCGAACGTTCTCGACCTTCTCTTAAAGCTCGGATGCTTTCTCCCGAAAGCTTGTTCACCTTTGTTGTGTGCGACAATTTGATCGCTTCCAGGCAGTCTCAGTTGCACTTGATAAGACTGCTCTTGCACCGATGAGTTTCCAGTGAGGAAACACAACCGCCCGTCGCTTTCTTCTTCTCCAATCGGTAGGGTTTGATCGTGTATATTTTGATCTTGAAAGCGATGCAAAATAAGGGCGCCCTAGCATTGTATTTATATGCTTTGGACGAAACCCTAATTTGCACAAGATAATCCCATAAAAATATTTAGGAAATATTCCTAGATATTTGATGTATATCTTTCTCAAATCGGTTGGAAGAATATACGAAGTCTTCTTGCCCAAGTAAGCAACGCCGCCTTCAATGTAGATATTCATTCAAATATCTCATGCTCGAATAAGTCGCTGACCGACTTAACTTGGCGATATCTTCGCTGTCCAATATCCTTCTGGAAAATATCCTTGCGTCTGTTTGACGCTGATCATGAGTACTAGGATATGTTCGAACTCCCCCTGAACTCCTGCTCGAACTGTCTAAGCTACGTTTTGCCAAATACATGCCACTCAAGGGGACATCAATCTCCCCCTTGGTATTTTGGCAAAACCAGATCTACTAGATAACTAAGTCTATCTAACTATCTAGACAATAGACAACTTTGAGGGAAACAAAAATTGTCTCCTCCCAAAATACTCCCCCTTTTTGCCACAAACTGGCAAGGGGTGCGATCCGAGTTCGAACAGCCAATCAAAATGTGCCAGAACAAGCACTAAGTACGAAATTTTTAAACAAATAGTTCAGGGAGATAGTTTTTTTTAGAGGACCTTCATGTAGACGACCCATCATCAGTGGCATCCTCAGAAACAGTATCATCAGATTCATCCTCACTTGGGTAGCTGAGGGCACGAGCGAGCTTGTTGATGCGCTTGCGTTGCTCCTTGTCCACTTTGATGATGACATTCAGGTCGTTGAGTAGCTGACTCCTATCATCCCGGCCCATCCTGGCTCCCCCTCGACTCGACTCCGCAACACCCTTTCCTTTCTGGTTCCCCTCCTTGAGATCGTTCACGTGACGCCCTTTAAACAACTTGTGGTCAACGATGAACTTGCTGGGTGCCTTTGTGAGATGGTCAGGAGAGGCCTTCAAATCTGGAGCTTGATGGATAATCAGCTCATATATCAGAGACGGGAAGCAAATCTGGTGCAGAGTTTTCTGCGAAGTAGCATGTTCAGCAATCTGTTTGAACATCACTCTGCCCAGGTTAAACTTCAGCTTATTCCCTATCTGATAAATCAGTTGGGCCATGTCCTTATTGACAGTAGAGCGATGAGTAGACGGCCTCCAGATGAAAATAGCAATGAAAAATAGCATCGAATAGAACGTAGACAGATCCGTTGTATTCACAACTAACTCAGGCCTCCACCGAACAGAGCCTGCAGTGATGGTGCTCACTATCTTCTCAAAGCTAGATTCCTCTTCATCAACAGCTGGGTCGTCCATGGAGAAGTATACATTGATCAGCTCAGGATCAATCTTTATCCTTCTTCCTCTAACATAGAAGACCCCATAATCTGCTTCTCCAATGACCCCAAACCCAGGAGGAAGGTTTACCATGGCTTCACGCACCAATCGCTCGTTGAACGGCTTGCATCTGTCCAACGTCCAGAACAGATCAGATTCCTTGAGCACCTCAATCACTTCCTTTCCCTTGTATCGGGATTCATCTAGCAACCTCTCAGGAATGATTTTCATTTTCAGCACACAACTCCATTTCAATGCAGCGTCTTTATTAATGAACCACACTCCTTTCTTGACCTTGCCCACTGGAACAGTCTCAGACTCAGGGGCTGGGACTTCGCATCTCCTAGCATCTTCAGAGACGGGAACCGCAGCATCGCGCTTCCTTTTCTTGGAAGAGCCGACTCCCCTGCACCAATGCTGACCTCAGAAACCTTCTGAACTGATCCCTTTGTAGACTTTGCAAAATCTACCTTCTTCTTTTCCTTGTCCTTCTTTGTCCTTTTGAGATTGACAAGAGGGACAAGGTCCTGGTCATCTTCCGAGAGAGTAACTTCCTTTGACACTGGCTTCACAGAAACCTCACGAACTGATGTACCATCCTCCTCCATATGATTATTACGCAGATCACCTTGAATGACTACTGGTACAGCCACTGTTTCCTTAGTACTAACCTCCTCTGGAACTCTTCCAGTCTCAGCTTCAGTCTGAACACTTGGTTCCACAGTTGGAACACTTGTAGCTTTCTCTGCAACTTTTCCAGTCTCAACTCCAGACTGAACACTCGGTCCCACGGTTGGAACACTTGAAGCTTTCTCTGCAACAGACTCTTCTGCCCCAAAGGCCTGATCACGCGGAACTTCCTCTGAACTTGCCACTCCTCGATCCTTTTCTTTTTCCAGATCTTCCATGACATCATCAATGTCTTTGTACATCTTCTCCAACTCCTCATCCTTTTCTGCTGGGTCTGATTCGTCTGGTATGGATTCTTTCAACACATCCGTCTTCCCTGATGGATTAATCTCCTCTGTCATAGTCTCAGCATGCTTACCGGAACATTCATCAATGACTCCTTCTTGATTCTTAGACGGCTCAGCATCGTTAATCACCAAATTTCTCTTCCTCGAGGTCTCAATGAACTTCTCTGATTCTTCATCGGACATTGCAATCTTCCGACCTCTAGTGGCATATATCTAAGCTAGATATTTTCGAGGAGAGTCACGAGCCCGCTTAATCTTCTTCCTGTGACCAGCCTTTGGAGGTACGTATCCGGTGGCAAAAATCTTCTCCCTCCATGATGTTGAGCCACCAACCGCTTTGCTGGGTTCACCGCTTTCCACAATCTTGTCAGGATTATTTTTAGTAACAGAACTACCGGCCTTGTCGCCAATAATAGCCTTATCACTAATAGTAACACTACTAGTACCATCACCAATAACAGCCCTATTGGCTTCATCACATTCAACAGACTTACCCTCCTTCTCGACACCCACATTCAGATCTTCCTTCACAGATATTTCAACAAACAAAGTATTTGCAGAATCTGAACGAACAGTTGGAAATACCTCAGATTGGGGACGGACTTCTTGAGACGTACCAGCATCTATTGAGATGGACGAGTCCACCGCGGTCGACTGAGGGATCTTCTTTGCTTCGGCCAAAGATTCGGTGTCGGAGCGTAAAGGCGACGCCTTTTTCACCTTCAGAGCTTTTGGTTTCGGGATTTGGGATTTCGCCGCCAGAGCTTTTGAGGACTGCATGCTTTCCCTCTTCTTTTCAGCGGATTTGACGCCGGACTTAGATGATTTCCTGGTGTTCACCATCGCTGTTGAATAGATAAGCAGTTGAGAGAGAAGTCGCTGAGAGTTGTTCTAGGGTTTGGGAGAGAGAGGGAGTAGACTGTGAACTGATTTGTGTTTCAAAAGAAATACTCTAGCCTTTTCAACTTCCTAAATTTGTCAACTTCCGTTTTAAATAACGGCATGAAAAATCTTCGAGAATATTCAAAAAAAAATTGGTCTTCACGCGCTGTGCCTTCTGTTCCAGCTCCCTTCCTTAGGTGGTCAGTCCAACTGTTCAGCTAGAGATTCGACTTTGACTGACCAACGTCGGATGCATTCAGTTGTTGACACCACATAGACCCACTGGGGATCTGGGTGTTCCACTCCGTAACCTGCCATAGGGGTTGACAAAGGTCTTGGTATGCCTCAGAGTTATCATCTTATGGTGCCCTTCATATTCATATTTTCTTGTTCGGCACCAGGCATATTTCTGTGGGCATTGTACGAACTCCTTCCGTAACTGTGACACCTCCTGATTCAACAGTTTCCTGGGACAGTTGTCAACATGGATTTGTGCGCATCTCCAATCAGACCTTGTGTGCAAGGTCTTATCCACTCCCCCTCGCAGAAATCTATGTTGAGCGTTTGCACAGGCAAGAGCAACCGGTTGCTTGCCATGGTTCTCGTCGTTCATCGATCCCATCAGACCCATCCCAATGGTGTAGCAGTTGTTGGCATCCCTTCTTCCTTTCATCAGTGTATCGCCATTCTTGTCTAGGACAAGGCATGAGTAGCTAGAGAATGACACATAGTGTCCATCGTCGCACAGTTGACTGATGTTGATGAGATTCCTTGTCAGACCTTTGACATGGAGGGTGTTCTTGAGTGCAGGGAGATCCGGAACCATCAATGTCCCACAGCCGATCACCTGACCCTTTCCACCATCCCCGAAGGTGACAAACCACATCTGCTCAACAGGTCTAATATGGGTAAGATATTGAGAGTTACCTATCATGTGGGCGGAGCATCCGCTGTCGAGGTGCCAATTATCTTGCGCTGTGTAGCTTGAGGAGTAGCAGGCCACCATGCAAACGGTTTGGTCTGCCTTATGAACCCAGACTTGTTTCTGTCGCGGTATGGTCCGTTTTTGGAAAGCACGTCGTTCAGCAAGAAACAGGCGACACTTCAGTTTGATGTGTCCCATCTGGTGGCAGTACTAGCAAGTGCGCCGATCTATCCTTTGCGTTACTGGTGAATAGTCACGGTTTTGGACGGGTGATCCACGGGTCTTTCTACCGCTTGGTGTGCCATGAGTCTCCTTGTGATCAGCTCGGTTCTTTCCTTTGGACTATTTCACCTTCTGTTCAGGAAGCTGATCTGTCACTTGTTGAGCTTTGACAAGGATTGTGCCTTTGGAGGTGCCTTCTTCCGTAAACCCCAAGCCTCGATGTCCAGACTCCATCCTCTAAGACCTGAGAATATCATTTAAGTCTTTAGTGCCAGAGTTGAGCATTCTTACTGACTGTTTGAGGAGATTGAGCTCCTTCTCAGTGTCTGCATGATCCATTCTTTCAGATTCAAGCTTGAGTTCCAGCTGTTCGACCCTCCTGAGTTGGAACACCTCCTTGCGCTTCAGATCTGTGATGGTTTTCCTCAGACTTGCCATGCCGACTGGATGAGTCTCCTGATCTTTCTCCATGTCAAGTTTCAGTGTGGATACTGTACCCATGAGGTCTACGTTCTGAGCAAGCAGACTAGTCCTTTCCTATTTCATCTCAACCAGTTGAGTATTCAGTGAGTCCACCGTGCATTCGAGCTCTACCTTTTGTGTAACTAGTATCTCAACCTCCTGCCAGACATTGTCCTTTTCTATAGTGACGCTTGCAACTATGTCGTTCAGCTTCTTGTTGACTTTGATTAGTAGTAGCCACTTTTCATACAGATCTTTATATGTCTGAGCGAGAGACTCCTGTGTGAGTTCTTCATCATCACTGTCTGAAAGGTATTTAGCTGGGAGTTCCGACTGAGATGGAACTCTTTCACCGGTGCTGCTGCATTCACCCAGAGTTGTAACGAAGGCCACAAAGTTGGTGGTTTCACCTCCTCCTTTTTCTTCGTCTGACTCACTGTCGCTGAAGCTAGCGACCATTGCCTTCTTCTTCATGAGGGTATTTGCACATTGTGAAGCAATATGACCGAAACCCCTGCATTCATGGCACTGAATCTCTTCTTTTCCTTTGTCAGACGAGTCTTGCCTTGAATCACTGGACCTTGGCCTGCCAAATTTCCAGTTTCGGAAACAAGTTGATGGAGGCTGACCTTGTTCTGGACCACATCTGTTGATCTTCCACACTATTCTTCCAAAGTTCTGTGCCATCATAGCTAGTTGCTCAGTGGTGCAACCAGCGTCCAGTTTGTCTTCTGTCATGTCTGCCTTGAGGGCGATTCCCTTCACATCTCCGGTTTGGAAATCATGATTGATCTCGTAGGTTCTGAGAGACCCCATCAGCTCGTCCAGCTTTAGTTTGGTAATGTCATGCATTTCCTCAATGGCTGTGACCTTCATGGCAAATCTCGGAGGGAGTGATCTCATGACTTTGCTGGCCAATCTTTCTTCATCAATGGGTTTTCCTAGTGCAGACGCCTTGTTGGACAGTTCCAGAACTCTGGTGTTGTACTCAGTGATGGTTTCACTCTCCTTCATTTTCATCTCTTCGAACCTGGTTGTGACAGCCTTCATGCGAGAGTTGCGAACTTTGTCCGTACCTTCAAAAGCAGTTTGGAGGATGTCCCATGCTTCCTTAGCTACTTCATAGTTGATGATCAGCTTCATGACATTTTCATCTACTACAGAAAAGATCGCATTCATAGCCTTTGAGTTTCCCATAGAAGCTTTGTCCTCCTCCTCTGTCCATAGGGCTTCTGGTTTTGGAACCGGTTCTCCAGTGAGATTGTTCATCATATGTTCAGTCCAACCTTTCAGGACTGCCTTCCAAGCCCTTTCGTCTAGAGATTTCAGAAAGGTTCTCATCACGGGTTTCCAGGTGGCATAGTTTGATCCCTCGAGCAGTGGAGGTCTGGTGATGCTTTGTCCTTCCTTCAGAGTCATCTTGAACAGTTCAGGATCCCACTCAGTGTGTCGAGTGTTTGCTCTGATACCAATCAAAATTATATCCCATGTTCAAGCTTGTGTCCAAGATACAGTTGCGACAGACCTTGAACTCTTATCACAACAGTTCAGTAGATAGTTCAAGGTACAGTTGCGACAGACCTTGAACTTGTATCACACCAGTTCAGCAGACAAAGCAAATAATATGAGCACGCACAGAATGATAACCCAGTTCAGCCACGCCTACTCTGGGGGGTTTCCCACACCCGAAAAGGGACAGCAAATCTTTATTACGAGTTAGAGCTTGTACGTGGACTTACACTTACACCTTGTAATTGCCTAGCCTCTAACACTGCGTCTCTCAGATTTGCAACCGAGGTTTACAGCAGTTAACCTCGATCCCCTTCGTCCGAACCTGCAGTTCGAACGTTCTCGACCTTCTCTTAAAGCTCGGATGCTTTCTCCCGAAAGCTTGTTCACCTTTGTTGTGTGCGACAATTTGATCGCTTCCAGGCAGTCTCAGTTGCACTTGATAAGACTGCTCTTGCACCGATGAGTTTCCAGTGAGGAAACACAACCGCCCGTCGCTTTCTTCTTCTCCAATCGGTAGGGTTTGATCGTGTATATTTTGATCTTGAAAGCGATGCAAAATAAGGGCGCCCTAGCATTGTATTTATATGCTTTGGACGAAACCCTAATTTGCACAAGATAATCCCATAAAAATATTTAGGAAATATTCCTAGATATTTGATGTATATCTTTCTCAAATCGGTTGGAAGAATATACGAAGTCTTCTTGCCCAAGTAAGCAACGCCGCCTTCAATGTAGATATTCATTCGAATATCTCATGCTCGAATAAGTCGCTAGCCGACTTAACTTGGCGATATCTTCGCTGGCCAATATCCTTTCGTAAAATATCCTTGCGTTTGTTCCACGCTGATCATGAGTACTAGGATATGTTCGAACTCCCCCTGAACTCCTGCTCGAACTGTCTAAGCTACGTTTTGCCAAATACATGCCACTCAAGAGAACATCAGAATCCGTGAATGCCATCACCCTCCGAGGGGGAAAACATATTGAAATGGTGCCAGCTAAAGCCACTTGAACTCCAGCTGCAAAATCAGCACTTGATTCTACACCTGTCGAAGGGGAAACGTCAAAGGAAGCTGAAAACCGAGCTGAAAATTCTGCGCAGACAGTGGAGCCAGCCCCTTATATGCTACTGGTCCCTTTCCCACAGCGACTCAAGGGTGCAAGAAGAGACAAAGAATTCATGCAGTTTGTCGATAAAGTTCGTACTCTTTACATCACGATGCCCTGCACCGATGCGATCACCCAGATTCCCACTTATGCGTAGTTCATGAAGGAGATTATGAGTGGGAAAAGAAAGATTGACGGGACCGAGAATGTGGCCCTGAGCGAGGAATGTAGTGCAGCCACACACCAGCCCATGCCACCCAAACTTCAAGACTCAGGGAGTTTTTCTATCCCTTGTGATATTGGTGGTATTATTGTTCATCGTGCTCTGTGTGATCTAGGTGCTAGTGTGTCTATCATGCCATATTCTATGTATGCTAAACTGAAATTGGGTGATCTCTATCATACTAATGTCACTATTCGCCTTGCGGATCGTTCTTGTAGACTCCCGAGAGGGATTCTGAAGGATGTTCCAATCAAGGTGAAGAACCTGTATTTTCCTGCTGATTTCATAGTGTTGGACATCTCGGAGGACGTAGATATCCCAATTATTCTTGGTAGACCATTTCTATACACAGCTAAGGCAGTCATTGACATGGATAGAGGTTCCTTAGCCTTGCGAGTAGGCAGTGAGAGAGTTGTTTTTTATTTGCCTGACATGTCTAAGAGTCCTAGTCTGTTTGCTGACTGTGATAAACTGGACTCTACTGATATTTATGATCCTATTTTGCTAACCTCTATCGAGCCTTGCAGAGTTTTACAGGGCTGCCCCATCCCGATAAATATATGCACCGTGAGCACAGAGGGGGCAGCCGAAACTGAACAGACTACCGGCCTAGGTAAGGAACCTTGTGAGGGAGAGCCAAAACCTCTACATGCACATGGCATGGAGGAACTTCTTGACCCAGGTGATATCTGTAAGGAGAGGACGAAGGCCTGTTATGATAAGCGAATGGTGCGCAGAAAATTCAGAAGAGGCCAGCGGATTCTTCTCTACAAATCACACCTTAAAGTATTCCCTGGGAAGCTGCGCACCAAGTGGAGTGGTCCTCAGACAGTGGAGAGAGCATATATAGATGACCGCGTGGAGCTTAGTACCAAGGGAGGAAAATCGATGGTAGTCGACAGGCAGAGCCTTAAGTATTACCACGTCCTGAAGCACTGGGAACCACCTGACGGCATTGATGATGACATTCTTCTCGGGAAGGGATCTCAGCAAGGGACTTTCCGAGAATGCCTCTAGTTCTATCTCCCTTGCCTTGTCTCGTCAAGACGTTAAACTAGGTCTCTTCGGGGAGTAACCCGCGCTGTAAGTTTTTGTTATTTGCATTTTTTTTCACTTGCATTATGTGTGGACATTTCAAGGTTCTAAGTGTGGAGTGCCCCTCCATGATTTTCGATGCTAACCTATCACTTGTGAAGCTCTGTGTTTTTATCTATACATCCACCAGCTCACAAGTTGTGTTTCACTCACCGGACATCACTTAATCTCTATGGATATCGAGCTATCACACACGAGTGAAGTTCCTATGTGCTTTTTCTTATCTTTTATTTCTTCGCTTAGGGACTAAGCTCATTTTTAAGTGTGGAGTGGGTAGCACATAGTCACATATACATTCATTCGCATGTCACACATTCACTCTTGCATATGCTCAACTGTCTATGTATTGCGATTGAAATCCTCATTTTCTACGATACTCCTTGACTGACTGACATTCTTTTTGATTCGAAGTCTAGGACTTGAAATAGTTTTACTCGTGTGTGTATTCTCTTGAGTCAGTATCATTGCTAGCCCTTGCCAATCACATGTTCTACGTATTTCTTGAAGCATGTTTGAGACTTGAAATTAGTAGGCACCGGTTCAAAAATCCCAAAAACTTAAATATGCATCTCTTTTTCTAGGTGACCTTAGTACTAGTACGTGTTTCCATATACTTGTTGTGATTTGCATGCGCTCGCCTTTACTTCTACACTATGTCAAGTTTTAAGTGTGGAGTTAGACAATTGGCCTTCAAGTTTTCCCTCAAGAACAAAGTTCTTAATCTTCAAAGGTGGGTGAAATATTGGCCCCAAGCATAGTTGTTTTTGAAAGAAATCCAGTTTCAAAAAAATCCAGCATAAGAAAAAAATAAAGCTTTGAAAAATGTTATGCGAGAGCAGAAAAAAGTCGCCCCTTGTGTATTGGAAAACACTTTTGAAACAATTTCTGCCCCCTTTTGCTTGATGTAGTGTAATTCCATCTTCTCGTTGCGTGCAAATCATAACTTGTCTTACATATTCATGTACTAGAAAACTAAGGAACGGCCCTCGTGCTTGCACTGAAATTTTGATGCAAAATTGATCAGTCGTAATTTAGGGTAAAATATTCGATAAGTGAATCAAATACTTATGCTAATCACGTTAAATCAAAACATTTATATTTTGACTCGGGAAACCCAAGGTCATACCCAAGAGATAGGTGATTAAACTAATTGTGCTATAGATAAAAGCTAGATTGTCAATGGTTTTTGGGGGGGGTTTGTTCCTTTAAAAGGATGATAGCCAATTTTAGCTATCCCAAGAGAGGTTTAATCAACAAAAAGAGTTAACAATCAATTCAAAAATGACTAGGGATCTAATCTTCCACCTAAACAATTGTGACGGTAAAATAGGACACCATTGATGAAATCACATGCACATATTTGGAATTTAGCCATGTAACGTTAATATTAAGTTCAACTCACGCTCCAACTTAGTACTAAGAGGTTACATCTCGCATAATGCCTCACACTCACGCTCTATTGGCATTATAGAATATAATTATCTAGTCTCACACTCACGCTTTATTGACTAGGCAATCATACTCTTGTTAAGTTCAAGCCATTCTCATTAGGTTAAGAGTGTCATCCAACTAACACAAAATCCTAATGTTTCTTCATTTAGGTCAACTGAAATTATGCTTTTCAACGCAAGTTACTTCAAGCATGAAATCAAGTAAAGTTCCCATTGAGGCATTTTCACAAACACCTAATAGACAACTCTAAACATTAAGTTCAAATGAGGAAGAATCATGTACAAATCATTCATCAAAGGCATCCATAATGATTATAACGTCTCAAACATGTTTAGGGGATTCATAGATCCCCAATCAAGGTCACTACTCACTCATAATGAGTATACAAGCAAAAACAATGAAGGAGAATGAGTTTAGGAGCCTAGAACCAATTTTTAGGTTGAAAAGTATGAGAATCCTTGTTGTTGATCTTGATCTTCACTTAATCCACCTTGAAACTTGTGCCAAGAGCTCCTCAAAATTCGTGCCAAAAATCCCCCCAAAAAGCCCTCTTTGTTTTCATCTCAAACTTTCTATTTATAGTCCAAAGTAGGGTTTCCGGTACTGTAGCAGATCTGAGTCGGCGGGCTCAACTGGCAAGAAGGAAATCCAGGCGGCCGGCTCGATCAGGAGAATTCTTCGCTCAAGTCTCTGAGTGGTTGAGGCGGCGGGCTGGACTGCTAGGCAGTATTTGAGTCGGCCGACTCGATCAGTGGAAAGGCATCATTCAGCTTCTAAGCAGTTGAGTCGGCGGGCTGGATTGGCTGATGGGGGAGAAGGAGGAGTTGTTAGTGGTTGGTTTGATTTCAAAAAATTGAAATCAATTTAGGGTTTGTGTGGTTTGGTTTGGGGTTTGATTTTAGGGTTATGAGATTGAGAATTGCAAAATTAGAATTTGGGGCAAAATTTAAGCATTTGAACCGGGTCAATTGAAATTGAGCCAACAAGAAATTTTTCGAACCGACAAAATTTGACCCAATTATTTGACATTTGAGCCGGCCGACTGGTAGTTCAAAGCATGATGGAGTCGGCGGGCTCAAAGTATCAGAAGATTTTACTGAAAAATTTTGATGATTGAGTCGGCCGACTGGATTTATGAAGAGGGTTTGATTGGGTGGGCTAAAAGGAACATCGAGTCGGCCGACTGAATCTTATAGAGAAAAATGAGTCGGCCGACTCAGGGCATCAGAGCTTTTTGAGCGAATGAAGGAGTGCTGGGTCGGCCGACTGGATTACCAGGCATTGAATGAGTCGGTCGACTGGAAAGCTCAGAAGGAGATTTGCTCTAGGCTTGACTCCACACTTAGAAATTTTACCCCGCATTCATGAACAAGCATCACCCAATATTCATATGAATTCAATTCAAACATAGTCATGCTTCACCGAGAAATCACTAGCATAAACACATTTTGCAATAAAACGCAAGCTAGGATCAGAGACCCCACACTTAAAACATCACCATCACCTAGATAATTCATGCGAGCAAAATTCCACACCAAACACACCTAATCATGCAATTTAAACCATCCTAGCGCCGTGCTTTCATACAAAGTTCAAATTTCACGTGCCAAACATATAGGAAGTTAATTTTGCGTAGATGGACAACTCACAAACCGGGCTACCTCCCGTAAGGTGCCTAGTTTAACGTCTTGGCAAAGACCGAGCTGAGGCTTGATATGTATAGAAGCACACTAAGGGAAGTCCCGAGCGGGATCCCTTCCCTAGCGGTATAGCGTATAGCATTCACGAGGGTGCTTCCACTAGGTTTTGGTCTCCGTTGTTGGCATGATAGATTTTGACCCTTTGCCCATTTGCTTTGAACAAATTCCCTTGATTTCCAATTAGCTCTAGGTGGCCATCATTAAAAACTTCATGAATTCTGTATGGTCCAGACCACTTAGACTTGAACTTCCCTGGAAACAACTTGTACCTTGAATTGAACACCAGAACATTATCTCCTTCCGAGAACTGTTTCTTTATAAGAAGTTTATCGTGCCACTTCCGAGTTCTCTCCTTATAAATCCTTGAACTTTCATAGGAGTCTAGCCTGATTTCATCTAGCTCGTTCCGTTGAAGGAGCCTTTTCTCTCCTGAAGCCTTCCTGTCGAAATTCAACTCTTGAATGGCCCACATGGCTTTATACTCAAGCTCCAACTGGAAGATGGCAAGATTTGCCATATACTAGCCGGAATGGAGACGTCCCAATCGGCGTTTTGAAGGTGGTTCTATATGCCCAAAGCGCATCGTCAAGCTTTAATGCCCAATCCTTCCTTGACTTACCAACTGTCTTTGTCAAGATATTCTTTATCTCTCGGTTTGATACCTCAACTTGACCATTTGCTTGGGGGTGATATGGGATGGAGCACCTATGGAAAATCCCATATTTCTTAAGCATAGACTCAAATCCTCTTTCTTTGAAATGGGAGCCATTGTCGTTAATCACCGCCCTTGGCATTCCAAATCTTGTGAAGATAATTTTCTTGAACATCTTGATCACCACTTTCGCATCACAAGAAGGGGAGGCTATGGCCTCAACCCATTTGGACACGTAGTCCACCGCTACTAGAATGAAAGAATTCCCTTGAGACGAAGGTAGGGGTCCCATGAAATCTACGCCCCATACATCAAAAATCTCCACTTCTAAAATTCCCTTTTGAGGCATTTCATCCCTTCTAGCAATGTTGCCCGTCCTTTGACATTCGTTGCAAGATTTGACGAATTCATACGTGTCCTTGAATATGTTGGGCCAATAAAATCCCGATTGAAGTACCTTAGATGTGGTCTTCGAAGTTGAACCGTGCCCACCATAAGAAGAAGAGTGACAACAAGCTATAATTCCTTTCGCGTCGTCCTTGGTCACACACTTTCTATATATCCCATCGGCGCATAGCTTGTACAAGAACGGATCATCCCAAAAGTATCTTGAAACGTCGTGCAAGAACTTCCTCCTTTGATTATGATCGAGGTCATTAGGGAGGATGTTGCACGTCAAATAGTTCACATAATCCGCGTACCATGGGGCATCATCATTGACACTTAGCAAATATTCTCCGAGAAAAGAGTCTCGTATAAGTGTTGAGAACCATTTTGTATCATAATGCTCAATTCTCGAGAGATGATCCGCGACTACATTTTCGACCCCTTTTTTGTCCTTGATCTCAATATGGAACTCTTGCAAAAGAAGAACCCAACGAATAAGTCTTGGTTTTGCATCTTTCTTAGCCATCACATACTTAATAGCTGCGTGATCCGTGTAGACGATCGTCTTGGACCCAACAAGGTATGGTCTAAATTTTTCAAAGGCATACACCACGGCTAGCAACTCCTTCTCGGTTGTGGTGTAATTCGATTGAGCATTATTAAGCACCTTGCTCACATAGTAGACTACATGGAGTCTCTTATCCACCCTTTGTCCCAAGATGGCTCCAATAGCAAAGTCGCTTGCATCGCACATAAGCTCGAATGGAAGATCCCATTTTGGTGGTTGCACTATGGGTGCCGATACAAGAGCTTTCTTGAGCTTTTCAAATGCTTCTAAGCATCCTTCGTCAAAGTCGAATTTCACATCATTGCATAGGAGATGAGTAAGCGGCTTGGCAATCTTTGAGAAGTCCTTTATAAATCTTCGGTAAAAACCGGCATGCCCTAGGAAACTTCTAACTCCTTTTTGATCTTTTGGTGGTGGAAGTTGCTCAATAACTTGAACTTTTGCTTTATCAACTTCCACACCTCTACTAGACACCATATGCCCAAGCACAATTCCCTCTTGAACCATAAAATGGCACTTTTCCCAATTTAGCACCAAACCCGTTTCAATGCACCTAGCAAGAACATGAGAAAGATTAGTAAGGCATTCATCAAATGAAGTCCCATGGATAGAGAAGTCATCCATGAAAACTTCCATGCATTTCTCAATGTAGTCACTAAAGATAGACATCATGCATCTTTGAAATGTTCCCGGTGCATTGCATAACCCAAAGGGCATGCGTCTAAATGCAAAAGTTCCATAAGGACATATAAAAGTAGTCTTTCTTTGGTCATCCGGCAAAATGGGAATTTGATGAAATCCACTATAACCATCTAGGAAACAAAATTACTCGTGTCCCGCAAGTCTTTCTAGCATTTGGTCAATAAAAGGGATGGGAAAGTGATCTTTCTTAGTTGCTTTATTCAATTTCCTATAATCAATGCACATCCTCCATCCATTTACAGTTCTAGTAGGGACCAACTCTCCCTTATTGTTTTGCACAACCGTAAGTCCTCCCTTTTTGGGGACGACATGGATGGGGCTTACCCATTCCGAATCCGGGACCGAATAAATGATTCCCGCGTCTCTTAGCTTAGTAATTTCTTTAAAAACCACTTCGCTAAGATTAGGGTTCAATCTCCTTAGAAACTCTCTAGAAGGTTTTGCATTTTCATTTACATTTATCCTATGCATGCATAGCAAAGGGCTAATTCCCTTTAGATCGTCAATTGAGTACCCCAAAGCTTTTTTATTGTTTTTCAAGACATGCAAAAGTTTGGAGGTTTCATTCTCATTCAAGTTTGCACCAACAATGACCGGGTGCGTAGAATTAGACCCAAGAAACTCATACCTTAGATTCGAAGGTAGAGGTTTTAACTCTCCTTCGAATTCCTTACCTTTCGGCACTTGGTTTCCTTCACCTTGACAATCATCAAACAATTTTTCTCCTTCGGCCCAAGACAAGCCACACATTTCCTCATCTTCCATTTCCATAAGTGAGGAAAAATGCATACTAGAATCATCTAAGTCCATGACTTCACTTTCAAAAGATGTTAGCTCAAGATTTTCACAAGATATGTCAAGCAAATTGCATTCAAAAGACGAAATGGGAGTTTTCATGGCATTTTTCAAAAAAAATTTCAACTTTTCATCCCCTATCTTCAATTCAATAGACCCTTCACCACATCTAATGACCGCTTCAACGGTGTTAAGAAAAGGTCTACCAAGAATAATGGGCATTTCTTGCTCCACATCCATTTCTAGCACATAGAAGTCCACGGGAATAAAGAATTTACCAACTTTAATAGGCACATCCCTAAGAACTCCCCTAGGGATTCTAAAACTTCTATCGGCTAGTTTCAATGAAATGGTAGTAGGGTGGAGTTCTCCTACATCAATTTGCTCAAACAAAGAATAGGGAATTAAAGAAATGCTAGCTCCCAAGTCACACAATGCCCTATCAATTTCAATCTTTCCTAAAGAGATAGGAATAGAAAATGACCCATTGTCTTGCATCTTTTTAGGCATACGACTTTGCACAATTGCACTACACTCCGCATTCAAAGCTATCATGCTAGATTCCTCAATCACTCTACGGTTTGACACAATATCCTTCAAGAATTTAGCATAGGTAGGGTTTTGAGTAATTACCTCATGGAAGGGGAGCGTGACGTATAATTTCTTTAACATCTCCACAAACCTTTGAAAGTGAGCATCGAGCTTGCTTTTGTTCAATCTTTGAGGGAAAGGCACCATGGGCACATACTTCCTCATTAGAATTGGCTCTTCGTGCTCCTTTTCCTCCTCTATGGGAGCTTGAGGCTCCTCTTCCGAATTTTCCTTGGCGTTTTCTCCTTTCACTTCTTTGCCCTTCAAACTAGGTTTCCCTTGAGGGGTAGGCAATACCTTACCATTCTTCAATGTGATGGCTTCAACATGTTCAATTGAATTGACATCCGGTTGGGAGGGAAGTTTCCCCATTTGCCTCAATGCTATGGCTTGTTGAGCACTCTCTTTAGAGAGTCTTTTGTTCTCGGCCGATATTTCATCCATCTTGGCCTCCAATTTTTTGGTGTTCTCTAGCATTTGTGCCATCATCGCCATCATAGGGTTATCTTGAGAGTTAGAGGAAGAATTTCCTTGGTCATTTGTATTAGGCTTGGCTTGATAGGGCCTTTGGTAGTTTCCTTGAGAATATTGGGAATTTTGATTCGAGCCTTGGCCTTGATTTGAGTAGGAATTCTGCCCTTGGTTCGAATATGAGTTTTGTCCTTGATTTTGATTAGAGCTAGAACCATACCCTTGCCTTTGATTATTCCCTTGATAATTGCTTTGATAATTTCCTTGCCCTTGAGGCCTTGAAGTGAAGTTAGAATCATTAGACATCCTCTTTTGTGGAGGCTCATAATTTCTAGTGGTAGGATTCGCATTTTGATTGTAGTTTCTTTGTTGGTTGACAAAATGCGCCTCCTCATAGCCATCATCATCTTCTTCATATTTCCCTTCGGGGCAATTTTTGGTAGAGTGCCTTGTACTAGAACACAAGAAGCATGATTGGTGCGCCGAGACTCTTTCCTTTTCAGCTTTAGCCTTTGTTGCCTCGACGGAGTTCACCATGCTTATCATAGACTCCATCCTCTTTGATAACCCATTAATTTGCTCTTTCGTTGCATAATTCGAGGAATCATCTCTTGACTTGGCCATCTTTTTGTGGTCTACTCCTTGGTATTTATCGGAGTTTGAAGCTATTTTGTCCACAACCTTAAAACCTTGATTAGCCGGTAACTCCATTATGGCGCCTCCACTAGCCGTGTCCATTTGGTTCTTAGCTTCCTTATTCATCCCCAAGTAGAAGTATCTCATTAGATCGGCCTTTCTAAAATTGTGGTGAGGGCACTCCCTCAAGTAATGTTTAAACCGGTCATAAGCTTGGTGGAAGAGCTCGTTGTCTTTTTTAGAGAACGTAAGGATGAAGTCTGTAAACTTTTTTGTTCTAGATGGAGGATAAAACTTGTTTAGAAAAGAGGTAGCCAAATGGTCCCAAGTACGAAACGTCCCCGGTTCATGATTTTGTAGCCATTCCTTGGCATCTCCATATAGCGACGAAGGAAATAATTTCAAGTAGACATATTCAACGGGTGTATTCCTCGGCTTATAGGTCCGGCAATATTCTTGAAAGTTGGTTAGATGAGTGGAGGGATTCCCGGCCCCTTGAAATTGATCATTGGTAACCATGTGCACTAGGGATGATTTCACGTCGAAATCAAAAGCGTCTTCGTCGGGAGGCATAATAACTGAACCATTTCCCTCGAGGGTGGGAGTCATGTAATCTCCCACGGGCCTCTCATCCTCTTCCTCTTCGTCGTATCTATAGTTTCTCTCTTCTCTGTGATGGACACGAGGATTCCGAGCGGGGCGTCTATCATCCTCATTATAATTGTCGTTTCTAGCGGGAGGATCTTCTATTCCATCCCCATCAATTCGACGATCACGGTTATCCCTTTGAAGAACCGGGCGGTTCTCATTTTCATCTTCCATAATAAGTTCTTGTCTTTGATCTTGGATACCCGGTGGAGCAATAGGAACCAATGGAGGTAGAGGGTTCTTATGAGGTCTCCCTCTCCCTCTCTTGACGGTAGGTTGAGAAGGTCTAGAAGTACTTGAAGAAGAACCGGTTGCTACGTGTTTCTTTCCTTCAAATCTTGTGTTCATTCAATTGCCTGCGAGAACTAAAGAAATTCTTAGCAATGAGCGGCAAAAGAAACAAACACAATCAAGATCAACACAAGCAATGGCTACCAAGTAAGGAAAAGCAAACAAAACTAGATAATCTAATAGCACGATAGTTAATTAACCTATCCCCGGCAACGGCGCCATTTGATCAGTCGTAATTTAGGGTAAAATATTCGATAAGTGAATCAAATACTTATGCTAATCACGTTAAATAAAAACATTTATATTTTGACTCGGGAAACCCAAGGTCATACCCAAGAGATAGGTGATTAAACTAATTGTGCTATAGATAAAAGCTAGATTGTCAATGGTTTTGGGGGGGGGGGGTTTGTTCCTTTTAAAGGATGATAGCCAATTTTAGCTATCCCAAGAGAGGTTTAATCAACAAAAAGAGTTAACAATCAATTCAAAAATGACTAGGGATCTAATCTTCCACCTAAACAATTGTGACGGTAAAATAGGACACCATTGATGAAATCACATGCACATATTTGGAATTTAGCCATGTAACGTTAATATTAAGTTCAACTCACGCTCCAACTTAGTACTAAGAGGTTACATCTCGCATAATGCCTCACACTCACGCTCTATTGGCATTATAGAATATAATTATCTAGTCTCACACTCACGCTTTATTGACTAGGCAATCATACTCTTGTTAAGTTCAAGCCATTCTCATTAGGTTAAGAGTGTCATCCAACTAACACAAAATCCTAATGTTTCTTCATTTAGGTCAACTGAAATTATGCTTTTCAACGCAAGTTACTTCAAGCATGAAATCAAGTAAAGTTCCCATTGAGGCATTTTCACAAACACCTAATAGGCAACTCTAAACATTAAGTTCAAATGAGGAAGAATCATGTGCAAATCATTCATCAAAGGCATCCATAATGATTATAACGTCTCAAACATGTTTAGGGGATTCATAGATCCCCAATCAAGGTCACTACTCACTCATATTGAGTATACAAGCAAAAACAATGAAGGAGAATGAGTTTAGGAGTCTAGAACCAATTTTTAGGTTGAAAAGTATGAGAATCCTTGTTGTTGATCTTGATCTTCACTTAATCCACCTTGAAACTTGTGCCAAGAGCTCTTCAAAATTCGTGCCAAAAATCCCCCCAAAAAGCCCTCTTTGTTTTCATCTCAAACTTTCTATTTATAGTCCAAAGTAGGGTTTCCGGTACTGTAGCAGATCTGAGTCGGCGGGCTCAACTGGCAAGAAGGAAATCCAGGCGGCCGGCTCGATCAGGGGAATTCTTCGCTCAAGTTTCTGAATGGTTGAGGCGGCGGGCTGGACTGCTAGGCAATATTTGAGTCGGCCGACTCGATCAGTGGAAAGGCATCATTCAGCTTCTAAGCAGTTGAGTCGGCGGGCTGGATTGGCTGGCAAGGTTTGAGTCGGCCGACTCAAAGGCTCAGAGCCTTTAGCTTCTCATTCACCACTTCAGTCGGTCGGCTCATATTAAGACCAATATTTGAGCCCGCCGACTGGGTCTTCATCCCGGGCACTTTTTGCTCCAAAAGCTCGGTTTTGCTCCAAAATCACTGCTCACTTGTGTTCTTAGCTTAAACGCTGTAATTTGCCTGAAAATGAACCACAAAGCGTCAAATAGCAAGTGAAATTGTGATAAAATGATCGAAACAATAAGCGTGGCGGTTGCCTAAAGTGCATATGTTTCAGTGCCATCAAAAATTTTCGTACTATTTTTCAGAAAAACCTTAAGTCAGGCTCCTCTTCTCTTACGGGTCATTCTCTAATCCTTGGCACTTGAGAATGAGCTTTGCACCAAGAGCCCATGGACTATCCCCAGATAGCATAGGTGAATGGCGAGCATGTTTTGTGTAACTATTCATGTTCTTTATACGTTGCAATAGAGCTATCTAGAACATGTGATTAGTCGATTGCTAGCCGTGTGTACTGACCGTTTGAATGCATAACTCGCATAATCTATGATTGTCTGAAAACTTTGATGAAGATGTTTGACTTGAAGTTGAGGTAACACGATGAATCCGAGGTATGACATGACTTTACTGTGACTCGTTGAGCATCATTCATGCATACACGTTAGTTAGTTGTGCAGGGGATTTGTAGGTAGTCCCATTCCTGAAAACCTTCACGAGACTATACTCGTCCTACTAGGGCAGCCTATAGGTTTAAAGGCTTGATGCATACGCTAAATGCATTCGTGTCCTCTACGACAGTGAGTTATCTTTTTATTTTTTGTTTTAGTTAGAATTGATCACATGACACTTGAGTGGGTAGCTTTGAAACATATGGTCGTTGAGCATTATATTCACTCGTGTATTTATTCTGCCATTTTTTCAACATTTGTTCGGGACGAACAAATCTAAAGTGTGGAGTGTTTTGATCAGTCAATATTTTGACTGATTATTCGCTACATTTGATGAAGGATAGCACTCGTTCTCCGGGCAAATTGTCTCTATTTGATGTCTTTCTCTAGTGTTTCAGGTATTTCCCTCCTCCAGAGCTAACAAACGACGAAATAACGAAGAATTGAGGAAAATCAGTCAAAATCCAGCATAAGGGTCGTAGCCCCGTGACGCACCTCTTGGTCACGGGTGTTACGAGCGTCACGGACCGATCCAGAGCAGCGTAGAACTGAAGCAATCGAGTACCCCGTGACGCACCTCTTGGTCACGGGAGTTACGGGCGTCACGGGCTGGATCAGGAGATGCGAAGATTGGTGACTCCCCGTGACAGCCCGTGCTGGATCGTGATGACGTCGGGTCACGGGCACCGTCAGGAGAATTTTTTAGCTGATTTCCAAAAATCAATTTTGGGCTTTCTGGCCTTTTTGGACGATCTATAAAAGGAAACACGACCAGATTAGACAGGTGTGCTTATTTCGAGAGAAGATAACCCTAACTTGGGAGAGAAGACAAAGCTTTAATCGTGAGGATCATCGAGCTTCAATCGTTTACGGTTTTCTCGTTTCTTTCCTTCCTTATACACTGTTTTTGGTTTAATCACCATGAATAGTGAGTAGTTGACAATTCGCTTGTCGTCAGAGCAAATTGTACTAATAAATTTATAAAGTCCGCTACTCGCGACTACTGGGTAGAAGTGGTAAGTAGGGGTCGAACCCAAGGGAATTAGGGGGATACGTTGTTCTTTTACTAACAGGGACGTGTTTTAGGATGATTGAGATTTTAGCGCGAGTAATTAAACTACTGTTTTTGGTTTTTTGGGTTTTTTGTGCGGAAAAGTAAATACAGAAATTAAATACTGAAAGTAAATACTGAAAGTAAAGAGATAAGGGTTAGAAGACTTACAGTGGGTGATGCGTGATTGCGATTCCTCCAGTTGTTGAGCGGTTGATGGTTGTGGTTGATCGGGACAGTTATACTAGGAAAGTAAATACATGGGGTTTTTGTGATTGAAAGAAAGTATTCGGTTTCAGGTACTCTTGTATTATTTATAATACACCGTTAGTAACTTTTCTAAGTATTCAAAGATGAATCGAGGCCCTTTCGTAGCGCAAGACTTGCAACATCGTTTAAAGCAACCCTTGTTCTACTTCAGACTAATTCCTCCTTTCGAAGTATCTTAGCCTTCTGTGCATCCACCTGATCTCACAGGTACGATTGACCAAGTGGTGTTTTAGATATGTCGAACTCCTCAGATAAGCTTTGCCCTTTCGTAGCATCCACTTACCCGAGTATGTTCACGAACCCCACGGAAGAGTTTTGCCCTTTCGTAGCATCCACTCAACCTTGGAAATTCTGACTATAAATGGCACATAGAACAAGTTTTGAATACAAAGAAATGAAACTAAAAGATATTACAACATTATATAATACAAGAAAATACCTTCCACCGAATGAAGAGTTTAGCTACGAATATCCATAGAGGTGGATACCATAGCTAAATACTCGGGGGTTTTTGAAAACAGTAAGAGGGAAAGGGGTGGAATACTCAAGAACCAACAGGAGTATTCTTAATTTCCTACTGAATACTCAAGAACCAACAGGAGTATTCTCTATAGTATAATACTCAAGAACAAACAGGAGTATTATTTCATAAACCGAACAAACTTACAAAGTAACCAAACTTAGAGAGATAAGTGTTTTGTGTATGGATTGATGATACAAAAGAGGAGGAGGGCTCTCATATTTATAGGCTAGGAGGAGGAGGATGAAGGGTGGAGATGGAGCCATGTGCATTTGCATCCAAGGGTGGAGGAGGAGGGGAGGAGCATGTGGAGGAGAGGCCACCACTTGTCATCTTCTTGTGGTGGAGCTCAAAGCCACCGGTGGCTTTTGGAGAGGAGGAAGGAGGAGCCGCCACTTGGAGGGAGGAGAGTGGAGGAGGGTGGTTGTGAGGGGGAAGCCGCCGGTCACCATGGAGGAGGAAAGGGAGGAGCAACCCATGAGTCATCCTTTTCACCTAGTGACTCATCCTTCTTCCTAAAGCCACGGGTCATCCTTGTACATGGATGAGTCTTTGACGGTTTTGTACTGTCTTCACAAAACTATCAGTCCAATTTCACTCCAGGCTGTCTTTGATAATTCCTCATTTGGATTTAATTTGAGTAATTCATCGTCAGGATCTTGAGATTTCTTCGTTCAGTGCTTGATCTTGACCTTCAATTGACTCTTGATATCTTTTCAGCATAAAATCCTCTCCTTAGCGTGTTTTCACTTTTATCTCTCAATTGCCCTGTGGAAATATTTCGAGACTAACACGTAGAAGTTAGATAGACAAACAGTCTAATTTGGTGGGTTTAACTGTATTTATGATGCATACAATTATGGTCCATCAGATCACCCCACACTTTTAGTTGTTCGTCCCGAACAATGCTATTAAGGGGCGGCACTAAGTAAGCTTGTTGAAATATGAAAATTAGACTGTGGTACTTGATTTCTCCTAATTCATGCATTACTACTTATTGCCAAATTAAACTGCGTAAATAAATAGAAGAAACTTGATACTTGTACCTTCGTGCCGAGATGCAAATTATTTTGGATGTTTCGGGAGATAGCCCTTTTCAGGCTCCTGGACTACACCTTCGGGACCGTCTCGCACTATATGGTTTTCTTGTAGCTTTCTCTAGCACGTGATTCGATTCGGGTTTCAGTGAGTTGAGCCTTTTTTTGATTTTCTTTTTTCTTCTTTGGCGAGGGACTAGCTTTTTGTAGTGATTCTTCCTTTGGCTTTATGATCTGTCTTTTTTGAGTGCTTCACTTTTGCTCGGTTAAAACCTTCACAATTTTGGGCCTTAGGCCTTTTTGATTTTCTTCTTTGAGTTTTTTGCTTCTTTGTGACTTGCTAGTCCATTTTCTCAGCCTTTTTGGGAGGTCCAATCATCGCCCGCAAGCCTATGGAAATACCTCCCCGCTCCTCTTGTCTTCATCGTTTCGCGCGGGTCAAGATGAGGGTCGCTCATTTATTTTCTCGGCTATTTTGACTAGAGAGAGGACGGTCTGATTCCCGTCCTCGCCTTTGCATAGATGCTTCTTGGCGGAGTTGACTTCAATTATTCACTGAACCCCGAAGTACAGCCTCCACTGACTTCGAAACCCATATAGTTTGATCTGATCCTTCAAGTGCTTGCCAAGCCCCTCTAGGGCAATTTCTATCAACTCCACATCCCTAGGTTATCTCAGCACAAAGGGACAAATGAGAAGTTACATTCTAAGTTTTTAAACAGTTTGCATTTTCATAAGGTTGATGCATGAATTATGATCTATCTTTTTCACATTCTAAAGTTCATAATTCCAAAAAGATACTACTAAAAAAAGAAAAAACATGCAGTTGGTTCTCACCCCACACTTTTGAACGAAGGCAAGCCTTAGTTCAAAAGTCATGCAATATATACAGGAGAAGGAAATGACATTAAGGAAAAAGAAGAACAGAACTCCCTTTAAGGTGTCGAGTGAACGACATGGCATGAGGCTGGATAATCGAGGGAGTTCAGCTGGGGCCTCGAACTCTCAGCGTAGGCCCGGTAAATTCACGGAAGCTGCCTGGCTGATCCGATCTTGCTCCAAAAACTTAATTCCTACATGAAAGACATTCCTTCTAGACAAAAAGTGGGTGAGAGCGCTTATTGGAAATTTAAATAACAGAAAGTAAGATAGTGTCGGGTTACCTCCCGACCAGTGCACTTGTTTAACGTCGTTGGCTCGACAGTACCTCGTTTTGGATCATTGGTTGGGATCCCATGGGTGGCTCAGGTCAAACTTCGCCACTATTCTTGTGTTGCTTCCGGTACTCTCCATGTCTGATTCTTCTGATGGTTCAGGAGTCTCTTCTGATGGCTCGGATGTGACTTCCAATGTGGGCTCTTTCTCGGAGCCTTCTGTATCTGATTCGTTCATCACATCCTCTGCAATGTCCCTCTCTGGACTGGCCTCATCCCTTCGTATCCCTTTATTAGGTCGAGACCTTGGCCTTCGTATCGCGGTTCCGGCCAAGCTGTCTATCACATCCCATATTTGAAGTAGGGATAAGTGCGTGGTCGTTCCTCCCACTGCGTTATTGATCCTTGAGAACTCATCAGCCCTCATCCCACAAAGGAATTTTTGAAGAAGAAAAACCTCCGTGAATCCATGGTGCGGGCAGCGTGAGACGATGGTGTTATAATTCGTGTAGTATTCGCCCAATGTCTCATCCCGGGATTGTTGAAGGTTCGCGATCTTTTCTCGGGTTTGTTGTCGTAAGGATGGGGGAGAGAATTCTTTCAGGAATGGAATGCTAATGTCCATGAAATATCTAGCATTCATAGCAGTTGATGTGTAATACCAGATTGTCGCGAAGTCAGTTAGAGAGAATTTGAAGCAGTTAAGCTTAAATTCTTCTAACGTTTCATTATTAGGTTTTATGTGCTGACAAACATGGTGAAAGTTTCGGCAGTGCTGAACTGGATCTTCTCCATCCGTACCTCCGAACAGTGGAAGGTGTCGTGTCGTCCATGCATACGAAGGTGGTTGCGGCATGGGGTCATGTGAGGTGAAGAACAACTTATCCGATTAATTAACTAATTCCCCGGCAACGGCGCCAATTTGACAATTCGCTTGTCGTCAGAGCAAATTGTACAAATAAATTTATAAAGTCCGCTACTCGCGACTACTGGGTAGAAGTGGTAAGTAGGGGTCGAACCCAAGGGAATTAGGGGGATACGTTGTTCTTTTACTAACAGGGACGTGTTTTAGGATGACTGAGATTTTAGCGCGCGTAATTAAACTACTGTTTTTTGGTTTTTTGGGTTTTTTGTGCGGAAAAGTAAATACAGAAATTAAATACTGAAAGTAAATACTGAAAGTAAAGAAATAAGGGTTAGAAGACTTACAGTGGGTGATGCGTGATTGCGATTCCTCCGGTTGTTGAGCGGTTGATGGTTGTGGTTGATCTGGACAGTTATACTAGGAAAGTAAATACAGGGGGTTTTTGTGATTGAAAGAAAGTATTCGGTTTCAGGTACTCTTGTATTATAACATGTATATAATAAACCGTTAGTAACTTTTCTAAGTATTCAAAGATGAATCGAGGCCCTTTCGTAGCGCAAGACTTGCAACATCGTTTAAAGCAACCCTTGTTCTACTTCAGACTAATTCCTCCTTTCGAAGTATCTTAGCCTTCTGTGCATCCACCTGATCTCACAGTTACGATTGACCAAGTGGTGTTTTAGATAAGTCGAACTCCTCAGATAAGCTTTGCCCTTTCGTAGCATCCACTTACCCGAGTATGTTCACGAACCCCACGGAAGAGTTTTGCCCTTTCGTAGCATCCACTCAACCTTGGAAATTCTGACTATAAATGGCACATAGAACAAGTTTTGAATACAAAGAAATGAAACTAAAAGATATTACAACATTATATAATACAAGAAAATACCTTCCACCGAATGAAGAGTTTAGCTACGAATATCCATAGAGGTGGATACCATAGCTAAATACTCGGGGGTTTTTGAAAACAGTAAGAGGGAAAGGGGTGGAATACTCAAGAACCAACAGGAGTATTCCCAATTTCCTACTGAATACTCAAGAACCAACAGGAGTATTCTCTATAGTATAATACTCAAGAACAAATAGGAGTATTATTTCATAAACCGAACAAACTTACAAAGTAACCAAACTTAGAGAGATAAGTGTTTTGTGTATGGATTGATGATACAAATGAGGAGGAGGGCTCTCATATTTATAGGCTAGGAGGAGGAGGATGAAGGGTGGAGATGGAGCCATGTGCATTTGCATCCAAGGGTGGAGGAGGAGGGGAGGAGCATGTGGAGGAGAGGCCACCACTTGTCATCTTCTTGTGGTGGAGCTCAAAGCCACCGGTGGCTTTTGGAGAGGAGGAAGGAGGAGCCGCCACTTGGAGGGAGGAGAGTGGAGGAGGGTGGTTGTGAGGGGGAAGCCGCCGGTCACCATGGAGGAGGAAAGGGAGGAGCAACCCACGAGTCATCCTTTTCACCTAGTGACTCATCCTTCTTCCTAAAGCCACGGGTCATCCTTGTACATGGATGAGTCTTTGACGGTTTTGTACTGTCTTCACAAAACTATCAGTCCAATTTCACTCCAGGCTGTCTTTGATAATTCCTCATTTGGATTTAATTTGAGTAATTCATCGTCTCTTCGTTCAGTGCTTGATCTTGACCTTCAATTGACTCTTGATATCTTTTCAGCATAAAATCCTCTCCTTAGCGTGTTTTCACTTTTATCTCTCAATTGCCCTGTGGAAATATTTCGGGACTAACACGTAGAAGTTAGATAGACAAACAGTCTAATTTGGTGGGTTTAACTGTATTTATGATGCATACAATTACGGTCCATCAGTAGTCCTCTTATTCTGGGATCCTACGGATCCCGTGCTATGTAACCCTAACTCTCATGTGTTCAATTGAAGTTTATTATTTATGCGATTCGATTATTCAATTTCAATGTGTGCTTAATACTATCGTTCTATGCATGTAGTTACATCAAAGGGTATGTTTGCATTGATAGAACGTATTTAGGTTATATGCCGAAAGGTGGATGGGCCCTAGGGATTAACGGGATTGCATAAAATTGATGTTAGGTCATGTTTACATGAATTAATAGGAAAACCTTTAATTTAATAATCAAAATCGTTGATAATCCGTGGATGGGCGGCGTTCAACGATTGAGATTAATCTAGACAATGATCCGTGGATGGGCGGCTTGTCTAGTGTTATTTCGGTTATATTCCATATTCGATAGCATGAATAATTAACGTAACATGATTGCATGATTAGTGGGGTTAGCACGGGTGAAGTATGGGTTCTGGGATTCTTTCTCTGATAAAAACACAACATTTAATTTTCTGCAATTAATTTTTTGTTATTTAATTTCCGCAATTTTCGTGAAAACAAAAACCGTTTTTACAAAGTTCAATCGGAATAGCTAAATAGGTCACACCGTTTGCTAGTATTCACACGCACTGCTCCTAGGATCGACCCTTGGCTTACCAAGGTTTATAAATTTTGTTTGACTGCAATTGAACCCCTAAAACTTATAATTTGACTACTATCCCTCCTCCAGAGCCAACAAACGACGAAATAACGAAGAATCGAGGAAAATCAGTCAAAATCCAGCATAAGGGCCGTAGCCCTGAGATGCACCTCTTGGTCACGGGTGTTACGGGCGTCACGGACCGATCCAGAGCATCGTAGAACTGAAGCAATCGAGTACCCCGTGACGCACATCTTGGTCACGGGCGTTACGGGCGTCACGGGCTGGATCAGGAGATGCGAAGATTGGTGACTGCCCGTGACAGCCCGTGCTGGACCGTGACGACGTCGGGTCACGGGCACCGTCAGGAGAATTTTTCAGCTGATTTCCAAAAATCAATTTTGGACTTTCTGGCTTTTTTGGACGATCTATAAAAGGAAACACGACCAGATTAGACAGGTGTGCTTATTTCGAGAGAAGATAACCCTAACTTGGGAGGGAAGACAAAGCTTTCATCGTGAGGATCATCGAGCTTCAATCGTCTACGTTTTACTCGTTTCTTTCCTTCCTTATACACTATTTTTGGTTTAATCACCATGAATAGTGAGTAGTCCTCTTATTCTGGGATCCTACGGATCCCGTGCTATGTAACCCTAACTCTCATGTGATCAATTGAAGTTTATTATTTATGCGATTCGATTGTTCAATTTCAATGTGTGCTTAATACTATCGTTCTATGCATGTATTTACATCAAAGGGTATGTTTGCATTGATATAACGTATTTAGGTTATATGCCGAAAGGTGGATGGGCCCTAGGGATTAACCGGATTGCATGAAATTGATGTTAGGTCATGTTTACATGAACTAATAGGAAAACCTTTAATTTAATAAATCAAAATCGTTGATAATCCGTGGATGGGCGGCGTTCAACGATTGAGATTAATCTAGACAATGATCCGTGGATGGGCGGCTTGTCTAGTGTTATTTCGGTTATATTCCATATTCGATAGCATGAATAATTAATGTAACATGATTGCATGATTAGTGGGGTTAGCACGGGTAAAGTATGGGTTCTGGGATTCTTTTTCTGATAAAAACACAACATTTAATTTTCTGTAATTAATTTTTTGTTATTTAATTTCCGCAATTTTCATGACAACAAAAACCATTTTTACAAAGTTCAATCGGAATAGCTAAATAGGTCACACCGTTTGCTAGTATTCACACGCACTGCTCCTAGGATCGACCCTTGGCTTACCAAGGTTTATAAATTTTGTTTGACTGCAATTGAACCCCTAAAACTTATAATTTGCTACAAACATATATATCCTTTGTTGAACTCTAGTACTTTGTTTTTGAACTATGGCTAATATTTTGTAATCCCTTGTCAATTTGTGGTTAAAAGGGGGAGTAGTTGCGGAGTTTGAAAACTCCTTAAAAGATTTGTTTGTGTTTATTGTTAGTCATGTTATCAGAGTTTGAAATCTCTTTAAAAGATTCGGGTAGCGCTTATATTCTTCGGAGTTTGAAATCTCCTCAAAGATTTGTGTGGTAGCTTGTAGCTAGTAGCACAGCTTGGGAGTTTGAAACCTCCTTCAAAAATTCAATTGTAAGAGTAGTACATGTAGATTATAGGTAGTAGTTTTGAATGCCAAGGGGGAGATTGTTAAATTTATGGCATGTAGTTTGGCAAAACTTAGTGTAGTTGTTCAAGCTGTTGATCAAGACTGGAAGAGACAACTGTCCTGGAACAAGTTGAAGCAGAAGGAATGTTTCCTAATTCAGATTAGGAAACACATTCGACCGTTAAAGATCAAGGCGGTTGCATATGGAAGGACAGAAGTTGCAAGTTTCCTATTTCAGATTAGGAAACTTGTTTCAACCGACGTAGCACAACTTAAACGCGATAGATATATCCTAGATTGGATTTGGCAAATCGGTGCTTGATGATTATCGAAGATATCTAAAGAGTCGGTTGAGAGTTACTTGTGCTTAAAGATATCTTAGCAAATAAGATAATTAAAGGTTTCTTAAACGAGATTGAAGATATATTGGAGGATTATCTACAAGATATATGCGCAAGATATTAGGAAAGATTTCCTAAAGATATAGGCGGTTGAGATTAGGAATCCTACTCAATTTAGGGTTTCTACCGCACTATATAATGAGGGCTGATGTCCTCATTCTACTTAGCACTCACAGATAAATTACTTACGCTTACATTCATTGAAGGGAGGTGGAGGATATCGGCCGGTGAATTAATCGTCACTGATTACTCATGGCACTCGGATTTAGTCTGTTCTAGTGCTCGGCAGACTGATCGTAGAACAACATTCAAGCTTCACGCACTGGTGTTCTGTTGCGCATTCGGGAGAAGGCGCTGATTCTCTTGGAGGATCATATTGGTGGATACGGAGGAGGAGCTCAGATCTAGGGGAGACCTAGTTTGCAATTGCTAGAGTGCTCGAGGCTCAGGTTGTTTAAGAGGGAGTTTGTTAACGGTAAAAAGATGTACTCGCAATACACATCATTAGTGAATTGCTATCCACCGGGCTAAGAGACAGCCCTCAGACGTAGGCTCGTTAACGCCGAACTGGGTAACAACTTTGTGTGTCATTTATTTTCTGCACTGCATTTAATTTCACATAAGTTGTTCTAGATATTGTTCTGCATTCGACCAGAACAACATCTCATCTACCGTAGGAAGATTTCAGAGGCTATTGGTATGCACCCACTCAAGTATGGATTACCATTTTTTGAGACACAAGTGTTGGTGAGTGAACTACAAGGCATATTAGAGAAATCACCAGGGTTGCTTAGAAGGCATCACATCTACAATATTCTTGGTGCAATCGCTGTGGGAATCCAAGTAGGAGCTCATTTGGAGGATATAGTGAGAGGGATTAAAGAGGTGGAAACAGTTCCTGGTGAGAAAGATAGAGTTAAAAGACCTGTGTTGACAAGATTAGCCACGGATAAGAGTGATGTCAAGGCTCGACTGGAGGTTACGGGGAAGAAGAACAATGCAGTGGCTTACAGGTGCAGGATGGTCAAGGTTTTAAAGGCAGGTGATGATGTGATACAGCCTCACAAGCATGGTCCATTCAAGGTGGATGAGGTCCTTTACTTAGAAGAGAACTAGGGGGTCTTTGGAAGTGGAGGAGATTGATGTAGGAGCGTTTAGGGTGATGCATGGCAGATTGAGGATCAGATGGCGCGCAAGAAGGGCAATATCGGGAATATCGGTATTTGGCGCTCAGTGTCCAGAAATTCACCATGATACTTTATTTCGAGTGGAAACGGGCCAATGAAGGCAACTCACAGCTTATGTTGTGATGTATGGGCTGTTTAGGCCTTTCGGGCTCGTTTAGCAAGCCGAATCAGCTGATGATTATCTTTTAGCAGCTTATGACTATCTTTTAGATTTAATTTCCTAATTTCGTTTTTAGGTTTTCCTATTGAAACCCACCTTAGGGTTTTAGTTATTGATATTTTATCGTATCAATAAACACTCGTTTTTCGTTTTTGGTGGATTCCAAATTTTTTTTGGTGAATTCCAAGCTATCCACAAATTCATTGCTGGTGAATTCGTTTATTCGATTAACCGTTGCGTCACCATCGACCGGCTCTGGAAGGTATTTTTTCAGATTTCTATATTATGCGTTGTTTTGTGATGTGGTTTTCTTTATATCGATTTTGGAATAAGTTTTGGCGATTTATGGAAATGTGTAGGAGTAGGAGCTGTTGCGGGTCGATGCGGAGTAGGTACAGAGGTAGATGGAGAAAGTGGCGGTTGGGAATTACACAGCCGTTATATCTACGGGGGATGCTTTGCAGACCATTCGCATGTCATTTGGTTTGTTTCCTCGTCTGTGTGTTTTGGCTTCCTTGTTTGCTTTTCAGAAACATATTTTTGGTGTGCAGATGAAATGGCTCAGTTAATTAGTGTCTAGCTTTATAGTATAGATTTAGTGTTGCATTTGTTTTGTAAACTGCTTATAGTTGCGGCGGTCATCATTGGCTTGTTCACATATTGTTTTCAAGTCATTGTCTCTTGGGTGCTATTTGACATGTCGGTCTGTTGACTCAGCATTGCATAAGAGAAATACGACACTTGGCAATAGGCGCCGTTGTTAACAGCGCATAATAAAAAGTGATTATTTCAGAAATTCAATTTGGAAATTGACTAGAGAGGGAAATGAAATTCCAATTTTTGTTAAATTGGAAATTTTTTCGCTGAAACGTATGTAAAATTTTATTTTGACAAATAAAATATACAGATGTAATTTTAAAAGTATCTCCACATTTGATTGTATATATATAGGGGGCGTTCTTTTGAGGACATCAAAATTTGTAAGGACGTGAGGACAATCAATCACAACGCGCCACGTATGCAGAATATAGTAGTAGGTTTTTTTGTTTGCTTTTTGAATAGTGCAGGATTTTGGTAGTGGGAAGCGTGGCGCACACACAAAGCACGGGGGGTTAGATGGATGATGATCTACTCGATGAGATTTGTCCCTACGTCCTTACAAATTGTGAGTGTCCTCATTTGAACGCCCCTCTATATATATATAGAGGCGCGCTCAAATGTTACCACTTCTTAGACTGTACCCAATTACTCGATTCTGATTGATTGATAGTGGCAATAATAGTGTCGGAATAGTAAATTTTTGGTAGTGGGTTTTACTGTTTACTTTTTAAATAGTACAGGATTTTGTTAGTGAGACACGTGGCGCACCCACAAAGCGCGGGGGGTTTGGATGTGTGGCTTAGATTGGAGTAAGAGGTAACATGCTAAGAAGGGGGTAACATTTGAGCGCTCCTCTATATATAGAGGAGCGCTCAAATGTTATAAGCTTCTTTGAGTGTTATATGTTACAGAGCTTCTGATTGTTTGATGAAAATCAAGGAACCAATCAGAAGCGAGGAACACGGGCTTACGGTGCACCCTCAAAGCACGGGGGTTGTGTGGGTGAGGGTGCACCGTAGTGCCCGTGTTCCTCACTTCTGATTGGTTCCTTGATTTTCATCAACCAATCAGAAGCTCTGTAACACATAACACTCTAAGAAGCATATAACATTTGAGCGCTCCTCTATATATATATAAGGGGCACTCAAATGTTATTGCTTCTTAGAGTGTTATGTGTTACAGAGCTTCTGATTGGTTGATGAAAATCAAGGAACCAATCAGAAGCGAGGAACACGGGCTTACGGTGCACCCTCAAAGCACGAGGGTTGTGTGGGTGAGGGTGCACCGTAATGCCCGTGTTCTTCACTTCTGATTAGTTCCTTGATTTTCATCAACCAATTAGAAGCTCTGTAACACATAACACTCTAAGAAGCTTATGGCCTTCTTAATGTGTTATGTGTTACACAAATCTTATTCTTTAGATCAAATGATTTAAAGGTGCAAAATGAAAATCAAAAAGTCAAAAAAAGATAAAATTGTTTGTCATTTAGCATTTTTTGTCTTTTACCTTGCACTTTTGTCTTTTACCTAAAAGACAAAAGTGCAAAATCAAATCTCCACCTTTGGATCAAATGATTTAAAGGTGCACAATAAATATATATATATATATAGGAGCGTTCAAATGCGGATCGCTACAGTAATGTGAGGCACGTGAGGCACGATCTCAACCACACATCTAACCCCCCCGTGCATTTCTGGTCCGACACGTGTCCAAATAGTAAAACGCACTAACTTTTGAAAAGTCAACAATTGCGGCTGTGCCACGTGGCTTCGCCACGTGCGTCCGATCAACTCCACAGACGGCCGAGATCGTGCCTCACTGCCTCATTCTTACAACCCTACCTCAACCGAGCGCCTCACTGCCTCATTCTCAGTCATCAAAAATTTAGATCAAACGGTTTTAATTACTTTGTACTTTGTACCGTAAAAATCACTTTGTACATGATCCAAATCCTATATATATATATATAAGCGCTCAAATGAGAACACCTTCCAACTCTAAGAACATGAGAACACCAATGAGGATGTGCCACGTGTCCCACTACCAAACCCCCCCGTGCTTTGTGGGTGCGCCATGTGTCCAAATAGTAAAACCCACTACTTTTCAAAAAGTAAACAGTAAAACTCACTACCCAAACAGTAAAAAGAAAAATACTATTTCTGCACTATTCTCTGCCACATCATCAAAATGAGTGGCTCACAATGATTCTCATGTTCTTAGCCTAAGAAGAGTTCTCATTTGAGCGTGCCCCTATATATATATATAAGCGCTCAAATGAGAACACCTTCTAACTCTAAGAACATGAGAACACCAATGAGGATGCGCCACGTGTCCCACTACCAAACCCCCCCCCCCCCCCCGTGCTTTGTGGGTGCGCCACGTGTCCAAATAGTAAAACCCACTACTTTTCAAAAAGTAAACAGTAAAACCCACTACCCAAACAGTAAAAAGCAAAACACTATTTCTGCACTATTCTCTGCCACATCATCAAAATGAGTGGCTCACAATGATTCTCATGTTCTTAGCCTAAGAAGAGTTCTCATTTGAGCGCGCCCCTATATATATATATAGGAGTGTTCTTTTGAGGACATGTGTTTTTGGTGAGGGTGTAGGGACAAATCTCATCCATTAGATCATCATCCATCTAACCCTCCCGTGCTTTGTGGGTGCGCCACGTGTCCCACTACCAAAATTCTATACTATTCAAAAAGTAAACAATAAACCCACTACCATATTCTGCATACGTGGCGCGTTGTGATTGGTTGTACTCACATCCTCACTTCTGGAGGTGTCCTCAAAAGAACGCCCCCTATATATATAGGAGCGCTCAAATGAGGCACCAAAATTAGAATGAGGCAGTGAGGCACGATCTGAGCCACACATCTAACCCCCCGTGCATTGTGGGCTTGCCACGTGTCCCACTACCAAAAGCAAAAGGTAGTGGGTTTTACTATTAGCGATTGTGACACATGGCTTCGCCATGTGCGTTAGATCAACTCGATCAACGACTCAGATCGTACCTCACTGCCTCATTCTACCAACCCTGCATCCAAATAGCGCTCTCCTATATATATATAGGGGGCGTTCAAGTGTTATGGGTTGTTAGAGTGTTATGTGTTACTTTATTGTGCACATTTAGATATTTTGATCTAAAGGTCCAGATTTCATCTTGCACTTTTGTCTTTTCGGTAAAAGGCAAAAGTGCAAGATGACAAATAACTTGGTCACTTTTTGACTTTTTGACTTTCATTTTATACCTTTAGATCATTTGATCTAAAGGCTGAGATTGAAGTAACACATAACACCATAAAACACACATAACATTTGAACACTCCTCTATATATATAGATGAGTATTCTTTTGAGGACATGTGTTTTTAGTGAGGGTGTAGGAACAATTTTGGACCATTTGATCAAATGATCCAAAGGTGCATAATAAATCCAAAAAACACTTTTTGACTCATTATGCACCTTTGGATCATTTGATCTAATGGTTTTAGATTTGTCCCCACGACCTCACTTCTAGAGGTGTCCTCAAAAGAACGCCCCTATATATATAGGGGGCGTTCTTTTGAGGATACCTCTAGAAGTGAGGTCGTGGGGACAAATCTAAAACCATTAGATTAAATGAGGACACTATATATAGGGGGCGTTCTTTTGATAAAGGTCCAGATTTCATCTTGCACTTTTGTCTTTTCGGTAAAAGGCAAAAGTGCAAGATGACAAATAACTTGGTCACTTTTTGACTTTTTGACTTTCATTTTATACCTTTAGATCATTTGATCTAAAGGCTGAGATTGAAGTAACACATAACACCATAAAACACACATAACATTTGAACACTCCTCTATATATATAGATGAGTATTCTTTTGAGGACATGTGTTTTTAGTGAGGGTGTAGGAACAATTTTGGACCATTTGATCAAATGATCCAAAGGTGCATAATAAATCCAAAAAACACTTTTTGACTCATTATGCACCTTTGGATCATTTGATCTAATGGTTTTAGATTTGTCCCCACGACCTCACTTCTAGAGGTGTCCTCAAAAGAACGCCCCTATATATATAGGGGGCGTTCTTTTGAGGATACCTCTAGAAGTGAGGTCGTGGGGACAAATCTAAAACCATTAGATTAAATGAGGACACTATATATAGGGGGCGTTCTTTTGAGGACGACTCTAAGTGTGAGGACGTGAGTACAACCAATCACAACGCACCACGTTATATATATATAGGAGCGTTCAAATGAGACAGTAAAATTAGAATGAGACTGTGAGGCACGATCTCGTGCGTCCATCAAACTCCCCCGTGCATTGTAGGCGCGCCACGTGTCACAGCCGCCGTAATAGTAAATTTGTGTTCACACTACTTTTACTATTTGGACACTATTTGCGCCACGTGTCAAGCCATTACTCGTGCCTCACTGCCTCATTCTACCAACCTGCCTCAACCGAGTGCTCCCATATATATATATATATATATAGGGGGCGTTTAAATGTTATATGTCCTTAGAGTGTTATGTTTTTAAAGTGTTATATCGATTTTGATTGGTTGATGAAAAGAAGGAACCAATCAGAAGCGAGGAACACGGGGCTTACGGTGCACCTCCAAAGCATGGGGGTTGTGTGGGTGAGGGTGCACCGTAGTTACGGTGTTCCTCGCTTCTGATTGGTTCCTTGTTTTTCATTAACCAATCAGAATCGACATAACACATAACACAATAAGAAGCACATAACATTTGAACGTCCATCTATATATATATATATATATATATGAGCGCTACATTGAGGACACCCAAAATGGGGAGGACGTGAGGACAAATCTGAGCCACACATCTAAACCCCCGTGCTTTGTGGGTACGCCACGTGTCCCAGACCAAAATCCATCAACAGTAAAACGTAAACAGTAAAATCCCACTACCAACAGTAAAAAGCAAACAGTAAAATCCCACTACCTTTAAATCTCAACCATTAGATCAATATGATCCAATGACCCAGATTTGTCCACACGTCCTCCCCATTTTGGGGTGTCCTCGATAGAGCGCACCCATATATATATAGACGGACGTTCAAATGTTACACCCTTCTTATTGTGTTAGGTGTTATCTCGATTCTGATTGGTTGATGAAAATCAAGGAACCAATCAGAAGCGAGGAACACGAGCACTACGGTGCACTCTCACCCACACAACCCCCGTGCTTTGAGGGTGCACCGTAAGCTCGTGTTCCTCGCTTTTGATTGTTTCCTTGAAAATTATCAACCAATCAGAATCATTTAACACATAACACTCTAACAATACATAACATTTGAATGCCCCTATATATATATATATATATATATTTTTAAGGAAAGCTTTATTGAAGGGGCAAAGCCAAAAAAAGAGTACAAGCAAGAGCGCAACAACGCTAGCGAAGAGACCTAAAACAGGCTAAATAAATCTGTGTAAAAGTTGAGATCATGCATAGAGCTCCAAGTTGGACAATCTTGGAGTTGGAACAGTCACAAGAGGCACAGCTTTCTTCAGAACAATCCCAAATGTTTCAGAGACATCAATATCTTCACCCTTCAACACTTGCCATTTAAAACAATGCAAGAACGAAGCCAACACGTACATTTGCATTCTCTTCGCCAACGACAGCCCTGCGCACACTCTCCTCCCCGACCCGAACGGCAAGTACCTAAAATCATTTCCAGCATAGTCCCATTTTCCTGCAGAATCCAAAAACCTCTCTGGCCTGAATTCCAATGGCCTGTCCCAGAGTTGATCATCCCTGTGAATGGACCACACATTTATAAATATCCTAGTACCTTTTGGTATCGTGTACCCGCCAATGTCGGTTGTTTCGCTTGGGCAACGGGGAACTAGTAATGGGATTGCAGGATGCAACCTGTGCGTCTCTTTTACCACTGCAGATAGGTAGTGTAGTTTGGGTAAATGGATTTCTTCGACCATCGTGTCTAGTCCCACTACTTGAGTCAATTCTTCGTGCACAAGTTTGAGTATTTCTGGATGTCTCAGGAGTTCCGATAGCGCCCATTCTGCTGTAGTCGCCGTTGTGTCCGTTCCACCGATTATGATGTCCTAAAATCAAGTGTATGTTGAGTTAAAGTAAAATTCAAAATCACGAGTTAATCTTCTTCTTCTTTTTTTCTTTTTTTTGATAGTGAGTTAAGCTTGAGTTTTTGAATCTAGAACAAAAATAAAGTTCATCAAATAGCAAGTAGCTTGCTGTTATGAATATGCATACCTTCAGCAGGGCCTTAAGCTGATTCATGCTCAGAGCTGAGTTAGAATCTCCACTGTCTTTGAGGTCCAAAAGATACTGCAACAAGTCTGTCCTTCCATTTGTAGTTTCACCTGTTGCTGTACTAAGTTTCCTTCGCTCATCGATAGCACCGTCGAGTATTTTATCTATACGGACATTTGCACTTCTCATTCTTTTTGCTACTGATTGAAGATCGAGCCAAGCGAGAGCGGGGAAGAAATCCGATAAATTGGGACATTCCAAAAGCATATTACATTCAGTTAAGAGCTGTTTCAACTCTGACCCTTCCACAGAACTGTACTGATTATTCTCAAAGATGGATCCACCCCATACCATACGAATCACAGCGTCAACAATGGTCAGCAGCATAATCTGACCTATATTGACAGGTTCACCAATGTTGCGATAAACTTGTTTAATCCCCAATCGGATCCCTTCACGCCTTTTCTCATAACATGCATCAATGCTGGCATTGCTAAGCATTTCATGAGCAAAATGCATACGAAGCTTGCGCCATTCTGGCCCGTAGTCTTGAAAACCTATGTCACAGCCACCATAAGTTGCTATAAACGCTGCGACCGACACATCCCTGTTACCGAAAATGGTGTCTTTGTCTCGGACTATTTCCTTGACTAGTGCAGGGGAACTTACCACCACGCATAGTTTGTTACCGAGCCTTAGCTTGAAAACTGGTCCATATAGGCCAGCAAGCTTGGCAAAGGTTATATGGAGATCTGTACCTATGAATGGAAGGTATCCGAGAATCGGAAGGCCTCGAGGGCCTGGTGGCAGCGGAAATGGTGTCTTCCTCAAAGAGCTGGCTATCCATGAAGCACAAAAGATGGTGAAAACTGAAATGAACAAAGCAATGGAAGCACCAGCAAGGCCACCACCTGCCCACAATTCAGAGAAAAGTTGAATCATACTGAATTTTGTTATGCTTAAGATAATAGGCAAGTGAACAACAGATGAAGAAATCTTATCAATTTAAGCACCCTTCATAAGCACAATGCCAAAAAGGTCCATTCCATGGTACCAAAAAATCTTAGTAGCATTATTGGTCTGAATACTTGTTGGATGATGGCTAGGTGGACTTCTAAAGAACAAGCCAAATTAAGGAAGTTTGATGTAATGAATAGATTGAGCAAAGAAGGATAATCAACAAAGGATGATGTAATGAATAGCGGTTGTTCAAAAAAGTTAGGCCTTCTTTTACACCGTTGATCGAAAAATATGGGACCCTAATTTTTTATTTTTGTTGAGGCGTAAGGCAGCCGGACCTGACAGGACGTCCAGTCCAGCTCCAGCATATCTTTCTTTTTCTTAAAAAGATGGTGAATGTGATACTTCAAAAAAAAATGGTGAATGTGAAGCTATAGCAAAACGAAGGAAGCACAAGGATAATACTAATCAATGTCAAAACTAGATAGAATATAGATGTTTTTTAACAAATCATGTGAATACCAAAAGTGTTGACAGTCAGTTTGTGCCTTTATTTGCGCCAAAAATAATCTGCTTTTTGCTTCCTCAAAATGCAAGCTAAACCTCGAAGTCAGATATCTTAGGAAGAGTTTTAAGCTGCCAAATTGGCTTGTGAGGTCATTTACTGCCTAACTCTACGAGCACAATCCGCAAACCTTTGAACAACTGTTGCACATTTTAGAGGATTATGTGCATTCTCTTTGTAGCATTGCTTGCAAGCATTTTTTTGATCCAAACAAGCATTGGTCTTTGCCTTAGGGAGCATAAATTCCTTGTCATGTAGTTCTTTTGCCTTTTTTGTCACTTCTTGCAACTTCTCATCTTCCAGCTTCTGTAATTGCTCTACAACTCTCTCGTTTTGATCAAGAACAGATCGAATCGCATCTAGCTCAGAAGATGCAGAATATACAGGAGGGTTCACTGGCACAAAAAATGGAGACTGGAGTGGCCATCCTGCAGCTGCATTGCCATTGTGTTTTTCAGAATCATCAGAAATCTTCTTTTGAGGTTCCTTTACTTCTGTACGTCGAGACTCACTCGGAATTTTTACTTTGGGCTTCTTTGTCTTTTTCTTTAACTTGTGATCATCCTTTGCGAGTTGATCTACAAGTCGACTGCTAACCTGAATTCTGAAAGAATCATCCATGGTATGTCCGACTCTGGAAGGATAGGCAACAAAAGGATAATCAATGATAGTGATACTTACAAAAATGACACACAACTTGATAAAGGTGAAGAATATAAGATCCTTTTGTGCTGAGGAGTCCTCATTATTAAGACTATAGTAATAAGAAGACCTAGAGGTCGAAGAACAACTTAACAATCAAGCTACAACTTAATATTCAATCTACGCAATGTTGCAAACTAATGTCTTCATGGAACTCCAAGTCCAAACCCTTACAGACAGGTTTATAAGGTCTTCATCAATTACATTTCTGCGTTCTGCCAACTACTCTTTAGTAAAATGTAAATCTACAAACTTCAACCTGGTCGAGTGAAAAACCCAAAAAAAAATGAAGAAAGGAAAATATAAAGAGCAAGCAAACACAGATGCCACAAGATCAAGTTTGATGCTTGAACAACAGATAAACCATGGCAACCAAAGCACACTAAACTTTAACAAGTAAAAATTAACACAAACATTTCCACTGCCAGTCCATCTTCATAAATCCACATTCCTATAAACATCAGTAAACATCTCTCAACCAAATAAAACGATAGCAAAACCCTAAATTCTAAGGAATCACAGTGAATCAAATCAAACTACTCCATTAAACAATAATAACCAAATCTACAAGAAAAACAGTGAATCAAACGCCTCAATTCAAACAGAAGCAGTTGCTTCCCAACAAATCGTTTATTTCGACATCGACAAGCATAAACGATTTATAACAGCAAATTTAAAAATCAAAGCGTAAGATGCAAATCATGAGACGAAATAAAACACCTGCTGATGATCTACGACAAAGAGCAGCGCGCCTTCGAGCTGCAGGTTGAGATTCTTCTTCTCTAAGAGCATGTACACCGGTTTATAATTTGAGAACTTCATCAATAGGAACCTCCAAAAAGTTTGTATTATGTTGTAGTATGTTGTATGAGAAACTTTAGCATATACACCAGTGAAGATTTTGAGAACTTCCTCAAATAGAACTTTCTCTCTCGAATCCCGCACCCACTCACAAAAAGTTTGAGGAAGTTCTACCAGAAATGCTCAAGAGAGGATGTCTAGAACTTCCTCATACTTTTTGTGAGTGGGTGCGGGATTCGAGAGAGTAAGTTCTATTTGAGGAAGTTCTCAAAATCCTCACCGGTGTATATGCTAAAGTTTCTCATACAACATCCTACAACATAATACAAACTTTTTGGAAGAAGTTCATATTGAGGAAGTTCTCAAATTATAACACCGGTGTACATGCTCTAAAACTTCTACGCTCAACTACGGAAAGAGGATGAGAAGGTGGGTGTCTCTGCAATAATATGAAACTTTCAGGGTATCTTTAGAAAAAACAAATCATTGTACCCCATTTCATAATTAATGAAACTATCAGGCCCAATCTCAAAGAACAAACTGTTGGAGTAAAGATTTTGGGGATAAATAGGCCGAACTGTAAAATCGGAGAAGACATTTTGATGCCCAATTTCGAATTGGGTGAAGCCCATGCAGCCCAAAAAAATTATTGCATTTTATTCATAAGGACTTTCAAAATCCGAATAAACCCGGGTTTGACTCGGCCCTTTTGTAGCCCTTGGACTTCCATATTTTAGTATAATCTGGTCCGACCCGATCCAAGAAAAATCAAAAGGTCATCATAAAATGAGTCGGACTCGGCCCGCACCCGTATTGACTAACGCGACCCAGTCCATTGTCGAGGCCTATTTATAAGTATAATGCAATATAAGTATACAAATATTATTTTTAAAAGGGTTATACATCTTATGATTGGTCCAATAGTCCGTAAATCAGGACAATCAAATGTGATAATCACATTACAAGGTGATAGGCTCCACCGAGTGACAAAGGGTTTGATTCTCTTTGTAAGTGTTAAATGGGAATTGAACCTCGGACTTTACTCAAGCCTACAAATATTATTGCTCTTTACAAACTTACAAATATATACATACAACTTTGGACCGAGGAGTGCTCAAACGAGAACTCTTTTATATTTAGAAAACTTGGCAACTGATATGCACATTTTAAACTGTATCATTAAGTTATTGTGGTGCTGACATGTGTTCCACTGACATTATTCACACTTGAATTTAATGAAAAGTCAAAGTCATTGAGTTTGACTCTATTAGTGCGACACATTTTAAATGCACATTCGAATATGTATCTTGGTCCATGGGTTGAGATCCCATGAGAAGCCTAAATCTCATGAGAAATAAGAAATTTTTAAGTCCTTAAATCTAATAAAATTTACGGTTTAGATTAAACATTAATCAATACTAATAATTCATTTTTAAATAGGGTATTAGTGTCTAATCAAATATTCAATTAAATGTAAACCCCTCATTCGCAACAAATCAACTACCTAAATTGTCGATTGACGCACACAAAACCTCGAACTTCCGTTACGTTTTTCCAGACGCTGAATCTATGATGATTCTTATCAACTCATCAAGCTTCAAACTTTATCTAATCAAGCTTCAAACTAGAGGTCAGCAAAGGGTCGGGTCGGTTTAGCCCAACCCGAATAGAAGCAAACCCGAACCTCAATATGAACGACCCTTACCCGAATCATCTCAATGCTAGGGTCGGGTGCGGGCTGGGTATCAAAAAATTTCTACAGCCCTAGGCTACTTAAAGCCCTTAAATTTTTCGGGTCACACCCGACTAAAGCCTGCAAAAGACATAAGTGCTCAAAATTGAGTTAATTGCTCACTTTGAAATAAGAAGCCAACTAACTATTGAACCTTTCCTATATGCCGCTCAACCCGCTCGTGTGAACGAATTCGAGTTAGCTTCATGTGACTTACGCTAGACAGCGAGCTCAAATAGCACTACTTTATACATTCAGTTGCCTGGGATCTGTAGTTTTCTCTGTCGATGTCGGACTAAGAATGCTCCTACAAGAACTTTTTTTGATGGGTTGCTCCTACTAGAACTAGCATATGTAATTTGCGATAAAAATAATGAAGTCTTGCCTCTTGGATTGAAGGGTTGAATATAACCCTTGTTAGCATTACCAATCCGTTAAACTAGCCATGAACAGTTAGAATAAGGTAACTTCCTAAAGAGAAATGAAATACCGAGTGAAGCGGATCCAATATGTAATGAAAATAAAAGAGTTTCATAAGTGAACAACTCTTGTAGTTTTGGCTACATAAATACAACATAAGAGTTTCGTACCATGTCTTGTGTTGTCCACTAATCTCTTACACAAGCATATAACACAGTGAACAATTGTTTTACAGATATCCTTATCTTACCCTTTTTGTGCCCAAACCACATGCCAGTTTGAAATTTTGTTGTCTGTTCAAGACCAGTTCCAGGTTGTGTTCTACCAGAGACTGGAACATCTTAGCAGATAGTATCGTAAACAGAACAAAATAGGAGCACACACGATATGATACCCAGTTCGGCCTTGCCTACTTTGGGGGGCTTTCCACACCTTAAAGGGACACAAATCTTTATTACGAGTTTAGAGCTACAAGTGGACTTACGCTTACACAACTCCCGTTTGTAATGGCCTAGCCTCTAACACTCTTCTCTTTGATTTGTGATCTCGGTTCCCCCTCGATCCCCTGTGGGTAGGTCCGAGACTCCCTCCCGAATTATGCTATGACTTCTCCTGAAGTCCAGAGTCTTCTCCAAAAGCTCAGTACCTTCTCCCGAAGACAAACGTGTTCTCCCAAATGCGTAGCAACAATGGTGGTGTGTGCAGTAGTGTGTTCAACAGGAACAGTCTAATCAGCACACTGAACAGACTGCATTATCACCGTTGGTTTTCTAGTGGGGGAAACTCAGACGGCCATCGCTCTTCTTCACTCCAATCTCACGTATGCTCTTGTGTGTATTTCTCTCAGAAAAGTGATACTGATATCGACGCCCTAGCCTTCTATTTATATGCATTGGCGGATCCGAATCAGCCCTAGGAAATCTGTCAAATATTTTGGAAATATTCCTAAATATTTGCTAGATATATTTCCTCCAATCTTCAATGATATCTCGAGATATCTTCCTTGACAAGTCAGCCGAATATTCTAAACCATCTTCTAACAGATGAGGAGATATTCGTTTGAATATCCGATCGTCTACTTCTTCGCTGGCCAACTTCAAACGAACAAATCTTTGATCTTTAGAAACCTCCAATTTAGGAAATATCTCACGTCTGTTCCACGATGTACTTCTATTCCAGGTATGTGGTTAAACTCTTATTGACTACCTTCAACTGATCGGATCTTCAGTCTCTTAGGATATTTAATAGCGACTATTTTGGAAATCTTTCCTAAATATTCTCAAGCTTCCACATCTTCTATTCTTCAAATCGCTTTTGAATATCCCTTGATTATCTTTGGCAACTTGATAATGTAGCTCAAATATCTTGCCAACCAATCTGATCTTCAACCGACTCCAGCCTATAACCGACTCCAATCATCATATCTTCGATATTAGGAAAATCTCAGATTAGGAAATTTTCGTGCGTCTGTTCCACGTTGGGTGCGAGATTAGGATACTTCCATGCGTCTGTTCCACGTTGTATGCGAGTTCCAATCTTGGGTTGAACATCTGCTTGACACCTACTGGAACACTCTGAAGACGTTTTGTCAAAATCATGTCATTCATGGGAAATCACAGTTGCCACAACCATTCTACTTAAACTCCAAGAGCTACGAGAAAAGGGCTTTCTGCTGCTCAATGCATCCTCATCTGCCCCACCCACATTGCTGCTCTTGTCCTCCATTGTCGATGCAGACGAAGCAACAAGCACTGAGTTACTCGTTGCCTTACGTGGAGGCGGTGAATAAGATGAGGAATCTAACTGAACTCCCTTACTCAAACTCATCGAATGTATCTAAGTGAACATCATTTTGACACAGTGATGGCTGCTCATATGAAGAGTCTTATTTTGTGACTTCGATGGCTTGGAGCATTTCTGAAAATCGAAATAATGGTCGACGCTAGGGGTGGGCGTCCAGACCCGAAGACCGAAAAAAAAAACCGAACCGAACCGAAAAAAGACCGAACGGGTCGGTTTTTATCGGACCGAAAACCGGACCGATAAAAACCCGAACCGATACTCATTTTTCGGTTCGGTCTCGGTTTTGATTTTTCCTCGGACCGAAAGACCGAACCGAACCGAATATATGTTTTTCTGTCAATTTACAAAAAAGACCGAAAAAAGACCGAAAGACCGAAAAAAGACCGAAAAAGACCGAAAAATCGTGAAAAGCCCGAAAAAAGACCGAAAGACCGAAAAAAGACCGAAAAATCGTGAAAAGCCCGAAAAAGGACCGAAAATGACCCCAAAAAAAAGACCGAAAAAAGACTGAAAAAGACCGAACCGAACCGAAGACCGAAAATCGGGCTTTGCTCGGTTTTCAATTGCAAAAAGACCGAAACCGAACCGAACCGAATTTTCAGGTTTCGATTCGGTTTTCATAAATTTTGGGCCCGAACCGACCCGAGCCCACCCCTAGTCGACGCTAGGCTTCGGCAAGCTGAAGCCCATTAGAAGAATAAGTGGACTTCAACATTCAAAGAATTAATGAAATGTTGGAGCAACAGAAAGTAGATAGTAGTCAATTCATTTATAAATGTTATAAAGACGTAGACAATGTTAGCCAAGTGTTGTGTTTGATCCTTTTTTTATCACACATTGCTGGATTAACAGCAGTAGGGCTGATGGGTGTGTATAAAAGAAGATGGTTTGTTCAATACTTCAATGTGAGGTTGTCAATGTGTTGTTTGGTTGCACGGATCCATACCTTGGTGAGCTGTAAGTCATAGGGCAATTATATTATTTTTAAATAATCGGGCCGTTAATTCGGGTCGGGTCCCTAGACAGAGGCTTGTGCCCGACCCTTCATTGTTCGGGTCGTATTGTTTTCGGACTTAGACAGGGCTCGGGTCGGGTGCGGATCATCTCAGTTCTCGGGCTACCCTAAGACTTTTTTCAATTTTGGGCTGAATGCTGAGTCCTACTTCAAACACTCAAAACGATGGGCAGCAAAGATGGATTCCAATTTGGGTATGGAACCGTGCAATAGGATTTGGGGTTTTGTGAGTTTAAGGTGTATAAAAAATGCAGCTTTTTCTTATTTTCTTTTCCTCTTTTTGATTTTGTAATTGAAGTATAAAATTCATAATTTGAAAATCAAAATTTGTAACGGTTAATGACCATATTTCGTAGTTTTAAAGTTAAAATTCGTAATGTAAAAATAGTAAACTTTTAAAAATTAAAACTCATAGACTTAAGAACAAAATTCGTAGCTTTTGCTGACCAACCGTGGTTCTGAATTCATGATATAAATCGTAGCTACTAAGTCAAAATTTGTAACTTTTGCTGAACAACATTAATTCTGGATTCATGATATAATTCGTAGTTACTAAAGCCAAATTGGTTAAATTCGGGCATATTATTACGACTTATGCACAAGAAAAACAAAATTGAGACACAACACTAAAATGGTGAATGACTGAAGCAAACTGTTTCTGCTAAATTTCAACAACCCCATTACTAAACCAATCATCTTCATCTGGGTAACAAATTAGAGCGAAAGAGACTGAGAGAGTGTTCACAATTGAGCGCTGCTCTGCTGCTCTTCGGTCAAAATTTAGTTGCTTTCAATCGCGCGGTGGACGTAGTCGTGATAAGAAAAAACCATGTCGAGAGCAATGTCAACCCGTGTAACCCTAATTGTCTTTTATTTTAATTTGCATGACATATATGCCCTTAATACATTGTAAAACAGATTTTGAGATTTAAATAAACAGAAATTCACTAAAAACGCTTAATAGACAGCGCTTCACAGCAACGTTGTCTTTAAAATGTAATTTAAGACATCACTTTTTAAAGAAGTGATGTCTTTAGTGTAGAGAGCGCTTTATAAACAAGCTCTATCTAAAGTGAACATTAGACAGCGCCTGACCAGAAGTGATGTCTATTATGTAGTTTAGACAACGCATGTTTACAAAGTACTATCTTATGGCTACACTTTAGACAACGCTTGACCAGAAGCGATGTCTATTATTCTTTTTAGACAACGCTTTTCCATAAAGGGTTGTCTTATGTCTAACCTTTAGACAACGCTGGTCTCAGAAGCGCTGTCTAAACCTAACCTAAAATTATAGATCTCGAATTACCTATCTCCTCTTCAATCGAAAATCACTCTTCTCGGCTTACACATTCAAAAACTACTGAAATTTTGAATTCTTGCCGTCGTCTTCAACCGCGCCACCGCTGAATTCGTTCTCGCTGTTGTGTTCATCGTTGTCTTCAGGTATGTCGATTTGTTTTCATCTTTGTTCAATTTAGGGTTCTCGTCGTTCTCACCGATTTGTTCTAGTCGTGTTCTCGTCATCAATTTATGGGTCAATTTATTGTTGTTTTCCTGCGAGTCCGGTTCTTGCTCCCGCTCCACCTCTCATTCCCGATCTAAGTCCATCTCATCGTCCAAACAGAGCTTGCATAAAGAGGTATGTGGTAAAAATTAATTTAGGAGTTACTCGGCTTTGTTTGTGTCTTATCACTATTTCAGCTTGATTTATTTGTTTTTCCTTTCCAAGTTCATCACCATGACTTCATTCTAGTTGGTTAATGTTTTTTTATTACGTGAACATATTTCAGAAGAAGAGTCCAAGCGCCAACGGTTCACTATTGTCTTCAAAGATATCTTCTCCTTGACCTAAGTAAGTTACTTATGCCATTATTTAACGTTTGGATTTGAATGATCGAAAGTGTGTCATTGGATTGTTTATGTTTCTACCTGTGTATAATTTTGATAGTATGTCATATAATGTTCTTGTTAATTTGGTGGTATTGTGTAGTGGATCTCCATATGTTGTTGCTTGATATAGTTTGTGTTCCATCCTTGCAATTGATGTATTATGAACAAATTTAATGCAAATTGTATGTACAAGACTTGTTAGATATACTTGCTTGAAAAATAAATATGCATGCTAATTTTGTTGTTACTTCTCTTTTCTCCTATATAAACATAGGTTGCAATCTATTCATATCTTTAATCAACACTATACATAAAGTTTGATGACAATGGACTGGGCGTGGATGTCAGCTAACCGTCTAACAAATAAATACGAGCAAGGAATTCATAGTTTTTGTAATTTCACGAGGTTATTTTTGAAACGAAATGGGTATGAACGTTCACTATCCGTGCATGCGTTGTTTGAATAATAGTAAAAAGTTAAAGTCAGTGAATTGGTAAACCACTGATGGACCATAATTATACGAGTCAGAAACACAATAAAACCCACCAAATTAGACTGTTTGTCTATCTAACTTCTATGAGTTAGTTCCGATATATTTCCACAGGGCATTTTAGAGACTGAAGTGAAAACACGCTAAGGAGAGGATTTTATGCTGAAAAGATAACAAGAGTCAATCCAAGGTCAAGATCATATGCCGACTGAAGAAATATCAAGGATCCTGACGTTGAATTGACCATAACAAATTAATCAGAAGAATCAGGAGTGGAGTCAAGACAGCCCGGGGAAGAAACACATTGACAGTTTTGTGAAAAGACTGCACAAAACTGTACAAAACTCACATTTGGGCAAGATGACCGACCACTTGAAGAAGTGGTGGCCAAAGGAGGAGCTCCTCCTCCTTCCACCACCGGCAACCGGCGGCTCCTCCACCCATGGTGACCGGCGGCTTTGCTCCTCCTCCACATGGCACCTCCTCCTTCCTCCTCTTCTCCTCCCTTGGATCAAAAGACATGTGCATCCATCTCCACCACCCATCTCCTCCCATTTTGGCTATAAAAGGAGGAGCTCCTCCCCTCATTTCAAACACACCTCAATCTCATTTCACTTCTCTCTCTAGAAGTTGTAATATTTGTAATGTTGTAATCTTGGCTTTGGAAATAAAGGATAGCTCCCTTGGCGCTTCAACGGTTGTAAGTAATTCTTAGTATTTATTCAACTGTTTTATTTCCTTAGTTATAATGTTTAGCGCGATAAATAGTAGCTAAACTTGTAGTTCGTTCTAAGGGGCGCACTTGTATTATAAAATGTTTTAGACTATTAACTTAGTGTCTAGTCTAAGTATTCAAAACTTATTCTATGTGCCATATATTAAGTCAGAACGTCCAAGGTAGAGTGGATGCTTGGAATGGCAAAACTCTACAGCGGGGTTCGTAAACTTGTACGGATAAGTGGATGCTTGGAATGGCAAAGCTTATCTGAGAAGTTTGACTCATCTTAAACACCATTTGGTTGATCGGGAATGATTGATCAAATGGATGCACATAGACTAATATAACCGGGAATGGAGTATTAGTCTAAATAGAATAAGTGTTCTACGTCCTTGGAATAGGCTAGACAGTGTACGCAAATAGAGTGCTTGGAATGGCCTTGATACACCGTTTGAATACTTAGGAGAGTCACTAAAGGTCAATGATAAACATGATATAATACAAGTCCCCTGAAACCGAACATTTCTCTTTAATTATAAACTGTAATTTACTTTCCAGTATTAAAATCAACCAACCAACCAATCAATCAATCAAAATAGCTGGTAGCTTTAAAACCAACCAACCGACCTTAAACACGCTCCCACGCTGCGTAATCCCCCCGAAGAACAATTATTCCCCTGATTCCCTTGGGTTCGACCCCTACTTACCAAGTACTACCCAGTAGTATAGTTGCGAGTAGCGGACTATTATAAATTTATTTGCATAAATCGCTTTGACGACGAGCGGTTCTGTCAAATTGGCGCCGTTGCCGGGGAATCAGTCGTCGAATAGTTGTTCTTTCCCTCCCTTTTCTTTTTCTTTCTTTTCTCTATGACAGCACCCATTACGCATGCATGGACAACGCGATTTCTGCCCCTATTCGGAGGAACGGAGGGAGAAGACCCTGTACAGCACTGCCGAAACTTCCACCACGTCTGCCATCACATCAAACCGGAGAACGAAGTATTAGAGGAATTTAAGCTGAAATGCTTCAAATTCTCTCTAACCGACTTCGCCACGATATGGTACTACACATCCACCGCTTGCAGTGCAGAACATTTCGTAGACCTCTGCGTTCCGTTCCTAAAAGAATTCTCCCCACCATCTTTACGCCAAGAAACCCGTGAGAAGATCATGAGCCTTCATCAATCCCGGGATGAGACTTTGGACGAATACTACATGAACTACGATGCCATCGTCTCAAGCTGCCCGTACCATGGATTTACGAAGAAAGTTCTTCTCCAAAAATTTCTTCGTGGGATGAGGTCCGAAGAGCTGGGAAGAATCAACGAAGCTATGAGAAGGTCTGCCGTAAACCTCACCATTGCAGACATGTGGTACCTGATAACTGGCCTAGCCGCTGCCACAAGACGAGTTCCCCACACTGACGAGGAAATGCAGACAGAAGAAGCTGACCCTGAGCTGACAAAGAAGAAACCACCGAGCCGTCAGAAGAGACTCCCGAACCATCCGAGGAATCAGACATGGAAAGCACCGGAAGCAACGAAGTAGAAGTCCAGAACACCACTGACGAACTGCCCAAGCCTCCGAAAATATTTATCTCGCCCCTGATCCGAAAAATTCCTGGATCCACCCATGCGCACTATCCCACAAAAATTCTATAAAATGAGCAATGAATTATCTTTTTATGTCCTTGAGGATTTGATCTTAAGCACCCACTCGGATTTCAAAAAATTTACGCCCTATCCCATGAACATTTCCGACCCTGATAGGCAATGCGTTGTGAATTATCACTATTTTCTCAATTAGAGTATAATTCTCTCTATAACTATTAATATTTCTCATAACTATTTTTTATAGTGAATTTTTATATCTCATACATACAGGGACAGAGGTAGGCTAACACCACTTGAGCTCAAGCCCTACCTCTTTTTGACCAAATAAAAAAATAAATAATAAAACATTTACACAAAAAGACAAATAGGTTTTAGTAAGCCCAAATTATATTTTGTTAGCTTTAAATTGTTCTTGCTGCTAAAATCCTGTAAATTGAAGTTTAAAAATTGAAGAAACAAACGACAATGGAAGCTTGCGGATTGCGATCTGCCCTATATTGTAAACCTGAAAAAAAAATTAGCCTAACATGGATTTGAATCCTGGCTCCGTCCCTGCATACATATCAATTACCATACGAATACATATATCTTATATATCTTGTATGATAATTCTTTATCGGATACATGTGAATGTTAGACTCTTGGAACACAGGCCACGCACGGCACCACCCAAAATTTGATACTTGAAATATGTTCATTGAAGCACGGACCATAAGACACCTCTGACTTTGAAGCCCACGAGCATAAATTTGAACTCAGCACCTCCTCGCGCGCATGGAAAGAATAGACGAGACAACCGCGCTTACCTGCATAATACAACACCTTCGTCAGGGAGGGACACACGTCCATGAGGGAGAACAACACGTCTACGCCGAGGCGGGACAAAAATACATCCAGAGGGGATGAATAACACTTCTCACAAAATTGAGGAAAAATATGCTTTACATGGGAGTCGAACTCTTGACTTCTTGACAAAGTATCAAGAATTCAAGTCACTCGGCCAACCCCTCTTTCACTCATTATTATTATTTTCTTTAACACTTAGTATTTTCAACTTAAGGTGAAAATACTAGAAAATACATTGTTAGTCAATTCTAGTAGATAGTAGTTATTACAATTATTATGTCATATACCAATACTACAAACAGGAGATTATGCATCGGTTTTCGAAGGGATTATGTATCGGTTTTGATCCGATGCATAATCGAGTGATGAGTAAGGTTCGGACCTTATGCATCGGTTCAAAATAACCGATGCATAAAGTCTGACCTTATGCATCGGTTCTGTCACAAAACCGATGCATGACGTGCAGTATTTTGAGCATCAAAAACAATTTATAAGATCGGTAAGTACCGAGTCGTCCAAGGTAGCAAGTGTAAACTTATGCACTATGTAAGGTTGAGCTTCTATTTATCCTAGTCGGAATCGAGTGTTTTGTTTTGGGTTTAAAAGCTAATAAATCGAAATGCAAGAAAGTAAAAAAAGGTTTCAACGAATTTCGAGAAGTATTTCGGGGAACTACTTCACTTACCCAACATTAGAATCGTGTTTATTAACTAGCATGCAAGAATTTGCCTATATTGATTGGAAAATAGCCGCACAATCCAAGTAAGAACCTCACCCTTTTGGCGTTATTGGTTCAAATTGGAATTGTACCTTAAACTACGAACCTCACCCTTTCGACGCTATTGGTTCGAATCAAGTAACTCGCTGATGTTTATCAACTCTCGTTGCATAAACATGGGGAGTTCTTGTCGTAAAACTAGCCTTTCCCACTACAAACTTGGGCTATTCTCGTAGTCACCTAGTTCGTAACGTGTAGTTTACTTAATAGTCTGACGTTAAGCCTCACCCTTTCGACGTTATTAGCTTAACGTCTCAAAGCAATACACTTAAGCATTTTCTCAAACACCTAGTATGCATCGTTGGGTTTTAAGCACTAAGTAAAATACAAATCATGTAAACAATCCAAATCATGCAACCGTTAATATATTAAACAACTCATAGTCAAGTAAGATTCGCGTAGGACCCCAAAATATGGGTCACACTCACTATCCACCGTCATGGAAATACAAATCATGTTTTGTTCGAAACGAAAACTATAAAGAGAAAAAGGAATGACTACACCCTTCGAGTTGATGTCGATAACCCCTTTTAGCTCAATCTCCGATCTGATCAAATCCTCGTGTTTTCGTTCCCCCTTCTCTCTTCTTCGTCTCCTCCAAGTGCGTGTGCTTGAAAAGAACGTGGGAAATGTGCGTGTGGTTCAGAGATATGGCTGCCCTCTCTATTTCTTTAATTTTGCTTTTTATCATTTTTGCCAAAACCTAGCCCAAATTATGTTTTTGGCCCATTCAGCCAATGTCACCTGATAACTGACACAACTGACACTATTTGGACCAGAGAGCAGGAAAAACTGCTCAATGTCAAAAATGAGTGACACAAGTAACATTGGCGCATAGTGAGATGACCTCTTGAGCTCAAGTTCTAACACCCTTAACGGCTGAATCTGATCTAGGTGCAAACTACAAAGTTGTAGCACTTGTTCTCAGCTTTCCAACAAGCCAAATATCAATGCATTTGGACACCGTATGAGCTCTGGGCATGCACAACAAGTAGGGATGTCAATCCTCCTATTTCTGGACTGTTTTGCCAAAATTCCTAAAAACACTTTATTTCACCTTGGATTCGTTTATTCACCTAAAAGCATCAAAATATAATGTGAGAGCTCATATACATAAGGAAGATGATCGAAAATCGACTAAATGTGGAGCATAAATACAGTTAAGATTTATGCTCATCAATGCATACTCCCATACATTATGCATCGATTTGGGGCAGACGAATTGATCTCACAGTGATGAAAAACATTAAACCTTGTTATCAGGACTCGAAAGGTACAAGGCCAGCAGCAACTTCACGGCGTTGGGGCAGACGAATTGATCTCACAGTGATGGAGCTGAGTCAAAACACACAGAGATCGGGAACAGTTGTGAAACCGATACGAGAAAAAAATAGTGAACAAATGAGTGACGGACCTGATAGGATCCTAGCGCGATGTAAGTTCTATAGACGATGGAGTCCCGCTCGGAAGCCTCCTCAGGAGAAAGGTTGGGAACGTTGCTGTTGTTTGATAGCGGCCTGATACGCGCCAAAGTAGAAGTTGTTGCGGAGGCCGAAGAGGAGATGCGGTGCGACGACGTTGTCGCCATCGATTTGTGAGATCTTTAGGAGGAGCGATAGAGACAGACGAGCGAGTTGGAGAAGACGAGCGATAGGAGGAGCGATGCCGACTATGCTGCCACCATCGATTTTTGATTAAGTTAACCCTAGATTACTGCCAAGAAATAAAAATTTGCTGAGTTTGTGCATCGGTTGGCAAAGAACTTATGCATTATGTCGAGCTTATGCATCATTTCTTTACCAACCGATGCGTAATGTCAAAATCGATGCTAAAAGTTGAACACGGAACCGATGCATAATGTCCCATCTGTAGTAGTTTACGTTGAATATATCATATGTGATCCCAAAAAAAGGTTAACGTTCAAAATTCTTATTTTGGTGAGTGTCTTGAACTCATGACAATTTTTTTAAGAGATTAAAGGTTCAATTCCAAGTTGGTTTCACTCAGGGCATCTGTAGTAAGGGAGCTATGAGCAATGAGCAATAAGCAAAAATAGCATTTTCTCATAAAAGTCATGTAGCAAAGCAGAGCTAAAAGCAATGAGCAAAAATGGTCTTGCTCTATATATTTTAACGCAGCAACAGAGCAAAGAGCAAAAATCTATACTCATAACCATTCAATTATCCGAAATTATCACTTCTATTATTTCAGTTTTTTGTTTTGTCCCAAGATTCTTTCATTTTTCTTATTTTCTTATTTTTATTTTTTTTGTTTTGTCCATCTAACGTTCATTTGATGACATTTCTGATTTTTAGTTCTTTCAAAACAAAAATTTCCTTTTGTTTTTCTTCATAAATATATATGGGCCCCACTTATTGCTTTCTTATCTCACACCCTCTCTATTATTGCTCACCTATCAAGCATTGCTTTTTGCTCACTTGCTACTTGAGAGTAATAAGCAATAAAGTCTCTCTATTATTGCTTATTGCTCCCTTGGTGTGAATGCCCTCACACCAAACAACTCCAATACCCAAATTTAATATAACTTTTAAAAAACCTAAAACACAAAATTCTTGATCTACAATTTTGTTTGGCAAAATTTTGGGTGGCAGATAGAAGTTGATTAGAGTGATTGAGGTTGATTCTTTTATATATATATATATATATATATATATATATATATATATAGGGATTGAGGTTGATTCCTATGATGCTTCATTTGTTGTTAGGTCAGCCTCTAATGAGCCGAGAGGTAACACGCTAATCGGTTAATTAATGCAAGTTTATATTGATGATGGTGAAGGCGCTCAATCGCCGGCAGACTAGCTGTTTGATATAATGACAAGTATGTGTAGAGACGATCGATCCAAAACCAAAACTAAAAGTGATCGCAATCAAATGCAACAGAAAACACTATCAAAAATTAAAAAATAATAAAGCTTTAGAACTCTCTCGGCGTTTTCTCCTTTCATCCCCAGCACTCGCTTCCTCCCGGAGACACCAGCGGTTCTTCCCTCCCACGCCCTCCACCCGTCCAAGCCCTCCCGTCAGAATCATCCATGTCGTTCCCTGCCCTCTTCTCGTCCCCCTCACCCTCTTTGGTGTCTTTCCCGTCAGCCAGCGCCGCTGGTGCTTGGCAGTTCGGGGTGGCTATTGGGGTGGTACGGGGTTGTGGGTGGTGGCGGTGACATGCCTGATTTTGTGTGGTGAGGCTTTGACCGGCGGTGAGTGGGTTTCCTTTCGGCTGTCCTTATAGTTAGGACCTTCTGTAAATTTGTACATCTTATATGTATTCACCTATTTGGTACCGGTGTATCCTTTAGGGTTTACTCCGTTTAGTCGCTTGGTCGGCCTGGTCCGGCTTCTTTGTCTGTACCTAGGGATAGGTTATTCTCTTGCCGTATATGTGCTGATGATAGGCTATTTCCAGCTGGAGTGACATGCTCCTGTCTCGCTGGATCTCTTTGAAGAAATGTGGTCGGCGCTAGACCGAAGGACTTGAAGTTGGTTTCCAAGCTGCTTCATTTGTTTGGCCACCTTGGCGTACATCGTTTCATGCTGACTCTCTTTAGGTGAGGACCCTACAGTCACTGATGCTCTACACGAATTATGCTGCCTTGTTCTCTGTGTTAGTTAGCTATATCTTCAGTGTTGTACTGTTTTTCATTTGTGGAGTTAACTCCTAACTGTTGTACGTCTTGTTTATATCTAAAAAATAAAAAATAAAAAATAAAAAATAAAAAATAAAAAATAAAATAAAACACTATGCATGCACAGTGCAGCCAGCTGGCACATTTGACAGTAACACCTCAATTGAATAAGGGCCTGTCCATTTAAACTGAAACTTAACTGATCTTAATTGATCTTAACTGATATTAACTGGTATTAACTTATATTGACTGATAGTAACTTATATTAACTGATATTAACTTATATTAACTTAACTGAAACTTAATATTAAATGATATTAAGTTAAAGTTAAGTTCGATTTAAATATTTTGTTCCGCCGCCACCACCACTGCCAGCCGCCGTCAGCCACAACCTTCGACCACCTTCGGTCACCACCACTGCCACCGCCGACCACCACCACCGGTGGTGGCGGCGGCAGTGGTGGTGGTGGAACAAAACGATTTAAATCGAATTTCACTTAACTTAACTGAAATTTATATTAACTTATATTGACTGAAAGTAACTTATATTAACTGAACTTAACTTGTATTAACTTATATTGATTGAAAGGAACTTATCTTATCTTAACTGTCAAAAATATAAGTTCAAATGGACATGGCCTAAGTACAATAAAGTGTACAATCATGGCGCACATTGTTTGTTTTTTGATACATAGGTTATTATTGTTAGGCATTAGTTGTTAGAATTAGAGGTTAGGGTGAGGATTGAACCCGGGCATCATCTGACACCGGGTGAGTATGCTCCACTGAGCCATATCTCATCCTCACGCACATTGTTTGTTTGGTAAGACTTTTTTTTGATAAACTTTGTTTGATAAGACTTTTGGTAAACTTTGATGAATCCGGATTCTCTCATCATGAACAGTGTTCCTCATATCTCCTCATGAACAGTGACGGACAAGTGATACTTTCTAATTGGCTGAAGATAATTGATTGAAATCATATAACTTTTTACTACTAAAAATCTGATAAATCATACAATATAAAATAAAAATTTTATAAAATATATCAATATTTTTAATTTTCCGAACTCTATTTATAGAGACCCATATTGCATAAATATAATATCATATAATATGTTGATAAATTAAACCACAAGTAAAAAAGATTGAAAAAAGATACTACAAATTTCGGGTGAAACTTGCGATAACCATATTTATCGCAGAGTTATCGTATTGTGGATGAATGCGATAACTTTGCGATAAAATGTATTGTTGTCGTAAAATCTACTGTCATAAAAAACCTGCGATAACAATACGGCAACACTATATGATAACAATACGATAACCCTGCGATAACATCACAATGGTTATCGCTTAGAAAGTGCCACTTGTCCATCATGATTTCAATCAATTATCTTCAGCCAATTAGAAAGTGTCACTTGTCCGTCACTGTTCATGAGGAGATATGAGGAACACTGTTTATGAGGAGAATCCGGATTCGACTTTGATCATTGACAGCGCGTCGTTGATACACTACAAATTTACATTTTATAGTTCCACTACTTTAGTGGTTCACTATTGGATTAGTAGAACGGTAAGTAGGGGTCGAACCCAAGAGAGTCAGTGTGGAATAGTTGTTCTTTAAAAAGAAAGAAAAATAAAGTGAATACAGGTTGGGTTTGAGTGGTTTAAACTGAAAGTAAATGACAGAAATGAAAGTGCTGAAAGTAAAGTGCTGAAAGTAAAGTGCGAAAAGTAAAGTGCTGAAAATAAAGTGTTGAAAGTAAAGTGCGTAAAGTAAGTGCGAGAACAACCGAGTTCAATATCAACCATACAACATACGTTTTGGTTTGTCGCAAGCTGTGTTTCAAGCGCAATACGTACCAAAATGTTATGTTTGATTGATGTTGAAAACTGCTGTAATGAAAGTAAAAGTGCGGAAAGTAAAGTACTGAAAGTAAGTGCCTAAAGTAAATGCGTAAAAGTAAAGTGCGGAAATGTAAAGTACTGAATGTAAAGTGCGTGAAAGTAAATGACAGGAAAGTAAAGTGCTGATAAGTAAGGACGAAAGATATTCAGTCTAGGGTCTCTACTTGTGAGACAACCATCATGGACGTCAAATGATCTTACTTTGTGTTCATAAGTGTGGGTTTATTCCATTTCAAGATATAAACCCTAAAGTAAGGCCATTTCAAGCACTTACACCACAATCTACTCCAAAATCAAGATAGAGACTTCTAGTTCTAGCTAGACTAATACTCCATTGCAAGATGCATTAGCCTATGTGCAGCCACTTGATCTCTCATTTCCGATCAACCAAGCGACTTAAAGAGGGTTTGAACCACTCGGAAAAGCTTTGCCATTTCAAGCATCCACTTAACCTTGTTGTTCAAACCGAATGAAGGGCACAAGAACTAGTTGACACACAAAGAAGCATTAAGCTCAAGTCTTAAGATGCATACACAAGTATGAACACCCTTGACCAAATAAGCTTTAGCTACTTGTATTCATGTCAAGGAATACAAGCACCATGCTTATAAAAGTAAAGGAAAACGAAAAGAAAACAAGGGAAACCGTGAGCATGTAACCGAGAGCTTTTTGTAAAGGAAATCGTGAGCTTTTTGTAACCGAGAGCTTGAAAACAACAAGAAAAGTAAAGGGAAGCCATGTCTTGTGCAAGGAATGCAAAGGAAAGCTTTAGCTACTTGTATTCATGTCAAGGAATACAAGTAACCGTGGCTTTATCAAGACAAGAAAGTAAGGGAGAGGAGCTCCAAATCAAGAACAAGTACAAGAAAAGTAAGAGAGCTTGCTGGAAAGTAAGAGCTTTGGAGCTCAAGAACAAGTGAAGAACATAAACAAAGTAAAGACTGTTTGTATTGAAAATGAAGAGAAGAGAGTTAAGCTCTCTTCTCTTTAAGGACTTTGGGGCTTCGAAGGCCACACATTACATGAGGCAAGCCCTCTATTTATAGGCTAGGGAAACTTGGGGACTAAGTTTAGCTTGGAAAATATCCCAAAGCAAAGCCATTTTGATTGGTTCTCCCATATGCCACCCACATGGGTTGTGGAAGAGGATAAGAACCTCCCCACTTGCATCTCCTCCAACCACAAGCCACTTCCAAGAGCCATGTAGTTGAGAAGGAACCAACCGACTTGGTTTTAGTTGAAGCCCAACCGGATTCCAAAACCAAACCGAAGTGAATAGTAAGTAACCGGAATATTTGGGACTTGGTAGGATTTTGGTTGGAACTTGGTTGGAGCATGGTTGGACTTGGTTGTGCTTGGCCGGAGCTTGATCGGAGGTTGGCCGGAGTTCGCCGGAATATGGCCGGAGCTTTGGCCGGAGCTTCTTGGCTTTTGGACAGTGTATTCTGAACGACAAAGTCATTCTAAGATGATCTCAAGAAGGATGCTAAGCCAGATTTTGCCCGGAACATAGTCGAAATCCCAAAACGGCCGAAATTGCCCTAGTTTGGCTTTGAGCGGGCTTGAGCTGGTTCCACTCGGGCGTTTTGTCTGGGAAGTGAGATTGTCCGAGTTATTGGGCATTGAAAATAGTTTGGTCGAGCCAGATTTGCCAGATTCCATGGTTTGGTCGAGCGACTTGGTTTCGGTGCCTATGCGCGCGGGGCCTTTGCTTTGGAACTGGGCCAACTGCCAATCTGCTCGAGCATTCTCCTTGGTTTTCCGACATTGTCCACCTTATTTTCCATTTTGATCACTTTGCTCGAGGTAGATTCGTCAGATCAGCTCGTTTGCCCGGGTAACTTTAATTCAGTGCTAGACAGCTTGGGCGTGGCCTGGTCGATGCCTGGGCGGGGACCTGGTTTTCTCGGACAGACCCGGGACAGGGACCTGGCATTCTCGGATGGGCCCGGGTATGGGTCTCGGTACTCGGGTGAAGTTTCTCGGTCCCTGGCTGAGGTCCTCGGGCCTTGTCTGGCTTTTTGGCACAATTCTCCCTTTTTAAGCGTGTTTCCTCTTTAGACCCCAAAATAGCATGTATACACAAAATGGTATTAACAAGCACTTGTTCGTATCTTCAAATGTCTAATTTGGTGGGTTTAACTGATTCGATGAATCGTATAAATACGCGCCATCAATCACACATAATTCACAACGTCACCTTACTGGACTTAAATCTAGGACTGCCAACCAAAAATACATATATATGCATTTGAAAAGATTCGGATGAAATACAAATTATAGTTATAAATATAAATTAAAATTTTAATAAAATATTACCACGTGTATATTTCGACCAATCGTAATTTGGGGCGCTTTTTATAAATAAAAAAATTAAAGTGAACTTATTTAAAAATACATAACAGATGCGAGAGTATCATCGTACTAAAAATTGCGACAGTAATAGTTTTAAGGCTGATCATTGTTGTTTAAGTCTGATCATTGCTACAGTAATAGTTTTAAGTCTGATAATTTATGTTTTAAGTCAGGTCATTGCTGTTTTAAGCAATGTTGTGAAAACCAGACCGGTTCGGTTTTGTAATCGGATCGGAAATGCATCGACTCGGTCAAACCCGGTCAAAATTGATCAAGACTCGGTTGGTTGACCCGGGCCACCCGGTTTTTCATTAAAATCGTGATTTAATTGGTTCAATCGGTTCAATTTGGTCTGAAAAAATATATATTTATTTTGACTTGGACAAGACTCGAACCTAGTCTTCCGCTATAATTATCCCCTCTCCTTTCACCAAGCTAAACATGATTCTTGTTTTCTTATTTGTTTCAATAATGTATATTCATTTATCAAATCTATAAAATTTATTACTTACTATCAATTTAGCTAGAAATTCAATTATTCTTAGAAATTCCTTATTGTTGTGACTTACAAATTAAGACTAAAATTGTTATTGTTGTATTATTGATTTGTACTTTATTAAATTCTAATTTGTTATGGTATGTTATTGTAATCAGATCATAAACATGTAATATTTATTCAAGTCATAAATAAGTTAAATTATAATATCATATATAAGTATTTTATTTTTATTTTTTAATTTGTGCCGGTCAACCCGGTTCGACCCGGTTGAACCACTGACCCATTGACCCAGTGACTTGACCGGTTCGATCCCCGGTTCGGTTTTAATAACACTAGTTTTAAGTCTAATCATTGCTACAGTAATAGGTTTAAGTCTGATCATTGTAGTTTTAAAGCCTGATCATTGTTGTTTTAAGTCTGATCATTATAGTTTTAAGTCTGATCATTGCTATAGTAATAGTTTTAAGTCTGATCATTGATGTTTTAAGTCCGATCATTGCTGTTTAAATCTGATCATTGCTGTTTTAAGTCTGATCATTCCAATTTAAGTCTGGTCATTGCTGTTTAAGTCTGATCATTGCTGTTTAAGTCTGATCATTACAGTTTTCAGTCTGATTTTTGTGTCTGATCATTCCAATTAATGTTTGATCATTGCTGTTTAAGTATGATAATTGTTGTTTAAGTTTGATCATTGCTATTTAAGTCTGATTTTTATGTCTTATCATTGCTACAATAATAATTTTAAGTCTGATCATTGCAACAATAATAGTTTTAAGTTTGATCATTTTAGTTTTAAGTCTCATATTTGTTGTTTTAAGTCTGATAATTGTTATTTAAGTCAAATTTTTATGTCTGATCATTCCAATTTAAGTCTGATCATTGCTGTTTTAAGTCTGATCATTCCAATTTAAGTCTGATCATTGCTGTTTTAGTCTTATCATTGCTGTTTTAAGTCTGATCATTGCTATTTTAAGTCTAATTTTTTATGTCTGATCATTCCAATTTAAGTCTGATCATTGCTTTTTAAGTCTGATCATTACTGTTTAAGTCTGATCATTGCTGTTTTAAGTATGATTTTTATGTCTGATCATTCCAATTTAAGTCTCATCATTGTTGTTTTAAGTCTGATCATTCCATGTTAAGTCTGATCATTCCGATATATGTGAAATGACCATGATACCCTTCCGTGTTATATCCGAGATTTCGACGAAATTGGACACGTGTCAGTTTGAAATTCGATTTTTAGTTTTTATAAATAATAGTGGATTGTACCTGAACCGCATCCAATATGAAATACTATAATTTTTACTTTGGGGTATTATTTTTACGATTTTATCACTATACATTGTGCTCAACATATATCAGTTGAGCAACTCATTTGTTATGACCAGTGATCACTACTGATCAAGTCATGGTTTCGAAACGTTCAGAATATTCATATTTACGTTGAAAATGTTCCATAAGTTCAAAATAATTCATTAGTCGAAAACTACACTAGCTCTTTGAGACTACTCTCTGGTGGTGGTAGGATCGGTGGACGATCTCTTTATACGTGCCTCTTTCGCATATAAATGATATGTTCTTTCTAATTTAAAGAGTATGGATCCAGTGCAAAGTTAAATTTTTGGTACAAAATACAAACTAATCATAGTCCTTGATCTTGTGATTTGAATGAATGAGATTAAATCTTGATTTTTTGGTGTTTTTCTTGGTGACGAATTATAAAATGAAACTGACGAACTATGTCATCTTTTCGGTTCGTATTTTTTATTTTTAAGCTCAAAAAGTGACGAACTATAAAATAAGTTTGACAAACTATAAAATAAGTTTGACGAACTATAAAATTAACTGACGAATTGTAAAATAATTTTGATGAAATTTGTATTTTGTACCAAAATTTAACTTTGTACCTGATCTTGACCCCTTATTTGAATTCAAATCTTTAAGGTATTATTGTTGTTTGAAAAAATTAAAATGTACGACTATATATATTGCTCCATTTATAAATTTTTTCTTCTCTCCTCTTCCAGAAGCGCCCGACTCTTCTGGAAGACTTCGCGAAGTTCTATTTTGTCCGCGGGCCTTCGTCGTTAGGACTGTTTTTGTTTCCGTCGCCCCTAATGTAGCGCTCCTCCATCCCGTGTCGCACGTCACCTCGCCCTACCACTGTCGTCTCCACATCTCCCGATGTTGCCTTCCTTTGCCGGTTCCCCGTCTCAGTTATCGGTCAATCTGTTGTGCTGCGATGTCGTCTTTCCTGTTGATTCTGCTCCAGCGAGTTGGGGAAGGGGTTTCGCCGGCGGCGGGGCTGGTGATGAGGATGGGGTTGTGTGACTGTGGGAGGGTTTAGCTGTGGGAGTATGAGGTTTTGGGTGTATGATAGTGTGGTTGGGGCGTCGTTGTTGGTGGTGATGTGGGTTTTAGTGGTGAGTATGTCGCTTCTCTTTTGATGGTGGTTTCGACGACTCAGCCTTGGACTGGAGGCCTTTGGCGCGTTGCCGGTGATCGTATTGAAGCTGTTTATAGGTTTTTATTGGTCTTTCTTTTCTTGCTTTTAGTTTTATTCGGCTGCACTTGTTGCAATCGTAGTTTTTTTGTCTTTGGTGGTCTGGTCACCTCCCTCGGCGTGAGGCGAAGTGGAGCCGCTTGTCCTAGCTCTTAAGTCCTCTTTGATGCCTTTTATAGAGTTCATGTGGTGTGCTACCATTGGCAGGAAGCCGACTTATGAAGTTCACTTGTGTAGCCTTGTTCAGTGGAAATTTGGCTAGCGTTAATGGTCGCTTCGAAGTTGACTGACGGATCACTTATTCTGTTTGGCCAATTTGTCATGGCTTTGACCTTAGAGCATTCTCTGTGCGAAGATAACTACACAGCAGTTGAATTTACTCACTTTGCCTGGATTACTTTTCATATTTGGCTCCAGCTGTAAGCATCCGCTCAAGGAGTAAATCTAGGACTACCAACCAAAAATACATATAAATATGAAAGGATTCGGATGAAATACAAATTATAGTTATAAATATAAATAGAAATTTTAATAAAATATTACCACGTGTATATTTTAACCAATCGTAATTTGAGGTGTTTTTTGTAAATAAAAAAAATTTAAAACGAACTTATTTAAAAATACATAACAGATGCGAGAGTATAATCATCCTAAAAATTGCTACATTAATAGTTTTAAGTCTGATCATTGTTGTTTTAAGTCTGATCAATTCTACAGTAATAGTTTTAAGTCTGATCATTTAAGTTTTAAGTCAGGTCATTGCTGTTTAAGTCTAATCATTGCTACCGTAATAGGTTTAAGTCTGTTCATTGTAGTTTTAAAGTCTGATCATTGCTGTCTGATCATTGTAGTTTTAAGTATGATCATTGCTATTTTAAGTCTGATCATTGCTACAGTAATAATTTTAAGTCTGCTCATTGCTGTTTAAGTCTGATCATTGCTGTTTTAAGTCCGATCTTTAAGTCTGATCATTCCAATTTAAGTCTGATCATTGTTGTTTAAGTATGATCATTGCTGTTTAAGTCTGATCATTGCTGTTTTAAGTCTGATCATTCCAATTTAAGTTTGATCATTGCTGTTTAAGTTTGATCATTGCTGTTTAAGTCTGATCATTGCTGTTTTAAGTCTGATTTTTAAGTCTAATCATTGCTACAATAATAGTTTTAAGTTTGATCATTTTAGTTTTAAGTCTGATATTTGTTGTTTTAAGTCTGATCATTGTTGTTTAAGTCAGATTTTTATGTCTGATCATTGTTGTTTAAGTCAGATTTTTATGTCTGATCATTCCAATTTAAGTCTGATCATTGTTGTTTAAGTCTGATCATTGCTGTTTAAGTTTGATCATTGTTGTTTAAGTCTGATCATTACCGTTTTAAGTCTGATTTTTATGTCTGATCATTCCAATTCAAGTCCGATCATTGTTATTTTAGTCTGATCATTGTTGTTTTAAGTCTGATCATTGCTATTTTAAGTCTGATCATTGCTACAGTAATAGTTTTAAGTCTGATAATTGATCGATATTTTAAGTCTGATCATTGCTGTTTAAGTCTGATCATTGCTGTTTTAAGTCTGATTTTTAAGTCTGATCATTCCAATTTAAGTCTGGTCATTGTTGTTTAAGTGTGATCATTGCTGTTTAAGTCTGATCATTGCTGTTTTAAGTCTGATCATTCTAATTAAAGTTTGATCATTGCTGTTTAAGTATGATCATTGTTGTTTAAGTCTGATCATTGCTGTTTTAAGTCTGATCATTGCTACAATAATAGTTTTAAGTCTGCTCATTTTAGTTTTAAGTATGATATTTGTTGTTTTAAGTCTGATAATTATTGTTTAAGTCAAATTTTTATGTCTGATCATTCCAATTTAAGTCTGATCATTGCTGTCGCTTCTCTTTTGATGGTGGTTTCGACGACTCATCCTTGGACTGGAGGCCTTCGGCGCGTTGCCGGTGATCGTTTTGAAGCTGTTTATAGGTTTTTATTGGTCTTTCTTTTCTTGTTTTCTTGCTTTTAGTTTTATTCGGCTGCACTTGTTGCAATCGTAGTTTTCTGTCTTCGGTGGTCTGGTAACCTCCCTCGGCGTGAGGCGAAGTGGAGCATCTCACTGTTCCCGGCTAGTTAATTTGTCCTAGCTCTTAAGTCTTCTTTGATGCCTTTTATGGAGTTCAGGTGGCGTGCTACCATTGGCAGGAAGCCGACTTATGAAGTTCATTTGTGTAGCCTTGTTCAGTGTTCAGTGGAAATTTGGCCAGCGCTTCATGGTCGCTTCGAAGTTGACTGACGGATCACTTCTTCTGTTTGACCAATTTATCATGGCTTTGACCTTGGAGCATTCTCTGTGCGAAGATAACTACGCAGCAGTTGCATTGACGTACTTTGCCTGGATTACTTTTCATATTTGGCTGTTCTATTCCAATACTAGTTGGTCGATTATATTATTGTTGTTGTTTTTCCTTTTCATCATGTCTTTATATGTCATTTTCTTCTATAAAATAAACAAAAATTGTTGTTTGAAAAAATTAATTGATTTCTAACAATATTAGTATTTTCTTTCTATTTTGAAAATGAAAATGACATATGTTTTGAGCATTCATGAGTTCATGAGAGAGCCACCGCAAATAATGGAGGGAGGGATATGACGTAAAAAAATGAATATAATCTTGAAAGGCAAAACACAGCATATCTCTTTTTAACTTTTGTGCAGACGTTGCCTTGGGATACAAAATTGTCAAGCGACCGGATTCACGTGATCCTATCTCTCACTCAGAAGTACACTCCAAAATCAAGTGATGCTTTTCTGTATCAAAAAAAAAAAAAAATCATTACCTATCTCTCACAATTCAAAGTACAAATAAAGTTACGCTTTTAGGCTTTTAGTTCGAACGTTGAAACAAGTTGTGGCTCTTAGAGCATCCTCCACCATGATCAAAAAAATCATACCATCCATCTCTCTTCTTTTTTTTCTCTCTCATCTAATCATCCCTCATGATTTTTTCAATCACATGCACCCCACTCATGATCCAAAAAAAATTTATCATCAATCTCTCTCATAACTACATAAATTATAGCTCATAAATGTTAAGATTAATAAAAATATATCAAAGTGTATCTCGTTTTATAGAGCTCAAAAAATTATGAATATTGGTATTTATTTTGATTTTTTTTAATTTGTAATTTAGAAGATATATTCGTTGCAAGATCAAAATAAAAACTGTACTGTTTCTTACACAGGACACATGTCGTGTTGCGATTGACTCATTCTCATACTCAAAACACAAAAAAAGAGCATGAGATGCTCATTTTTAAAAAAAAAACCATGTGATGATCTTTTTGATGATAAAAAAAATCATGGTGGGGATGCATGATTTTTTTGATCATCTCCCATGCTCACTTTCTATGCTCCAAAAAAGCATGGTGGGGATGCTCTTACAACCAATAAGACTAAAGACGCAACTATAAAAAAAAAACTAAACTAAAGACGCCAACCATTTAGGTAATGTTTTTTTATTATATAAAAAAGTAATGTTTAAGTGAACAATTTTGTTGTTGTTGATAAACTAATATTTAAGTCACCACCAAAATGCATCTTGAAACATATATTTCTAATCCGTTTTAAACACATGCAACACTAAGGGCACCTTCCCGAATTTGAACTTGAATGTGAATCATTCGATGAAGACACCAACTTTAACTTTGCTTTTTGGATGCACGTGTTCTGTGTGCATTTTCCAAGATGAATTTAATGCAAATTCATAGTCACAAACTTTGACTTTGCTTTTTGGACATGTGTTACATGCAGATTTAAAGATGCATCATGATCTAATTATGAAATTTATAGTCTCAAGTTCGCGAATTTTTAAGGATTATCAACCGAACACTCCCTGACAAACTAGTTCATCAAGATTTCATTTTATATTTGAAGTCTATAAATATGAATACGTCTAGGTTTGTTGAATCCATCCCAGCTTCACACAAATCCAGCAGCAGCTAGCTCTAAGCCATGTCATCCCTTAATGAGGCAATAGCTCCATCCTCAGCTCTCCTCCTCTTTCTCCTCCTAATCCCCATCATTTACTTACTCCTCCACAAATCCAGAAACCCTAAAAACAAAGGACTCAACCTCCCACCAGGCCCACCTAAACTCCCCATCATTGGCAACCTTCACCTTCTTGCTGGCAAAAATCCCCACCAAGCACTCTTTAAACTAGCACAAAAATATGGCCCTGCAATGCAACTTAAACTCGGAAGCATTCCCACTCTTATCATCTCCAATGCCGACATGGCTAGAGAGATGTTGTAAATTCATGATGCAGATTTCTGCAGTCGACCCGATTCTCCCGGGATGAGGAAGCTCTCTTATGGATACCTCGACGTTGCTTTCTCTCCCCATAGCCATTACAGGTGATGTAATATGATTGAATTCACAAACGATGAACTCTAACAATTAATAATTCTGGAACCCATCAAAAATATAGTAAAGATATATAAGATTTTTTATTCAAATAAAAGACCCAATTGTGAAGAAAAAAAGAAAGAGAAATAAGATGCTAAAATCGAAAAAGTAAATAAACCACTAAATTGATATTTCGCATCCTTAAACGCTTTTACATCAACAGGACTGAAATGCGGAAGTTGTTTTCATACGAAATGCTCAAGGTCAAAAGGGAGCATTCTATTTGGATTGCTAGAGGAGATGAAATGAGAAAAATGGTGAAAAATCTCACTAACTTGGCATCAACCTCCACTCCTGTGAACCTCAACGATCACATCTTCGCGGCTATCGATGGAATTATCGGACAAGTAGCGTTCGGAAAGAGCTACAGCGGCACTCAGTTCAACGGTCAGCGGTTTCAGGACGTGATTGACGAGTGCATGAACATGCTTGAAGCTTTCACTGCTGAAGATTTTTACCCTAATAAGATCGGTCGGTTCATTGACATTGTCACTGGTTATAAGGCCAGGTTGGAGAGGAGATTTAATGATCTTGATGGCTATTTTGAAAGTGTGATTGCTGAACATCTGAACTCTAATCGGGTACCGCCGGAATGTGAAGATTTGGTGGATGTGCTACTTAGGCTCTTCAGGGAAGGAGAGGGTGACTTCAAATTGTCCATGAACCATGTCAAGTCCATGCTCCTGGTATATTTATCTATCTTTTATCCCTTCATTATATATGTTCTCATCTTTTTTCATTTTTAGGTTTATGGTTTTCTCTTTGATGAAAGTTTAGTGTTTAAACAGCTGAGATATCCATAAAAAAATTGAGATAGCAGTTACTGTTAAAAAATAGACAGCAAACCAACAACTGCTGCTCACAACATAATTAATTATTTGATGTCTTGTTTTGGGCAGGATACATTCATAGGTGGAATAGACTCAACAGCAGTGGGAATAGTATGGGCAATGGCTGAAATACTAATGCATCCAAATGTGCTAAAAAAGGCCACAGCTGAGGTTAGGTCCATTCCTAAAGATAAGAAAAGCATGATAGAGGAATCAGACATGAAGCAGCTGAAATACATCAAATGCATTGTGAAGGAGATTTTCAGAATGCATCCGCCAGCACCGTTGCTCCTCCCCCATGAGGCGATCAGGTCCACGAAGATCGGGAAGGAGCAATACGATGTGTTGGAGAAGACGAGGATCTTTGTCAATGCATGGGCACTGGGGCGAGATCCAGCGTATTGGACTGATCCAGACATGTTTTACCCTGAGAGGTTTGAGAATAGTGATGTGGAGTTCAAAGGTGGACACTTTCAGCTCATTCCGTTTTCATCCGGTCGCAGGATTTGCCCCGGGATGGCCATGGGTTCGACCACGATGACGTATGTGTTGGCGAACTTGTTGTATTGTTTTGATTGGGATTTCCCGGAGGGAATTAAGAGGGAGGATGTGTGCATGGATGAGGAGGGAGGTGTGACTATGCACAAGAAGACTCCTCTCGTTGTTGTTCCAACAAGGGTCAATTAGCAGCTTTTAATCTTGTTTTTAACATCAAGTGTTGGTTGTTTGAAGTTTTCAATTTGGTTGTGTGTCACGTTTGTTAGTCTTTTTTCTCAATAAAATTGAAACCTTTATTATGACTACATATAATCTTAAACTAGCCAATAATATGAGTTGCCGGATGAAATCAAACGTTGTTCTTCGCGGCCAACTTAAATATGGGTTGAGATCTTATTATGAGGTTATCATTCTCTAACTTGTGGAATCTTTGGATTTTACTTTCAGAAATTCTGTGTCAAGCGACCAGTCTTGATGTTTTCGGAAAATCTGTCAAAGTGGGACTAATAACACTTCCAATAATTAAAAAAATAATATACCATGGTGGGCTTTGAATACTTGAAGAGTTCAACCAACTCGACCACCATCTTATCGACACAGTATATGCACCTTTGCCAATTGAAGCTCTTTCTCTACTTTTCTTGCTATATGTTACTATTGATCTACCAGACATCATACATGATGTTCCTACGTATGGCATGGTCTTGGCAAAATGACTTCAGAGTGTTCAAGCAGAGGGTCAAGAGGTGTTCAATCAGCAATTGGGACTCGAGTACGGCGTGAAGCAGACGCACAGATGTTTCCTAATCTGGAAGTTTCTAAAGATCAAAGATTTGATCTGTTGGAGCCGACTCAGCGATATTTCAAGAGGATTAGATATTCAAATGAATATCCTCTCATCAGTTTGAAGTCGGTTAAGAAGATTCGGCATGCCTTGGCAAGGAAGATATCTTGAGATCTTCTTAAAGATTGGAGGAAATATATCTAGCAAATATTTAGGAATATTTCCTAAATATTTGACAGATTTCCTATGGCTGATTTGGATCCGGCAAGGCATATAAATAGAGAGCTAGGGGGTCGACATCAGTATCGCTTTTTCGAGAGAAGAAAACACGAGAGCATTCGTGAGATTGGAGAAAAGTAGAGAGAAGGTCGGCTGAGTTTTCCTCACTGGAAAATCAACGGCGCTGAAGCAGTCTGTTCAGTGTGCTGATCAGACTGTTCATTCTGGAACAAACCGCTGCACACACGAAGTGACCAACACATGCTTTCAGGAGAAGGCGATCAAGCTTCGGGAGAAGTTTGAGAAGTTCGAGAGGGAGTCTCGAACGCATGGAATCGAGGGGGAGCCAAGATCGCAAATCAGGACGAAGAAGTGATAGAGGCGTGGTGTTTACTTTCGGGAGATTGTAAGAGTAAGACCCGTTGTTTCCCTATACTTTTTAATAAAGATTTGCATCCATTTAGGGAGTGGGGAGCCCCCCAGATTAGGCACGGCCAAACTGGGTATCATATCGTGTGTGCATACATTTGTCCATTTTGGTTACTGTCTGCTAAGGTGTTCAAGGTCCATTTGAACACCACCTGGAACTGGTCTTGAACAAACAAAAGAATTTCAATTGGTATCAGAGCAGACACTCGATACACTGAGTGTGATCCGGAGACTGTTCACGATGAGTTTGAAGGAAGGACAAAGCACTACTCGTCCACCGCTGCTTGAAGGGCCAAACTATGGCTACTGGAAATCCAAGATGAAAGCGTTTCTGAAATCCCTGGATGAAAAGGCTTGGAAAGCAGTGCTGGTTGGATGGACACCACCTCAGGTGGCGAACGAATAAGGAATCATGGTCCCCACACCTGAGGAGGAGTGGACTGGTGAAGATGAAAAATCTGCTGTTGGAAATTCAAAGACCATGAACGCTATCTTCTCAGGAGTGGATGAGAACGTGTTTAAACTAATCTCGAACTGTGAGATTGCCAAGGAAGCATAGGACACCCTCCAAATAGCCTATGAAGGAACAGACAAGGTGAGGAACTCTCGAATGCAAATGGTCACCACAAAGTTTGAAGAACTAAAAATGAAGGAAGACGAAACCATTGCTGAATTTAATACGAGAATTTTGGAGCTCTCCAATGAAGCTGCGGCGTTGGGAAAACTCATCAAAGCAAAGAAAATGGCTAGCAAGGTCCTGTGATCACTACCCCAAAAGTTTGCCATGAAGGTGACAACAATTGAAGAAATGCATGATATTGCCACTCTAAAGCTGGAAGAACTCATGGGATCGCTGAGAACGTATGAAATGAATCAACTTCAGGAATCTCAATCAGGAGACAAGGGAGTTGCACTGAAAGCTGGAGTATCCGGGGATAAGTCTGAGACCGCATACTCCATTGAACAAATGGCAATGATGGCTCAAAACTTTGGCAGAATGATGAGGAAGATCAACAAATATGGACCAGATCAGGGTCAATCATCCTCAAACAACTTTCGTAATTGGAAGAAAGGAAAAGCTAAGGCTGGTGACAACAAGCAAGAATATCTGAGTGACAAGAACAAGGAAATCCAGTGTTGTGAATGCAGAGGATATGGTCACAATAGAGCTGAATGCGCCAACACTCTAAAGAAGAGGGTAGCTCTAGCTGCAAATCTGAGCGACAGTGGATCAGATGACGAGGAAGAGGATGAGATCAATAACTTTGTTGCATTTGTTGCCACCATTAAAGATGAAAGTATTACAAGAAAAAGACAATTCTCCAGTGCACTGTCTAAACAGCCAGCTAAAGATGAGTCAAGCAGTGATGATGAGGGAGTCACTCATGAGGCCCTGGCCGAAACCTACAAAGAGCTGTACGAGAAGTGGCTGATAGTGATTGATCAGAATAAGAAATCTGCAGATACAGTGATCAACCTGACTGAAGAAAAAAACAAGATATGGAAGGAGGTAGAAGTGCTGGTTACTCAGAATGTGGAACTCTAACATGAAGTCACATCTCTTAAGAATCGAATGATCAAAATGAATCAGGAACAATCATCTCTGCTGGCACAGAAAGTGAAACTCTTAGGCACTGTGTCTTCACTAAAAGTTGAGATGGAGAAAAACCAAGAGATACATCCCAAAGGTGAAAACCACAAAACTCAGTCGTAAAGAGATTCATCTCATGAAAAAGGTGGAAGCTCTGGAACTTTATATGGAAATGGAGAAGGAAAGTCATAAGGCTACTATGAAGGAACTCATCGAGTATAAGAGATCAGTAAAGATGTTGAATTCTGGTTCAAATGATCTGGATGCCATACTCAAGGCTCAAAGGATGGAAGACAGTCGCAGAGGCCTCGGGTTCACTGGTAAGGGCAATTCTGACAAGACTACTTTTTTGAAGGCTGAACACAGGGTAGAATAGAAAACTGAACAGAAGATGACTATAAATCCCAAGAAGCACTCAATCCTCCCCGAAAGACTACGGCAGCAACCATTCATGTCAGAGATGCCACTAAATGTAGGAGAGACACCCGCACTTGTTGGTACTACTACCAAATGGGTCACATCAAACCAAAGTGTTGCCTATTTCTCGCTGAGCAAAGGGCAGTGGAATCTCACAACAATCATCGGATGGAACAGGTTTTGATGCCGAAAGTCAGAGAGGATGTTTGCCTGGCTGTGTTTAGCTCATCATGCTACATGAAGGAAGATCACTGGTACTTTGGCAGTGGATGCTCGGCTCACGTGACAGGTAACCCTAATTTTCTCATACAAGTCAGACCTGCTAACAGACCTCAGTCAGTCACTATTAGGGATGAACGAAAGGGACAGGTGATCGACTGTGGTACATTGAAGGTTCCAGATCTACATGTCCTCAAGGACATTCTCTTGGTTGAGGGACTGAAGGTCAACTTGATCAGCGTTAGTAAATTATGTGATGAAGGATATAGTGTTGATTTCTCATGTGAGTCATGTCAAGTCATAGACAAAAGTAGGATTACTCTAATGCATAGACGCAGAGCATCAAACAAGTGCTACGTTCTACATACCGATGGAACGGATACCATACCTGCCTGTCTGGCCAGTTAATCGGAACAAATGGAGACCAGGCTCAAATGATTGGAATCTTCTACTTCACAATCTCTTATGAAGCCGGATGGCGGTACGTAAAGAATGCCTATTATAAGAGGAGATGTGGTGATTGCTTGTAGAATATATTAACTCATAAAGCCGCTCATGATCACTCAGGAAGAAAGTATGGACCTCAGTACCATGGTTCCCATAACTCATCCGAAGGTTCTCTGTCCTCCTCATCTACGGATTCGACTGTGTCTGAAGAAAGTGTCTCACCTGTCGAGAGCGCCCAGAGCATGGTTAGATCGACTCGCGCTGTCTTATGCTAACCATGGCTATGTGCGAGGGGGAGTAGTAGTGAGACTGGTGGAGGGACAGATGGTCTACACACTGGAGCTTGAGTCTGAGATACAGCTTTACCCTGAGATACTCAGATCCCTCCTGGGTCTGTGTGTTTCCATCAACTAAATGTTCCAGGAAGTGGTCAGTCAGAAGTAGAACACCAGCACAACAGTTGGACTGATCAAGCAAAGTGAGCTGGAACAGATGGAACATGACTGGAAAGTGATATTATATTCAAAATATTTCAGAGATATTTTATACAGTTGAGGAGAGAGAGGCTAGTGGACAGATATCTCACCAAATATATGTAAGTCGGTTTAGGGAAGCTAAAGAGTTCTATTAAAGAGTCCTAAATGTTTGAAAATCAAAACCGTGTCTTCTCTCTCTCCAAAGATTCTGAAACCCTAGCTGAACAAAGCTCGCTCCTGATCTCCACAAATCGGCAGCAATGGTGAATACAAGAAAGAACGCCAAAAACACTGTCGAGATCTCTCCAAAATCAAAGAAGGCCGTGGATTCAAAAGCGGTAGAAGCAGCAGTCCAAATTAACCCTAAGATCGGAGATGAAAAGAAGGGAAAGGTGACGACTTAATCAAAACGGAAAGATGCGCCCTAGAGGGCTCCAAAGACAGGTCCTAGACATGTGACAACGTCTATTTTTACCCTCCTGACGTGTCAGTTTTGAAGAGGGTCGTCGTAGAGGTCAAAACAATTTATATTAACCGGTAACGTACCAGGTCGAACCAAGAGGAGCAAGCCAAGCACATGCACTATGTAAGATCGTGTTTCCGTTCGGCTATTCTAAACCAAAATGTATAAAGGGGTGATTATATTCTAAATCCTATGCGGCGAGTAATTAGGGATAAAAGATAGATAGGAGGTGTTTCGAGGGGTTACTCCCCTCCTTGGCAATTTCTCGATGATCACATACATGATATTCAAACATTTCATGGTAGTCAAATAGTATTGAGCCTAGTTCACTTCATTTCCTTAGAAATGATCATATTCACTACATCCAAACTATCCCTAAGGTCGTTCGATTCTTAAGTCTAGTTTTAAGATTCAACATGTTACTTAGGCATTTCATCAAACCCTTAGTAGCATGACATGTATAAAGAGCATAGTGAACATGAATTTGACACCATTTAATGGGATTAATTGATGATTTGCTAATTGACCAACTCCAATGAAATAAACATTCAATCCTTAGTCAAGCATCATATCATAAGGTTCACTTTCATGCTTAAGATATGATCATTTTCTCCATCCTAGAACTATCCACTAGCTTTTCCAATGCATAGGTTCAAGTTTTAGTCTAAGTTGTCACTTAGGCATTTTAACAAACACCTAGAGTGCATAACATTCATAATACAAGAGAAAATGAAATAAACAATCATCCATATGAATACAAATGTATATTTGTGATCAAAGAGTACCAAGGAGAGTCATAAGACCCTCAAAACATAAGATCACTACTCACACATCATGTAAGACAACATAGTGTGAGTAGGGTTTATAGCACACAACAAGTAGAATAGGAAAAGATGTAGAGGAAGAAGGGTTGTCAATCCTTGAACTTCCTTTAGTCTTCTCTTCTTCTCCTTAGTTGGATCTTTTGATGATTGATGACCATGGATGAGCCTCTTTCCCAATCTTCTTCTCCCCAAAAACCTCCACACTTGGTCAAAAACCTCTCCTATTTATAGCTCCAAAACTGAAGTTTCTGGGGGATTTTTTAATCCAGTCGGTCGACTGGACTTGGCTTGATACCCAGTTGGTCGACTGGTTGTATAAAATTTGATGATCTTCTGAAGTTTTATTCGAGTCGGTCGACTGAACTTCTCAGTCGACCGACTGGGGCCATTTTGGTGGTCTTCCTGTCCGAATTTGGGCTTTACATCAACTAGAGAGTTGTAGCCCTTTGAGTTAGCTTTCCAAAAAGCTTTGAATCAACCAATTCGGACACCGTATGCGCCCTGGACGTCTAAAACAAGTCGCAAAGGTCAATCTGCTCGGTTTTGCCCCGAAAATTCTTATTTTGCACCGAAACTTTTATTTTTCAACCAATATTGACATTGAGGTCTTGAATTCCATATATATCATTTTGTACCTGAAATGTGGAAGGCAATGGTCAAATGACATCAAATAAAGTCGGAAACGACTCAAAACTATAGTGAAGAATGGCCATAAATCAGTCGAAAACTCGACTGATCAACATTCAGATGCAAGCAAGTGACCAACTAAGGTATTCCTGTTGACGGCTATACCTGTTCCATCAGAGGTAATCCCTAGCTCTGATCCTCAGATTTATGTGCTTGTGAATGTATTGAATGTGGAGGATAAGGGTGGTGAAAAGAGGGATTGTTTAGTGGATGAGTCTGTAGTTGAGACACAGGCTGTTGTCAGTATTGTGTCTGGGGCTGTGAATGAAGGAGAAGCCAGTAGGGCTGAGACTATTGCAACTGAGATAGGGGCTGTCAACAGGAGGAAATTGTTAAATGAGAAATTGAAGGCTGCCAGATTTGTGAAGAAAAAGAAAGGTGGACAAGTGAAAGCTGTACTTCGCAGGTTGTTTACCTCAAAGAAATACGTTGCAAAGATTAGTGCTGTTCGAAATTGATTAAACACTTCGTCAAATTCTGAGACCAAGAAGCTTGTGGAGAGTACTGGCAAGAGAAGGCAGGTACTAGATGAAAAGACTGGTGAAGTGTCGGTTGAGAAAGAGGCTGCTGTTGCGAATGAAGGAACCAGGCCTGAGGAGACACAGCTTGACCAGACTCAACAATAGTATGAGGAATCAGATCCTTTTGAGAAAGATGTTCAACTTGATAACATATACAAGGAGATTGATGAAGTGGTCGAAGATTTGCAAAAAGAGGGACCAAGTGAGCAAGAAGATCAGCTGTCTGAGACAAGTCCAGAAGCGGAGAAAGTAATGGCTGAAAAGAAGAGATTGTTAACAAGGCGTCTAATACAGATCAAGTGGGTGATCAGGTTACAGTTGGATCAGAGGCTCAGGTGGAAGTAGATCTTCCGGCTAACCGAGGCATGGAGATGCGAGAGGCAGATCAAAACAAAACTGATACAGTCAAACCTCAAGAGGATGTGCACGACTCCACTCCACTGAGTGAGCTCAAAAAAGCAGCAAAGTCAAAACCAGTTGAAGAAAGTGATGATTCAGGAATCCTCTACCAAGATTCCCAACAAGCTGGATGGAGGTAGCTCAGTTGGAGGGGGGTCAGCACTTTTAAAATGAGAAAGTGAGGAAGTTCATCACCTGTTCCCAGTTCTGTTCCAACTTGCATTACAAGAGAAGGTGTGTGGTTTTCAAGTAAGGATGCAGCAGCTAAGTGGAAGGCAGTTCAAAAGTGTAAAATCATTCCTGAGAGGATTCTTGACGAGAAACGATACAAAGGGAAGGAAGTTTTGCATGCGTTGAAGGAGACAGACTTGTATTGGACACTGACTAGGTGTAAGCCTTTCAATGAACAGTTGGTGCGAGAAGCCATTGTCAACCTACCAAAATAGGTTGGTGTTACTGGTGACAAAGACTATGGAGTAGTCTACGTGCGGGGGAAGAAAGTCGAGATAGACCCAGAGCTCATCAACGTATACTATGCCATGAATGATCCAGTTGTAGATGAAGACGAGTCAGACTTTGACAAGATTGCTAGCTGCATTACTGCTGGCACGTACCCGTTCTGGGGAGATAATGTCATTCCTGTAGTAGATTTAACAACTTTCTACTCCATGTTGTTCTTCAATGCCATCGTGAACTGGAAACCGACTTCTCACCGGACCACAGTCAGTAAGGATATGGGGCAGTTGTTGTACCAAATTAGGAACAAACTGCACTTTAACATGGGGAGACTAATGTTCCAGTAGATTGCCGATCATGCCACCTCTTGCAGATCTCTGCACCAGATTGGGTTTCCATCCCTCATCTATGAGCTCATTACCTACAAGAACCCAGAGCTGAAGACGTCCCAGGACAGTCTCTCAAAAGCCCCGCAAAAGCTAACTATTGATCACAAATTATTCAAGGGTCGTCATGTGAATGACCTTAAAGGGACCCAGGCTGAAGAGGAAAGATGTCCCTGAGTCGTCAGTAAGAAGAGCTGGTGATGGAAAAAAAGATGCCTCGTTTTGAGATAGGAAGATTGATGAAGGAGTTGGAGACCATTCTGGAAGTGTATCAGGAGAAGAAGAGCCGAATCAAACAGCTGGTACGTGTGCTTCGATATCCCAGTGATGACGAGGATGATGACAATGTTGGTGTCTCTGAAGAAGACTCTTCTGAATGAAGGTTCATGCTGCGAAAATCTTGACTCTGAAAATGCTTTGCACTTTTAGTACTTGTTCTGGTACTGTTTTAGTTCCTGTTTGAAGTAGTTGAACCCTCCTTGCCAATTTTGTGGCAAAAACAGGGAGTATTTTGTGCAAATTGTCTCTGAAGTCTAGTTAGTAAGAACTAGTAGATTTGATTTTGCCAAAAAATGCCAAGGCGGAGATTGGTGTTTCTACGTATGGCATGGTCTTGGCAAAATGACTCCAGAGTGTTCAAGGAGAGGGTCAATAGGTGTTCAATCAGCAATTGGGACTCGAGTACAGCATGAAGCAGACGCATGGATGTTTCCTAATCTGGAAGTTTCTAAAGATCGAAGATCTGATCTGTTGGAGTCGGCTCAGCGATATATTACAGGATCAGATATTCAAATGAATATCCTCTCATCAGTTTAAAGTCGGTTAAGAAGATTCGGCATGACTGGGCAAGGAAGATATCTTGAGATCTTCTTAAAGATTGGAGAAAATATATCTAGCAAATATATAGGAATATTTCCTAAATATTTGACAGATTTCATAGAGCTGATTCGGATCTGCCAATGCATATAAATAGAGAGCTAGGGGGTCGACCTCAGTATCGCTTTTCCGAGAGAAGAAAACACGAGAGCATTCGTGAGATTGGAGAAAAGTAGAGGGACGGCCGGCTGAGTTTTCCCCACTGGAAAATCAACAACGCTGAAGCAGTCTGTTCAGTTTGCTGATCAGACTATTCATTCTGGAACAAACCGCTGAACACGAAGTGACCAACACACGCTTTCGGGAGAAGGCGATCAAGCTTCGGGAGAAGTTTGAGCAGTTCGGGAGGGAGTCTCGAACGCAGGGGATCGAGGGGGAGCCAAGATCGCAAATCAGAACGAAGAAGTGATAGAGAAGTGGCGTTTACTTTCGGGAGATTGTAAGAGTAAGACCCGTTGTTGCTCTATACTTTTCAATAAGGATTTGCATACATTTAGGGCGTGGGAAGCCCCCCCAGAGTAGGCACGGCCGAACTGGGTATCATATCATGTGTGCATACATTTGTCCATTTTGGTTACTGTCTGCTAAGGTGTTCAAGGTCCGTCTGAATACCACCTGGATCTGGTCTTGAACAAACAACAGAATTTCAATACATAATCCTTTCAAAGAGCCAGATAACTCATCAACTCAAATAATATGCCACAATTGAAAATGAAAACCAAATAAATGGCGCAAAGCAGCAGGAATCTGCAAAATGTGATACATGATCCTATCATGGAAGCAAATTGTGCTGAGAGGGGAACATCAAATTATTTTTGTCAAAACACGCTACATCACTATGACCTATAAAACGACGGGGAAAAATCAAGAAGCTGAATTACCTTTAGAATCTCAGTAGGCCTTTATCAACAACAAAAAAAATCTTAGTAGGCAGCCGCTGCTTGGAGAAAGCTAAGTTGGTGGTTAAAAAGGCGCATATAGCTACTTCTTTCGTCCTACACCTAATTTAGAGTGAGTTTTATCTCTCTCTCTCTCTACTTATTTATTTTCGACAATATATATAGATCAACACTAAATATCAAATGCAAAATCATATTTTTGGTGCAAATGACAAAATTCGTTAAAATTGGGTTATAATTTATCGCCAAAAAACTAAAAGTACAACATAGTTCGTCAAAAAGTGATTTATAATTCGTTATCGAAAAATTATTCATACAACGAATTTAATCTCATCCGTCCAAATGACCTAATAAATAGCTGTCATTAGTTTGTATTTTTTACCAAAATTTTTGTTGTTGTTTGCACCGAATCTTTTTTATATGTAGATCATACTCTTTGATTTGTGGTATTTCGAAAGATTGTTGGATGAACAAAAAGGCTGGAAAAAGTTATAAAAAAAATTGGTGGTGTGAAGCATGAACTATCAACTATCACTTGGCTAAATTTTCAAATGAGAGTCAATTTGAATTCGTTTGGATTACTTTATAATCAAAATTTGATGTAATTAAAATCAAATTACATAGTTGTATAATAAGAGGTCAGCGTGGACAATGATAAAATTGCTTAAAACATATATGATACTAACTTCTTCTTTTTTTAAAACTAAGCCGGAAATATCAATTTTGTCTATTTCTTATTTTGCTTGTCTGGTCCTTTTAATATTTGATGGAAAATATTGAAGCACACATACATAGTTTGTTAATTTCTATGGTGAAATTAGAATGATCTTTGGTGCTAATAGAGTTTTTTCCGTAATAAAAATATTTTTACTTTTAGTGTATACATAATTTTTAATTTTAATTTAGTTTTCTCATTGAATAAAATAATAAAAAATTACAATTTATTTCAGTTGTTAAAATTCTCATGATCCAAATGGTGTGATAATATATATGTATTGGAATATTATTGAATGACTGGATGTAGTTTTAGAGGGAGCAGTACAAAAGCGGAAACGGGAGATGATGAACGGGTTATTGCGGCTAGCGAAATGGAAAGAGGAGGTGAAGAAGGCCGAGGAGGAGGAGGAGTTGGGGAGAGAGTAAGAGAAGCAGCGAGCAAGAGTTTGGAGAAGACAAAATCAACTCTGGAAGACTCGGCAAAACTAGCTGGTAATGTTTTACATGAAGTAACGGACAAGGTCAAGACTAGTTTCGGACATCATCAGCATCAGGGTGAGCTTTAATTAAGTGATGGTAAGTTTGGTCCATATGACTTGTAATATATGATGTGGTTTTTTACGTGTCGATATGACTTGGTTCTTCGTTTTTAAATTTTATCTTTCAATAATTCAGAATCAATACATATTGGCTGTAGAATATTTGATTGTATGAGACCGAAATTCATACCATACGCTCAAATCACACATGTTTGAACTCTGGGTTAAGGATGTTCAATGGACCGACCTTACTCCATCCAGAGCATAGTAAGGTCTAATTCCGACCCATATTCAGTAGATGTCGGATCTTGTTTTTAAATATTTTTGCTCGGTGCTGCTAATGTTACGAATACAAAAAACGATGGTGTTTCAATCAAAATAACATTATTTTAATTCGAGTACGTTTTGAAATATATTAAAATGATGTGGTATTGATTGAAACTACGCCATTTTAAATGAAACGACACTGTTTTTGTGCTCGTAGTATTTGGATGTGTAGCATCATATATGAAACGACATTGCTTATTTAGCCGTAAGCTAAGCTAGCAAGAGCATCCGGTCAAACTTTCCTTTCTCCTGAAGACTATCAACTGAACTGGTACACGGAACAAGGACCTCCACCCATGGGGAGCAGAGCCGGCAGATCCGGTGACCAGCAAACTGAAGAGAACAACCACTGAACACAAAGACATCCCAAAACCAAAACCGCGAGCTCAAAAGATGGCGTAACACTAACAAAGCTCAGCAAGGGCTGAGGCAAGCTGAGGATAAAACTAAGCACACAAAAAATATATACGGACGCTACGACGTGACTCCCCTCCGGCACCTCCAGCTCGCCGACACGTCGGAACCCCATGTAGATTGGCGCCGGATGAACGTGCAAAGCAGAAGACGGAGTCGATCGGAACGATCGCGCCGCGTGATGCGGCTGAGATCACGTCGGAGCAACGTGGGAAGATGAACAGAGCTTTAGCGACGAAAACTCGTTTAGCAAGAAGTAAATTTCATTACTGATTACAGATCAAAAATCTGTTTATATAGTTACAAGTTAATTGCGATTAGGTCCTTCTACTTTGGACAATTACAGTAGACAGACCTAGATTAAAGAACAATTACCATTGAATCCAAAACACATCAGTCGAGCTGATGATCTTGCCCAATACCCCCCCCCCCCCTCAAACGAGGCGTGTGGAGGAAATTGGAGACGCCGAGTTTGCCACAGTGTTTGAGAAGAACATCATGGCTGACTGGTTTGGTGAAGATATCCGCAGGTTGTTCAAGTGTATTGATGGATCGAGGATCAAGAAAATGACTGGAAGCATACTGCCTTACAAGATGACAGTCCACTTCGACATGTTTGGTCCTCTCGTGGTAAACTGGATTCTTGGCAATATGCAAAGCGGCATTGTTGTCACAAAAGATTGCAATAGGAGTAGGAACTGTGATGTGAAGATCCCTGAGTAAACCATGTAGCCAAACCAACTCACAAGTAGTTTGTGCCATTGATTTATATTCACTTTCAGCTGATGATCTTGAAACTGTAGTTTGTTTCTTCGTTTTCCAACTGATCAAAGAGTCCCCAAGAAGCACGCAAAACCCTGTGAGAGATCTCCTGGTGAGAGGGCAGGCTACCCATTCAGCATCACAATAGGCTTGGAGAACCAGTTTAGGATAAGAAGAAAAGAATAGGCCTTGAGTGGGAGCTGCTTTGATGTATCTCAAGACTCTATGGGCAGCAGTCATGTGATCAGCATTGGGCTTGCTCATGAACTGGCTCAAGACATGAACAGAATAAGCTAGATCAGGTCTGGTAACAGTGAGATATATGAGCTTACCAACAAGCCTTCTATAAACAGTGGGATCATTCAGTAATTCAGCATTAGACAAACTGAGTTTGTGTTTGGTATCAATTGGAATGACTGAAGGCTTGCAATCCATCATTCCAGCATCTGATAAGAGGTCTAGGGCATATTTTCTCTGGTTAATGAAAATACCAGATTGACTTCTAGCAACTTCAATCCCAAGGAAGTATTTGAGAAGGCCAAGATCCTTGATTTTGAAAGTCTGATGAATAAAGTCCTTCACTTGCTGAATTAAGGTTGTAGAAGTGCCAGTGATGACTACATCAACCACATATACAAGGAGAATGAGGAAAACACCATCCTTGTCATATGTAAACAATAAGTAATTATGTAAACTCTGTTTGAAACCAAAAGCCTCAACTGATTCTGTGAATTTGCTGAACCACTGCCTACTAGCCTGTTTGAGACCATATAAGCTCTTCTTAAGTTTGCACACCTTATTCTGGCCTTTATACAGAGAAGAGTGACCAGGTGGGAGAGTCTTGAACACCTCTTCATCTAGAGTTCCATGCAAGAATGCATTATTAACATCCATCTGAAATAGAGGCCATTATTTAGAAGCTGCAATTTTCAAAACAGTTCTAATGGTAGTCATCTTGATGACCGGGGCAAAAGTTTCATGATAATCAATGCCTTCCTCTTGAGTATAGCCCTTTGCCACCAGTCTAGCCTTGTACCTCTCAATGGTCCCATCTGAGTGTCTCTTGATCTTATATACCCATTTACAGCCAATGGTATGTTTGCCAACATGCAGATCCACTATATCCCAAGTATCATTATCCTGAAGAGCTTGTATTTCAGTCTGCATAGCCTGTTTCCATTCTTCATGTTTGCAAGCCTGAGTATAAGAAGTGGGCTCAATAAGGCTTGTGGTTTGAATATTAAAAGCCTTGTGAGACTGAGAACATGAGTCATAAGAAATAAAATTGGCCATTGGATAGGGACTTGTATGAATACTGGTGCACACAAAGTCTTTCAACCAAGTAGATGGCTTAGAAATTCTAGATGACTTTCTGATGGCTGGTTGATCAGCAACAGGTGCAGCATGAATAACTTCAGTGTCCACTATATGAGGATCACCAGGTAGGACATCATCATCAGAATGAAGAATAAAATCAGCATCATCATCAGAAAAATCAGGAGCTGGTATATTAGTAAGAGGAACAGTAACCTCAGAAAAAGGCAAATGAACAGTAACATCAGCATCAGATTTTGTGCTATCAGCATAGGGAAAAATTGTCTCATGGAAAATAACATCCCTACTCACAAATGAATGATGTCCAATGATAGAGAAAACTTTGTATCCCTTCTGACCATATGGATAGCCCAAGAAAACACATTTCACAGCTCTATGATTAAATTTCCCTTTGTGAGGATTTGTGTTAGTAGCATAGCATAAGCACCCAAAAGTTTTGATCATCTCAAAACTTGGTAATTTGTCAAAGAGGATCTCATATGGAGTCTTGCCTTTGAGGACAGCAGATGGGAGCCTATTGCAGATGAAGGTTGCAGTCAATACACTGTCACCCCAAAAGGACAAAGGTAAGTTGGACTTGAACATCAAGGCCCTGGCAATTTCAAGAATATGTCTGTGTTTCCTTTCAACAATCCCATTCTGCTGGGGAGTATAAACACATGAAGTTTGATGTAAAGTGCCTTGGGACTGCAAGAACTGACTGAGAGTATGGTTGAGGAATTTTGAACCATTATCAGACCTTACAGTCTTGATTTTCTGCTGAAACTGAGTCTGCACCATGGAAAAGAAATTGATCACAATATTTGGAACCTCAGATTTTGCTTTCATAAGAAAAGTCCATGTTGATTTTGAAAAATCCTCAACAACTGTAAGGAAATATCTAGCACTAGTAATAGTAGGAGTCTGAAAAGGACCCCAAACATCCATATACACTAGTTCAAACAATCTGGAAGTTTTTGATACACTGGAACCAAACTGAAATCTTGTTTGTTTTGCCAAGGGGCAAATGTCACAAACAGGAGCCTTATTACATTTCAAATCAACAATGTATCTTCTCAAATCAGAAAACAAAGTATTATATGAGACATGTCCAAGTCTATTATGCCATAGAACAGCATCTTTCTCTGATAAACTTGACTGCAAGCACTTTGTATTACTTGATCCCTTTAGCTCATATAGACCATCATGTAATTCACCAGTCCCTAGCACTATCTGCTTGTGAAGGCCCTGAATACAGCATTTGTCATGAGCAAATGTCATAGTGCATCCAGCATCTTTAGTTAACCTCCCAACAGACAACAAATTAAACTGAAAATCTGGAACATATAATACATTTTCCAACTTCAGATGATCATTTAAGATGCAAGTGCCAATGTGAGTCACCTTTGTTTTCTGTCCATTAGGCAAACCAACATCATGTTGCTCATCAAGAGATCTAACATCAGTCAATAATCTCAAATGTGAAGTAATATGGTCAGTAGCACCACTATCAACTACCCAAATATCACTACTAGCTTTATAACTAGTAAGGCAAGTGATACCTGCCATATGCTGATTAGATGATTCCACAACTGGTTGATTCAATAGACTGAAGAGCTTGGTCAGCTGCTCATTAGTAAACTGAAAAGAATTCCCTTGAGTTAATTGCTGGCCAACATTGGTACTAGCTTGACCATCACCAGCATTGTTGCTGTTAATGACAGAATTAGCAACTGATTTGTTCTGAGATTTCTGAAACTGGCCTGAATTCTTTTGTGACTTGTAACTCTCAGGATACCCATGAATTTTGTAACAAGTATCTTTGACATGACCAGGAGCTTGACAATGAGTACAGAAAGGTCTCTTCCCCTTGTTCACAAAATTAGCTTGTTGATTGACTTTGTTGTTTTGTCCCGTGGAAGACTGACCTTGAGAAGCAAACATGGCTGAGATTTCAGGAGTCACCATGGATCTTTTGGCTTTCCTTTGAGTCTCATCTCTGACTACCATGTTGTAAACTTGAGCAAGAGTGGGTGAAGGCTGCATTTGAAGGGCTTGGGATCTCACAGTGAGGTAATCTTCATTAAGCCCCATAAGGAACTTCATGATCCTGTTCTTCATTTTTCTTGTTGCGGAACACTTAGCTGCCTTGCATTAATGGCCAAGGTCACAAGATTCATCATCCATAAGATCATCCTCATCACCCCAGAGTTGAATTAGTTTCCCACAATACCCAGCAACACTCAAATCCCCTTGCATCAATTCTGTAATCTCCTGTTGGATTGCAAACAAGCTTGAATCAATGGATCCTGCAAATCTTTCACACAAATCCTCCCAAGCAACACGAGAATCAGTGCAATGAACTATGGAAGCCGCTATCTCTTTTGACACAGAATTGGAAATCCATGTTAAGACCACATTGTTGCATTTATCCCAACGAGCACGTTGATAAGCATCGATCGGCTTTGGAAAATCTCCATTCACAAAACCTATCTTCATCTTCACACCTAGGGCTCTCTCCATGGATTTGCGCCATGTGATGTAGTTCTCCGAGCCGGTGAGTAATTGAGTCACGAGAGGGACTCTTATGTTCTCGTTGTGGCTAACAAACAACGGATCATCCGAAGGATGAGCGTACACATTAGTAGATGACGATGACGGCGTGACAGTCGTTGCGAGAGCAGGATCAGACGAACCAGAACAAGTCGACATCGTAAACGAAATGAGCGGAAACGAAAAAGATCGAGATTGAGCGATTACCGGTGAAGATCGTCAAGATTCAATGGTAGGCTCTGATACCATGTAGATCGGCACCGGATGAACGTGCGAAGCAGAAGACGGAGTCGATCGGAACTATCGCGCCGCCTGATGCGGCTGAGATCGCGTCGGAGCAACGCGGGAAGATGAACAGAGCTTTAGCGACGAAAACTCGTTTAGCAAGAAGTAAATTTCATTGCTGATTACAGATCAAAAATCTGTTTATATAGTTACAAGTTATTTGCGATTAGGTCCTTCTACTTTGGACAATTATAGTAGACAGACCTAGATTAATGAACAATTACAATTGAATCCCAAATACATCAGCCGAGTTGATGATCTTGCCCAATACCCCACCCACGCCAAAACACCGCCACGCCGCCGCCCACACCCGCAGATCTGACCGAGAAGCCGGAGACGAGGAGCGGGGACTATGAGGAGGAGCGACGGGGAGGAGGACACCGGAGAGAGGGCAAGCCGTGGAGGAGAAAGGGAAGGGTTCGAAGTTTGAAAGGAGGTTCTCTGAACTTCCCGGAGCTTCTGGATAAAGTGCGAGCCTTTTGAATCCCTAGATAGAGTAAAGATCACATGAGAAGTGGTAGTTATGGTGAGAAATGAGAACTAATCTCATCCGTTCATCTTTGTTATCAATGGTTAGAATTAGATTTAATTATATTATATTAAATTACATAATTTGTACCTTTTCAACGGATTCTTCATAGCAGTACATTATTCGTACCTTTTCAAAGGATTCTTCGTAGCATGCATATACATGAAGCTACGAAGAATCTTTTGAAAAGGCACGAATAATGTACTAATTCTCATTTCTCACCATAACTACCACTTCTCACCGGAACCGAACTCTCCCTAGATAATCAATCATTCAAAATTGTGATCTCGGGTAGGGGTGGGCGTTGGACGGGTTGGGACGGGTTGTGCTTGGTCCTAACCCGGCCCGAAATAATGATCAGGTCAGTTATTCGAACCCTAACCCGGCCCGAAAGATCGGGTCAATTATGTGAACCCGAACCCGACCCTAAAACTAAAATTTATAAAAGGCATAAAACATTCATGGTCATCTATCATAATATAAATACTTTAAAGTTTAGTATTACAGTTTTATTTTTCATTGCAAATCAATTACATATTATATGTAGTGTGATATATCACGAGAACGCAAATAAATTTTTATTCAGATGAGGTATAAGGTTTGAATCTCATTAAAAATCTATTATTTTTTATATTACTTATGAAATCGGGTAACCCGAGCCTCAACCCTAACCCGACCCGAAAATTATACCGGGTTGGTTAAGTGAACCTTAACCCGATATTAGGTGGACCGGGTCGGGCCGGGTTTTGTCCACCCCTAATCTCGGGAGCAAATTGATATGTAAATGTAGATATTTTTGGTGCAAAATGTATTAAAACTGGGTTATAACATATAATTCGTCACGAGTAATTTATAATTTATCGCCAAGAAAATAATTATAAACGAAATTTAATCTCATCCGTCCAAATGACAAAATCAAGAATTGTGATTAGTTTGTATTTTTACAAAAATATGGCAGTTGAACCAGATCCTTTTTCTAGATCACATTACCAACGTAATATCCACAATGATTAGAACATTAGAAGTACAAAAGAAATGGGCTTTTGAATAAATTTGAAATATTTTTAACAAATAAAATAAATGTGAGAAATCTTGCTTCTTCTTTTTTTACAATCAAATAATGCTGAAGACGCCAATCAGAAATTGAGGTCAAGTAGGTTGCCTAATGGGGCGCCTCCCCTGTGATTGCCAAGTAACCAGGGCTCGAAACCCTCATCTAACATAACAGATACTAATCCAGCTCCAACAAACTTTTTTTTTGAAGAATGGTGAAATCATTATAAAAAGAAACGGAACAACGCTATACAAACCACTGCACCTGCAGGAAGGCAAAACTCGCTCCAACAAACTTTGATCAACAAAAAAAAATAGAAGAAATTGAGCATTTCAAATAATAAAAAAAAGAAAAGCTTTTTTGTCGCCACAGTCGACACATTGTTGTCCTGTTGTTTCAAAAATGATAGAGACCACTGTCCCTCAAAATAACATTAATCAGAAAAGTTTTAAAAAAAACTATCAAAAAAAAGTTTAAAAAAAAAGAAAAAGAAAAGTGTAAAACGGGACCATTAACTGTTTGTCTCAAAATAGAATTTATCAGAAAAAAGTATAAAATTAATATATAAAAAAAGAGTATAAAATGGGCTCTAAACTAAATATTTTCTCAATGTAAATTTTTTTTAAAAGTAAACGCAAAATAAGTGCGGTTCAAGTACAAACCAAATTATATGTAAAAACTACAAATCCAATTCTAAGCTGACACGTGTCCCATTTATTCGAAATCCCGAACAAACACACGGAGGGATATTATAGTCATTCCACACGGAGGGGTATTATAGTCATTCCACACGGAGGGGTATAAAACTAATAATGTTATTTTCAATTTAGTCCTCGAGTTGTAAATGCTCATACTTAAACTTGGAAATGACCAGACTTATAAAACAGTAATGATCAGACTTAAAAAACAATGATCAGACTTAAAAAACAATGATCAGACTTAAAAAACAATGATCATACTTAAACAGTTAATGAATCAGACTTAAACAGTTAATGATCAGACTTAAAAAAATAATGATCAGACTTAAAACAGTAATGATCAGACTTAAAACAGTAATGATCAGACTTAAAATTGGTAATGATCAGCTTTAAAATTGATAATGATCAGACTTAAACAGTTAATGATCAGACTTAAAAAATAATGATCAGACTTAAAACAGTTAATGATCATACTTAAAAAACAATGACCAAACTTAACACAGTTAATGATCAGACTTAAACCAGTTAATGATCAGACTTAAAAACAATGATCAGACTTAAAAACAATGATCAGACTTAAAACAGTTAATGATCAGACTTTAAAAAACAATGATAAGACTTAAAACAATGATAAGACTTAAAATAGTTAATGATCAGACTTACAAAAACAATGATCAGACTTAAAACAGTTAATGATCAGACTTAAAAAACAATGATCAGACTTAACATAGTTAATGATTAGACTTAAAAAGTTAATGATCAGACTTAAAAATAATGATCAGACTTAAAACAGTTAATGATCACACTTAAACAGTTAATGATCAGACTTAAAAAACAATGATCAGACTTAAAAAGCTAATGATCAGACTTAAAACAGTAATGATCAGACTTAAAAAACAATGATCAGACTTAAAACAGTTAATGATCAGACTTGAAAAAAACATTGATCAGACTTGAAAAAAACAATGATCAGACTTAACACAGTTAATGATCAGACTTAAAACAGTTAATGATCAGACTTAAAAAACAATGATATGACTTAATAAACAGCAATGATCAGACTTAAAAAACAATGATCAGACTTAAAACAGTTAATGATCAGACTTAAAAAACAATGATCAGACTTAAAACAGTTAATGATCAAACTTAAAAAAATAATGATCAGACTTAAACAGTTAATGATCAGACTTAAAAAATGATCAGACTTAAAACTGTTAATGATCCGACTTAACACAGTTAATGATCAGACTTAAAACAGTTAATGATAAGATTTAAAACAATTAATGATCAGACTTAAAAAACAATGATCAGACTTAAAACAGTTAATGATCAGACTTAAACAGTTAATGATCAGACTTAAAAAACAATGATCAGACTTAAAGAACAGCAATGATCAAATTTAAAAAACAATGATCAGACTTAAAACAGTTAATGATCAAACTTAAAAAAACAATGATCAGACTTAAACAGTTAATGATCAGACTTAAAAAAATAATGATCAGACTTAAACAACAATTATCAGACTTAAAACTGTTAATGATCAGACTTAAAAAACAATGATCAGACTTAACACAGTTAATGATCAGACTTAAAACAGCTAATGATCAGACTTAAAAAGAATGATCAGACTTAAAACAGTTAATGATCAGACTTAAACCGTTAATGATCATACATAAAAAAATAATAATCAGACTTAAAACAGTTAATGATCATACATAAAAAAACAATAAGCAGACTTAAAACAGTTAATTATCAGACTTAAAAAAACAATGATCAGATTTAAAATAGTTAATGATCAGACTTAAAAAACAATGATCAGACTTAACACAGTTAATGATCAGACTTAAAACAGTTAAGGATCAGACTTAAAAAACAATGCAGTTAATTATCAGACTTAAAAAAACAATGATCAGACTTAAAAAGTTAATGATCAGACTAGAAACAGTAATGATCAGACTTTAAAAAACATTGATCAGACTTAAACAATTAATGATCAGACTTAACAGTTAATGATCACACTTAAACCAGCAATGATCAGACTTAAACCAGTAATGATCAGACTTAAAACAACAATGATCAGACTTAAAAAACAATGATCAGACTTAAACAGTTAATGATCAGACTTAAACCAGTAAATGAGCGGACTTAAATTTGATGTTTCTGAGTCTGTGTCAGAATTTGTTGAACGTCGCCATGAGCTCGGCATTTTTAAGGCAAATTTCTTCATCTAGAGGGTCAAATTCGTGTTTTACTCTTCTGGTCATTATTGATTTAAGTCAGATCATTATCTGTTTAAGTCTGATCATTATTTTTTAAGTCTGATCATTACTGATTTAAGTCTGATCATTAATTGTTTAAGTTTGATCATTATCAATTTTAAGTCTGATCATTATCTATTTAAGTCTGATCATTACTGTTTTAAGTCTGATCATTAACTGTTTAAGTCTGATCATTATTTTTTATGTCTGATCATTGTTTTTTAAGTCTGATCATTACTGGTTCAAGTCTGATCATTACTGATTTAAGTCTGATCATTGTATGTTTAAGTCAGATCATTACTCATTTAAGTCTAATCATTATTTTTTAAGTCTGATCATTGTTTTTTTAAGTCTGATCATTGTTGTTTTTTAAGTCTGATCATTTCCAGTTGATCAGTCGAGTTTTCGACAGATTAATGGCCATATTTCACTTTAGTTTTGGGTCGTTTCCGACATTATTTTGATGTTATTTGACCTCTAACTTTACATTTTAGATAGAAAACAAGTATCTCCCAAGGTCGAAGCCTAAATACGAAAACTCGGGGAAAACTGAAGATTTAGAGCACAAAAAGGGTAGATTGACCTTTTCGGCTTATTTTAAACGCCCAGAGTGCCTTGCTTATGATTGTTTATGATTGAGTTCTTCTATGCTCCTTGGTGACTTGAGTTCTTCTAACTTAGTGCCTTGCTTATGATTGTTTCCCGCGCATTCCATACATTCCTTGAACATTTTGTCAAGTTTTAAGTGTGGAGTCAAAAACAAAAGAAGGCGAAAATAGGCCCTAACAAAAAAATGCTTCATTTTCATGGTCAAAAGAGGGCAAAGCCCCGACTAAAAAATTTCTCGAGTACTAGAGAAGTTTTGATCAAAATATACAAATGCCGGGGGTTAGGAAGAAAAGTTCCCTCTCGAAAGCATTTGTAGGCCAAAGGCCATTTGAAAAAGAAAATAAGAAGCACTTGAAACTTGACTTCATGTTCTTCCATCATCCTACATTTGCGCGGATGCATCATTTGTATTGTGTGCTAGTTGGATTAACTCTTGGACGACCCTTGTGCTTGCACGGGAGCTATCATTTGGTCTATGCTTATTTATTAAGAACTCATATTGTCGTACTCATCTTCCCTTATGGATTATGGCTTAAGCGCCTAAAACTTGAGAATGAGTTCCATGTCGTGAACCCATGGACTAGCCCTAGCTAGCATAGGTGAGCGCTTGACACTCTTTTGTGCAAACTAAACTATGACTTCATTGTATTGCTTTGAAAATGAGTGGAACTTTGGATGAGACATTTGATAGCTCTAGTAATGATGATCTTGAATGCACAACCTCAAGGGTACTCAAATGGTTCAAAAATTCTTTTGATGATATTGTGATGGTAGTCCTAGTTTGGGGTGAGGGATTGGTTTTGAGAAATCCTCGCCTCTGTTAAGCACTCTTGAATTCATTCTCATGGGATAGGTGCATTTGGGATTTGTGAGTATTCCCTTTTCTGAAAACTCTCACGAGACTATAACTCGTCCACTAGGGTAGCCTAGGGGTTTAAAGGCTTAAAGCATACGCTAAATGCATTCGCAACGCCTACGAAAAAGAGCTAGTTAGATTGTACATACTTTCATTTTTCTTTCAATAATGAGTTTAGAAATAATGATCGAGACCTTGTGAAAGCTAGTGAGGCAAATAGACGAAAAACATAGCACCACTAGCATTTCGACATTTGCATGACCTTGACATATTCTCATACTTTGTTCGGGACGAACAAAACTTAATTGTGGAGTGTTGATCAGTCGAGTTTTTGACTGATTAATGGCCATATTTCACTTTAGTTTTGGGTCGTTTCTGACACTATTTTGATGTCATTTGACCTCTAACTCTACATTTCAGGTAGAAAACAAGTATCTCCCAAGGTCGAAGCCCAAATATGAAAACTCAGGGAAAACTGAAGATTTAGAGTAAAAAAGGGTAGATTGACCTTTCCGGCTTATTTTAAACGCTCAGGGCGCATACGGTGTCCGAATTGGTTGATTCAAAGCTTGTTGGAAAGCTTACTGAAAGGGCTACAACTCTCTAGTTTACGCGAAGACCAAATTTGGAAGGGACAACCACCAAAAAAGGCCCAGTCGGTCGACTCGAATAAAACTCAGAAGGCTAACCGAGCAGATTGACTTTGTGACTTGTTTTGGACTCATAGGGCGCATACAGTGTCCGAATTGGTTGATTCAAAGCTTGTTGGAAAGCTAACTCAAAGGGCTACAACTCTCCAGTTGATGCCAAGACTAAATTAGGACGGGAAGACCACCAAAAAGGCCCTAGTCGGTCGACTCGAATAAAACTCAAAAGGTTGTCCAGATTTTACACATCCAGTCGACCAACTGGATCAAAAACGCAGAAATCTCAGTTTTGGAGCTATAAATAGAAAGTGGGCTTTTAACCTAAAGTGTGGAGGTTTTTGGGAAAAGAAGATTGGAAAAGAGGTCCAACCAAGGTCATCAATCATCATCCAACCAAGGAGGAGTGAAGATCAAAAGGGAGACATTAGGATTAACCATCCTATTTCTATTCCTCTTATATTCTCTTGTTGTTGCTATAAACCCTACTCACACCATGTTGTCTTACATGATGTGTGAGTAGTGGACCTTGTGTTTTGAGTGTCTTATGACTCTCCTTGGTACTCTTTGATCACAAATATACATGTATATTCATATAGATGATTGTTGATTTCATTTTCTCTTGTGTTATGAATGTTATGCACTCTAGGTGTTTGTTAAAATGCCTAAGTGACAACTTAGACTAAAACTTGAACCTATGCATTGGAAAAGCTAGTGGATAGTTCTAGGATGGAGAAAATGATCATATCTTAAGCATGAAAGTGAACCTTATGATATGATGCTTGACTAAGGATTGAATGTTTAATTCATTGGAGTTGGTCAATTAGCAAATCATCAATTAATCCCATTAAATGGTGTCAAATTCATGTTCACTATGCTCTTTATACATGCCATGCTACTAAGCGTTTGATGAAATGCCTAAGTAACATGTTGAATCTTAAAACTAGACTTAAGAATCGAACGACCTTAGGGATAGTTTGGATGTAGTGAATATGATCATTTCTAAGGATATGAAGTGAACTAGGTTCAATACTATTTGACAACCATGAAATGTTTGAATATCATGTATGTGATCATTGGGAAATTGCCAAGGAGGGGAGTAACCCCTCGAAACACCTCTTACTTATCTTTTATCCCTAATTACTCGCCACATAGGATTTAGATACACACTCTTTTATATATTTTGTTTAGAATAGCCGAATGGAAACACGATCTTAAATAGTGCATGTGCTTGGTTTGCTCCTCTTGGTTCGACCTGGTACTTTACCGGTTAATATAAATGTTTTGACTACATTCGATCCTCTCTTCATTGATACTATTTAGAGGTGAAAAAGAATAGTTCGTCAAATGGCGCCGTTGCCGGGGAGAAACTAGTTAGCACATCCCTAGACTAGATTGTGTGGAAGTTCCGACTATTCTTGTGAATATTTTTCATTTTTTCTCTTATACTTGTATATTCTCTTTTTCTACTCATATCCCTTACTAACTTCGTTTATCTTGTCTTGCGAGGATGGATAACTACAACCAACAAGTCTTTTCTAATGGAGAATACTACCAAGAGGAGGAGCAAACATATTCCTATTTCCAAGAACTTGGCTATCAAACTAGTTATTATAATTCGAATGGGGATGATAGCCAATGTTTTGAAGTTGAAAACTCCTACCCTCCATACCCTCCATCCCTCAACCTCCTCATCCTTCAAGAGAACCCTCTAAGTTGGAAACTAAAATTGCTACACTCCTTGAGCGTCAAGAGAAAATGAAGTAAGAATTTCTCGAAAAAGAAATCCTTGATCCTAATGCCTCAAAGGAAGAATGGGAACAAGAAATGGAGGATGAATTTTGGAGAGCCGCCACCGAAGCTTGGCTATGGGATGGTGAATCTTGTAACAAGAACGAGATGCCAAGCGAAAGTGAAGCACCCTTCACTACTAGCACATCTCAAGCTCATTCGAATGAGAATACATAAGAGTTCACCATTTCATCAACGCCTCGGCTCTCCGATGAGGAATTCTTCAATGATGATGCCTCTTACATAGAGGAAATACCTTTTATTGATAAAGAAGACTTCCTCCCTCCCGCTGTAAAGAGCCTAAATGTGGATCCCAATTTCTTGATGAGGATAAGATAGAGGAAGAGCATATAGAGACAAAAGGATTTGAAGGGTATAAAGACTTTGTTGAGGTTTACATGAACCAAGCTAAAGGGCATTCTCGCACGCAAGAAGACAAAGGTCTAGAGAGGGATATTGAGGAATGGGCACCCATGGCGTCATTGATAAACTTAAGGAAGGGATGCCCATCAAGCACGAGACAAATTTTGAAGACCCTTTCTTCATTATGAAGTCTCGATACAAGTTTTAGAGCTTCTTGCCCTATTTTGAGAGATCATTTGGAAAAAAAAGCTCCCATGACCCCTTATTTCTTAAGGGATCTTCACATTTGAAGGGGTTATGCTCCCAAAGGAAAGTCCATTGTAGACTTGATGGGAGGAAATTCAAATTTGATTTGAAGGTGGATTGACACGATCAAGTCCAAGGCCCCATGAGAAGGGATCCTAGCAAAGGACTTCTCAACGAGTGATTCTATGGGGCGCTTTGCTACGTCTTTGCCAAGATGGGAAAAAATAGGCCCTCGCGGGAGGTAACCCGGTTTGTAAGTGTTTCATTCTTGTTCGTTTTTATGTTTAAAGTGTTTGGCATGACTTTGAGTGGCTTAGACTCTAAATGTGGAATGTGAAATGTATGATTAGTGGGTCGAATTTTAAGTGTGGAGTGAGTTCTACTCACTCCAATTCTACTTCACACCGCCACACCCCTCCAACTTTCCCTTGATCTTTCTATGCTTAATGATGTTGCCTATAGTGCTCATGTACCTTGTTGGAGTCTACTAGAGTGGAACTATATTGTTATGCCATGCTATGACTCTAGTTTGACATTTTCTTGGCACTTAAGATACCTTGTGCACATTATGGAGAATGTAGGTCAACTTCCTTGTTTGAATTCTATAAAACTTGTGCCATGATGTTATTATGTGACTTGTGATGCTATCTTGCTCATACTTGAGTTTTGCATAACCTTGTATGTCACTTGTTGCTTTTAACCTCTCATGTGTTCTTGCCATCAAGGAAGTTATTTGCATCATGCACAATCAAGCTTAGCACAATGGCACTTTTCTATTGATGGGGCACATCTACAAACGAGGGGAGTTCCTATGCGCCTTATTCTCATTTTCTTCATTGTTTGCGCTTAAGGACTAAGCCACATTTTAAGTGTGGAGTGGGTTGTCGCATAGTTCACTCATTTAATGCCATGTGTACCATGTTTGAATGAGCACTTGCATTCATGTACCTTATCCCTGACATGAGAGTGTTTTTAACCACATAGGCTTGTGACTATCGGTTCTAAATCCCTATAAATCACATCTAGCCAACTTTTCATTTTTATTGGATGTTGAACTTAGAACCGACCTAGTCCTATGAATGTGCATTCTTGTGAATAAATATCATTGCTATCCCTTGTCTATCTAATTTTCTAAGTATTTTCCTTGAAATACCATGGATTAAGTTTTAGCAAGCACTTTTAAAAAAATTCATGAAAAACTTAGACCTCTTGTATGCTCCTTGGTGACTTGAGTTCTTCTAACTTAGTGCCTTGCTTATGATTGTTTCCCGCGCATTCCATACATTCCTTGAACATTTTGTCAAGTTTTAAGTGTGGAGTCAAAAACAAAAGAGGGCGAAAATAGGCCCTAACAAAAAAATGCTTCATTTTCATGGTCAAAAGAGGGCAAAGCCCCGACTAAAAAATTTCTCGAGTACTAGAGAAGTTTTGATCAAAATATACAAATGCCGGGGGTTAGGAAGAAAAGTTCCCTCTCGAAAGCATTTGTAGGCCAAAGGCCATTTGAAAAAGAAAATAAGAAGCACTTGAAACTTGACTTCATGTTCTTCCATCATCCTACATTTGCGCGGATGCATCATTTGTATTGTGTGCTAGTTGGATTAACTCTTGGACGACCCTTGTGCTTGCACGGGAGCTATCATTTGGTCTATGCTTATTTATTAAGAACTCATATTGTCGTACTCATCTTCCCTTATGGATTATGGCTTAAGCGCCTAAAACTTGAGAATGAGTTCCATGTCGTGAACCCATGGACTAGCCCTAGCTAGCATAGGTGAGCGGTTGACACTCTTTTGTGCAAACTAAACTATGACTTCATTGTATTGCTTTGAAAATGAGTGGAACTTTGGATGAGACATTTGATAGCTCTAGTAATGATGATCTTGAATGCACAACCTCAAGGGTACTCAAATGGTTCAAAAATTCTTTTGATGATATTGTGATGGTAGTCCTAGTTTGGGGTGAGGGATTGGTTTTGAGAAATCCTCGCCTCTGTTAAGCACTCTTGAATTCATTCTCATGGGATAGGTGCATTTGGGATTTGTGAGTATTCCCTTTTCTGAAAACTCTCACGAGACTATAACTCGTCCACTAGGGTAGCCTAGGGGTTTAAAGGCTTAAAGCATACGCTAAATGCATTCGCAACGCCTACGAAAAAGAGCTAGTTAGATTGTACATACTTTCATTTTTCTTTCAATAATGAGTTTAGAAATAATGATCGAGACCTTGTGAAAGCTAGTGAGGCAAATAGACGAAAAACATAGCACCACTAGCATTTCGACATTTGCATGACCTTGACATATTCTCATACTTTGTTCGGGACGAACAAAACTTAATTGTGGAGTGTTGATCAGTCGAGTTTTTGACTGATTAATGGCCATATTTCACTTTAGTTTTGGGTCGTTTCTGACACTATTTTGATGTCATTTGACCTCTAACTCTACATTTCAGGTAGAAACCAAGTATCTCCCAAGGTCGAAGCCCAAATATGAAAACTCAGGGAAAACTGAAGATTTAGAGTAAAAAAGGGTAGATTGACCTTTCCGGCTTATTTTAAACGCTCAGGGCGCATACGGTGTCCGAATTGGTTGATTCAAAGCTTGTTGGAAAGCTTACTGAAAGGGCTACAACTCTCTAGTTTACGCGAAGACCAAATTTGGAAGGGACAACCACCAAAAAAGGCCCAGTCGGTCGATTCGAATAAAACTCAGAAGGCTAACCGAGCAGATTGACTTTGTGACTTTTTTTGGACTCATAGGGCGCATACAGTGTCCGAATTGGTTGATTCAAAGCTTGTTGGAAAGCTAACTCAAAGGGCTACAACTCTCCAGTTGATGCCAAGACTAAATTAGGACGGGAAGACCACCAAAAAGGCCCCAGTCGGTCGACTCGAATAAAACTCAAAAGGTTGTCCAGATTTTACACATCCAGTCGACCAACTGGATCAAAAACGCAGAAATCTCAGTTTTGGAGCTATAAATAGAAAGTGGGCTTTTAACCTAAAGTGTGGAGGTTTTTGGGAAAAGAAGATTGGAAAAGAGGTCCAACCAAGGTCATCAATCATCATCCAACCAAGGAGGAGTGAAGATCAAAAGGGAGACATTAGGATTAACCATCCTATTTCTATTCCTCTTATATTCTCTTGTTGTTGCTATAAACCCTACTCACACCATGTTGTCTTACATGATGTGTGAGTAGTGGACCTTGTGTTTTGAGTGTCTTATGACTCTCCTTGGTACTCTTTGATCACAAATATACATGTATATTCATATAGATGATTGTTGATTTCATTTTCTCTTGTGTTATGAATGTTATGCACTCTAGGTGTTTGTTAAAATGCCTAAGTGACAACTTAGACTAAAACTTGAACCTATGCATTGGAAAAGCTAGTGGATAGTTCTAGGATGGAGAAAATGATCATATCTTAAGCATGAAAGTGAACCTTATGATATGATGCTTGACTAAGGATTGAATGTTTAATTCATTGGAGTTGGTCAATTAGCAAATCATCAATTAATCCCATTAAATGGTGTCAAATTCATGTTCACTATGCTCTTTATACATGCCATGCTACTAAGCGTTTGATGAAATGCCTAAGTAACATGTTGAATCTTAAAACTAGACTTAAGAATCGAACGACCTTAGGGATAGTTTGGATGTAGTGAATATGATCATTTCTAAGGATATGAAGTGAACTAGGTTCAATACTATTTGACAACCATGAAATGTTTGAATATCATGTATGTGATCATTGGGAAATTGCCAAGGAGGGGAGTAACCCCTCGAAACACCTCTTACTTATCTTTTATCCCTAATTACTCGCCACATAGGATTTAGATACACACTCTTTTATATATTTTGTTTAGAATAGCCGAATGGAAACACGATCTTAAATAGTGCATGTGCTTGGTTTGCTCCTCTTGGTTCGACCTGGTACTTTACCGGTTAATATAAATGTTTTGACTACATTCGATCCTCTCTTCATTGATACTATTTAGAGGTGAAAAAGAATAGTTCGTCACCAAGTTTAATTCTGATCATTGTTTTTTAAGTCTGATCATTACTGATTTAAGTCTGATCATTGTTTGTTTAAGTCTGATCATTACTGGTTTAAGTCTGATCATTACTGGTTTAAGTCTGATCATTATTTTTTAAGTCTGATCATTGTTTTTTTTAAGTCTGATCATTGTTTTTAAGTCTGATCATTGGTGTTTTTTAAGTCTGATCATTTCCAAGTTTAAGTCTGATCATTACTGTAGCAAATTTTAGGACGATTATACCCCTCCTTTCTTTTATGTATTTTTAAATAAGTCCGCGTGTATTTTTTTATTTACAAAAAGAACCCCGAACAGGATGAATTCTGATTGGTCGATATTTACACGTGACAATATTTTTATGAGTTTATAATTTTTATTTATAACTTTGATTTGTATTTGATCCAAACTCAAGCAAAATTGAATTTTAAATAATGAATCTGTTTAATTTAATTAATGAATATCGGTAGAACATTTGTCTTTCAATAACAAGGTCTTTACTATTTTCATTAACACTTATACTTTCAACATAAGGAAAATACTAATAGTGATGAAAAATACAAGTAGTAATAGATATTACTATGTTAGATTGTTAGAAGATATTTTATGAGATGCAAAAAATAAAATAAAAATATTAACGTTCAGAATATTCCTATTTACGTTGGAAATATTCCATCACGGAAGCAGATGGATCCATTTTAACATAAGTTGAAAATCTTTCATTAGTTTTTTGATGAGGTTAGTGGGTTAGAGTTAGTATCTGTTCTTTTTTTGGCAGGGTGAGGGCTTGAACCTGTGCCACTTGAGACGCAGGTGGATTGCCCACCACTGGACTAATCACTTTGCCTCGAAAGTCTTTCATTAGTTGATACTAAGAGAAAGATCCTTTTTATACGTCTCTCTTTCACATATTTGTTTCAAATGGTATATTTTCTTTCAATTGACTGGAGTTTAGATCCTTGAACATATTATTGTTGTTTTAAAAAATTATCTATAATTATCATATTGTTGTGAAAGGTGTCTTAGTTGAGTGGTTTGAAGAGGTCAAGACTCGATTTCTCCGAGTAGCGTATTTTTCTTCATTTTTATGTACTTTTTGTCTTATTTTCTTTGCGGAGGTGTTATTCGTCCTTCACGAATATATATGTTGTGTCGTACAATATATTCGATCATGTGATGTTTGCTATGTATATGATGTAAATTGACAATAAAAAACAATAATATTATTTTCTTTTTACTTCAAAATCAAAGTGCTAAAGGTTAAATCTCTTTGACTTTTGTGCAGATATTGCATTGGGATACATAATTGTCAGGCAACGAGGTTCACGTGGTACTCTCACTATTACAGTATTACTCAGAGGTACACTCCAAATATGGAGAGCACAAGTGGTTGCCTTTTTTGGAGTAAATAATATGAAAGTACTTTGTGACACTGACAGCCATGTAGCTGGTAATGTGTAGTGATGCTAAATGACAAATGTTATGGTCATAAATTGTTTTGGCCAAAAATGATGGATTTAAAGCATTCTTTATCTTAGGGTTAAGTGGTGTGGTCTGGTGGTAGGTGCACTCGGCCACTCAGCACAAATAGTGTTCGGGTTTAAGTCCCTCTAACAACAAATAATCCTTAACACCCCATAAAAAAAATATTCTTCACCATGATAAAAAAAAGGTAAATTTTAAAAATATAGTTTGGACTATCACCTAATTTCAAATAAAGTTTCAGAATATTTCAATTTAGTGATTTTTGTTTTAATTATCACATGTTTCATTCAATTAATCATTTCTCCAAACAAGGTACAAATAAAATTGAGCTAATTAGTTAACCCTGTAGTCAAATTCATAAGTTTTAGACCTTTATAATTTTCAAATACATCGAATTCGAAAACAAAATGTATGCCAAATTGATACAAAAGTAACTAAATTGAAAATTTAAAAAGTGTGATACCTAATTTGAAATCATGTGGTAGTCCAAGCTATGTTTTCGTAATTTACCCTAAAAAATGTTATTCATCTTTCTCATCTGTTTTTTCTCTCATCAAATCATAGTTCATGATCAATTTGGTTATATTCATAACTAACCATCAAAAGTTCAGCATCCTTCCCGCATACCCATATAATCTTACCAATATAAAAATAAAATTATTTAAACATACATCGATACTATGGTTTTCTATTTGTAGAGCTCGAAAAATTAGAAATGTAGGTATTTTTATTTTATTTTTGACTTTTTAATTTTCAAGATAAATGGGTTACAATATCATAATTTAATCTGAAAAAGTTTTAATCCAGGACATGTGTCATGCTGTTGTTGGCTATTTCTCGTTACCAAATTTTTTTGGATGATCTTGTGATTTTTTGTTGGTCAACCCATGATCAACTTTATGATCAAAAAAATCATGATGGAACTCATGTTTTTTTCAATCATCTTTGATAATCAAATTTCATGATTGATAATACAAGAAGCAAGTTGGATGGTGAAAGGGGTATTGTTGAGTGACTTGAAGAGGTCAATAGCTCGATTTCTCCGAGTAGTATATTTTTCCTATTTCTGTGTACTTTTTGTCACATCTCTCTCGTGGACATATTATTCTTCCTTTATAGAAGTTTTGTTCGCCCTTCTCGAATATATATGCTGTGTCGTACAGCTACAGTACATTCATGTAATGTTTGACATATATCTGATGTAAAACAGTAATATTAATTTCTTTTTACTTCGAAATCAAAGTGCTAAATATCTTCGACTCTTGTGCAGATATTGCCTTGGATACATAATTGTCAAGGCAACGAGGTTCACGTGGTACTCTCACTACTATGGAGTGGTTGCCTTTTTTGGAGTAAATAATATGAAAGCATTTTTAGTAGCTGGTAATGTGTAGTGATGCTAAATGTTATGGTCATAAATTGTTTTGGCAAAATATGATGGATTTAAAGCACTATCAAGGCGAGAGCACATAATTGGTTCTGGAACAGGGTGGATGATGTACCTTTGTTTCCCGGATCCTTATTGTATTAGTGTTTTGCCTGTCCTTTCGTCGTTAGTTTTCTTCAATTGTATTCTTGCTGTTTCCAATATATATAAAAAAGCACTATAAAAAAATAATGATGAATTTAAAGCATTCTTCATCATGATTTTAAAAAAAAGGGGTATGTTATTTATCTTTCTCATCCATTTTTCCTCTCATCAAATCATGGTTCATGATTAATTTGGTCATGTACACCCCACCCATGACTAACCAATAAAAGTTTATCATCATTTCCTCATATCCATATAATCTTACTTCTTACCAAAATAAAAATAAAATTATTTAAACATACAGCGACACTATTGATGTCTATTCGTAGACCTAAAAAATTGAGAATGTTGGTATTTTTTATTTTATTTTCGACTCTTTAATTTTCAAGATAAATAGGTTACAATATCATAATTTAATGTGAAAAAGTTTTAATACAGGACATGTGTTCATGCTATGGTTGACTGTTTTTCGTGAGCAGAATTTCTTTTGTCATTTTATGATCTTTTTTGTGTTTGGTCATCCCATGATCAAGTTTATGATCAAAAAATTTATGGTTGGAAGGAACTCATGTTTTTTTTCAATCATCTTTGATGACCAAATTTCATGATTGATAATACAAAAGTAAGGCCCTGTCCATTTAAACTTATATTTTTGACGGTTAAGATAAGATAAGTTACTTTCAGTCAATATAAAGTTAATACAAGTTAATACAAGTTAATTTCAGTTAATATAAGTTACTTTCAGTCAATGTAAGTTAATATAAATTTCAGTTAAGTTAAGTTCGATTTAAATCGCTTGTTCTACCACCACCACCACCCTCGCCGCCGCCGAATGATGATGATGGTATGATGATAATGGTATGATGATGGTATGATGATGATGGTGATATGATGATGATGGTATGATGATGATGATGGTGGTATGATGATGATGATGATGGTATGATGATATAATGATGATGATGATAAGTTAATATCAGTCAATATAAGTTTCATTTAAGTTAATATAAGTTAATATCACTTCATATAAGTTAATATCGGTCAATATAAGTTAATATCAGTCAATATAAGTTAATACCAGTTAAGATCAATTAAGATCAGTTAAGTTTCAGTTCAAATGGACAGACCCTAAGTTGGATGCTGAAAAGACATCGTCTTGACGGAGACATGGTGTGCTTATTTTTCTTAGAATTGTCGTGTGAAAATTATTAGATCAATTAGGAAATTGCTTTATAACATTTATATACAATTATATACAATGATAGCGTGTTGCAAATGCTCAACATTTTGAACTTATTGAATAATAAAGTGGACCATTTGGTTAAAAATGTATAAATTAAGCCTTTCTCTTTAATTTGCATCCTCGAATGTGTCTGCTTAAATTGTTGCAGTGCTTACATGTCACTTGCAAATTCGAACTTGTTGACTTGAACTTTTGACAAAATATAAATTTCAATGTTTAAGTGAGACATGTGTCATCAATATCACAATGACTTATTAATCATATATTCGCACTCTTTCAAAGGTGCAACTGACTTCTTACATTTATAAATGAAAATAAAATTCTCATTAGAGTACTCATGTACGACAAATATAAATAAAATTAGAATTATTTGTAAATTATAAATCTAAAACTAATTATTTGATTAAACTAATAATTTAATAATTATATATTAATTTTGAAGTATATTAAAATTAAATGTTTATTAGTACTTAGTACACATCATCTACGAGGAACAGAGTCGCACAAATTTATCCTTTTCAGGGGTCACAAAATATTCAGACAAAAAAAAGAGAGAAATAGTTGTAAGAAACTAATAACTGTCAATTTCTACAATTAGAAACTTTTACAATAAATAATACTTTGTCTGTTCCAAATTAACAATATCTTTTACAATAAAGCTTTTTGTGGTTCTTTTGCTTTGGTTGCTTTTGTCGCCACACTTGAATAACACTGGTGTGCTGAAAATGATCATGAATGGTGCTCAAATTTTATGGGGTCTTAAAATATCATAATTTTTTCCATCAAAAAAAATAAAATAAAAATGTCGTAATTTTTTTGTGATAACTGAGAAGTCTATAAATACAAACGTGCGATTGCCTCAAATTCTTTTTTTTTATAAACTGCAGGTTGCAGATACAACAGCGCAATAGAGGATTTAAAACTGGAAAAACTCCAGTTGGGAACACGAACATATTCTTAGTCCTACAATATAAATCTCCGTGCTTAGAGAAGAAAACAAGTACTCCACTTTCTGACTTACCACTTCGTAAACGAACAAAATCTCAAATTCTTTATTGACATCCAACCGTAAATTTCTTACTATGGAACGCGGGCCGTTTCTAGACATTTGAGGGGCATGCTTAAAAATTTTGTTTTTGGCCATATTATAATAGAAAAATAAGGATTTTATTCGATTGAATATGAAGTTCATTATGTAAATAACTCACACTAACATACAAGTCTATATTGAATATTCAAAAAATGAGTCCTTGAACTGATACGAAGATATTGCGTTGTCATCGATTGAGTCAATTCGGTTAGGAAGCGCCAATCTCTACAAGACTACAACGGTTTTAGTGTTATATTGGATTTGGTAGAATATCGACCTAAATTATTTTCCTGAACGACTCTTTTAGTTAAAACTTAAAATGGTGAATCCAGTCACATTTTTGGTCCAAACGGAATCAAATGGCGTTTAAATCAAGAATGTTTTTAGCAAGTACCGAAAAATATATGAAACAACTTCATGAAAGTATGATATTATAAAAAATATTTCTAAAAAATAATGGGTCCTGAAGACCTGAACTTTTCTTGTAGTGTCAATAATTGGAATGCACAAAATTGGATCGGATCGGACCGGATCGAAGAAATTCGGGTCCGGTCCGATCCGCGATCCATATTTTCATAAATTTTTGATCCATCGGTCAAATCTAGACCGTAAATTTTCTGTCTGATCCGAGTTTACGGTCCAGACCATAAAATTAGAGATTATAAGGTAAAATTATGGTTCAGTCCGGTCCACCTTTTAAATAAATCACGGTCTACGAATCCGATCCGGACCGTCTAAACTCCGGTCCGATCCTCGATCCGGACTGTCTAAACTCCAGTCCGATCCACGATCCACTTTTTCGAAAAATTCCGATCCGATCGGAATTGTATCCCTACTTTTTAATATCACAATTCACACATGTGGTTCAATATATTATGCTTTCACAATCAATAATGCTAAAGACGCCAATCATCTAAATAATGTTTAAGCTACCGACAGACACCACTCTATTAAAAAAAAGAAGATACCAATTCAAAAGATAAAGAAGTATCGTTAATTTCCTCATGCTCGTTCCAAGTTCGAAGTACCATTTGTACAAATAAGAATCCCTTTCGTTACACGATTTCTTCTTCATATAGATAGATATAGGATCTTTGGGGCAATTACTTAGAAGTGCATTTTGTGCAACAACCCTTCCTATCTGATAGAAAAGGATCTCATGATCTTGAACCGATCTTACCTGTGATCGCAAATCCTAGGTTTGTCTATGAAGAGCGGATCTAATTGTATTAGTGTCTATAATTGATTTTTTCTGTGTAATAGTAATCGCAAAGGTCTCATTGGTAAGTGCCACAAAATCTCGTGCATTGGAACCCATGGTTATGGACCCGAATTCATTAGTATGGAACATTTTCTTTTCCAAGTGAAATCCCTTTACCAATAATCGACCACTGTTTTTCCTAAATAAATATTTTGGCGCCACACTTCCATGACATATTTGTCTTTCAAAAATGGCAGAGAAAAATATAGGTCTCAAAATAGTATTTATCAGGAAAACTATAAAATGAGCTGTGAATTATCTTTTTCTTTTGTATGCTCTTGAGGATTCGAACATAAGCACTCACTCGGGCATCAAATATAGTTTACGCCTTTATTCCCCACAAACATTCTATAAATGAGAGGTCAATTATCTTTTTCTTTTTTATGTCTTTCAAGATTCGACCATATAAACACCCACTCGGACTTCAAATATTTTACGCCCTATCCACGAACATTTCCGACCCCTGATAGGCAATGAACCGTGAATTACCACCGTTTTCTCAATTATGGTACAAACTATCAACATTTTTAAATAAAGACAAAATCAAATATATACTTAACGGATCTCTTAAACTTAAATGACAAAATTACCATTGTCAGGCAACTTAATTGGCTAATTTTAAAATAGACCAAATCAAGTGTATTTTTAACTAACGGAATAGTTTTAACTATACTTTTTTTTGAAAGTAACTAATGGAATAGGTTTTAACTTATAGTTAATGGATCTATCCTCCGCTAATGAAATATTTTCAGTGTTAATTATTATTATTATTATTTTGATCACATATATAATATTTTCAAGTGCGTAACATAATGCTCTCTATAACTATTAATATTTTGTTATAAATATGATCATAATATGAATGCCTTTTCCTAAGTGAGACTAATGATGTGATCAAGTATCTCATGGTGTGCCCAAGTGCCAATGGTTCTTCCCAAGTGTCCAATGGTTCTTCCAAAGTGTCTAATGGATGCCCAATGTGTGCTATTTATTACTAGTCTTTGTAGTTCTCCATGTATTTCTAGCACTATATAGAGACCTCTTGTAAGACATTTGGAATAAATAAAAAAGCAATACATTTCTCCCTACAAGATTTCTCATCTCTTATATGTTCTTGTTCTTCCTTTGAATTTCTCGTATACTACCACATACTTTTCACTACACGAATTGGTCAAAGTAGAGATTCAAAGCTCTCGTCTTCTTCTCCGATTTCTTCAATCTTGGCATAATGCGATGATGGCAACATTGAGTCCATTCTTGGACAAATCTCAAAATTGCGTAGCATTTGAGAGAAAAATAAAATTTCTTTATGCGTATAGGTATGCATGATTCAAATCTAAATTTTTTATGTTTAAGCATGTATATTGCCATTTAACTATGTTCTTTAAATTATTAACATGCTTCATCTTATGCATTGAGAAAATGTTTTCTTTTATGTTTATAACATGCATGTATGCTTTCACATAATCATGTTCTATATGCCATGTGTGATATTTTTGTTCTAATCATGTTATTTTGATTCAATTGACATGCTTAATTTTATGTGACTAATGCATTAAGTTGTTATTTTATTTTGTTACTTTAAATTCATTCATGTTATGCTTATCATATGAAGTTGCAATATCAAATGCAATAAAATTTGAGTTCAATACTCATAACAATTTTGGCAAAGATTATTTGGCGTAGATTCGTGAAATCCGCTTTGATGCCATGTATTTTTTTTTGAAAGAAAGATGTTATCATTAATCAAAAAGAGGACACCCTACAACCAAAACAAACTAACCGGCAGCACTACCCACGCCAACCTACAAAACTGGCTCTGCTAACAAAAAGGGGCGCACAGCCACAACAAGACCAAAACAACCATAAACAAAAACCTGTACATTAATATATAAATCTCATGAGCCTCAACCAGTTGCAATACTCCCTGGTAAAAGCTTCCTTCCTGATCGCTCCGAGCTTCATCCTCAGGTACCCTATACATTCTTGGACAGTCTTGGATGTGGAGCACATCTCCTCTCGGAAGATCTTCAGGTTCCTCGCTTTGATGCCATGTATTTTTAAGATACTATGAAACAAGGAATAAAAAAGAGAGGCAAAAGCCATGATATTCCTTTGTCATCATCTCCGTGAGGGATTGATATGAATATTTAAAAATGAAAGATCCCTAAATCCTTTGAAAGGATTCAAAGAAAATGTACGATTACCAAAGAAAAAAAAGGGGATATAGTGATCTCCTTAAAACTCGCTTTGATTGGATACACTTGCATTTGCAAGATTATAAAAGTGTGTACGCGAGTATCAATACGCAATATTAAGAATCACTTTTCAGTGATGTTATGCGGTTAACATATATTACGAATAAAAATATGTTGAAAAATATCATGGTATCGTACTAGTCGTACTTCCAAACACACCCTTGTTGATATATATCGAGCCTCTTTGAAGGAAAAAGGTGTTAAAATAAATTCCACTGAATAAAGTGATGATCCTAAGGATATCACCCATTAATTTGGACCTATATGAATCTCACCCATTTGGATGTTGGAGATAATTTTTAAGAGGCCAATGGAGAATTTGATAAACAAATCAGTGATGGGAAGACGACATAAAAGATGATGTCTTATTTATTAAATTCAAGCCTTTATTTATTATCTAAGTTTTATGTTTTACTTCCCATTCTCGTTAAATTATACTAATTTTATTTATTTATTTGTCTTTTGAAGAGACATGGATAATTGTCTCTCAATTACGATAAAAGATGATAGCAAAACGCTATGTTTGGCGGATAGTGCAACAACACATACGATTCTGAGAGATAGAATCTATTTTTTCCATCTTAAATTAGCTAAAGCTAATGTTAATACAATATCTGGTGCATCAAGTCTTATTGAAGGCTATGGAAAAGCTCAAATAGTGTTACCAAATGGTACACGATTTATCATTGATGATGCAATGTTCTCAACCAGGTCAAAAAGAAACCTATTGAGTTTCAAAGATATACGTCGAAATGGTTATTATGTTGAGACAACAAATGAAAATGACGTTGAATATTTATATATCACGTCTATGGTTTCAAGAAATAAAAGGGTGATGGAAAAACTTCCATCATACAATTCTGGATTATATTATACTTTCATAAATCCAGTTGAATCATATATGATGATAAACCAGAAGTCAATAGACCCGGAATTTTTTCTTATATGGCATGATCGATTATGCCATCCGGGTTCAATAATGATGCGAAGACTCATTGAAAATTCACATGGACATGCATTAAAGAGTAAAAATATTCTCTTGTCCAAAGATCTCTCATGTGTTGCTTGTTTTCAAGAAAAATTGATCACAAGACCATCTCCAGTGAAAGTTGACAATGAATGTCCAACGTTTTTAGAACGGATTCAATGAGATATATGTGGACCTATTTCCCCATCGAGTGGACCATTTCAGTACTTTATGGTACTTATTGATGCATCGACAAGATGGTCGCATGTTTGTTTATTATCCACTCGTAATATGATATTTGCAAGGCTGCTTACTCAAATTATTCGATTACGAGCATAGTTTCCAGATCATACAATTAAGAAAATTCGTATGGATAATGCGGGAGAATTTACATCCCAGTCTTTTGATGACTATTGTATGTCAACTGGAATTACAATTGAACATCTAATTGCTCATGTTCAGACTCAAAATGGTCTAGCATAATCCTTTATAAAGAGGCTAAAATTAATAGTTAGACCATTACTTATGCGATTGATGGACCATATTTATATGATTCATCAAGACAGTTAAACCCACCAAATTAGACGCTTTGTCTTAACAACTTTTACTTGTTAGTTTCACTTTTGTTCTACAGGCTATTTCGAGGATTAGAGATGAAACGAGCTAAAAAGGAGTTCTTAAAGCTAAAAATGGATTACAAGTCATTCCAGGCCACGACCAGATTCCGGCTTTACAACCTTCATGAACCCAACGTGGAATCACTCAAACATGTCCCAATGACTTGTTCCAAACCTCAACAAAGATCAAGAACTCAAGTGAATGCCAAGTCTAGCCACCCATGTGCAAGGCTTGTGCCTTGTCTTTTGATTGCAACCAAGAAGCAACCATGATGCAACCAAGGTCTAACCGGAGATTGTGGGGGAACCGATGGCTTTTGAGAAACAAATATCATAACCCACTCACTTCCTCCTCCACCTCATGGCCGGCGGCTTTACTTGGGATGATGCCACATGGCCGGCGGCTTTTGGGAAGAGCTCCTCTCCCTTTGCCATGTGGTTGGACCTCCTCCTCTCCCTTGCCTATAAATACAACATCCCCTCTCCTTTGTTCAATGTCCCATAGTCCTAGTTTGAGTCGATATTGAAAGCTCCAAGTTTGTTCTAGAGTACTCTTGTTGGTTCTTGAGTACTCTTGTTGTTCTTTAGTTTACTCCTATTGGTTCTTGAGTATTCTCCTCTTTACTTTCTTGTCTTTCAAAACCGAAACCCTCTTTGTTATTTTCCTTGTCTTTGATTTCAAAACCATTTACTTTTAAGCACTTAGCTATGATATCCTCTTCCATGGATAATCGTAGCTAAACCCTTCATTCGGTTGAAGGGGTGTGCTTGTATCATAAAACGTTTTAGACCCTTTTCTTAGTGCTTCTATTGTGTTCAAAACTTGTTCTATGTGCCATATAATAGGTTAGAACACTATTGGTTGAGTGGAGGCTCGAAAGAGCAAAGCTCTTCCATGGGGTTCGTGAACATACGTGGTTAAGTTGAGGCTCGAAAGAGCACAGCTTTTCTGTGGAGTTCAACTTCTTTTAAACACCATTTGGTTGATCGGAAATGATTGATCAAATGGATGCACATAAGCTAAGATACTTCGAAAGGAGCAATTAGCCCAAATAGAACAAGTGTTCTATGTCTTGAAAAGGACTAGACGATGTGGCAAGTCGAGTGCTAGAAATGGCCTTGATACATATTTGAACACTTAGAACGATCATTAGAGGTCGATGATGAACGGACTATGATACAAGGCCCCTAAAACCGAATCCTTCCATTAATCAATTCACAACATGTCACCTTACTTTCAGTCCTATCATCAACTGTTTACTTTCAGTACATTTACTTTCAGTACTTTACTTTTCGCACATTTACTTTTCAGTCATTTACTTTTCAGTCATTTACTTTCAGTACGCTTACTACAGACGCTTTCAATATTAACCAAATATATCTTTGGTACGCATTACGCTTATAGCGTGCGGCCAGTACCAAAAGTATATTGATCAGTTGATATTGAATTCGACTGTTCCAGCAATTTACTTTACGCACTTTACTTTTACGCCCTTATTTTCAGCACTTTATTTTCCACACTTACTTTTCAGTATTTACTTTACGCACTTTATTTCCAGTCATTTACTTTTCAGTAATTTACTTTTCAGTACTAAAACCACAATCAACCCCAATCGCACTTACATTTCTGTACAAATTCCTCAAAGAACAACTATCCACTAATTCCCTTGGGTTCGAACCCTACTTACCGCTTTACTACCCAATAGTGAAGTCTCAAGTAGTGGACTTATAAATTAACTTTTGCACATTTGCTCTAACGACGAGCATCTGTCAACGATCAAAATTGCCAAATTATGCTTGGGGACATGCAATATTGCATGCCGCATCACTAATTCGTATAAGGCCAAGTGCAAATAATAAATATTCCCCTTTACAACTTGTTAGTGGCTAAGAACCAGATATCTCTCATTTAAGAGTTTTTGGGTGTGCAGTTTATGTTCCAATATCTCCGCCCCAACGAAGATTGGAAATTTACGTGGGATTTGAATCTAAGTCAATTATTAAATTTTTGGAACCTATGACAAGTGATATATTCAAAGCACGATTTGCCGAGTGTCAGTTTGATGAGACAAATTTCCATGCATTAGGGTGAGATAAAATAAAATCTGAAAAGTCTTGTGCTGCAAGTCGTGTGATTATAAAGAAAAATCGTCCTCTTGACAAATTGTCAAGAATTCAAACCACCCATCCTTCACTAATTATTTTCTTTAACACTTGTATTTTCAACTTAGAGCATATACACCGTTTGTAATTTGAGGACGTTCCCAGGAGGAATTGGGGGCGTTTGCGTCGAAAAAATTGTGCAGCGGTTTGGAGAGGACGTCCTCTAACCAGGACGTGCGTGAGGACGTGCTCAAGCAGCACGTGTGAGCGGACGTCCTCTAATTCGGTTGAGGTCATATTTTGTTCCATTTTTCAAAATTTCATTCTCTAATTTGGTGAGCAAGAGTTTGCGCGACGCTCTCAATCGATCAAATTTTGTTCTATTTTCAAGCTCGCTTTGCCCTAACCCGTCTGTCAACGAAGATGATGATGAACAGTCATTCCGCGTGTTTGGCTTCAACATTATAATCGCAGCCTATGTTGACATTAGGCAATAATGTCTGAACCGAGCGCGATTCAGCTTTAAAGTGTACATGGGACGCGGAGGGGAAGTGATGCGCGTCCTGTCACTAAGTTAGCACCGCGTTCAAAGTTGACATTAGGACGTAATGTCTGAAGAGAACGCGGCGCTTAATGTTGCGGTGCGATGCGACAGGCTCTGATCAGAAGCAACTTGGAAAAGCTTGTAGGAAGAAGTGTTTTGATACATGGGTTTTGAACGGGAACGAATATAATGATGCCCCTGCCTTGTTTGAACAAAAATAAAGTAATTTAGGGAGATACTGCAATTAAAACTCACAACGGAAATTAAACCACACTTACAAAAATTAAACCACACAAACAGAAATTAAACAACACACCCGAAATTAAATAAGCACAACGGTCTTCTGAAATTATAGCGTTTCACCGGTTTCAATAAACCAATTATGTTTCACTAAATCACTCTGAAGTTGTGTATGACAATAAGCAGATTGGAGGCTTGTAAGACGCTCGTCAAATGCTTCTGAACGTTGTGCTCTTCCGACAGAGTCATGATGAATGCGGTTACCATTATGATCGGTTGGTCCATCATATACCGGAATGCACTAGTCGGGTTATGCGGATCTTGTTCAACGACTTCCACGAATTCTTCCTCCACAATCATGTTATGCAATATAATGCAAGCTAACATAATTGTTTTTAAAACACTTTTTCGATAAAACATACATGAATGACGTAGTATTGCCCATCGAGATTGTAGAATTCCAAAGCACCTCTCAACATCTTTGCGATAAGACTCCTGCTTAGTTGTGTATAATTTCTCCGCTTAAGTTTGTGGATTGGGAATTGATTTCACAAAAGAGGAGTACCTTGGATAAATTCCATCAACTAAATAGTAAGAATTGTTGTATGTGCTCCCATTCACTTTATATGTCACTTTTGGAAAAATTCTAGCAAGTAGAGGGTCAAAGATGTCTGATTGGAATAAAACATTAAGATCATTTTGTGCTCCTGGTACACCAATGAAGCTGTGTCATATCCAAGTGCCATACGAGGCAACTGCCTCCAAGATGATTGTTGGACGACCTTTACGCCCTGAGTGTGACCCTTGCCAAGCCGTCAGGCAATTCTTCCACTCCCAATGCATGCAATCGATGCTTCCAATCATTCCTAGAAACCCTCGTTGCTATGCTCTTCTAAGAAGTCGAGATAAAGTCAGCTGCATTCGAAGATCGTAAGTAATGACCTCCGAAATTATGGACAATTTGACCACACCACTCTTTCATATATTCGAGTGTTATTGTTACACCCATCCGTGATATTTCGGCACACTGATATGCACACGACTGATGGACCATAATTGTATGAATCATAAACACAGTTAAACCCACCAAATTAGACTCTTTGTCTATTTAACTTTTGCTTGTTAGTTCTGATATTTATCTACAGGGTATTTTGAAGTCTAGAGAGAATACAGGCTAAGGAGGAGTTTTAAAGCTGAAAATGAATTACGAGTCATTCCAGGTCACGACCAAATTCCGACTTTCAAGAACCTGACGTGGATTCACTCAAAACAAGTCCAACCGGAGGGCAACCAGAGTCAGTCCGGAGCTGAAAGGACCGATGGCTTTTGTGAAAGATCACAAACACACATCTCTCACCCACTCCCCTCCACCTAGCCGGCGGCTCCCCTCACTCACACTCCCCTCCTCCTCTCCTCTCACGCCACCTAGCTGGCGGCTTTTCCCCCTTGCCACCTCACCCCGGCGGCTAAAGCTCTCCTCCTCCCATCTTGAGCCATGTGTCTTCATCCCCTTGCCTCCCTTAGCCTATAAATACCCATGCTCCTTCCCTTTGTAATCTCATTCCAACATCTCATACCACAATCACTTATCTCTCTAGATTGAGAGCACAATCATGTAATCGCTTTACTTTGGAATCGAAGCTTGATCTTTATCACTTTCAACGGTTTTTGTAAGTACTCTCTTCTTTACTTTACTGTCTTTCAAAGTACTTTACTTTCCTGTCTTTACTTTCGAAAACTTTACTTTCCTGTCTTTACTTTCGAAAACTTTACTTTACTGTCTTTCAAAACCTTTACTTTTCCAAGTACTTAGCTATGGTATCCACCTCTATGTATATTCGTAGCTAAACTCTTCATTCGGTTGAAGGGGTGTACTTGTATCATACTATGTTTTAGACCCTTCTCTTAGTGCCTCTTAGTGTTCAACTTGTTCTAGGTGCCTTATATTATGTCTGAATTCCATTGGTTGAGTGGTTGCTCGGAAGAGCAAAGCTCTGCCATGGGTTCGTGATCTTCCGTGGATAAGTGGAGGCTCGGAAGAGCACAACTTATCTATGGAAGTCAACCTCTTTAAAACACCATTTGGTTTATCAGGAATGATGATCAAATGGATGCACATACTAGAACAAGAGTTCTTTATCTTGCAAAAGACTAGACGGTGTGGCAAGTCATGTGCTAGGAATAGCCTTGATTCACTTTTGAACACTTAGTATGATCATTAGAGGTCAATGATAAACGAAAATATGATACAAGGCCCCTGAAACTGAATCTTTCCTTAATTGTAATATCAACTGTTACTTTACCTTTCAGTACTAAAAACCAAAAACAACCCCCCAACTGCTTTATTTAATCCCCCCTTTTCGAAAGAACAACTATTCACCTGACTCCCTTGGGTTCGACCCCTACTTACCACTGACTACCCAAAATAGTTAAGTCGCGAGTATTGGAGATATAAATTTATTTTTGCACAGAGAACATTGCACCTTAATGACAGTGCGGTGGGCTCCGTCAAAATTAGCGCCGTTGCCGGGGAGTTAGAATCAATTGTTCTTTCTTAATCTTTTGAACTCGCTTCTGTACAACCATGTCTCGCGAAGGAAGCATCCATGACTATCAGGATAACGACGAGATCAATCTGTTCGATCGAAATAATGAGGCACCGCCTCAATTTCCAATTCTCGACGATCCAGAGCAACTCTTCCGAAACCAAAGAGCTCGTGATAGGAATGTCATCCTAAGAAACCAAGGACCACCCGAAGGCCGAAATGAAGCTGGCCCAGCACAACAACCCCCTAGACATCCACCACCCCCGCAATATCGACGAGAGCCAAGACGCGAACCCGTCTTTGATGACTACTACGGGGATAACAACAACTTCCGCGAACCTACTATGGGAGAACTGTCGGCACCAGATTTCAGAAATCAGCCGTGGTGCATTTACGAAGGCCCTGAGCTAGAAAACATCACCATCAACACTTCAGTGTCCCACAACTTGCCAAAGTTCTCAGGAACTCGTGGAGAATCAGTAACGACTCATCTCCAACGCTTACATGGCACTTGCCAAAACCTAAAACCCAATGGCGTGAACGTAGACGACTTTAAGTTAAAAGCGTTCTACTTTTCCCTCACTGACTCGGCGAACGACTGGTTTCTTTTATTGCCTTCCGGTAGCATCAGAACATGGGCTCGGATGCAGAAGAAGTTCTTAGACAAATACTACTAACGGATGCACAGTCGTCGTGTGCAACTGTAAAGAATACATTTATAAGTCCGCTACTCGCGACTTCACTATTGGGTAGCAAGTGGTAAGTAGGGGTCGAACCCAAGGGAATTAGGGGGATAGTTGTTCTTTGAGGAATGTACTGAAGGGGAGCGTGATTTTAGGTGGATTGAGGCTTTAGCGATGAAAAGTGAGTGGTTGGTTGTTGGTTTTAGTTTTAGTACAGAAAAGTAAGTGGGTTGGTTGGGATTTTAGTGCAGAAAGTAAATTACTGAAAGTAAAGTACTGAAAGTAAAAGGAGAAGACTTACAGCAAGTGGGATGCTTGAAGGATAAGTCTTGCGGAGAGTAAGCGGTTGATATTGCAGTTGATATTGAGACTGAAAGTAAAGTGCAGATGATGTTTTTAAGTTAAGGAAAGTATTCGGTTTTAGGGGCCTTGTATCATAGTCTGTTTATCATTGACCTCTAATGATCATACTATGTATTCAAAAGTGTATCAAGGTCATTCCAAGCACTTGATTTGCCACACTGTCTAGTCCATTCCAAGACATAGAGCACTTGTTCTATTTAGACTAATACCCCATTCCAAGGTATATTAGCCTTATGTGCATCCATTTGATCAATCATTCCCGATCAACCAAATGGTGTTTTAAAGAGGTCAAACTCCTCAGATAAGTTTTGCCATTCCAAGCATCCACTTATCCGAGTATGTTTACGAACCCCACGGAAGAGTTTTGCCATTCCAAGCATCCACTCAACCTTGGAAGTTCTAACCTAATATGTGGCACATAGAACAAGTTTTGAACACATAGAGGCATTAAGAGTAGGGCCTAAAACATTTTATGACACAAGTACACCCCTTCAACCGAATGAAGGGTTTAGCTACGAATATCCATGGAACAGGACATCATAGCTAAATACTTGAAGGTTTTTTTAAAGATAGTAAAGTAAAAGGAGAATACTCAAGAACCAACAGGAGTAAACTCAAGAACTACTAGAATACTCAAGAACCAACAGGAGTATTATAGATTTAAAACAAGTGTTTACAAGAGTAGTGCCCAAAATCTAGAGAGAAGCTAGAGCTTTGTGATGGATGATGTTTTGAAATGAGGATGAGGATACAAGGGAAGAGTATGTGCTATTTATAGCCAAGAGATGAGTAAAATGTGGAGGAGAGCTAGCCACTTGTCACAAAAATGGAAGGAGCTCACAAAAGCCATCGGATGAGGTCATCATCCCTTCTAGCCGCCGGCCACATGGAGGAAGAGGAGAGGAGGAGAAGCTTGTGGAAGAGAGGAGAAGGGAGGAGAAGAGGGAAGAAATCCGCCGGCCATGTGGCAAGAGGGGAGTGAGTGTGAGTTTTGTGATCTCATCCACAAAAGCCATCGGTCCATTTCAGCTCCGGACTGACTCTGGTTGCTCTTCGGTTGGATTTGTTTTGAGTGATTCCACGTCAGGATCATGAAAGTTGTACAGTCGGAATCTGGTTGTGTCCTGGAGTGACTTGCAATCCATTTTCAGCTTAAAAACTCCTCCTTAGCCTGTATTCTCTCTAGACTTCAAAATACCCTGTAGATGAATATCGGAACTAACAAGCAAAAGTTAAATAGACAAAGAGTCTAATTTGGTGGGGTTTAACTGTGTTTATGATTCATACAATTATGGTCCATCAACTACCCAGCAGGAAGAGCAATGCAAGTAAGGAGGCAACTGCAGGACATCAAGCAAGGGCCCAATGAAACCATGTACGACTACCTGGAAAAGTTCAATCGCCTGGAGAGAAGCTGCTGTACCCTTGGACTGCCCAAAAAACTCATAATCGAGTACCTCATTGATGGATTAAGGCCCTTAGACAAAATGCTTCTGGATGCCTCAGGTGGAGGATCCATGATGAATCTATCACTGAGTGGCATAAGGAATCTCATCACCGACGTTGCTGAAAATGCCCGATTCAGAGAAGAGACAACTCGGCAGGAAGAATTCTCCCGAACAAAAAACGTAGCACTAGCCGAGACGTCAGAAAACTCCATGACAGAAGAGATGAAACAAATGAAAGAAATGATGATGCAAATCCTGCAAAGGCAGCCAGTTCAAGTAAAGCCTTGCGTGTTTTGTAGTTCTACGGACCACAAGACTGACGCATGCCCAACACTGATAGAAGAGGAACCGGAAGAAGTAAATGCAGTGGTAGGATACCAAGGATAAAACAACCACAACAGCGACGATAGAGCAGGACCAATCCGGCAGTATAATCAAGCGACCAATCCAAGCTGGCGGAACGACAGCCATCCTCCGAAGGAGACACAACAAGCCGCACCACAATTAGCTTAGTCATTCTACCAACCGCCCCACCGGCAGTACAACCAGAACGCTCCATCAGCAGGCCAATATCAGCAGAGAGGATCAAATCAATACCCGACGAGCCAATATCAACATAAGGGACCAAATCAGTACCAAGCCAGCTCAAGTAATCAGCAAGGACCGAACAAGTAGCTGGAGGACATGATGAAGGAGCTCACGAGTACTGTGCAGCAGTTGTCAGGCACCGTGAATCAATTAAGTGCCACTATTCATCAAAACCAGGCGAAAAATGATGGAGCAATAGCCGACCTAAAGAAACAAATGTCTCAGCTCGCTACCTCAATGTTCGAGCATAATAATGAACCTGGCCTACTTCCTTCACAAACCATCCAAAACCCGAAGGAAAACGTAAGTGCCGTGACCCTAAGGAGTGGGAGAAAGCTTGCCGTCAAACCCATGGAGCAAGAGGAGGACAAAAGCCCAAGGTTGCCTGGAGAAGAATAAATGAGGCCCGAGGCTCATGAAACCCTTGAGCAAGACGCAGCCGAGGAAGAGCAGGACGCAGCCGTAGAAGAAGGGGACGCGCCCAAAGAACACAGGCCTGGCCCGGTACCAACGGCCAGCCCGGTTCCAGTATCCGAAGAGCACAGTGAGCGCCCGGTACCCAGAACCAAAACCCCCAGAATCAGCGCAACACTTCCATTTCCAGTACCTGCTCATGTGCAAAAACAACATGTCATGGATGAGGACATGTTTGAGTTGTTCAGCAAAGTCGAAATCAACATCCCCCTCTTGGAAGCCATCAAGCAAATCCCTCGATATGCTAAGTTTTTAAAAAAACTTTGCACCAACCGGAGAAAGAGTACTAGATATGATCAAGAGCTGATGAGTAGGAACGTGTCGGCCGTCATACAACGAAAAGTACCCCCCAAATGCGGAGATCCGGGAACCTACACCATTCCATGCACAATTGGCAACATCCGAATCGAGAACTGCATGCTAGACCTTGGAGCATCAATCAACGTTCTTCCATTTTCACTCTATTCGTGCCTCAGGATTGGACCCCTCGAACCCACCGGTCTCACTATCCAGCTGGCAGACCGATCTTGCAAACAGCCCGAGGGCAAAATAGAAGATGTCCTGGTTCAAGTAGGCGAATTGGTGTTTCCAGCAGACTTCTACGTCTTAAAAATGGAGAATGGCGGACCTACAGACCATGCACCCATCCTTCTCGGCCGTCCATTTCTCAAAACATCACAAATGAAGATAGACTGCGGTAGTGGCATGCTCTCAATGGAGGTGGAAGGAGAGGTGTTCAGCTTCGACATATTCCGAACAATGAAACATCCCATAGAGTTCGAGGAAGTACACGCTCTCGATGCTTTGGACGACCTGGTCCAAGAAGTTCAACCAGAACCAAGAGCGGACCCCTTAGAAGCCATACTCAATGGAGCTGAAGGCTCATACGAATTGACCGAAGACTTGCATGAAACGGTGGCCCACTTAACAATCTCGGAGCCTCTCACACCAGAATATGAAGTCAACGAGGTAAAATTATTCAAATCAAATACTTTTCTGCCCTCGGTGATGCAAGCTCCCAAAATAGAATTGAAGCCCCTGCCCGGACATCTGAAGTACGCTTTCCTAGGAGATAATAACACACTTCCAGTGATCATGAAGAGTGGCTTGGAAGCAGGTCAAGATAGAAGTCTGATAAAAGTGCTGAGACAACACAAGTTGGCTATTGGATGGACTCTAGCCAACTTAAGAGGAGTCAGCCCGGCTGTATGCATGCGCCGTATTCTACTCGAGGATGGCGCTAAGCTGTCAAGAGAACCTCAGCGACGACTCAACCCAATCATGATGGAGATCGTCCAGAAGGAAATACAGAAGCCCCTGGATGCGGATGTCATCTATCCAATCTCGGATAGCCAGTGGGTGAGCCCAGTCCATGTGGTCCCGAAGAAAACTGGGATCACGGTCGAAGAAGATACCAAAGGGAATATGGTAACAACAAGAGTCAAGAACGGCTGGAGAATGTGCATCGACTACAGAAAATTGAACGCCGTCACAAGAAAGGACCATTTCCCTCTGCCATTCATCGATCAAATGTTAGATCGACTGGCGGGCAAACCATACTTTTACTTCCTGGATGGATTCTCGGGCTACAACCAGATCCCCATAGCACCTGAGGACCAAGAAAAGACTACATTCACCTGCCCATTCGGTACATTCGCCTTCAGAAGGATGTCGTTCGGCCTATGCAATGCCCCGGGGACTTTTCAAAGAGTAGTGACCAGCATCTTTTCAGACATGATCGGAGAATTCATTGAAGTCTTCATGGATGACTTCAACATCTATGGAGACACATTCGACGCTTGCTTAAGCAATTTGAGCACGGTTTTGGCACGATGTGTGTCCATGAACTTAGTGCTCAATTATGAGAAGTGCCACTTCATGGTAACACACGGAATAGTATTGGGACATATCGTCTCACAAGAAGGCATGGAAGTGGACAAGGCAAAGATTGACCTGATCATGACTCTACCATACCCATCCACGGTCCGAGACATCCAATCATTCCTTGGCCATGCAGGATTCTACCGACGATTCATCAAAGACTTCTCCAAAAAGGCGTTGCCTCTATCCACTCTTCTCTAAAAAGAAGTTCCTTTTGAATTCACCAATGCATGCAAGGAGGCCTTTGATGATCCAAAGAAAGCTCTCACTAGCACACCTATCATCCAAACGCCAAATTGGGAACTCCCATTCGAAATCATGTACGACGCAAGCGACTTTGCTGTGGGAGCAGTTCTCGGCCAAAAAGTTGATAAGAAGGCAGGTGTGATCTACTACGCCTCAAGAACCCTAGATTCTGCCCAACGAAACTACTCCACCACCGAGAAGGAACTCCTGGCAGTGGTATTCGCTCTGGAAAAGTTCAGATCCTATCTGGTTAGAGCAAAAGTAATCGTTTATTCTGACCATGCTGCCATCCGTTACTTGATGAAGAAGAAGGAGGCCAAGCCAAGGCTCATTCGGTGGATCTTGCTACTGCAAGAATTCGATGTGGAGATAAGGGACAAAAAGGGGATCGAGAATACTGTGGCCGACCACCTAAGCAGGATTGTCCGAAAGGAAGAAGAGGGGCACATAACCGAGTCATTTCCAGACGAGCACCTCTATACAGTCTCAACCAAGGTGCCGTGGTATGCCTCAATCGTCAACTACCTTGTAGGAGGTACATTTCCTCCTTCTTTTACTAAAGCACAATGCATGAAACTTAGGCATGATGCTAGACACTACTTATGGGATGATCCTTATTTATGAAAAATAGGAGCAGATCAAATACTTAGGAGATGCATCCCCGATAATGAAATAGCTTCTGTTATTAGCTTTTGCCATGAGTTTGCATGTGGAGGACACTTCGGGCCTAGGAGAACCGCTAGAAAAATCTTAGATAGCGGCTTCTTTTGGCCGAGTGTATTTAAAGATGCATATGGGAAGTGTAAAAAGTGCGATAGGTGTCAAAAAGTAGGAAATATGTCAGCTAGAAATGAGATGCCTCAAGTACCCATATTGGTCAACGATGTTTTCGACATTTGGGGCATTGATTTCATGGGTCCATTCCCTGTTTCATGCGGTTATACTTACATTCTAGTTGCTGTAGATTATGTGTCAAAATGGGTAGAGGTTAAGGCCACAAGGTGCGACGATGCAAAAACTGTCATAGATTTTTTGCGCACTGACAGAACCGCTCATCGTCAAAGCGATTGTGCAAATAAATTTATAGTCCGCTACTTGCAACTATACTACTGGGTAGTACTTGGTAAGTAGGGGTCGAACCCAAGGGAACTAGGGGAATAATTGTTCTTCGGGGGGAATTACGCAGCGTGGGAACGTGTTTAAGGTCGGTTGGTTGGTTTTAAAGCTACCAGCTATTTTGATTGATTGATTGGTTGGTTGGTTGATTTTAATACTGGAAAGTAAATTACTATTTTAATGATTAAGAGAAATGTTCGGTTTCAGGGGACTTGTATTATATCCTGTTTATCATTGACCATTAGTGAATCATCTAAGTATTCAAACGGTGAATCGAGGCTAGTTACAGCTCAAGACTTGCAACACCGGTTTAAAACAACTCTTGTTCTATTTCAGTCTAGCGCCAATACCCTAAGGTATGCTAGCCTGGGTGCATCCACCTGATCTCACAGTTACGCTCGACCAGATGGGATTTAGGATGAGTCGAACTCCTCAGATAGCTTTGCTTGTTACAGCTTCCACTACCTGAGTATGATCACGAATTCCCACAGAAGAGCTTTACTTGTTACAGCATCCACTCAACCTTGGAAACTCTGACTATATATGGCACATAGAACATGTTTTGAATACTAAGACTAAACACTAAGTTAATAGTCTTAAAACATTTATAATACAAGTGCGCCCCTTAGACCGAACTACTAGTTTAGCTACTATTCATCGCGCTAAACATTAAACTAAGGAAATTAAAGGCAACAGTTAAATAAATAAATACTAAGAGAAACTTACAACCGTTGAAGCGCCAAGGGAGCTTTCCTTTATTTCCAAAGCAAAATTACAACATTACAAATATTACAACTTCTAGAGAGAGAAGTGAATTTGAGAATTGGTGTGTGAAATGAGGAGGAGGAGGCCTCCTTATATAGCCATGGGAGGAGGAGGAGATGGCTACAAGTGTTGCATTTTGATTGGAGGAAGAAATCAAGGGAGGAGATGGCCACATGTGGAGGAAGGAGAGGAGGAGGAAGGTGGTGGTGACATGTGGAGGAGGGGCAAAAGCCGCCAGTCACCACCACCCCAAGCCGCTGGTAGGCGGTGGCTAAGGAGGAGGAGCTCCTCCCTTGGCCACCACTTCTTCAAGTGGCCGGTCATCCTTGTCCAATGTGAGATTTGTACAGTTTTGTGCAGTCTTTTCACAAAACTGTCAATGTGTTTCTTCTCCGGGCTGTCTTGACTCCACTCCTGATTCTTCTGATTAATTTGTTCTGGTCAATTCAACGTCAGGATCCTTGATATTTCTTCAGTCGGCATATGATCTTGACCTTGGATTGACTCTTGTTATCTTTTCAGCTTAAAATCCTCTCCTTAGCGTGTTTTCACTTCAGTCTCTAAAATGCCCTGTGAAAATATATCGGGACTAACACGTAGATGTTAGATAGACAAACAGTCTAATTAAGGGGGTTTTACTATGTTTCTGACTCGTATAACTTTGGTCCATCACGCACTAACCTGTTTTGTAGGTACGGGGTACCCAAGGCCATAATCAGTGACCAAGGAACTCATTTCTGCAACCGCATGATGGCTGCCACCTTGAAGCGCTACCATGTCCACCACCGAACATCCACGACATATCATCCCCAAACCAACGGTCAAGCGGAGATCTCCAACCGCGAAATCAAAGGTATTCTGGAAAAGATGGTGAAACCAGGTAGGAAAGATTGGAGTCAAAGGCTAGACGAAGCTCTTTGGGCTTATCGGACGGCATACAAGACGCCAATTGGAACCTCCCCCTTTCGGCTTGTTTATGGGAAAGCATGTCACCTTCCGGTGGAACTAGAACATAAAGCCTATTGGGTGCTCAAGCATTGCAATCCGGAGTTGAAGGCTGTCGGACTGGATAGGAAGCTTAATCTGTGTGAGCTTGAGGAATTGCGGCTTGAGGCCTATGAAGGGCAAACGGACTACAAGGCGCGGACAAAATTGTATCATGACAAATTCATCCTCCGGCGCTCATTTGAGGAAGGACAACAAGTACTACTCTTCTCCTCACGGTTGAAGTTGATGCCAGGCAAACTAAAATAAAGTGGACCGGTCCTTATACCGTGACTAAGGTATTCAACCATGGGATGCTTGAGTTGAAAAGCATGGAGGATGGAAGATGATTCAATGTGAATGGGCAGCAAGTCAAACACTACCATGGCGAGGTCAACTTGACAACAACAAAATTTGACCTGAGCCACCCATGGGATCCAAACCTGTGATCCCCATGCGTCGAGCCAACGACGTTAAACAAAGGCACTGGTCGGGAGGTAACCCGACACCTATCTTACTTTCAGTAATTTTCTTTTCTGTCATTTAGTTTTTACCGCAAGTTGCTCTCACCCATTTTTTGTATAGAAGGAATGTCTAACATGTAGGAATCGATTTTTGGAGCAAGATCAGATCAGCCAGGCAGCTTCCGAGAAATTACCGGGCCTGCGTTGAGAGTTCAAGGCCCCAGCCGAACTCCCTCTATTATCCAGCTCCGAGGCATGTCGTTCCACGACACGACACAGTAAAAGGGAGTGCAGTTCTTCTCTTTTCCTTAATGTGATTTCCTTCTCTTGTATATATTTGCATGACTTTTGAACTAAGTCGTGCTGAAAGGCACGCCTTCGTTCAAAAGTGTGGGGTGAGAACCGCCTGTGTACATAGTTAATTAACATATTTTTCTTTTCCTTTTCCCTTAATATTATCTTTTTGAAAATATGAACTTGAGAATGTGAAAAAGATAGATCTAAATTCATGCATTTACCTTGTGAAAATTCAACTGTTTAAAAACTTAGGATGTAACTTCTCATTTGTCCCTTTGTGCTGAGATATACAGGGGATGTGGAGTTGATAGAAAATGCCCTAGAGAGGCTTGGCAAGCACTCGAAGGATCGAATCTAAATATATGGTTTTCGAAGTCAGTGGAGGCTGCACTTCGGGTTTCAGTGAAGATTGAAGTCATCTCCGCCGTGCAGCGTTTATGCAAGAGGCGGGACGAGAATCAAACCGTCCTATCTCTAGTCCTAGTAGCCGGAAAAATAGATGAGCGACCCTCATCTTGACCCGCGCGAAACGGCGAGGATGAGAAAGAGCGGGGAGGTATTTCCATATCCTCGCGGGCAATGATTGGACCTCCCAAAGAAAGGCTGAGAAAATGGACTAGAAAGTCACAAAGAAGCAAAAGCTCAAAGAAGCTAATCAAAGGCCAAAGGCCAAAATTGTGAAGGTTTTAACCGAACAAAAGTGAAGAAACTCCAACTCAATATCAAAGGCCAAAGGCCGATTCACTACAGAAGCTATCCCTCGCCAAAAAGAAATCAAAATGCTCAACTCAGTGAAACCCGAACCGAATCACGTGCTAGAGAAAGCTACAAGGAAACCATATAGTGCAAGTCGATCCCGAGAATGCAGTCCAGGAGCCTGAAAAGGGCTATCTCCCGAAACATCCAAATTAATTTGCATCTCGGCGCGAAGGTACAAGTATCAAGTTTCTTCTAAGTATTTACACGGTTTAGTTTGGTAATAAGTAAGTAATGCATGAATTAAGATAAATCTAGTCCCACAGTCTCACTTTCATATTTAAAAGTTTTTACTTAGATTGTGTTCCGCCCTTTAAAAAGCATTGTTCAGGACGAACAACTAAAAGTGTGGGGTGATCTGATGGACACCGATGATTGGTATAAAACATTAAGATCATTCTGTGCTCCTGGTACACCGATGAAGCTGTGTCATATCCAAGTGCCATACGAGGCAACTGCCTCCAAGATGATTGTTGGACGACCTTTACGCCCTGAGTGTGACCCTTGCCAAGCCGTCGGGCAATTCTTCCACTCCCAATGCATGCAATCGATGCTTCCAATCATTCCTAGAAACCCTCGTTGCTATGCTCTTCGAAGAAGTCGAGATAAAGTCAGCTGCATTCAAAGATCGTAAGTAATGACCTCCGAAATTATGGACAATTTGACCACACCACTCTTTCATACATTCGAGTGTTATTGTTACACCCATCCGTGTAATTTCGGCACACTGATCTGCACACGACTGATGGACCATAATTGTATGAATAATAAACACAGTTAAACCCACCAAATTAGACTCTTTGTCTATTTAACTTTTGCTTGTTAATTCCGATATTTATCTACAGTGTATTTTGAAGTCTAGAGAGAATACAGGCTAAGGAGGAGTTTTAAAGCTGAAAATGAATTACGAGTCATTCCAGGTCACGACCAAATTCCGACTTTCAAGAACCTGACGTGGAATCACTCAAAACAAGTCCAACCGGAGGGCAACCAGAGTTAGTCCGGAGCTGAAAGGACCGATGGCTTTTGTGAAAGATCACAAACACACATCTCTCACCCACTCCCCTCCACCTAGCCGGCGGCTCCCCTCACTCACACTCCCCTCCTCCTCTCCTCTCACGCCACCTAGCCGGTGGCTTTTCCCCCTTGCCACCTCACCCCGGCGGCTAAAGCTCTCCTCCTCCCATCTTGAGCCATGTGTCTTCATCCCCTTGCCTCCCTTAGCCTATAAATACCCATGCTCCTTCCCTTTGTAATCTCATTCCAACATCTCATACCACAATCACTTATCTCTCTAGATTGAGAGCACAATCATGTAATCGCTTTACTTTTGAATCGAAGCTTGATCTTTAGCACTTTCAACGGTTTTTGTAAGTACTCTCTTCTTTACTTTACTGTCTTTCATAGTACTTTACTTTCCTGTCTTTACTTTCGAAAACTTCACTTTCCTGTCTTTACTTTCAAAAACTTTACTTTACTGTCTTTCAAACCCTTTACTTTTCCAAGTACTTAGCTATGGTATCCACCTCTATGGATATTCGTAGCTAAACTCTTCATTCGGTTGAAGGGGTGTACTTGTATCATACTATGTTTTAGACCCTTCTCTTAGTGCCTCTTAGTGTTCAACTTGTTCTAGGTGCCTTATATTAGGTCAGAATTCCATTGGTTGAGTGGATGCTCGGAAGGGCAAAGCTCTACCATGGGTTCGTGATCTTCCGTGGATAAGTGGAGGCTCGGAAGAGCACAGCTTATCTGTGGAAGTCAACCTCTTTAAAACACCATTTGGTTTATCAGGAATGATGATCAAATGGATGCACATACTAGAACAAGAGTTCTTTGTCTTGCAAAAGACTAGACGGTGTGGCAAGTCATGTGCTAGGAATAGCCTTGATTCACTTTTGAACACTTAGTATGATCATTAGAGGTCAATGATAAACGAAAATATGATACAAGGCCCCTGAAACCGAATCTTTCCTTTAATTGTAATATCAACTGTTACTTTACCTTTCAGTACTAAAAACCAAAAACAACCCCCCAACTGCTTTATTTAATCCCCCCCTTTTCGAAAGAACAACTATTCACCTGACTCCCTTGGGTTCGATCCGTACTTACCACTGACTACCCAAAATAGTTAAGTCGCGAGTATCGGAGATATAAATTTATTTTTGCACAGAGAACATCGCACCTTAACGATAGTGCGGTGGGCTCCGTCAACGACCCATATGCTAACATACGTATAGCAGCTGTCATCTTTTGTTCATGAAGCAGACCAAGGACTCCAGCCGCATCATGTCGTTGATGCCAAAAGGGGTCATGGTTGCAAAGCGTAGTCTTTGATACGGTTGAACAGATTTCTGCTCATTCGATACCTCCTACGAAAGTCTCTCTCCGGGAATATTGGATGTTCAACAAAGTAGTCGTCTAACAGATTCTGCCCTCTAGGCCCTCGTTGTCTCTGTTGATTTGGTCGACGACGTCGAGGTTGGACATCTTCTTTATCACCGGTTGTTACAAATGTGACCGCATCCATGACGAACGAATTACACTTCTCATCCATTGCTCTCATTTGTTCCTCATACATGTTAAAACTTTCGTCAAAGTTTAAAGGATCCATCAAATTTGTGAGTGGAAGTGAAGAAAAGTGACATGAAATTTCTTGTATTTTTCCATCAAAGCATACATTAAGTAAAGCTTTTTATATCATCTTCCGATCAACTATTTTGGCTTCCCATCATGGTCCAACGGCCATATTTGCTCCAACGACCATATTAGCTTTTTATACAAATTCTGGTCCAACGGCCATGTTAACATTGATTTTTTTTAATATTTTAAATTTCAATCTATAAATATTTTAAATTTCAATATTATATGAATAGTAATAGGAGGTGCTGCATGTTCAACGGCAGTACAAATAGCGCGAATAGCACCTCCCACTACTACAGATGAAGGGTTATGCATCGGTTTTTTTATATTATGCATCGGTTTTGGATCCGATGCATAATGAAGCGTTGCATAATGTATGAACATTATGCAACGGTTTTCCGGAGAAACCGTTGCATAAGATCTGAACATTATGCATCGGTTTAAGGGAAAACCGATGCATAATGACCAAACCCGTCCAGACATTATGCAACGGTTTCTTCGAAAACCGATGCATAATGTTAAAAAAATGGCAGATTTAGCTTTACAAAAGCTCAAATCCGCATGAAATTAAACATCAATAATGAACCCTGCTGTTCCAACTTTCAAATACAATACAACTTACATGCTAAACATCGTTTCATTGAATTTGCAACATACAATATCATTCATACACATATATTTGTCTCTTTGGCACAAATACGCCACAAAACATCACATAACAATTGTTTTCTAAGTTAATGTCCTATAGTAGTGTAGGATGAGTGGTCACATATTCACGTAGGTAGTTGGCGATTTCATCCCGAACTCCAAGAATCTTGTCGACGTCGTATGACTCTGCTCCATTAGGAAAACAGTGCTATAAAAAAACAAGAGAACTAAGTCAACAATTAAAGAGTGAAAACGATTAAGCCTTAAAAAGCTTAATTAACGACTAACGTCTATAAAGCTAAATCAACAATTAAAGAGTGAAAACAAGATAACTAAATCAACAATCAACAAATTGATAGCGCTAAAATATATGCTTTTTAGGCCACCTCTATGCTTATTGTTTTGATCATTTTATTACGATTTCACTTGCTATTTGATGCTTTGTCGTTCATTTCAGGCAAATTATAGAGTTTAAGCTGAGAACACAAGTGAGTAGCATTTTGGAGCAAAACCGAGCATTTCGGAGCAAAAATATGGACTTTCGGGCAAGGTTGTCAGAATCGAGTTTTTATCTTGTCTCGTTTTGCCAAGGTAGAATCGAATCGTAAAATCGACTCGTAAACTCGCCGAGTTTACTATATATTAAAATAATATAAAATATTAAATAAATGACATGTAAATATACTTTTATAACACTATAAATATAACTAAATTAGAAATTTTATTTGTAATTTAATTATATAGGTATAACTAATCAAATTAGCATCTAAAAGGTGCAACTGACCCAGTTGCGCCTGAAACTACGACAATTTGAAATTCATGGATCGGCCCAATATCTAACAATTGTCATCAAATAAACATACACTGACCCATCAAAAAAAATAAACATACACTGAAGATTAAACGAAGAGAATAATTGTCTTACGTGACACGGAGCTCTCTCGTCGAATCAGAAGCAAATTTCAGCAGTTACAAAAACAGAGCGTCCGTAGATACGAAGCAGAGCTCGCTCCCGGCAGCGACGACTTTGTTGTCTACTTGTATCATTCTCCGTCGCGGTCCTCTCCGTTCACTTATACTCCAACAGCGCCAGCGACGGGACCAACTCGGTCTCAATCTCGCTCTGAAACGGACATGAACTCTCGCAAACCACTTATACTCCAATCGTCGATTCCCGCCGAGCTCGAACTCTACACCATCCCCAGCTCCTCCGGTAAGCTCCTCTCACACTTCCCCTCTTTTCCTCTTTCGTTTCAAACCCTAACCTTTCTGATTTTAAACCCTAAACCCTAACCTCCCCTTTAAACTCGTTTTGAGGTCCGATTTTAGACAAAAACGAGTCTGACTGCGATTTAACACGAAACTCATATATAGAAACGTAAAATCGGACGAATTTAAGTTTTAAATCGCGATTTTGACAACCTTGCTTTCGGGCATTACGGGACAGACAGACCTCTGGGGCGTATTTTCGATGTACAGATCTCATTTGGTGTCCGATTTGGTCGATTCAAAGCTTGTTGAAAAGCTAACTCAAAGGGCTACAACTCTCTAGTTGACGCCGAGACCAAATTCGGAGGTTAAGATTGCCAAACAGCCTCATGCGTTCGCACAAATATTTCCAGTCGCATGAATTTCTCATGCGAGCGCATGTGGCTGACCTTGCCGGAGTGTTTTGGACGTCCAGGGATTGTCCGATGTCCGATTTGGCTGATTCAAAGCTTGTTGGAAAGGTAACTCAAAGGGCTACAACTCTTCAGTTGACGTCAAGACCCAACAAGGGACCATGCGTTCGCACAATCCATTTCATGCGAACGCACATACCGGAGCCGACGCATAAGAATCCCTTGCGCTCGCATTCTTTCAAATTCCCAGTCCGCAGGAGACCATGCGAACGCATGGCCGAAAGCATGTGAACGTATGCCGTCACGGATGTTATAAAACCCAGATTTTTTTAGAGTTTTAGAGAGACCTTTTTGCACTGATTTTGAGGAGCCGCCAGCACAAATCCCTAGGAGAGAAGCACTGATTTCGAGGTTGATTGAGTGAAGAAGAAGACCAACAACAAAGATCCTCCATTACTCTTGAATCTCCATATTGGTTTTGAAGTTCTAAACTCTACTTTTCATATGGGTGTTTCCATCTTTGTTATTGATTTTGTTTGTAAACTCACTATGAGTGAGTAGTGACCTTGGTTGGGGATTATGGATTGATGAGCCGTATTTATACGACTCATCGAGTCGTTAATTCCCACCATTTCATTCACTTTATTATGCGAACAGTTACTTTTTAGTGTTGTTTCGTATTTCAGGTGATTTGGAAGCTCTAGGAGGAAACACGCTTAAAAGACGGCATTTTCATGCCAGAAACATCGCAATGGAAGAACGGAGCAAAAGGGGGGCGTGAACAGTACTTCGGCGTGAATAGTAATTCCGGTGTGAATAGTAATTCCGGTGTGAATAGTGATTTCGGGCGTGAACAGTAACTTCGGAAAAAGAAAGTCCAAGCCCTAAATCCAGCAGCCGGCCCATTCTACATTGTGATATTAGGGCAACATTCAAATGCTAGGGTTTCGGAAGGTTCCAAGAAGATCAAAGGGTTTCCAAGAAGATCAAAGGGTTTCTCAACCCCTATATAAGGAGGAGTCCACAATCATCTCATCATCCTTCATTCTACAATTCAGCCGTGTGCTACTCTCCTCACAATCCAGCCGTGCCTCCTTGCTCAGCCACAATTCCGCCGCTTCTCAGCCTTGCACGGCCGCCCATCTGCCCTACACGGCCAGCCCTTGCTTGCCTCGGTTTTGTGAAGTATTTCATCCTTTTTTATTATTTGCATTGTTTCATTATGATCATGTGTAACTAAACCTTCTATTCGGGTTAGGGTTAATATATTGTGACTATGTTTTTGAGACTTGGATCTTTAATGCTATATTCTATGTTTTACTAATTCTCGTACATGAATTCCATGAAATATTGTTAGACTGGACGTATACTTTGTCGTGAAATCTAGTTGCGCGTATTTCTACATTAATCATCTATCTAATACTTTGTCGTTTAGATAAATAGTACGACTAGGGCAATTAACACCTTTGTCGGGTTAATTAAACCTAGGGGAATTAGGTCGTGGCGTAGCACCTTTGTCGGGTTACTTGGGAAATCACCTTTGTCGGGACAACCACACGTAAAACACGAATTGAATATTTAGAAGTCTATGATAAAACAAGTCACAATCAAACCCTAATCTGAATACTTCTCTCTGATATTTACAACCTTGCAATTTTCGATTATTTCACTAACCGTTACTCTCATTCTAGTTTCTTGTTTTTCTCCATTACAGAACAAAGTAGTAGCTATCTAGCTCCCTTGGGTTCGACCCTTGCTTGCCATTGTGCTAACCCACAGTTCAGGACAAGGAAATTATAAATTGTTTTTGCACAGGTACGACGACAGCCTGTTCAAAATGGCACCGTTGCCGGGGAGCTAAGCACGGTGAAACTTTTGTTCTTCTTTTATTTTTCGTTTATTTTTCTTCTTGCTATTTCGAAATTTGTTACTCGGTGAATTCATATTCAACTGTTTGAGATTTTGTTTTCCATTCTATTCGATTTCCGTTTTCTAGCTCTCAGAGGGTTCTGTCACCAAGACTTACGAGTCTAAGGATTTTGGGTTTTAAGTGGGACCGCTGTGACCCCTCCAATCTCCTGGGGACCCTTTGTTGCTAGTCTGTCTTTGTTATTTCGGTGTTTGCTATCTCGGTGTCTGTTACTCTCGTAACATGTCTCATGCAGGTAGTAGTGTTGGTCACAACAGTCACAGCAGTCACAACAGTCACGTAAACGAAGAAGTTAACCAGAATGTTCAAGTACAACATGGCGAAATCTGGGAGGCTATCCCTGATCAGTTTCAACAGTTCCAACAACAACAACAACCTCAAAACCAACAACAACCCCAACCACAGTACCCACAATACCCTCAGTACCCACCATATCAACAATATCCTCCACCACCATATCCACAGTACCCACAACCGCTCTACCCTCAGTATCCACAACCATATCCACCACTACAATACCTTCCACAACCACCACTACAACACCCACCACAAGCCCCACGTAGACAAGCAGTTGTGGATGATGAGGACGAATATGAAGGACCTACTATGGGCGAGCTCTCGGTTCCTAGCTTCAGAGACCAATCATGGCCAATTTATGAAGGACCAGACATGGCAACCATCACGGTCAGTACATCGGTCATTCACAATCTGTCCAAGTTCTCAGGATCCAAAGGAGAGTCGGCCCAGTCTCACTTGACGCGTTTCCACGGGATATGCTTGAACCTCAGGCCACACGGAGTAGAGGTGGATGACTTCAAACTGAAGGCATTCTACTTCTCACTGCAAGAAGCAGCTACAGACTGGTTCCTAGCTTTACCCTCAGGCAGTGTTTACACATGGGAACAGATGCAGAAGCACTTCATCAGCAAGTACTATCCAGTAGGGCGTGCAGCGCAAGTCCGGAGACAGTTGCAAGAGCTAAAGCAAGGCCCTCATGAGACCATGTACGAGTACGTGGAGAAATTTCTAGCCTTGGAGAAGAGTTGCTGCAATCTGGAGCTCCCGGAGAAATTAGTCGTAGAATATATGCTGGATGGACTTTGCAAGATGGACAGGAAGTTACTAGAGGCCTCAGCTGGAGGCCAACTCATGAACATGACGCCAGCCAGAGTGAAGCAGAAGATCATATCAGTGGCAGAGGGTGAGCGATTCCAGGATGAGACCATGAAGGAGGACGAGTATGCCCGAACAAAGAATGTGTCAACAGTTGAGCCTTCTATCAGTGATGTATTCGCCGAACTCAAGGAGATGAGAGAGCTGATGAAGCATGTAGTCCGAAGGACACCAGTCCAGGCCAAGCCATGTGAGTTATGTACATCCACATAACACAAGACGGACGAGTGCCCTACCTTACAGACAGACGTCCAAGCTGATGTGAATGCATTAGGCAATTATCAGAGTTATGGCAACCAACCAGGCCCAGTCAAGCAGTATGGCGCAGCAACACCTAATCAAGGCGCCTGGAGGAACAACTATCAGCAAAATAAGACTCAGCAAGCACGACCGAATGTGCCTCAGCAGAATCAGCAGACTCAGCAGCCGTACAGACATCCTAACAGGCAGTACCAGCAGAAAGGACCGAACACTTATCAGGCAGGTCCGAGCAACCAAGGCCCCAGCAAGTCGCTAGAGGACATAGTGAGAGATCTGGCAGCTAGCACCCAGCGGACAGATACTACCCTGAACCAGTACATGGCCAAAACCGACGGAGCGCTAGCTGACATTCAGAGGCAATTAGGGCAGATGTCCACAACTCTCTCCAGGCTTGACGACAGCACAGGATGACTCCCCTCACAGATAGTTCAGAATCCGAAGGGGAACGTCAGCCAAGTAGAAGTAGTAGCTGTGGATGCAGCATTCGAGGAGACCACCGAACCAACAAAGGAAGAACCGGCCCTTACAGCCAAGGACGCCGAAATTCACGGTTTCTCTTATGCTATGCAGGTAGTTGCTCCAGAAAGTCAGATGACTGAGAAAGCTGAACCAGAGCTGAGAATGGTGGTCAAGCCTACACAGAACGACCAAATAACGATGCACTCACCCACTGCAAGCCAGGAGACACCTTCAGGAAAGAGTAAGGACCCAGGGGCCTTCACGGTTACCTGTGGTATCGGTAAGACCCAAATACCTCACTGTTTAATAGATTTGGGTGCCGCTATCAATGTTATGCCTTACTCGTTATATTGCTCGCTTGATCTTGGACCATTGAAGCCGCCCAGGCTATCTATTGAATTAGGGGATAGGTCTTGTGTTCGCCCCACTGGTTTACTTGAAGATCTAACCCTCCGTGTAGGAGATCTTGCTGTGCCTGCAGATTTTTATGTCTTGCAGATGGAGAAATCCAGGAAAGGCGAACCACCAGGGCTCATTTTGGGACGTCCATTCCTCCACACCACCCAGACCCAGATTGACATGGGCATAGGCTTATTGTCACTATCATTCAAGGAAAGGAAGCTGACTTCTACGTCTATGAGGATGCGAACCGCCCATACACAAGAAAACCGCCAGACATTGTGCACACATCAGAGTATGACACCCTAGTTCCAGACCCACCAGAGCAGGCTATACAGACTATCAGGCCAGCAGCTATGGCCAAGACATCCTCACCTTCTCGGGGATATGTGAAGAAGAAACCGCCTGATCATTGGAGAGCAGGATCGAATGAACAGCAATTTGAGCACGTTGGGCGAACTGAAGGAGAAGCTGAGAAGAAATATGACCTCACACGCCCATGGGATCCTAACTTATGATCCCTACAGGAGGTAGTGTCGAGCCAACGACGTTAAACAAAGGCGCTCGCAAGGAGGCAGCCCTGCACGATTTGCACTGCATTTTATTTAGTTACCATGTTTATTTATGAGTCTTATTTGTCACATTGTACCTTGGAAAGGATTTGGTTTCATTTTGTAGGGATTGGACTTAGTCGGCCGGAAAATTCACTTGCGAGCTACGCATTTTGCACTCTACGCTACGCATTTTAGCACCAGACGAGTCCGGGTCGCGTCCCATTGAGACCGGACTTGGCCCGAGTTCAGCCGACCACGTCTACACCCCAGGGGAGTCTTGCTCTACCCTTCTCCTTTCCTTATCTACTTATTGCATGCATTTGTGTCTAGATTTGAGTCGTGCCGTGAGGACACGGCTCACTTCAAAAGTGTGGGGTGGGAAAGTCAGTTATGAGTCAGTTATCGAGTCAGCATGCCCACCACACAGAGTCAGCGTTTCGAGTCATTTTTAAATTTTTTTTGTACATGATTACTTCACTATTTCCTAGACTTGCAGTATTGGATCATGATTAGGTGAAATAGATAGAGCCGATTACATGCATGTCTTTGATGAAACTTGATTTCTGCGACTAACATGTGATCTTTAAATCATTGCGTGCCTTTGTTAGTTGAGATAAACAGGGATGTGGAGTTGATAGCAATGCTCTAGAGAGACTTGACAGATCATTCAGAGACCGGACTCAGGATATATGGTTATGTGGAGCTCGTGGAGGCTAGCACTTCGAGGCAACATAGTACGAGTCTGCTCCGCCACTGCGGTACCTTTGCGGTTGGTCGGGACGGGAATACTTCACACCGTCCAAGCTCTAGTCCAAGTAGCCGAGAAAATAGGCAAGCGACCCTTGACTTGACCCGTGTCGAAAGGACGAGGATGAGTAAGAGCAGGAAGGTTTCTAATCCGAGTAACCGGGAAAATAGATGAGCGACCCTCGGCTTGACTCGCGTCAAAAGGAGAAGGAACCACGGTTCAAGCAAATCACAATCCGCACTACAAAGCAACAAATCCAAAACCATCGTGATAGTCCACACGTCTCATGTGACAGCATCATTGAAATCCCAAATCAGATGACACTATAGCTGGCCGAATAACACTCAACACTTTGAAGCTCGAATCAATCACGTGCAAGAAAAAGCGGCAAAGCATAACCATATAGCAGCGAGTTCGAGTCCGAGAATGAGGGTTCATGGGTCTAAACAGGGCTATCTCCAGATACATCCGAATTGATTTGCATCTCGACTTCAAAGGTAATACGTATCTTTAGCCCTTGTTTTTGCACAATGATATTAGTAGCAAGCATGCATAACAGGTATGATCTATAGTAGCCAAGTCATGTCCATGTAGCTCGTCTAGGATGACCGAAGCATTGTGATGTTTACATTAGTCGTTCCTCTTATGACCTTGTTCTTGTTCGGGACGAACAAGTTTAAGTGTGGGGTGATTTGATGAGCCGTATTTATACGACTCATCGAGTCGTTAATTCCCACCATTTCATTCACTTTATTATGCGAACAGTTACTTTTTAGTGTTGTTTCGTATTTCAGGTGATTTGGAAGCTCTAGGAGGAAACACGCTTAAAAGACGGCATTTTCATGCCAGAAACATCGCAGTGGAAGAACGGAGCCAAAGGAGGGGCATGAACAGTACTCCGGCGTGAATAGTGATTCCGGCATGAATAGTGATTTCGGGGCGTGAACAGTAACTTCGGAAAAAAAAGTCCAAGCCCTAAATCCAGCAGCCGGCCCATTCTACATTGTGATATTAGGGCAACATTCAAATGCTAGGGTTTCGGAAGGTTCCAAGAAGATCAAAGGGTTTCTCAAACCCTATATAAGGAGGAGTCCACAATCATCTCATCATCCCTCATTCTACAATTCAACCGTGTGCTACTCTCCTCACAATCCAGCCGTGCCTCCTTGCTCAGCCACAATTCCGCCGCTTCTCAGCCTTGCACGGCCGCCCATCAGCCCTACACGGCCAGCCCTTGCTTGCCTCGGTTTTGTGAAGTATTTCATCCCCTTTTATTATTTGCATTGTTTCATTATGATCATGTGTAACTAAACCTTCTATTCGGGTTAGGGTTAATATATTGTGACTATGTTTTTGAGACTTGGATCTTTAATGCTATATTATATGTTTTACTAATTCTCGTACATGAATTCCATGAAATATTGTTAGACTGGACGTATACTTTGTCGTGAAATCTAGTTGCGCATATTTCTACATTAATCATCTATCTAATACTTTGTCGTTTAGATAGATAGTACGACTAGGGCAATTAACACCTTTGTCGGGTTAATTAAACCTAGGGGAATTAGGTCGTGGCGTAACACCTTTGTCGGGTTACTTGGGAAATCACCTTTGTCGGGACAACCACACGTAAAACACGAATTGAATATTTAGAAGTCTATGATAAAACAAGTCACAATCAAACCCTAATCTGAATACTTCTCTCTGATATTTACAACCTTGCAATTTTCGATTATTTCACTAACTGTTACTCTCATTCTAGTTTCTTGTTTTTCTCCATTACAGAACAAAGTAGTAGCTATCTAGCTCCCTTGGGTTCGACCCTTGCTTGCCATTGTGCTAACCCACAGTTCAGGACAAGGAAATTATAAATTGTTTTTGCACAGGTACGACGACAGCCTGTTCATGGATCCCCTTGACATGTTTGTGACGTTGTGAATACAATTGATGCTAATGTTGAATGAGTTTGCACATGAATCTTCTTCATTTGAACTTAATGTTTAGAGTTGCCCATAAGGTGTTTGTGACATGTCCTCAATGGGAACTTTGCTTGATATCATGTTTGATGTAGCTCACGTTGATCATCATGACTTCAATGAACTAAATGAAGAAGCATTAGAGCTTTTGAGTTAGTTAGATAACTCTCTAACCTAATGACACTACAAATTTTTCAATTTGTTCCGGCCATAATCTCCGGCGGTAATCCGGCCATGATAATTTCCCCGGAAATATTTCGGGACAACTTCGGTGAAATTCCGGCGCCAGATTCCGAGGCGATAAAAACCGGTGAATTTCCGATGGTATTCTGATGAAAATTATTCCGGCAACAAAATGCGCCGGAATTTTCGCGAAATTATTCCGGCGAAGTTTCGGCGCAAATCCGCTAATAATTTTATGACTAACACTGATTCCGGCGGTTTTCTGGCAACATTCCGGCAATATGTAAAAATTGGTCGGAATTGCGTCTGAATCTCACATGACAAATTTCCGGCCATTTTCCGGCGCATACCAGCCAATTTATTAAATGCCCCAGATTAACTTAGGAAATGCACCGGAATTAATACATGTTCAATTCCAAGGACGAGCGCCATTAAAAACACCATAATTGAATTCTATATTTGTAATTGTATTTAATAGAATGATAATAAGTTGCATATTTTTATTCCTAATTAAACCTTAAATCAATTAGATCAATATCTAATTACATGCGTTACATATTTTATTTCTTAATTAAATCGTTACATTTATTGCTAATTAAATCAATTAGAATCAATATCCAATTTCATGCGTTAATTTAATCAATACATTTATTCATATTTTGATGATAATGTTTAATACTAATTAAATCAATTAGAATTAATATCTAACGTATTCACTTGAGACTAAAATGCAAATTGTATTCCAATTAGAACCACTACTAAATACAATATTCCATAATTTTAGTCTACTCCCCGTACGTATTTTACTGTCCAAAATTATGTCCCCGAATTTTCGTCATATTATCTCCGGATATTTTGAAATCAATATGGTCACCGGAGTGTCGCCGCAATTGTGTCCGATTCTATTTTTCTGCCCCGGAATATCGCCATATAAGCACCGGAGTTTAACAATTCAAAATATGGAAAGGTACGCCGGAAATCCATTACAATTTTGTCGGACTGAAAATATTTAAAACCAGATCTGGATCCCCCATTCCTTTCTTCTCCGACTTCAATTTCTAAAAACTACAGTTCGGTCATTTCTGGAAAGTGAGAAGCAAGGCTCCAGATTCGCATACAATCTCACTAGTACGTCCACCTATTGTATGCATTTAGTCAAACTTTTCATTTGTTTGTTTTGAATTCGTGTCTGAATCGATTTGTATGTTAATCGTTTTTATTGTCAATCAAAGATGGAATGCTGGATTGGATTTCTGGGAACCTGAACAAGAGGCATTTGGACCGGTTTGCTTCTTGCTGGCCGCGCTTACGGCGACCAATTTGGTAGTATACACCGTCTGTGCCAACTGCTATACGCGCATATGGGCTTTGAGACTTGAGACGAGGAAGGGATACATTGGAGATGAGGTCGGAGGTGTTTGTTGAGTTTTGATGGTGATAAATTGTGCAATGAAATTGGAAACAAGCGCGAATGTAATGACACAAAATTCAGGGGCTTTTATTGTAATATACATAAATCATATATTTAATAATGTAATTTACTTATAAAAATCTGAAATAAGATTTGGAATGTATTTTTATTTTCAATTTACTTATTTAATTTTCGAGTATTAAAATTGAAATATTAATAATTATCAAAACAAGTACATTTAATTAGTAATTTAATTGAAATATAATATTTTCCCCAGATTTCCGCAGGAATTTCCACACATATAAGTCCCCGGATTACCGCCGGAATTTCCCCACATTTATGTCCCCGGATTACCGCCGGAATTTCCCCACATATATGTCCCCCGGATTTTCGCAGGACTTTCCCCACATATTTGTACCCGGATTTCCCCTGGACTTTCCCCACATATTTTGTCTTCGAATTTTCGCAGGACTTTTCCCTCATATTTGTTCCCGAATTTTCTACGGAATTAATTTTGGACGGAATTGCACCGGATTTTAGCAAGAGTGTCGCCGGAATTTGTCTCGGGAATTTCCCCGAATTTATAATTCGGGGGACGTTTTGGCGGGGATAAATTTTTGGCCGGAAATTTGCCGGACTTTGTTCATTTTCAGACGGAAATCCGGCGCATGTGTGGCCGATTTTTTTGCCGATTTTTTTTGCAAAATTTGTAGTGTGAGAATGGCTTGAACTTAATAAGATCATGTTTATCTAGTCAATAAAGCACGAGTGTGAGGCTAGACATTCATGTTCTATAGTGCCAATAGAGCGCGAGTGTGAGGTGCTATGCGAGATGTAACCCCCTTTGTACTAAGTTGTAGCGCGAGTTGAACTTAGTATAAATGTTGCATGAGCTAAATTCTACACATGTGCATGTGAATTCATCATTGGTATCTAATTTCATTGTCACAATAATTGTCTAGGTGGAGAAGTGATCCCTAGTCATCTTTTAATTGAAAGTAAACCACCGTTTAGTAAGTTTTAATCTCCCTTTTGGATTGAAAATTCCCCCCCCCCCAAACCTTAGACATTCTAATCACATTGTTAGCACTATTAGTTTAATCACCTATCTTTTGGGTTCGACCTCGGTTCACCCGAGTCATTACAAATGTTTTGATTGCCGTGACTTAGCATAAGTGTTTGGATTCTTATTCGAATATTTTAGCTATATTTACAAGAGATCACAAATACACAGTTAAATGAATAACATATTTATATATATCTCTAAAAAAACTCACTTGGTTAATGTCTTCAACCTCCGCACCATTATTAGTCCGTACAAATGCGATAATGTCCTTAATATAATGAAGGACATAATAACCACAAAAAAGCTAGGTGGTTGTCTTGGACACTGCACGATACCAATAATCACAGTTAACATACTTTATAAATGAAAAAAAATATTTAATAAAAATGTCCAGACATTTGTGAATACCAAAACTTTCTTCCACTCTACTTTACGTGTACTCCTCGGTACACATCCTTGGTATCGATCTAATCCCCTAAAACAAACACAATAATATAATTATTAGTGACTTTCAATACAAGTTATAAGATAAAAGTAATTTCCAAACTTACATGTCCACCAACTCTTTTGCATCAGCGCGTATATCCTTCTCTTCTGTAGATGAATCAAGCCAAAGAACCTTATGTTGTCTCGGAAAAATGACGCATAACATCCAATGCCACCTAAAAAAACCCACTAACTTAAAAACAAATGTGTTCAGAACAGAAGTTAACAACTTATAAAGTAAGTGATGAACTCACTCAATGTGATCAACATAAGGGAGAAAGTAGCAAAAAAGTTGGTCTTTGTTTGGCATATTCAGTCTTCCTACCAACGTCGCCAATCTCTCATTTTTTTCTATGGTTGGGGTCATTCATGACGGAATAAAAAAACCAAACTTGATATCCCAATGAAGCATCTGATCGTGTAAATGACTACAAAGTAAACACTTGTGTTAGTTAGACTAATTACAAAAAAATCACTTTAAGGATATAAATATTACCATATATATAACTCAGCTGTTGCGTTCCCCAACGCTTGAAACTTTAATAGGTCCGTGACTTCCTCGTCAAACAGGTAGATATCGTAGTCGTCACCGAAAACCTCAGCTTTGGCAGTTACCTGAACCGATGCTCTACCCAAAGTCTTCCACACCTCACGTAGAAGTCTACAGTCCACAGACATTTCATCTACGAAATCATCGCCAGTGAGTGGCAAAGACTCGTAGAAGTGTATGTCATATGCCTGCATGTTAAATTTCCGTGAAGCTTAAATATCTTATTTTATTTGTTGTGTAACACAATGAAGCAAATGAAATTATAATCTTCGATGATCTCACCCTTTTATCGACAACGACCAAGTCTTTCGGCCAAGCAACGTGATGGTTAACTGCTTCTTGAACAGTCGAGAGCTTTAGATGGGCTGTTGGCAATACTGCACCTCGACCTCGTAAAAGTACTATATTGAGCTTCACCTTCACGGTATATTCGGGTATTGCTCAAAAGTTAACAAACCGGCCATTTATGCTGCAACCGATAGCCACAAGATGTTTGTCACCTTCAAGTTGCCCCTCGATGTATAATAGGCTCTTCAGGCCACCCTGTTAGTAGAAGTAATAATTTGTAAACAAACACAAAAAGTATTACATACATTTAACCAACATAAATAATAAATTTAATAATTGTAAATGTACCTCTGGTATGTCATTCCACGGGTCTGAATCAATGGGACAGTGAAGGCTGCAGTGATCGGACGCATCTCTTTGAATAATATTACTTGAACTGGGCGTGCCACCCGAGGAGGTGGAGATTGGTAACACAACCCTCCACGGAATGTGTGACCCGACTCCTTGGGTCCGTCCTTTGGGCTCTGCCATCCCAATCGCCTCAGTCAGTATGTCATGTCGTCGATTACGAGACGAGAACTGTCCTTGAGAGGAGCTCTCCACTAACTCATCCTATATAAAACAATCATTAAATACCAAAATTTAGTGTATCGTATTAACTATTGAAATTGACATAAAAAATAACTTACGATCTTTGTTGCCACTCGCTGGGATGCTTCGGTGACGTACTCGTCAATTTTCTTCTTTCGTCCCCTCTTCCACAGCTCATGTCTCTCTATAGTGACAGAAGAATGCACATCTTCAATTACGCCGTGCGCAAATAACTCGGCGATCTTCTCAGTTGTCAATTTTTCTTCAAGTTGTCTATAGCCTCCTCGACCAAGTATGTGTGCATACACATTCTTCTTCACAAGCTCTTTGTTAGTCTCTCTTAACTTCATAGCATTTTCAGAGAGCCTCTGCTCCTTAAATATCCTCCAGATGTCTTTGTCAAGATACTTATACTCACCCATAGGATCTTCATTTGCCTTGGTACCGTGGATGTACTCTTTTGACAGTCTTGACTTGAAATTCTTCCATATGCTACCAGCGACCTTCATCTCATGCTTTTTATGCGGCTTGCATCCATCAAAAATTACCTAAAGAGACATATAACAAGTTATAATTAATAAAAAAAATAATCAACTTCGCTGACAAATATAAGTGTCAATTAAAGAAAAACTTACAGTTGCATCTCTCCACAAAGTGAGCTTATAATGGTCAGGAACTTTCCTCCAATCGTTATAGGTGATAGGAATTCGAGAACGAGCCACCATACCCAAGAAGCTCCTCCAATTGTTCCATTCTGTCCTTTGGGATTCCCCTTACTATCAAAGTTGACCGTAAGCTTGGTACCAGCCTTTGTGTGTTGCTTAATCTACTTCGCCATGTATACAGGGTCTTTCTTGTGGCTCGGTGTGCGGGAAGAGACACAAAAATCATCCTCACCGCTGCTGCTGCTGCTAGCCATGATTCTGTAAAAGAGTCACATTAAATGTCAGATTAAACACATTAAATATATGAATATATAAATGAAGACGATAATTAAACAAATAAAATGACGTGTGATAATGAAATAAGTAGCATATACAACATATGCACAAATTAAGTTTCTTTATCAATCCATATTAAATGCCCAAATTAAGTATAGATTTATACGCACAAATTAAGTTTCTTTATAAATAAGTAGAGATTTATACGCACAGATTAAGTTTCTTTATCAATCCATATTCCTTCGCCGTGATCTTCTCGCAACTGTATTTCATCATCAACTTCGCTGTCGTCGTTGTCTACTGGAACTGTCGTACAAACGGGTAGGCAATCCTCATTCATCTCTTCAGATGTACCACTGATTAATTGTTGTTTTCCATTTATCACAACATACTGATTGTTGTTCGAAGGGTCTTTGACGTAAAACACTTATCTTGCTTGTTCGGCCATAATGAATGGCTCATCCTTATATCCCTCTCTTTGAAAATCGACAAATGTCATTCCAAATTCATCGTTATGGACCGTCGAATTGTTAACCCATTTATATTTAAAAACGGGTACTCGAAACTTTACGTAATCCAACTCCCGTATTTCTTGGATAAACCCAAAATAATTCACAGGCACAGATATTGGATTCCGATCTCTTGCGCTAGAAACATTAGTGGTTTCGGCAACAAGTGTGACACCACTATTTTGCACAACGGTGTGCTCATCTTGATCTTTTGTTTGAAAACAAAATCCGTTAATATCATAAGCTTTCCACGTTTGTACAATAGGTCTTGGGCTTGCCATAAGCCACTTCACCAAGTCATCAGATTCTTCTTCCGAGTTGGTCTGATTATTTAAAACCTCAATACTCCTTAGCCATTCAAAAAATGATCGACTGTGTTCTTTTTGCAACCACTGCTCAGATTTTCCTCGGTATGTACTCCTCAGTATGTTCATGTAATCCTCGATAAAAGGTGTTATTTCAGGTATATGTTGCAGTACATAGAAATGAGCTTGCGTTAACTCATCAAATGACTTAGGCATCATTTGATGTCCACTTGTGCCTTTTCCCAAGAATCGATCAAAATGACGTGGCCTTGGAACCCCAACCGCAGTTGTAATTCCCAGAAAGTTAGTGCAAAATTCAACAGCCTCTTCAGCTATGTATCCTTGCACTATACATCCTTCGGGACTTTGTCTATTCCTCACATAGCTCTTAAGAACCTTCATATACCTCTCAAAAGGATACATCCATCTCATATGAACTGGTCCAAGAATTCGAACCTCACGAACCAAATGAACAGTAAGATGCACCATTATATCGAAAAAGCTGGGAGGGAAAAACATCTCTAGTTGGCAAAGTGTAACAACTATCTGCTCTTGAAGTCCATCAAGCTCCGATATATCAATAACCTTAGCACATAAAGAGCTAAAAATGACGCAAAGTCTTTGTATAGCTGTCCTTACTTTGGGAGACATTATACCTCTGATTGTAATAGGCAGGAGTTATTGCATCAATGTATGACAGTCATGAGATATTAAGCCATTCAACCGCAGATCTTTCATTGAAACCAAGCTGGCAATATTTGAAGAGAACCCATATGGAACTTTAACTCCCTTCAGACATCCGCACAAACTAGTTTTCTCGCTCTTATAGAGTGTGGTGCACGACGGCGGTAAATATGTATGCTGCCCTCGAGATTCAGGTGCTAATTTGGTACGAATATTCATCTCCAGCATATCAAGTCTTGCTTTAACTCCATCTTTTGTCTTTCCAGGAATGTTTAATAAAGTACCAAGCAGACTTTCACATATATTCTTTTCAACATGCATCACATCAATACAATGTCTGATGTCAAGAGAATGCCAATAAGGGAGATAAAAAAAATTGACCGCTTCTTCCATGGAGCACTTTCGGTGCGCGAATATGGTTTCTCGAAGTGATTTGTAATATAATGTATTTTTTGAAGTATTTCATCGCCAGAAGCCGGTTGCGGTTCTATTCCGTGCTCAGTCTCACCATTGAAGGTAGCTTTCTTTTGCCTGTAAGGATGATGTCTCGGTAAGAAACGTTGATGTCTCATATAAACCATTTTTCTACAATAGCTTAAATGGCGTGCATGTGTCCCTTCCCGCATACAGGACAAGCTTTGTACCCTTTAATACTATATCTGGACAAGTTGCCATAAGCTGGGAAGTCATTGATCGTACACATCAACATAGCACGCATATTGAAATATTCTTGCCTCAATGCGTCATATGTGCGTACTCCTTCGTCCCATAAAAGCTTCAAATCATCTATCAGAGGAGCCAAGTATACATCAATATCATTTCCAGGTTGCCGAGGACCCGATATTAACAAAGAAAGCACCATATCTCTATGCTTCATGGTTAACTTGGGAGGTAGGTTGTAGATAACCAAAATCACAGGCCATGTACTATGCTGACTACTGAGATTCCCATGTGGATTCACCCATCAGTAGAAAGGCCAAGCCGTAAATTTCTAGACTCTGCTCCAAACTCTGGGAATGTGTTGTCTACTTTAGGCCATTGCAGTGAATCGGCAGGATGATGCATTTTCTTATCAGCAACACGTTTCTCAGCATGCCAACGCATATTATTGGAATCTTCCGTGTTGGCAAATAATCTCTAAAACCTGGGGATCGATGGGAGATACCATAGTACTTTCGAAGGAGTGCCTTTAGATTTACCTTTCGGTTCTTTGTTTAACTTGTAGCGAGAAGCCTTGCACACTGGACATTCTTTCAAATCACTGTAGGCATTTCGATACAAGATACAATCATTGGAACATGCATGTATTTTCTCATACTCGAGGCCCATGGGACACATAACCTTCTTAGCCTCGTAAGTACGGTTAGGTAGGGTGTTCCCCTCAGGAAGCATGTCTTTCACCAGCGCCAATAATTCGGTAAAACTCTTATTGCTCCATCCATTTTTTGCTTTGAGATTGAACAACTTCAACGTTGCCGATAGCCTTGTATATTTGGAACACTCTTCATACAATGGTAATTTGGAGTCATTCCTCAACGACTCCAAAATATGTGGCGTATCAACAAAGTCATTAGCGACATTGTTAACCATCTCAATTAGATTATCCTCTTCCCAATCATCATTATCCTCCGGCAAGCTTTCTACGAGTGGAGGCTCAAAGTTTTGTTGTTCACCCTCCCCATGCAAATACCACACCGTATACTGTGGATTAATCCCCTTTAACAAAAGGTGTTTACGTAACTTCTTCGGTTTGACCTTTTTGTAATTCCAACAACTCATACACGGACAAAAGATACGTTCAATGTTGTTTCTAGACGCATATGCCGATGCAAACGCACAAAAATCCATAATCCCTTTCACGTACTCATCACTCAACCTATTACCGGACACCCACTCTCGATTCATTATCAATCCACTACATGAAACGTGTAAATATTATTAGTTACTACTACTAATTTACACGAACAAACATTTACATTTGAGTGAATTATAAGCACTCCAATAATTAAAAAGTAGTAAATGAGTTACATAAACTTGCGGTTTACCTTAGAATAGAAGCTCGCGAAGACGAATCTCAATGGTGGGTGTGCAACAAGTACGGACTAGAGCTATAAACAACAAGAACAAATTAGTAAACAAAGGGAAAATAAATTAAAATCTCCATGTTCATAGGAAAATAAGAAAGATTGATAACCATCAAATACTAGGAATTGAAGAAGCGAAGAACCACCTACGGGAAGAGGATGTAGATCACAAATGTTAACCCTAAACAAAAGAACATCAATTAAATTAATGTACTTAAATTCAACTAGTTATTAACATTATTCAATAATGAAAGAGCAACAATGTCCAATTTCGAAAGCTATACACAATTAACACAATAGAATACCTTACTTGATATGATGTTTGGAGGATAAACATGGTACAAACGTCCACCGTATAGAAGTAACGCCGCTCGAATCTATGTTTTCAAACAAAAATATTAGCATACGCATGAATCCAATTAGTTATTTACATCATTCAACGATGATAGAGCAACAACTAAAATTTCAACTGCAAAATAACCCTAACTATTACATACTAAAATCTCACAATTGAAGCCCTAATTACCTGTTGATTCGGAGGCGAGTGGAGGAGGAGGAGGAGCAATGGCGAGGATGGAAATGCGAGCGGCATCGACTGGCAATGGCGAGTGGAGGAGAAGGACGAGCAATGGCGACGGTGGCGAGGAGCGATTGAGCGGCGTCGACTGGCGAGCTGGCGACGGAGGCGACTGGCGAGGAGGCAAATTGCGAGGACAGTCAGCGATTGAGCGGCGTCGAACGAAGCCGAGGAGCGAGCAGTGAGACGAAGGCGACGGAGAGAAACCAATCGAAGTCGGAATGGCGTAGGCGGACTGAGAGAAACCAATCGAATTTGGAATGGCGTAGGCGGACTGAGGAAGTTCGAAAAACACCTAAGTCTTTTATCGCACTTTATGCATCAGTTTTGTAAAAAATCGTTGCATAATATTCACCATATGCATCGGTTCATGTAAAACCGTTGCAGAATAGTAACCATTATGCAACGGTTTTACATGAACCGATGCATATGGTCACCATTATGCATCGGTTCATAAAAACCGATGCATAAAGTAACAATATGCATCGGTTCACATAAAACCGATGCATAATGGTAACCATTATGCAACGGTTTAATTATAAACCGATGCATAAAGATAAACCGATGCCTATTGTAATTTTTGAACCGATACATAATGTCTGCTCTGTAGTAGTGTCCTATTATCATAAATAGTAACATGAAGTGCTATTTGAAGAGGTTCTCAAAACAGAGAACTTCCTCAACGGGTGTATATGCTCTTAAGGTGAAAAGAAAAGAAAAGAGAATACATTGTTAGTCAATACTAGTGGCTAGTATTAATTACAATTGTTATGTCATATACCTATACGTTGAAGATATCATATGTGATCCCAAAAAAGAAAAAAAGTTAACGTTCAAAATTCCTATTTTGGCTAGTGTCTGGCAATTTGTAAAGAAATTAAAGGTTCGATTCTAAATTGGTTTCACTCACACCAAACAACTACAATACCCCAAATTTAATCTAACTTTTAAAAACCCTAAAACACAAAATGATTGATCAACAATAATTTTGTTTGACAAAATTTGGGGTGGCAGGTAGAGCGTAGAGGTGGGGATGTGGCCTGTGGGTGCGACCGACGAGATGGCGTGGGCCGCAAGCGTGAGATCATAACACGTTGGAGGAGGAAAATTTTGAAGTGGTATAGGGTAAGGACGTAAGGTTGTCAGAATCGAGTTTTTACCTTGACTTGTTTTGCATAGGTGGAATCGAAACGTAAACTTGACTCGTAAAATCGCCGAGTTTACTTTATATTAAATTAATATTAAATATTATACAATAAATATTAAATATATTTTTTAAACATTGTAAAAATATAAATGAATCAAATTTCAACTTTATAATTTAATTATAAGGATAAACATGTCAAAGATTCTTAACAATCAATTTTTTTTAACAAAAATGACTTTTATATAATTTTATCAATTTTTTCCATATTTTAACGAGTTTACCCGATTTTACCGAGTTTACTCCGATTTTACCGAGTTTACTCCGATTTTACAGGAGTAAAATCGTGCTGATGTCCGATTTTATCCCAAGACGATTTTACATGCGATTTAACTCGAATTGTATAGGTAAATTCGTACGAGTTTACGAGTTAACACTCGAGTTTAACAACCTTGATATAGGGTGCTCGGGTTCGAATGAGGAAGGAAATGAAAATTTTCCTCCTTTATGTTATTTTTATGCGGATAGCCATGCGACAACATTGCGATAGAATTTAATTGTTATCACACACAAATGTTATTTTGCACATGTTCTCTAATTACGTAAAAATACAAAAGTTGTCGCACAACTATATATGGTACTGCTACAGCTATCGCATAAATTATTTATCGCACGGATATTATTGCACAACGGACAAAACTTTACCTTGTGGTTTTTACCTTATCTGAAAAACGGTGTTGGAAAAATGTGTTAAAGGTTTGAAGAAAAATGGTGGTGCGTCACATTTGAGATCTAAAATTGAGTATGGAGGACACCTCAAATCGTGTTGATAAAATTAGATTAAAATATCTTGAGTTGAGAGGTATGAAATCGAATGTTGAATTGTCAAAAACGAAGCTATATCGAATGAGAAATCGATGGCCAAAGATGGACCAAAAATCATCAAACTTGACTTTGGTAGGGATTGATATGAAGTTGAATTTCACTTGGTTGAAAGCTTATATCCCACATTGGAAACCAAAGGGGAACAAAGTGTGTTCTTATATAATGTCAAGTTCATGGTTATTGAATTGATTAAACTAAGGTCTTCCAAAATGCCTACGCGCGCAAATCGCAAATCATCGGCTTGGATCCGTCAGATTTGGCCTGGCTTGTGTGCGGGTGAATGCTGTCGATTTCTCAGCGGGTTGCGCGGTTCATTTTCGGTTCAATTTTTTAATCAAACGTCAACATGAATGACTCAGTCTTGGGCTGTTGAAGCAGTTTCGGAAAACCTGGTCTTCAGTCCAGCAGTGGATGAGTGCGTAGCAGTTTCAACTTCCCACTTCTTTAGGTTGTGGGCAGTTTGAACCTCGGCTATATAAAGAACTCGTTCCAAAACTGAGAAACACGGTTTTAGAAAAACACACAACGAAATCCTTCACATATCTCGACTTCCTTTTTGTTTGTTTCCGATCAGTGGTGATAGTGAAATGTTGAATAAGTTCGTACAGTAAGGGTTAGGTGCTCAATCGCTTGCTGTGATTCTTTCATCCTTGGAAGCTCTTGCCATCAGACCCAGCACCTACGGGAGGCAATACAGCTTTAAGGACAACATCCTCATTGACGTGACTGAATCTTCGGTTTGCTGTCCTTTGTTATTTCTCTGTTTTAAACATCTCGCAATACTCATATTCATGTTTCTGTTTTCAGATTCATTTACATGCGTGTTCTGTTTGTTTAGTAAACCTGCATGACTCTGTTTGTTCAGTAAAGATTATTTTGCTTACTGTCACATATGAATGCTTGCTGTTTTAAGGTTTCAGATCTCATTAGTTGCTGTTTGTTGCTGTTTTGGATAAGTTACAGATAGTTGCTGCTTCAATTTCATCATTCAGATCTGTTACAATTAGTTGATATTACTTGCTGCATGAATTCAATCATATGCTCAGTTTAATCATATGTATGTTTTGTTACAAAGCTGCATGTGAAATGTTCTGGTGCTCAGATTCTCTCTGTTTCATTTGAATTGTAATTATATTCAGATATATAAACTTCCAACAAACGGTACTAGTCCAACAAGAGTACTGTACTTCATTTTATATATTTCCCTTTTTTGTATTTGAAGTCTATAAATATGAGCGTTTCTTGGTTGGTTGAATCCATCCCAGCTTCACACAAATCCAGCAGCAGCTAGCTCTAAGCCATGTCATCCCTTAATGAGGCAATAGCTCCATCCTCAGCTCTCCTCCTCTTCCTCCTCCTAATCCCCATCATCTACTTACTCCTCCACAAATCCAGAAACCCTAAAAACAAAGGACTCAACCTCCCACCAGGCCCACCTAAACTCCCCATCATTGGCAACCTTCACCTTCTTGCTGGCAAAAACCCTCACCAAGCACTCTTCAAACTAGCACAAAAATATGGCCCTGCAATGCAACTTCAACTCGGAAGCATTCCCACTCTTATCATCTCCAATGCCGACATGGCTAGAGAGATGTTGCAAATTCATGATGCAGAATTTTGCAGTCGACCCGATTCTCCCGGGATGAGGAAGCTCTCTTATGGACACCTCGACGTCGCTTTCTCTCCCCATAGCCATTACAGGTGACGGAATAGGATCGAATTCACAAACGATGAACTCTAACGAAAAAACGAGAAATAAACTGTGGACAACGATAAAAGAAATAAGCTGCTAAAATCGAAAAAAAAGAAATAAACTGTTATATAAGTTGATATTTCGCAGCCTTAAACCTTTTACATCAACAGGACTGAGATGCGGAAGTTGTTTTCATACGAAATGCTCAAGGTCAAAAGAGAGCATTCTATTTGGATTGCTAGAGGAGATGAGATGGAAAAAATGGTGAAAAATCTCACTACCTTGGCATCAACCTCCACTCCTGTGAACCTCAACGATCACATCTTCGCGGCTCTAGATGGAATTATCGGACAAGTAGCGTTCGGAAAAAGCTACAGCGGCACTCAGTTCAACGGTCAGCGGTTTCAAGACGTGATTGATGAGTGCATGAACATGCTTGAATCTTTCACTGCTGAAGATTTTTACCCTAATAAGATTGGTCGGTTCATTGACATTTTCACTGGTTATAAGGCCAGGTTGGAGAGGTTGTTTAATGATCTTGATGGATATTTTGAAAGTGTGATTGCTGAACATCTGAACTCTAATCGGGTACCGCCGGAATGTGAAGATTTGGTGGATGTGCTACTTAGGCTCTTCAGGGAAGAAGAGGGTGACTTCAAATTGTCCATGAACCATGTCAAGTCCATGCTCTTGGTATATTTATCTTTTATTCCATTGATTATATTCTCATCTTTTTTTCATTTTTAGGTTTAGGGTTTTCTTGTTGATGAAAGTTTATTGTTTAAACAACTGAGATAGCAGTTACTGTTCAAACCAGCAGCTGATGTTCACAAGTGGAATAGACAGCAAATTAGCTTGCAGCTCAGCATAATTAATTATTTGATGTCTTGTTTTGGGCAGGATACATTCATAGGTGGAATAGACTCAACAGCAGTGGGAATAGTATGGGCAATGGCTGAAATACTAATGCATCCAAATGTGCTAAAAAAGGCCACAGCTGAGGTTAGGTCCATTCCTAAAGATAAGAAAAGCATGATAGAGGAATCAGACATGAAGCAGCTGAAATACATCAAATGCATTGTGAAGGAGATTTTCAGAATGCATCCGCCAGCACCGTTGCTCCTCCCCCATGAGGCGATCAGGTCCACGAAGATCGGGAAGGAGCAATACGATGTGTTGGAGAAGACGAGGATCTTTGTCAATGCATGGGCACTGGGGCGAGATCCAGCGTATTGGACTGATCCAGACATGTTTTACCCTGAGAGGTTTGAGAATAGTGATGTGGAGTTCAAAGGTGGACACTTTCAGCTCATTCCGTTTTCATCCGGTCGCAGGATTTGCCCCGGGATGGCCATGGGTTCGACCACGATGACGTATGTGTTGGCGAACTTGTTGTATTGTTTTGATTGGGATTTCCCGGAGGGAGTTAAGAGGGAGGATGTGTGCATGGATGAGGAGGGAGGTGTGACTATGCACAAGAAGACTCCTCTCGTTGTTGTTCCAACAAGGGTCAATTAGCAGCTTTTTATCTTGTTTTTAACATCAAGTGTTGAAGTTTTCAATTTGGTTGTGTGTCACATTTATTGTTACTCTTTTTTCTCATTAAAATTGAAACCTTTATTATGACTACATATAATCTTAAACTAAGCCATTAAAATGAGTTGCCGGATGAAATCAAACGACGTCATATTGTTCTTCGCGGCCAACTTAAATATGGGTTGAGATCTTATTATGAGGTTATCATTCTCTAACTTGTGGAATCTTTGGATTTTACTTTCAGAAATTCTGCGTCAAGCGAACCAGTCTTGAGGTTTTCTGAAAATCCACGACTAACTCATTGTCAAAGTGGGACTAATAATGTTGGAAAAAGTGTGTTTAAAGGTTTGAAGAAAATGGTGGTGCGCCACATTTGAGACCTAAAATTGCACGTCAATTTTTCAGCGGGTTTCGAGGTTCGTTTTGCTTAATTCGAATTAATTTTTGAACCAAAGACTAAGTCAGTCTTCGACAGTTGTTGATCATGGGACGGTTGCTGATGATGTGCATCATGGGACAGTTCCTGCTTAGTGGACATCTTGGCAGTTCTACGCGTACTATAAATGGAGATGATCATTGGCTTCAGAAAAAACACACAGAAACAAAATCCTTCACACATCTCGACTTCCTTTTTGTTTTCGATCAGTGGTAATAGTGAAAGGTTGAATAAGTTCGTACAGCAAAGCGACGGTGTTCAAGCGCTTACTGTGATTCTTTCATCCTGGGAAGTTCGTTGCCATCAGACCCAGCACCTAAGGGAGGCAATACAGCTTTAAGGACAGCGTCATTGACGTGACTGAATCAACAACTTGGTTTGCTGTCCTTTTTGCTTTCTCTGTTTTAAACATCTCGCAATGCTCCTATTTCATGTCTCTGTTTTCAGATTCATATACATGTTCTGTTTGTTCAGTAAAACTGCATGACTGTATATATGAATGCTCAATTTGTTTACTGTCACAAATAAATGCTTCAGTTTAGTTGCTGTTTTATTCAGATAGTTGCTGCATGAGTTTTATTCTCAGTTTACTTGCTGATTTGTTTACAGTTGCATGAGTTTATGCATGTGTTGTTCTGTTACTCAGTTTATAAAATAATGCTCTCTGTTTCATTATCTTTTGAGTTACAATTATATTCAGATATACAAATTTACAACAAATAACACTTCCAATAATTAAAAATAATAACATACTATTGAATCCTTGACTTATCATTACAAGACAGAGTTCAACCACGATCTTATCAACAGTTATGCATATTTGCCGATGCTCTTTCTCTACTTTTTCTTGCTATATGTTACTATTGATCTATCAGACATCATACATAAGCCTTTCAAAGAGGAGTTTTTTTTAAGACTGATCCTTTTGAGTTTGGCCATTTTAAAATTAATTCCCTCGAGTTTCACATTTCAAAACTGATTTATTTTTAATGAAACCGGATCCCCATGATCCGGTTTTCTATATTTTTACAAAATCGAATCCTGGGGATCCGGTGTTATGTGCAAACTCAACACTGGGAGTTTTCTCATTCGAACGCGCACATAACACCGGATCCTGAGGATCCGGTTTTGTAAACAATACAGAAAACTGGATCTTGGGGATCTGGTCTTTTGAAAATCGTAAAAAATCGGATCCTGGGGATCCGGTTTCATTAAAAATAGATCAGTTTTGAAATGTGAAACTCGAGAGGGTCAGTTTTGAAATGGCCAAACTCAAAAGGATCAGTTTTAAAAAAAACTCTTCAAAAAGCCGGATAACTCATCAACTCAAATACTACGCCACAATTGAAAATGAAAACCGAATAAATGGCCCAAAGCAGCAGGAATCTGCAAATATCATACATGATCGATCCTATCATGGAAGCATATTGTGCTGAGAGGGGAACATCAAATTATTTTTGTCAAAACACGCTACATCACTGTGACCTATAAAAACTACAGGGAAAGATCAAGAAGCTGAATTACCTATAGAATCTCAGTAGGCAGCCGCTGCTTGTTTCTTTACTTTGGTGCTCTTGCGGACTTTATCTCCAGCTTTCAACATTCTTGATATGGCATCTGCTTGTCTTGTATTACCTTGTTCATTGAGGCTTTTGATGAGGTCATCCCCACTCTTCCAGTCAGTGACCCCGCTTTTCTGCACAATTTTATATAAGATGGAATAGGCATTGAGTGTTTTTCCAGCAGCCATAAGAGCATCCAAAACCTTTTCGTACGTCTTGTTGTCTATGCTGCAGTTCTTCTCTAGACCAAAGTCTAAAAGCTTGAGAGCAGCATGCGTTTTCTGCTGCTCACAAAGCACAGAAAGAATAGAATTGAAATTCGGTTGGACTCCACTGTTGAGTAAGAGGTCGACTCGCCCAATTGCTTCCATCACATGCTCTCTAAGAAGAAGTTGTTCTAAGATTTTCTCAACCAAATCCAGATTTTCTTTGACACCTTTCTCCATCATACTTTTCATCACACGACTAGCTGTTTGAATCCTTTCATCAGCTAATAGGCTATCCATAACTGACCTAAACAATGCAGATTCGGGAACATGGCCATTCTCAAGCATACTATCCAAAGCTGTTTTTGCATCGGCTGATTCACCTTTCTTCAAGTAGCTCTCGACAAGTAATTTATAAGACTCTGACTCTCTAGGAACGCTTCTTCTGTCCATGATTTTGAGAATTTCATAAGCCTGATCTGGAGACCCTTCTCTCGCGTGCCCGCGGATAAGCTCATTGAATGCAGCCAAATCCATCACTCCCTTCTTCATCAACTGACGGAAAAATACTTCAGCTTTTTTAGTTTGCCCGATGCTGCAAAGATGGCTTATAATCGGATTATAAGCTGATGCTTCCATCTCCAGTTTGCTCTCATGCACCAGAATGATTTCTTTATCGACGAGTTTATCCAGCAATTCAACTGCGCGATCATAAGCCCCTACCTTGCACAAATTCTCAATTAAAATGCCATAATGCCCTGCCTCTGCCGGAATGCTCAGTGAGTCCATAGCCTGCAGCACATCAACAGCCGAATCAATATCACCCACCTTGCAGTGGCACATCATCAGTTTCAAATAAACAGAGTTATCCTTGGGTGCAATGTGTCTCTCCGCCATCTCACTCAACATACTCTTAGCTTCTGACAATTTCTCTGTGTCACATAATCCTGGGAGCAAACTAGAATATGTAAATTCATTTGGCTTGATGTCAGCAGACTTCATCTCCTGATATAATCTCAAGGCATCATCAAGCTGTCCCACAGACACATAGCCTTTAATCATGGATGTGTAGCTAATCTCATTTGGCACAACATCCCTGGCTTTCATTTCTGCAAATATCTTCTCAGCCTCCTCCATCTTGTTCACCCGATGATACCCATAAATCATAGTATTATAAGTTATCACGCTGGGCGCAATACCTCCTTCCTTCATCTCCTGAAAAAACCTCTCTGCAGTATCCACTTTCTTCGACAGAAAAAAGCCCCATAATAAAACATTGTAAGTATGACAAGTAGGCTTTATACCTTCACTCAACATCCTATTATAATACCTCTTGGCCATCATATACCGCCCGCGCTGCAATATCACTTTAAAGAAATAGTTATACGACTTGACAGTCCGCTGAATCCCCAACTCCTTCATTTTATCAAAAAATTTTACAGACTCCTGAACAATTCCGGCTTTACCATAACTCTCAATCATCATCACAAACAAATCCTCATCCCACGGCACGCCTTTCTCCGGCATATCCAACAAAATACACCTAGCATGATTCAACTTGGACGCACCTCCTAAAATCTCAATAATCTTACGATGAGTTTCACTATCATGCTTGAACAAACCTGACCGCTCAACCCAGCGGAAAAACTGTAAAGCGTGGTCTGGCTTCCTCGCGCCGTGCAAAACGTTATAAACAAGCGAGCTATCAAACTTAGGCACCAGCGAACGGATCGAGTTCTGCAACCGAGTCGTCCAAGCTCGATTCGCCATCATTCTACAAATCGTATCCTCCAGCTTCTCGTTTGCCCCCCGTCGAATTATCTTATCTTCAACATCCTTACCTCTCGGCTTAACGGTTCTCAAAGTCAAGCTGACTTCGACATCTTGTTCAGGGAGGGCTAGATCGATCGGGTCGGCGAGGGAGGTGAGGAGGCGGAGGTGAAGCCTGCTGGAAATGTTGCTGGTTAGAGACGTCGGTCGAGATTGTTGGCACGATCTGGATAAGAAAATTGAAGCCATTCGGAGTAGACTGGTGATTGATCAAACGATGATGGATTGGGTGGTGGTAGGGTTTAAGGAGGGAGCGACATCGAGCGTCGGAGTGGAGTGATGCGTGTGGTTGTTCGGAGGTTTAGGGTTTCGGCGAGCCCGGCGAGTGATGAAAGTGATGAGTGAAGCATAGATATTGGGCCGGGCCGTTGCATTTTCTTTTGGGCTTATCGTTTGAGTCCATTTTACTATACATATTTATTATTTACATAACAAGTCGGAGAACAAATGTATAATAATTTTATTGAATTGTTCTCTAATTTATTTAACTTGAACAAATTAATTTTTCAAAATTTTCATTACGTGAAATTCTGTACATTATTGACAATAATATTTTATTAGTTAAGCATCATTGGCAAGAGCATTATTTACCCAATGATCAGTCACACATGCGATGCGATTGTGCTTAAATTAAATAGTTCTTATTAGTAAAATGATTTAGTTTTTTTTATAAGGATGATTTAGTTTTTTTAATGGAGTAAAATGATTTAGTTAAAGTGAATAAATAGATAATGAATTTCTAAATTTATGATTTTTTTTATTGTAAACGCCCAATAGGCTACAAACAACGCAAGCTGTCATCCAAGGGCACCCCGCCAAGAAGGGCACAACAACAAGTTGACCGGCGACCGCAGTGGCCGACACTAAAAGATCAAATGGAGCATCAACGTGCCCTTCGAACAGAAACAGGAGTCTTAACTCCTGGGATTGAAACTAAAACACTAAAAAAACTAAAAATTACAAGCTATACAATGCGATTAAAGGTCATCGCCATGATGATAAGACAAACTCAAAATGAGGCATTATAGCCGCAAAAACGCCAGCAAACCAAAACGTCCACCAATCACCACTCTCGTCCGAACGCCAAAATCCCACCCATCCGGCCACCTCCGTGAGTCACGCATCAGCACCTCCACCCTTTGCCGAACCACCACCATCAAAATTAATTATTGTGAAGAGATTAGAATTTTTTAAATGTTACTGGCAGTTATTTTGTTGCCAACACAATATAAATTTTATTTCTAATAAAACTAAAAAGTAACTGAACATCCGTACAACACTCGACCCACATCAAAACGAAGACACATATAAACACACAGTTGACAGTTGAGAAGCTGAGTTTTGCCGTCTTTTACGACGCCGTATCATGGTTTGAAGCACACGAAGCAGCTCCCAAGCACTCCTCCACCTTTTCGGTTTCCACCACCATGCCTATGATGATCATCTTTACCTTCAATCTCGACACTCCTCTTTTTCACCGTCTCCATCTTCCCACTCTCATCAAACTGATCTTTCGGCAACGTCACTACCAGCACCCCGTCCTTCATCGATGCTGAAATTCCATCAATCTTCGCATTTTCCGGCACCCGAAACCGCTTCGAAAACCTCCCGCATTTTGGCCGCTCCCTGCAGTGCCAAGTCTCGCCCTTTATTTCATCCTCGATCTTCTCCACTGTTGTGATTTGCAGGACACGTGCGTGTGGGTATATGTTGATTTTGACGTCGGATTTGGAGTAGCCGGGGAGGTGGAATTTGAAGATGTGGGCTTCTGGTGTTTCCTTCCAGTTCCAGTCGATTGCTGCCTCGTCGATTGTGGTTTGAAAGGGAAGAAATGGAGCGATCAGATCCGATGGAAGAATTGACATTTTTGTTGATTTGCTGCTGTCTGAAATTATTGTGATTTACTAGTAGAGAGTTTTGATTTGGCTGGATGTGAGGGAGAGAATGGTGTTGTTTTTGTATATATAATTTTTAATTGGAATTTCGTGGAGTTTCTTGATGTTTCTGGAACAGTTGAGATATGGACAAATCACAAAGGCTTGTTCTCAAACAGTTAAAGTGAGGTAGAGAAAGAGACTTGAGTTGACTTTAGTTTTGATAAGTGTCGTTTGTAGTTTTTTTTTTGATTAACGGAAGTTTGTAGTTAGAGTACACTCAAGTATGGGTTGGCAATGGGCAGGATAAGGGTAATTCTTATCTTAACGGGTAGGTTAAGGGCAGAGTAAGACCATTTTTTATTGATTCTATGAACAGTACAGGGCATGGTAAGGGCATGATAGAGCAATTTTTCTAAGTCCGTAGGGTACTCATGGGCAGGATAATATTAGGGTCGGGTCGGGTCGGCTAGGTTAGGGTCAAGGTTAGGGTCAAGTAAAGCAAATTTAAGCATATTTTGAAAAAAAATTCATAATCTGAATGAAAATAGTAGGATAAGACAGGGTATGATAGGCTAGAAGGGTAGGATAGAAGGGTCTATTTTTTCATGACCCTTACCCTACCTTAGGATAGAAGGACAGAGTATGTTAGGGTACGTGGATAGGACAGGGTACAGATCAGGCAGGGTAAAGGTGGCCCTAAGAGCAGGTCCAACGCAGGCCCGCTTGCTGAGTTGGCAGTGAGAGAATGAGACCCAACTCCAAATTCAGCCGTTGGAGAATTTATCAAAAAGTTGGGATAAGTTGGGCAAGCCCACCATAGTGGACAAACCCACTTCTGACACATCTTCTTTTATCATTTATTTTTTTATTAAATTCTTCATTACTTTAATTTTTGGTATTGAATGACTACATCAAATGTAACCGTTTACATGCTAAATGTTAACGTTGGAGTTTCAAATATTACCGTTGTGATTTTTAACAACACTTTTTACCTTATAAATATCATCTAATATTTTTAACACTTCTCACATTCTTCCTTCTCATTTTTTTAGAGCAATATGAATCCCCATCAAAATTCACCTTCAAATCCTCGAAACACAAATCCAAATTCTCAATCCTCCAACACTCAATTTTCATATCCATTTCCGCATCCTTCTTATCCGTATGTCCAAAATCCAAATATCGATTATCCTCAACCTCCAAATTCTCAATCCTCCAACACTCGATTTTCATATCCATTTCCGCATCCTTCTTATTTGTATCCAAATATCGATAATTCTCAACCTCCAAATACTCAATTTCCATTTCCTAATCCTTTTACCCCTTATGCTCCAAATTCACAATTTCAATATGCTCCAACTTTTCAAACCGTACCGTCACATTTCAGAAGCCAACAAACACCTACCGAAAATCAAAATTCTCCACACTCACAAACTTCTGCTTTTGATGCTGCGAATATCATTGATCCGAACAAAGATATCAATGATGTTGATGACACGCGAGGAGGTGCAACTCAGTGGAATTGGAGTGAAGATAAAGTCTTAATTAGCGCATGGTTGAATGTCTCAATTGACCCCATGGTCGGGACTGATCAAAAAAGTGAAGCATTTTGGGATCGAATACGTAACTATTGTGAAGAAAGTAATCCGGGGCTTATCAAAAGAGGAACTGTGGCTATCAAAAAAAGATGGCAACGAATAAATGAAGGAGCACAACGATATGGATCATGTTATGAGCAAGCGGAGCGAAGAGCGGGGAGTGGTTCAAACATGGACAACATAATTGAGGTAGCTCATGAAATTCATAAAGCTAAATACAATAAGAAGTCTAATTTTGACAGGCATTGGAATGAGCTTCGAAGACAACCAAAATGGAGAACTCCTTCAACAAGTAGTGGAAGTGCAAAGAGAACAAAATTGAGTGATTCTGGGACATACTCATCATCGATGAATGAAGCACCAATAGATGACAATGTTGTTGAATCTCCGGTTCGTCCTAAAGGTACAAAAGCAGCTAAGAGGAAGGGTAAGGCAAATGCAAAATCAAATGTTGCTGCTGAGTATGAAGAATTAAAAGCTACTACATGTAGAAGATTAGATTTAATGGCGCATTTTAATGAGCTTAAAGAAAAGGAGGTAAGTTTGAGGGAGAAGGAGACAGATATGCAGCTTCTTATGCTTGATACTAGCACAATGAATGAGGCTCAAAGAGAGATTCATGCCAAAATGATTGAGGAAGTTAAAGCAAGGCGAATTTAGTTGTTAGAAGTTAGTGTGTGTCATTTACTTTTTGGAACTAGCCGTTGGTTGCTAGTGTGTGTCATTTACTTCTTGGAACTAGTCGTTGGTTGCTAGTGTGTGTCATTTACTTCTTGGAACTAGCCGTTGGTTGCTAGTGTGTGTCATTTACTTCTTGGAACTAGTAGTTGGTAGCTAGTGTGTGTCATTTAATTCTTGGAACTAGCCGTTGGTAGCTAGTGTGTGCCTTGTATTCCTTTTCTCTTATATAACAAGTCGGTTTTCTCAAGTAGATGTATACTATCTTCTTCTTTCTAAATACAAATCAAATATACAATGAGTGGGAACATTGATATGTCTGAAGAATTTATCGAAGAGTTAGTCTTTGATAATTTGATGGAGGAGCGCCGCCATGAACTGTTCAACCAAATTTATGGTGAAGGCTCATCAATCACAAATCGACGAGTGATATGTAGAGACCGTGAAGCAGGCCATGAACGTTTACATAGAGATTATTTTGCTGAGAATCCAGTGTACCCTCTAGAGACATTTCGACGAAGGTTTCGAATGGGAAGACATGTGTTCCTTCGAATTGTTGATGCTCTTTCAAATTTTGATCCATACTTTCAGCAAAGAGTTGATGCACTTGGAAGAAGGGGCCTATCATCTTTACAAAAATGCACGGCCGCCATACGTATGTTGGCGCATGGAATTGGAGCAGATGCGGTTGATGACTACGTACGTATTGGTAAGTCCACTGCAATCGAATGTTTAAAAACGTTTGCTACAGATGTTATTTCAATTTTTGAGAGTGAATATTTGCGAAAACCAAACTCAAATGATGTACAACGTCTCCTTAAGATGGGCGAGGCTCGCGGTTTTCCCGGTATGATGGGTAGTATTGATTGCATGCATTGGCAATGGAAAAACTGTCCTAAAGCATGGAAAGGGATGTTCATGAATGGTCATAAGGGGTTCCAACAATATTACTTGAAGCTGTTGCTTCATCGGACTTATGGATATGGCATGCATTTTTTGGAGTTGCTGGTTCTAATAATGACATAAATGTCCTGGATTGATCACCAATATTTGATGATGTATTAGAAGGTCGTGCTCCCGAGGTAAATTATACAGTGAATGGTAACAACTATAATATGGGGTATTATCTGACAGATGGAATCTATCCTGAATGGGCTACATTTGTGAAAACAATTCCTCGTCCGCAAGGTGAGAAGAGAAAACTGTTTTCAAAATATCAAGAAGGCCAACGGAAAGATGTTGAAAGAGCATTTGGTGTGTTGCAGTCCCGATTTGCAATTATACGTGGTCCAGCAAGATTCTGGGATAAAGCAGACCTCGCTAAAATAATGCGAGCATGCATTATACTACATAATATGATAGTTGAGGATGAAAGGGATACATATGCCACTCTATTTGGCCCGTTACCATCTTACGATGATGCAACAAATGGATTACCACCTCCAAATTTAGGGGAAGAACCTTTAGCCCCTTATGAAAGGTACATTGAAAGAAATGTCCAAATTCGTGATCGACAGAAACATCGTCAGCTACAATCCGATTTAATTGAGCATATCGCAACGTTCCATAATAGTGGCTAATTTATTTAAAATGTAACGTTTTTAATCGTTTGAAGATGTTGCTCTTGTAATGTTTTTAATTTTGTAATGTGTTTTAATAATAAATTATATTTTTATTTTCAATTTTCGTTTTGTAATTATTAGTTAAAAATTAATCATTACTTATATATATATTAATTCAATAAATAAGTTATGAATTAATTAGGTAGGACCTACTAAAAATTGGAGTTGGGCTCTTGCATTGGAGTAAGGCCCTGTCCACTTTGACTTGTTTTTTTTGACTTGTAAGTTAAGATAAGTTAATATCAGTTAAGATAAGTTAAGATCAGTTAAGATAAGTTAATATAAGTTAAGATAAGTTAAGATCAGTTAAGATAAGTTAAGTTACTTTTAACATACCACCATACTATTTATCATACCATCATACTATTCACCATCATCATCATACTATTCATCATCATCATCATACCATCATCATCATCATACCATCATCATCATCATACTATTCACAATCATCATACCATCATACTATTCATCATACCATCACACTATTCATCATCATACCATCATCATCATCATACTATTCATCATACCATCATCATACCATCATCATCATCTTACTATTCATCATACCATCATACTATTCATCATACCATCATCATCATCATACTATTCACCATCATCATACCATCATCATCATACCATCACACTATTCATCATCATACCATCATCATCATCATACTATCATCTGCATTCCATCCTCATACTATTCATCATCATCATCATCATACCATCACCATCATCATCATACTATTCATCATACCATCATCATCATACCATCATACTATTCATCATCATCATAAAATTACTATTCATCATCATAAAATTACTATTCATCACCATCATCACTCCCATCATCATAAAATTACTATTCACCATCATAAAATTACTATTCATCACCATCATCACTCCCATCATCATCATAAAATTACTATTCACCATCATAAAATTACTATTCATCATCATAATATTACTATTCATCATACCATCATCATCATACTATTCATCATCAGCATACCATCATCATAATATTACTATTCACCATCATCATAAAATTACTATTCATCATCATCATAATATTACTATTCATCATACCATCGTCATCATACTATTCACCATCATCATAATATTACTATTCACCATCATCATAATATTACTATTCATTAGTCAATATAAGTTTCAGTTAAGTTAAGATAAGTTAATATCAGTTAAGATAAGTTAATATCAGTTAAGATAAGTTAAGATCAGTTAAGATCATTTAAGATCAGTTAAGTTTCAGTCAAAGTGGACAGGCCCTAACTTGACTAACTCACAAAGAAACCCACATTTTGCTGGCGTGGCATCCAAAAAGCAACAATCAAAAAATGTCCCTAGGCCCTCCATTGGACATGCTCTAAGGGCATTTTGACCATAGGGTCAAATGCCTACCCATACACTCAAGTATGTATAGCAACGGGAAAGATAATATGACATGATCTAATAACATCCTTGACCATGACAAAAAAAAAGTGTGTCATCCTCTCTTTCATTTATTTATTTTTTTCATCAAAATTTCTGTCATGTTTATGACTAATTTGATCATGACGCAGAGTGTACTCCTTCATGATCAAGCATAAAGTGCATCATCATTTCTCTCTTATTTCTACATAAATACAAGAATATAATTATCAAAGTATATCACTATAATTGAGTTGGGATCCCGTGAGAAAGACTTATTAGATGAGAAATGAGAAAATTTAATAATCATTAGATCAGAAAACTAGACGGCTAAGATTAATACTAAATGTAATTAAAAATTGTATTTAATTAATTGCCAAATATGGTTTAGGGGCAAATTAGGAAGAGAAATTACTTCTAAACCGCATCCTGCTATTCTCTCGCCTATAATCCCTAAAAATCCACAATTGGTATCAGACGAATTTTTGTGAAAACGACGCGACCGATGTCGACTGCAACCGTGTGAAATCAACGACCGAAGGCGAGAATCATCTTGTTTTAACGACGAGCGAACTAAATGGCGGAGAGAAAACAAGTGAACTAGTTTTACGGTAAGTCGCAAACGCAATATAGGGCTATGCAGAAGCATATTTTCCGAATCGATGTACGAGTGTTGTAACCTATTTATGAATGCGATGTTTTCTACAAATGTTGTGGTTATACGAATGTTGGTGGTTGTGCTTCCTCCGAAAAAGGAAGAGATGCATATGAATCTGGAAAAAGTTCTACACAATCTGAAACAGAAGGTACACTTTATTCATTCACTAACAAATTAATTGTTGACTTTATTCATACACTTTAAATCATTGTTAAAGTGAATGCATAATGCGTAGTCATGTTTCCTATTTAATTGACCTAGCATTTAAAATGCGTAGATTTGCATTCAAAATGCCCAACAGTGTTGATTGGTTACATTCAAAATGCGTAGCTTTGCATTGAACATGCGTAGATTTGCATTGAAAATGCGTATCATTGTTTCTTATTTAATTGGCTTTCCATTTAAAAACTAACAGTGTTTCCGATGTTAATGGGCATTCAAAAGCGTAAAAGTGTTTCTTAGTTAAATGGCTTTGAATTTTAATTGGCCTTTAATTTTAAAATGTGTAGCTTCCCTACACAAATATGCATAAAGTGTTTACTAGCTAACTGGCTTCATATTTTAAAATGCATAGCTTATTTCTTAGTTAACTGAATATGCTTTTTAAAATGCGTACTAATGTTTTCATTGTTAATGGGTTTTCATTGGATGTTTGGAACTATTTTTTAGAGATAATGATTTCAAAACATCAGTTTAAAATGCACAGATTTCAATTTAAAATGCGTAGACTGTCACTTTCTAATAGCAACTAGCTCATTTTGTTATCTACAAATTCTTGATGTTTCTTCCCGTTTAATAAGCTTTACGCAGACGTACAACTTCATGGCTTATTAAAACAAGTCAAACACAGGAAGTTGCGCATGTTTGAACCTTTCAAAGCGCATCGCATGGAATTGAGTTGGGAAACAAAAGACAATGGAACTGATTGTGGGATTTTCACCATGCGACACATGGAGTCGTACAAAAGAGGAGTAAATCCAAATTGGAACTGTGGCTTTGTTAAAGAAAGTGAAGAGGTGAGAATCAGCAAAAATATTAAATGAACTTGATGTTTGTTATAGCACTGATATCCACTCAACTTACTAACATATTGTTCTTGCATTTACATTGTAGCAAGACAAACAACTAGTTGCGTTGCGCGACACATACTTGAATGTTATCATAAGGTCACATCTGAATTCTAGGAGGGCCACTGTTTTACAGCGCGCACGTGACTGGATGAAAATCAAAGATACTTTGAAGTGCACTTTAGATGATGAACCTCAGGCCAAATAGATATCATATCATTTTGTAAAACTGATACTTTTTTTTAATATTGCTCATTTTGCTGTAAACAGAGTTTGTTCTGTATCTTACGACAAATTGTGTTCCTTTTGGAGCAATTGTAAACAACTGAATTTGATTTTGTAGAGACAAACAGGCAGGTGTTGTTCATTGGGTGTTTAAAATGCGTAATCCATGAGTTAAAATTCGTTATGGATTATCATATACATGAAAGCGTTCATACAGTCCATGGTGTAAAATTGTTCAGTAAATTATATGTTGCACTGAAAAATAAAAGCTGTAGGATTATGAATCTCACAAATCTACTCTACACAAATGACATATATGCTTTAACAATTTATTGACTGGTAAAATGGAATTTCAAAAAAATGTTCATCTATTACGAATTATGACTATTGGAGTACGAATTATAAGTGGTTCCTTTGTATATTCACTATCTAATCGACTGCATCATATTCACTGAGACTTTCACAGGTTAAATCATGACTTCTCGATTCTTCCAGCAGTTTCTTTGGGCACGTGCGCTTGTCATGGGTACCTTTCTCGTTGCAATTCCCACATAACCTTTAAGGCCTTTTCAATTTATCAATGCCAATCTCTCTAGGTCCTCTCACTCGCTTACCACTTCCTTTGTTCTTAGCTAATGCAGGGTTATTAACAAATATCTGTGAGGGCTGAGGCATGTCAAAAACCGATCGAAAATAATCGGATTTTGACATATTATTGCTAGCAACATCATTCGGCGCATTATTGAACAAATTGAAATATATAGTCATGGAATCTCTGCAAGATGTCAACATTACTCCCAAAACTGCGAATACCAAGATTAACATGTGACCATATAGCTGATGATAACATTATTTGTTGCTCTGTTTTTTTTGGAGAAATCCACATCAATAACATACAAACCAGGATTATGCTTCCTGGATGCCTCCTTATGCCATAGAATCAAATATCCTCTCTAATCTCATGAAGAACATCACATAGAACAAATGACGACAAATATAACCACAAGATTCCAAGTTATTGCAGCTGCACTTCAGTTTGTCATCAGATTCTATGAAATTAACCTACAAATTGTACATGACAATATGGTTTACATTGCAAACATACAAATTTTAAACATGGTGTTACAAATAATAATGCTACCATTTAAAATACAAAGCTACCAATTTAAACTAACTAGTGAAATAAACTAGTAAAGTGGTGTGACTTTTACCTTGAAGTTTTGTTCCCTCTTTCGGTATCGTATATAGTGTACATTTTACCATCCTCTTTATCCATGATCATCTGAATCCCACAAGTATGGGAAGCAGAAAAAAGTGCTGCAATTATAAAACATGCTGCACTTTCGATACGCATTTTTGTTATACCCCTACGCATTATAAATTAAATCCTCAATTTCACTGTCACTGAACTTCGGATACGCATTTTAGTTATACCCCTACGGAGCATAAATTAAGTGCAAAGTGATTGCCGATACTGCCGAATTACAAAATCGACAGGTCGATCAATATCGGATCGTATTCATCTAATCAAACCGGGTACGTACAATGCAAGGCGTTAACAAAAATATTACCTGCAACGGAATCGACGGATGTACTCATACTCAGACATAGAGACTGCGCAAGTGACGTAGTCACGATTAGCTTTAAGTACGATGACTGTCGAGGAGAACATAAAACGAGGATTCAAAAACCTATCTGCACTTCCTCTCAAAATAAAAAAACCGATTCGCACGAACGTGTGCGACAATTTAGGAAATTAGCTAAAATTATTAACAACAAAATGACGCTTAGACCCTTATTTAGGATTTTAATCCGAAAATTAATGCAAATATATTAGTTAAATCAGGACCGTTTAATGAGTAATCCGACGCTTATTAAAAATTTTCATTTCTCACCAAAACTGTCATTTCTCATTTGATCCGAACTCCACTATAATTATAGATTTTCAACAACTATGAATATATGTGATTATTTTATTTTTTAATACTTTGTAATTATTAAGATATTGGATTTAATCTGATAAAATTCTGACGCGTGACAAGTGTCGCATTACGACTGGTTCAACTCTCATGACCAAAATTAAAAAAGATCATCCAATGACCAAATCAAATTTGGTCATGGGATAACATTTCCTACGACTTGAAAAATTATGAAGGAGTGCATGAATTTTTTAGTCACCTCCCATAACTCTTTTCCATGATTCAAAAAATTGTGATGAAGGATGCTCTAAGAGATAACCCCTGACCAAACGCATGACCAAACTGATGAATACATGTCACTAATTAACAAACATATATATTATTCTTACTTTTCTCCATTTACGTTGATTTTTAATGTATAAAAATATATCAAAGTGTATGTCTATATAGAGGAGAGTTCAAATGAGAACCCTTTTTTCGAGAACTATGAGATCCCCTTTGCATTTTTGAAAATGCACCAATATTTGCTTAAGTGCGGTTTCCGAAAGCTTATAATGCATATATGCAAAATGCATGCTCAAACTGCATAATGAAGGAAAGAAAGTTAGTGGTACACTTGTCACCACCATATTCAAAGATGCAACTTGATCCAATGGTGAGATTTGAATTCTCAAATTCTCAAATTTTTAAGGATTCTCAACCGAGCGCTCCTCTGTCTATATCTTTTTCAATTGTGATTTTTTATTCTATATGATTATTGTAAAGATTCACAATTAATTTGTAAAAGTTTGTTTCACAACACATGCCACTCTCAGTTTGGTAGAAAGCTCACAACCACAAAAGAAAACAAAATTTGATCACCAAGTCACAAAATTTTTGTTAGAGGTCATGAGATGATCTTCTTACGACTCATTAAATAATTGGTCAATTACAACCTTTCGATAATATATGAAACATTTATCTAAATAAGAAATTATCGTAGCCATTCGATATGGAACCGTCCTTTTTTTTTATGAATCAAGGCAGATATAGAAGAGGACAACACGACATAAGAGAAGAAAAGACAACAACAATTACAGGATAACCTAAAATCACAGAAAACTTTATGGAACCATCCTTAAATCTCAAACTTATATACATATCTTTACGTATGAAATTTGATTTTAAGGATACATTCGATCATTTTGCCCGACGAAATAATGATGCTCTTAAAAGAAACTTTTTTTTTATAATTAAATTGTTTTTATTAGGCGTGTTTGCCTATGTCAATTAAAATAGATAACACCTCTCCGCTAAGACAAAAATAAAAATATATAAAAAATAAAATCAGAAGTGCAACCAGGCAGAGAAAAGATCATCGTCAACCCAAAAAGCCCATCCGGCCTGAAACAAATTATTTGACAGCGTTGTTACTCTTCCACACTCCTCACGACCTTCCCAAACGCCTACACAACAAACCAGCTGTCTCTCTCTGTTCCTCGATCATCATCGTCGTCATCCTATTCATCAATCTCGATTCCAATCGATGCGCAGAAATCGGAGCACAACAACAACCTAAAAGAAAAACAGCTCTTTGAAAAAAAAATCTAGGGTTCCGGCCACGATCTATGTCCTCAAATCACAACCCTAACCCCGATCCAATCACCAATCTCGAGCTCTGGGGGCGAGTCAGTCTAATCTAAGCCCGGCAGCGGCTCAACCTACCGGCTTCCCTTTATGGTTCTTCCTCCGCCCTAATGTTCCCAAAACTCACACTCTTCAATACCTCTCTCACATGGACTCCGTAAATCAGCATCGCCAAGGTATTAAAGACGCCGCTCATCGTCCTCCCGCTCCGCAGCCTTCCAGCTCCGCCGCGCAAGTGGTTGAGGAGCCTGAGTATCTCGCTAGATACTTGGTTGTGAAGCACTCCTGGCGGGGACGGTATAAGAGGATTTTCTGTATTTCCAGCTCAGCCTTGATCACTTTGGATCCCTCTACCCTCAGCGTTACGAATTCGTACGATGTTGTTAGTGATTTTGAAGGGTCTTCGCCCATCATTGGGCGAGATGAGAACAATTCGTTTGAGTTTAATGTGCATGTCAGGACGGATGGGCGAGGGAAGTACAAGGCGGTTAAGTTTTCGTCCAAGTATAGGGCTGGTATATTGACTGAGCTGCATAGGATTCGAGTAAGTGCTAGACTTGGTACCGTTGCTGAGTTTCCTGTTTTCCATCTTCGCCGGCGGTCTTCTGATTGGGTTCCTTTTGTAAGTTCTATAGCAACTTAGTTGAATGCATGAATTTTTACTTCTTTGCTAGGAACTTTCTACTTAAAGGATATTTTATAATTCTAAATTTCTGAATTACTGTCACTGGGAGACATCAACTTGTTCTAATCAGAGTCATTATGCAGAGGTTGAAAGTAACTTCCATTGGAGTTGAGATATATGAGCCAAAAAACGGAGAACTCCATTGGTGCTTGGATTTTAGAGACATGGACTCTCCTGCAATAATTTTTCTGTCAGACTCCTATGGTCAAAGAAATGCAGAACCAGGAGGTTTTGTCCTTTGTCCTCTGTATGGTAGAAAGTCAAAAGCTTTTCGAGCTGGTTCCGGGACATCAAATACAGCCATTGTGTCGAGTTTGGTATGGTGGCATTTATTTTTTGTATTTAGTTTATGTTGTCAACTTACGAAATAAGTGATCATGCCACATACTAGTTATTATTCTCAACAATGTGCAGACAAAAACAGCCAAGAACATGGTCGGCGTCTCATTGAATACAGATGGCTCACAATCGCTCACTCCTTCAGAGTTCATTAATGGAAGAGGTAGTTTGAAATAGACACCGTTGCAAGTACTTTACTTTATGTGACAATGCTGCATGTGCCTTCTTTTATTGTTTATTAAATAGCTCAATTATGCAGCTAAAGAACCTGTTGGAGCAAATGAGACTCCTTGTGGCCGATGGCTCGTTACCCGTTTGAGGTCTGCTGCTCATGGAACTTTGAATATCCCTGGTTTAACCCTAGGAATCGGACCAAAAGGAGGACTTGGAGAGCTTGGAGACTCCATTTCACGCCAACTTATCTTGACAAAAGCTTCACTTATCGAAAGACGACGTGAAAACTATGAAGTACGTGTATTGGTTTACTTAATAATATTATTTGTTACTGTTGTGTGGCTTTTACCACAAGTCTACGAAGTACGTTATTTATCACCTTTCATCAAATTAATCAAAGATGAACTCAATTTATCGGCTTGAAACGACTAGTTGTTCTGGCAGTTCCTTAGCAATGTGTCTCAACCGTCGTGATAGTCGTGGTCTGAAAGGAACATAATTCCGGTTCTTCTCGAAGGACTAATATGGTAAAACGTAGTTTGTAGTTCATAGAATTTGCGACTAGTATGGTGTATTGGACAGTCATAAAAATGCTGGAATTAAAGGTATTTCCATTGGGATTGAGTGTTCCAATAAAGCATGCAAATGAGTAGATGTTGGCTCACTTTTGATATCTCTTCTGTTCACGGGGAATTTCACAGTTCCAATTGAACCCAACTCTTTTAGAATTGGATGATTTGTTTGGTTGGCTTTCTATTCTGTTATTTGCTATATTGCTATTATTCTTATTACTGTCATTCTTTTGGTGTGTTAAAGAATTTGGCAGTATTATTTCATTTTCTGAAAGTGCTCACTAGATGTCTGCAGGCTGTTATCGTTCGCCCATTATCAGCTGTCAGCTCTCTTGTTCGGTTCACCGAGGAACCTCAAATGTTTGCAATTGAATTTAGTGATGGTTGCCCCATCCACGTAAGATGTTTCGTTTATCGTGCATCCTGTGTTCAATGTGATATCCTTCATTAGGTTAATTATAATATTTGCTTGGCAGGTTTATGCAAGCACATCTCGTGATAGCTTACTTGCCGCTGTGCTTGATGTTTTGCAAACCGAAGTAGGTATCTCCAAGTTTCTTTGTTTCTTACACATTTTCTGTATGAATGTCTCGGTTACTGATTGGAAATGTTGATAGCAACACTTGCATTAACAATTTTGCTCCCTTTCAGTGAACTTTAACTTGTTAACTTGGTGTTCTATGCGGTTCATATCACAGGGTCAGTGTGCTGTACCTGTTTTACCTAGGCTAACAATGCCTGGTCATCGTATCGATCCACCATGTGGTAGAATGCTCCTGCAGATCCGTCAGTTACCTATTGGGCAACAGCGACCTGCAATCGATGCAGAAACTGCATCCATGCATTTGAAACACTTGGCAACTACGGCGAAAGACGCTGTTGCTGAAGGAGGATCTATTCCTGGATCAAGAGCTAAACTTTGGCGAAGAATAAGGGAGTTCAATGCTTGTATTCCATACAGTGGTGTGCCAGGAAACCTTGAAGTTCCTGAGGTGACGTTGATGGCACTGATTACTATGCTTCCAGCTACACCTAATCTTCCACCTGAGGCACCTCCATTGCCTTCCCCTTCTCCCAAGGCAGCTGCAACAGTGGTGGGATTTATTTCTTGCTTGCGTAGATTACTAGCTTCGAGAAATGCTGCTTCACATGTTATGTCTTTTCCTGCTGCTGTGGCAAGGATAATGGGTCTACTAAGAAATGGTTCAGAAAGTGTTGCTGCTGAAGCTGCTGGACTTGTTGCGGTGCTCATTGGTGGTGGGCCGGAGGATACAAACCTATTGACAGATACTAAAGGAGAAAGGCATGCTACAATCATGCACACAAAGTCTGTTTTATTCGCTAATAATGGTTATGTAGTAATTCTCGTCAACAGATTAAAACCTATGTCCGTGTCGCCCTTGCTGTCGATGTCCATTGTGGAAGTTCTCGAGGCTATGATATGTGAACCGCATGGAGAAACAACCCAGTATACAGTATTTGTTGAACTTCTGAGGGAGGTAGCCGGATTACGTCGCCGATTGTTCGCACTATTTGGGCATCCCGCTGAAAGTGTAAGAGAAACTGTTGCTGTCATCATGCGCACTATCGCTGAAGAGGATGCAATTGCAGCAGAGTCCATGCGCGGAGCTGCTTTGCGCGATGGAGCATTGTTGAGAAATTTATTTGATGCATTTTTTCATCCTGCCAGCGAACGTCGAGAGGTTAGTCGACAGCTTGTGGCTCTATGGGCTGATTCGTATCAACCTGCTCTCGATTTGCTATCTCGGGTTCTGCCTCCTGGACTTGTTGCTTATTTGCACACGCGTTCAGACGGAAGTGTCTATGAAGATTCTTGTCAAGAGGGATCATTGATCAGTAAAAGACAGAAACGATTACTACAACAAAGAAAAGGACATACCGGAAGAGTATTAATATCTCAGGAGCCTTCTCCTAATACTGTAGAAGTTAGTGATTCAACTTCTGGCCATGCAACAGGTATCCAGTCGCCCACCGGGTACACAGGCCAAAACTTTTCAAATGAAGTGCAGTCTGCAGTGGATGCACCAGTTGAAAAAACCACCATTGCCATATCTGATATGCCATCGATAAATACATATGATGCACCAGATTCCAATGGTTTCACCGTTGATCCTGACAGCAGTATTCCAAGCTCACAAAATGCCGTTGTTCCTGCTCCTGCTCAAGTTGTTGTGGAAAATACACCTGTTGGATCTGGAAGATTGCTTTGTAACTGGCATGAGTTTTGGCGTGCTTTTCACCTTGATCACAACCGAGCTGATTTGATCTGGAATGAGCGGACTAGGCAGGAGTTGAGGGACGCATTGAAGACAGAGGTTCACACATTAGATGCTGAGAAGGAGCGTACTGAAGATATAGTACCTGGAATGACAAGCAGGGAAACTACGTCTGGACAAGAGAGTGGACCTCAAATTTCATGGAACTATACCGAATTTTCTGTTAGATACCAAAGTTTGTCCAAGGAAGTCTGTGTTGGCCAGTACTATTTACGTCTGCTACTTGAGAGCGGCAGCACAGGAAGAGCTCAAGATTTTCCATTGCGTGATCCTGTTGCTTTTTTCAGGGCTTTGTATCATCGGTTCTTATGTGATGCCGACATAGGTCTCACTGTTGATGGGGCGGTTCCTGATGAATTAGGAGCATCTGACGATTGGTGTGACATCGGACGCCTTGATGGTTTTGGAGGAGGTGGTGTGCATTCGGTTAGGGAGCTTTGCGCTAGAGCAATGGCTATTGTGTATGAACAGCACCACAACACTATCGGCCCATTTGAAGGAACTGCTCACATTACTATTCTCTTGGATAGAACTGATGATAGAGCTCTAAGGAATCGTCTTCTGCTCCTTCTCAAGGCATGTCTCGTGCAACTTTGCTATAAAATCTTTGCAATATTACTTGCAGTAAGCTCATATATTTGCACCTTTATTTTGAAACTGCCAGGGGAAGTTTCTGTCATCTTATCCTTGGCACACTGTTATGTAGATTTTTGCATTCTAGTTGCTATTAGTGGATTGTCTTCAAGCATTTTATATTGATTCGATTTTGACCGTTATGTCTGTGCCTTAACAGTGTATTGATATAGAGCTCAAAGCCAGCCACAGTTGGTTCTTCATATAGTCTCTCTATTTTTTCACTTTGCTCTTGTGTAGTACATTTTGAAGTGAGCAGTTTCCTTGATATTTTTCATAACTAAGAGTATTTCTCTCTTCTTTTGATAGACTAAATTTTACACGAGGACTCCTCCCCTTATTCTTGGTTATAGGGTGCCATCACTATAGGATAGTTGTGTAGGAGTGTTTCCCTTTACCTTTTCCATGTCATTTTAGATATCCAGGGTTGATAATTTAAGCAGATAAACAGATGTAGAGCATTACATTTCAAAATGGCGACTAGAAAGATGTTGGAGAAAGATTGATTCACATTTCGGTTTCAGTCAATTATAACGTAATTCAACATTCAGGATTTGCTTATATTTGTGCACTTAACGGGAGTGTACCAATTTAGTTAGTTTAGTGAACTCATTGATGTAGTGTACCAATGAAGCTTTGATGTCCCTGCTACATAAGGTATGGAGTCACTATAGGGTGTATGCGAACCCTATATCTTCTCTAGGGGGTTTTCCCCCCCTCAAAACCACACATTTTTATTGAAAACGGAGGACAAATATACAGACACCTTGCGACACAAAACTCTTACAAGACAGGGGGTAAAGCCCTAACTAGAACACGACCAAAAGGTCTAAAATAAACCAGGGCACATAGGCCAGGGGTTTCATATGGCATCTCTAAAGACGTCCATCTCGAGTCCATGCCTCCCTGACATATTATCAGCCTTATGGGGTTTGAATTGGCCAGGCTAGTATTTGAAATGATTTTGAGTTCATAATTAGTTGAATATATTTGCTATTCCAACAAAGATTTATGTTTTATAAAGTTTCATTTGGCGTGCCATCAAACTTTAAGGTCCTTTGGTTTAACTTCTGCTCTCTGCTGTCCAATTTTCTAGACTTTCTAACTTTTTTGCCTAGTCTAGGTTTATAGGTTTGAGTTATTTGGGGTCTACCTAACAACTTCCTTGTGTCTATGTAGGTGCTAATGAAGGTCCTTTATAACATTGAGGCATGTGTCTTGGTTGGTGGTTGTGTATTAGCGGTTGATCTTCTCACTGTTGCTCATGAAGCCTCTGAGAGAACTGCTATCCCATTGCAGTCTAATCTCATTGCTGCCACTGCCTTCTTGGAGCCTCTGAAGGAATGGATGCTTATCAACAAAGACGATGTACAGGTTGGACCTTTTGAAAAAGATGCGATCAGGCGATTATGGTCCAAAAGGGAAATAGACTGGACTACAAAGTGCTGGGCATCTGGCATGGTAGATTGGAAGAGGTTGCGGGATATTCGTGAACTTCGTTGGACCTTGGCTGTCCGGGTGCCTGTTCTTACGCCAAATCAGGTTCGTGTTGGTGATAGTGTTCAAGTGTTTTCAACATATTATAGGTTTTGTTCTAATTTAAAGCGCGTTTTATTAGAAATGTAGGGCACATGCATTTTCTCTGCTTTGTCTAATCTGTCCGGACTACTCTTGGATTTTTCTTAACCATTTCAATATTGTTTAATGAATATATTTAGGTTACTTGACATTTGTAGTTTTTAACTTGTACCTGACTTAAATTCTTGGACTAGAACTGAAAATCAGTAATATTGGATACAGGTGGGTGATGCTGCTTTGTCCATACTTCATAGCATGGTCACTGCACACTCAGATTTAGATGATGCAGGGGAGATAGTCACACCAACTCCGAGAGTCAAACGAATACTTTCCAGTGCTCGCTGCCTTCCACACATTGCGCAGGTACATGATCGTGTGCTCTTTCATCCACCTAAAATCCCATGTTCAGTGGGATCCGTCCTGCATTTGAGGTATCCTCATTGGGAAATTATATGCTAATCATCCACCTCTTAAAGACTGATCTGTCTGTCCTCTAGAGTTGGCCTTTGCTTCTGTAGCGCTCGTTCTGTCCAGTAGTTTGTGTATTCTTCCTCTTTTTGAATGAAATCACCTTTCCTCAAAGAATGTAATCACCTTATCTTTTGTACAGGCAATGCTTTCTGGGGATCCAAGTATTGTTGAGGCCAGTGCCGCTTTACTAAAAGCTGTTGTAACTAGAAATCCCAAGGCAATGATACGACTATATAGCACGGGTGCATTTTATTTTGCATTGGCATACCCAGGATCTAATCTCTTAACAATTGCCCAACTCTTTTCTGCCACCCATGTCTATCAAGCGTTCCATGGTGGTGAAGAAGCAGCAGTTTCATCTTCCTTGCCATTAGCTAAACGAAGTGTATTGGGTGGCCTTCTTCCTGAATCATTGTTGTATGTACTGGAGCGTAGTGGTCCAGCGGCCTTTGCTGCTGCAATGGTTTCTGATTCTGACACTCCAGAGATAATCTGGACACACAAAATGCGAGCAGAAAATCTCATTCGCCAGGTAAATTTTACTTGACTTTGAGTACAGAGTCTCTTCCCCGGTTAGTTGTGTTCTGTTTGTTATTCTTATCATGTTAATTTGGTTGATTGTAATCTTTAAAAAGGTCTTGCAACATCTTGGAGACTTCCCACAAAAATTATCGCAACATTGCCATTCGATATACGATTATGCTCCTATGCCTCCCGTGACATACCCAGAGTTGAGAGATGAGATGTGGTGCCACCGTTACTACCTTCAAAATTTATGTGATGAAATCCGCTTTCCCAATTGGCCTATTGTCGAACATGTTGAGTTCTTACAGTCATTGTTAGCTATGTGGCGTGAAGAACTCACACGGAGGCCTATGGATCTATCTGAAGAAGACGCCTGCAAAATATTGGAAATGTCATTGGAGGATGTATCAAAAAGCGAGACTACTGATAAATATTTCTCGGAGATTGGTAAGGCAGATTCTTCCAGCATATCCAGGTTGGTTGAGAATATCGATGAAGAAAAGCTTAAGCGACAATATAGAAAACTTGCAATGAAATACCACCCAGACAAGAATCCTGAAGGGAGAGAGAAATTCCTTGCCATACAGAAAGCTTATGAGCGGCTTCAGGTATATGTTTTTTTTCCCACAAAAAAATTAAGGGGTATATAATGTGCTCCATACATTGTATGGCTGTTTATTTCTTAGTGAATGAAGTTTGCTTTCATGGGTATGACGAGCCGGTTTGCGATCATGCGTTCGTGTGCATCTATTTCATAAAAATTGTACATTAACACTGTAAGGTCTTACACAGGCCACTATGCAAGGATTGCAAGGACCTCAACTTTGGAGATTGCTGCTTTTGTTGAAGGGTCAGTGCATCTTATACAAAAGATATGGCCAGGTGTTGGAGCCATTTAAATATGCTGGCTATCCAATGTTACTCAATGTGGTCACTGTTGACAAAGAAGACAACAACTTTCTTTCTTCTGATAGGGCACCGTTGCTTGTTGCTGCTTCAGAACTGCTTTGGTTGACGTAATGATGCTCTTCCATTTGTGAAATAGGAAATCAATTTACATATTATGTAGCTATTGGCTGATGCTTCGGTTTTTTTTATCATTACTCAGATGTGCATCTTCATCGCTCAATGGTGAAGAACTAGTGAGGGATCGTGGAATTCATTTGCTTGCAACCCTTCTTTCACGTTGCATGGGTGTTGTTCAGCCAACCACTCCTGCAACTGAGCCCGCTGCTATTATAATCACAAACATTATGAGGACATTTGCAGTGTTGAGTCAATTTGAGAGTGCAAGAGACGAGATTCTACAGTATTCTGGAATAATTGATGATATTGTACACTGCACTAAACTTGACCTTGTTACAGAAGCTGTTGATGCTGCCCTGCAGACTATAGCTCGTATTTCCGTTTCACCCGAATTACAAAATGCTCTACTAAAGGCTGGTGTCTTATGGTATGTTGTTTTCAAAATATGTTTACTAAAAGGTGTAGTGCATAGAAATGTCGTCCTGTCATATCGATAATACTACTTGTTCTCTTTTCTAAGTAAATTAAGAAAAGCCTATTTCCCTTCAAGAATAGCTATTTCTGGAGTTACTGTAAATAGTAGTTCTTGTTTGTTTGACGTATCCAAAGTCACAGTTACTGTCCAATTTATGCACATTTTCATATTTTGCCTTACCAATTACCGTTACCAATGACGGTAAAGTTCCTCTATGAGACATGTCCTTGTGTGTACGAGTTCTAAATACGGTGTCCAGTTTTTTGCTTGCCTTTGGTTAGAAGTCACTGTCTTTACCGTTCTTCGCCTTGATGGGCGTGCATCATTATCATCTTTCTTTTTTTGACCTCTCTAAAAACATAGTTTTTTAATTTCTAGGGATTACAACTTTCAGATACAATTGTTTACAAGATATGTGTTGGCCTATTGCAGGTTTCTTTTACCTCTTTTGCTTCAATATGATTCAACTGCAGACGAGTCTGATACAGCAGAGGCACATGGAGTTGGTTCCAGTATTCAAATTGCAAAGAATTTACTTGCTATTCGAGCGTCCCATGCATTGTCAAGGTTAAGTGGTCTGTGCACAGATGGCACTGAGACTCCATACAACGAGATCGCTGCTGATTCCCTTCGAACACTCTTAACGCCTAAACTTGCCAGTATGCTAAAAGACCAAACGTCTAAGGATCTTTTATCAAGACTGAATTCAAATCTGGAGTCACCAGAGGTAAACTACTACACTTGCCAATTTTTCCGTTGTTGATACTTTGTTTTCACTTAGTGCTATGGCCAAGATTTTGTCGACAGTCACATGTGTTGTTTATAGGGCTTAGTACATAGTTTATGAACTTAATTTGGTAGACCCTCAAACTTACAGTTGTTTGTTTGTGTTGACTGTTGACTGTTGTGCCATCAATGTTTTCTTGTGCATCCTTGTCATCTGTTTCCTCTGCATTTGTTTCTGAATTCACTTAAAATCCTAGTCCCTCAATTGCTTTTTTCCCCTCACTCTCTCAGAAATTACAAATTTATACTGGCTATATTGCTACTGTCATGTCTTCACTTATAGCTTTATCCTCTTATGTTAATTGAATAATTTATAGAAAGGCATTATGGATTGTCATCCGTATCTTTGAACCAGACAGTGACTATCTCGTGTGACACTCATTTCAAGCACATGTGGGCATTCATATACAATTGGCTCTTGTGATTGTTATAATAATCTTTCACACTTGTAGACTTTTTTCAATTGCCAAGCCACTCATGCCCTACACCACAAATAACTACGTCCACTAGATATATGTGGAAAAGTCATTGATTACAGTTGTCTTTTTCTTTTTCTCTTGAACCATAATGTGGCAAGCCCAAGTGATTGATGATTGTGTTTGCAGATAATTTGGAATTCCTCAACACGGGCTGAACTGCTTCGATTTGTTGACGAGCAGCGTGTAAACCAATGTCCGGATGGTTCGTATGAGCTAAACGATGTTAACATGTTTGCATATAAGGCACTGTCCAAAGAACTTTATGTGGGTCATGTATATCTGCGAGTCTACAATGACCAGCCAGATTTCGAAATCAGTGATCCAGAGGCCTTTTGTGCAGCTCTCCTTGATTATATATCATTCCTAGTGCAATCTGCTTCATCTATTGTGCAGAGCTCGGATTCAATTGAATTGTTTGATGAATCTTCTGAAAGGAAAAGCGACAATGTTGACGACACGGATGAAAAGCAACCTGTCACTGATGATTCTGAGGAGCAAGCTGATATAAATGTCAAAAGTGACAAAAACTCTGACTTGGTTAAGAACCTTCGTTTTGGATTGATTTCTCTCAAGGTGCGTTTTTCTCTTTTGATACAAATACAAGTGTTTGAAAATAAGAACTATCAAAATCCTGGTTTAAGTTAATAGGTTGGCCATCTGAACTGCTTTCAAATCCCTAAATAAAATCCTTTCAAGAGTGCTGAATTTTTCATGATTTAGGCTTGTCCATTCCAAGCCTATTCCAATTATCATTAGAGTTTTGATCAAGAAATTTTAGAATATTATGGTTCCACTCTTGAGCAGTTAGATCCTATATGTCGCTCCAAATTACAGAAAACAGATGAAATCCAATTATGATGAATTACAACAAATTTTTTTTGTTATGAGTGAACATCTTAAAAGAAACTGATGAAATCCTCTAGATGATAGTGTGTGCTGGTCAGTCATATTGTAATTATTTACTTGTGTCTTGCAGAACTTGCTGACGAAAAGCCCAAGCTTGGCTTCTGTTTTTTCTAGTAAAGAAAAATTGATGCCTCTATTTGAATGCTTTGCGGTACCTGGAGCCTCTGAAAACATGATTCCTCAGCTCTGTTTGAGCGTGTTGTCAATACTGACCACTTATGCTCCAAGTTTGGAGGCAATGGTCTCTGATAGTTCATGTCTTCTTCTTTTGTTTCAAATGCTTCATTCTGCCCCTAGCTGTCGTGAAGGGGCCCTTCATGTACTTTATGCGTTGGCTAGCACATCTGAACTTGCATGGGCAGCTGCTAAACATGGAGGGGTTGTGTACATTCTTGAACTTCTTTTGCCATTGAAAGGTCAGATTTTTTTTCTTTTAGTCTGTTCGTTTGTGTACAACTTATGCTTCGCTACACAAGTTTGAATATTGCAACAAAATCTTGCAGAAGAAATCCCACTGCAGCAGAGAGCTTCAGCAGCGTCTCTATTAGGAAAGCTAGTTGGCCAGCCAATGCATGGACCACGAGTTGCTATAACACTAGCAAGATTCCTTCCAGATGGTCTTGTGTCAATAACAAGAGATGGTCCTGGAGAAGCTGTCATTTATGCCCTTGAACAGACTACAGAAACACCAGAACTGGTCTGGACACCAGCAATGGCAGCCTCTTTATCTGCACAAATTGCAACTATGGCATCTGATTTGTATCGTGAACAGATGAAAGGGCGTGTTGTGGACTGGGATGTACCAGAGCAAACTTCTGGCCAACAGGAAATGCGGGATGAGCCACAGGTAGAATTATCATGGTTTATGAGCATTGTTCTGGTTTTTTAGCAGCAATAGTATACCTGATACTCATATTTATTTAATGAACATCTAGGTTGGAGGAATCTATGTTAGGCTTTTCTTGAAAGATCCAAAATTCCCTCTCCGAAATCCGAAGAGATTCTTGGAAGGACTGCTTGAACAATATCTATCCTCCATAGCTGCCTCTCATTACGACTTACAGGCTGTGGATCCTGAGCTTTCATTGTTACTATCAGCAGCTTTGGTCTCGTTGTTGCGTGTACACCCTGCTCTTGCAGATCATGTTGGATATCTCGGATATGTTCCGAAACTTGTAGCAGCTGTGGCTAATGAAGGTAGGAGAGACTCGATGGCTTCTCATGAGGTGAATAATGTAATACATGCGAATGAAGCCTCTGAAAACCAAGATGATGAAGCGCAATCAAATACACAAACCCCAAAAGAGCTTGTGCGACTCAGTTGCTTGCGTGTTTTGCATCAGCTTGCAGCCAGCACTATTTGTGCCGAGGCTATGGCAGCAACTAGTGTCGGGACGCCTCAGGTATGGTTTCCATTTTCTAAACTTCACTAGGTTTTTCTATGCAACTCCAGTTTGGTGTAAAAACCAATGTTTACAAGTTTAGGAGGTTTTTCTTATTAAGTTTCTTCTTTTCAAAAATGTCAAAAGTAGAGAAGCATTTCACATCACATAATGTGATTCTTTTTCAAGCTTTAATATCTATTTCTGAATAACCAGGATTAAGTTTCTTGAGGGCAGAGATGAGTTAAACTGGTACAAGTTGAGATTTTAGAAAAAGAACTGGTTGACAGATTTATTGGTCAATCCCTTGTTGACTTTTCTTACATTTGATGTATTTACTAACCCTTGTAGTGCATGATGCATACACTTAACGAGTTGGCCTTGTGCTCATATTTAGGTGGTTCCACTCCTAATGAAAGCTATTGGGTGGCAAGGGGGAAGCATTCTTGCTCTTGAAACACTGAAGCGAGTAGTGGCTGCTGGAAATCGAGCAAGAGATGCTCTTGTTGCCCAAGGACTCAAGTGAGTAGTGCAAAAACTTAGTGGTTTACATTTTCACAATCATGACTAGTCCATAGGCAAACATAAGAACACCTTGGATATTTTGTAAACTTCAATATCGTCGGAAAGGAACATCCACTATTAAACTTGGTTGGTTATCTGTACTTGATAGACGTGTCGGTGTCGGTGGGTTTACACTCAGTGTGGACTGCAGGTAGTTCTTGCTCAAATGACACTCAATTTATGCATCATGTAGGTAGTTACAAGATGACTATCTACATAAGATACGATGCTGAAATTAAATGGACTAGCAGAATCTTGTTTTTAACTCTTTTTTTAAATCTTAATTAGGGCTGGACTAGTAGAAGTTCTCCTGGGTCTTCTAGATTGGAGGGCAGGGGGGAGGAATGGACTGTGCGCACAGATGAAATGGAATGAGTCAGAAGCATCAATTGGACGTGTTCTCGCAGTCGAGGTCAGTATTATTGACCTTTCTCAAAATTTGGGTGAATAATCAGGCATGTTGACCTCCATTCATATTTCTTATCCGGTCAAACATATTGTGCGAGTTTTGCAGACATTGTCATATTTTCCAAATCGCATGCCTAATTCTCATGTTAAATATAACAATTTATTGTACATGTTCATATTTTCATATCCTAGCCAGTGAATATTCTACCAACTTGCTTAACGTGTTTACTATACATCAGGTTCTACATGCATTTGCAACAGAAGGGGCTCACTGCACGAAAGTGCGGGACATACTAGATGCATCTGATGTAAGCTCTGATCTATACACAAATTTTCTTAATGTTGCAATGTTGGTGAATAACATTATACATGGCTGTGTTTATCAGGTGTGGGGCGCTTACAAGGACCAGAAACATGATCTGTTTCTCCCGTCCAGTGCTCAGTCAGCTGCAGCAGGTATAGCGGGTCTGATTGAAAGTTCAGCGTCAAGGCTTACATATGCCCTTCCCGCCCCACCACACTCTTCTTCCTCTGCAAGACCCATATCTGCGGCTGCATCTGAAATGAATGGGAACTATGATCAGCAGCAACCTAGACGATACTAAATGGTCCACATTTGTATAGCAGTTGTACATTCTTCTATTTTATCTTTTTTTCTCTATCTCTATCTAACCTCTAGATGGAGATATATAGTTACACAGCTTTTCTTTTGTGAACTGATTTACAAATGGGAGTTTGTATTTTGAGTGTATATCGACTGGTAAAGTATATACATTTTGCGGTGCATCTGAGTCTTGGATGAATAAAGAGAGTTTATTTATGTATTCAAAAACTTCCATTGCTATTTTATTTACTCAGCAGAAGAACCAAATATCCCATTTGGAGGATGTCGAGCACCGTTACGACCAAATTTTACTTTCGCTGACGAGGTTTGCTTGGGGAACTAGGCAAAAGTGGAAACTGGAAAGAAAGCCCAATTCTTCATACAAAAAAATAAGAAAGAAAGGGGTTGTGTAGGTCTTTTCCTGTATTAGGTTTTGATTTTGAGCCGAGGGTTAGCTTGAAATATTCAAACAGATGTATTATTGATCAAACGAAAACAGTTGGAAAAGATCATATGTAATGTAAAACTCTTGGTTTTTGTGCCTTTTAACAATACTTAATTAGAAGTAGAACCGTTAATAACATCAACTCTCATTTTCCAAAAAAGTTATATCTTTTCGCTCAATTTTCTTTCCCTCTGTTTTTCTTTGATCCAAAAATAGTGTTTGATGAACAGCAAAGTTCTTTCGTTAGCTAGTTCCACTTCCATGCATAAATTGCACCATCTGTTTCACTTTCAATAAGTAATAATAAAACCTGAGATTTTACAAGCCTGTATTTACATGGGCAAGTCATTCGCTGTGGTCTAAATCTTTATGCTATTATCTAATATTGCTTTTATGCAATATGTGCCTTCTACCCCATCCATGTTCATTTCCCAGTTCAATGGTACCCAACAGAGTTTGTAACAATCTCTCCGCATCTTCCTCACTGCCCAGTTCTAAATTGGTCTGAGATATAGGGAGAGGGAACGACGAGTTACCCCAAGATTTGTTTCGGGCCTTGCTTCTTTTTTGCCTTGTTATGGGATCCGAATGTGAACTGCTCCCCACAATGTGCAAAAGTGCACCATTCTTATCAGCATGTATAACACTGTCCAAACCAATTTCGGCTTCTATGACCCACTTAGGATCTGGAGGAACTCCTCGGAACCCAGGCTTTCCCAGTTCCACCAGGCTGCTACAACTCACAATTAGCAACAGTGTCTCTGTTATGATAACATACTTACCACTTTCCTTGAGTGCTTTACAAACAACTAATGACTCATCTTTCATTTTCGATCCACCACCTGCCTCGTGTAGAACATTCATACCGACAGCATCTTCCCAAGAGTATGGCTTTAGCGGATGTTCGTCGCTCAGTATCCTTGGCAGACGGGCCCTAAGTCGCTGCGTGCCACTTTGATGTAATTTGCTTCTTTTTCTGATACTTTGAGCAGTTTTTCCAGTTACCTCAAGAATACTAGCTGCAGGTCTTAACACAAGTCCTGTAACCCCAAAAACTACGCCTACAAATAGAATCAGTAAAGCGTATTAGAGAAACCAGCTATCCCTTTACAAGACAATTTGATCACATACTTTACCTGACAAAACTCCAGGGAGACCATGTTTTTCAGCCTCGTTTACCGGTGACTGTAGAAGTCCTGTGAGTCCCTGTAGCGGAAAATAAAGAATTTCTATTGTGAAGTTCTATATATCGAGTCATTTGTCATTTATTTTTAATAATTTTGACTTGTTTTTGCTTTATCGGTTACTAAACAGATACACATGAATCGAGCATCCACTACAATATTCCTAGTCTAATGTTTACTGGAAGCAGTACTAACAGTGCCAACTTTTTTTTTTTGATACAAACCGTGCCAACTTCAAGCAAATAACTTTGTATGCAATAAGTTGCCATAACCTATTTATCCTTCTTTGTAATATTGATATAATGGATCTCAAATCCTAGACTTTGACAGGCAGGAACCGATTCTCATGAAGATGACTAACAACATACCTGCAGAACCTCATTTATTACACCTTTTTCTTGCCCCTCACTTCTTGTTATGCCCTGATTGTCTAATGCCACTATACCCTGAAAAATAAGTGACTATAAATATTTATCTCGTGAGAGAGAAAAACTATTTATCACTAACATCAAACACAGCACCTTATGAGCAGATTTGGTGATCTGACTAGCAGCATCACTTAAGGCATACACTGTGCTACGTACAAGACTTGTTGTCCCATGTGCTATACCCGTAACTATACCGCTTGGACTCTGCATAAAAGAATGACATCTAAGATTCAAAGTCATGGGTTCCCACTTAGTACGTATATCAGTAGTCGATATGACTATACTTTCAAGCTAGATGCCGGAACTGCTAAAAAATCTTTGATCCCCATTCCGACACTTCTTGCAAATCCCATGGGGTTACCGATAACCCCAGCAGAGGCCAATACCTGCAAAGTTCAAGTGGACATATCAGTGGAAGAAAGAAAAAGACCAATGGTGTTACCTACGTCAAGAGTCAATATTTAAATGGTAACTCACTGGGCTGCAAATTGCAATAGCTTTATCTTCAACACAAATAAGCAATGTGTATCCCACAACAATACAGGACATAGAAAACATCAACAAATTAGACATTACATAGCAACGCGATTATATTTAGTTTTTCCTTTTTCTAGTAGATTAAGAAACACACTGACCTTGTACATTTCCAGCTGGAGTTGCCTAGTGTAATGTCTGATGAGATTCGCCTGCAAGGATTCCCAGCTAGCCAGATGCTGTGCTACTGTAAGCTCTTTAAGTTTAATTTTGGCACCCTCAATATCAGCAAGTGCTATGAATCCCCTCTGTCATGAAATATTTACAAAGCATGTAGAAGTTTCAATAACACAAAGTCTTAAGCTGAGTTGCACAAGTTCAAGTGAATATCGGATTTTGATCATGAGTCTTTACCGCATCTGTGGAACAATAACCAGAACAAAAAGACTCACGGCACCCACTGGGCCAACCTAGAGTGGCTGACCCAGAAAAAGGCTCTATCCCTAACAACCCATACTATACTTATGTTGACATGTGGTTAGAATATGACAATTACATAATTTGAGGGTCAATTTATCATAAGGTTCTTCACTTTTTGGGTCAAGTTGTATTTTCCTTATACGTTACTGCCTTACATGGATCAGTGATTTTCCTGAAGAAAGACTGATTCAATTTTTTCCTAAAACTTTTTATTATTTCCAAGACCAATCAATTTTGATAAGAAATTGGAATGGAAATGATCATGTACAAACCCTTACATGGATAAGTGATTCTCCTGATATGAGACTCCCATGTCCAGGCTTCCAAGGAGTGCTAGAAAAGCTGTGACAAAAAAGATGAAACTAAATATTATTTAATAGTAGATCTACAATTGAAGAAAAAGAATGTTTTATAAATATTAGGTTCAGAACCTTAATGTCAACTTGATTGGGGCCACTTCAAATGATTCAACATATATTTTCTTCTGTTTTCCAGCTAAAAGGCAGAGTTGCTGCCAAGGCGCTCCAATTGGAGTAACTGAGAGGAATGAAATAGTAACCGACTGTTCATCCGTCGAGCGTGACTCTAAGTTTCTACGGCCCTGGTTGTATGTGAATAACGTTTTTTGCAAATCCGCACCAGCGTTGACACGAACTTGTGAAGAATCAGCTCTCATTTGGTTCTGAAGCCTAGAATAGACAATTTTATAAAAGCAAAACAGGCTTAACAGAACCTCTTCATCAACTTCAAGATGGAAGTCTGCTATGCTGCAAGTATCAACAAACATAAACTAAGGGAATGAGTAAGAAAACCCATATATCCAATGTTAAAATATAGCAAAAAGATATATATAAGGATATCTATAAATGGCAGTCTAAGATTCTATACGAACCTTAGATTCACTCGTTGAACAGAAACCAATCCAATATCATTGCTCCTCCACTTTGCCATAGCAAAGTACAGAACAGGTTGACAGAAAACAGAATCGCCACTTTCACCAATGCAATGCTCTTTAGTAACCAAATTGCCACCTGCATAGTTCTTGAACTCCTGATCGAAGGAGAGAACAACAGGATACGGAGTAGTACGCAACTGATTGTCAATCTGCAGAGATGAGATCTGAAAGGATAAATTTTGCTGATTTATACTTTGGACCACATTCATTGATATGTTCCCTGCAGAGAGGAAGAGTAATTCCTGCAGACAGAGCAAAAGAAATGATTAATACCAAAGACCATTGAGGGCGTGTTCTTTTTGGATTAAATCCGTATGAATTTTAAATCTTCAATTCAGTTCAATTCTTTGTCATGCAAAGTTGCAACCGCAGCAATCTTAATGTTCAACATGTTTTGTTTCGCAAAACTCTTAAGGTACTTTTAGCTCATCTCATCTCAATTCAACTCAATTTAATTCGAAAAGAACACGCCAGAGAAAAAGCACCAGGCCAATAAATCTTGATGCATGGTTCTTACCTGAGAGAAAGAGTCAATAAAAGAGATACCGATTGACCGAATATTAACGGAAAGCTTTTCTCTGCATTGCAACTGTTTTTCATGTTTCTCTTTCTGGGTTTCCTGTTCTCTGTACCAAGGGACGCTTGACCCTTTCATGTCTGTGAGACTATGATGACTTGAATCAATGACACTAAGTACCTGCATAAAGAGCCCCAAAATAAACAAGAAAAGAGAAAAGTAAAGTAAAGGAGAGCAAGAGGAAACACTACAAAGACAAATCCATAATACTATTCCCAAGACATGTAACAACTTAAATATATCAAGAAAAAAGACACAAGAAGTGACGAGTACACACCTTTATAGCTCCTTCAGCATGGACAGAGACGAGCAGCTTATTTTCTGATTTCTGCAAACACAAATTGATGTGATTACAAAACAATTTATCTTTTTCTTCCTCATGGGCACGAGTTAATTATTTATAGAGTGCAACTTCTTGTGCCAGTAAAAGAAAGAAAAAGCACTTCTGTCATGGCTTAGTATAACTTGAATTCAGGTTTCATACGATGGGTTATGCCAATGAACCATACTGCTGACTTCCAAACTGACACAACACTGACACAATACAAAATTCACAGCAAATACTAAAGGAGAATAATTCCTCGGCTGATGACTGATTTTACTTCTGAAATCAGTAAAAAAAGGTTCCTGGGTTTAGGAGGAAGATTGATATTTTGCATCTTTAACAAGTAAACGGATAGGCATGAAGGCTATGGCAATCGGTTTGCTGGGACATCCTGATCCAATCCAGATTAAAGGAGACAAGAAGAAAGAGCACTGTTGGCCGATCAATCCAACATGTATCACCAATGTCAAAATAGTTGGACAATGCAGCCACAATCAAACCAAATGACGATGTTGTATTCTAACCACCACCACCACCAGAAGACAAGTAACATCACATTCAACACTACAATAGAAAGATGACTTTCTATTTCAGATTATATTTAACAAGGGATGTAGTGATTACCTCGAAATTTGTACCCAGAAGTGTAGGGGAATAGTCTTTCACATCATCAAGAGTATATGAACCCAATGATCCTTTTCCAGGAACCTATAGGTTCCACATAATCATTCCACGTTCAAAGAACTTAAACATAATGCGATTTACGAAAGGGTAATATTAGAAATCATACCTCAACTGTTAGACGATGAGGATAAGATGGTTCATCCCATGCATAAGGGCAAGATGAGTAAGAGTGAACAACAGTCTCAAATGTCTCGCATTGTTGCTGATAGACACGTATTCTCTGCAGACTCGCATATTAGCGATAAGAAATAAGGATACATATCCGAATTTTAAAAATTGTACTCTTAAAAGTCATAATATGCTCATTAAAATTTGGATTCACACTCAAACCGAATGGCCATGAGTGGAGATCTCTGACCATAGATAAGGCAACCTATACTCCTACAAAAGTTACACAGTATGATTGGTTTACTTCATATGAGTGTTTATTTCAGTAAAATAATCTTTAGTTGGGTCTCAAACTCTGCACGAGTTTAGAGTGTACAAAAAAGGTTCTAACTTAATAAAGTCTAACGGTGAAACTGACTTCTAGAGACTCACTCCTAAGTTCAGGGTGACAATGGGATTTCGCAAGTCACTGAATTTAAGATCATTAAATTGATCGATGTAATTTTTCACCCTATAAAAATGATAGTGAAACTGACCTGATTTGTAAAATTATCGATCCTGTAAGGCATGAAGCCAGTGTCATCGTCAGATATGAGAATCAAGTTTGTTCCGGAATTCCCATGTGGACTTTCGAATATCTTTCCATCTCCGGGTGAAACATCTGCATTTTGTACTTCTACTCGAGCTATACTTTGCGTCCCAGACACATAGTTCCACATTTTTACTTGAGTGTCACCAAGACGCTCAGGTAAAAAGCTGCCTGACCACTGCCATCCAGGTCCTCCGAAACGAATAGAAACCAACAAATCCCTTCGGATTTAAGTGTTGTACAACACAAGTATTAGTCTAAATCCATGAAGTATAGTTGTCAACAGGAATGGTTGATGGAATTCTGGAATGAGATTATAAAAAGACTGGCATGGTGGGTGAAATTCAAGAATGCAGGGTGCACGTATGATGATAAACTGAGTGTGAGAAAAGCAGGAATGAAATGAGGACAGAACAAGGAGCGAGCCAGTGAGAAAGTCATAATTTAACTAAGCAGAGAGTTGAGAAGTTCTAGTGCATAACTTTAAGGATAAATTATGCAGGTTGTATGTAGGCGGACTAGAGTATTTTATTGGATGAGCAAAAAGTCTGTATATCTCTTACCATGCATAAAAAGCTTACTTTTGGAAAAATGAGTACATGACACAATTTTCCCAATTGCAGAGAACCGCAACTAATTCCCAAAAAATTATTTAAAGAGTAAAAATGACATAAAATCCGGGAGAGTTGGATATGGATACCTTCTATTATCTGTCCAGTTTAGATGAGCATGTTCTCCGACACCCAGATAAGAAACAATATCAGTACCCTTTTGTTTGTAACACAAATCCTTGCTGCAAGCATTACATATGACATATCTGAAGGAAAAAACAAAGCATAAGAACTAGTAAAGCCTGAAAATTTGTGAGAATTAAGAATCAAAGCTACTCAGGATACAATAATCATAACATCCAATGTCATTGAAACTTCGCAGTACCTTGGCTGAAACGTGAGAACCTTAGTTCTTCCTACATACGGTCCAGCTATGGCACTAGATGTCACAGAAACTAAATAAGCGGCGTTTGTTGAATGAGGGATGACCACAAATGTTGGATCACTTGGCTGTGAAAGGCAAAAGGGGTTGGACCATGAGGAATATGGTATGTTTTCTATACCACGTTCAGAAGGACAACTATTAACTCTGACAAATATTTCATTCATGGAAGCAGTGGCTTTTGGAAAATACATTGACGCTTTAACTTTGACGTTCAAATGTTTAGCACTTTCAGGTTCCAAATCAATCTGGCGCTTTGACATTGAACTATCGTGTAAAAGGTTAAGGTTTGAAGAAACTCTTGGGACATCGGCTCCCGGCGTGACTGATGGGACTACCTTCATAGAGGACCAACATGATAACATGGACTTATCAGGACACATCCTTGTAGATATAATACAAGATGCAATCGACGAGCTCACACCATGTTTGCTGTCCATTTCAGGCACAAGACCAAGACCATTTTGTGTTCTGTGATACAATCCTTCCTCAAGTGATTCATAACAAGATGGGACTGGAAATATCCTCTCTATCTTTTCAGTCATGGAGTCTGTAAGAATTAGAGAAATACTGGTGCAATTATAAAGCAAGAATGGAACAAATATGCTCACTTCTCGGGCACCTGAATAGCTGTTCATCAGCATTTCCACATTCATGGTGATAGAACCTATAATTACACGTGTAAAAGTAAATATCTGCATAGGTAACGAAAAACAAAGTCAAATGAAGCAGTAATACAAATATAATAAAATATTAACATAACCACCTAATTGATCTGAATTGAAGGTTGCAGTTTCAGACGTAAAATAATTGGTTCCATCAAAGTTAGCTGTTGATCTAAACGTGTCCATTCGAGGAAACTTCACAAGAGATGATCTGGATCCTTGCATACCAAACACCAGATCCACATCATACAGCGAGTCAATATGAAAGAAAGAAGTTTCCACCTGGAGATAATATGGAAATATTCAATCATACCAGTAAAATATCACCCTAGTGTGAAAAATAAGTAGTCAAGTTTCACTGCAAACCTCTGAAAGCATGACAGTCCGACAAACCCCACTACTCTCGATTGTCAAGTAGACAGCCTCTGGGAGATAATTCTTCACTTTTAAAGGTGTAGTTATGACCACATAATGGACGGATTGTTTTTTTGACTTCTCTGAGTAGCTGTGTGATTGAAACCTTTGTTCAACTAGATGTCTTCCACCTTTTTTCATATGCAGCCGCTTACCTCGAGAATCAGACTGGGATAAGTTGATATCTTGAACTGACACACAGCATCGGAAAGGGTCGATACTCGGTAGAGGTGGATAGCATATGAAGGATCTTAGGAACCCCGCCCGACCTTCGCTAGTTCGAAAGTTGGATATGTTTTGTGGCTCACTCCACAGATATGTTTTACCCCAAGGACGCCAACTCACTCGACCGGCTTCACACAAGTGCAAGGGTAAGGGAAACTCCTGACCGGGATTTATAGGATCCTGGATCTGAAACACAGAAGCGATAAGCTACGTTAAGCGAATAGATATAGTGACAAGCTTTTAAAAATAAAACAAATTGAACATAATTAAGGCCCTAACTACTTATATAAAATGACACTTTACTTACCTTGTGATATAGACCAAAGGGAGTGTCAAATCTAAGTTCCAGTGGCATTGATGTTGTATTAAGAAGTACAACCTGATAGATGAACATAGTCTTGAGATTAATTACCGATAATAGTTTATCCAGTGTCGAATTGGTACAATCTTTGGTTTGCAAAGTTCATCTGTAAAATTATGGTTGTCCATTTAAATTTATGAGTATATGTAACATATAGTTATTAAAAACACTAATAGGAAAACTACATTTTCACTTACCGTTGAGTACAACTGAATCAACTTGCTGCAGCGGAGCAATGTGATGTCGACGACAACAGGAGTGCCACAGCCTTCATTAGAATCTCCTCTGCTCTGTTCTTGACCATTTTTATTGTGGATAGAATTAACACTGTCATTTTGAGGTCCACGAATTTCAACTCCTTTTGAAAAGTCTACTCCAAAATACGTCAACCCAACAAGATCCATTGAAATAGGAACAGATGATACAGATGTTCCTTCAAATAGGATAGTCATATAGTGATGACTCGCCCAATTTGACTGGTCACTATCAAACGAATGAGATGGGGTGCGAAAAAAGTGCTGTTTTTCAAGAGAATTATCGATGTAAACTGGAATTGAGGATCCTGGTTCCACCGCATAGCCATCTTCTTTCAAAGGCTTGTTAAACTCAAAAAAGTTGTCGACTCCACGGTGAACTTGAAATACTAGAGGTAGAGATGTCAAATTTTGGACGATATATGGAGCAAATGTTCCTAACCTCTGTTTAGCCATCTGAGGAAAGTCTAAACTATGGCTATCATGATCAACTGTTTGATCTGTTAGTCCGAGAGCATCTTTAACTGTCTCGGTCGCTCTCCAAATCGCCTCCATAAATAAAGATGGAAAGTCAGTAAAGTGTTTTTTATATAAAGAATAGGAAAATGAAAACCATATAAACCATCAACTATTTTATAAATTAATTATAATAACAGCACTTTTTTGGATGCCTTTGCATATTTTAGTAGTTCAGTAGTAACAAGAAGCTAAAAAAGATATGCTGGGCGGGACTCTATTTTGTAACTGCAGTCTTATTGAATTAAAAAAACTAAAAAAGATTACAACTTGAAACTGGAAATAAGCTACCAAGATGTACAGACGCTAATCGAAAACGAAAGTAACATATTGTTTTCTTCCATGCTTTTTAATGGAAAGCGACATCTTAAAAAAGAAAACTGTACACAAAGAACCCGTAAATCAGTCAAAGGGCTTGCAAGTAATTTTTTACCTCTACTTGTGTAAAATTATGCATTAGCTTTATCCAGTGTTTGTTTCAGTTGTATTATATACTAAAGTTACTGTTTCTCAGCAGAGCTTATGCTTAATGTTTGAATGGGCCTATCATTAAGAAGTTCATGTTGTCGTATGTACATATATGCATGAGTCCAACTTTAGGGAGAATGTTTACTAGTATCTCGCTTGGACATGCCCAAGTTGTTAACCTTGTTTTGGAATACATGTTCCTTCATAAGACAAACAACTAAAGAAGCCGGGACAACCAGTGTTCTAAAAAACGGCCGCCTAGGCGGCCTTTTTTTAGAACCCGTTCCGTTTTATGCAATTAGGCGGATGTGCAGTCCTGGGCGGTCTGGGCGGTCTGGGCGGTCTGGGCGGCGCCTGGGCGGTCCTGTGCGGTTAATTCGGCTTCTGGGCTATCTAAATCGATTTCTAGGCGGAATGGTCAACTACATGTCAATAGTCAAACTTGAAGGGCTTATTTGTTAATTTTTAAAAATTAACTTATTGAAACTAGGGATTTAGATTTCAATGCTTCAATTTGTATTATTTCTGCTGCATGTTTCTTATTTTTCATAATTTTGATTTGATTAAATGTTCATATTTCTTTGCAATGTGCTTGAACCCATGAATTGATTAAAAGTTTACATTCTGGAGAATATGGAGGAAGAAATTTGTATATTAAATAATGTATATATAATTATATATTTAAAAATATTAAAAATTCAAAACCGATTAATCTCCGCCTAGGCCCCGATTAATCTCCGATTAATCCTTGGAGACCTTTTCCGCCCGATGCCCGCCTAGCGTTTTTTGGAACATTGGGGACAACAACTGATAAGTGATAACTAATTAACTAAATCTAATAAAATAACAATCATTTTTTAATATGGATTAAAACCTTAAATGTAGTTGGACTCACACTCCGAAAATAAGTGGAGATGCCAAACCATGTGTATGGCAACAAAAATGCTCTTAAAGAAAGTGGGACTCGACAAATATAAAATATTCTGTGATTCAAGCTTCTGCAAACACAGACCCAACTTGCACACGGCATAATTCTATGAAGAACTGAAAGGAAACACGAGTCACACTATCATTCTATGCAAACGCAGACCCAAATCTCACATGGTATAATCCTAAGAATAACATGAGTCACATAGAAAAGAAATAATATGATCCTCCAGTCATCCATATTGTCTAGCATGAAAAAGTAAATAGGAAGATGTACTAAGATTAGACGTGTTAATATAATACATAATAATATGACCGTTGTGTCTGGGAATGCTCTTATTTATGTGTTAGCGCTAATGAGAGAATGCATACCTCAAAGACGGCTTCTGTGAAGTTCAAGTTAACTTGGGTTGTCGCCTCAACAAAAATATCTGTAGTTCGGCAGCTGTCAACCAGAACATCTGCTTCACCTTTTTTGATGAATTCAACATGAAACGTTGAAAGCTCCACAAAAGGCTCCCACACAACCTATACAAAAGTGTGCAGAACTTCTGCAGCATCAGCAAGTAAGCTTAATCAAAAGGAGCTTCCAAGTGACGGTTTACCTTTTGAATGTTGTTGTAATTTACTTGCAGACTGCTGGTTATTGATGCTTCTGATGTTGCTCCACCAGAAGAAGAGCATAAGCATAGGTTCTTCATATGAACCTCGAGTAGAGGTCCATTACAACTCCACTGAAATTTTGGAGATGTAAAAAAAAAATGAAATCAGATCATTCAGATGAGCCATTAAAGAACACAGTAAATTATAAGTAAATTAACAGTAACGAAAAGTTTATTTCTAGCAGAATAATGTTCTTTTGAGCTTAAACGTTCAATTTTTCAGTTTCATCCCCTCATTTACGACCCTTGTTTAAGCACTTGAGTTCAATGTTTGATCTTTTAGTTTAAAAGTCGAGAATTATAGCAAGTACTTATATTAAGTCACCGAGTCAAGTTCGTCAATTCAATTTGCCTATTTAAATCAAGTTAAGTTTAACTGTTCAGTTTCAGTCCAAAAGACACAATCTAAGTGGCCAGGGTACTTAAAAGATAAAACTGATTTATAAAAGCTCATTCTGCCTACCTTCCAGGTGTAGTTTCATCATTTCATGTTACTAACAGAAAAACCAGGACATTATCGAGTGTACTACAATCACTGATTGGGTATCAGCTACCAACGATATATCATGGATCAAAGATGTACTCTTTAGCCTCATTAGATAATTTTTATTTGGGAGTTCAGCGTGATGCCCAACTCACTCAACGTTATGCATCCACTTCAATATAATTCAGAAAGTATTTCATTATATAACGGTATGTAATGTACTGATATAGAACGACATACCCTGCCATCAGTAAGCTGCAGAGAAGCTTTTCTGAGTTTGGCCTCAAGCTGGAAAACAACTGAAGTAATTGGAGAAGAATGGGCTTTGGGAACGGGGAATATTGTACCACCCCAGAAGTGGAGTACTTGGTATGACAGCCACACATCTAGAGTGTCTGACAAGATATCAATTTTAATGTTGGAAAGCTGCAATACACTAAGAGTTTTAACTGTAACAATGGAGTCATATAACCGAAAAAATGGCCAGGTCTGCAACATATTTTCATCACTGATCCCAATATCACCACTTACTCTATCCAACTTCAACACCATCTTCAGATACTCGCCATTCATAACCACCTCGCAACCTCTGCTGTATGCAGTGACAGTTAAGGACTTACAGGACTTTTCATAAATATTTGTCTCTTCAGATGATAGATGGCATTCTTCTTCAGTAACAAACATGGGAAAACGAAGTTTTATACTGATACAATCCGATTTTGCATTAATAACAAAAATATTTGCATTCTCATCTTCAAAAACTTCCACGGATTCAGAAGCGTTTGTGAAGATTACATCAACATCGTCTGTTTGACCAAAGGGAGTCACATTCTGTTTCCCATGCGATGCACCAGTGTGGTTAGTCTTAATCATATTCTCAGTGTAGGAACCACAATAGCTGATAATCTCAGCCCAGCAGGGAAAATGGAACCAAATCTCAAGAGCAGGAACAGAAAAAAAAAGCTCATCCGGACCATTTTCACATTTAGAGAAACACAGCCGAAAGACAGGCGAGTCCTGGCTAGGTGAATTGAATTGGAACAAGGTCAGAGAGTTGAGCAGCGAGTGAAGTGATAAAGAAGAGAAACTGAAGTCCAACATTAAGGGCATTTCATCCTCAAACGATCCAGTAAACACAAATTGTGCGTCTAATTTTGCAACAGGCCTGAAAATGGTAGTATTTGTTTCAAAATGGAGAAGTTCGACTCCCATAGAAATGGCACAAACCCGAACTTCTGTTTTAACGGTATCTGCAACAACTGATCCTGCAGTTATCTTCCTTATTTTTGACTCCATGAACTTAGAAATATCTGACTCAAAATATTTCGAGTCTTCATCAACGGCTGAAAACTGTTCAATAGCGTCAATAAAAACACCAAATCCTTCCAGTGTTGATGCACCTGCATTAAGAAAAAGAGGAGTATCATCAACTGTAAGGATGAAAATGTTAGAGCTTGCCCAATAAATTATAATGGTGTACCTTCAACAAGGATTTTACATTCCAGCACCCTTGTCATGACACACAAGTTGCCATAACCAGAGTCACGGGCAGAGAAATTGGTGTACTGGTGTGGTATTAAAACCCAAACATCTGCACTGAAGTGGGGAATCAGGGAGACTTTAGACGGCCATTTCATTTCCGCAAGTATTGAACTACAAGAACCCAGATCTCCAAGAATGAGAAATGAGAGTGACAAGTCTCGACCAAAAAAGTTTAAAGAGTAGTTACTTTTTGCTACTTTTTCCATTTTAACTGAACACTCAGAAGGGACTTCTTCCAATGGATCAGCCAAATGAAGCTGAGGGATGATTCTACAATACAACACTGGAATTTCAAGATTCAGATACTGATTTTCTGCAGATTCCACAGGAACGATTAGTGATGAGTCAAGTATCTCAATCTTAAAGGTAAAAAAGCTTTGAACTTCCTTTTTGTCTTGATCTTCTTTGACAAACTGCTCGTTGTTTCCCCCATCCCATTCAAATAACGCAAAATATCCAATCGTTACAGCTAAGAACTCCGGAGGCAACACAGCACATACATGCTGAACACCTATGCAAATGTCAGTTTTTGGTACCTGTCCGAATTCATATGTCCTGACCTGAATGTTTAGCACAGGAGAAGCACATAATGATACAGGACCCCATAGGTTTTCATGAATCCTTGAGGTCCACCAACTGGATGAAACAGACAATTCATCAACAGAACACATCACCTCAACAACATTATCCTGAGTGAAGACTGAAGAAATTGACTGCGGAATTGTGATAGTAGCAATAATACTTGATGAATCGTGAAAATGTATTTGTATCCCACTGAGATCTACGTTTAGAACATTGAATCCTTTCATGAAACTGAACACGTCAACCTTTGTTCTCCTATCACCTATCTTTGATTTCTTGTTCCTAGCAGGTTTAGAACAGAACCAAGACCTCTCCGAAGAATCCAAAAGACTTGAACATGGGACTCTTGCAAAAGGAAAACCATCCAAAGGGCAGCTTGAGAGATCAGACTGCCCAGACAAGATAAATAGTGGATCACCGGTGTCTTTAGGCATACAGTCAAACAGTTCTGATACTTCATTATCATACATACTAGGTTTAGTGGATAATTCTTTGGCATACAAGATGTGTAATGCATTCATCCTCTTAAAACATATAGCCAACTGTCCACAGATAAAAGGTTCCAGGTGTAGCTCAGCTTCTTTTAAATACAAGTAGCACTTGTAATGAACTCCTTTGTTTGCGTTCTCTGATTCATAGTGTACAGAAAAGGACCCATTGGCATGACTTCTCACATTAGCTTCCATTTGACATGGATGTTCAGTGATCTTTTCATTTGCATGAGCATTAATTGTCCTTCCGGCAGAGAACAACAGATTGCTTATATTGTTTTCACTCAACCTAAAGAAGGTCATCTCTATCGTCTTTGCAGCAACCCAGAACTTTCTGATGTCTTTAACATGATAACTGCGAATTCAACATTAGCAGTCAAGTACGACCTCCGAAACAAAACCCACAACACAAACTAACAAGTCCTATTTTCGTAAGGGTTGTCACACAAGGTTCTTATCATCCTCATCAAATATTAAAGGGAGGAAGGAGGACAACTGTGGCACTTTGTATCCTCTCACCTGGTAAGCCAAACCAAAAATAATAATTCATTGGGCTGATTAAATTTTCAAAGTTCACAATTAACTAAACTAAATATTGATCAATATTTGACCCTTAACGGGGTAAGTTCTCTGCTCTCATAATGGGCTCACCAAAATCTTACCTCTAAAGTTTAACACTCTTACATGAAAAAACAATTTATCCTATGGTCATGGTTAGTTATTTGGTTATCAACAATGCAAGGGTTTTCAGCAAAGTTTAGATTTTTAATTTAGTGAAACCATGAAACTCACTTTAAATTTTCAAATGCATTATTTTTATCACCAGTACACCAAAATCAATTTGAGATATGTCCGATATTCATATAGTTAAATGTGAGGAAAAGTACAATAGTAATCAAAAAACATTTAGTTACCACAAAAAATTAAAAGGCAATTTTTTTTCGTACAACGATGATGATTATGATGAAGCTTCCAAGACCATGTACTTTACTAGTCAAATTAATTTGCTCACTTATCTATCGAATCTTTTCCCAATCATTAATCGAATGAATTTGCTCACTTATCCACTAATACAACATAGGTGCATAAATGAAAAGAAAAAACTCCCAACTATCATGACTAGCACACGAGTCGAATAAGGACTGACGAGTGTACCAGATTTCCAACATGGACAAGCTTAGTCTGAGGGCAGAGCAACTGTCTCCAGGGTTTTCCAAGTCCATGTAGACATTAATGAGCTCAGCACGCACATCCACAGAGAAGTGTGGGCCCTTAAGTTGTCTCAATTCATGGGATATGGTTTCATATGCCCAGCGTGTTTTCAAGATTGCGTGGTCTAATTCTGAAGAAAATCTATTTATTTCCCAAAGTAGACCAAAAAGTGACCCGCATATTGTTGGGGAGAAGTGCATATTTAGTGAACTAACACGGATATAAACCTGACAAAAAGTGACCAGATAGACAAGAGAAGGTAAAACAAGATTAGACCTCTTTCAGACTACAGTGAACATGAACAAAAAACCAAGGTTTATCACGACTCAGAAATAATTAAATACAACACCAACAATTTTAATTCACTAAGATTTAATGTGACATTATATCTCTGCATCGCTGTGGATTAGTTATGATGCATGCACTTGAAGTGGGCAGCTTATAAAAATAAATACTAAGTTCCTGAGTCCATATGTGTGATGTCTGGCTGATAATAAAATAATTTGGTTCCCAATTCCCATTGAAAGATATAGTGTTGCCGACCTTGTGTGTCCAGTGACATTTCAATCTTTCACTTCTGAGTATGGTTACCACTGATATCAGACATCACAACAGAAAAATAAGAAGCTTAAAAATATCCTTATATCATTTGTGAAAGGTTGGGTGTGCCCAACGCTCACAAATGCATCCCAACTTCTGTCAAGATGCCTCCGGCTACACATCATCATAAAGGGAAATGGTGACCATGCTACATTTTAGAGCTACTCGTGCTAGCAGGAGATAAAACAGAGTAAACATTTTGTTATCAAGGTCATGGGTGGAATGAGCTTTTTCACGGCCAGGATGCGGAACATTTCTAGGGTAGAAAAATCAAGTTTAACATAATGTGTAAGCTTGCTATGCACTAACAATAGTATCATACCTCAAACTGTTTCAAATACGATTCGTCTGGTATGACACACGATGTAATAGTTAAGGAAAACGATAGCTTCTCCAAAACAGAAACTGCTAGATTCTGCTGGTGCTTGAATATTTTAATCTGCAAATGACACTTCCCTTAATATGAGTCCGTAAAGAACATGAGTATTAGGAACATGAACTAGTGGTTACCTCAAAACTATTCATTTGGAGTTCAGAGGAACTATATAGGTCCAGCGGATCGAAGCCAACAAAAAGATCACGGTTGTAGGCAGAACGCACTGAGCTTTCCAACTCAGACAAATGATTTTCAATATCAGGAGAAATATTGGTTACTCTGTGTCTTGACACAAATTTTATGGCACCAGACTCTAAAACCTGAAACGAGGGAAAGGAAAGTATTATAATAAATAATCAGGCCATTTAGTGAGAAAACTAGTGAATAAGGGTGGAATCAAGCCCACTCCTATATTAAAAAAATGTGTAAAAAGGGGTGGAATTAAGCCCACTAAAGAAGTTGTACTCGGGCCACGTGCCCAGTTGACCTATATGAGGTCCTTTAATACAACAAAAAAAATCAGGCCCTAAACTCGCAAGGCTGGTTTCCAAAAGAGGTAACCAAAAATTGAACAAAATGAGCGGATTGATATATTTGATTATTATCGAACATATTAACTCTGTCAAGATACCCAACCTTTAACGTTTCTTCTCTGGTTATTAACTATCTGAACCACTTGACTTTTGCCATGATTCATCAGTTGTGTGTTCAGGTAATCAACATAAATTAGACACACAAGAAGGAAGATGCAAATTTATTTTCCATAAAGAAAATGAAATAATTGACATTACCATAGAGCATGGTTCCCCAGTGACAGATGTACATGGTATGTCTAAGACAACATTGCTGAAGACTATATCCCAATTTATACTGTTACGGCTTGAAAGAACATACCTGTAATGAATAAACATAAACGAGCATATACTAATGAATCAATATATATAACACAATATAGTCAGAGATCTCTTCCAAAAAAAGAAACTATCAGACGTATTCCAGGCAAGTTAACATACGTGGCTTTGGATGAGAGGCGAGCTTCAACACTGCTCATTCGGTTTAAAGATGACAGCACCTGCAGAACATATACGTGATCCACAAATATTTTAATTTATGCTTCCAATCATAATATTACAGTGCAACATTACGAAATCAAAGTCTCTAAATCACCTTAATGCAATAGCCTATTGTTTTTTAGCCATTTCAATATCTATACGCTATCTGTTCAACTTCAAAGCAAAGTCGAATAGGAAGCATAGTAATGTCAGCAGTTGAGGGTTTATGGGTGCCCAAAATTGACACCGGTGAAAGCTCACACTCGACATTATTAATGAGTGAGGGCTCACTCGAATTGATGTAAAGTATAAAAAATGTACATCAGAAAAATAAAAGTATAAAAAGATGGGTGAAACTGGATTCAAATATTGTTGCATTTTTTTTAAAAAAAATTGTTGCATTGCCCCTAAGCCCTAACTAAGTCAAAATGGACTATTTTGTATAAGCATCTAACTTTCCATGCAATATGCATCAAAGGGACTATTCATGGATGAACCGTAGAAAGTTCAGTTCGGAAAGCAGTGTCAATCATGTGCATGATCTGCATGAAGCTGAACAAATGGCAAGGAACATGCTGTAATTAAGGGGTACGATAGTAGATTATGTAGCTCAAAAGATCTCACTATAGTTAATATTGTGTTTTTTCTCTCTAATAAGTAATAAATACTGTTAATTAAAAGACTCAAGTTCTCAAGTGATCATGCTACATTTTACACTCCAGGTATTCTGTGAATGAGCTAAGTAAGGAATATGTGATATTCCGAGACAGTTCCCTAAACTAACAAAAGTTTTTCCCCCACAGAAAGAAGGCAACAAAAGCGCCTGGACAGAATGGATGGACAAGTATTGGTCTAAAGGCAAACACTGGTGGGAAGATGAAGTGAAAGCAAATAACTCTTGGGTCCTCAAACGTCTCATGCAATGTAAGAAAATTGGTCTTAGCTGTGTAACTATCACAAATGATACAGCGAACTGGAGTGGGCAAGGGGAGGATTTGGAGCCAAGGACACCTACAACACGCTTATAGAACATACGAATTTGGTGGACTGGCACAAATTAGTTTGGAATGACTTCAATGCGCCGAGAGACTCCTTTAATGCCTGGCTAGCAGTTCAAAACAAGCTGATGACCAAAGATAGAATGAGTAAATGGGGCTTTCCGGGAGCCAGGACTTGCGTCCTCTGTAAGGCGATGGATGAGAGTAGAGACCACTTGTTCTTCGATTGTAGGTTCACAAGGCCAGTGTGGATAGAGGTAATGCAGTATTTGAAGTGTTGCAGTACCCCAGTTGTTGGGAGCTTTTGTTCAAAGGGATGCCTCAAAAGCGTCTCAAAACGAAGCTGATTCCAGCAGCAACTACAAGAGCTATGAATGGTATTTGGAAAGCGAGGAACTTCAAGATTTTTAGAGCGGAGGATACTACTAAAGCTGGATTAGTCCAAGATACGATTTAGTACTTGAAAATGAAGATTGGGGCGATCAAGAAGGAGGTGTGTGACAAGGAAGATACAGATTGGTTGATTGATATGCGGTTCATTGATTAGAGTCTTTTTTAGCTTGTTCCCTTTTGGTAGTTAGGGTGTTTGTTGGGTCCTTCAGTCTCGGCTTGGCAAGTTTTGTAGTCAGGGCCGGCTCTTGGGGTATAGTTAGTTGGTCTTTGGCCTGCTTGGTGCAGCGTTAGTTTGTACCCTTTTTTTAATCAATGATATCACCTCATTTTTTCAACAACAAAAAAACAAAAGTTTTTTAGAAACTCTTTGGCCAAACATCCAAGGACTTTGTGATATTCCAAAGAGAAAATTAGCATGATCATCATATATACTCATAGTCAACATATCATTAACATGTGAGATAAATATAATTTTTTATTAGCGATGACTACCCTAAAAATTGGCACGAAGTCAAATTATGTGAACTCCAAGTGTACTGGCCATTTAAATAGATGTTTTATTAGCTTTCGAAAAACTTTGATCCAACACAAGAAAAATAATCCACTGCATAGAACTGAATGAACATAAAATATTTAAGATATATTTAAACTATCATTTGATAATGAAATAAATTATAATTTGCTGCAAAACAGTAAAACAAAAGGAGAAAAGCACGGACAGTTATCAATATAATCTTGGTTTGCAAGTACACTTACCCTTTTACTTTGAGACTCGAACGATTCTGCACAGCTATAGATGTTCAAGACATTTAGCAGCAACTCAGTGTCGTAAACTACTTCAAGGGGCTGAATGAGCATCTGATTTTACGTGTAATGATACAACTTGTGTTAGAAGTACAGTCATTCATAGAGACATCCATTCTATTATTATCGAGGATAAGATTTTATTTGATAGTCCAGAAACACAAGAGTCTTATCACTCTGAACATACCTTTACAGAGAAAATAGCATCCTTGTTGAGCGGAGATACATCCACTTGGACAGTTAAACATGGTTCATTCTCTGATTGAAATTTCTCAGCATCACACTAGGAAAATTCACATTTTTATGAGTACAATCAGATATTGAGTAGATTCACATAGAGCTTTATGATAATTTGAGAAGCCTTGTCTACATATATGCACAACGACTTTTCAATCCATCAATATCAAATCTTGCCATTGTTGTTCAATTGTGTTTTATTCCACAAGTTATTTTCGGCTATATAACGCATTTAAGAGCCATAAGCTTAAAATACTAACCGGGAGATTAAATATTATTCTTTTCTGAAAACATGACTTGACCACCTCCATATAATTGATTGAGGCAATAATTGATGAGGAGTCTTCCCATATCTTGCAGTGGGTAATGATACCATGAGACTTGAATTCAAAGATTTCATGCGAAAGTTCCCTGATAAAGGTGATGTGACACGTTAGTAGGGAAAATGTAAGACATCTTCGAGTGAATCCCATTTTGAGAACATCATCATAAGACGTGATGAAAAAAACAATAAATTCAGAAACATATATAAAAGCATATGTTAATTTATTTTATTCAAAGTGAAATAAAGCAACTGTACCAATTTACTCTACCAAAAAAAATGATGACGAGCATGATGTATTGTAGAAAGTAAACCATCTTTTTTAATGAAGCACCTTCCTCAAAAGATAAATTGTGATGGTAAAAAGTTGTGGAAAATTCAAACAATTAAAGGAAGAGATAAGTGACAGATGTACGGTCTTAGAGGTTATGAGGATCTGCTGACTTTATTTTTCTATTGTTTCTTAGCCCAATCCCAATGTGTAAGTAAATAGTATCATATCCAAAGACAGCTGTATTTTGTGGCCTCTTTTGATAGGGGATTGAGAAACAGTTGTAGTTTTGTAGTCTATATCCCTAAAAAATGCTGGAGTACTTAGTGTTGCCTATCTTTTGGATATATCCAGATTCCAGACCCATTTCCAAAAACAATAAAAATTAATCCGAGAGTATCCCTTAGATTGCACTAGAAATTATTAATGAATGGCTATAATTGATCCCCAAAAATAAACTTTAAGCATCAGGAGATAGAAAAAGATAATCCATGAGGGGGTGTGAGTCAACCTATTCCGCAGGGCAGCAGATATTTGATTAATGTTGCATTTGATTGCCGCCAAGAAAGGTTTTCCAGTTGCTGCCGCATCTTTACTAGTGAAGGGCTCGGGATGAAATTTCGTAGCTTCATATATATCCTGACTCAATGTGTAACCACAATAAACAAATGACATAATTCAGCATTGACGACTTTGTTTTAGAGAAGTTACCTTCACAACTTCATCAGACACAACCCCAGAAAACTGACGGGAGTCATCTGTTCCTCCAGCGCCAAGCATGCCACGGGACAGCCAGTTTAGCCATCCACGGGACCTGCCCGACATACGAGCATCACTTTGTGACTTTTCGATGTTATTATTGGCACCACTAGTATCGCCATTGAAAATTGGTGATTTATAAAGAAATTCCTGAAGTTCACATACACACATATCATTCAAAGCTATGTACCAACGGTTATTTTATTCTGATATCAATGAGCAATTCAAGGCTATGTACCAACGAAGCTTCGTCCATGCCGCTGATATCATCATTCTTTAAAAAAAACAATCAGGTTTCACCAAAGTTAGACATGAGGATAGAAAGTGGTGTCATAGCATAGGATACATCATGTAAGGATTTTGTAGACCGTGTTAGCTAGCATTCAGCACCGGGTTTTTGTACGTGTGGAAGCTCTTTAGGTCTAGCTGTGCAGTTGTTTGGCTAAATGATATATCATCTTTTTTCAAAAATAATAATGATCAGGTTTATCAGCGGCATGGACGAAGCTTTAATTCAAGGGATGGAAAGGCCTATTTGCAATTCTAGAACTGCTAATTGCCTAGCCAATCAATACAAATTGATGCATTTATTGGGGGTTCTGTCTATCAATACCATTATAGAAGTTGATTCACCAATGTAAAATAACCAACAATCATGTGTAAGGCATCCATGGAATATAAAAGATAATCAACAGTGGAGCATATCTAAGGATGAGCTAAAGAAGATGGACCTGTGTTTCATATTCTGCCACGGATCTATAATTGAGGATATCTTCAATATCAGAATCTTTCTCCATTTGCTCAAGCTCTTGGAGAACGCCCTCATCAACAGGCTGTCACTCGAAGATAGTATACATAATTGATTCCAAGTGTTATTAGATGCAACAACAAATGAACTTGATAAAAAATTCCTTGAATTTCTCAGGATCAAAAGGTAAAACAGAATAATATGCTGGCAAATGTGTTGGTTTCACAGAAATAACTTATCATTGCATACATCAGTAACAATAAAAACTATAAACAGATTAAAAGTCATCTCAAAATATAAAATAAAAAGAATACTATGTAACACATCGAAAAGGAGGAAAGCATGGTCATCCTCCAACTCCAACTATAAAAATGTGAATAAACAATGTACGTAAAAGTTCAACCATATCAAATGAAGTTAATATCTAAATAGGGACTTATCACTGAAACGACTATTATTCAGCCATCGACTAATCGTTGTGTTAAACCATGGCACCGCAACTAGCCGCGGCATCCTGCTAGCTATGGTTGAAAGTAGATTTATTTTTCTTTTTACCAGTAAAGTTAGCGCTTGTAATGATGCATCTATTTGATTTATGAAGAGGCTAATTAATTAATAAACCCCATTCCAGCAAGCATGTTATTTTTCTGACTCGAGTCTAACACGTATGAGCTACAAAAGAAGCCATCAGTTGTGACTCATTACTCTCAAACAGTTATTCTACATGAATTTGACGTGGTATATTTACCTGGTCTTGGCGCAGATAACCCAGCTTTATCTTGTATAAATTTACGTACTTTTGATGACAGATCCTGTGTATTTGAGATATTGTCACTAAACACAAAAACTCATGCAATTAAACATGTGTTATATAAATTTTATATGACACTAAACAAATGAAAGGTTAGCTCACAGTCGCTGAGCAGCATATCTAAATGAAGTTTTCTTTAATTTCTTGCGAACATCTGATAAGATCGACTCTTGTGCATATTTCCACCATGCTATTTGCCACCCCTTGAGCTTTCTTGAGATAGGATGGGACCAAGGTCGGTACCGGCCATACCTATGTTTATCCAGTGTATCAAAATCCTTTAATAGCACCATATAGCTATTAGTATCGGGATTTAAGTTCCCCGACTTTGTATATATGACAATTATAGTGACAGGATGGAAGTTTTTTCTATTTTGTTCTCTTAAAAAAAGAACAAATGAGAATGGTAGCAAATTCATCAGCGTGTTTGATGACCTATATCCTATGTGAACATGACTGGAGTACCCAAAAAAAATGCATGGTCCAGGAGAGTGAGTATATCTTGGGTGTGCAGCAAATTGCCAATGACTCTTCGAATGAAACAACTACTACACGACTTCATCTTTACTTGCATCTCCTAGGTTCATTTCAGAATTCAATAATCTCTACTATATAAAAAGTGTTATATATTAAGTCATTGCAGACTTTTCAAATTTTCCTCGACACCTAAAAAGAGTGTTAGTGTTACAAGTAAACTACTGCAACTTTGAAATTCTTATAAGTTGAGGAGATAATCAGCAAACGCATATCAACGTATATCAGGATTTTGGATCGTATTTCATGTGTGAGAGCAATTTTGCTTGAGGTATTTAGGAACGGATAAAAGGTTTGTTAATTTGAATTCTAAAGACTGATTCAAATCTACCGAATTTTTAACTTGGGTCAATATTGCTTTGATTTGGCCTTGGGGGTTAAAAACTTAAATACCTTAAACTTGGGTCTAGCTTAAAATAGTAATTGGGACCACCGATAAAGCAATTTATGAAACTAAATATTGATGAAATCATGATTATCTTATATAGTGGGGAGGGGAGTTCCATTTCTGATCCATAAGGATCTAAAGGTTTCTGTTTTAGTGTTTTCCCTTTCCTATTTTCTAATCCGGTCTGGGTCTGGGTCTGGCTCAAGGCACGAATACTTCCAGAATAGTAAACAACCCAAAGCCAACATATCATTCCAAGTTGCACCCATAAGTTCATTGGAGTGCTTCAGTCAACTTCAAACAGTCATTAGTTTGATGATGGTCATGGTTTAGCTTAAGTTCTAAAATATAAACAGCTTCAATGAAAACTCACACATCCCTGTCATCACAGGGGTTTATATGCATTATGCTATAGATCTTAGGATGGCCATGCAATACTGCCTTTATTGTCCCGTATGAGGAACATCCACGCAACCGTGAGTCTAATCAAAGAAATCAAACAGCACAAGTTAAGATACCTACTAGTAAAGAAGAGACTTACTTCTTCCTTAATTCACATGTGCATAAATAATCAGATAGAATCAACATCTGCTGCAGTATAACTTCATCCAATGAGATCGCCTAAAATGTGAAAGTGCAAGTAGTTGGATTAACCCGTTAAAGTACGACTATGCCGAATAGAACCATTGATAATCAAGCTGAACAACTAACCATGCTAGGCGATTCTGCATTTAAGGAGTATTGCGGACTATCGTCATCAGGCCCTACAGATCTATTGACCTGCAAAGAGAGGAAATTGGCTCTTTGAAATGGTACTTTACAGAAATTATTACTGTCAATAAATCCACACTGAAATAACTGGTCAATCCTTCCAATCATGGGAGAAAAGAAGAGCCATACATCTATTGAACATTATGCAGTACTGATAAAAATACAAGATACTTTCTACACTAAATTCTTCATATAAAGAGGAGATGATATAAGTTGAATTTGGCTGGAACATAGTGCTTTTGTATGCGAATAAGATAACTAGAACTAATATAAAAAAGAAACTAGCTATAGTTAGACTACGAAATTAAGAATATAGTGAACTGTCCTTACCACAAGAGAACCAGATAAATTGAAGGGAGCCAAAACATAATTGTATTTGTTTTCCTCGTTATTGCTGCCTTGAAGTTCAGACCTTCCAGCGTCTTCAATACACGTCAGACATTTGTCAACACTGAACATACTGAAAGTCAATTCTAAACCAGTAATTTCGATGGATTTATTTACAAGAACTCCCTTGACCCTCCCGCCAAATGAAGACCTGGAGAAGTTACCCATGGAAAGAATGAGGGACGCAAATGTGGCACAAATATGTAAGCCGTAATGATCTGTATACTAAGTTGTGTGCTTGAATTTATTACACCAAGAGAACAAGTGGAAGAAAATAACCAGTAAGTAAAAGAAAAACATGCAGAAGGCAAATGAAATTTCAAGTAAACAGGGTTTTAGGTTTGATAACTGATGTCACCTATTCAATGCATCAATGGTACTATAGAAGTTAACATACAAATTACATAATGATCGAGCCTAACATGACAACAGAAAGTTACAAATATTATGAGTACCCCATCATGTTGGATTTAGCAATTGTCAAACTGGAAAACCTTAAGCCAAAATCCATCTGTGCCTGCAAAACCAATGGAGTTTGATGGAAATATTAATTCGAATACAATACTTTTCAATGTAATTCAGCAAGATGCAATTGAATTTTGTTTAATCAGCAAGCTATAGTACGACAATGTAATGCCAATGCCATACAGTACTCTTTTGACCTGGGAAGTTAATATTGAACACATCTATCGGGGATACTAGGACTCAGTGGTAACAATATTCAAACTTTATAGACTTCCTATTCGCCTTAGGCAAGACAACGTATCTGAAAAGCATCCCACTCCATTTTGCACTGACAGAATAATAGGTTATAACCACTATCAGTCAAAAATCACATTTCCAGAATCACAGTTTCAGAAATCATGCAGTACAACCCCACCAAAAGATACCGCCACTACTCTGAGAAAGAGGGAGAGAGAAATGGGGATGTGGTGGAACATATATGATATAACACAGGATGTGCTGACATCTAATACAATTTAAGAGTCGAATGTCGTCCCTATTAAGTATTTGTCAATAAGCCACAGTGGACAGCGGCTTTCCAAGTATCAAAATTATTAACGGTAGTCAGCACCTCAAACACATCTTACTGCTTCCATGAACATTATTAAGGCATGAGTTTGAATGAAAGCATCAACTTATGGGTCTCTCACATCTGCCCCTCAGGACTGACATCCTGAACTTAATTGCTAAGTTACATAAATACCAGCAAGTTAGAAAGACGAGTAGGAATGGGATGATGATTTGTTGCTTACAAAAGTTTAAGAGTACAAGTGTGGCTGTGATAGTAGCTAAGCTACCGTCACTATTTATGAGTACGATGCGATTCGCATGAATAGATGTTTCGGAGTAACCTTATATAAAATACCCAAAGAAATTACTTATCAATGTGTAAGAAGTTGTTTGTTAAAATAAGATTGAAGTGTCTATAAAAAAAAGGGCTGAATTAATACACAAATTTTATTTGAAGATAAAGAGCACAATCTGCAAAGTGCTAAAATAGCACACATGGAATATTATCTTTATTTGAAATTTTAGACTACAAGCCCACAGATGTCCACATTCAGTCTTAGCATTTCACAATCACTCCAACCAACAAAATTAAAAGTCAAAGGTCCTACAGTTGATGTGAGCGTGAAAACTAAAATGAGACATAAGCCCAAAGAGCTTCCAGCTTACACTTCTAGAAATCTATTAGAGCAAATAGCTCTATGGGAAACTACAAGCTCAGATTTGTCATGTCTACCAAGAATATCAAAGATAGGAAAAAGGGAGAAAGCAGGTATCAACAAAACAGAGTCAGTGTCATTCCGATCTGATTAGCCAATAATTCCAACTATGAACCCCAATTTCCCCAAACACTTTGTTCGAGTAAGATATGGCATTTTCGAAATCCTGTCCGTTCCAAAGTTCTTAGGTATATCCCGATGACAATGTTCTTTTTGTTCATCTTGGTACAGTTTCTGATTGAGAATCACGTAGAGCTCCAAGTGGAAATGAGGCTACAGGTCAATACATGCCCTCCTTGGATCAGTGCCTACTCACTCACTGGCTTTATCCAAATATTTACGTAGTTATGTCCCACTGTCCTCTTTGTCAAATATAATATTTTAATAGGACAGGTGAAATTCACATTCACAAAGATGGTATTCCTATACCCAAAAAGTGAAATAAGACTAATTATAATGAGTAGCCATAACAAGATTAAAAATATATTACCGTATCACATTGTTCGTCACGGTACTGTATATGCACATTTCTTATGGACACTTGAACACCATCCAAAATCTGCAAAACATGGTTAACCAATGATGTAGATTCTAGTGTGTATTTGCAAATTGCACACGTGGTAATGTTTAGCTAAAAGCATTAACTTTCATTTTTATTCGTTCTTCTCTCCTTTTTAATATTTTCAATATTTTTAGAATGTTGGAAATGCTTTACCCAATTATGAACCTCGTACCTTTGCCAAAATGTAAGACTTGAATGATCGGCCAATCTGATTCCCTGTCAAACATGAATCCATAGCATAACAACAAAAATAAGGTGCAGAAACAGCCATAACTAACCGCTAAAGTCAGCATAGAGAGGCCAACCACTTAATTAGAGGTGCTAGCACATTCTATAAAGTTTAAGACAAGTACTGTCACTAAATGTAAACAACTTGTTGGATAACATAAAACGACACTAATTTGGTTAAAAAATACTACAAGAACTTATGGAGTGGCCTCATATATGGTACTTCCATTTTTCCTTGTACATAGTCGTCGTAAGTGATAGCAATGTCACTTTCCATTTATAGTCGAAATAATTTTGTGCTGAAAAAGTCAGCATCTGAAGATTCACAGGATATACTAGCTTCTTCTGTCATGATATGGGCTTCAATTCCTCTCACTACATTTTCTTGTTTGTTATACTGGGGGGTTAACCTTTAGCTAATAGTGAACAATGTCAACACTCACATATAACCATGTGTATGACTTATGAGATGAAAAAATATTAAATAACTATAACACCTGCATTAAACATAAAAAATATATATTTTACTACGTGATTTGTTGCAACACCGTCAAAATTATGCCAGTGCATTACCATACACTCGCCTAGACAACTTTGCTAGCTCTGCCGCAGCAAGATTGGCCTTCTTGCTTGCATACTCTCTCTTATCAACTGCATCAGAACTCCACTGTGGCAAAGTAAGAATTGCATTTTATAAATGTAGCATTTTAAAGTGAAAACATAATTGGCGGCTTAAAAAAATTACTAAATCATGAAGAGTCTTGAAATTTGAATACAATTAAATGATGTCGAAATAACCTCTGTGTCACTGCGCTGGCCAACACTAATGAACACATTCTCAAGGATAATGATGAAAGGATCCCAGCCAAGCTTTTTCCATGGAATCCTAATACAGAGCTTCCCAACATGACCTGTCAGGAACACAAAATTACGACATCAGCTTGCAAGACATGACCAAGATACCTCTTTCACTGGTAATCTTTTGATATCTAAGGAAAGAAGATACAACCACTGCCTACTGGTGTACGACACATCCTATGCAAGTTTTCATAATATTTGGAGTATCGGTTGATCCCTCCTCTAAGAGCATATGCACCATTGCATCAACTCATTGGGTTGGATTAAGAATCAATCCAGAAACACAATCCACTAATAGACCAACCCGCTGAATCGGATTGAAAATGATCGCTCGGACAAGGAGATGGTTTACGCCTTGGCCCAACTCTCGGTCCGGACTAATATTGTGACCTACCACTATTAATTACTTAACTTTCATATATATTAAGACATTTAATTAATTCTGTTTAATAATTTTGAAAATATATATAAATAGTAATTATTCCTCGGATGGATCCCATTGGTGCCTTACTAACTACTTCTCCTTTTCAAATATAGTATGTGTTTCTTAGGTTAACTTGTTATCTTACAAGAATGTGAATAATATTTTTATTCTGCTGTGATTCTACTATAAATGGTTCCACATTTCTGTACCTCAATTCATTAAGGGTGCCTCAAGAACCAGTTCTTATGCTTTTCAGCTCAAGGTTCAGTAGAAATTACATAAATTTCAGTCAAGAATAAAGAAACGGTCTGACATTAACAGCTACGTTTACATCATAATAATGGCATCTTAATTTTCCAGGAAAGAGCTTCTCTATTGCATTAGGTTCCTATGTCAGAATTATGGCTCACAACTCACTAGACATGAAGGCTGTTTGTGATATAAACCTCCAGTTAAGACATTCTGATCGAACATAACCACAGTAGTTAATGGTGGCTCTTTGGCCACTCTGACATAAGCTATTGTCATATATTGTTCCACGCAAATGGGCTTAAAAACTGCAAACATTTTGAAGTTGAAAATTCCAACATCCAGGAATGCCAACATAACAACCAAGCTGCATCAATAATAAATAACCTAAACTATAAAGCATACTGTAACTAATCAGTGAAAATACACGACATCTTAAGTGAGCATATTGTTTTACCTCGTTTCAATGCGAAAGGCAACTGAAGATGATCAAAAGCCTCGAGGTTTAGGTCAACATTCTCCAGCAGCACTTCCTCTGCATAACAAACAAACCGAAAGCAATCACGAAAAAATCAATTCCAAAGTCTAATTACTTTTAGTGAATTCAAACGGTTTCTCATCCAAAAAAGGACTCGACCAAAACATTGAAATGATATGCTGAAGTTGACGGAGTAGTGTACCGTTCCAGATAGTGATCTTGAGTTGTTCCTTCTGGAGGTTTTTGAAATATCGATTGAGATAGCCGAGAATCAACTGCCGAACGAGCCCTTCAAACATCGCACTCATATTCGTAAGACGATGAAGATGACGGAGGTCATCCGGTGACAACGAGTTTAGGGGTCCGGCAAACGACGGTAGTAGTTGATGGTTAAGGTCACTTAAGGGTTTCTTTCTCTCCACTCTTCGGTGGTCGATTGAACCGGTTTCGACGGTTCGGTTCAAAAACGAGGACTTACCAATTGAGGCTGGTTCGGTTCGGTGGCCTGGCTCGAAAGATTTTCGATCTTTTTACCACGGCCACTCTGGCTGATGAATTCACTCGTTTGGAGATTCAAAACGTGACAAATTACTTAACAATTAATGTGTGACTTCCAAAAAATTCCTAAAGATGATTCAGAACAATACAAAAAATTGCATAAGCAGCAACAATTGCATAACTGCGTTTAGGTGTCCAGTTGATATCTTTGGCATTAAGCATAAGCAGCAGCGTCTCATCCCACTCCTACAGCAGGTCCAGAGTCGTGCACAATATGAAAAATATAGCGTCACTTGCAGTTGCAGGTAACACAAACTGGGAGTTATATATGTCCTTCCATAAAGCTCCATCTAGATTAAGATGTACATGCACTTCTTCTCAAAAAGGTTTCTGATTCAAAGCAACCCATACTCTACTTCTGCGTAGGCTGCAAAGCCTTTTTCTATGACCTGGTTGGAAAAGCAACAGGACACTTTTTGCCACTTTGGTGTAATGCAAACTGGTGAACTGCATCCTGAATTCCAGCAAAGGTAACTAGGAACTCGGCAGCATCAGTTTGGCATAGTACCTTCTTAACTATCAGCTCCAGGGCTTTGAATCTTAGCTGATGAGCCTTAGAAATGACCTTTTCAATTTTCTTCAACTCGGATTGGATAGAAACCAATGGATCTGAGCAAGAGTGCTTGGCAATGGGTGAAAAGGGAAGGTGGAGAACACAAGTGGCTTGGATCTCTGTCATTTCTTCATCTATCACCGTCTCCTCGATTCGAATTTCCCGAATGAGCTCTGATAACAACCTCTCTACACCAAAGGAGTCTGACATTGATGAAGTGAATGAAAATGATCCAGATTTCAATTGTACACGAAGGAGGTCGAGGATGGCAGAGGGTCGCCAATCTCCGAACCAAGCTAAGGAAGCTAATTCTTGAGGTGGTGCCCATTGCGGCATGAGAAGCTGGGCCACATCCTTGAGACGGGATGGGATCATTGCTCTGTTGTAATGAGCATGATAGTGGTTAAGCTGCTCGTCAATCAGCTCTTCAAGTTCCCACCTTGCCCTGAGCTGTTTCTCTAGTCTGGCAGCTCTTGCCTTCTGTTCTTGTCTCCACATGCCACATTTCTCCCAAGAGAGTTCTTCACCTATGTTACACAGTAACGATCAACAAATAAGAACATGCAAAAACATAATAAGATGCATAGAATAACAATTTTGGCGACAACATACATCACAAGCAGTACACTGTTGCACTGAGAGGACAACATCCAATTAGTTAATGCGATATACAAGAATTGGTTAATCACATAAACGTGATTTCAAGTAAAACTACCATTCAATGAAAACCCAGGGTAAAGCTCACCACCACCACCAAATAAATTCTTCATCCACAACTATATTTGTCTGTGAAATAAGCAGCAGATACAACCAATTGAATTGAATAGCAGTAAACGAAGGCTTTTGCGACTACCACTCCCTCACACACAAAAGACAAAACTATCTACTGACTACCAATAGGATCCGATCATAAACCCACAAGTAACTTTGGCAGTTCATGAACTGTACTAGAATCCATTTCGTTCATGAAAAAAAAATCAAGCAATTCCACTCACCATTCAAATTTAAGCGGAAAAAAAAAGTAAAAAAGAGGACTGTTTAAGCTGCGTGATCGGATTTTGTGGAACTAGTACATCAAATTCTTTCTACATCACATGTGGACTGTGGTATGAGCATATAAACCAAAATTAGAATTAATTCACACTGGCAGCAACCAGTACAACAAGATACAATCATTCTCTCGTAGATTCTTTTGTATACTAAAAGAAATACAACTTTGTGTAATTCCTCATTACAAAGCTTACAACTCTTATTTCTCCAGAGTGTATACTTCGCCAATAATCAAAGAGAGCAAATAATTACCAGGAATATCCATATCCAACATCCAAACGTAAACCACGCCAGATTAAGAAAACTAGGGTTTGATAACTACCTTTCTTGACGGCGCCATCACGCTTGTGTAGCGTCAAGCACTGAACACGAGAAGCAACGTCATCCAAATAGTCGGATTCTCCAGCTTCCGATTGCGCCACCGCCGTCGCATCTTTCCTCGCCGGTTGATGCTCGTCGGAATGCCGTCGTCTAAATATTAAAGAAAATCAAAAAATGTAATCGAGAAGAGGAGGAGTGTGAAGAAAATGGAGAGCAGGAGGAATCAATCATACAGGAGAGATTGAGAGTAAGACGATGGTGGGCGCCTCATCTTCGTTTCTATCTCCCTTTCGATGCCTCAACGTTCTTGCTGATTTCCGTTGTTCGATTTTCCCGCCGTAAATTATCCCGGTACACGAAATGCCTCGTTGTATTAATTAGCGACCGCTGTTTCTCCGTTCACGATTTATATTTGAACCAGTTTTTTTTTCTTCCAAAAAACCATTAAATTTGATAATCGATCAAAAAAGTTTCGAAACTGATGAAAATTGAAATCAAATACGGAGTATAAATCAAGTTGATGTGATAAACTTTTGATTAGATTTTGTTTTACATTTCGGTTTTTTGGAAGTGAATAATGATTGCGCTTCGACTATTAGAAAAAGAGATTTTTTTTCCATTTGTTCCACATCTATGCTTTGCTACAAGTCTACAACTTGCAAACACCATAAAGTCCGCCATCAACAGTTGAAGCAATGAAGAAGTAAAAAGATTTGTAAACATAATTTGAGCTATTCGGGACACTAGCCCATTGCCTGTACATCAAACAGTCAACTTCTAGATTCTGCCGAATCTAGTTACATACACCATAATTTACTTCATACTGCCTGAAAAATGTAAACTCAGTAATGAATTCACGACCACCGCCACTTCACTGGTACAAAAGATACGACCCTGCACCAGAATTTATAGCGTGAATAGATCCAGTTGTCTTTTCACCTCAATCCCTCTAGATTTGAGGACCTCCAGCTCTTGTGGAACTTCTTCAGTGTTTACGTGGAGTCCACAGCTGATATATTAAAGTCCCAGGTTTGTAAAACCAAAAGAGCTTGGCTTCATTAAAAAATAATGTGGAATCAGAACTACTTATTGTCCATATTGGTTCATGAATCAGGATTGGGAACGCAAACCTTACCCATTAGTCAGATTTTAAAGCACTTATATCCATCCTCTGAGCTTGTCATGCCCTCTTCCCAGTCGCCCATTTTGCGGCCACCAAAAACTACCTGTTGAATTCCCAGATACCTGACAATAATAATGTATTAAAAGTCAAGCCTAAGTTTTGACAAGAACAGCCAACAGATGATGTGCTATGCAAGCACACATTGAATGAACAAGGAAGAATAGGATTACTAAATACCAATACACGGTTTATGCATTCAAGTTGATTAAATTACGTACTCGGAGCTCAAAACGGTCAAGCAGTTGAGAAGTACGTCAATTGCGAAAAAATCAGATGTACCAAGATCAACCCTGCCGCAAGGGTACATATAAGACCAACAAACATTAGACAAATAGATGAGACATCAAATGTTCAACACAAACTAAACTTTCAAGTATGGATACCAAATACGGCCCCAGTTGTCCTGGAATTCAACATCGCTGATATCGTGAAATGATGAAGGCATTAGATTAGAACCCTTATCCACGTCATAAAGAGGGTCGCAGTCCAACGATGAATTTGCTATCTGCCAAACCAAAGGATCACATAATTCAGTCGAGACTCGCTCAAACAAAGAGATAGGAAAAGATAAAGAATACGTGAAATAAATAAAAAATGTAACCTGAAGATTGGAAGAATTGAAAGCACCGAGACGACCCATAACATACCACGACTGAATAACCTGCAATTACTATTTGACCAATAAGCATACATATTTTGAAATCATTAACTTATAATTCTCGAAAAGAAAAGGAACAAAATTTATGCAGAAATCGATATACTTACACTACCAATAAGATCGACATCGCGGTCTGAAGGTGATCCATATAACTCAAACCAAATGTATGAATCTATAGGGTTAAAGCTGCCAAGAACAGAGAAGAGATGAGGAATAAAAACAGGAAACAATATTTATTTTGTTTCGCAAAAGAACAATTGAAACAACCAAAAGTCAGCACCAGATACCAAAACAAAAATGACACAATGAAAAGTAACTAAAGCACGATAATTACTCTCTGAAGCTGACTTTAAAGGCAAGAACCGAACCCGTCTTCTGCTTGCGAAAATCTTTACCTTTCGTTCGAACTCTTTCACTAACCTACAAGTAAATGGAAGTGTATGGATTCGGGTAAAAACATTCTTGTTATATACAAAAAAACAATGCTGACATCTTCATCATGCCACACTAAAAGGATAAGTCTATGCGTCAGAGAGATTTGATTGGTCAAGTAGAACTTTGCAAGCTAAATTTGGTGACATGAATGAAACAAGATAGGTTGGGGAAAGAGAATAACAAGGATACACACAGGGTAAGTATAAAGAACTGCATTTGAAAGAAGGCTAAGCTAAGAACAGCATCGTCCCAGTCCACTAGCCAAGTGACTGCCGTGACTCCAAATGACAAACCAGGACACCTTTAATTAACTCACCACAGTAGTTCACTTATTCCGATGCTTGCAACATCTAGTCACTGACTAACAGCTTTAGCGTCTATTAGTAACTCATTAACTTCTACAGCTACTTGTTTATCCAATTGGTTCCTCATCCAATTTTGATCAACTCGACAGCGGCACATCCATCCACTCTCAATTGGAGGAAAAAAATGCATTATTATCGAACCTAACCATGCCATATCTAACGAAATTGGATAGGTACCCGTTCTCTCATGAGGTCAGGGTTGCCAATGCTATCCCCAAGAACAGCTCTGAGCTCAGAATCATTCTTGCAGGCATCTTCCAGCACCCTAACAAAAAGTTCAAAAAAATTCAAAATTGAGAGATGATAAGGTAAATGAATCAAAAACCTAACAGAAGGAAACTCACTTGGCCCAAGAAGGATAGTTGTGGAGACGATCGTACTCACGTTTTCTCTTTTCATCTCGGATTTTAAGCAACCTCCGTTCCCTGGCGGTTGTTCCGGAGCCTTTGGCAGCCGCCTCGTTATTCGCGTCGTTTATAATAGATAAAGAAGCCGCCGTCTTCTTCTTTGTAGTGATGCGTGGAGCCGACACAGAGCTCGTCTGCAGCTTCATTGGGTTCCATAACGCATTGGAAGTGGAGCAGGAGAGGAGTAGCATCCCGTCCGTTATCGAGTTCATCTTCACTTATCGATTGCGCAACATGCTCTTATTCGTTCTCAAGGGTTTAAGAAATGCTATTCACCACAATTTCGGTATGCACTAACTATCGAGTCTCGACTCGCCGAAATTACCATACCAGTTTCAATTCCTTGTACTTTTCGGGAAAATTTTCCAATTTAAACAAAATTGGAATTTGCTTTTCAATTGTACAAATTCTTCAAATTCAATTTCCAAAATACACACCATATTTAAAGCGCTGTTGCTAAGGGCGACTAACACATAAAGCGCTCCTGGCAACAGCGCCTAATGCCCAGTGTCAAATTTATCTCGATAACATGCTCCGTCCTTAGCCTACGTGGCACTTTGACTTAGGCGCTGTTATGGACGGCGCTCAAAAATGCGAAGCACACATTTCAAGCGCTGTTGAGGACATCGCCTAACCTATTTTAGGACAGCTCCAAAAGTGAAGCATTTGCAGGAAACGCAGAGCTCTGCGGGAAACCATTACCGGTACTCTGCTTCATTCCTTCGACTCTTTCGATTCCTCCGGAGCTCAACTCGTCTACGCCTGCAATAGCTGCGATTCTGAAGATTATATCATCGGACCCGGCTCTGGAGGAGCCCGAAAATTCAGATGAGGCTCAGCCGCGAAGGCGGCATCCCATGGCGATTGTTGGAATTGTCGTCGGCATGGAAACTCTGCTCAAAGCTTCCGCCTACATGCTCGCCACCAGCAATTCGAGCATCGTTTACAAAACTGTGATGCAGAACGGAGATGCTTTTGCAAAACCATTTATACACCATATGGTGGCACCAACATCATACATGGATGACATTACCTGGCCACAATTGGTAGAGATGGACTTGGAGTATCATCAAGTGTCATCCCCAAATCTTCAAAAATCAAATGAATTAGTCTGTTGATGCAACTCAAACCAGAGCTGTGGGAGTGGTGGTGAATGGGATACTCAAAGGTTCGGTGGGGGTGGACGTGGTGGTGGACGTGACCGTGGCTGTGGTAATAGAAATGATGGTGATGGACGTGGCCGTGGCTGTGGCTGTGGGGGTGCTCAAAGGTGGGGGTACATGGGTGCTCAAAGGTGCATGGAGTGCTCAAAGTTTGCCGAAATTGATTTAAGGTTTAGGCGCTGTCCAGGACAGCGCATAAAGTTTGAGATGATTTGTTGGGCGCTGTCCTCAAGGGCGCCTTAAATTAAGTTGTCACATAGGTAGTGACTCAGCATTTCATAAGAGAAATACGACACTGAACATTAGCCGCAGTTGCTAACGGCGCCTAAATGATGGTGTGTATTTTGGAAATTGAATTTGGGTTGTCTCTACAATTGGAAAGAAAATTCGAATTTTGCTTAAAGTGGAAAAAATTTCTACTTTTCGTGGAATGTAAAAAAAATTGATTTCTAAAAAAAAGTCCGATGATATCATGGAAGTGGAACGATATATTTTCGTAAAAATACAAACAAAAAATAATTCTGGATATCATTTGCACGGATGTAGGGGTGGATCCATCAATTAAGATAGGATAAATTACAAAAATATTTCTTGGATTACCGCCTGATTTCAAATTAGGTATCAGACTTTTTCAATTTTTAATTTAGTGATTTTTATATCAATTCGCACATGTTTCAATCCTATTGATTATATCTCCAACCATGATAAAAATAAAGTTGACCAAATTTGTTAACCATAAAACCAAATTCATAAGTTTTCGACCTTAATTCCTCAAAAACACATCGAATTCGTTAACAAAATGTATGCAAGTTGATGCAAAGATCACTAAATTGAAAATTAAAAAAGTCTGGTACCCAATTTGAAAGCAGCCGGTAATCCAGGCTATGTTTTTGCAATTAACTTTAACTCAATAAGATAAGGGGGTGACAATCGAAAGTATATTGTATATATTTTAAAAAAAAATTAACACTGTTTTAATAAGTTCTACTACATTAAAATAAAGAATGTTTTATTGCCATCAAGGTGGTGGTTGAGTTGGTTGAGCATCTTCTCTTGTTTATTACAAGTCAAGACATATTATCTTCTGATTATTGGAAGTGTGATTAGTCTCATCTTTGATTTGGACTTGTGATTAATCCCGCTTAGGTGTGGATTTGTTGCCGAAAGAGGGGCAAATTGGCAGAAATGTCTGATGAGACTTGCGCTTCAGTTGTGGATATATGATGCCAAGAGACTTGGATTGGTGGTGGTGTCTCACGAGACCCGCGCTTCAATTTCTCAAAAATTGTACTAGATGATAGCTATGAGCTTACACGATCTTTTACTGAATCAATTGTACCCACCAATCAAAAAATAAAGAAAGTCTTATTTTCATATCATGAAAGTCATCTCTAGTAATATTCCACAGTCATTCTATTTTACTGGTGAAAAGCTCCTCTTCTTATTTCACGTTGAGCGCTAAAATCAGACACTTCTATATTCATTTTTCCGCAAAACACTTCATATTTTCAACTAATAAGATGTTGCATCCATCGTGTCTAAGCATTTGAAGAAGAGACTTTGAAGACGTAACAAGTGACATATCATTAAAAATATCTTGAGAGTAAGTTACAAAGCATTACAAAGGCATCTAGTAATGTCTGAAACTTCTCTCATCATATGCATAATAAAGACAAAGTAAAGGGAAGTCATCGTCTCTCATAAACTTAACTTGCCTCACCATGTTGACTATGAGTACATCCATCTGATTGATAACAAATAAAACTTCACATGTTGTCGTGGGTGACAAGTGTTACCCAGGGCCGGCCCGTCGGCTGGGCCAAAAGTGCAAAGGCACAGGGCCACCAAAATACTTGATTAATTTTTTTTTTGTTAACTTTCGTAAGAGTACAGAGAAGACGAAGAAGGGTTTGCGAATTGCGAAGCTCTCCTCAGCCCTCTCCCGCTCTCCGACCTCTCCTCACTCCTCAGAACTGGGTTCGATTTTCTCCTAACTGGACACAACTTTGGTACGTCGTGTTAGTTTTTCAGTTCATTTTCATCAAGGATCCTGTTATTCAGTGGTATCTGTCGATTTGGGTTGTTGAGTGATTTAGGGTTGAGAAATTTAGGGCTTATGGATGGATGTTATCTTTTCATCAAGATCGAATTTTTATTGCAAAGTAGAACAATTTCTATTATGTTTGAATGTTATCTCTGCTGAGGTGGTGTGCTGGTGTTTCTTTTTTTTGGATTCCATGCTAAACATGTTGCTGGTTAAGTGTTTGACTAAATGCGCCTGTGAAGCTTTCTTGTATCAGCATTCACTTTATTTTTTTTTTCTGATACTATACCTTGTTGTGTGCTGAGTATTTTAGAGGTAAAATGTAAATGTATCCTAGCTATGTCTCAGCAAGAAATGTAAATTTGTGAAAGAGCGTGTACCTTAGTTCATATGAAAAGCCATTTCACTTGAAGATGTCATCCTTTTTTTACTTTGGTGACAGTTGATTTTTTTTGATAAAAATTGTTGACGATGCAACATCTCTGCTGGTCATTGACATTGCTGAAGGGCTGCTGTGTTTGCAGATTGACATTGCTGAAGGGCTGCTGTGGTGTGTGACCTCTCCTCAATTCTGGGTAATCTCTCTTTCTTCGATTTTAGCTTTAATCATTGCATTAGTTTTGCAATTATTGAAAATCAATCCTTCCATCACAATCTGTTTTACTGCCACTTCAAATCTCTTCTTCTGATGTGGTTACTTAGGATTTAACTCATTTAAGAATCTAACTTGTGAACTGTCAACTATGTTTAATGTGATGAATTTTGAAAATGTTAGAATGGCTCGTACAAGAAAGCATGAATCGGGTAGTTCCAGACGCAAAAGAATAAAGGAACGAGACAAGTTTAGTCGAAGTCAATCAGGAGCTATGGACAAATTTGTTTTCAAGAAAGGGAAGGAGCACAATGGGAAGGACCTAGGGGGCCACATTTGATATCTCGCACAAGGCCTCCAAAGACAACGGGCTGGCCCTGGTGTTACCCCGACCAAATGTTGCTTCCGTCCCTAGACGGATGAGATTAAACCCGCCGTATGGATACCTTTTTTTTAAAACGAATATAAGTCACTTTTGACGAGTTATATATTTTTGATTTTTCGACAATGAATTATAAAGTACATGTACGTTGTAACGTATGAGTGCGGTTCAGGTAAAAACCACTATTATATATGAACACTAAAAACCGGATTTCAAGCTGACACGTGCCCAATTTCGTTGAAATCTCGGATATAACACGGAAGGGCATTATGGTCATTTCACATATCTCGGAATGATCAGACTTAAACAGCAATGATCATACTTAAACATCAATGATCAGACTTAAACAACAATGATCAGACTTAACTAGGAATGATCAGACTTAAAACCGCAATGATCAGACTTAAACAGCAATGATCGGACTTAAAATAGCAATGATCAGACTTAAAACAATAATGATCAAACTTAAAACATCAATGATCAGACTTAAACATCAATGATCAGACTTAAAACAGTAATGATCAGACTTAAACAGCAATGATCAGACTTAATAATCAGACTTAAAACAACAATGATCAAACTTAAAACAGCAATGATCACACTTAAACAGCAATGATCAGACCTAACTTGGAATGATCAGACTTAATAATCAGACTTAAAACAGCAATGATCAGATTTAAAACAGCAATGATCAGACTTAAACAGCAATGATCAGACTTAAACATCAATGATCAGACTTAAACAATGATAAGACTCAAACAGCAATGATCAGACTTAAAACAGCAATGATCAGACTTAAAACAACAATTTTTAGTATGATTATACTCTCGCATCTGTTATGTATTTTTAAATAAATCCGTTTTAATTTTTTTATTTACAAAAAGCATACCGAATTATAATGGATCAAAATAGACACGTGACAATATTTTATTAAATTTTTAATTTTTATTTATAATTATGATTTATATTTGATCCGTTTCCTATATATATATATATTATAAAAATGATGTGCACATACATTTGCTCTCTGATTTCCATATAGGAAAACTAAGATAATCGATTCTTCCGAATCACATAAGACAACGGCGACGCCGTTTGATGTACACGGTTTCTACCGAATAGTGATTTCTGAAGACACGGTCCGCGTCATGCTTTAGAATAAAAGTCGTCTTCATCTGTCATCTGATTGAAATCAGTCGATCAATCAAAATTCAAACCCTAAAATTCTCCCCAATTTCCCAATTCCGAATTTCTCAACAATCAAGGACGAATGGGGAACCAGGAGCGTCTGATGAATCAGATCATGGAGCTGAAATTCACGACGAAAGCGCTCCAGCGTCAGGCTAAAAAATGCGAGAAGGACGAGAAAACCGAGAAGCTCAAGGTCAAAAAAGCCATCGAGAAAGGCAACATGGACGGCGCAAGGATCTACGCCGAGAACGCGATCCGCAAGCGCAACGAGCAGATGAACTACCTCCGTCTCTCCTCCAGGCTCGATGCCGTCGTCGCTCGTCTCGACACCCAGGCTAAGATGTCCAACATCACTAAATCCATGGGATCGATTGTTAAGTCGTTGGAGTCTTCGCTTAACACTGGAAATATGCAGAAGATGAGTGAGACTATGGATCAGTTTGAGAAGCAGTTTGTTAATATGGAAGTACAAGCTGAGTTTATGGAGAGCTCCATGGCTGGATCGACTTCTTTGTCGACTCCTGAGGGTGAGGTGAATAGCTTGATGCAACAGGTGGCTGATAATTATGGCTTGGAGTTTTCTACTGGACTTCCACAGCCTGCGGGACATTCCATTGCTGCTCCAGCCCAGGCTGAGAAGGTGGATGAGGATGATCTCTCCAGGAGACTTGCCGAGCTCAAGGCAAGAGGCTAATCAAGGTATGGAATGATGAGGAATCTTCCAGAAAAGTGTTCCTTATTGATATAAACAGCGTACCATGCCTGATGTTTAATTATGGATTGGTGTGTATATGGTTTTTCTTTTCCGTTGGATTCATCTATGCTGAAAACTCATATTGTCAAGTTGGAAACTCTTATTAACTGATGCTTCCATTTTCTGTTTGCTATATCTGAATGAACATCTCATCTTACTGAAGATGGTGTAGTGGTAGAATCTATAAATAATTTGGATTCTCCTGAACAACAGCGGTGCGGTGGTACTGGTATCAATACTTTCTTGATCAATATATAAAGTAGCATATGTGCTTAAAACCCCACATTACTTGTTGGGGGACTCTTATTAATTGATGTTTGCTATTTCTGCTTCCTTATATTGAAATGAGTGTTTGGTTTTTTCTGAAGAGGGTGTGGTGGTAGAATACTAGAATCTAAAGTTATCCGGATATTTGAGTGTCCTAATGCGTTCTCCTGAACGAGAGGGCTGTTAGTTTTTCAAACAGTAGGAACTGCTTGGTATAGACAAAAAGACTGCAATTTATGGTTCAGATGACATTATAGATTCTTAATCACTATACGATCTAACATTTGCGTGTAATGAGGATGGTAAGGCTAATGTCCTTTTGGAATTATGCGAGTTTTCGCCTTTGTAGCCTTAGAAGAAGGTAATCTAGGATGAGAAAAGCCGTAACTTCTTTGTAGCTTTAGAAGAAGGTCATGATGGATGAGAAATACCGTAGCTGCTTTGTAGCCTTAGAAGAAAGTCATATTCGAAGAGAAAACCCCGCAAACTGCGAAGATTTTAATCAGGGAAATCTCGAATCAAGTGTTATCTGACTTGAGCATGTACATGGCATTCTAGGACAAGGTTTTTTGTGGTTTAGTGTATTTGTTTTCCAGATTTTTTATGAGCATCTCCAAGAAATGTTAACAATTACGCTATGAAAGCGGTGCTGAGGGTTGCCTTAATCTCCAATTAGCTTTGTGTTAGGATCGTGGTTAGATAGTCAAAGACTTAAGTTCAAATAGTCAGAGACTTTAACTAAGTTCGGGACTGTTAGGAACCTAACTTAGTATGCAGGTAATTACTCTAATTAATTACACAGCGGAATAAACTTTAAATAGCTTTTATTACTATTTAAACTGTACACTCAATGGTACAAAACTTTTGCCTATTCAGTATAAATCTAACTCAGATTTACACAAGCAATCTGACTACTTCCCTGACCGTCTCGTTGACGTCTTCGTAGTCTTGGCACGTCCTTCACTTTCCGGCACCGATCAAGAACAGCTTGATCACACGAATATCACCTTGCACAGCTTGCTTGATATTCTCACTTGGAAAGCTCTCGAGTGTATGTGGATGCGCGCACGGTTCTGAAGAGATGATCTTCCTTATATAGGTTCTTCAGCAACCGTCAGGTAACTGCCACAGATCATGGCTTGCAACTGCCAACCCATGATCTCCTTGACTTGTAGTGGGGACGTGCTATCACTCCATGATGTGTTTGACTCCCACTGCCAACTGCCTTGACTTCAACTGCTCTTGTTGACCTCAACTGTTCAACCGCTTCGTTGACTTGACCAATACTCTGGTTCTTGATTACTCGGAGACTTCCGCAGGTACTGGATTCCAGCATCACGTCCTTGATTGCTCCAGTAGGTTCCTGACTAACAGAAACTCACGTAAACCATTAAACCGGTTTGTCAATCATCAAAAACTTGTGAGGCCAATGCCTCAACAATTTCCCCCTTTTTGATGATGACAAACCCTTAGGAGATAAATACCGAAGATGCACTTAATAGATGTAAAACATGCACACATCATGGATTGAGAACATATTCTCCTTGGGAACATATTCCCCCTAAGTCCCTACACACTCAGAAACTTTATAAACATCCTATTAAGTCATACTTATGCATAGGTATTTCTAGTCATTTTTACTCGGGAACGTCAGATTGTATTCCCCCTCAGGTGATACTTCTACCCTTCCCCCTTTTGACATCATCAAAGAAGAGTTAGTCAACATACTCAGCATTCAAAAACAGGAGTAGAATTTTGACATTCAGTGAAATTAATAATGGCATGCATAAACTTCAAAGATAAACTAGATAGTCATAGCAAGCAGAGTGAACACACGTTTTATCACTCAAAAAGAAAAGGGAAATATGAAGGTTTGGTAAACAAGGATTGGGAAATCCTATAGTTGGAACTGATCTCAGCATTCTCATAGTCAAAAAGAGATCACCCCTGGAACTGAAGAACTTCATGTCCTTTCAGCGAGAAGTAGAAGTGCATCCTGCACTTCGATCATTGCATCCTTCATTTCCCTGACCTCTGCTGTTAGAGCCCTCAGGTCTCTTCTCATATCCAAAATCCCTTTCTCCAGAAGATCCCACTTCTTATGGCTATAATCTTCAGTCTCATCCTCATCCTCTTCTTCAATCTGCTGCAGAACTGGTTTGGCTTTTTGCTTGGGTTCTTGAACAGGAGCCTTGATCCATCCTTCCACATCGTCTTTGATCAAATGCATTTTCCTGAAGACTTCTGGATCAAAGGTCTTAACAATCTGCTCCTCTTCATCAGAGAGTACTTCATACAAATTGTGTTTCTGAAGGACCTTCTTTATCACCCTTGAATATCCGATCTGAGTCAGGGTCTTCAGATGATCCAACTGGTGGATGATCAACTTGGGTAAGTTGATCTTTTCTCCCCTCAGCAGCCTATCCAAAACCAGCAAGTCCTGATGTTGAACATACGACGGCTTTACTCCTCTTTGCATGAAATTGCTCACTAGCAATTTATGCAGGATTCTGACTGTCGGATCCATGGACTGAGTGCTTAACCCCAAGCCTTTCTCAGCTGATTCCAGTTTACAGATTCTTTTCACCAAATCCTTCTTAGCTCCAAATTTCTTAGGCCATACACTAGATGTGCAGTAGTAGTCAAATCCTTCATGAGTCAACCCCAATATCTCTGCTAGCTCAGTGCTTGACAGCGTGAATTTGTTTCCCCTGAAGTTCACAGCAAGTGTTGGTACACTTCCATTAATTAACTTCAGATTTTTGTAGAAGTCTTCCACTGCTTCAGGACATACGAAATCCTGCTTGTCGCATATTTTCTCCCATCCTTGAGCTTTCAGCAGATCAAGCACCTCAGTCAAGTCTTCTCTATTCAGAAACTCTTCTGAGCATTCCATCTCCATCAAAATCTGTTTTTCAGAGACCGACTTCTTAGGCTTCTTTGCAGAGGGCATAGGGGCGGTTTCCTCTTTGACAGCCAGCTTTCTCTTCCCAGCTCCTCTTGGAGGTAGTGTCCTCAGGGGTAAAACCTTCTTTGGCCTTTTAGATACCTTTAGAGATGATTCCACTATCTCACAGTCCATATCATCTGAACCTTCAGATTTGTTGAACTTGGCAATCTTGCCCAATGCCACCAGCTTGTCCAGTGTTTGTGTTCCAGCAGATATTTCCTCGCCAACTGAGGGTTCAAAACCATCTATTTCATTGTTCCAGTATTCGGAATCGCATGATTCTTCAACCCCTTCTGGGTTCCTCATTGGGACAGCCTCTATGATTTCAACTTCCTCTTCTTCTGCACCAACCAGACCGGGACCACACATGCATCCACCTTCCTTTACCTCTTCAATCACAACATCAGATCCCACACCATTAACAATTCCTGAGACATCTATTCTATCCCTTTCACCAACACTCCACATTCCAGCACAGAAATCAATAAACCTTACAGATTTATGATTAAAGATTGAAACTTGGAGATTCGACTTACTTGGCTTGAGTAGCTCGGCTACCTCCTTTGGGACAGTGTATCGAACACCCAGGATGATAAGTGTCACTAACTGATTTTCTGAGGCGTCGACGATGCTGCTGTTTGAGTTGGAGGCCATCGGAACTTGACAGTGAATTTTTCGCCGACTTTAGAGATTATGATTTTTCGAATTTAGGGTTTCCTTTTCGCAGTAGAGAGTGGTGAGAGACGGACGGACTTCAAATCTCCTTTAAAAACAGAATCCCGTTGAGATCTGCAATAACTTCTCATCCACGTATCTGCGAGAAAACTGTCCGACTTCCAAGGCATAAAGTTCTGAACTGTCTTATCTCATAACTGCTGTCACTCATTCCCTTCATCCATCAGATACCTCGGAGAGTTCTTTAGTCACTGAGACTTCAATCTTGACTGAGGGAATACCAGACCAGTTCCTTGACTACGGATTTAAGACAAGGGACATTGTGGTGGGTCGGCTTACCATAAGGGTGTATAGTGTAAAATCACCACAATTCAACACTCAAGCTCACACATATATATATAATCAATCATGTCCAGCAATTGTATTGAATATGTCATCAAGTTCATATGGTATATATTAGGACAGGTGGTCTCATAACTTCCTTCATGGGGCGATTGGCAACAAGATCCGGAAGTTATGTCAGGCATCAAGAAATGAAGTGTTCAGCAATGCATGTATTATATCAGATTTAGCAAAGAAGTAATATCACGCACATTACCAGCTTCTCAGGGACTTCAAATATTCACTCATGTAGTTGACTGCTGTGCATGTTAAATATTCTATCTTCTAGTCAATCATTGAGAGAAGTTTAGAAGTACCTCACTGTGGGCTCATCAATCCAAGTTCCATTCTGAGCTTTTCAAAAGCGTCCTTGTGTAGAGACTTGGTAAATATATCGGCTACCTGATCTTCACTTCTGCAGAAGTTAATGGAGACAAGTTCCTTTTCTACACAGTCTCTAAGAAAATGATGCTTAATTTCTATGTGCTTAGACTTACCGTGTTGAACAGGGTTTTTAGCAATACTAATCGCACTAGTATTGTCACAGAAAATTGGAACTTGATCAAAATGTAAATCGAAATCACTTAGCTGATTCCGAAGCCAAAGTATCTGAGCACAGCACGCTGCTGCTGCAATGTACTCCGCTTCTGCAGTTGATAACGCCACCGAGTTCTGCTTTTTTGATCCCCAGGAGACTAAGCAGGACCCAAGGAATTGAGCCATTCCAGACGTGGACTTTCTGTCAGTCCTATCTCCTGCGAAGTCTGCGTCTGTGTAGCCTTCCAGTCTGAGGGACTTCACCCTTGGATACCACAGGATCAACTTCTCCGTACCCTTCAGGTATCTGAGTATGCGCTTCACTGCCTTTACGTGCGACTCTCTTGGTTCGGCCTGGAACCTGGCACACTGACAGACACTAAACATGATGTCAGGTCTTGAGGCAGTCAAATAAAGTAACGAACCTATCATCCCTCGATAGATCGTTGCATCTGTCTTCGGTGATCCATCATCCTTCACCAGGGACTCGTTCGGAGAACTCGGAGTGTTCACATGCTTGGAACATCCCAATCCGTACTTCTTCACGACTTCACTCAGGTACTTCTGTTGTGAAATCTCCGTACCATTCTCCAGCTGCCTAACTTGAATACCAAGAAAGAAGGTCAGCTCCCCTACCATGCTCATTTCGAACTCGTTCTCCATGAGTTTTGTGAAAGACTTCACAAGCTCGTCACTTGTGGATCCGAAGACTATGTCGTCCACATATACCTGCACAATAAGTAGGTGTTTATTAGTCCTCAAGACAAATAAAGTCTTATCTACCTTACCTCGCTCATATCCGTGAGCCAGCAGGTATTCCGACAGGCGCTCGTACCACGCCCTTGGTGCTTGTTTTAAACCATAGACGGCCTTGTCAAGGACATACACCCAGTCCTGACGATCTGGATCCTCAAATCCCGGAGGTTGTTCCACGAATATTTCCTCCTTGAGATATCCGTTCAGAAACGCCGTTTTGACATCCATTTGATGAAGCTTAAAACCAAGCTGCACTGAGTACGCTATCAACAACCTGATAGCCTCTAGTCTTGCCACAGGCGCGAAGGTCTCTTCATAGTCAATGCCTTCCTGCTGTGAGTATCCTTTCACCACAAGTCTGGCCTTGTTCCTGACCACTTCTCCCTTGGGATTCAGCTTGTTCTTCAGGATCCAGCGGGTGCCAATGACCTTACGTTTTTCTGGCCTAGGAACAAGTCTCCAAACCTTATTCCTCTCAAACTGATGCAACTCATCTTGCATTGCTTGAATCCAGTCTGAGTCTTTCAGTCCTTCTTGGATTGTCTTCGGCTCAATCAACGACACGAAGGCATTCATGACAGTTTCCCCCTGAACAGCAGCATAACAGACGTAATCGCGAAGTGCACTACTCGGCCGCCTGACTCGAGTACTTCTCCTTAACTCAGTGACTTCCTGAGTCTCTTGGTTTTCCTCGGGTTCATCATCAGCCTCAGCAACTTCATGAACTTGTTCGTTCCCTTCAGCTTCCTGCTCTGGTTCCGCGATATCAGAAACTTGCACATTGACTTGCTCAGGTATTTCCAGATTATCTGGAACATCTTGTCCAGGTGTTTCCAGATTCTCTGGAACATCTGCTGTTGGATCATCCCTCGGACGAATTAGCTCAAATCCTTCATCATTATCAGCAACCTGAACATCAGGAACATGTCCAGAATCCTTTCCCATGGATTCTTCATCGAAGATGACATGTACGCTTTCCTCAATCAGCTTGGTCCTCTTATTGAATACTTTGTAGGCCTTACTATGCAGGGCATATCCTACGAAAATTCCTTCATCACTTCTTGGATCAAACTTCCCTTGCTGATTTTTCCCGTTGTTGTGGACGTAGCACTTACTGCCAAAAACTCGAAGATGCGAGATGTTAGGTGTCCGACCATTCAGCAACTCGTACGGAGTCTTATTGAGAGTAGGCCTCAGATAACAACGGTTGAGGACGTAGCAGGCTGAATTCATTGCCTCTGCCCAGAAACTTCTTGCCAACCTGCTTTCTATCAGCATCGTTCTGGTCATGTCCTCCAGAGTTCGATTCTTCCTCTCAACTACCCCGTTTTGCTGTGGAGTCCTCGGCGCTGAGAAATTGTGATCAATTCCTTGATCACTGCAGAACTCTGTAAACTGTCCATTCTCGAACTCAGTACCATGATCCGATCTGATACTCTTCACCTTGAGACTGAATTTTCTTTCAGCGAGTTTCACCCACGTCTTGAAGCAGTCAAAGACTTCGTCCTTTGACCTGATGAAGATCACCCACGTATATCTAGAATAATCATCAACTAACACGTACACATATCGATTACCTTGTCGTGACTGAACTCTCATCGGTCCACATAAATCCATGTGTACTAAGTCAAATGCTCTTGACGTACTGATTGCATTCTTTGAGTGGAAGGATCCTCTAGACTACTTTCCTTGCGTGCAAGCACTGCAGACATGATCAGGTACCTCACTGATCTTTGGTAATCCAATTACCAAGTTCTGATTCTGCAACCTTTTCAACAATCTGAAGTTTACGTGTCCCAACCGACGATGCCACATCTCGGTTTCATCAGCTCTGGACGACAGACACAAGTATTCTTCTGGATCAAATGACGAATCCACAAAATAAACTCTGTCAGCACATCTCCCACGTAGAAGAACCTGACCTGTGGAGACACACTCAATTGAGCAATCATCAGCTGTAAAAACCATCTTGTTTTTACCTCCACGGCACAACTGTGAAACACTTAACAGATTAAACTTCAACCCATGAACAAAACTAACATTATCAACACTTACCTTACGTGATAACTGTACCTTACCTGATCCGATGACCTGACACTTACTTTCATTTCCGAAAGTTATGGAGCCACCAGAATGATGTCGTAGAGAGGAGAACTGGTTCATCTTCCCGGTCATATGACCTGAGCATGCACTATCTATAAGCCATGAACTTGTTCCTCTCTCGACCTGCACATAAACAATCAGGTTTTAGGAACCCAAACAAGCTTAGCCTTTTTGGGTTGAGATGAAGATTTAATATTAGAAGCATGAATTTTTGAAACTGCCAGTGAGTGAGATACATCCTTAACCACTCTGGAACTTGACGAGTCATTCCCTGCTCCAGCTTTCCTTCTGCTCTTGACTTCTGAGGAAGTTCCAGACTTGGAGCTTGACTTCCCTGACGATTTCTTCGAAGTGTTTTTCCATCCTTTACAGTTTCTCTGACTGTGTCCCTCCTTCCCACAGTAGAAGCAGACCTTTTGCTTCCTGAAGTCTATGTCCTTTGACTCGGAGACCTTCTTTTTCTGTTTCCCGAAGTCAATTGGAATAGGACTTTTCTTCCGATTGAGTTTCTCCCAGATGTGAAACCCCTTTCCATAGGTTTTGCTATCATCTAAATCAACCTTCTGTTTGGGAGTAGGACTCTGTTGAATCTGTCTGTGCACAGGTTTGGCAATGGTCACTTCCCCATATCCGAGACCTGACTTGGTCTTCGACTTATGCTTCTCCTTTCCTTTCGGAGAGTCATAGAACTGATCATCTGAGCCAACAACCCTTTTACCTTCTGCCTTCTCTAGTCTCCTAACTTTTAAGGACAGTTGATGGTTTTCCTCAAACATCGACTTCATCTGTTTGTCTTGATCAGCCACAATTCCATTCAGTTCCTCAGCCTTGAGAATCAGTTTCTTGATCATTGCAATGCACTGAGATCGAGAGTAGTAACCTGAATGTGAATCACTAGGACTACAATCTGTAGATGATTCATTGGAGTACGTCTTCTTAGATGAGGAGGTGGACGACAACGTCTCTGATTCTGATGTACTTCCTTTAGCCATCAGACACACATTTCTTCTCAGATCACCCATGTTGTTGTCTTCGTCCGAGTCTCCCCAGGCGAACATGGCTTTCTTACCTTTGTCATCCTTCTTCTCATTCTGCTCAGCCCGAGCCTCATCATTTTTCAGTTTATAGCAGTCCTTCCTGTAATGACCTTTCTTTTTGCAGTAAAAACATTCCACGTCCTTCTGGTTGTTTTTGTTGCTGGACTTCCGGCCTGAGTTCTTGTCATCAGTGACTCTGTGGGCCTTTGACATTACTTCACGTTCCTCATTCTGTGAGGATTCCTTTCCTTTGTTTCTGCCGAAGTCTTTTCCTCTGAACTTCTGGTATCTGGAATTTTCTCCAACTAATGCAACTTGTCGAGCAGCCTTCTGAGGTTCTCGACTCTCCATTTTAACATCATCAATGGTTTTGTTACTGACCAGTGCAGCAACAAGTTCCTCCAATGAGCTCTCCTTGGTGCTCGGCAAAGCAGCCAATGTCCTTGAGATGTCGTCCCATTCTGGACTCAACCCCTGCATGAACCTATGGGTAATCTCCCAGTTCTTGTACCTTCTCCCAAGGTTGTTGAGTGTCCCCAGACAGTCTTGGAATCTGGAGTGGTACTCGTGCAGTGGCTCGTTCTTCACTTGTCTCAGTTTATTGAACTCTGTTTGAACCGCCAAGATTCTGTTTCTCTTCACGTCCTTCGACCCTTCATATATCTTCTTTAGAGAGTCCCAGATGTCGCTTGGATCCTTGTACTAAATGACCTTCTTCAGATCTCCAGGTTCCAGAGCGTTGTGAAGAACCCGCAATGCCCTTGCATTCTTCTCGAGTTTCTTGTAGTCCTCCGTGGTGTACATGACTCTTGGCTTGAGTTCTGTTGCACTTCCTTCCATGTAGACATACTGTTGACCCTGTTCAATAATCTGCCAGACCTCCCCGTCATACGCCATGACGTGGGCTTCAAATCTGGTCGCCCAAGTCTCATACTCGCCCGGCTTGAGCTTTGGAGGATTTGAGATTGAATCTCCTGACATTCCTGCAATTCTAACCAAAAATCTAAAACCTTGAAGCTCTGATACCAAATGTTAGGATCGTGGTTAGATAGTCAAAGACTTAAGTTCAAATAGTCAGAGACTTTAACTAAGTTCGGGACTGTTAGGAACCTAACTTAGTATGCAGGTAATTACTCTAATTAATTACACAGCGGAATAAACTTTAAATAGCTTTTATTACTATTTAAACTGTACACTCAATGGTACAAAACTTTTGCCTATTCAGTATAAATCTAACTCAGATTTACACAAGCAATCTGACTACTTCCCTGACCGTCTCGTCGACGTCTTCGTAGTCTTGGCACGTCCTTCACTTTCCGGCACCGATCAAGAACAGCTTGATCACACGAATATCACCTTGCACAGCTTGCTTGATATTCTCACTTGGAAAGCTCTCGAGTGTATGTGGATGCGCGCACGGTTCTGAAGAGATGATCTTCCTTATATAGGTTCTTCAGCAACCGTCAGGTAACTGCCACAGATCATGGCTTGCAACTGCCAACCCATGATCTCCTTGACTTGTAGTGGGGACGTGCTATCACTCCATGATGTGTTTGACTCCCACTGCCAACTGCCTTGACTTCAACTGCTCTTGTTGACCTCAACTGTTCAACCGCTTCGTTGACTTGACCAATACTCTGGTTCTTGATTACTCGGAGACTTCCGCAGGTACTGGATTCCAGCATCACGTCCTTGATTGCTCCAGTAGGTTCCTGACTAACAGAAACTCACGTAAACCATTAAACCGGTTTGTCAATCATCAAAAACTTGTGAGGCCAATGCCTCAACACTTTGTATATACATTGTAGCTCATAGAAGGTGCTGCCACCTGCCAAAAGTCAGTTGAATGCCTTGAAGTAGCCATTTGGCTCCCTACAAGATTAGGGTGTTAGGGGTATATCACTATGAGCGTGGAGCATCCCCAGTTGACCAAACTGTTGTTCGATCAGTCTGTCCACAGAGCCTCCCTGATTGTGCTGCACTTTCAACAAACATGGATATTCTGAAAGGTTCAACAAACATTGACACTGCCTGTAACAAAGAAGAAAAACACCCACAGGCCACAACGGGACATGCCTGGTGCTACTAGAGTATATACTGGACACGACTACAGGACTCGAGTCTCATTTACATTCCAAAAGGAATGGAAAGCATCCAAACCCTAATGACCCGAATTATATCAGTGAGTGAAACAAGCCCGTATAGCAAACCAGTATTGTCAATGACCCAAACACGATGCACATGTTCAGACACAGCCTTCTCAACTACTTCACCAAGGCTCGAGTTAACAGTACACGCAACCAGTCTCAATGCTGGAGTTGTCGATATGCCAGTCTTCCTCGCAAGCTCTTCAGTAAACTCATGCACGCTCCCCTTCAACCACGACTGTAGCTGAGCTATAGAACACCCCTTGAGATCCGTCGCTGAAAATGTCCCTGTCAGCTTCCTCCCTCTCCCCTGAAAAAACATCGTTAGGTTTCACATCTTACACTACAAAGATCAAATCTGAAGTTTTAGGGAAGACTAGAATTTACAAAAACTAGTTGCTTCGTATCCTCATCAGGATGGCCCGACGCTTCAATTATCGGAACCGCAGCAAGAGAGCCAGCCCTCATGCACCTGATAGCCTCAATGACAGAGGTTTTGTTAGTCACTGCAAAGACATTTTCAGTAACAGCCCCCAACTGCCCCACAGGCTGGGACAAAACCTCCTCCAACTGACTAGCATTTTCCTTCAAAAATTTCAGCACATCCATCTGAGTTATCATTTGATAACTTGATGCAGATTCGACCAGCTCAACCCCTGATACCTTCTCCATCTGCCCGTCCACCGGGACTAGCGCCCTGTGGATTCCTTTGCTGAACACCTCCATACAATCAAGTATGCTGCCAACTCAAAAACATCAACAATCATTTAAGATCCAGTAGCTGTTCTTATAAAGTTAAGGATTTGAGCAACAGAGTCACATATTTACAGTTTTAGTTTGAAATTGTCCAATTCTTACATAGTAATTTCTATTTTTCAAAAAAAAAAAAGCCAAGGCCAACCAGCTAATCGCACATTACAATTTATTTTTCTAGATTAGCTTATTTACTTTGGTAATTATTATTGTCAATAGTGAGATAATCACAAAGCCGTAAAAGATCCGGTGCACGACATCAAATACTCCGAGTATCAAAACAACATTATTTTCATAAAAACGAATTATTTCGATTGATTTTTATTTTTTTGTAAATGTAACACCGTCTTGACCAAAATGACTGTCGTTTTGATAATCACAGCATTTTGTTGCATCACCGGATCCGTATTTGTTGTCTAAAGCTGTTGAAACTTACCTTGTGTTGGGGCTGAGAGTCCACAAGCTGAGACTCTCAAGACAGTGACCAATAACAGAAGACACCTGAACAGACATCTTCTGATCAAGATCAGCAGCAGCAGAGGAGGAAGACTCATCATCTTCATCAACATCCCCAGCAATATGAGCCAGTATGTCCAGCATAGTAATCATCCCAATATAATGTTTCCTTACAACCCCACTCTGCTTATCAGACTCCAAAATCATAGAACCACCAGCTCCAATCCATTGTCCCGGCGGAGCCGCCACCGGAACCGCCACCACTCTGTTCGCCACCAAAGCGTTGAGCGTGTGGGACAGAGTGGCTGTGTACGGTACTTCCACTAGTCGCCTCTTTTCACCTGTTAAGTCCTTCACTTTCATGCCTCTCATCGGGTCTGTGTGTTGTTGTTCTTGCTGCTGCATTTTTGGATATTCACTGATTGATCTCTCTCTGACTGCTGTCTAACGTATTTATTTTTAGGAAAAGTTTTGTTGCACTATAGTTAAATTTAAATACTCTGTCAAAATTATGTGCGAGTATCCAAGAAAAAGATCTCGTTTTATTATGTTAGTATAAATTTTTGTTTGAATTTAAAAATAGATTAGTTATAAAATTAATTTTTTTTATAAAAAATATAAGTAAATCGTAGCCAATCTTGTTGACGAATGAATTATATTTTTTTTTTATTTTTCGACAATGAACTATAAATCGATTTTAATGAATTTTATTGTTTGTACCAAAAATTAATATTGTACATGATCTTAACCCTAAATCAAAATATTAATTTCCGGATGCTGTCTAAGGTTTATAGACCGTAACTAATTGTTGAAAGTATCAAAATAATTGTAAATAATGATATCATTTTATTATTTACGGTAATTAACTGGGAAGCACGGAATATGAATTATTTATGTATGCTTTTATTTTGTGCATATCCTGTTTGTTGATAACTGCGTGCGTGTCCTGGCAGGATGTGTACGTGTCCTGTTTTGTCACTCGATTGGTGGCTGCTGGCTGAGTGCCCCATGTTTTGAATTTACTTAAAGAATTGTAAAATGGGTGAGAGGATAAGATCGGTGATTAGTTTAGTAGTATTAACCAAATGAAACAATGTTGTCGGTATTGAGATTCAAACACCTGGTCTGGTCATAGCTAAACAATTTCAGATTTTTATTTTAAATACTAATCAGCTATTGAAATATGTTTCCAATTTGTTGATTTTGTGTACTCACTACTCGGTCATTGACAATCACACTTTTATAGTTAACGTGTTTTAGACTAAAAATTGTTACAATGCATACACATTATTGAACTTTAGTTGGGCTCCACATGCATGTCCGTCAAAGAAACTACGTACTGAGTAAAAAATTTTGTTTTCGATTCTAGATTTACATTAATACATTTTGGACATGTTATATGAGAGCATTTTTATTCGGGTACATACACAGGGACAGAATCAGAATTGAAAATTGCATATGAACAGAGTACTTAACACTTAACTTAACAAGCCCTAATAAAAAAAAAGAATTGGAAATTGCCTAGGTCTAATTTTTTTTTTCCTGAGGTTATAGGTAGAATTACTTGGACAATGTATGAAATTTTTACAAAAAAGTTTCAAAAACTACACTTTGAAATTATATTAAAAAAATATATGTCACCAAAACACCCCTTAATAGCTCCGCCACTAGATACATATGAATCACTAAATTTTGGATTATGGATCATGAAAGGTACCAATCTGGATTGATACTTGAATCGTCCGTTGAAGTACGGATCTGAACACACATCTATCTTGAAAACTCACGAGCAAATACGCACCTCCACGCATCCATGAAGACTGGCGAAGCAAGTAACACTTACGGATCAACAGGACACAACACTTCCACACAAGTGAGGCACAAAACTTTCGCGGAGGAGGAACAACAAGCCCACATCGAGGCCGGATGTGAACACTTCCATGAGAAAGGGACAACGCTTCCACGCATACAGGATGAGAAACACTCCTCCACAAAAGTGGGGAGAATTATGTTATTTGGGAGAGTCGAACTCTTGTCCTTTTGACATAGCGTCAAGAGTTCAAACCACTCGACCAAATCCACTTTCACTAAACTGAGCAAATTGAAAGTAAATTTTTCAAAATGAATAATTTGGAAAAATTTAATTTAATTCTAGCAAATTGAAAAATTTTCAGGAATGAACACATCAATCAAATTTCCATTAAAAATGTGTTCATATAAACGGCAATCATGTAAGTATAATCTCAATATATGTAGATTAATTTCTTGAATCTTATTTATTAAATGAAAGACTAAAGATACATTCTTAATCTTCATTTAAAATGTGATATTCATATGATTTCCTAATAATATACTGTTCATGTTGACTATTATATAAAATAATAAAAATATTCTCGAAAAAATCGAATGGGATATATTTCCTAACATTTTTTTTTGTTGAGTATGTATGGTTTTTCTTTGTGCTTCTACCATTTTCCTGATCACTACAAATTGTTGATTTTTTTCCGTCTCAAAATTTCATCACTCAAACGTCACCAGACATGCCGACGGAAAATAATCCGTTATTTTTCCGGAAAAATTCCGTCAACAAAAAAATACCGTTGTATTTCCGTCAACAATTTTTAGTTACCTTTCATTGAATATTTAAAAAAATTCCATCAATATTCCATCACATTTCCGTCGACGTTGACGGAAATTTGATGGAATATTGACGGAACATAATTGACGATGATTCTATCTGATAAAAAAATTAAATTGCCCAATTCCCTCCACATTCCATCACCATTCCGTCACCTGTAAATGGTAGAAATATTTTTCATTTTTTCCGTCTCATTTCCGTCACTATTCCATCTCCAAAAAACATTTTTAATTTGCCACCATTTTTAATCATTTTTAAAACCAGACAATCATTTTTAAAAACAGACCATTAGACAGCGTTTGTTTACAAGCGCTGTCTAAAATAGTCATAAGACAGCGCTTGTAACCAAACACTGTCATTTTTGTAATTTGCCACCATTTTAAATCATTTTTAAAACCACACGCAACCATTTTTAATTATTTTTAAAAACAGACCATTAGACAGCGTTTGGTTACAAGCGCTGTCTAAAATAGACATAAGACAGCGCTTGTAACCAAACACTGTCTAATGGTCTGTTTTAGACAGCGCTTGTAACCAAACGCTGTCTAATGCTCTATTTTAGACATCGCTTGTAACCAAACGCTGTCTAATGTTCTATTTTAGACAGCGCTTGTAACCAAATGCTGTGTAATGGTCTATTTTTAAAAATGATTAAAAATGGTTGCGTCTGGTTTTAAAAAAATGATTAAAAATGGTGAGCGGGATTGATGAAAAAATGACGGAATATTGATGGAAAAATATTATTTAATTTGAGCGGGATTTCAGACGTTTGGACAAAAATTTCGCTTAACGCGGGATTTCAGACGTTTTGAAAAATGTTAATTGAAGTGCGCGACTGCCACTCCTTTAAGTATGTTCTGCCTTCTCTACTTTTAGTGAGATTGGAGTTGATTTAACTACAAGAAGCGATCAATATCATTGACATCAAGTAACAAACACAGGCTATTGGTTCAAGCAGTGGTTCCTGTTCAAAGGGCTTCTCGTTAGCTTTTGAGGTTGCTGCTAGGAGTAAAGAAGGGGATCACCAGACATGTTTTCGAGGTTGCTGCTAGGAGTAAGAAGATGTTATGTGCAGAGACTGAGATTCAGCAGGATGAGTATAAGAAGAAAATACTTCTGATGACCACACTCTCCAGTCCAGTCTACATTCCTCTCACCTCAAAAATTTGCTCAGCAGACCAGCCATTAGAATTATCTTGCTCACACTGAGGAACATATGAACATGTATTTTATTATCCGTACATTTATTATTAATAAAAATATGTTGTTATTTTAACAATCGTTCTGTATTTTATTATTAATACATTTACTTTTGAAATCTGTCTTTTAAAATTAAAAATGCAATTCACATGCAAAAAAATTAAATTATAAATGCATTTACTATTAAAAATGCCCCCAATTAATATTTATATTTGTGAAGACAATATTGGTGACGGAATTGTGTTGGAATAATGACGGAAAATTTGATGACGGAATTTAGCGGGAATTGAGATGGAAAATATTGGTGACGGAATTTTGTGGGAATTTAGATGAAACATATGGGTGACGGAATTTTGTGGGAATAAAGACGGAAAATATAGATGACGGAATTTTGTGGGAATTTAGACGAAGAATAACTACGGAAAGAGGCCGGACTTGTGACGGAATTTTGGGTGACGGAATTTAGACGGAATAGTGATATAAAATTGACGGAATTAAACGACGAAATGATGACGGAAAAGTTTTACCGTCGGGAAAATTTCCGTCATCGACTTCGTTGCAGGAACGTTGACGAAAATTCAACTTTTTCCGTCACCATTCCGGCATTTTATTGATGTCGGAAATTTTTCCAAAATTAGTAGTGGATGTTTAATAACACCTTTCAATAATCACATTGACTAACTATGGAAAACTTGCTGGTTGAATAATTTGACTACAGTTTATGAATTGTATGCACTTTATCATTTTTTTTAATTATTCGACATTGTTTGACGATTTAATTTTCTAATTTCGTTAGTGAAATGCTCTAAAATTAATTAGTATCTTCTTATAATGTGAAAATAAAATAAAATGTGTGAAATTGATTTTACTTTATTTCATAGCTCATCTTCATTTCAAACGTGTATTTTTTAATAAAATTAATTTTTTTGGATAATTAATATTATTTTAAATTTACGTGCACTATTAATCATTTATCAAATTTAAGTATAAATAGAGATCTATTATGTTAAAATAACACACAACACATTCCCAACATCAAGAGAAAAATAGTGTTCCAAAGGCGTACATAAAGGAAAAAAATGGAGAGCGAGCGCATCGGTTCATACACATTTCTTTTGATAGTTTTGATTTTCGGATTCACGATCGAAAGTTCCGACGCTAAATTTGGCAAATGTTATGCCAAATGTGTATTGAGTTGTACACTAAATAGCTTTACTCCTCTCACTTGTGCTGTAACATGCGTTCCCAAATGTTTATTTCATATTAGATCTTTGGCGGTTGATCATGATGATGCTCAACAATGTACTTTGGGATGTGTTAGATCCAAATGTGCAGCTATCAGTCCAAAAGGTAACTCGAACAAGTTTTTGAATTTTTATAATTTTCTAGTGATCTAATCAAATGGAGACTGATTATTTTTTTATGTTTTCTCTTTACAGATACCGAAAGTGTTGAGAACTGTTCTCGCACATGCCTCGGAGGATGCATTATATAGACACGACGAATCAGATTAACAACTTACGTTGCTTAAAGGAAGTTCATAATATAAATAATTTATCTAAATTGAATTATCTTTTATTTATGCATTTTTATAGAAAGTACGTAATTCTTACCTTAGTAAGGCTAGAGGTATGAATGCTCAAACATAATTCTCCAACCCTTGTACTAGTTTACATTATGACAAAAAAGAATTAAAAATTATTTATTTAGAATTGAGCACTTTGACTCTATCTGATTTTATGGTTATTTGGTTGATTATTTACAATTTAAAACATATTGATGTTAAGAAATATTGAAATAATTTTCAAAAATATAATAACATCTCATGAACAAGACCATAACTTCGCATAAATTCTAAATTTTCATATAAAATGAGATTTTTACCTGAACCACTGCGGACAGAGGTGGTTCTAGGGGCTTCCCGGACCCTCTCACTTTTCAACAATTTTTTTTATGATTATAATGTTATGTTAAAAATGTCGGAAATATTTTATCAAACAATATACCTCCGGTCGCTATTTTTGTGAACTTAACCTCTGAATTTTATCTTGGAGTAAACATGAAAGTTATAGAACATTCAATTAGCTTTCTAAATTTATATAAATTATCTAAAACGGATACGTGATGACGTCTTTATGAACTTCAGAAGGTTGGGTCAGAACCCCACAATTTTAGAAAAATTTTGATCAATTTGGCCGCTTTTTTTTATCAATTTAACCTCAGAATTTTATCTTTGAGTATACGTGAAAGTTATAGAACGTTCAATTAGCTTTCTATCCATACATGGATCATCTTTAATGGACACCGGATGACGCCTCTATGAGCTTCAGAAGTTTGGCTCAAATCCCCCCAATTTCAGCATATTTCAATTACTCATCTATCTTTGGTCGTGATTTTTATCAGCTTAACCTCCAAATTTCATCTTCAATTAAGCATGAAAGTTATGGAACATTCAATTAGCTTTATATCCATACATGATCATCTTCGACGGACACCGGATGACGCCTCTATGAGCTTCAGAAGGTTGGTTGATCATTATCAAACTTCAAGCATATAGGTGCTGTTCTTTTGAACTTAATTTAGCTGGAATTTTATTGTCCCGAACTTAATTAAACGGTACTGAACTTAACTAAATTGTACTGAACTTAATTAAACTGTATTGAACTTTATTAAACTATACTGAACTTAATTAAACTGTATCAAAATTTATTTAACGTTACTAAACTGTACTGAACTTAATTTACTGTATCGAATTTAATTTAACTTAACTTTACTGAACTTAATTTGTTGAAATTGAAAAATTATATATATGTATAGTATATTTATATATGTGTGTATTTGTCACCATTTTTTCAAAAAGATAAAATTATATAATTCATTAATTAACTTGCTCAAAAAAGTTTCATCATTTTTTCAAACACATAAATATATATGTATTTTTTCTTTTTTTTTTAAATTATACAGCTAAAAAATTGCGTGAAGCCCTCATACATCTTTGGAAGAAGTACCTCCGAAGATGAATAGCAGCTTGTATTCATCTTATTTTAAGGTAAATATTATGAAAAAAAATTGTCACTATGTTTTCATCGGCAAATTATTATGTTTATTGTGTTTAGGATTGTATTGGAGCATTGGATGGCACTCATATTCAAGCAAGTTTGGCAGATGACAAAGGAAATTAATATCGAGGTCGCAAAGGAACAAAAACTTGGAATGTTCTTGCTTGTTGCTCGTTCGACATGATTTTTACATATGTCCATGTTGGGTGGGAAGGAAGTGTTAATGATCAGACAGTTTGGACTGATGCATTTACTCAATCAAAATATTGTTTTCCACATCCGCCTCTAAGTGAAATTTAACATTAGTAGTTTATTTGTAACCACTAATTTAATTTAATTGTAATTAATATCATTTATTATTTTACAGGAAAGTATTATTTGGTTGACTCTGGCTATCCAAATACAATTGGTTATCTGACACCTTATAAAGATAAAAGAGTTCGATAACATATGCCAACGTTTCGTAACGGTGATCAACCTACCTGAGTATATGAAAAATTCAACTATCGACACTCATCTTTACGAACCACCATTGAAAGAGCATTTGGCATCTTAAAGAAATCATGGAAGATACTCAAAGTCATGCCTCAAGTATCTGATGAGCGCCAAAGTGATAAAATTACAGCTACATTTACTATGCACAACTTCATTCGCATTCAAAAATTTTCAATACCCATTTTAGCTAATGAGACCGTGCTGGGAAGAGCAGATTCAAATTTATTTGATCAACAACGAAAAGAGCAGATGAATCAAGTACGCGACATGATATCGTTTCAAATTATTGTGGATTGTCCAGATGATGTAGTGGAAATGAACATGGATGAAGATGATGATATGTAAAATTACACTTGAATGCCATTGTACGTTCCCATGTAAAAAATATATTGTATTCATATGTTTATTTCCACATGTTCTTTTAATTCATATCAAGTGCAACAAAGTTTACTTCCATTTTTAAACGGATGCAATAGTTTCCAAAGAGGTGTGGACACAAACTTGAAAAACCGTTAGATCATATATGTCTTATGCTTTTCTAAAAATTATTTAAAAAATTAAAAATAAATTAAAATTTTGAATAATAGGGTTGGAAACTATAAAAAAAACTAAATTGACTTGAAAAAAATTATATTATATTTTTTTAACAAAAATCAATTTAAATATATTTAACTGTACTGAACTTCATTAAACTGTATTGAACTTAGGCCATGTCCATTTGGCATTGTTTTTGTGTTGTCTAAGTTAAGTTAAGTTACTTTCATGCACCCTAAGTTACTTTAAGTTACTATAAGTTACTTTCAGTTACTATACGTTAATACAAGTCATCATACTATTCATCAAACCATCGTCATACTATTCAACATATGAACATACCATCAGCATACTATTCATCATACCATCAACATACTATTCATCATACCATCATCATACTATTCATCATACCATCATCATACTATTCATCATACCATCATCATATCATCATGTTACTATTCATCTTACCATTAGCATACTATTCATCAACATCTTACTAGGGAGGTCAAGAATGTTGGGAAACCCGAGACTTACACAGTGAAGGTGACAGCGCCGGGTGGAGTGTCGGTCATTGTCAAGACGACGAGTCTGAAGTTTGACAAAGATAGTGAGGTGAAGAAGTTTAGTGTGAGTGTGAAGGCTGTGGGTAAGCTGTCTGATGAGCCGTATTTATACGACTCATCGAGTCAACAAATCCCACTTATTTCAGCACTTTATTAGGCAAACAGTGACTTCTTAGTGTTGTTTTGCATTTCAAGTGATTTGGAAGCTGTAGGAGGAATCGCACTTAAAAGACGGCATTTGGAGCCAAAAACATCACAAGGAGTTCTAGACCGGCCTTTACACATTTGAAATGAGGAATGCCCGAGGAAATTCGAGGAATGCCCGAGGAAAACCAGCCAGTGCCCAAGGAGCCCGAGCCGCGTCCCAGGCCGTATCCCAGCGTCTCACGCCGCGTCCCAGCGTCCCAGGCCAGTGTCCCAGCGCCCAGGTAGCGTCCCAGCGCCCAGGTCGCGTCCCAGCGCCCAGGCCGCGTCCCAGCGCCCAGGCCGCGTCCCAGCGCCTGTGCCGAGCCCGTTACTGTAGCAGCCGGCCACGACCAGGTTCCGGCCAGAGTCCGACAAAAGCAGCTCGAGCACTCGACTTCAATTCACATAAAGATGCCAGAACGCTATCTCGGAGGTCAAGAACGCTTAGTCGAAATTCCGGCCAAGTACCAAGCCCGTTCAGGCCACTTTCGACCATCTCAGGCCAAAGCTGGCCCAAGTAAGGAATTCAGCTTGATTTCGACGTATTTCATCATATTAAGCCGAGCCACATCAACGACAGCCAAGCCGAGTCCAAGGCCAAGCCAAGCCGAGCCAAGCCGCCCAAGGCCAAGCCAAACTGAGCAAAACCGGGCCTAGCCGAGCCAATTCAAGGGCCAAATCTCGGCTCGTCCTATCACTTGGGGCATGTTGGTTTTAGAAGACCTTGGAAGATTCTGGAAGGTTCTGGAAGTCGAGATCTCCAAGTAAACTTGCTGGCCAAGTTTGCTTAAAGATCAAGCTAAAGGATAATTTTAGGAAACCTTTCCTAAATCTACTTGGTTTGACCGACTTTTGGGGGATTCCTTTGGAAACTGCCTATGTGGACCAACTTTTGGGCAGAATCCTTAGAAATCGGCCAGCCCTAATCCCCTCTATAAATAGAGCCTCGCGTGGAGAGTTTGAAATCATCCCAAAACCGAGAGCCTCATTCCTCATCCGAGCTCTCACCTCCTCCTCTCGGTCCGCGCTTGCTCTGACGTTCCTCAGCCCTTCCGGCCCGGTTCTTCACTCCTTCGGCAATAGAGAAGCACACTCTCTCATTTATTTTTGTCTTTATGTCTATGTCTAGCTAAGCCGTTTATTCGGGCTAGGGTTTCAATTATTGTGACGAATGTTTTGAGATTCCATGCTTAATACTATTCTTGCATTCTACTAGTTCTTGTGCACATTAATTTCGGTTTGAATTGCACGGTTAAGTGGAGACCCGAAACGGTAAAGCTTAACCGAGCAATCCATACCCTATATTTACTACTTATTTGATACTGACCCTTTAGAATAAGTAGTCGCACTAAACCTAATATAACATGACCAGGAGTATTAGGTTTGCTAGAACTAGAATTCTATAACCTGACCAGGAGTAGATTGTGACGTAGTGACTTGAAACGGTCCTACCTTAGGTTATAACCTGACCCGGAGTAACCACACTTAAGAACGCAGAATTATATACTTAGAAATCGAGGATAAACTAAGTCACAATTAGAACCCCTAGCCTGAATACTCTTCTCTGATTGACATCTCTTGCTTGTTTCCTATTCTTGCACTGTTTCCTAAATTGCTCAAAACCCAATTGTTTCCTTTTTACAGAACAACAAGTAACCATCTAGCTCCCTAGGGTTCGACCCTTGCTTGCCGCTGTACTAACCCATAGCCAAGAGCATGGAAATTATAAATTTAGATTTGCAGGTACCGATGACGACCTGTCAAATTTTGGCGCCGTTGCCGGGGAGCTACGCACGGTGAAGTTGTTCTTTTTGTTTTTATTATTATTATTTTTCTGTTTTTTTAAATTTAGTTTTGCTTTATGGTTCGCTATGTCTTCCTATTACGGAAGAGAGCCTTAGAACGACAAGGAGTTTTCCCCACCATCCCTCCAACTTGAAGTCCGCGAGAAGATCATCAACCTTGAGCAATCCCGGGATGAAACATTGGATGAGTGCTTGTCGTACTTTGATTCCATTGTGACGAGCTGCCCGCACCATGGATTCACAAACTTCTATCTTCTTCAAAGGTTTCTTGGTGGGATGATGCCACATGAGTGGAATAGGCTTAATGATGCTGCGGCAGGAGGCTCAGTGAATAGTTTAACCATGTCCGATCTGTGGGACTTGATAGAAGATATGGCAGAATGCTCGAAACAAGATCAGGCCAAGCGGCTCGAAGAACTGGCCAACATGGTGCACCAAATTCAGGCCGAACTGGCCAACACGACTCACAAGCCGATGGTCATCAAAGAAGAGCTTACAATGGAGCCCACGAAGCCGACAGAAGATGAGGACCCATGGTTGACTGAAGAAGAGCTCAATTCAGATTACCCCGGGCATTTAGAAGAAGACGGCCCACTGGTGCCTGAAGAAGAGCCGGCCGAGCCACTCGAATCGGACTTCATTACCGAGCTGCCCGAGACAGTCCCGGTGCTCGCTACCGAAATGCCCGAGACGTGCCCAGACTTCATTGCCGATCTAGCCGAGACATGCCCGGTCCTTACTATCAGACCTCACTACCGAAGCGGCCGAGGAAATCAAGACATGCCCGATGACGGGCGTCGTTGTACCCGTCAAAAATAATATTTTTTTTATCTCCGACTAGCAAGTGGTAAGTCGGGTCGTATCCACAGAGATCGGTGTGAGAATCTGTTTCACTAAGTACAAGAGTAACAATGGGGGGTAAATTTCGAACAAGTCAATTAAAAACGCAAGTATCAAAACACGATCTATTATCAATAGAGAAACCATCACACAAATTTGAGTATCAAATGTCAAAGAACAGTGCAAGCTAGAACTTTTGATTGTGATGCAAGACTAAATCATTGACCAATTCGTTTTGATTTCTAATGTTCTACAACTTAGAGCTCCTCGCTAGGTTGCACTCTCCGTTCTTATTCTAGTACTTAATCTCGCGCTAGCGATAATCAAGATTGCTTGAACAATAAACAAGTTGTCCTAGGGTGTCAATCCTAGTGGTATATTACTCGTATCCTAGTTTACTATCCCCGCTAGGTTGCTAGTAAACATGACAATTGGAATCAACAAACTAACAAAAGCTCCCCCGCTAGGGTTCCACTCTTGCTAGCATATCAAATCCATGAATATTGCATAGTAATATAGCGCAAAACATAGAAATTCAATAAAAGTCTCAAGTCAATACATCAAATTATCAAGTTCTAGCCTACACAAATGAGTTTAGCTACACATCGAAATGCAATACATCATAAATTTTGTAATGGAATAAAAAGAAAGTACTGATGTTGAATTCTCCTCCAAAAGTGTATCTCCAATCCTCCTAGCCTCTGTCTTTTTCAATCCTTTTTACTGCCAAAGTTGGCTCAGCCAACACTTTCTCTTCTCTCTGTCGTGTGTCTTCAAACCACACCCAAGTCTCACCAAAATCACACGGCCAAAAAGACACGGGCCAAAGAAGACAAGTGTTTCTTCCCCTTTCTCTCCTTATTATCTTCTCTTTTTCCTGGAGAAATCGAGAGCCAGCCGCCTCTCCTCTGTCTCCTCAAATTTTGCCTATTTTTATCCGGAGATTGCAAATCCAAAATAAGGAATTTTGACTGACAGGTGTCATCCGCGGACATCTCTTGCTTTATTATCCGCGGACGTCTTAACATTTATGGAAATGCAGAAGACCTCCGCTCCCTTAATCCTAGAGACCTCTGCGGTTTGCACTGACTCAGACTTCAAGCACTTTTGACTTCATTCCTTCGACGCAAAATATCTTCTAACAGGCTCTCTTTAGCCGATATTCCTTCCATGATCTCCGAATGCACCTAAGAATGAAAACTACACACATGTAGTGAAATAATATACATGCAAACACTAAGAGACGGGGTTTTAACATATAAAATAGTCGTACAACTACGACTTATCACCCGGTCCTCATTGGCGAGCTTGCCGAGAAAGGCCCGGACCTTGTGGCTAAAGTACCCCAACTTAACCCTTCATTTTCCATGTAAATCACATCCACCGAAGATCATGCAATCAATGATGATGCGGTGCAAGGCGAATTAGAGGTAACGCATGAGCTAGAAAAGCCAACAATGGAGCTCTCACTCGCCACAAGCCAACAAAGCAGCCCGGAAAACTCACTCGTTTTGAGACAACCATTCATCCCTTCCACAAAGAGAAGGATTGGCATGGGCATATGCTTGATGTCGCCTATGATTGATGGCAAGATACTGGACTTCCATGATCGCGAGGATTCCGACCGTCCGTACATGAGGAAGCGGTTGAGACTTGGCACATTTGAGTGGACACCCAGATGGAGAGGCACGAGATGACAATCAGATGAAACGACGCATGAGATTAAGCCAGTGGCTATGAGCAAAGTGTCCTCGCCAGCTTGGAAGGATATAAAGGCAAACCCGCCTGATCAATGGAGAACAAAACTGCGCACGCCACTCATTGAGCACTTGGGGAAGATCGAAGGGCTCGCTGAGACAAAGTATGACCTCACACGCCCATGTGATCCTAACTTGTGACCCCTAACATGAGGTACCATCGAGCCAACGACGTAAAACAAAGGCGCTCGCAGGGAGGCAGCCCGACATTACTTTTCTGTCTATTTACTTATTTTGTTTTATGTTTTATTTGAGTTTTGAGTCCATTCATCACATTGTACTTGGGAAAGAAGCTGATTTTCATGCAGGGAATAGATACACTTCATGCGTTCGCATGGGCACCTGCTGGCTGGAAGTGCGGGCTCGCAGAGCCATTTGTGCGAGCGCACAAGGATTTCATGCCACTGGTCGATTTTGTGCGAACGCACAAGAAGAGTTGTGCAAACGCACAAGGTCTCAGCACAACACCATACAAGAACGTAGAGCCAGGAGTGCGATCGCATAGGAAGTTCATGCCACTGGTCGAGATTGTGCGATCGCACAAGGTGATCCATGCGAGCGCATGACCGGGCTTCGACGAGAAGCACCAAGCCGCGCCCGAATTTTTTTTCGGACCTCGTCCGAGTCTAACCAGCCAATGACCGACACCCAAGGGGAGTATTGTTCGAACCCTTTCTCTACTTTTCCATGTTATTTGCATGCATTGTGTGTCTAGAGTCTAAGTCGTGCCGTGAGGACACGACTTTATTCAAAAGTGTGGGGTGGGAGAGTCAGTCATCGAGTCAACACGTTTACTTTCTTGCACCTTGCATAGAGTCAGCACGTTTCCCAAAATTTAAAAAAAATTTGTACATGTTTCTTCTCTAATTCCTAGATTTGCGGTATTGAATGTTGATGATGTGAAATAGATAGAGCCGATTACATGCATGTCTTTGGTAAAATTAGAATTGTGTGATTACATGTGGACTTAACCCATTACGTGCCTTTGTACGTTGAGATAAACAGGGATGTGGAGTTGATAGAAACGTCCTAGAGAGACCTGACAGAACATTCAAAGGACCGAATTCGAGTTATATGGTTATGTGGATTTCGTGGAGGCTAGCACTTTGAGACGACATGGTTAAGAGTCTGCTCCGCCACTGCGGTCTTTATGCGGTTCGGTGGGACGGGAATACATGACACCGTCCAAACTGTAGTCTAAGTAGCCAGGAAAATAGACGAGCGACCCTCGACTTGACTCGCGTCAAAAGGACGAGGATGAGTGAGAGAAAGTAGGTACGAGCAGTTCACAATCCGTATCAAAAAGAGACAAAATAATTCCATTGTGAAGTTTTACACGCAAAAAAAGTGAAGTACCCCAATGATACATCAAAAGCCAAGTCACTACAAAGCTGTCCAAAAAGAACTCAAGCACCTTGAAGCTCGAATCAATCACGTGCAAGAAAAAGCAATGAAGTGTAACCATATAGCAAGAGTTCAGAACCGAGGGTGCAGTTCATGGGTCTAAAAAGGACTATCTCCCAGGCATCCGAATTGATTTGCATCTCGGCTCAAAGGTAACACGTATCAATTACTTTCATGTTTGAGCATAAGACTTTTAGTAACGAGATGCGCATGGAAAAGTGAAGTCTAAATTAGCGAGTCATACTCATGTAGCAATATCTAGGATGTCGAAGTATTTGTGATGTTTGCAAGTTTATTTCCTCTTATGACCTAGTCCTTGTTCGGGACGAACACGTTTAAATGTGGGGTAGTTTGATGAGCCGTATTTATACGACTCATGGAGTCAACAAATCCCACTTATTTCAGCACTTTATTATGCAAACAGTTACTTCTTAGTGTTGTTTTGCATTTCAGGTGATTTGGAAGCTCTAGGAGGAATCGCACTTAACAGACGACATTTGGAGCCAAAAACATCACAAGGAGTTCTAGACCGGCCTTTACACATTTGAAATGAGGAATGCCCAAGGAAATTTGAGGAACGCCCGAGGAAAACAGGCCAGTGCCCGAGGAGCCCGAGCCGCGTCCCAGCATCCCAGGCCGCGTCCCAGTGCCTCAGGCTGCGTCCCAGCGCCCAGGCAGCGTCCCAGCGCCCAGGCCGCGTCCCAGCGCTTGTGCCGAGCCCGTTACTGTAGCAGCCGGCCACGACCAGGTTCCGGCTAGAGTCCGGCAAAAGCAGCTCGAGCACTCGACTTCAATTCACATAAGGATGCCAAAACGCTATCCCGGAGGTCAAGAACGCTCAGTCGAAATTCCGGCCAAGTACCGAGCCCGTTCAGGCCACTTTCGGCCATCTCAGGCCAAAGCTGGCAAAGCAAGGAACTCAGCTTGATTTCGACGTATTTCATCATATTAAGCCGAGCCACATCAACGACAACCAAGCCGAGTCCAAGGCCAAGCCAAGCCGAGCCAAGCCGCTCAAGGCCAAGCCAAACCGAGCAAAATCGGGCCTAGCCGAGCCAATTCAAGGGCCAAATCTCGGCTCGTCCTATCACTTGGGGCATGTCGGTTTTAGAAGACCCTGGAAGATTCTGGAAGGTTCTGGAAGTCGTGATCTCCAAGTAAACTTGCTGGCCAAGTTTGCTTAAAGATCAAGCCAAAGGATAATTTTAGGAAACCTTTTCTAAATCTACTTGGTTTGACCAACTTTTGAGGGATTCCTTAGGAAACTACCTATATGGACCGACTTTTGGGCAGAATCCTTAGGAATCGGCCAGCCCTAATCCCCTCTATAAATAGAGCCTCATGTGGAGAGTTTGAAATCATCCCAAAACCGAGAGCCTCATTCCTCATCCGATCTCTCACCTCCTCCTCTCGGTCCGCGCTTGCTCCGACTTTCCTCAGCCCTTCCGGCCCGGTTCTTCACTCCTTCGGCAATAGAGAAGCACACTCTCTCCTTTATTTTTGTCTTTATGTCTATGTCTACTTAAGCCCTTTATTCGGGCTAGGGTTTCAATTATTGTGACGAATGTTTTGAGATTCCATGCTTAATACTATTCTTGCATTCTACTAGTTCTTGTGCACATTAATTTCGGTTTGAATTGCAAGGTTAAGTGGAGACCCGAAACGGTAAAGCTTAACCGAGCAATCCATACCCTATATTTACTACTTATTTGATACTAACCCTTTAGAATAAGTAGTCGCACTAAACCTAATATAACCGGGCCAGGAGTATTAGGTTTGCTAGAACTAGAATTCTATAACCTGACCAGAAGTAGATTGTGGCGTAGTGACTTGAAACGGTCCTACCTTAGGTTATAACCTGACCCGGAGTAACCACACTTAAGAACGCGGAATTAGATACTTAGAAATGGAGGATAAACTAAGTCACAATTAGAACCCCTAGCCTAAATACTCTTCTCTGATTGACATCTCTCGCTTGTTTCCTATTCTTGCACTGTTTCCTAAATTGCTCAAAACCCAATTGTTTCCTTTTTTACAAAACAACAAGTAACCATCTAGCTCCTTAGAGTTCGATCCTTACTTGTCGTTGTACTAACCCATAGCCAAGAGCAAGGAAATTATAAATTTAGATTTACAGGTACCGATGACGACCTGTTACTGTCCCTTGACACTTATGTTTTTGGGAGATTGGTTTGGTCGGATTGGAAGCACATAGTGAGAAGCCCAATCGCGGTGACTGGCGCTTAAAATATGAAGGATGTCGTTTCTCGAACGTGGCTGGCGCTTAAAATGGGAAGCGCATAGTGAGAAGCCCAATGGGAAGCGCATAGTGAGAAGCCCAATCGCAGTGGCTGGCGCTTAAAATTTGGAGGGTTCTTCTGTTGATTATTGTTAAGTTGGATTAATAGTATTCCAGGTCCAGATCAGGGTTAATAAAGAACAAGTGAAATTGTAAAAGTTGAATAAAAATCAGATGAAATTTAATTCAAATGGGAAATGAAGTATTATTATAATTGTTGCTAAAATTCAATTTGAATTTATCATCAATGTCTGAATAATGGCTTTTGTTTTTTGTACAATAAACTTATCTTGCTTTTATCATCAATGTTCTCTGAGCTTCTCGAACACTGCGATTTGAAGTTGCTGCGACGCCTAACTTTGGTGAGGCGACTCTCGGACTTTTTCATGTAGAGCAGGTGATGCCGGAGTTTTAGCAGGCAACTTCTAGACCTTTGCATATGCCATTTTAGTCCGAATTCGATTCAAACTGGATCTATTTGTGAAAAGACCGAAATTACAAAAAGATTAGCGGTACTATCACAATATTTCAAATTGCGGTCTGGACTATTTCAATTTTCAATTTAATTCTTTTGGACTACATTGAACACAACAAACTACCATTTTTTTGAACTTAATTTGCACACAATAAACTAACGTCGTTAATGAATACCGTTTGTAATTATTATTCTTTAATAAAAATTATTTAATCTAACTATGAATATACTGCTCTAATGTAATATAAACTTTTCATTCACGGTTCAATCAAATTACAATCACACCATAGCACGCTTCTTCTCAAGACTCTTCATGAAAGCTTACTCGCTTGATCAGATCTTCCACATCACTCCACTTTCGATTTCAAATCAATTTGATTTTGGCGACAGCGGCTTTGGGAGAATTCTTAAGGTATATGATGGACGGATGCCTCACTGGTTGCGGCGACGTGATCGGCTAGAGGTCGTACCACCGCAACTGTAAGTACGAGCTTCACAAATCCCACAAGCATAACTGCCCCACAAGAAGCAACGCTAAGAAAGATTCTATCCATTCGTATCCAATCTAACTCTTTCTGGCTTTTCCTCTCCCACGTCATCACCTTGATGCGTCTCTTCTTCCGCTGCTGATGCTCCTTGTCTTTCTGAAAAAATGAAGAAATAGTTTCAGGGATCGACGAGTGACGATGACGATCTGTACCCACGGATCATTTCGTACGATAAGCAAAATATCGGTTAAATTTTTTTAGAACAGGAGTGAGGAGGAATTTTATATTGTAATTTGATTGAATCCTGAATAGAAAAGGTTTTATTACAATAGGGCAGTGTGTTCACAGTTAAATTAAATAATAATAATAATTGATTAACGTTGTTAGTTGATTGTGTGCAATTTTAGTGTTCAAAAATACTGAATTGAAAATTGAAATAGTCCAGACCGCGATTTGAAATGGTGTGATAGTTCAAGTAGTCATTTTGTAATTTTTCCTTTGATCAACAACACTTGTTAAACTTTTTCTTTATAAGCGGTAAGCCCCAAATGTTAGGTTACAAGCTAGGCCTAATCAAAGTCCCAAAGTTGTAACTCTATATATAATCTATTTTTGAGAAACGCAAAATTAGTTTTATTAAGCATTATATTATTCAGTATGATGATTTATTACACACGATATGTGTTTTGTATATGTCGAATATCAACACACACTAACAACCCTCTGCCTTTCCCAAGGATCTTGCGAAGCAAGAGGATTGGCAGGGAATGTGAGCACACTCTTTGTCCGTAAACCCAATAACAAAACTATTGATTTCCATCGACTTGGTATTTTCTTCACCATAATGTTTTTGTAAATCACTTTCCATTGTTGACTTCTGTTAATTTATGGCATGTAGTTTGGCAAAAATTAGAATAGTTATTCAAGCTGTTGTTCTAGACTAGCCGAGACAACTGTCCTGGAACAAGTTGAGGCAGATGGATGTTTCCTTATTCAAATTAGGAAACCTAGCCGACCGTTGGAAGAGCTAGGCGGTTTCACATCCATGGACAGAAGTTGGAAATTTCCAAATTCAGATTTGGAAAGTTGTTTCAGCCGACGTAGCACATCTTAGCGAGAAAATATTTCCGAGATCAGTTTTTAGAAGTCGGTGCTTATAGATAATTGAAGACATTCTTGAAGTTGGTTACTTGCGCCTGAAGTTATCTTACTCAAGAAGATATTCGAAGATTGCCTAATCAAGATTAAAGATTAAATTGAAGAATAATCTTCGAAGGATATGGGCAAAAGATTAGGAAAGGTTTCCTAAGATTAGAGGCGGTTTAGCTAGGAAATCCTAATGGCCTTAGGGTTTCTACCGCTCTATATAAGGAGGGCTAATGCTCATGCATTAGTTAGCACTTACGGAGATATTACTCACGCTCACATACATTGAAGGGAGGTGGAGGTAATCGGCCGGAGAGATAATCGTCACTGGTTACTCAAAGGCTCGGATTCAATCTGTGCTGGTGCTCAGCAGATTGATCGAAGAACAAGGCTAAAGATATACGCACTGTGTTCTAAGCTGTGCATTCGGGAGAAGGCGCTGATTCTCACGGAGGATCACTTTGGTGGATACGGCGGAGGAGCTCAAATCTAGAGGGAGTCCTAGATTGCAATTGCTAGAGTATCTGAGGCTCAGGCGGTTTGAGAGGGATTCCGTAAACGTAAGATCTTGTACTCGCAATACTCATTATTAGTGAATTGCTATCCACCGGGCTAAGAGACAGCCCCCAGACGTAGGCTCGCTAACACCGAACTGGGTAACAACTTTGCGTGTCGTTTATTTTCCGCATTACGTTTATTAGCGCATAAGTTGTTTTAGATATTGTTCTGCACTCGACCAGAACAACATATCAACCACCACTGGAAGATATCAATTGGTATCAGAGCAAATACTCAACACACAGAGTAAATATCCGAAGGTTGAGACGGATTTGAGAGAAGGGCAGAACATCACGCGACCTACACTACTTGAAGGAAACAAATATGGCTACTGGAGAGTGCGAATGAAGGCATTCCTGAAGTCTCAGGATGAATCAGTGTGGGAAGCTATTGAGCAAGGATGGACACACCCAGTAACTGCCCACGAAGGGGGCAAGGTTAGTCTTCTTACTAAAGACAAGTGGACCGAGATCCATAGGAGTGTTGTAGCTGCAAACTCCAAAGCAATGAATGCCATATTCTCAGGAGTTGATGGAAAGAACTTCAAGATGATCTCTAATTGTGAAGTTGCAAAGAAGGCATGGGACATTCTGTGAACCGCTCAAGAAGGTACAACCAAGGGTCAAAATATCTAGGATGGAGACGGTCACATCAAAATTTGAAAGTCTAAGAATACAGGAGGATGAGACTATTGCTGACTTCAATACACGGGTTCTCGATATCGAACGAAGCATTCACTCTTGGAGAACCAATGATCGAAGAAACGCTGGTAAGAAAGGTGCTGAGATCTCTAACAAAGCGGTTCGCCATGAAAGCTCTTGTTGTTAAGGAAGCCAATGATGTAAAAACCATGAGGTTGGACGACCTGATGGGATCTCTTCAGACTCATGAGACTGATATGAATGAAGAGGATCAACTCATGAAGGACAAAAGCATTGGTCTGAAAGCTGAAGTCTTAGTTGTCCCGGACAAGATGGGGGATCTCTCAGAACAACAATTTGCCTTGTTTGCGAAAAACTTCGGGAGGTTTATGAGAAAATAGTATGACAAAGGAGCTCATTCTGGCCAGCATTCTAACTCAAGATTCCAAAAGGATGTGAAATATCAAAAGGGGAACCAATCTGGAGACCAAAATCAGGACAACAAAGGAAAAGGAATCAATGCAGAGAATGTGAAGGATATGGTCACATTCGGGCAGAATGTATCAATACGAAGAAAAAGAAGAATGCCTATACTATCATCTGGAGCGATAGCAAATCAGATCAGGAAGGAGAGTCAAATAATAATGTTGCTCTTACTGGTTGTGTCAACCAAGAAGAAGACTCAAAATCATCCTCGGAAGACCTTACACAGTACTCGAGCTGTGGTAATGATAAAGAGATCTCTGATGAAGACTTCGCCAGAAAGTACGAGGAGTTGTTCCAGAATTGGCAGAATGAGGTGGAGCAGAACAAGATATGCCACAACAACTTAGTAGATCTGACGAAAGAAAAAGAAAAACTATTGGAAGAAGCTGCTGTCCGTGTCACTTAGAAAGTGGAACTTGAACAAACTATCACTGACCTCCAAGCTCAGCTGACTGAAGCAAAAGATGAGCGAACAAATCTTCTTGCACAAAAGTCTTAATTATTGGCAGTCATCTCATCCTTGAAGCTGGAGATCGAAAGAAGTCAAGGCGATCATCTAGACGTCATAACTGACCTAAAGAAGAAGAATGATGCGTTAAAACGTCAAGAGGTAATCCTTCTCAATACTATAGATGTACTAAAAATTGAGATCGAGACAGACAAGAAAAATCATGTCGAGACCCTGGAAGAACTAAACCATCTGAAGAAATCCATCAAGATGCTCAACTCATGTCTAGTAGAAGCTCTGGAAACTGATGAGGACGTTCAGACCACATTCGAGAGAGCTGAATCTAGCTCATATGTTGTTCCAAAAGAACATCTCGCACAAAGGAAGTCCGATTGGTACCTCATAAAGAGGCAAGACAAACGAAGGTGCTATTTTTGCAATTAAGTGGGACACATCAAATCAAGATGCTCTGGCTTTCACACATTTCTCAGAAAGATGAGTCAACGTCATGAAGTGTCAACACCTCCCATAAAGCAAGTCTGGAAAGCCAAGAACAAAGGGGAAGTATGTCATGTTGCATTCAGCTCAACGAGTCATCTGGAGAAGCAAAGATGGTATTTTGACAGTGGTTGCTCGAGACACATGACTGGTAATCAAGAGTTTCTGACCAAGGTAGAAAAACTTGAAGGCAGATCTGTGACCTTTGGAGACGAGATAGAAGGGCAAGTTCTCGGGAAAGGAATATTGACAGTCCTAGGCCTACCCAGTCTACAGAATGTTCTTCTCGTTGAAGGACTGCATGCAAACTTGATCAGCATAAGCCAGTTATGCGATGGTAAGAATCATGTCCAGTTCACACGGGACAAGTGTGTTGTGCAGAAGAACCAGAATGAAATTGTCCTCACTGGAAGGAGAGCCTTAAACAACTGCTACTTGGTGGATCTCGGTCGACCTACAGCTTCAACAACTTGCATGTAGAGCCTCAAACGTGGCTATGCGCTCAAGCATTGTTGTCATCGTGTGAAGACGCCCAAAGCATGGGTTGATTGTCTCAACCATGGCTATGTTCGAAGGGGAATTAACACGAAGGGAAGCCTCGTCAACAATTCAAGATTCGATCTCAAAAGTTGTTACACCAAGTTGCTGTGGAAGAAGTCGATACTCAACGAGACCGATATTGAGAGTTGTTACACCAAGTTGCTGTGGCAGAAGTCATTACTGGAAGAATATAGGGTGGAACAAGAGATGATGAAGCAGCAATCGGATACCTCCATCTGGAACTTGAACAGCTTTCGGGTTCGGACACGAAGATCCTCACCGGATCTGTGTGTCACCGAAAACTAAGTTGTTCCAGTACAAGTTGTCAGCCAGAGCTTTCACGAGATATCATAAGGGCTGACGTGGAAGGCAGGAAGGAGTATGGTTCAAATATTGGCTCGAGAAGAAACGATTGGACTTTGAGGAAATTCAAATATATTCAAATATTATTTTTAAACGGTGTGAAGCGACGTGACAGGCTAGGGAGTTTGGAAAAAGATATTTATGGCTTGCTAAAAACAGATGGAGCTCTTAAAATCAAATCCCGTTCCTCTCAAACCGTTCGTATTTCGCTCTTTCTCTCCCGACGAAACCATAGACGAAGCTTGACGAGGTTCAACAATGGTGAACACAAGAAAGAACAAGGTCTCCAAAGCAGCGACGGTTGGAACAAAATACAAGTCCGTTGATGAACCAAAAATTGTCAAAGACAACCCTAATCTGGCGAACGACAAAACAACAGCATCAAATCCAAACTCGGCTGCCGCAGGGAAGTCTGTTGTTCCGAAGAACCCTAAAGCATCAGTTCCTGAGAAGAAGATAACAGACAAGCCAGAGAAGGAGTCAGAGACCACTATCCAGATGAAAGAAAAGCTTCCTTCTAAAACTTGTCCGGAGCGAATCCCCAAGAAGCCGACGGTTTCTAAAACCACTTCGGTCAATGAACCTGTAAAGAAGTCGACACAAGAGGTAAACGCAAATATTTTCAAACTTGTTAATGCGAGTGGTCCTACTATGCCTAGTGTGTCCTTGGTTGTCTCGGCTGTGGTTGGAGAAAAGCCAAAGGGTATTAGAAGAAAGGCTATTGCAACGAAGAAAACTCCAGAAAAAAAAAAGTTTAAGTTTGTGAAACACAAAGTAGTCATCTCTGAATTAGACGAGGAAGTGTCTGAAGATAATGATGCTGAAGTTAATAGTACTGGGAAGGTTGCCGCTGAGAAGCATGTTGAAAAATCTGGCGCTGAAGAAAAGGAAGTTAGTCAGGAAAAGTTAAGTGAAGCTTCTGCTGAAAATTCTGAAAATTTAGGAGTTGATGTGTCTCCTGTAGAGTCAAGTAAAACTGAGGAAGAGGAAGAAAAGCTGAGTAAAGCTGTTGGTAAGGTGTCTCTAGAAGAAGATGAGTCACTGTAAGATCTTTTTGATGATGTTGAGAACTATGATGGAGCTGCTGATGAAGAGGTCTCTTCGGAAGCTGCTGATGAAGTAATGAAGGATGCGAGTAATGATGTGACAGATGATTCTGTAAAGTTGTCTGAGTTGGTCAAAGAAATTCAGAAAGATGTTCCAGTTCGTCAGGAACAAGTCTCCAAATCGAAGTGTGCAGTTCAGTCGAAGAAGACTGTTCCAAGTCAAGGGACATCCACAACTGCTGAGAAGAATGCACCAAAGAAAAGGAAAGCCTTTGCTCCTGTCTCAGAAGAAATTCCAGTTGAGGTTGATGCCTCAGTCCAAGCGAAGGTTGCTGCTCCTGCAGCAAAAAAAACTAAGACAAGTTCCCCCTCTGGAAAGCTGAAAGCAAAGGGAAAGAAAGTCCGTTTTGAGTTTGGCGTTGTGATGAATGGTGTGTGGTTTGTTTCAGATGACCATGTCAAGAAATGGGAGCTTGTTCAAAAGAGGAAAATCGTTGCTGAAAGGGTGCTGGAGGCTGACAAATATGCAGCTAAGGAGATTGTGAAGCTGATCAAAGAGCTTGACCTATGGCCGTCTGTGTCAATGGTCAAACCCTTGGCTCCAAACGTCGTAAGGGAAGTTATTGTGAACATGCCAGAAGGTTTTGCCAACATAGAGAGTGCTTCATACGGAATGGCAAGAGTGAGAGGCAAGCAGGTTGTCATCACTCTAGATGGAATTAATGAATTCCTTGGCATTGAAGCAGGGGGATTGAACATTGGATAAAACCCCAACTGGCACAAGGTTGCAGCGACACTCACTGGAGGAGTTCGATCCAAATGGTACTCCTTGAACCTTCCTGTCAAGGACATGTCTTCGAAACACTCCTTGCTTCACAGCATTGCAGTCCACAACTGGGTACCGAATAATCACCACACAACTCTTGGGCGATCAATGACTGCCTTTCTGAAGTCCCTAGGAAGTGGGGAGAAGATCAACCTTGGGCAGTTCATATTTGATCAAATTGCTAGTCATGCTAACTCGGTCAGAGTTAATCACCCCATTGGATTTCCCTCCTTGATTCATCAACTTGTGGTAGCACAACATCAGAATATCCTAACAAGTCAGGATGTGTTAACTGGCTCTCCGAAAGTTTTCCTTGCAGATCATAAGCATTTCTCGGGAAAACACATTGTGGATCTGGACCTGGATGCTCCTGTCAATCCAAAGAAAAAGGAGTCTATGCGAACTCAAGATGATTTAAGTGGTCTAGTCTCTCGTGCCACTCGAAAACAAATGATCAATCTTCTTGAAGAAGAACTAGCAGATACTAATGAGAGGATGGTGGTGCTCATGGCCGGAAAGAAAAAGATCACTAAGCTCTTGGTTGGCCTTCGCTACCCCGAGGAAGAGGATAAAGAGGACTCGGTTGGAGATGAAGCTAGTGGCGACGAGTCCGACTACTAGCTCTCGGGGAAGTTCTCTCTACGTTTGTTCAAATTCTCTATATTTTGTTGAACCCTAGTCTTATTTGTTTTGAACTATTGCTACTGTTTGTACACCCCTTGTATTTTTATGGTGAAAAGAGGGAGTAGATTTGGAGTTTGAAAGCTCCTTAAAAGATTCGTTTGTGCTTTTTAATAATGCTTGTTGAGAGTTTGAAATCTCTTAAAAAGATTCGGTGAGAGCTTATTCTCTTCGGAGTTTGAAATCTCCTCAAAGATTCAGTTAGTAGCTTAGTTAGTAGCACAGCTTGGGAGTTTGAAATCTCCTCAAAGATTCAACTGTAATAGTAATACAGGTAGATTACAGGTAGTTAGTTTTGCCAAAAATGCCAAGGGGGAGATTGTTAGTTTATGGCATGTAGTTTGACAAAACTTAGAATAGTTGTTCAAGCTGTTGTTCTAGACTAGCCGAGACAACTATCCTGGAGCAAGTTGAGGCAGATGGATGTTTCCTAATTCAAATTAGGAAACCTAGCCGACCGTTAGAAGAGCTAGGCGGTTTCACATCCATGGACAGAAGTTGGAAGTTTCCAAATTCAGATTTGGAAACTTATTTCAGCCGACGTAGCACATCTTAGCGAGAAGATATTTCTGAGATCAGTTTTTGGAAGTCGGTGCTTATAGATAATTGAAGACATACTTGAAGTCGGTTACTTGCGCCTGAAGTTATCTTACTTAAGAAGATATTCGAAGATTGCCTAATCAAGATTAAAGATTAAATTGAAGAATTATCTTCGAAGGATATGCGCAAAAGATTAGGAAAGGTTTCCTAAGATTAGAGGCGGTTTAGCTAGGAAATCCTAACGGCCTTAGGGTTTCTACCGCTCTATATAAGGAGGGCTAATGCTCAGGCATTAGTTAGCACTTACGGTGATATTAATCACGCTCACATACATTGAAGGGAGGTGGAGGTAATCGGCCGTATAGATAATCGTCACTAGTTACTCAAAGGCGCTCGGATTCAATCTGTGCTGGTGCTCAGCAGATTGATCGAAGAACAAGGCTAAAGATATACGCACTATGTTCTAAGTTACGCATTTGAGAGAAGCGCTGATTCTCACGGAGGATCACTTTGGTGGATACGGCGGAGGAGCTCAAATCTAGGGGGAGTCCTAGTTTGCAATTGCTAGAGTATCCGAGGCTCAGGCGGTTTGAGAGTGATTTTGTAAACGTAAGATCCTGTACTCGCAATACTCATTATTAGTGAATTGTTATCCACCGGGCAAAGAGACAGCCCCCAGACGTAGAATCATTAACGCGAACTGGGTAACAATTTACGTGTCGTTTATTTTCCGCATTACGTTTATTAGCGCATAGGTTGTTTTAGATATTGTTCTGCACTCGACCAGAACAACATCTCAACCACCACGGGAAAATTTCAACTTCTCTGCACATAGACAATAACATTTATTGTCCTCGCACCTTGATGGACCATAATTATACGAATCATAAACACAGTTAAACCCACCAAACTAGACTGGTTGTCTATTTAACTTTTGCTTGTTAGTTTCGATATTTATCTACAGGGTATTTTGGAGACTAGAGAGAATACACGCTAAGGAGAGGATTTTACGCTGAAATGACATTACGAGTCAGTCCAAGGTCACGATCAGACGCTGAATGAAGAAATCTCAAGATCCTAACTTGGAATTACTCAAAACAAATCCAACCAAAGAGCAACCAAAGTCAGTCCGGAGCTGAAATGGACCGATAGTTTTGTGAAAACTTCACAAAACTCACACAAACTCATCCTTCCTCCTCCATGACCGGCGGCTTTGTGCAAGGGATGACTCATGGGTGGCAAAGCCAAGCTTCCTTCCTCCTTGGGTGACCTCCAAACGGCGGCTTTGAGGAGTCCATGGATGAGAGCCATGTGCTCTCATCCTCACCCTCCATTCCTCTCCCCTTTGGCTATAAATAGAGCCCTCATCCTTTGAATCCAATAATCTCAAAATCATAAACACTTCTCTCTCTAGAAAGTTTGGCATTTGTAAGTTTGGTTTTCAATATATAATACTCCTGTTGGTTCTTGAGTATTATAGTTCGGTCTTGAGTACTCTTGTTGGTTCTTGAGTACTCAAGCTTGTCTTTACTTTTCTCTTGAGTACTCTTGTTGGTTCTTGAAGTACTCACCCCTTTCCCCTTAGCTATGGTATCCACCTCTATGGATATTCGTAGCCAAACCCTTCATTCGGTTGAAGGGGTGCACTTGTATTATAAAATGTTTTAGGCTATTCTCTTAGTGCCTTTTCTTTGTATTCAAAACTTGTTCTATGTGCCATATATCAGGTTAGAACTTCCAAGGTTGAGTGGACGCTTTAACGGGCAAAACTCTTCCGTGGGGTTCGTGAACATACTTGGGTAAGTGGATGCTTTAGCGGGCAAAGCTTATCTGAGGAGTTCGACTTATCTAAAACACCATTTGGGAAATCGTAACAGAAGATCAAATGGATGCACATAAGGCTAAGATACTTCGAAAGGAGGAATTAGTCTAAATAGAACAAGTGTTCTAAACGGTGTTGCAAGTCTTGCGCTAGAAATAGCCTCGATTCATCTTTGAATACTTAGAAGGATCACTAAAGGTCAATGATAAACATGCTATGATACAAGGCCCCCTAAGACCGAATGCTTTCCTTAGATTTACAAAACCCCCTGTATTTACTTTTAATCTTAGTATAAACTGCAATCACCAACTGCTCATCTTCCGGAGGACTCGCCAATCACGCATCACCCGCTGTAAGTCTTCTACTTTTATTTTCAGTATTTACTTATTTACTTTTCCGCACTAAAAACAAAAAAAAAGGTCACTTAGTTAATTAGCACTAAAACCTCAATCAACCTAAAAACACGTTCCCCGCCAGTATAGTTCTTAAAGAACAACGTATCCCCCTAATTCCCTTGGGTTCGACCCCAATTACCACTTGCTACCCAGTAGTGAAGTCGCGAGTAGCGGACTTATAAATTTATTTGTACATTTGCTCTGACGACAAGCATCTGTCAAATTGGCGCCGTTGCCGGGGAATTAGCAAATGGATAGTTGTTCGTTTTTCTGTTATACATAATCCGCCATGTCTTCCTACTACAAAAACGAGCCTTGGAACGATGTGGAGTTTCTCTCGCTAGTCCGCGAAGAGATCATCGACATTAAGCAATCCCGGGATGAAACTTTGGACGAGTACTTGGCGTACTTTGACTCCATTGTGGCGAGCTGCCCGCACCATGGATTCACCAGACTCAATCTTATTCAAAGGTTTCTCGGTGGAATGATGCCACTTGAGCGGAAAAGACTTAATGATGTAGCAGGATGTTCACTCATGAAGTTAACCGTGGCTGAAGCCTGGCGCCTCATAAATGATTTGGCAAAGAACACAAAACAGGGTCAGTGGCACCAAACTGACGATAAGGCACCAACGATGGAAGTGGACTCAGTGCAAAATAAGCCCGACACCACACCCATTACAAGCTTGCCGGCAACAAAACCAAGAGAAGACATTAGTACAAGGGCAGTAATGGATGTGGAGACGGCTCTAAAGGAGCCAATATTGAAGCCCACAGAGCCAACTGAGGATGAGGACTCGCAAATAACCGAAGAAGAACCGGCCAAATCAGGCCCGGTCCTCATTGCCAAACCAACCAAGCCACTTGAACCGGTCCTTATCACCAATCCATCCGAGGAAATCACAGTCCTAACTGTCGAGCCAACAGAAGTCCCGGACCTCACTGCCAAACTAACCGAGGAAATCACGGCAGGCCCGGTCCTGGCGCTCGAAGCACCCGAAACATGCCCGATCCTCACTATTAAAGCACCTGAGGCAGGCCTGGTCCTCATTATCAAACTATCCAAGAAAGACCTGGCCCTTATGGTGGAAGTTCCCCAACTTTTCCCCTCGGTTTATATGCAAATCACAGCCACCAAAGATGATGTGACCTATGCTGAGGTGCAAGGGGAGTTGGAGGCAAATCAAGGGCAAGAAAAGCCATCAATGGAGCTCTCACTCACCACGACTCAACAAAGCGGCCCTGAAAACTCGCTCGTTCTAGGACGACCATTCGTCGCTGCCACAAAGAAGAAGCTTCACATGGGAACAGGCTTGATGTCGCCTACATTCAATGGCACAATACTGAACTTCCAAACTTGCGAAGGTGCCGACCACTCATACATAAAGAAGTGGCAAAGACATGGGCCAAGAGAATGGAAACCTGGAAGGAGAAGCAAGAGAGCACGACTCGATGGACCAGCAGCTATGGCCAAGGGAGCACCACCTTCTCGGAGCTATGAAAAGAAGAACCTGCTGAACCAATGGAGAACCAAACCGAGCCCATCACTCCACAAGTTCTTTGAGCGGGATAAAAGAGCTGCCAAAAAGAAGTTTGACCTCACTCACCCATGGGATCCGACCTTATGATCCATGATTGAGGTACTGTCGAGACAACGACGTTAAACAAAGGCACTGGTCGGGAGGTAACCCGACACTATCTTACTTCAGTCTTTTATTTTTCTGTCATTTAGTTTTTATCGTAAGTCGCTCTCACCCACTTGGTGCATAGAATGAAATGACTATTCAGGAATCGGATATGGGTGCAACATCAAGCCAGCCAGGCCTATGCCAAGAGTTCAAGGCCCCAGCCGAACTCCCTCGATTATCCAGCCTCGAGCCATGTCATTCGACACAATAAAGGGAGTTCCGTTCTTCCCTTTTCCTTAATGTCATTTCTTTCTCATATAATATCTGCTTGCATGGCTTTTGAACTAAGTTGTGCTGAAAGGCACGCCTTCGTTCAAAAGTGTGGGGTGAGAACCACCTGTGTACATAAATAAATAACATGTTTTTCTTTTTTATTAGTATTATCTTTTTGAAAATATGAAATTAAGAATGTGAAAAAGATAGATCATAATTCATGCATTAACCTTATGAAAATTCAAATGTTTAAAAACTTAGAATGTAACTTCTCATTTGTCCCTTTGTGCTGAGATAAACTAGGGATGTGGAGTTGACATGAACTGCCCTAGAGAGGCTTGGCAAGCAATCGAAGGACTGAATTTCGCTATATGGTTTTCGAAGTCAGTGGAGGCTGCACTTCAGGTTTCAGTGAAGATTGAAGTCATCTCCGCCATGCAGTGTTTATGCAAAAAGAAAAAAAAGGCGAGGACAGGAATCAGACCGTCATATCTCTAGTCAAAGTAGCCGAGAAAATAGATGAGCGACCCTCATCTTGACCCGCGCGAAACGGCAAGGATGAGAGGAGCAGGGAGGTATTTCCATATGCTCGCGGGCGATGATTGGACCTCCCAAAAAGGCTTGAGAAAATGGACTTGCAAGCCACAAAAAGGCAAAAAGCTCAAAGAAGCAAATCAAGAGGCCAAAGGCCCAAAATTGTGAAGGTTTTAACCGAACAAAAAGTGAAGTACTCAAAGAGTCAAATCAAAGGCCAATGGCCGATTCACTACAAAAAAGTTGTCCCTCGCCAAAAGAAAATCAAAGACCAAACCATTGAAACCCGAACCGAATCACGTGCTAGAGAAAGCTACAAGGAAACCATATAGTGTGAGACAGTCTCGAGGTTGCAATCCAGGAGCCTAAAAAGGGCTATCTCCCGAAACATCCAAAATAATTTGCATCTCGGCACAAAGGTACACGTATCAAGTTTCTTCTATTTATTTACACGGTTTAATTTAGTAATAAGTAGTAATGCATGAATTAGGATAAGTCTAGTACCACAGTCTAATTTATATATTTTAACAAACTTACTTAGTGTGCCGCCCTTTAATAGCATTGTTCGGGACGAACAACTAAAAGTGTGGGGTGATCTGATGGACCATAATTATACGAATCATAAAGTTAAACCCACCAAATTAGACTGTTTGTCTATTTAACTAAGGAGAGGATTTTACGCTGAAAAGATATTACGAGTCAGTCCAAGGTCACGATCAGACGCTGAATGAAAAAATCTCAAGATCCTAACTTGGAATTACTCAAAACAAATCCAACCGAAGAGCAACCAAAGTCAGTCCGGAGCTGAAATGGACCGATAGTTTTGTGAAAACTTCACATAACTCACACAAACTCATCCTTCCTCCTCCATGACCGGCGGCTTTGTGCAAGGGATGACTCATGGGTGGCAAAGCCAAGCTTCCTTCCTCCTTGGGTGACCTCCAACCGGCGGCTTTGAGGAGTCCATGGATGAGAGCCATGTGCTCTCATCCTCACCCTCCATTCCTCTCCCCTTTGGCTATAAATAGAGCCCTCATCCTTTGAATCCAATAAGCTCAAAATCATAAACACTTCTCTCTCTAGAAAGTTTGGCATTTGTAAGTTTGGTTTTCAATATATAATACTCGTGTTGGTTCTTGAGTATTATAGTTCGGTCTTGAGTACTCTTATTGGTTCTTGAGTACTCAAGCTTGTCTTTACTTTTCTCTCGAGTACTCTTGTCGGTTCTTGAAGTACTCACCCCTTTCCCCTTAGCTATGGTATCCACCTCTATGGATATTCGTAGCCAAACCCTTCATTCGGTTGAAGGGGTGCACTTGTATTATAAAATGTTTTAGGCTATTCTCTTAGTGCCTCTTCTTTGTATTCAAAACTTGTTCTATGTGCCATATATCAGGTTAGAACTTCCAAGGTTGAGTGGACGCTTTAACGGGCAAAGCTCTTCCGTGGGGTTCGTGAACATACTCGGGTAAGTGGATGCTTTAGCGGGCAAAGCTTATCTGAGGAGTTCGACTTATCTAAAACACCATTTGGGAAATCGTAACAGAAGATCAAATGGATGCACATAAGGCTAAGATACTTCGAAAGGAGGACTTAGTCTAAATAGAACAAGTGTTCTAAACGGTGTTGCAAGTCTTGCGCTAGAAATAGCCTCGATTCATCTTTGAATACTTAGAAGGATCACTAAAGGTCAATGATAAACAGGCTATGATACAAGGCCCCCTAAGACCGAATACTTTCCTTAGATTTACCAAACCCCCTGTATTTACTTTTAATCTTAGTATAAACTGCAATCACCAACTGCTCATCTTCCGGAGGACTGGCCAATCACGCATCACCCGCTGTAAGTCTTCTACTTTTATTTTCAGTATTTACTTTTCTGTCATTTACTTTTCTGCACTAAAAACCAAAAAAAGGTCACTTAGTTAATTAGCACTAAAACATCAATCAACCTAAAAACACGTTCCCCGCCAGTATAGTTCTTAAAGAACAACGTATCCCCTAATTCCCTTGGGTTCGACCCCTACTTACCAATTGCTACCCAGTAGTGAAGTCGCGAGTAGGGGACTTATAAATTTATTTGTACATTTGCTCTGACGACAAGCATCTGTCACACCTCATAGCCGTGCAACCGCCACAAAAGCTCTTACAGTCTGATGGTACCATGCAAGACGATCCTAGAGCGCGCCTTGATATAGCTTGACTTGTCACTGAATATAAATATAAATAATATTAATGATAAGCTCAATAGCAACAACAACAACAAAGATATGTATCAAATTGCCTGATTTGTTTGCCATGTAAAAATTAAAGCTTTTAACCTAATGAATAGGCAAAAATGGCAGGCAAGCAGAGTGTGATTTTGAGAAGAACTTTTGCCATGATGCTGAAATGAATGATCGAACTCTTCTGATTGTTGATTTAAATTGGTTATTGTCAAATTTTAGTTCCTAAGATATTATTTATAATAGCAATACACATGTTATTTATGATAAAACCAGGGGCAAAGTGTTGGAAATCCGAATGAAGGCCCCGAGCTCCGGAAGGCCCCTTCGAGGAATTGCCCTAAGACCCGTACCAATGCCCTGGAGACTCGCCCACAAGCACCAGGACCCGGCCATGTGCGAGGATCTGAGCATCCGCGCCCCAGCAACGTAGCGTTCCCCGGCCACTCGAGGACTTCCAAGGCCCCATCCGAGACTTCACCTGGCACGCCCGACAGGCCCCGCCCAGCAACCGAATCAGCGCCTTGCGCACACTTCTTGGACTGTGGGGCGATAAGCTTTGGATTGGCCCACTCGGCACCCAACAAAGGAGACATTTCGACCCATGGAGGAATAGACGAGGCCCAAGAAGACAAAGCCCATGATATTGAAGATACAAGTGATTCAAATTCAAATTCAAATTCAAATGGGGAGATCTCATCATTGAAGAGCAGCCGTTACTCTTTTGACTCCCTAGTCAAAGAGTAACGTATAGAGCCTTAATGGGATTTCAGTTACTTGTTTTTGAATTCAAACGAAGAGGAGCTCGGCTATATAAAGGAGCAAGGCACATCAGATTTCATCATCAAGAATATAGAAGAGTAAACTCATATCTTGGTCCTTTTCGCTTATGTCGAGGGTAGCACCCTTTGGGGCCTAGACTATCCTCCCTACAAGGGGTAGTTTAGTGCATTGTTCTTCCATTGTAGCAACCTATCCTTGTTCTTTATTTCGTCCATTCCCATATCAATACAATCATTCGTCCGTTTCCTTCCGATTTCACCATATTCATCCACCACTTTCCGCACTTTCCATCATTTCCATTAAACGAATATACTTCTGCTGCGTACTTAGGCAATTTGGCAAACTTTGGTTCCCGAATTCCTAACATTTGGCCTCAGAGCACGTTCGATCCTAGAGGATTCCGCTGTAACAAACTTATGAGGAGACACCAAGAAGCCAGACTCCCCTTCGGCTACACGGATGCTTGGTGCCCACAAGAGAGACCCATCTACGGTGACTACCGAATCCCGTAGCGCACAAGGTGGGCAGATCGATGAAGTCCAGCCCCTTACCATCGGGATGAACCAAGTGAGTACTACTTTGGTCATCAATCGGATTATGTGCTTCATAAGGGTTGGGCAGGAGCTGATGCACTCAAGGAAGAGCAACCAAGGCGACGCTACTTGAGCGATGATGATGTTGCTAAGAAGAGGCATCAAGATGAGACGAGGCAATGCCACATGAACAATGACGCTTTCGTGTACCCGGAGCTGGTTAAGATGAGGGAGATCATGACGGAGTGTCTAGAGAAGTATCTGCCCAAGCCAAGTCCAAACACCGAACAAGTCCCAAACAATGACGAAGAGGTTAAAGTTTAGATCTTTCAACTTCTGAAGTTTCTAACCATGTCAAAGGGGATTTGGGCGATGGTGAACTACACATGGAGGCCTCTCTAAGCAACATCTAAGAGCCAAACAAAGGAGTTCAGCATAGCTCGGATCTGCCACAAGTCAGAAGTGAGCCAATTTCGCCGAAGGATCCATTGTGTTCCGAGAAGACGCTAATCAATCTTGTAATGGAGGAACCCTTTCAACCGGGAAGCAATGAGAGCCGGTTGACGTCCTGGGATAGTGAAGGACATGAGCAGCCACCTAAGAAGAACTTCTTAGGGATGTGCATCCGGTTCGACCCGGACCGGACCAGATTTTTTTTGAAAACAGGACCGTGGACCGGACCGGACCGGTGCGGTAATGTTAAAAATCCGAATGAAGGCCCCGAGCTCCGGAAGGCCCCTTCGAGGAATTGCCCTAAGACCCGCACCAATGCCCCGGAGACTCGCCCACAAGCACCAGGACCTGGCCATGTGCGAGGATCTGAGCATCCGCGCCCCAGCAACGTAGCGTTCCCCGGCCACTCGAGGACTTCCAAGGCCCCGTCCGAGACTTCACTCGGCACGCCCGACAGGCCCTGCCCAGCAACCGGACCAGTGCCTTGCGCACACTTCTTGGACTGTGGGGCGATAAGCTTTGGATTGGCCTACTCGGCGCCCAACAAAGGAGGCATTTCGACCCATGGAGGAATAGACGAGGCCCAAGAAGACAAAGCCCATGATATTGAAGATACAAGTGATTCAAATTCAAATTCAAATGGGGAGATCTCATCATTGAAGAGCAGTCGTTACTCTTTTGACTTCCTAGTCAAAGAGTAACGTATGGAGCCTTAATGGGATTTCGATTACTTGTTTTTGAATTCAAACGAAGAGGAGTTCGGCTATATAAAGGAGCAAGGCGCATCAGATTTCATCATCAAGAATATAGAAGAGTAAACTCATATCTTGGTCCTTTTCGCTTATGTCGAGGGTAGCACCCTTTGGGGCCTAGACTATCCTCCCTACAAGGGGTAGTTTAGTGCATTGTTCTTCCATTGTAGCAACATATCCTTGTTCTTTATTTCGTCCATTCCCATATCAATACAATCATTCGTCCGTTTTCCTTCCTATTTCACCATATTCATCCACCACTTTCCGCACTTTCCATCATTTCTATCCGCTGCGTACTTAGGCAATTTGGCGAACTTCGGTTCCTGAATTCTTAACACAAAGCCAAGAATTTAGAACTGTCAGAAAAAATTGGGGTAAGAAATAGCATTTTGGGATGCTGTATTTTAGGAGTCAGAAATAGCTAGCTGTACTTTCAAAATCTGCAACAAACTTCATACGTACATAATGTACATTGCAATCATACAGAAGTTAGATGACATTATAGTACTTGGTATTTATTGAAAGGCCCCAAATTTACATGAAAATAAGTTTGTTGCTTGAGGTCCTCAAAGCCGGGGCCTGTTTGTAGATACTCGACTTTCTGCTTTTGTAACCTTTAAAAAAAAAAAAAAAAACCTTACGCGTTACGGCTTGAAACTAGAAAGCGTGTGGCTGCTTGTAAAATTTTCTTGTTTTTTGGGTTCACATCTGTACCTGCTTGTGGAGATTTTTGGCGCAGTCCCATCCATTATGCTAACTCCTTTGTCATGCCTTTTTTGTTAATTTCAGTAGTGACATGCATATTGTTTCTATAGATGTTATGACATATATCATCTACAATTTCCACAGTGACATTCTATACAAAAGAACACAACAGGCTATTTCCAAGTTCCTCCACTTTGTCCACACCATTAATCGAGTTAACATCCGCCCATTATAAAATATGCTTAGTTATTCTTGACAAATCTACTGACTGAGGTCTTTTCTGTTAAGTATAAGCACTTGACAAGTTATCCCACATCGCCCGTTTCAAAGAAGAATGACTACCATATATTGGGTTACACCACCACAACTCACAAGCCAAGGCTTTTGAGTTGAATGAGGGTGTAAGTCGGCATATGCTAGCATTTCCACATGGTATCAGAGCTGAAGGCACACGACCTAGGCCTTGTACGTGACGCGAGGGATGCGCCTATGTGCGCCAAGTGCATGACGAGACGCCCGTTTGTCAGCCATGTTGGTCAAGGGGAGTTGCAAGTTGCACACCCGCCACACGAGCTTATGCGTAGGTTAACAAGTCGCATATGCGCGCCTACTGCTTTCCGCTACAATAGTTAGCGAGATTTCACGGAGCACGTCCAACTTCCCAAGTGAGGGGGAGTGTTAAGTATAAGCACTTGACAAGTTATCCCACATCGCCCGTTTCAAAGAAAAATGACTACCATATATTGGGTTACACCACCACAACTCACAAGCCAAGGCTTTTGAGTTGAATGAGGGTGTAAGTCGGCATATGCTAGCATTTCCACATTTTCGCATTTTTATCGGGTTGAAAGAGAGATCAGAGATGGCGGAGAATCGTCTTCATGCAGTTGTTGTGTCTGTTGCTGTACTCCTTTGTGTTCTACAGACTTCAGTATTGGCCAGCCAAAAGGTAAACTCTGCACTTTTTTGGTTTTATGAAGTATTATATATATATATATATACATATATATATATATACATTAACAATTGTTTCAGTCTTATATTATATACATGGGGTCACACTCGCATGGCCTGAGCCCGACTGCGGAAGACAGTGAGATTGCAACACAGTCACATTACGATCTGTTGGGGACTGTTCTGGGCAGGTCTGGTTCAAATTTGATAAGCTTGGTTTTAATTAATGTATAAAATTCAACATTGTTAGCTGATCTGATCTGTTTTGCTTTGCTTTGCAGTGATGACAGGGCAAAAGAAGCCATTATATGCAGCTACAACAAATACATAAATGGCTTCGCCGCATCGCTCAGCGAAGAAGAAGCTGAGCGAATCAAGAGTAAGTAAAATTTACTAAACTTGTCCCTTTTTATTTTATTTTAATTACAAAGGCTTGGTAGGCAGGACAGACTAATACACAAAACAACATAACCTGATGGAAATTTACAGACACCCACTCCTCAACATCAACAACAAAAGACCAACCAGTGAACTAGTAGTATAAAGGAGGAAACTACACTTAAAAAACACAAATGAAGTACACACGACTTCCCCCCCTGTGCATTTAAACCCCTCTGAAATATTCTGCAATAATCTCCACCAACTCTGTCTCTTTGGACACACAATTCCCATCAACAACTTAACTTCTGAATTCTGTTAATTTTCTTTCTTTGAGAAGCTTATGAATGAAAGAACGCCGTATTAGAATAGGTGAACAGCGGACCACTGTATATCAAGTCTGGTAGACCGCTTAGCTTCTCTCAAAAACCCACATCCCACTTTCCTTCCTGGCGCTTCCCCGACTAAATAGAAATTCATTGAAATCCAATTTCGGCTTCCAACTCCCAGCTCTTCAGGTTCCCATAAAAATATACCCCCAATCTGAAACTCTGCATCGACATGAAAACGGGAGAAATTAATGAACCTTCACTTCTACTATCCACAACACTGGACATTCCTCCCAGTTCTATCTACAGCAAAACCTAACTTGCATCTCAGAAAAAAATCCCAATCGATAAGACATATAACTTGTGTTCTAATAAATTTCACGACCTCTGACATTCCAGACAAGTAGACTCATTGCTGTCACAAGAAGAAACTATCATCGACAATCTAAGCCGCTCCAAATTTCGATTCTGCATGCGCGTTGATTGTCTGTGCCAAATTTTTTATGTTGTTCCAGTCAAGACTCAAAAGCCCAATATTTACATTAGTCATGATCCCAATAACATTCGCCCCTTTATGCCGCCTCCTCATTTTGGTAAGCATTCTTTAGTTGATTTCGTCCATTTATTGGTTTTTTGAATCTCGAGCATGTCTTGTAATTTTGTGCCGGCGGTGTTGGCCTGTTCTCGCGCTCCGACCACAACTTTCGCCCCCAGCCGGTTCTGCCGTTAACTGATTTTAGAAATGTTGCATTGCATGCATCAGCCCGCAGGTTTTCCCCCGAACAACTTCTGTCCTAGACGTCGTCTTGAGCGGTCTATTTCAACATTTTGTATCTCATGAACTTTCTAACCTTACCGACCGACAATCCCTTCCGCTATTTTGTGCTTCATGATTTCTAGTGGCAAATTGTGAATCTGGACCCCCCCAATTTTGAAAAAGTCTAGTTGCTCTGGTCTAGTTCTCATCGTCTGCCTCTACCTGATTCATGAATAGCCATAGTCCTCCTTCTAATACCTCTTGATCTTCGAATCTCCATGTTCCCGGGGATCTTTGTTTAACGCTACCGCCAATCCTGTAATGTTACCCCGCTGCCCATAATTTGCAAAGCGTTGTCATTTTTCGTTTGTTATGTTACCTTTAATTCTGTAAAAAAGAGCAATTTTTATTTATATATAAAAAGCTTAATTCCGATTATATGCTCTGTCTGTGTAAACCCAGGTTCTCCAGGTGTGGTGTCGGTTTTTGAAAACAAAGGAGGGAAACTGCAGACAACATATTCCTGGAAATTTATGGAATTGGAAGATCATGGCGTCCCTACCAAACAGTCTCTATGGAAGAAATCAAATTATGGCAAGGATACCATCATTGGTGCCCTCGACAGTGGTTAGAATCACTATCTAATATGACATTTAAACACGCACCCTAGTCAGTTTCTATAACGGTTTTTGTGTGTGTGTGTGTGTGTGTGTGTGTGTGGGCTTTAGGTGTCTGGCCGGAATCTGAAAGCTTCAATGATAAAGGGTTCGGACCTGTTCCATCAAGATGGAAGGGAGCTTGTGTCGATGGATCACCTATTAATAAAGTGAAGTGCAATAACAAACTAATCGGCGCAAGATACTTCTACAAGGGATATGAATATGTGACTGGCCTAAGACTGACCTCTTACTACCACTCTGCACGAGACACCGACGGACACGGCACCCATACCCTCTCAACAGCTGGAGGCAGCTTTGTTCGCAGGGTCAGCATACTCGATAATCACTATGGGACGGCCAAAGGAGGGTCTCCCCATGCCCGCGTTGCAGCCTACAAAGTTTGTTGGCAACCGGTTAACAACATAGATTGTATACCTTCTGACATAATGGATGCTTTTGAGGCTGCTATTGCTGACGGGGTAGATGTTCTGTCCGTGTCGATTGTTTTTGAAGCTGATGACTATATTACGGATGGTTTAGCAATTGGAGCTTTCCATGCAATGCAGCATGGCATTCCGGTTGTGGCTGCTGCTGGCAACTCGGGGCCTTCTGCTTCTACTGTGTCCAATGTTGCCCCATGGATTTTGACAGTTGGTGCAAGTACTTCGGACAGAGAATTCGCTAATTGGGTCGAATTTGATGGCAAGCGCTACCTGGTATATAAGATTCCTAACTTGGTAGATATTAGTAAGATTTTACAACTCCTGTCTCCTCACTTCACTGTTCTCAATTAGGGGAAAGATCTCGGAGGCAAACTACTGCGACCATATCATCCTGTGATCAACTCAACATCAGCCAAATTAGACTCTGCAACTGACGAATCTGCGTAAGTTCCAATACAACAACTTAATTCACTTTTTTTTTTTTCGTATTTATTTGGTAGCAGGAACTGACATTGGTTGCACATTATTATTACATGCAGCACTCTTTGCGAGAAAAATTCACTTGATCCATCCAAAGTGAAGGGGAAAATTGTTGTGTGCCTAAGAGGGATCGATCCGACAATTGAAAGAGGCTTAGTTGTCCTCAAGGCTGGCGGAGCTGGCTACATTTTGGCCAATGATTTTGAAAAGGACTCCCCCCTCAATGACGACCTTAATTTTCTTCCTGCATCACACATATCTTACGAAGATGGCCAAACACTTTTCAAATTCATCAACACGTCCGAGTAAAACACTCTCTCACCTTCTTTCTTTTCTCTGTTTTTTTCTCCACGTGGAAGTATTATATTATGATGTGTTTTGTGGCCTGCTGTATAGGAATCCATCTGCTTCCATCACCAATACAAAGGTATTTTTTAAATCTAAGCGTGCACCTGTGATTGCTGGCTTCTCATCGAGAGGACCCAACTCTATTGACCCACAGATTATCAAGGTAAGATTTCAATATCTGGACACATAATCAGGGTTGTTTATTCTTTACATAATAAAAATGTTGTGTTACTGGATTTGTGCAGCCTGATATTATAGCACCTGGAGTGCGTATCATCGCTGCCTACTCTGAAGCAGCCTCACCTTCAGATTATCCGAATGACCCCCGTCGAGTGAAGTTTAATTTCTTATCCGGAACCTCTATGGCAACCCCACATATCTCTGGTATTGTCGGTTTGCTTAAGACCCTGCACCCGGACTGGAGCTCTGCAGCAATAAAATCAGCCATCATGACAACCGGTACGATAATATTTGTTCAACTAAGGAATTGCCTTTTGCGCGCAAAATTTAAGATCTATAATTGAGCAGTTAATTTAAGTTAAGTTGAAAAGAACACACATTTAAATCCCTCTAGCCTTCAACTTATGACTAATTTGTGCTTCTGATTCTGTATGCAGCATTCACTACTGACAACAGTTACAAGCGAATCTCCCGCTCATCTGGCAAAAGAGCCACACCACTGGACTATGGCTCAGGACATGTCAGTCCCAATGAAGCAGCAAATCCAGGGTTGGTGTACGACTTAGCTGAGGATGACTATCTCAACTTCCTCTGTGCAAAAGGGTACACTGAGAAAACAGTGATAAACATAGCCAGAAAGCCTTACAAGTGTCCCAAATCAGCCAGCCTCCTAAACTTAAACTACCCATCTATAGCTGTCCCCAAGCTGAAAGGGTCAGTTTACATCACTAGAAAGGTGAAGAACGTGGGGAGACCTGGAACTTACACAGTGAAGGTGAGAGCCCCGGCTGGAGTGTCGGTCATGGTCGAGCCAACGAGTCTCAAGTTTGACGAAGTTGGTGAGGTGAAGAAGTTTAGTGTGAGTCTGAAGGCTGTGGGTAAGCTGTCACGTGATAATTATGTTTTTGGCAGATTGGTTTGGTCCAATGGGAAGCGCATAGTGAGAAGCCCAATCGCAGTGGCTGGCGCTTAAAATTTGGAGGGTTCTTCTGTTGATTATTGTTAAGTTGGATTAATAGTATTCCAAGTCCAGATCAGGGTTAATAAAGAACAAGTGAAATTGTAGTTTATAAAAGGTTGAATAAAATTCCGATGAAATTTAATTAAAATGAGAAATGAAGTATTATTATAATTGTTGCTAAAATTCAATTTGAATTTCTCATCATCAATGTCTGCGTTAGTGTTATTAAATCCGAATCGATTCGGTTCTCTAATCGGATCAAATATGTTACTGATCCGGTGAATAACCAGTTGAACCGGTCTATTTCCGGTTGAACAGTGACCCGGCCGGGTGGATCGGATTGATGTTTTTTTTAAAAAAAATACTTTTTCTCACAAAATACAGCCTTTTCAACTTTGATGTTTAAAAAAATTAAATTAAAATAAAAAAACAGATTGCATCGCATATCAAACTTCAAAGTTCAGGCGAGCCTAGTTTTCTTATTTCACGATCTCTGGCCTCTGCAGTCTGCGCACGCTTTGATTCTCGAAGTTCTGATACGAAGTTTATTTGTGTCCGATCTTCTGCTCAAGTTGAACTTTTCTCAGGTACATCAATTAGAATGTTTGTCTTCTTTTTTTGATTTGTTGCTCACCAGGCCGCCGTTGCAGCCTGAGATGGAATTTGATAGTTTATCCTGATGTTCACAGATTGTGATGTTCTAAGCATTCAATTTCATGTGTTTTTTTGGTTGCACCTGTATGCTTTGGGCTGAGTGTTTGTTGAATCTGAGCAACAATTGTTTTTTTCAGTAAAAAATGTCCACAGAACACGACTCACAACTAGGGGAGAGCAAAATTCGGTAATTACCGTTTACTGTCGGTAAATTTACCGTTACCGAATCAATTCGGTTCGGTAAAACGGTAAATCGGTAAAAATAAGTCGGTAAACGGAATAAATTCTGAAATCGGTAAATTTACCGTTTTACCGTTTTAGCGAAAAATATAAATAAATAAATAAATAAATTATATATTATAAAGAAAAAAATTACAAAAAAATTTATATATATTAAAAATCAACATATATATTTATAAGATTTATAATATATTTAAAAAATTAGAAAAATAATAATTTTCGGTAAAATCGGTAAATTTACCGAAATTTACCGATTTACCGTTTTACCGAAATATCGGTAAAACGGTAAATCGGTAACGGTAAACGGAATAGAATTTTACATGTCGGTAAATCGGTAAACGGTAAAACGGTAAAACGGTAAATTACCGTTTGCTCTCCCCTACTCACAACCCTCATCACAAGAAGCATCATCTAATCAGAGAGCGATTAGATCAAAAACAGATCCTGCTTGGGGACATTGCAAGTAGCTTGTTGAAGGTGGTGGAAAAACAACTTTGTTGTGTGTATATTAGGCCTGGGCAAAAAAAACCGAAAACCCGAAGCTCGGACCGAACCGAACCGAAAAAGCCTGAAAAAAGCCCGAACCGATGGGACCGAAAAAAGCCCGAAAATAGACCGAACCGATTGGACCAGTTCGGTTCGGTCTCGGTCTGTATTTTACCAAGGACCGAAAGCATGAAAATAGACCGAAGCCCGAAAAAAGCCCGAAAAAGCTCAAAAATAGACCGAAGCCCGAAAAAGCCCGAATTTTGGCCAGAATTTTGGCCCGAAAAGCCCGAACCCGGCCCGAAGCCCAAAAATCGGGTGTTACTCGGGTTGGTGTTTTTAAAAGCCCGAACCCGAACCGACCCGAAAGTTCGGGTTTCGGGTCGGTTTTTGGAAATTTTCGGCCCGAACCGACCCGAGCCCAGGCCTAGTGTATATATTGCAACAAGATTATAAGAGGAGGTGGCATTAATAGGTTTAAGTATCACTTGCGTGAGAAAAAGGGCAGGTTGAACCATGTAAGACCGTCTTTGCAGATATTTAACACCATATGAGACAACAATAAAAAAACACCAGATGAGACAAAGTATTGATGAAGTAAGGAATAAAAAGAGGAAGGTACAAGAAGAGTATGAGGATAGTTATCCAATTCATGAGCAAGCATTAGTCACACCTACCACATGTCCAAAGGGAAAGAAGAGTGATCCTCGTATTAGTAACTACTTCATGCCTAGAACAATTCCAGGAGCTCAACCAACTATTAAAAGTGTTATGCAAAGTAAATAAGTGATGGAAAAGTGTGATATTGCCATCTCACAATGAATGATTGATAAGTATGACTATACAACCTGTTTCGGATGATATCGGTATGTTTCTTTGTTTACTAATGATTATAATCATATTGACTAATATTATTATTGTGACTTTAGTTGACAAATTACAATAATATTGTCATAGGACAAATAAATTTGGATGACAACGAAGATGAAGATGAGGATGAAGAAGCACATGATAATACCATTGGAGATGCGAAGCAAAATCCAAGCAACTTAGATGAAGATCACCACCATATCTATTTTCCTTGATTAAACTTTTATTGTTTGGCATAACTTTTCAATGTTGTTGCGATTTGTGAATTAAGACTCAAATTGTAATTGTTGTTTTGTTATTTTCTTATCAATGAGTTATATTCGAATTGTAAATTTGTTATGGTTATAGTATTATATAAAGGTTAAATTTTATTAGGTTATAAACAGGTAAATAAATATAATGGCATATATATAAGTATTTATTTTATTTTTGATTTGTGCGGATTAATCTGGGTCAACCCAGTTGAACCATTAACCTATTGATCCAGTAATCTCGCCGGATCGATGCCCGAGTCTGTTTTAATAACATGATCTGAATGATGGTGTAATGGCTTTTGTTTTTTGTACAATAAACTTATCTTGCATTTATCATCAATATTCTCTAATCTTCTCGAACACTGCGATTGGAAGTTGCTGCGACGCCTAACTTTGATGAGGTGACTCTCGAACCTTTTCAGGTAGAGCAGGTCATGATGTCGGAGTTTTAGCAGGCAACTTCTAGATCTTTGCATATGCCATTTTAGTCCGAATTCGATTCAAACCCGGATCCATTTGTGAAAAGACCGAAATTACAAAAAGAGTACATGGACTACCACAGTATTTCAAATTATGGCCTGAACTATTTCAATTTTCAATTTAGTATTTTTGGAATACATTGAACACAATAAACTACCGTTTTTTTAAACTAAATTGCACACAATAAACTAATGCCGTTAATGAATACCGTTTACAATTATTATTGTTTAATAAAAATTATCTAATCTAACTGTGAATATACTGCACTAATGTAATATAAACTTTTCTTTCAAATTACAATCACACCGTAGCACGCTTCTTCTCAAGACCCTTCATGAAAGCATGCTCGCTTGATCAGATCTTCCCCATCATTCCACTTTCGATTTCAAATCAATTTGATTTTGGCGACGGCGGCTTTGGGAGAATTCTTCAGGTATATGATGGACGGATGCCTCACTGGTTGCGGCGACGTGATCGGCTAGAAGTCGTACCACCGCAACTGTAAGTACGAGCTTCACAAATCCCGCAAGCATAACTGCCCCACAAGAAGCTACGCTAAGAAAGATTCCATCCATTCGTATCCTATTTAACTCTTTCTGGCTTTCCTCTCCCACGTCATCACCTTGATGGGTCTCTTCTTCCGCTGTTAATGCTCCTTGTCTTCCTGAGAAAATGAAGAACTAGTTTCAGGGATCGACGAGTGACGATGACGATCTGTACCACAGGTCATTTCGCACGATAGGTAAAATATCGGTTAAATTTTTTTTGGAACAGGAGTGAGGAGGAATTTTATATTGTAATTTGATTGAATCTTGAATAGAAAAGGTTTTATTACAATAGGGCAGTGTGTTCACAGTTAAATTAAATAATAATAATAATAATTAGTTAACGTTGTTAGTTGATTGTGTGCAATTTTAGTGTTCAAAAATACTGAATTGAAAATTGAAATAGTCCAGACCGCGATTTGAAATGGTGTGATAGCCCAGGCAGTCATTTTGCAATTTTCCCTTCCATCAACAACACTTGTTAAACCTTTTCTTTATAAGCGGTAAGCCCCAAATGTTAGGTTACAAGATAGGAGTTGAGATCAGGTGAGAAGAGTCATATATGTGAGAAATAAGAAAAAAACACAACCATCAGATTACAATAACAAACGGTCAAGATTAGTGCAAATTAAATTTAGAATTCGTATTATGATTATTACTAATTGCAGTTAAAGGATAAATTAGGAAGATAAGAAAATTATCAAACCTAATTCCTCAGATCTCGCCGTAATCACAACCCACGAAATTGAAAACAAAATCTAAAAATCATATGCTTCTCTTCCATCCAACATCATCGTCGCCGCTCCGATTCTCTCTCAAATGCGTAAGAGTTTCTCTGTCGTCTCCACTCGATTCTCTCCCATCCAACATCATCGTCGCCGCTTCGTTTCTGTCAAAAGGATTGTCGGAATCTCATCCGCCATTCGGATCATCCCGGATTTCCCTAAACCAGGTTCGTACGGCTGCTTATTGCATTGTTTACAAATTTCGACGATAACCAGTTTGAAAATTTTAAGCTTTGAGCTAATTGGGTTTATATAGGCGCATATCTTAAACTGCAGACAAATTAGCAGTAAAAAAAATAAGAATTACTTAACTCTTGATGTCCTAGGTTTTCAATTTGTACTACTTACAGTTTACAGTTAACCCTCGCATTTGGTTTTTGTGGAACAATAGTGGAGAGAAAATTGAAACCGAAAGTGGTAGTAAAATTCTATTTATGGTATGATTTAAGGTTTGAGTTGTGCATTTGATTGGCAGTCATCTTGAGGAGTAGGTTTGAGCTATGGATTTGATTACTTTGTGTGTGTTTGTCTGAGCGGAATGATTACTTTCAATTATATTCTTGAATTTCAGTGCTGTTTTATTAACTTTAAACTGCGTAGTACCACATAAATAAATGATACGCATTTATAAATAAACTGTAAACTGCGTAGTACCACATAAATAAATGTTACACATTTATTAATAAAACTGTAAACTGCGTAGTACCACATAGGTAACTGCGTAACATTTGGCTAAATGTTACGCATTTCATATCGATTACTGATTACTTTTGCAGACTTGGTGAATGTATTTGAACTTTGTCCCTCGGCTTATTCTGTATCCCAACCCGTCTAATCTGCTGAATGGGGAGGCTGCTGCTCTGATGATGTTCGATAGACCTGCTTATGACCTAAGAGTGAAGGGTATGTGCACTTAAAAATTGCTATCAAAGCTTGCTTTCAATTCCAACTCATTGTTTCTATGGTTTATGCTGGTAAAAGCTTCAAATTTCTCTGCAATTGAGCATGCACCATTTATTTCTATGTTTACGATTGCAATATTCATATAGCTGTTCTCCTTTCTGTACTTCTTTTACTTGAGAAAAACGTACCGGTGCTCACTTATAATGGTATCATCACTATTTTTATTTATTTGTTGCAACAGAATACTGTAAAAATATGCCAAGCCAGAAGATGCAGCTGCTCCTGAAGAGATATCCAGTGATGAAGAGCTGAGCGAGGATGAGTATAATTCAGGGGATGAAGATATAGCCGGACATGCTGATCCTTAAATGCACGAAACTAAACTACTCCGCTCTTCCTTTCACTATCTCTGTACATGGTCTGGCCTACTAAAAAAAAGTAGAAATCTCCCATCCCGGTGATGAATTATCCTTTAAAAGATTCAAGTCTTTCAAAATATTGTAATGTGGTGTCTGTTGTTGTTGACTTATTGTAATTTATGTAATCAACTTTCATGTAAGCAAATGATTGTCCTAATTTAAAATGAAGTCTCAACTACATGTGCATTCTGTTGTGGCCTGTCAGAGCCTTTCATATGCACGTTGGTGTATCAAGCAGTGCAGAGACAAACAGACCATTTGTTCATGTTTAAAATGCGTAATATATAATGTAAAATGCGTAAGATTCCTAGTAAAATGCGTAAGATTTAAAGTAAAATGCATAAGATTCCAGGTCTATTACAAAAGCTACGTAGACAACTACTACACATTAAACAATTCGTGCTTGGAAACGAAGGATTTGAGGATGTTCTCTGACAGACCGCTCGTCGTTAAAGCGATTTGTGCAAATAAATTTATAAGTCCGCTACTCGCGACTTAACTACTGGGTAGCAAGTGGTAAGTAGGGGTCGAACCCAAGGGAGTCAGTGTGGATTAATTGTTCTTTAATGAAGCTTATGCAGAAATTAAATACGATTGGGGTTGGTTTTGAGTGTGTTTTGGGAACTGAAAGTAAATTACAACAATTGATAATGGACTGTAAGGAAAGTATTCGGTTTTAGGGGCCTTGTATTATAATTGTTTATCATCGACCGCTAATGATCATACCAAGTGGTCAAAGATGAATTGAGGCTATTTCTAGCGCAAGATATGATCATGCTAAGTATTCAAACGATGAATCGAGGCTAGTTATAGCTCAAGACTTGCAACACCGGTTTAAAACAACACCTGTTCTATTTCAGTCTAGCGCCAATACCCAAAGGTATGCTAGCCTGTGTGCATCCACCTGATCTCACAGTTACGCTCGACCAGATGGGGTTTAGGATGAGTCGAACTCCTCAGATAGCTTTGCTTGTTACAGCTTCCACTACCTGAGTATGATCACGAATTCCCACAGAAGAGCTTTGCTTGTTACAGCATCCACTCAACCTTGGAAACTCTGACTATATATGGCACATAGAACAAGTTTTGAATACAAAGGTGTACTTAAGAGTAAGATCTAAAACATTTATATTACAAGTACGCCCCTTCTACCGAATAACTAATTTAGCTACTAATCATGGCAATGGTTATCATAACTATGAACTTGGAAATAAACAACAGTTTAGCAAGACAATTAAATAAATAAAAGAATACTTACAAAACCGTTGAAGCGCCAAGGATTAAGCTTTGATTCCCAAAGTAATATTACATGATTAATATTACATGATTAGTGCCCAAAATTCTAGAGAGATAAGTGAATTGTTGTGGTGGTGATGATACAAATGAGGAGGAGAAGCCTCATATTTATAGCCAAGGAGGAGGAGGATGGGTGGTGGAGATGGTGGCATGTGGAGGAGCATCCAAGGGTGGAGGAGGAAGAGTGCAAGGCAAGCTTTGGGAGGAGGATGTGGTGGAGGAGCCACCACATGTCACATTCTCCATGGAGGAGGAGGAGCAGCCGGCGGCTTTGGGAGGAGGAGCCACCATGTGTCCCTCCATGCGAGGAGGAGCATCCCTTCTAGAAGCTTGTAACCTCTTCACAAAAGTCATCGGTTTGACCGGATCTGACCGGAGCTTTGGCCGGAGCTTCTTGGATTTTGGAGAGTGTATTTTGAATGAAAATGTCATTCTAAGATGATCTCAAGAAGGAACCTAAGCCAAATTTCGCTTGGAACATGGTCGAAATCTCAAATCCGATGAAATTGCCCTTGTTTGGCCTTTACCGGGCTCGGTGCTTTTGCCTTGCGTTCTTGTCCATTTGCCGACGGTTCTAGAATATTTGAGTGATTCCAAGTCGGTTCCATGAAGGATGTTAAGGCTGATTTTGAGTGTAGCATGGTCGTGACCTGGAATGACTCGTTCTTCATTTTCCGCTTAAAAACTCCTCCTTAGCGTGTTTTCTCTCTAGAGTCCAAAATATCCTGTAGAAATAAATCGGGACTAACAAGTAGAAGTTAAATAGACCAACAGTCTAATTTGGTGGGTTTTACTGTGTTTTTGATTCGTATAATTATGGTCCATCATTCTCCAGCTTTGTCGGATCGTTAAAGCCTTCTTTTGCTTGCATGTCCAATGTAATCGTTCTTTTCTTCCAATAAACAAATGCTGATTTCTCTTCAGCAATGCCCTATTGGCTCAGGCTCCTGCACAGAGATCCAGTCCATCAACATTAATATCATATTTGAAATCACACATAAAACATCTTCAAATAATCAGGTATCAATAACTAACTATCATGTCAAAAATTCTAAACTCAGCATAGCCTTATTACCAACCTATACATATTCTGCAGGTCCTGAATATTGAATCAAAATGTTCTTAAACTGATTTCCTACACATCTGACTTCCAGCAAACAGAATAATGGAATAAATTTGAATTTCAATCAATTAAATGATTCCACTGGAAAAGAAATTTCATCACGAGACCATTCCTACAAATAAAGCTAACTTATTCAACAAAAGACTGAAACAGTTTCTCAAATAAAAGATGGATTGCTTGAATGCATTCATACATGTCAGATGGCTGATAAATTGTGCAATGTTCCAGTTTTGACTTCTGGTACCAAAATGAAAACAAAAGAAAAACTGAGCAAGTTGACATACGTTAAAAAAAGTGACTAGGGCCAAATTGCTACTCGGAAGACTGCAATTGTCCAGAAGCTCAACCCACCTATCGTTTGTCAAATTCGTAACTGCAATTGTCCCCAATCCTTCAATTGATCCAAAATCACAACAAAACCAAATCAAGGACACCACCATCATCGAAACCCTAAACAAACAACATCAACAGCGACATCAAAAAAAACCAATTGATTGAAATCACCTTGATAGACGCGTTAGGGCAAGGCGAGCGAACAACAAGGTTGAAATTACCGAACTTAGCCGACAGAATTCAACAACGAGGACAAATTAAAGTGAACCCACTCAGGCGTTCTCCTGGAGAACGTCCTCGCGGACGCTTTGCCTGCGGACATCCTCCCCTCCACCGCTGCACACAAAATGCACACGGACGTCCTCAAAATCAACCCCAGGACGTCCTACAATCCCCACCGGTGTGGATGCTCGATGTCTGTTGTCGGATCGGAGAAAGTGATCAAAGCTTTATTCTACGGTGTTTGGAGACCTTCCGAACCCTAAGGTCGGCGGATAGATTTTTATTATTATTGGAAAATATGTGATAATGGACAAATGACGAATTCACGGGTAATGCATAAAAAGAGGATAATAATTACGAAAATTAAGGATCGTTAGATGAAAGATCCAACTGCTATTATTATTTCTCATTTCTCATGAGAATTACTGTTCTCATATGATCCTAGGCCTAATCAAAGTCCTAAAGTTGTAACTCTATATATACTCTATTTTGAGAAAAGCAAAATTATTTTTATTAAGCATTATATTATTCAGTATGAAGTTTTATTACAACACGACATGTGTTTTGTATATGTCGATTATCAACACACACACAAACAACCCTCTGCCTTTCCCAAGGATCTTGCGAAGCAAGAGGATCGACAGGGAATGTCAGCACACTCTTTGTCTGTAAACCCAATAACAAAACTATTGATTTCCATGGACTTGGTATTTTCTTCACCATAATGTTTTTGTAAATCACTTTCCATTGTTGACTTCTCTGCACATAGACAATAACATTTATTGTCCTCGCACCTCATAGTCGTGCAACCGCCACAAAAGCTCATACAGTCTGATGGTACCATGCAAGACGATCCTAGTGCGCGCCTTGATATAGCTTGACTTGTCACTGAATATAAATGTAAATAATATTAATGATAAGCTCAATGGCAACAACAACAAAAAAAATATGTATCAAATTGCCTGATTTGTTTGCATCTTTAGATGCATGTAAAAATTAAAGCTTTTAACCTAATGAATAGGCAAAAATGGCAGCCAAGCAGAGTGTGATTTTGAGAAGAACTTTTGCCATGATGCTGAAATGAAGGATCGAACTCTTCTGATTGTTGATTTAAATTTGTTATTGTTCCTAAGATATTATTTATGAGAGTAAAGATCACATGAGAAAGTGGTAGTTATAGTGAGAAATGAGAACTAATTTCACCCGTTCATCTTTGTTATCAATGGTTAGGATTAGATTTAATTAAATTACATTAAATTACATAATTTGTACCATTTCAAAGGATTCTTCGTAGCAGTACATTATTCGTACCTTTTCAAAGGATTCTTCGTAGCATGCATATACATGAAGCTACGAAGAATCCTTTGAAAAGGTACGAATAATGTACTAGTTCTCATTTCTCACCATAACTACCACTTCTCACCGGAATCGAACTCATATTTATAATAGCAGTCCAAATGTTATTTCCGATAAAACTTTAAATTTTTTATTTAAGGCCAATTGTGCTACATTTACCCAAAAAAATATTACTAATTTTATTTCAAATAGTTCATGAATGTATTGGCATATGTCAGAATTTACTTCCATGTTTGGAGATTGTAATACTTTAATTGCTAAAAAAACAAAATTAGTTAATTACCACAATTTTCATTGTCATTCGTGCTATTCTCATTTTCTAGACAAGAATTTATTTATTTATTTAATTTAATTACCAACCTAATTATTTAAAAAAATTTCATAACATCTTTAATTGCTTTTTCAATTAAACCTTATCTACAATTTATGGTAAACAACTAAAAAAATTGCCAACCCAGAGTAGTAGTGGCTTGTTGATTGAGGTGTTGTCTACAACTAGGCCTCGGCATAGGGCCGGATACAGGTCAGCCCCGCCCGAAAATATTAGGGTCGGGTGGGCTTTAAACATATTTTTTATTAATATTGAATAGTTATCGGGCAGGGTCGGGTCGGATGCAACCATATTTAACAGCCCCTCAAACCATTAAAACCCTATCTCTGAAAGGACATCAAAGGGTCGGGTCGGGTCTACCCGAGAAAAACCCAAGACCAAATTCTACCATTAAATGGGAACTTGGATCACCAATCAACTGTGTTTATACACAATTAGGGGTGTAAACGAGCCGATACACTCGTGAGCTGCTCGCGAACAAAGCTCGGTCAAAACTTGGCTCGATCTTAAACGAGCCGAGCATGAGCACAACTTTCATGTTCGTTTATTAAACGAGCCGAGTACGAGCAACCTACTGCTCGGCTCATTTATGTGTGTGAGCCGCTCATTTATATGCTCGATTAAAACTCGTTTTGAGCTCAATCAAAACTCATTTAGAGCTCGATTAAAACTCGTTTAGAGCTCGATTATTACTTGACTATTGATCGGTTGAATTCTTGACCTATCATTCACTTCATTCGATTATGGATTAGGTTTGTTTTCTGGATATTTCATTATCATTTAACCTCTTTTCTAGTGTTTCAGGTCATATATCACATTCGTAATACTTTTGGATTGATCTGAAGCAAAACAAAGCATTTAGTAGAGATTTCGGTAAAAATAGGGCAGAATGACCTTTCTGACTTGTTTTGCACGCACAGATCACATATGGTGTCCAAATCGGTTGATTCAAAGCTTGTTGGAAAGCTAATTCAAAGGGCTACAACTTGGTAGTTTACGCCAAGATCAAATTTGGAGGTTAAGACCATGAAAAAGCCGCTCGAAGTCTCTGCCATTTTTCATGGCCGTGACTGCCGTGACCAAAACACAACGTCACGGTAGTCACGGCTCCCTTTTGTCCCAGAGCACTTTTGGAGCATGCTGTGACATGTCTAAATGTCACGGTAGTCACGGCCCAATCGAAGACAATTTCCAAAATCGATTTTTGGGCTTTTTGGACAGATTTTTGGACTTATTTCTTAATTTCGGTTTTAGGGTTTTTGGCTTTTTGGAAAGCTATAAAGAGGGAGTGGGGACGAGTTGAGGAGAGGGGTGTGCTTATTTTGGAGAAAAGATAACCCTAACTTGAGAGAAAAGACGGAGAACATCGCGAGAGATTGAGGATCATCGAGCTACATCGTCTACGGTTAACCCGTCCATAATTTCTCTATACACTGTTTTTTGTTTAATCACCATGAATAGCGAGTAGTCTTCTCTATTCCGGGATCCTACGGATCCCGTGCATTGTACCCAACTCTTCATGTGATCATATGAATGTTTTTTCAGTAATGCAAATCGAATATTCAATTTCATCGTGCTTGATTTAGCGTTCTATGTAAGTATTTACATCAAAGGGTATGTTTGCATGCTAGAACGTATTTAGGTTATATACCGAAAGATGGATGGGTCCTAGGGATTAACCGGATTGTATGAAAACCTTAAATCTATAACTTGTGATGCTCTTTGTGTCATTCTCAAACTCTACCATGTCAAAATGTCGCCGTTGCCGGGGAACAGCGTTTAGTGTGATATTAGATTTAACGAGTGTAGTTTAGACTATTTCATTTTTTTATTAATTCCTTGTACATACTCTATATACTTCTGAGCTTCACTAATAACTTTTATTTTGAATATTGCGAGGATGTTCTCATTTGGTCATCAAGATGCCTACCCAAGGGAAGAGCCTTATTGTCAGACATACTCGTATGATACAAATTGGGAAGGAAATCAAAATTAGTTCTATGATCAACAATATTATCGAGACGACCGTTATTGTGAGAGCTACCAGAATCACTCGCAGTAGCAACAGTCTCAGGCCACTGGTGGATCATCGCGTTTAGAGTCTATGTTGGCTAGCTACTTAGCGGAGCAAGAGAGGTCGTCTCGGGAGAATGCTATGACAATAAGTGACCTTCGGAAGACGATGGAATTACCAGGACCCTGTTATCAAAATGACCACTACTATGAGAGTTACGAGGACCAGCCTCAGCAGCAACATCGGTTTTATGATCAATAGTACAACAACCAGCCGCATCAGCCCAAACATAAGGAGTCCAGCAGCTCATCTAGCATGGAATCCCTGCTGGCGAGCTTTATGGCCGAGCAGGATAGGAGAATGAAAGGATTGGAGCAGACACTCGAGCAGCTGGCCATTCGGAACAAGATACTGAAAGACCAGTTAGAACAACAAGCTATTGCAGCCACCAATGAATGCAGAGATGAGGACATTGAGATGACAATGGCAAATCATCAAGAAGTTCAAGTCTATGAAGCACATTCATCTTTAGTTTTATTTCCAATCCACGTGGAAGATGATCAGGATACAAGAATGCTCTCTATACCAGAACAACCTATTTGTGAGGATGGTTTTGAGGCGTTCAGAATGGTTGCCAAGGATTACACTGAGTTGGAAGATGATGAGTCTTGTACTGATGACGTCTCAGAAGATGAAGATACATCTCCCTCCACTAATACTGCTTCAAAGGGTCATTTAGATGAGCAAACAGAAGATACCAGCATTCCACCGGTTTCTCTGGGCAGTGATGAGCTATCAAAGGATTATAGGTACAAAGACTTTGTTGATGTGTACCTCAGCTCGATTTTAGAGGATCTTCGCATACATATGAATGTGATAGTGAAGGGGAATTATGAAGTATGGGAACGTGAGTTCCTAGCTCAAGAGTATACAGGAAGTGTGCTTGTTGGAGCTAGTTTTGAAGATGCATATATTGTCGCACAGCCTCCAGACAAGTTTCGACAGTTCTTGCCCTACGTCTTGAAACTGTTATTAGGGATTTGAAGGTGGATTGACACTATCTCCCTTGCTGAGTCTCGCCAAGACGTTAAACTAGGCCTCTTCGGGGAGTAACCCGCGCTATAAGTATTTAGCTAATTTTCATCTGCATTTGCATTGTGTGATTTCATGTGTGTGCAACAGTTTTAAGTGTGGAGTGCCAGCACAAGGAAAGACCAAAATAGCTCAGCAACTCCCGTGACAGCCCGTGACACAAGGTCATTCACGGGACAAAGGTGCTGTCACGGGACCCAGCCGTGGCGATGCAATTTTCAAGGGGTCTGTGACAGCCCGTGACACTAGGACTGTCACGGGACAATGGAATTATCACGAGACCAAGCCGTGACGATGACAAAACCAAGTCCCCTGATGTCCCGTGACACCCCGTGACAGCAGTGGCGGATGCAGGGGTGGGGCGGCCGCCCCCACGTTCGACGCGTAAAAATGTTATTTTTGTTATAAAAAAGGCTTCAAATTTATAAAATGGCCTCACTTTCATGAAAAAATGCTCAAATTTTATAAAAAAGCTCCATTTTCATGAAAAAAGATCCCAATTTTATAAAAAAGATCTCATTTTTATGAAAAAAGACCCCAATTTTATAAAAAAGGCCCCAATTTTATAAAAAAGCCTCATTTTCATGAAAAAATGCTCCAATCTTATAAGAAAAAGCTCCATTTCATGAAAAAGACCCCAATTTTATAAAAAAGATCTCATTTTTATGAAAAAGGCCCCAATTTTATAAAAAAGACCCCATTTTCATGAAAAAAGTTGATGTGTTTTCGAAACACGAATTTAAGAGGCCCAAAAAAAATTTCGTTTCAGGCCTCACAATTTTCGCCCCCCATCGATCCAGTCCTGGATCCGCCACTGTGTGACAGTTAAGGTGTCACGGGACCTGCTCGAATCACTTACCTCTTTATTCATTTGACTTCCTGACAGGCCCTTGTCGTGAGGTACCAAATCAAACTTAAATTTATAAGTGTCCACTACTAGGCTCATTACAAAGGTAGTAAGTGGCAAGTAGGGGTCAAACCCAAAGGAGCTAATCGGGTACTTGTTGTTCTTAACAAAACAATAAAGTAAATGGTTGGGGGTTTTGGAAAAGGGTTTTTAACGTAAGTGCATGCAAGGTAAGTAAAGGGTTTTCTGATCAAGAGAACATATTCGGTCTAGGGGCCCTGGTTATAGCTCTGTTCATCATCAACCTCTAATGATCATACTTTGTGTTTATGAGTGTGGTTCACTCCATTCCAAGAGATCACCCAAAATAAGGCCATTCCAAGCACTTACACCACTATCCATTCCATTCCAAGATATGGATTTCTAGTCCTAGCTAGCCTAACATTCCATTCCAAGATAAGTTAGACTAGGTGCAGCCGCTCGGTTTCATGAGTCATTATCCACCGAGCCGCTAATAAGGGAATGAACTACTAGGAGGAGCTTTGCCATTCCAAGCCTCCACTCCACTTTGTAGTTCAATCCGAGTGGAATGCACAAGGACTAGTAATAAACACAAAGAAGCATTAAGAAAAGGGTCTCAAAACATAAGCATAACAAAGTTCCCTAGCCCGAATGGGAGGGTTTAGCTACTCATATTCATTGATGGAATACAGTAGCTACAAACATTCAACAAGTAAATCACAAGTTACAAGCTAAAATGCCGTGAGAATGGGTAGAGAGAAGTTGAGAGGAGCCAAGCCAACCGAGATCACAATGTCTATTCTAGAGAGATTTGGGCAGAACTTTAGAGTGGATTTAGGATCATTTTACAAGGGCCTAGGTGTTATATTTATAGAGAAAGAGCTAGGGTTTCTCATGTCTTGGACTCCTAGTTTGGATGGCATTAGTGGTTTGGCCCAAGCACAAGCCAAACCGACCTAACCCTTTGGCCTAGGGTTCCTTGGCATAAACGACTTGGGCTCTGGCATTAGGACACGCATGCTGACATCATACCTTGGGGAACGAGCCGAGAAAGTCAAGGGAAAGGTTGACCATTGACCCTTGACCTTGACCTTGAGTATTGACCCTTCGAAAGGACCAAATGTGGATTTTGCGTTCTAGGTCTTGGGGCTCCGGTTCTGGATTGTTGAGATGATTATAAGCAAGTTCCAAGAAGGAGGTTTGGTCAGAACGGGGCTGGAACTAGGTCAAAAGCCAATGTGAACTTGTCGGACGCTGGCCGGACGCGGCCTGGTCCTTCTCGGACGCTGGCCGGACGCGGCTTGGTCCTTCTCGGACTCTCTCGGCCAAAGCTGGGACGCCGGCATTTTTCCTCGGGCCAAATTAGACTAGAAAGTGCCAAATGGTGCAAGGACTCGATATCACTTGAAGAATTGCTTGTCGCTCGCTTTTGGCCCTTTAAAGTCCTCAGTTCCTTTCAAACCCGGTACTGGCTCGGGCACGGCCTGGTCGCATGCTCGGACGCGTCCCGATGGTTCTTGGTATCGCGCCTCGGACGCGTTCCGACATTATGCGGTCTCGCTCCTCGGACGCGTCCCGATTGTTCTCGGTATCGTGCCTCGGACGCATTTGTCCATCCGCCCGAAGTACTCGGCCTGTGCCTCATATTTCTTGGTCATGTGCGCGATAGCTTCTGAAGTACCTGGTCCGTCCGACTGAAGTTCTCGGTCAGGCCCGGGACGCGAACGTCCATTCTCGGCTGGCCCGATTGGCGTTCCTCGGTAGGACCGGTATGAAGTGCCGAGCCCGGTTGGCTTCTCTCGGTCCCCATAATACCTTGTGGTATTTTTGGGCACAATTTGCTCTTTTTTGGTCCGATTTCTCCTTAGACTCCATAAGGCCCTGAAATGCAAAATGACATTAACAAGCATATGTTCTTTAGATTAAATGTCGTATTTGGTGGGTTTTGTTGACTCAATGAATCGTATAAATACGACTCAACAAACCACCCCACACTTGAACTTGTTCGTCCCGAACAAGGCCTTAAGTCATAAGAGAAACAAAGATAAACACCACAAGTCCTTCTCGGCACCCTAGATATGAATAAGCATGCTAGTCTAGATATTATCTTTTCATGCACAACTCACTATTACTCAAAGCTTCATGTTTAGACTTAGATTTAACTTGCTACTTGTTACCTTGGAGCCGAAATGCAAACCAATTCGGATGTTTCGGGAGGTAGTCCTTTTTAGACCCATGAACCGCATTCTCGGTGCCAAACTCTTGTTATATGGTTATGCTTCATTGCTTCTTCTAGCACGTGATTGATTCGAGCTTCAAGGTGTTTGAGTGCTTTTCGGAGAGCTTGTAGTGACTCGGTTTGATATATCAATAGGGCACTTCACTTTGTTTCAGTGTAAGATCTCACAATGGAATGGATTGTTTCTTTGTGCTACGGATTGTGACTGCTCGTTCCTACTTGCTCTCACTCATCATCGTCCTTTTGACACGAGTCAAGCCAATGGTCGCTTGGCTATTTTCCCGGCTACTTGGACTAGAGTTTGGACGGTGTGATGTATTCCCGTCCCAACCAACCGCAAGATCAACGCAGTGGTGAGCAGCCTCGTGACCATGTTGCCTCGAAGTGCTAGCCTCCACGAAGTCCACATAACCATATAACTTGAGCTTGGTCCTTGAATGCCTTGTCACGTCTCTCTAGGACGTTTCTATCAACTCCACATCCCTTTTTATTCCGACTCACAAGGACAAGTATTGGTTTAGTATCTAAAGTCATCACACAATTCAAATTTCATAAGAGGCATGCATGTACTTGGTTCTATCTATTTTGCATCGTCTAAGCTCAAAATCTCATATCTAGGGCATAGAAAGAACTTTTATTCGAAAAATTTAAAAATTTCAAAGGAAACGTGCTGACTCATGCAAATGCAATAAAATAAACGTGCTGACACAACAATGACTAACCACCCACCCCACACTTTTGGAATGAGCCGTGTCCTCACGGCACAACTCAATTCCAAGACAATAATGCACAATTCAAGGAAAAGAAAATGGCAATGAAGAATAAGTGAGAACGGTACTCCCCTTATGAAGTCCTTGTATGTCGTGAAACGACTAGGCATGACTGGTATCAAACGGTTGAATTTGGGGAAGTCGGGTCGGGCCTGGTCCTTCTCGGACGCGTCCTGGTCTTTCTCGGACGCGGCCCGGACGCACTTGGCATTTCTCGGCCACAGCTCAATTCCCTCGGGCAAAATGCTTATTTCTTGGCATTCTGGCATTGTCGTTTCTAGGTGAGCAAACGACACTGCAAAGCCCGGGATAAATCACTCAAAGTTCAGGGAGGGTCGGCTGGGCTTGTCTGTTCTTGGACGCGGCTTCCGGCTCTCTCGGCACAGCCCAGCTGATTCAGCCAGCCCGGTACTGTTCCCTTCGGCACCCGTGCCAGTCCGTCCGAGGCCCGGTACGCCAAAATGCGTAGCTATATCGGTATAATGCGTTCCTGGCCCGGCACCGTTCCTATAAAAACATCAATTTCTTTTCCAAACACAAATGGGATGAGGGTTAGTTTAAGTAAACTAAATGCAAGTAAATAATGAAAAATGCCGGGATGCAACCCGGCGAGCGCCTTTGTTTAACATCGTTGGCTCGACGGTACCTCCTTCAAGGAGGCTCGGGTGGTTCTGCTAGGTCGTAGTCTTGGGCAGGCAATTCGTTCTCTCTGTGGTAGTGCTTTGCTCTTTGCCCATTGACTATGAATCGTCGCTTGTCTGCCGAGCTCTCTAGTTCAAGTGCCCCATGGTTAAACACTTTGGTTATGGTATAGGGCCGGTCCATCTTGACCTCAACTTCCCGGGCATGAGCTTCAATCGAGAAGAGAATAACAGAACTTGCTGCCCTACTTCAAATGAGCGACGGAGGATAAATTTGCCGTGGTATAACTTTGTCCGTGCTTTATAGTCTGATTGTCCCTCATAGGCTTCAAGCCTTAACTCCTCTAGCTCACACAGATGAATCTTCCTTTCTAACCCGGCCTCTTTTAAATCCAAGCTGCACTGCTTCAATGCCCAATATGCCTTGTGCTCTATTTCCACCGGAAGGTGGCATGCTTTGCCATAGACCAACTGAAAGGGAGAAGTCCTAATCGGTGTCTTGTAGGCAGTCCGGTAGGCCCATAGAGCGTCGTTCAACCGCTAGCTCCAATCCTTACGGGTTGGTTTCACCATTTTCTCAAGTATCCCCTTGATTTCTCGGTTTGAGATCTCAGCCTGCCCATTTGTCTGGGGATGGTATGCTGTTGAAGTTCAATGGTGGACGCCATAGTGCCGCAAGGTGGAGGACATCATCCTATTGCAAAAGTGAGTTCCTTGGTCGCTGATGATGGCCTTGGGGATCCCATACCGGTTGAAGATATTGGTGCGCAAGAAAGCTACCACGGTTTTTGCGTCGTTGCACCTAGTGGCTTTTGCTTCCACTCATTTGGACACATAGTCCACAACTACGAGGATGTAGGCAAAGCCACAAGAAATAGGGAACGGTCCCATGAAATCGATGCCCCAAATGTCGAAGACATCGTTCACGAAGATGGGTACTTGGGGCATCTCATTCCTTGCCGATATGTTGCCAACCCTTTGGCATCGGTCACACTTTTTGCAATGCTCATAAGCATCTCGGAATAGGCTCGGCCAAAAGAACCCACTGTCCAGTATTTTCCGGGCCGTCCTCCTCGGACCAAAATGTCCTCCACAAGCTTGCTCATGGCAAAAGCTTAGCACCGAAGCTATCTCTTCATTAGGGATGCATCTCCTCAGGATCTGATATGCCCCTATCTTCCATAGATAGGGGTCATCCAATACATAGAACCTTGCCTCATGTTTGAGCTTCAAACATTGCGCCTTAGAGAATGATGGGGGAAACTTGCCTCCCAATAAGTAGTTCACAATGGGGGCAAACCAAGGCACCTTGGCTGAGAGAGCATAGAGGTGCTCATCCGGGAAGGTCTCGGTTATGGACCCGGGCTCCTCCTCTCGGACAATTCGGCTCAAGTGATCGGCCACAGTATTTTCAATCCCCTTTTTGTCCTTAATTTCCAAATCAAACTCTTGTAACAATAGGATCCATCTAATGAGTCTAGGCTTGGCTTCCTTCTTTGTCATCAAGTAGCGAATTGCAGCATGGTCTGAGTAAAATATCACCTTAGTACCAAGCAAGTAGGCCCGAAACTTCTCTAATGCAAAGACCACTGCTAACAGTTTTTTCTCGGTGGTTGAGTAATTCCTTTGGGCAACATCTAACGTCCTCGATGCATAATAAATCACCACCGGTTTCTTCTCATCCCTTTGCCCAAGGACTGCCCCCACGGCATAGTTGCTTGCATCACACATGATCTCAAAACCCTTGCTCCAATCTGGAGCTCTTATGATGGGCGTGCTAGTGAGGGCACTTTTCTACTCATCAAATGCTTCCTAGCATTCCTTGGTAAACTCAAAGGGGACGTCCTTTTGTAGAAGTTTAGATAAGGGCAATGCCTTTTTAGAAAAGTCCTTGATGAACCTTCTATAGAACCCGGCATGTCCAAGGAAGGACTTGATGTCGCGAACTGTAGAAGGGTAGGGAAGAGTCACTATCAAATCGATTTTGGCTTTGTCCACTTCTATTCCCCTGTGAGAGACGACATGGCCCAAGACGACTCCATGGGTGACCATAAAGTGGCACTTCTCGTAATTAAGAACTAGATTCATGGAGACGCACCGTTCAAGCACCGAGCTCAAGTTCTTTAGGCAGGCATCGAAGGTATCACCGTGAACTGTGAAGTCGTCCATGAATACTTCTATGATGGTTCCAATCATGTCGGAGAAAATGCTGGTCACAACTCTCTGAAAAGTCCCCGGGGCATTGCACAACCTAAACGTCATTCTTCTAAAGGCAAATGTGCCGAAGGGGCAGGTAAAGGTAGTCTTCTCTTGGTCCCCGGGAGCTATTGGGATTTGATTGTAGCCCGAGAACCCATCAAGAAAGCAGAAGAACGGTTTACCCGCCAATCTATCCAACATTTGGTCGATGAACGGAAGGGGGAAGTGGTCTTTCCTCGTGACTGCATTCAACTTTCTATAATCTATGCACATCCTCCAACTATTTTTGACCCTCGTCGTTACCATTTTTCCCTCGGCATTCTCCTCAACTGTGATCCCGGTCTTCTTTGGGACCACGTGAACCGGGCTCACCCACTGGCTATCTGAGATAGGATAAATCACGTTTGCATCGAGCAATTTTTGGATTTCTTTATGGACTATCTCCATCATGATAGGATTAAGTCGTCGCTGAGGTTCTCTTGTTGGTTTAGCCCCATCCTTGAGTAAAATGCGATGCATGCACACAGCCGGGTTTATTCCTCTCAAATCCGCCAAGGTCCACCCTAGGGCTAGCTTGTGCCGGCTCAATACTTCCACCAAACGACGCTCCTAATCAGCCTCCAATCCACTCTTTATGATCACCGGAAGGGTGTCGTTCTCTCCAAGGAATGCATATTTGAGATGCCCGGGTGGAGGTTTCAATTCTACTTTGGGTGCTTGCACGATGGACGGCAAACACTCATTGGCCTTGAAGAGCCGAACCTCACAGACTTCGTATAATGGTGAGAGTGGTCGTGCCACCCTTTGCTGGAAAATTGCCTCCCGAACTCCCTCGGTCAACTCATAGGACCCCTCATGTGAGTAAAAAGCCTTCTCAATTGTAAGCTCAAGAGGGTCTACCCTTTGTACCGACTGGACCTCTTGAACTAGATCATTCAAGGTGTCCACTGCATGGACTGACTCATACTCCACTGGATATTTCATTGCTTGAAAGATATCAAAGCTAAAGACCTCACCCTCAACCTCCATTGAAAGCATGCCACTCCCACAATCGATTTTCATTTTAGATGTCTTGAGAAATGGCCGGCTAAGAAGGATAGGTGCATGGTCGTTTGGCCCACATTTCTTCATTTTAAGGACATAGAAGTCCGCTGGGAAGACCAATTCACCGACTTGAACGAGGACATCCTCAATCTTGCCCTCGGGCTGTTTGCATGATCTATCCGCAAGTTGAATTGTGAGCCCGGCCGACTCAAGTGGTCCAATTCGTAGGCACGAATAGATCGAATAGGGGAGGACGTTGATCGAGGCCCCGAGATCTAGCATACAATTCTCAATGCGGATATTTCCAATGGTGCAAGGAATTGTATAGGTTCCCGGGTCTCCACACTTCGGGGGCACCGTCCTTTGTATAACTGCTGACACATTCCTACTCAATAGCTCTTGGTCTACACAAGTTCCTCTTCTTTGGTTGGTACATAGCTTCTTCAAGAACTTAGCATATCTCGGAATTTGCTTGATCGCTTCCAAGAGAGGGATATTGATCTCGACTTGGCTAAACAGCTCCCAGACATCCTTATCCATCACATATCTCTTGGGAGCACGGATCGGAACAGGGAAAGGCAAAGGAACGCTCAATTTGGAGTTCTCGGTACCCGGCCTTGGTACCGGGTCTGGCCTAATTTCCTCGGGTGCGGGCACCGGGCTCGGCCGCAAATTCTCAGACATGGGTACCAGACTCGGCTCTGACCTGTCAATACCGAGAACCTCGGATGGTTTTGTCTGACCCAGACGCGTCCGCGCATAGTCCTCGGACGGACGAATGCGTTCCGGTCCTTCGGTACCGAGCGTCCCGGGCCCGGTTTGGTTTTCCTTAGGCCTTTTCGAGCACTCTCCTTCCTCTTTCTCTTCCGACTCAACGACTAGCCTCTTCCCACTCCTAAGAGTCACTGCACTCACATTTCCCTTGGGATTTGGCACGGTCTGTGAAGGGAGCCGACCCGGTTCTTTCTTTGACTCGGAGAACATCTCAGTGAGATGGGCCACCTTCTTAGTGAGGTCGTCTATGGCCCCATCAGTTCTAGCTTGGTTCTGCTGCACGGTCATGGCCAATTCCTTGACTATATCTTCCAGTGACTTGCTTGTGCTTGGATTCCCCTGATTGTGGTTCGGACCCGGTCTGTTTTGGCTTGGTCCGTGTTGATAGACTCCTGGTCCTTGTTGCTAGTACTGCCGGTGAGGCGGTTGGTAGACTCCTTGGTTGGACCGGGGCACGGATTGTTGGTGATGAGTGACATCTCTAGGAGCATCGTGTCTCCAATTCGGCTCGGCCGGTCCTTGGCCATACTGCCGGTTTAGCCCTGCCCGGTTGGCATGGTTTCCCGGGTATCCTTCCGCCGGGAATTCTTCTTCCACAAGAGTAGGGCACTTGAAAAGGGAATTAGTGGATAGTTGTTCTTTCGAAAAGGGAAAATTAAAAAAAGGCAGTTGAGGGCTGGTTGTGATTTTAGTGCTGAAAGTAACGTGGGTTGGTTGTGATTTTAGTACTGAAAGTAAATAACTGAAAAATAAAGTGCTGGAACAGTCGAGTTCAATATCAACCGCAAACACACTTTTGGTTTGTCGCACGCTGTGTCTCAAGCGTGTTGCGCGCCAAAGTTGTGATGGATTAATGTTGAACAAGTCTGTAGTGAAAGTAAAGTGCAGAAAGTAAATACTGAAAGTAATTGCTTGAAGGACAAGACTTGCGGAAATTAAAGTGCTTGAAGGACAAGACTTGCAGAAAGTAAATTGCTTGAAGGACAAGACTTGCAGAAAGTAAATTGCTTGAAGGACAAGACTTGTGGGAATTAAATGCTTGAAGGACAAGACTTGCAGAAATTAAAGTGCGGAAAGTAAGCAGTTGATAATGGTACTGAAAGTAAAGTGACATGTGATATTTCAGTTAAAGAAAAGTATTCGGTTTTAGGGGCCTTGTATCATAATCTGTTTATCATCGACCTCTAATGATCATACTAAGCGTTCAAAGATGTATCAAGGCTATTTCTAGCACATGACTTGCCACATCATTTAGAACACTTGTTCTATTTAGACTAATTCCTCCTTTCGAAGTATCTTAGCCTTATGTGCATCCATTTGATCTTCAGTTACGATCAACCAAATGGTGTTTAAAAGAGGTTGAACTCCTCAGATAAGCTTTGCTCATTAAAGCCTCCACTTACCCGAGTATGTTAACGAACCCCACGGAAGAGCTTTGCTCGTTAGAGCCTCCACTCAACCTTGGAAGTTCTAACCTAATATGTGGCACATAGAACAAGTTTTGAACACAAAGTGGTAATAAGAAAAAAGGTCTAAAATGTTTTATGATACAAGTACACCCCTTCAACCGAATGAAGGGTTTAGCTACGAATATCCATAGAGGTGGATATCATAGCTAAGTGCTGGAAAGTAAAGGAAAACAAGAAATCAAGAACAAGGAAAGTAAAGGTTTTTTAGATCAAAGACAAGGAAAAGTAAAGGTTTTGAAAGTAAGAACTTAAGAACAACAAAAGTAAAGACAAGGAAATGAAAAGTGAGGCTCGGTTTTGGGACAAATGGCTATCGGTTTTTGCAAGGGAAATGAAGAACAAACTCAAGAACATCAAGAACAAACTTGGAGCTTAGATTCAAGGTAAGTGTTTACAAGGATTGTGTAGTGAATTTTAGAGAGATTCTACTAAGTAACATGGATTGTGTCTAGAGGATTTGTGACATTTGGGACCTTAGGACATTGAACTAAGGAGGAGAATGGTCTCTATTTATAGGCAATGAGAAGAGATGAGAGCTCAACACATGTCATAAGGGGAGAGGAGGAGCTCTAAGCCGCCGGCCATGAGTCATCACTCCTCAAAGCCGCCGGCCATGAGTCATCACTCCTCAAAGCCACCGCCCATGTGTCAATCTCACATGCAAAGCAGCCGGGCAGAACGGGCGGGCGGACGCGGACGCTAGCGTCCGGGTTTTCTTGGGCGCTGCCTGGTTTTCTCAGACGTGTCTGGCTCGGACGCTTGGCATTCTCGGCACAGGCCTCGGAAGCGGACGCAAATACCCGGACGTGGCCTGGGTTCTTTGGTTCTCGGTTGAGGGCCTCGAACGCGTCCTGGCTTTCTCGGACGCGGCCGGCTCTTTCTCGGTAGCATCCTGCGGTACTCGGCACAGCCCGGACGAAAGCGTCCGGCGTTCTCGGACGCGGCCTGGGCCCGGTTCTGCGTTCTCGGATGCGTCCGATAATTCTCGGTACTGGGACCGAGCCCGTTACTGTTCCTCTCGGTCCCGACTGGCTCTCTCGGTTCTGGTTGAACTCTCTTGGTCCTTCCTTGGCCTGATTTGTCTTGTAATCCATTTTTGGCTTTAAGAACTCCTTTTTAGCTTGTTTTCTCTCTAGACCTCAAAATACCCTATAGATAAATAATGGAACTAACAAGCAAAAGTTAAATAGACAAAGAGTCTAATTTGGTGGGTTTAACTGTTTTAATGAATCATATAAATATGGTCCATCAAATCACCCCACACTTTTAGTTGTTCGTCCCGAACAATGCTATTTAAGGGCGGAACACAAAATCAAAGTAAACTTTTAAATATGAAAGTGAGAATGTGGGATTAGATTTATCCTATTCATGCAATACTTACTTATTACCAAACTAAACCTTGTAAATACTTAGAAGAAACTTGATACTTGTACCTTTGAGCCGAGATGCAAATTAATTTGGATGTTTCGGGAGATAGCCCTTTTCAGGCTCCTGGACTGCATTCTCGGGACCGACTCGCACTATATGGTTAACTTGTCGCTTTCTCTAGCACATGATTTGATTCGGGTTTCAATGCGTTGAGTTCTTTGATTTCTTTTTGGTGAGGGACAGCTTCTGCAGTGAATTGGCCTTTGGCCTTTGATGTTGAATTGGAGTTTCTTCACTTTTGTTTCGGTTAAGACCTTCACAATTTTGGGCCTTCGGCCTTTGATTTGCTTCTTCGAGCTTTTGCTTCTTTGTGACTTGCTAGTCCATTTTCTCAACCTTCTTGGGAGGTCCAATCATTGCCCGCGAGCATATGGAAATACTTCCCCGCTCTTTCTCATCCTCGCCGTTTCGCGCGGGTCAAGATGAGGGTCGCTCATCTATTTTCTTGGCTACTCGGACTAGAGTTAGGACGGTCTGATTCCTGTCCCGCCTCTTGCATAAACGCTACACGGCGGAGATGACTCTGACTCCACTGAAACCCGAAGTGCAGCCTCCACTGACTTCGTAAACCATATAGTGAAATTTAGTCCTTCGAGTGCTTGCCAAGCCTCTCTAGGACAGTTTATATCAACTCCACATCCCCTGTATATCTCAGCACAAAGGGGCAAATGAGAAGTTACATCCTAAGTCTTTATACAGTTGAATTTTCACAAGGTAATTGCATGAATTTAGATCTATCTTTTTCACATTCTCAAGTTCATATTTTCAAAAAGATAATATTAAGGGAAAAGGAAAAGAAAAAGCATGTTAACTAACTATGTGCAAAGGCAGTTTCTCACCCCACACTTTTGAACGAAGGCGTGCCTTTCGGCATTACTTAGTTCAAAAGTTATGCAAGCAAATATATACAAGAGAAGGAAATGACATTAAGGAAAGGGGAAGAACTAAACTCCCTTAACGATGTCGTTACATGTCGAGGACATGCGAGCGAACAACATGGCTCGAAGCTGGATAATCAAGGGAGTTTGGCTGGGTGATGGACCAAAATTATACGAATCATAAACACAGTATAACCCCCTTAATTAGACATTTTGTCTATTTAACTTTTGCTTGTTAGTTCAGATATATTTTTACAGGGTATTTCAGAGCTTAGAGAGAATACATGCTAAAGAGGAGCTTTTAAAGCCGAAAAGATGTTACGAGTCAATCCAAGGTCAAGATCATATGCCGACTGAAGAAATATCAAGGATCCTGACGTTGAATCACTCATAACAAATTAATCAGAAGAATCAGGAGAGGAATCAAGACAGCCCGGGACAAAACACATTGACAGTTTTGTGAAAAGATAGCACACAACTGTACAAAATTCACATTTGGGCAAGATGACCGGCCACTTGGGCAAGAGGTGGCCAAAACCACCCCTCCTCCTCCCTCCACCACCGGCAACCGGTGGCTCCTCCACATGGTGACCAGTGGCTTTTGCTCCTCCATAGGTGGTGGCTCCTCCTTGCTCCTCTTCTCCTTCCTCCATGTGGTGGCCATCTCCTCCCTCCATTTTCTCCTCCAATCACCATGGGACACTTGTGGCCATCTCCTCCTCCTCCCATGGCTATATAAGGAGGAGCTCCTCCTCCTCATTAGAACACACCTCAAAATCCAAATTCACTTATCTCTCTAAAGTTTTGTAAGTTGTAATATTTGTTTGGCTTTGGAAATAAAGGATAGCTCCCTTGGCGCTTCAACGGTTGTAAGTAATTCTTAGTATTTATTCAACTGTTTTTATTTCCTTAGTTATAATGTTTAGCGCGATAAATAGTAGCTAAACTAGTAGTTCGGTCTAAGGGGCGCACTTGTATTATAAAATGTTTTAGACTATTAACTTAGTGTCTCGCCTTAGTATTCAAAACTTATTCTATGTGCCATATATTAAGTCAGAACGTCCAAGGTTGAGTGGACGCTTGGAATGGGAAAACTCTTCCGTGGGGGTTCGTAAACTTGTACGGATAAGTGGATGCTTGGAATGGCAAAGCTTATCTGAGAAGTTTGACTTCCCTTAAACACCATTTGGTTGATCGGGAATGATTGATCAAATGGATGCACGTAGGCTAATATAACCGGGAATGGAGTATTAGTCTAAGTAGAATAAGTGCTCTACGTCCTTGGAATAGGCTAGACAGTGTACGCAAATCGAGTGCTTGGAATGGCCTTGATACACCGTTTGAATACTTAGCAGATTCACTAAGAGTCAATGATAAACAGGATATAATACAAGGCCCCTGAAACCGAACATTTCTCCTCAATTATAAACTTCAATTTACTTTCCAGTACTAAAACCAACCAACCAACCAATCAATCAATCACTTAGCTGGTAGCTTTAAAACCAACCAACCAACCTAAAACACGCTCTCTCGCTGGATAAACCCCCTCAAAGAATGACTATCCCACTGATTCCCTTGGGTTCGACCCCTACTTACCAAGTACTACCCAGTAGTATAGTTGCGAGTAGCGGACTATTATAAATTTATTTGTACATTTGCTCTGACGACAAGCATCTGTCAAATTGGCGCCGTTGCCGTGGAATTAGTTAATCGGATAAAGTTCTTTGAATCGTTACGCGCTTCAAAACAACCATGTCTCGCGAAGAAAGCCATCATGACTACCAGGATGACGAAGAAATATACGATCGGAATGACGAGGTGCCACCTCCATTCTTCGATGATCCGGAACAACTCATTAGAAACAGAAGGGCTCGTGATAGGGAGGCCTTCAGAAGAAACGAAGAACCACCCGAGGACCGAAATGCAGCTGGTCCAGTACAACCTCCTAATCATCCCCCACAACCTCAACCTCGATACATGCCAAGAAGAGAACCCGCTTTCGACGACTACTACGGGGATGACAACTACCGTGAACCAACTATGGGCGAGTTAAATGCCCCTAATTTCGAGACACAGCCGTGGTGCATCTATGAGAGCACTGAATTAGAAAACATAACCATCAACGCATCAGTGGCGCACAACCTGCCAAAATTCTCAGGAGATCAAGGAGAATCTGCCACAACTCACCTCCAACGCTTACATGGTATTTGCCAGAATCTAAAGCCCAATCGAGTGAATATGGACGACTTCAAATTAAAGGCGTTCTATTTTTCCCTCACTGATTCGGCAAACGACTGGTTCCTTTCATTGCCTTCCGGAAGCATAAGAACATGGGCTCAGATGCAGAAGAAGTTCCTAGACAAATACTACCCAGCTGGAAGAGCAATGCAAGTAAGGAGGCAACTACAAGAAATCAAGCAAGGTCCAAATGAAACCATGTACGATTACCTGGAAAAATTCAATCACCTAGAAAGGAGCTGCTGTACCCTTGGACTGCCTGAGAAACTGGTCATCGAGTACCTCATTGATGGATTAAGACCCTTAGATAAAATGCTCTTGGATGCCTCAGCAGGAGGTTCCATGATGAATCTATCATTGAGTGGTATAAGGAATCTCATCGCCAACGTTGCTGAAAATGCCCGATTTAGAGAAGAGACTACTCGCCAAGATGAGTTCTCCCGAACAAAAAAAGTAGCACAAGCTGAGACATCAGTAAACTCCATGACTGAAGAGATGAAACAGTTAAAGGAGATGATGATTCAGATCGTACGAAGACAGCCAGTTCCAGTAAGACCCTGCGAATTTTGTGGTTCTACGGAGCACAAAACTGACGCATGCCCAACATTAATAGAAGAGGAACCGGCTGATATAAATGCAGTGGGAGGATATCAAGGATACAACAACAATAACGACAGAGCTGGACAAAACAGACAGTACGGTCAAACATCCAACCCAGGCTGGCGTAACAACAACAGCTATCCTCAGAAGGAGACACAACCAGCTGTCCCTCAACTAGCTCAATCATTCTACCAACCCCCCCACCGACAGGTTAACCAGAACGCTCCCTCGGCATGCCAATATCAGCAAAAAGGGCCAAATCAGTACCAAGCCGGCCCGAGCAATCAGCAGGAACCAAGCAAGTCGCTCAATGACACGATGAAGGAGCTCGCGGGAAACATTAATCAATTGGGTACTTCGCTACACCAGTACCAGGAAAAAACTGACTGGACAATTTCAGAATTGACCAAACAAATGTCCCAGCTCGCCACCACAATGTCAACACTCACTACTGAACCTGGCAGACTTCCTTCACAGACCATCCAAAATCCAAAGGCAAATATAAGCATGATAAGGAGGTCAAACATGAAGGTTACACTAGGAGAAGTAGCACAGTCCCCAACCTACAAACTTACGAACAATCACTTCAACCGTAGGCGTCGACCTGATTGGAATCAAGAAGAAGACCGACCCAATGATGGCATGCTGATAATGGACGGTACGCGTTCTCTGTTTGCATAACACCGCCGCCGATCACACACTTTGACATACCAGCATCTGGTTGGGACTCCCCAACTAATATTTATGCTTCGAAGCAAAATATTAAAGGGTCCGAGTATGCAAAGCCTAAGCCAGGGAATGGGCAGAATAGCCCGACAATAGAAAGAGCCCTCACTTCAGATCATGAGCCACAACCAGAAAGAGATAAAGACTCTGGGGCCTTTACAATCACCTGCGGTATTGGTGAAACCCAGATCCATAAATGCTTAGTCGATCTTGGGGCTGCTGTCAACGACATGCCTTCCTCCTTGTATTACTTACTAGGACTTGGTCCGTTGAAACCACCCCGGTCGAATATCGAGCTAGGAGATAAATCATGCATCCGCCCGGTTGGAGAACTGGAAGATGTAATACTCCATGTGGGAGAACTCATCGTTGCTGCAGACTTCTATGTAATACCAACAGAAGAGACCTGCGAAGACGACCCACCAACAATAATATTGGGACGACCATTCCTCTACGCCACTAAAGCAAGAATCGATGTGGGCAAGGGCTCATTAACACTTAAGTTCGGCGGCAAACTTGCACACTTCTACATTGATCAGAGCCGCCCGGACACAAAGAAACCGCCAGACATAACACCTATTTCAGATCATGGTGCACAGTTTTCTGACCTGTCATTAGAGACCAAAAAAGTAACAAGACCAGTAGCTATGGTCAAAGGTCTCCCGCCTTCTCAGAAACAATGGAAAGAGAAAACACCAAAACCATGGAGCTCTTACTCCAGTAAGAAGTCAGGACGAGTCAAAGCAAGAAGCAACACAGGAACGGTGGCGAAGTTCGACTTGAGCCACCCATGGGACCCAAACCAGTGATCCACACTGAGGTACTGTCGAGCCAACGACGTTAAACAAGTGCACTGGTCGGGAGGTAACCCGACACTATCTTACTTTCCGCACTTTTAATTTCTGTCATTTAAATTCAGTATTTAGTTTTAAGCTTGCATGACTTTTGAACTAAGGCACGCCTTCGTTCAAAAGTGGGGGGGGGGGGGGGTGAGAACCACCTGTGTACATAAATAACATGCTTGCTGTTTTTTTTCTTTTTTAGTAGTAGTATCTTTTCGAAAATATGAACTTAAGAATGTGAAAAAGATAGATCATAATTCATGCATTAACCTTGTGAAAATTCAACTGTTTAAAAACTTAGAATGTAACTTCTCATTTGTTCCTTTGTGCTGAGATAACCATGGATGTGGAGTTGACATAAACTGTCCTAGAGAGGCTTGGCAATCAATCAAAGGATCAGATCAAACTATATGGTTTTCGAAGTCAGTGGAGGCTGCACTTCGGGTTTCAGTGAAGAATTGAAGTCATCTCCGCCATGCAGTGTTTATGCAAAAAGAAAAGAAAAGGCGAGGACGGGAATCAGACCGTCCTCTCTCTAGTCAAAGTTGCCGAGAAAATAGATGAGCGACCCTCTTCTTGACCCACGCGAAACGACAACGATGAGAGGAGCGGGGAGGTATTTCCATAGGCTTGCGGGCGATGATTGGACCTCCCAAAAAGGCTTGAGAAAATGGACTAGCAAAGCCACAAAAAGGCGAAAAGCTCGAAGAAGCAAATCAAGAGGCCAAAGGCCCAAAATTGTGAAGGTTTTAACCAAACAAAAAGTGAAGTACTCAAAGAGTCAAATCAAAGGCCAAAGGCCAATTCACTACAAAAGCAGTCCCTCGCCAAAAAAGAAAGAAATCAAAAAGGCTCAACTCAGTGAAACCCGAACCGAATAATGTGCTAGAGAAAGCTACCAGAAAACCATATAGTGCGAGACGATCCCGAGATTGCAGTCCAGGAGCCTAAAAAGGGCTATCTCCCGAGACATCCAATAAAATTTGCATCTCAGCACGGAGGTACAAGTATTAAGTTTCTTCTATTTATTTACGCAGTTTAATTTAGTAATAAGTAGTAATGCATGAATTAGGATAGATCGAGTACCACAGTATAATTTTCATATTCCAAAGCCAACTTAACATACCGCCCTTGAATAGCATTGTTCGGGACGAACAACTAAAAGTGTGGGGTGATCTGATGGACCAAAATTATACGAATCATAAACACAGTATAATCCCCTTAATTAGACATTTTGTCTATTTAACTTTTGCTTGTTAGTTCAGATATATTTGTACAGGGTATTTCAGAGCTTAGAGAGAATACATGCTAAAGAGGAGCTTTTAAAGCAGAAAAGATGTTACGAGTCAATCCAAGGTCAAGATCATATGCCGACTGAAGAAATATCAAGGATCCTGACGTTGAATCACTCATAACAAATTAATCAGAAGAATCAGGAGAGGAATCAAGGCAGCCCGGGACAAAACACATTGACAATTTTGTGAAAAGACTGCACAAAACTATACAAAATTCACATTTGGGCAAGATGACCGGCCACTTGGGCAAAAGGTGGCCAAAGTGACAGACCGCTCGTCGTTAAAGCGATTTGTACAAATAAATTTATAAAGTCCGCTACTCGCGACTACTGGGTAGAAGTGGTAAGTAGGGGTCGAACCCAAGGGAATTAGGGGTATACGTTGTTCTTTTACTAACAGGGACGTGTTTTAGGATGATTGAGATTTTAGCGCGAGTAATTAAACTACTATTTTTGGTTTTTTGGGTTTTTTGTGTGGAAAAGTAAATACAGAAATTAAATACTGAAAGTAAAGAGATAAGGGTTAGAAGACTTACAGTGGGTGATGCGTGATTGCGATTCCTCCGGTTGTTGAGCGGTTGATGGTTGTGGTTGATCGGGACAGTTATACTAGGAAAGTAAATACATGGGGTTTTTGTGATTGAAAGTAAGTATTCGGTTTCAGGTACTCTTGTATTATAACATGTATATAATAAACCGTTAGTAACTTTTCTAAGTATTCAAAGATGAATCGAGGCCCTTTCGTAGCGCAAGACTTGCAACATCATTTAAAGCAACCCTTGTTCTACTTCAGACTAATTCCTCCTTTCGAAGTATCTTAGCCTTCTGTGCATCCACCTGATCTCACAGTTACGATTGACCAAGTGGTGTTTTAGATAAGTCGAACTCCTCAGATAAGCTTTGCCCTTTCGTAGCATCCACTTACCCGAGTATGTTCACGAACCCCACGGAAGAGTTTTGCCCTTTCGTAGCATCCACTCAACCTTTGAAATTCTGACTATAAATGGCACATAGAACAAGTTTTGAATACAAAGAAATGAAACTAAAAGATATTACAACATTATATAATACAAGAAAATACCTTCCACCGAATGAAGAGTTTAGCTACGCCTATCCATGGAAGAGTAGCGCATAGCAAAGTATCGTAACTTTATTGATCAAAACCAAACTTTACAAAGTATTACAAATCTAGAGAGATAAGTTGTAAATGTGGTGGTGATGTTTTGTGAAGAGGAGAAGCTCTCTATTTATAAGGAGGAGGAGGAGGCAATGGAGGGTGGTGATGGCTCCATGTGGTTTGGGATCAAGGGAGGAGATGGGAGGAGTTTGTGGAGGAGAAGGGAGGACACATGTCACATCCCTATGGTTGCTCCTCCTAGCCGCCGGTTGCAAGTAGTTTATGGGGAGGAGTTTGTGGCTTTGGTTACCTCCAACCAAAGCCACCGGTCACATGGGGGAGGAGGAAGGGTTGTGCCACCCATGAGTCATCCCTTTCACACTAGTAGCCGGTCATCTTGCCCATGGATGAGTTTTTGACGGTTTTGTACAGTCTTTACAAAACTATCATTCCAATTTTTCTCCGGTCTGACTTTGATTGCTCCTCGGTTGGATTTAATTTGAGTAATCCTTGGTCAGAATCTTGAGATTTCTTCGTTCAGCGTCTGATATTGACCTCGGACTGACTCTTGTTATCTTTTCAGCGTAAAATCCTCTCCTTAGCGTATTTTCTCTCTAGACTCCAAAATGCCCTGCAAATGCATTTCGGTACTAACAACCAGAAGTTAAATAGACAAACAGTCTAATTTGGTGGGTTTCACTGTGTTTATGATTCATATAATTATGGTCCATCAGATAACCCCACACTTTTAGTTGTTCGTCCCGAACAATGCTTTTAAAGGTGGCACTCTATGCAAGTTTGGTTTTTAAAATATGAAAAATTAGACTGTGATACTAGACTTATCCTAATTCATGCATCACTACTTATTACTAAATTAAACCGTATAAATACGTAGGAGTAATTTGATACTTGTACCTCCGTGCCGAGATGCAAATTATATTGGATGTCTCGGGAGATAGCTCTTTTCAGGTCCAGGCTGGCATCCTCGGGATTGTCTCGCACTATATGGTTTTTTGTAGCTTTCTCTAGCACGTGATTCGATTCGGGTTTCAGTGAGTTGAGCCTTTTTGATTTCTTTCTTTTTGGCGATGGACTGCTTTTTGTAGTGAATTGGTCTTTGGCTTTTGGCCTTGGATTTGACTTTTGAGAACTTCACTTTTTTGTCGGTTAAAACCTTCACAATATTGGGCTCTAGGCCTCTTGATTTGCTTCTTCGAGCTTTTGCTTCTTTGTGATTGCAAGTCCATTTTTTCACCTTTTTGGGAGGTCCAATCATCGCCCGCGAGCATATGGAAATACCTCCCCGCTCCTCTCATCTTCGTCGTTTTGCGCGGGTCAAGATGAGGGTCGCTCATTTATTTTCTCGGCTATTTTGACTAGAGAGAGGACGATCTGATTCCCGTCCTCGCCTTTGCATAGATGCTTCTTGGCGGAGTTGACTTCAATTATTCACTGAAACCTGAAGTGTAGCCTCCACTGACTTCGAAAACCATATAGTTTGATTCGATCCTTCGAATGCTTGCCAAGTCCTTCGAGGGCATTTCTATCAACTCCACATCTCTGGTTATCTTAGCACAAAGGGGCAAATGAAAAATTACATCCTAAGTTTTTAGACAGTTGAATTTTCACAAGGTTAATGCATGAATTATGACTTATCTTTTTCACATTCTTAAGTTCATATTTTCAAAAAGATACTAAAAAAAAGAAAAACATGCAGTTGGTTCTCACCCCACACTTTTGAACGAAGGCAAGCCTTAGTTCAAAAGTCATGCAATATATACAGGAGAAGGAATTGACATTAAGGAAAAAGAAGAATAGAACTCCCTTTCAGGTGTCGAGTGAACGACATGGCACGAGGCTGGATAATCGAGGGAGTTCAGCTGGGGCCTCGAACTCTCAGCGCAGGCCCGGTAAATTCACGGAAGCTGCCTGGCTGATCCGGTCTTGCTCCAAAAACTTTATTCCTACATGTAAGACATTCCTTCTAGACAAAAAGTGGGTGAGAGCGCTTATTGAAAATTAAAATGACAGAAAGTAAGATAGTGTCGGGTTACCTCCCGACTAGTGCACTTGTTTAACGTCGTTAGCTCGACAGTACCTCGTTCTGGATCATTGGTTGGGATCCCATGGGTGGCTCAGGTCAAACTTCACCTCGGCTCCTGGATTGATTCTACCGGGTTCTTTGCTGGTTGATGTGCTTAGGTCAGGACTCCATGGTTTTGGTGTCTTTTCTTTCCATTGTTTCTGAGAAGTCGGGGGACTTTTGACCGTAGCTACTGGTCTTGATGCTTTTTTGGTAGGTCAGAAATCTGTGTACCGCGTTCTGAGATTGGTATAATGTCTGGTGGTTTCTTTGTATCCGTGCGGCTATTATTAATGTAGAAATTTGCGATTTTGCCGCCGAACTTGAGTGATAATGAGCCCTTGCCCACATCGATTCTTGCTTTAGTATTGTAGAGGAATGGTCGTCCCAATATTATTGTTGGAGGGTCGTCTTCGCTGGTTTCTCCCGTTTGTATTACATAAAAGTCTGCAGCAACGACGAGCTCTCCCACATGGAGTATAACATCTTCCAACACTCCAGTCGGACGGATGCACGATTTATCTCCCAGCTCGATGTTTGTCCTGGGTGGTTTTAGTGGGCCAAGTCCTAACAAGTAATATAAGGAGGAAGGCATGGCGTTGACAACAGCCCCAAGATCGATCAAGCATTTATGAACCTGGGTTTCCCCAATACCACAGGTGACTGTGAAGGCCCCTGGGTCTTTATCTCTTTTAGATTGTGGCTCATGGTCTGAGGTGAGGGCTCTGTCCATTATTGGGCCATTCTGCCCATTCCTTAAATTGTTACTGTCATCCCATCCAGATGCTGGTATGTCAGAGTGTATGATTGGTGGCGGTGTTATACACACGGTGAATGCATATCGTCCGTTGTCAGCGTGCGTGACCCATGTTTTACCATCATTGGGTCGGTCTTCCTCTTGATTCCAATCAGGACGACTCCTGCGGTTGAAGTGCTTGTTTGTTAGTCTGTATGCTGGTGATCGTGCAACTTCTCCCAGTGTCGCCTTTCCGTTTGACCCTTTCATCATGCTAAGATTCGCCTTTGGATTCTGGATGGTCTGTGAAGGTAGTCTGCCAGGTTCTCTAGTGAGCGTTGACATCGCAGTGGCGAGATGGGACATTTGTTTGGTTAATTCGGAAATTGCCCCGTCAGTTTTCGCATGGTATTGGTGTAGCGAAGTACCCAATTGATTTATGTTTCCTGCGAGCTCCTTCATTGTGTCATCAAGCAACTTGGTGGGTTCTTGCTGATTATGCTGGCCAGTCTGGTACTGATTTGGTCCTTTTTGCTGATATTGACCCGCTGATGGAGTGTTCAGGTTATACTGCCGGTGTGGAGGTTGGTAGGATGACTGAGCTGATTGGGGGACAGATGGTTGAGTGTTCTTCTGAGGATAGTTGTTATGCCAATTCGGGATGGTTGCTTGACCATACTGTCTGTTTTGTCCGGCTCTGTCATTGATGTTGTTGTTGTACCCTTGGTATCCTCCTGCCGCATTCACTTCTGCTGGTTCCTCTTCCATTAAAGTCGGGCATGCGTCAGTTTTGTGGTCCGTCATGCCACAAAATTCGCAAGGCTTAACTGGAACTGGCTGCCTTCGTAGGATCTGAATCATCATTTCTTTTAACTGTTTCATCTCCTCAGACATAGAGTTCATTGGTGTTTCGGCCTTCGCCACACTTTTTGTTCGGGAGAATTCTTCCTGCCGAGTCGTCTCTTCTCGGAATCGAGCATTTTCAGCAACGTCATTTATCAGTTGCCTAACTCCGCTCAATGATAGATTCATTATGGATCCTCCAGCTGAGGCGTCCAGGAGCATTTTGTCTAAGGGTCTTAATCCATCAATGAGGTACTCAATTATGAGTTTCTCGTGCAGTCCTAGTGTACAGCAACTTCTCTCCAGGTGGTTGAACTTTTCCAGTTAATCGTACATGGTTTCGTTGGGTCCTTGCTTGATGTCCTGCAGTTGCCTTCTTTCTTGGATTGCTCTTCCTGCTGGGTAGTGTTTGTCTAAGAATTTCTTCTGCATCTGAGCCCATGTTCTGATGCTTCCGGAAGGCAATGAAAGGAACCAGTCATTTGCCGCGTCAATGACGGAAAAGTAGAACGCTTTTAACTTGAAGTCGTCTACGTTTACGCCATTCGGTTTTAAGTTTTGGAACCATTCGGTTTGAAGTCGTCTACGTTGCCGCGTCAGGGACGTGTTTTAGGATGATTGAGATTTTAGCGCGAGTAATTAAACTACTATTTTTGGTTTTTTGGGTTTTTTGTGCGGAAAAGTAAATACAGAAATTAAATACTGAAAGTAAAGAGATAAGGGTTAGAAGACTTACATTGGGTGATGCGTGATTGCGATTCCTCCGGTTGTTGAGCGGTTGATGGTTGTGGTTGATCGGGACAGTTATACTAGGAAAGTAAATACACGGGGTTTTTGTGATTGAAAGTAAGTATTCGGTTTCAGGTACTCTTGTATTATAACATGTATATAATAAACCGTTAGTAACTTTTCTAAGTATTCAAAGATGAATCGAGGCCCTTTCGTAGCGCAAGACTTGCAACATCGTTTAAAGCAACCCTTGTTCTACTTCTGACTAATTCCTCCTTTCGAAGTATCTTAGCCTTCTGTGCATCCACCTGATCTCACAGTTACGATTGACCAAGTGGTGTTTTAGATAAGTCGAACTCCTCAGATAAGCTTTGCCCTTTCGTAGCATCCACTTACCCTAGTATGTTCACGAACCCCACATAAGAGTTTTGCCCTTTCATAGCATCCACTCAACCTTGGAAATTCTGACTATAAATGGCACATAGAACAAGTTTTGAATACAAAGAAATGAAACTAAAAGATATTACAACATTATATAATACAAGAAAACACCTTCCACCGAATGAAGAGTTTAGCTATGCCTATCCATGGAAGAGTAGCGCATAGCAAAGTATCGTAACTTTATTGATCAAAACCAAACTTTACAAAGTATTACAAATCTAGAGAGATAAGTTGTAAATGTGGTGGTGATGTTTTGTGAAGAGGAGAAGCTCTCTATTTATAAGGAGGAGGAGGAGGCAATGGAGGGTGGTGATGGCTCCATGTGGTTTGGGATCAAGGGAGGAGATGGGAGGAGTTTGTGGAGGAGAAGGGAGGACACATGTCACATCCCTATGGTTGCTCCTCCTAGCCGCCGGTTGCAAGTAGTTTATGGGGAGGAGTTTGTGGCTTTGGTTACCTCCAACCAAAGCCACCGGTCACATGGGGGAGGAGGAAGGGTTGTGCCACCCATGAGTCATCCCTTTCACACTAGTAGCCGGTCATCTTGCCCATGGATGAGTTTTTGACGGTTTTGTACAGTCTTTACAAAACTATCATTCCAATTTTGCTCCGGTCTGACTTTGATTGCTCCTCGGTTGGATTTAATTTGAGTAATCCTTGGTCAGAATCTTGAGATTTCTTCGTTCAGCGTCTGATATTGACCTCGGACTGACTCTTGTTATCTTTTCAGCGTAAAATCCTCTCCTTAGCGTATTTTCTCTCTAGACTCCAAAATGCTCTGCAAATGCATTTCGGTACTAACAACCAGAAGTTAAATAGACAAACAGTCTAATTTGGTGGGTTTCACTGTGTTTATGATTCGTATAATTATGGTCCATCACAAAGCCACCCCTCCTCCTCCCTCCACCACCGGCAACCGGCGGCTCCTCCACATGGTGACCGGCGGCTTTTGCTCCTCCATAGGTGGCGGCTCCTCCTTGCTCCTCTTCTCCTTCCTCCATGTGGTGGCCATCTCCTCCCTCCATTTTCTCCTCCAATCACCATGGGACACTTGTGGCCATCTCCTCCTCCTCCCATGGCTATATAAGGAGGAGCTCCTCCTCCTCATTAGAACACACCTCAAAATCCAAATTCACTTATCTCTCTAAAGTTTTGTAAGTTGTAATATTTGTTTGGCTTTGGAAATAAAGGATAGCTCCCTTGGCGCTTCAACGGTTGTAAGTAATTCTTAGTATTTATTCAACTATTTTTATTTCCTTAGTTATAATGTTTAGCGCGATAAATAGTAGCTAAACTAGTAGTTCGGTCTAAGGGGTGCACTTGTATTATAAAATGTTTTAGACTATTAACTTAGTGTCTCGCCTTAGTATTCAAAACTTATTCTATGTGCCATATATTAAGTCAGAACGTCCAAGGTTGAGTGGACGCTTGGAATGGCAAAACTCTTCCGTGGGGGTTCGTAAACTTGTACGGATAAGTGGATGCTTGGAATGGCAAAGCTTATCTGAGAAGTTTGACTTCCCTTAAACACCATTTGGTTGATCGGGAATGATTGATCAAATGGATGCACGTAGGCTAATATAACCGGGAATGGAGTATTAGTCTAAGTAGAATAAGTGCTCTACGTCCTTGGAATAGGCTAGACAGTGTACGCAAATCGAGTGCTTGGAATGGCCTTGATACACCGTTTGAATACTTAGCAGATTCACTAAGAGTCAATGATAAACAGGATATAATACAAGGCCCCTGAAACTGAACATTTCTCCTCAATTATAAACTGCAATTTACTTTCCAGTACTAAAACCAACTAACCAATCAATCAATCACTTAGCTGGTAGCTTTAAAACCTACCAACCAACCTAAAACACGCTCTCTCGCTGGATAAACCCCCTCGAAGAACGACTATCCCACTGATTCCCTTGGGTTCGACCCCTACTTACCGAGTACTACCCAGTAGTATAGTTGCGAGTAGCGGTCTATTATAAATTTATTTGTACATTTGCTCTGACGACAAGCATCTGTCACTGGGGCCTTGAACTCTCGGCGCAGGCCCGGTAATTTCTCGGAAGCTGCCTGGAAGATCTGATCTTGCTCCAAAATCCGATTCCTACATGTTAGTTATTCCTTCTATACACAAAACGAGTGAGAGCGACTGACAAAGTAAAAACTAAATGATAGAAAATAAATGACTGAAAATAAGATAAGTGCCGGGTTACCTCCCGACCAGTGCCTTTGTTTAACGTCGTTGGCTCGACTCATGGGGATAACAAGTTTGGATCCCATGGGTGGCTCAGGTCGTAGTGTTGTGGAGCGCCTACTTTCATTTTTGCCTTGACCTTTCCTGATTTCTTGTGAGATGATGTGCTCGGGTCTTGTTCCCATTGTTCTGGTGGTTTCTCCTTCCATTGTCTCTGAGACGGCGAGGGACCTTTGACCATAGCTGCTGGTCTTTTAAGTCGGGCTCTATTGTGTTTAAGGCAACCTTGTCTAGTTGTGGTGAGAAACTGCTCCATCAGGGAGTCGTTCTGATTAGACCCGTCCTCCATCCTTCCCTCAAGCTCTTCATTGATCACATAGTTTTCTGCAATTTGCCTATTGATCAAAGGGAAAAGTTAGGAAGCCTCCATTATAAGCTCCAGATCCATTTTGGCCAGACTGTTCGTGAGGAACTGGTCTTGATTGATTTCTTTGGCTGCTTCAATGGTGAGGGTCGGGTATGTCGCGGGCTGCTTGCTAGCGGCGTTCTGGACTTCCTCTTCGGCCTGCTCGGGAGTGAACTCTAATGAAGATTTTTCTTCATCCCCCTCTAAATCGGCTTCCGGCTCCGGGTCTTCTGATGGCTCGGGGGTGATCTCCCATATAGGTTCCTCCTCTGTGCTTCCTGTTTCTGACTCGTCCCTCATGGTCTCTGAGAAATTCTTCCCTACTCCTTTCTAGATTAGCTTCGACCATCTGTGCTCTATGATCAGCTTGGTGTCTTGGTATTCATTTTGTGGCTTCGGCCAAGTCATCTATGAGATTCCACATGTCGGTCAGGGATAAGTGCATAGCTGATCCTCCCACTGCGTCGTTAATTCTTGACTGTTCATCTGCCCTCATTCCACAAAGAAATTTTTGAAGAAGCAATACTTCTGTGAATCCGTGGTGTGGGCAGCGCGAAACAACTGTATTGTAGTAAGTATAATACTCGTCTAGTGTCTCGTCCCGGGATTGTTGAAGGCAGATGATCTTCTCGCGGGTGTCATGTCGTAAGGATGGCGGGGAGATCCACATAATAGTCTGCACAACTAGCAGTCGATGTGTAATACCATACTATCGCAAAGTCTGTTAAAGAGTGTTCAAAACATTTTAATTTAAACTCTTCTAACGTTTCATTTTCAAGTTTCATGTGGCGGCATATATGGTGGAAATGTTGGCAGTGTATTACGGGGTCTTCTCCGGTGGTACCTCCAAAATGAGGAAGATGCTGAGTCATCCATCCATACATAGTGGACAGTGCAATGAAATGAAGATGAGAAGGGAAAGAAAAGAACAACTTATCAGATAACTAACTCCCCGACAACGGCGCCAATTTTGAACGGAGCCACCACACTGTCGTTAAGGTGCGATGTCTCTGTGCAAAAATAAATTTATAAGTCCGCTACTCGTACTCTACTATTGGGTAGTAAAGCGGTAAGTAGGGGTCGAACCCAAGAGAATTAGTGGATAGTTTTTCTTTCGAAAAGGGAAAATTAAAAAAAGGAAGTTGGGGGTTGGTTGTGATTTTAGTGCTGAAAGTAGCGTGGGTTGGTTGTGATTTTAGTACTGAAAGTAAATAACTAAAAAATAAAGTGCTGGAACAGTCGAGTTCAATATCAACCGCAAACACACTTTTGGTTTGTCGCACGCTGTGTCTCAAGCGTGTTGCGCGCCAAAGTTGTGATGGATTAATGTTGAACAAGTCTGTAGTGAAAGTAAAGTGCAGAAAGTAAATACTGAAAGTAATTACTTGAAGGACAAGACTTGCGGAAATTAAAGTGCTTGAAGGACAAGACTTGCAGAAAGTAAATTGCTTGAAGGACAAGACTTGCAGAAAGTAAATTGCTTGAAGGACAAGACTTGCGGAAATTAAAGGCTTGAAGGACAAGACTTGCAGAAATTAAAGTGCGGAAAGTAAGCAGTTGATAATGGTACTGAAAGTAAAGTGACAGGTGATATTTCAGTTAAAGATAAGTATTCGGTTTTAGGGGTCTTGTATCATAATCTGTTTATCATCGACCTCTAATGATCATACTAAGTGTTCAAAGATGTATCAAGGCTATTTCTAGCACATGACTTGCCACATCATTTAGAACACTTGTTCTATTTAGACTAATTCCTCCTTTCGAAGTATCTTAGCCTTATGTGCATCCATTTGATCTTCAGTTACGATCAACCAAATGGTGTTTAAAAGAGGTTGAACTCCTCAGATAAGCTTTGCTCGTTAAAGCCTCCACTTACCCGAGTATGTTCACGAACCCCACGGAAGAGCTTTGCTCGTTAGAGCCTCCACTCAACCTTGGAAGTTCTAACCTAATATGTGGCACATAGAACAAGTTTTGAACACAAATGGTAATAAGAAAAAAGGTCTAAAACTTTTTCTGATACAAGTACACCCCTTCAACCGAATGAAGGGTTTAGCTACGAATATCCATAAAGGTGGATATCATAGCTAAGTGCTGGAAAGTAAAGGAAAATAAGAAATCAAGAACAAGGAAAGTAAAGGTTTTTGAGATCAAAGACAAGGAAAAGTAAAGGTTTTGAAAGTAAGAACTCAAGAACAACAAAAGTAAAGACAAGGAAATGAAAAGTGAGGCTCGGTTTTGGGACAAATGGCTCTCGGTTTTTGCAAGGGAAATGAAGAACAAACTCAAGAACATCAAGAACAAACTTGGAGCTTAGATTCAAGGTAAGTGTTTACAAGGATTGTGTAGTGAATTCTAGAGAAATTCTACTAAGTAACATGGATTGTGTCTAGAGGATTTGTGACATTTGGGACCTTGGGACATTGAACTAAGGAGGAGAATGGTCTCTATTTATAGGCAATGAGAAGAGATGAGAGCTCAACACATGTCATAAGGGGAGAGGAGGAGCTCTAAGCCGCCGGCCATGAGTCATCACTCCTCAAAGCCGCCGGCCATGAGTCATCACTCCTCAAAGCTGCCGCCCATGTGTCAATCTCACATGCAAAGTAGCCGGGCAGAACGGGCGAGCGAACGCGGATGCTAGCGTCTGGGTTTTCTTGGGCGCTGCCTGGTTTTCTCGGACGCGTCTGGCTCGGACGCTCGGCATTCTCGGCACAGGCCTCAGATGCGGACGCAAACACCTGGACGCGGCCTGGGTTCTTCGGTTCTGGGTTGCGGGCCTCGGACGCGTCCTGGCTTTCTCGGACGCGGCCGGCTCTTTCTCGGTAGCGTCCTGCTGTACTCGGCACAGCCCGGACGAAAGCGTCCGGCGTTCTCGGACGCGGCCTGGGCTCGGTTCTGCGTTCTCGGACGCGTCCGACAATTCTCGATACTGGGACCGAGCCCGTTACTGTTCCTCTCGGTCCCGACTGGCTCTCTCGGTCCTAGTTGAACTCTCTTGGTCCTTCCTTGGCCTGATTTGTCTTGTAATCCATTTTTGGCTTTAAGAACTCCTTTTTAGCTTGTTTTCTCTCTAGACCTCAAAATACCTTGTAGATAAATAATGGAACTAACAAGCAAAAGTTAAATAGACAAAGAGTCTAATTTGGTGGGTTTAACTATTTTAATGAATCATATAAATATGGTCCATCAGCACTCGTCCGTTCGGTGGTCCTTTTTCTCCGCAGTACTCACATGGCTTGGCCATGACCGGTTGCCTCCTTATCACTTGCATCATCATTTCTTTCAACGACTTCATTTCCTCGGTTAGGGCATGCACTGGGGCGTCGGCCTTGGCCACACTCTTTGTCCTGGTGAACTCTTCTGCCCGAGAGGTCTTTTCTTGGTATCGGGCGTTCTCGGCCATGTTGTCGATCAGTTTCCTTATACCACTTAATGACAAATTCATGATTGAGCCTCCAGCCGAGGCATCAAGAAGTCTTTTGTCCAACGGTCTCAGTCCTTCCAACAAGTACTCAATGAGGATCTTCTCGGGCAACCCAAGATTGAGGCAACTCCTTTCCAACCGGTTGAACTTTTCAGCGTAGTCATACATCGACTCGTTGGGCCCTTGTTTCATCTCTTGGAGTTGTCATCTCACTTGCATAGCCCGCCTGGCAGGGTAGTATTTCTCCACAAATTTCCCTTGCATCTGATTCCATGTGCGAATACTACCCGAGGGAAAGGAGAGGAACCAATCACTTGCCGCATCTACGAGTGAGAAGTAGAAGGCCTTCAGTTTGAAGTCCTCTACAGCCACTCTAGATGGCTTAAGATTTTGGCAAATGCCATGAAAAAGTTGCAAATGAGTGGTCGCTGACTCTCCTTGAGAACCCGAAAACTTGGGCAAGTTGTGCACTATGCCCGAGTTAATGGCTATGTCCTCGAGGTCAGGATCCTCATATATGCACCATGAATGATTCTGAAAATGAGGGATTGAGAGCTCTGCCAGAGTAGGCTCGTGGGGATCATCGTACTCATAGTACTCCTCCTGGGCCGGTCGGTGAGGTGGGGGCGGAGGTGCCCTATCAGGCTGCCTCGGGCCTGCGCCACCTCGGGCAGCAGGTTCCCCTCGGTTCCCCACAACCGCTTGCCTTCTCCTCAGATTCCCTTGTTGGACTAGTACCTCCGGATTATCATAGATTATGGGCGGCTCTTCATTTTGGGGGAAATGGTTCATATCGTTGTTAACCTCATCATTGTCATCATCATAGTTGCTACCGTGATGAGACATGGTTCACAAAGACCAACCCTAAAATAAAACCAAGTAAATAAAAAAACGAAACAAGAAACAAGAACAACTTCACCGATGCAATTAGCTCCCCGGCATCGGTGCCAAAATTTGACAGGCCTTTGTCGTGAGGTATCAAATCAAACTTAAATTTATAAGTGTCCGCTACTAGGCTCACTACAAAGGTAGTAAATGGCAAGTAGTGGTCGAACCCAAAGGAGCTAATCGGGTACTTGTTGTTCTTAACAAAACAGTAAAGTAAAGTAAATGGTTGGGGGTTTTGGAAAAGGGTTTTTAACGTAAGTGCATGCAAGGTAAGTAAAGGGTTTTCTGATCAAGAGAACATATTCGGTCTAGGGGCCCTTGTTATAGCTCCGTTTATCATCGACCTCTAATGATCATACTTTGTGTTTATGAGTGTGGTTCACTCCATTCCAAGAGATCACCCAAAGTAAGGACATTCCAAGCACTTACACCACTATCCATTCCATTCCAAGATATGGATTTCTAGTCCTAGCTAGCCTAACATTCCATTCCAAGATAAGTTAGACTAGGTGCAGCCGCTCGGTTTCATGAGTCATTATCCACCGAGCCGCTAATAAGGGAATGAACTACTAGGAGGAGCTTTGCCATTCCAAGCCTCCACTCAACTTTGTAGTTCAATCCGAGTGGAATGCACAAGGACTAGTAATAAACACAAAGAAGCATTAAGAAAAGGGTCTCAAAACATAAGCATAACAAAGTTCCCTAGCCCGAATGGGAGGGTTTAGCTACTCATATTCATTGATGGAATACAGTAGCTACAAGCATTCAACAAGTAAATCACAAGTTACAAGCTAAAATGCCGTGAGAATGGGTAGAGAGAAGTTGAGAGGAGCCAAGCCAACCGAGATCACAATGTCTATTCTAGAGAGATTTGGGCAGAACTTTGGAGTGGATTTCGGATCATTTTACAAGGGCCAAGGTGTTCTATTTATAGAGAAAGAGCTAGGGTTTCTCATGTCTTGGACTCCAAGTTTGGGTGGCATTAGTGGTTTGGCCCAAGCACAAGCCAAACCGACCTAACCCTTTGGCCTAGGGCTCCTTGGCATAAATGACTTGGGCTCTGGCATTAGGACCAACATGCTGATGTCATACCTTGGGGAACGAGCCGAGAAAGTCAAGGGAAAGGTTGACCATTGACCCTTGACCTTGACCTTGAGTATTGACCCTTCGAAAGGACCAAATGTGGATTTTGCGTTCTAGGTCTTGGGGCTCCGGTTCTGGATTGTTGAGATGATTATAAGCAAGTTCCAAGAAGGAGGTTTGGTCAGAACGGGGATGGAACTAGGTCAAAAGCCAATGTGAACTTGTCGGACGCTGGCCGGACGCGGCCTGGTCCTTCTCGGACGCTCTCGGTCAAAGCTGGGACGCCGACATTTTTCCTCGGGCCAAATTAGACTAGAAAGTGCAAAATGGTGCAAGGACTCGATATCACTTGAAGAATTGCTTATCGCTCGCTTTTGGCCCTTTGAAGTCCTCAGTTCCTTTCAAACCCGGTACTGGCTCGGGCGCGACCCGGTCGCATGCTCGGACGCGTCCCGATTGTTCTCGGTATCGCGCCTCGGACGCGTTCCGACATTACTCGGTCTCACTCCTCGGACGCGTCCCGATTGTTCTCGGTATCGTGCCTCGGACGCATTCGTCCGTCCGCCCGAAGTACCCGGCCCGTGCCTCATATTTCTCGGTCCCGTGCGCGATAGCATCCAAAGTACCCGGTCTGTCCGACTGAAGTTCTCGGTCAGGCCCAAGATGCGAACGTCCGTTCTCGGCTGGCCCGGTTGGCGTTCCTCGGCAGGCTCGGTATGAAGTGCCGAGCCCGGTTGGCTTCTCTCGGTCCCCATAAGACCTTGTGGTATTTTTGGGCACAATTTGCTCTTTTTAGGTCCGATTTCTCCTTAGACTCCATAAGGCCCTGAAATGCAAAACGACATTAACAAGCATATGTTCTTTAGATCAAATGTCGTATTTGGTGGGTTATGTTGACTCAATGAGTCGTATAGATACGACTCATCACTTCCCTTATCCAGGTTTCTTCACAATTATCGATGCTAACCTATCACTTGTGAAGCTCTATGTTTTTATCTTTATATGTAACGCCAAAAAAATTTTAAACTCCAAAATGGCGTCACATCGGCCGCACGCCCCCTAAACCACAGATGGAACGTACGAAGCCTCTGGACAATACATGCATAAATTAAATTTACAACAGAAATATAGCTTAAATAAAATGAAATCCATTAACTAATTATACGCACTTGTTATTTCAGTATTCAAGAAATCAAACCGTCTAAGTATCCAAAAGTACTTATTATTAATATCCTTACTAGCGCGTCTCTCACTTATATCCCCGAGTCCAATCAGCAAAATCTGAAAAACATAAACATGGAAAACATGAGTCCACGGCTCGTGTAAGTAACATAGACCCCAACTAGCTGAATCATGAGTGCCAAAATAATTGTTTAAAATAAGTTACCATGAGTCACGAGATAGTGATGACAAAACACACAGAGACATGTAGCGAACCGAGAATGATTTAAAAACATTTTAGCACAAAGATATTTAACCAAGCACGAGAATCCAGAGCTTGTAGCGCGGGGAGCGAAGGATATAGCACGACGAGTATGGCAAGGCAAGATGGCTTCAAGCATGTATCACACAGAATGGCTTCACAATCCAATCACGCTGCATGGGTCCCTGGACGCTATCATCGTATTTTTCCCTACGACTAGGCAACACGAGTGCCACATTTTGCCCTGTGGCGGGCAACACGAATGCCACGATTTGCCCGTGGCGGGAAACATGAATGCCATGTTTTGCCCCATGGCGGGCAACAAGAATCATGTTTGGATTGCAAGCCGCTACAGTTAAACACGAGAGATAGCACGAAACATGAATCATTAACAAGAGACATTTGGCACGAGTTACATGAGAAACGAGATAAGATAGAAGAAATGAGTCATGAGACACGAGAAGTAAAACTGGAGATTTAAATATTTAATGAGAGTCACGAAAATATCATAATCGGGAATAAGGTTGGTTCGGAAGCATTTACACCCATGATTCAAGTTTTTGAGAAAACAATTTCAAAATAAACGGGCATGCCATAAAGTTTTACAAAATAATTTTAGAAATAACTAGAAGTGTCCATATTACTTACCTCGCACGCTGATGGACCATAATTATACGAATCAAAAACACAGTAAAACCCACCAAATTAGACTGTTTGTCTATTTAACTTTTGCTTGTTAGTCCCGATATATTTCTACAGGGTATTTTGGCGCTTAGAGAGAAAACACGCTAAGGAGAGGATTTTATGCTGAAAAGATGTTACGAGTCATTCCAAGGTCAAGATCAGATGCCGAATGAAGATATCTCAAGATCCTGACATTGAATTATTTAAATCAAATCCAACCGAGGAACAACCAAAGTCAGACCGGAGCAAAATTGGACTGATAGTTTTGTGAAAAGACTGCACAAAACTAACAAACTAACTCTTATCCATTGATGACCGGTGGATTTATGGAAGAGGATGACTCATGGGTGGCCTTTTCCCTTCCCCTCCCCTCCATGACCGGTGGCTTCCCCACCATGACCGGCCAACCGGCGGCTTTAGCTCAGCCCTCCTCCTCCCTTGGATGAAACCATGTGGTTTCATCTCATCCATCCATCTCCTCCTCCTTTTGCTATAAATACCCCCTCTCCCTCATTTGTAAATCCATCCCACAATCCATATTCACTTCTCTCTCTAAAGTTTGGTTACTTTGTAAGTTTGGTTTTTGAAATAATACTCCTGTTGGTTCTTGAGTATTATAACGGTTTGAAAATATAATACTCCTGTTGGTTCTTGAGTATTATAATACTGTAGAGAATACTCCTGTTGGTTCTTGAGTATTCAGTAGGAATTAGGAATACTCCTGTTGGTTCATGAATATTCCACCCCCTCTCCTTTCTTACTGTTTTCAAAAACCCCCGAGTATTTAGCTATGGTATCCACCTCTATGGATATTCGTAGCTAAACTATTTATTCGGTTAAAGGGGTGTACTTGTATTGTAAAATGTTTTAGACCCTGCACTTAATGCCGCTTTGTGTTCAAAACTTGTTCTATGTGCCATATATAGTCAGAATTTCCAAGGTTGAGTGGAAGTTGTAACAAGCAAAGCTCTTCCGTGGAGATTCGTGTACATACTCGGTAAGTGGAAGCTGTAACAAGCAAAACTTATCTGAGGAGTTCGACTTATCTAAAACACCACTTGGTCGATCGTAACTGAAAGATCAGGTGGATGCACACAAGGCTAAGATACTTCGAAAGGAGGAATTAGTCTAAAGTAGAACAAGTGTTTTAAACGATGTTGCAAGTCTTGCGCTTAGAAATGGCCTCGATTCATCTTTGAACACTTAGTATGATCATTAGCGGTCGATGATAAACAACTATGATACAAGGCCCTTGAAACTGAATGTTTTCTTTAGATTACAAAACCCCCTTGTATTTACATTTCTAGTATAACTGCCTTAATCAACTGCACTCACCTTCCGGAGGACTCGCAAATCACGCATCACCCACTGTAAGTCTTTCTTTTTACTTTTCAGTATTTATTTTCTGTAATTTACTTTTCCGCACTCAAAACCAAAAACAACCAAAAAAAAGTCACTTAGTCATAACCGCTAAAACCTCAATCAACCTAAAACACGCTCCCTCGCTGTACAAATCCCTTAAAGAACAACGTATCCCCCTAATTCCCTTGGGTTCGACCCCTACTTACCACTTACGACCCAGTAGTAAAGTCGCGAGTAGCGGAAAATATAAATTTATTTGCACAGAGAACATTGCACCTTAACGACAGTGCAGTGGGCTCCGTCAAATTGGCGCCGTTGCCCAGGAATTAGCCATCAGATAAGTTCTTTAAATCAATACGCGCTTCAAAACGACCATGTCTCGCGAAGGAAGCCACCATGATTACCAAGATGACGACGAGATGAACCTGTACGATCGAAATGATGAGGTGCCACTTCCATTTGTGGACGATCCGGAACAACTCATCAGAAACAGAAGAGCTCGTGATAGGGAGGCAATCAGAAGAAATCAAGAACCACCTGAGGACCGAAATGCAGCTGGTTCAGTGCAACCTCCTAGATATCCACCACCCCCGCAACCTCGACAAGTGCCGAGACGAGAACCCGCTTTCGATGACTACTACGGAGATAACAACAACTACCGCGAACCTACATTGGGAGAGCTCTCGGTACCAGATTTCAGAATTCAGCCGTGGTGCATTCACGAAGGCCCTGAACTGGAAAATATCACCATTAACACTTCAGTGGCCCATAACTTACCGAAATTCTCAGGAACGCGTGGAGAATCAGCAATGACTCATCTCCAACGCTTACATGATATTTGCCAAAACTTAAAACCGAATGGCATGAACGTAGACGACTTCAAGTTAAAGGCGTTCTACTTTTCCCTCATTGACGCGGCAAACGACTGGTTCCTTTCATTGCCTTCCGGAAGCATCAGAACATGGGCTCAGATGCAGAAGAAGTTCTTAGACAAATATTACCCAGCAGGAAGAGCGATGCAAGTAAGGAGGCAACTGCAGGAAATCAAGCAAGGACCCAATGAAACCATGTACGATTACCTGGAAAAATTCAACCACCTGGAGAGAAGCTGCTATACCCTTGGACTGCCCGAGAAACTCACCGTCGAGTATCTCATTAACGGATTAAGACCCTTAGACAAAATGCTCCTGGATGCCTCAGCTGGAAGGTCCATGATGAATCTATCATTAAGTGGCATAAGGGATCTTATCACCAACGTTGCTGAGAATGCCCGATTCAGAGAAGAGACAACTCAGCAGGAAGAATTCTCCCAGACAAAAAATGTGGCAAAAGCTGAAACATCGATGAGCTCTATGCCTGAAGAGATGAAGCAGCTAAAGGAGATGATGATTCAAATCCTACGAAGGCAGCCAGTTCCGGTAAAACCTTGCGAGTTCTGTGGTTCTATAGACCACAAAACTGACGCATGTCCGACATTAATAGAAGAGGAACCGACAGAAGTAAATGCTGTGGGAGGATATCAAGGATACAACAACAATAATGACAGAGCCAGAGAAAATAGACAGTATGGTCAAGCAACCAACCCGAGCTGGCGTAACAACAACTATTCTCAGAAGGAAGCACAACTAGATGTCCCTCAACTAGCTCAGTCATTCTACCAACCCCCCCACCGGCAGTATAACCAGAACGCTCCATCAGCAGGCCAATATCAGCAAAGAGGACCAAATCAGTACCAAACCGGCCCGCAGAATCAGCAAGAACCAACCAAGTCGCTTGATGAAACGATGAAGGAGCTCGCAGGAAGCATAAATCAATTGGGTACTTTGCTACACCAATACCAGGCGAAAACTGACGGGGCAATTTCAGAATTGACCAAACAAATGTCCCAACTCGCCACTGCAATGTCAACACTCACTAATGAGCCTGGCAGACTTCCTTCACAAACCATCCAAAACCCAAAGTCGAATCTTAGCATGATAAAAAGGTCAAACGAAAAGGCGACACTGGGAGAAGTAGCACGATCCTCAACTTACAAACTTACGAACAAGCACTTCGCCCGGAGACATCGACCTGATTGGAATCAAGAGGAAGACCGACCCAATGATGGTAAAACATGGGTTACGCATGCTGACAATGGACGGTACGCATTCACCGTTTGTATAACACCACCATCGATCATACACTCTGACATACCAGCATCTGGATGGGATGACAGTAACAATTTAAGGTGGGACTCCCCAACTAATATTTATGCTTCGAAGCAAAATATTAAGGGATCCGATTATACAAATCCTAAGCCAAGGAACGGGCAGAATGGCCCGACAATAGAAAGAGCCCTCACTTCAGATCACGAGCCACAACCAGAAAGAGATAAAGACCCAGGGGCATTCACAGTCACCTGCGGTATTGGTGAAGCACAGATTCATAAGTGCTTAGTCGATCTTGGGGATGCTGTCAACGCCATGCCCTCCTCCTTATATTACTTGTTAGGACTGGGTCCATTAAAACCACCCAGGTCAAATATCGAGCTAGGAGATAAATCGTGCATCCGTCCGATTGGAGTGCTGGAAGACGTAATACTCCATGTGGGAGAGCTCGTCATTGCTGCAGACTTCTATGTGATACAAACGGGAGAGACCAGCGAAGACGACCCTCCAACAATAATCTTGGGACGACCATTTCTCTACGCTACTAAAGCAAGGATCGATGTGGGCAAGGGCTCATTATCGCTTAAGTTTGGCGGCAAAATTGCATATTTCTACATTGACAATAGCCACACGGATACAAAGAAACCGCCAGATATAATACCTATCTCAGATCGCGGTACGCAGATTTCCGACCTGCCAAAAGAGACCGAAAAAGTAACAAGACCAGCAGCTATGGTCAAAGTTCCCTCACCTTCTCAGAAACAATGGAAAGAAAAAACACCAAAACAATGGGGTTCTAACATAAGCAAGGAATCAGGAAAAGTCAAGGCAAAAACCAACACAGGAACAGTGGCAAAATTCGACCTGAGCCACCCATGGGATCCCAACCAGTGATCCAGGAATAAGGTACTGTCGAGCCAACGACATTAAACAAGTGCACTGGTCGGGAGGTAACCCGACACTATCTTACTTTCTGTCTTTTTATTTTCTGTCTTTTAGTTTTTATCAATAAGTCGCTCTCACCCACTTGGTGCATAGAATGATTTGACTATTTAGGAATTGGTTTTTGGAGCACGATCGGATCAGCCAGGCAGCTTCCGTGAACTACCGGGCTTGCGCTGAGAGTTCAAGGCCCCAGCCGAACTCCCTCGATTATCCAGCCTCGTGCCATGTCGCTCACACGACACAGTTAGGGAGTTCTGATCTTACCTTTCCTTAATATCATTTCCTTCTCGTAATTGTCTGCTTGCATGGCTTTTGAACTAAGTAGTGCTGAAAGGCACGCCTTCGTTCAAAAGTGTGGGGTGAGATCCGCATGTGTACATAAATAAATAACATGTTTTTCTTTTTTAGTATTATCTTTTTGAAAATATGAACTTAAGAATGTGAAAAAGATAAGTCATAATTCATGCATTAACCTTGTGAAAATTCAACTGTTTAAAAACTTAGAATGTAACTTCTCATTTGTCCCTTTGTGCTGAGATAAACTAGGGATGTGGAGTTGATAGAAATGCCCTAGAGAGGCTTGGCAAGCAATCGAAGGACTGAATTTCACTATATGGTTTACAAAGTCAGTGGAGGCTGCACTTCGAGTTTTTCAGTTGAGTCAAGAGTCAGCTCCGCCATGCAGTAGTGTTTATGCATAAAAAATGAAGAAGGCGGGATGGGAATCAAACCGTCCTATCTCTAGTCAAAGTAGCCAGGAAAATAAATGAGCGACCCTCATTTTGACTCGCGCGAAATGGCAATGATGAGAGAGAGCGGGGAGGTATTTCCATATGCTCGCGGGCGATGATTGAACCTCCCAAGAAGGCTTGAGAAAATGGACTAGCAAGTCACAAACAAGTGAAAGCTCGAAGAAGCAAATCAAGAGGCCAAAGGCCCAAAATTGTGAAGGTTTTAACCGAACAAAAGTGAAGTACTCAAAAAAGTCAAATCAAAGGCCAAAGGCCGATTCACTACAAAAAGCTGTCCCTCGCCAAAAGAAGAAAGAAATCAAAAAGGCTCAACTCAACTGTAAAACCCGAACCGAATCACGTGCTAGAGAAAGCTACAAGGAAACCATATAGTGCGAGACAGTCCCGAGGTTGCAGTCTAGGAGCATAAAAAGGGCTATCTCCCGAAACATCCAGAATAATTTGCATCTCGGCACGGAGGTACAAGTATCAAGTTTCTTCTATTTATTTACACAGTTCAATTTGGTAATAAGTAAGCAATGCATGAATTAGGATAAATCGAGTCCCACAGTCTAACTTTCATATTTTAAAACCAAACTTAATGTGTCGCCCTTTAATAGCATTGTTCGGGACGAACAACTAAAAGTGTGGGGTAATCTGATGGACCATAATTATACGAATCAAAAATACAGTAAAACCCACCAAATTAGACTATTTGTCTATTTAACTTTTGCTTGTTAGTCCCGATATACTTCTACAGGGTATTTTGGCGCTTAGAGAGAAAACACGCTAAGGAGAGGATTTTACGCTGAAAAGATGTTACGAGTCATTCCAAGGTCAAGATCAGACGCCGAATGAAGAAATCTCAAGATCCTGACATTGAATTACTCAAATCAAATCCAACCGAGGAACAACCAAAGTCAGACCGGAGCGAAATTGGACTGATAGTTTTGTGAAAAGACTGCACAAAACTCACAAACTCACTCTTATCCATTGATGACCGGTGGCTTTATGGAAGAGGATGACTCATGGGTGGCCTTTTCCCTTCCCCTACCCTCCATGACCGGTGGCTTCCCCACCATGAACGGCCAACCGGCGGCTTTAGCTCATCCCTCCTCCTCCCTTGGATGAAACCATGTGGTTTCATCTCATCCATCCATCTCCTCCTCCTTTTGCTATAAATACCCCCCTCTCCCTCATTTGTAAATCCATCCCACAATCCATATTCACTTCTCTCTCTAAAGTTTGGTTACTTTGTAAGTTTGGTTTTTGAAATAATACTCCTGTTGGTTCTTGAGTATTATAACGGTTTGAAATTATAATACTCCTGTTGGTTCTTGAGTGTTATAATACTGTAGAGAATACTCTTGTTGGTTCTTGAGTATTCAGTAGGAATTAGGAATACTCCTGTTGGTTCTTAAGTATTCCACCCCCTCTCCTTTCTTACTGTTTTCAAAAACCCCCGAGTATTTAGCTATGGTATCCATCTCTATGGATATTCGTAGCTAAACTCTTTATTCGGTTAAAGGGGTGTACTTGTATTGTAAAATGTTTTAGACCCTGCACTTAATGCCGCTTTGTGTTCAAAACTTGTTCTATGTGCCATATATAGTCAGAATTTCCAAGGTTGAGTGGAAGCTGTAACAAGCAAAGCTCTTCCGTGGAGATTCGTGAACATACTCGGTAAGTGGAAGCTGTAACAAGCAAAACTTATCTGAGGAGTTTGACTTATCTAAAACACCACTTGGTCGATCGTAACTGAAAGATCAGGTGGATGCACACAAGGCTAAGATACTTCAAAAGGAGGAATTAGTCTAAAGTAGAACAAGTGTTTTAAATAATGTTGCAAGTCTTGCGCTTAGAAATGGCCTCGATTCATCTTTGAACACTTAGTATGATCATTAGCGGTCGATGATAAACAACTATGATACAAGGCCCCTGAAACCGAATGTTTTCTTTAGATTACAAAACCCCCTTGTATTTACTTTTCTAGTATAACTGCCTTAATCAACTGCACTCACCTTCCGGAGGACTCGCAAATCACGCATCACCCACTGTAAGTCTTTCTTTTTACTTTTCAGTATTTATTTTCTGTAATTTACTTTTCCGCACTCAAAACCAAAAACAACCAAAAAAAGTCACTTAGTCATAACCGCTAAAACCTCAATCAACCTAAAACACGCTCCCTCGCTGTACAAATCCCTTAAAGAACAACGTATCCCCCTAATTCCCTTGGGTTCGACCCCTACTTACCACTTACTACCCAGTAGTAAAGTCGCGAGTAGCGGAAAATATAAATTTTTTGCACAGAGAACATTGCACCTTAACGACAGTGCAGTGGGCTCCGTCACACGCCCACCAAATAACTTCAATAACTTACATCATGCCGAATCAAGTGATAATCATCTAAAGGTCATACAAGTCACACTTGAACCCTTATATTCATAAACTCACACGTGAACTTCAAACTATAAATCATTCAAATTTAGTCTACATGCATTCTCTCATTAAACTGGCAAATTTCAGATTCAACATACCAACTTCAAACTTCATTTCTGAATTACTCATGCGACATTAAATTATGTTCTTCATGCTGTTAGAAAGATCACTTTGAGTACTACGTCATAAATATTTAAAACACCCAATTTGCACACTTAATAGATGAGTTTTGCCCATTTCAAAACATGTCGTCAGGTCTGCCAAAATTACAACACAGCGTAGAACACCAACTTCAAATCTGATTTCAGACCAACTCAAAATAAAACAAATTACGAATCATATACGGTTGGAAAGATCTTTTCGACTAGAACATCATGGAATCAAGAATCATACGTTTTAAATAACTCAAATAGAAGTTACAGCTACTTCAAAATCAGTCGACAGTATGTTTCAGAATTACACGATCATATTCTTTGTATCAACTTTAAAATCAGATTCAGAACAACTCAGATTGAAATAGAACACGAATCTTATATCGGCGGAAAGCTTATTTCAAGTAGAATAACACATAATCAAGAAAAAGTCCATTTGAGTAATTAAAACAGAAGTTATGTTCGCTTTAAGTTTATTCGGCAGATCTGACTATTCAAAACTAAGGTCATAACAATACACAGATTAAATCAAAAGCATACCTAGTAAACTGAATTTCCTTGCATATTCAAAGGCGTTGCCGTTTATCTAGACTGATTGAAGTCTCTCAAACACTCCATGGATGTTTTACTCTCTCGGAACGAGTTTCTTAATTTTTCAGAGAATAAGAACGGCTAGAGAGGAGATGCAGATCGGTGAGGAGCCAGAAATTTTAAAGAGGAATTCTTTCCTAATCCTTCACTTTCCTATTCAAATTCAATCTGTCATTTAATCTATCATTATTCTTTTCCTTAATTAGTTCCTTATTTTACCTATTAAATATTGGACTAAATACATATCATACGTTTCTTAATCTCTTAATTCAATCATTCCTTATAAATGTCCTTATCTAATTCAATCACATTATATATTTTTTTTATAATCATTCTCATCAAATTTTATTTTCCACCTTTAATTATACTAAATATATAAATGTAAAATTTGGGCTATTACATTATTCCCCCCTTAAAAAGGAGTTTAGTCCTCTAAACTCGACGAATCTATATTCTAAAGAGTCATGATCAAACTATCTTGAAATATAATTTACGCTCGTACATTAGCTTAGAAAAGTACTCTACTTAACATCAACTTCAATAATCCATGTAGCATACATCATTTTTTTAACACCTTTATTGACTCAAAATCTATAACTTAGTAAACATCAAATATGCAATACACATGAATACATTTAGCAGTTTACAAATTCAAATAACAAAAACAAGTTAGTCAAGTTGACTGTTGTGACTCCATCTCATCTCCCATTGCAGCAAGCCATTGTGTAGATTCACTACCAGAAATAGCTTCTTTATAGGTACACGGCTCATGAATATCCACCTCTTCAGCAACCTGTAGTGCATAACAAATCATATCCTCAAAACCATACCTCCTTGGAGCTCCAACACCCACTCTTCTAGCTCTATCAAGAGCTATGCAATGCTGGCGTGTTTCTGAGGGTTGAGGATCATCTGATTCTGGCGTATCAGCTTCAGTGATAACGTGTTGATCTTCTCCACCTTGGTGCTGCATTTCACTCTGCTCCGGAGTAATTTGCAGCTCCACCTGTTTATCAACACTACCACTTTCCTGTACAATAGTTGACTTCAATGTAGAGTTAAGCATAGAACTTTCATCAAATATTACACTTCTGCTAAGTATAACTCGCTTCTCAGACGGTGACCAAATTCTATATCCCTTAACTCCATCCCCGAAACCAACAAATATAGCCTTCTTGGCCCTTGGTTCTAGTTTACCTTCATTAACATGATAGTAAACAGTGCAACCAAATACTCTCAGCAAAGAATAATCTGCAGGCTTACCAGACCACACCTCATAGGGTGTCTTCCCGCCAATACCTGTGTGAGGTCCACGGTTAATCAGATAGCACGCCGTGCTTACAGCCTCTGCCCAGAACCTCCTAGGTAATCCAGCATTAGAGAGCATGCACCGCGCTCTCTCCAACAGAGTCTGATTCATACGTTCTGCCACCCCATTTTGCTGCGGCGTGTCTCTCACAGTGTGATGCCGCGCAATCCCCTCAGTCTTGCAGAACTCATTGAACTCAGCTGAACAAAATTCCAGCCCGTTATCAGTTCGAAGCCTTTTGATCTTCTTTCCAGTCTGATTTTCCACTAAAGTTTTCCACTGCTTGAACTTGTTGAAGGCTTCACTTTTGTGCTTCATCATGAACACCCAAGTCATGCGAGAATAATCATCAATAATTGACACAAAATATCTATTACCTCCAACGGATTCAACACGAGCAGGACCCCAACAATCAGAGTGGATATAATCCAGCGAGCCTTTTGTTCTGTGAACACCTTTTGGGAACTTGCTGCGATGTAGCTTCCCAAACACACAATGCTCGCAAAAATCAAGGCTTTTAACCTTGTAGCCATCAAGAAGATCCCTCTTCGACAAAATTTGCATCCCTCTTTCACTCATATGACCAAGCCTCATATGCCACAGCTTAGTCATATCCTCTTTGTAAGCCTCAGACGATGCCACAGCTGCATAACCTGTCACTGTAGACCCTTGCAGAAAATACAAAGTTCCACGCTTCACACCTTTTAAAATCACATCAGAACCCTTGCAGACATACAAAACTCCACCTTCACCTCTGAAACTGAAACCCTTGCTGTCTAGTAAACTCAGCGATATCAGGTTCTTTGTCATCAGTGGAACATGTCTGACCTCGTTCAATGTGCAGAAAGAGCCATCATGCGTCCGTATTCTGATTGAGCCAATTCCAACAGCTTTGCAGACAGCACTGTTGGCCATGGATACATTGCCTCCGTCTATCTGCTCATAAGTTGAGAACCACTCCCTGCACGGACAAATATGATAAGATGCCCCAGAATCAAGAACCCAAACATCCTTGTAGTGTGGTTGTTCATTAGCTACCAAAGCCAAATCCTCTTCAGAATTGACATCATGTTCTGCCACAGCTGCAGAACCATCTCCCTGCTGCTTCTGCTTCTTGGGACACTCGTTCTTCCAATGTCCTTTCTCCTTACAATAGTTGCAGACATCATTAGCTTTAGAACCATTTGACTTGGACTTCTTGTAATTCGCCTTCTTCTTAACAATTTTTCCATGTCCTTTATTCCCGATAACAGCTAACCCTGATGCCTGATTTTCAGTAACTGAACCAGAAGCTTTATGGCGAACTTCCCTGGTGTGAAGGGCTGATCTGACTTCTTCCAATGACAAGCTATCTTTCCCAACAATAAACGAGTCCACAAAATTCTCGTACGACATGGGCAAAGATACCAATAAAATCAAAGCAGCATCCTCATCATCAACCTTAACATCAATATTACGCAGATCCAATAATATTGAATTTAATTGATCAAGGTGATCTCTCAGAGGTGTACCTTCCTGCATACGCAGACTGAACAGACGTTGCTTCAGAAGCAACTTGTTGGTTAAAGACTTCGTCATATAAAGACTCTCCAGCTTCAACCACAGACCAGCAGCAGTATCTTCATCAGCGACTTCAGTGATGACATCATCAGCTAGACACAGCATGATTGTTGAATGAGCCTTCTCCTCCAGGCTATTCAACTCTTCGTCATCAGCATCCGTTTTCTTCTTCCCGGACAACGGCGCCCACAGACCCTGCTGCTTCAGAGAGCTCGCATCTTGATCTGCCATAACCCAAAACTGTTCCTCCCGATAAATTTGTCGATCTTCACGTTCATAGCAGCCATCTTTGATATTGAAATCACAAACCCTAGCAACAGCGGCAAAACCCAGCTCTTGATACCAGTTTGTTGTGACAGAAGTGATTTGACAACAAAGATGTAGAACGAATAATAAGAAACGACACAGGAAATTTAACGTGGTTCACCAACAGTGTGTTGGCTAGTCCACGGGCAAGAAGAGGCAGCTTTGTATTCAGATTTGGAGAGTATGATTTACAGCATGACTAGTAGGGTTTATATATTGTCTACTACAAAAAAACCCTAACCCTAGCCAAACATGGGCCTTAAGCCCACTTCAGATTCAAGGCAGCCCAACATTGACAATTATAAAACTATTTTTATCCAACTACTCGAAGAGCTCATATTAACACTCATCATTTTTCTACAATACAATTTTGTCCAAACATCACCATTTAACAATCACTGTAACGGTTCTTTGTAAGCATTAAAATATAAAGCATATCACTAATTTAAATTAGAGTGAAAAGCAGAATATTACTGAATAGATCAAATGTATCTAAGGCTCAAATCATTCAACTTGCCATATAACTTAAACTCCAAAACTCTAATGCAATTTTTTTTTACATGACATTTACTACATACTTATGCAAGCATGTCATTCCTCATAATGTGATTATGATTGAATGTTGATCATCGAACATGAAAATAATTTTCTAATCATAAAGAGTCACAGTCATAAACATAACCAATAGTTTGACCAACCAAGCTTTCACTACTCTTACATTTTACCATGATCATTAACTATGCCAATTTAATTCTTATAACAAAAATGATTAATCGTATAGCCTCATCATTGTGAAATTACTTACTGCTAAAGTCGGAAAACTAAAATATTATTTTCAACATAAAGAATCATTCTATTAGCTTCATCAAAAATGATATTCGACCAACACAGAACATTTATTTTACATGTCTAGACTTATATTATGTCTTATATTCGGCTCTTCAAAAGTAATAACATATTTTAACCTTTCGTAATTTATGAATTCTTACGTCATTCGACATACAAATAATTCCACCAAACTCACATACAAAACAACTGTTGTAGCTATTTCCAACTCCAATTTAATGTCGAATTCTTAAAGTTTAACTGTCTCAAATCATAAAAAAATTTAATCTTACTCTGTTCATAATTCAAACCATTTTTTTTGGTATCCTTGTAACTTTTGAATTATAAGATAAACTACACAGCAATCAAACATTCAATCAACTTACAAAGTCATATTCACATTGTGTTGTTTAACTAACAAAATACTATTGTGTATTACTAATATCAATAATAGCAATATATATATATATATATATATTTTAGATTCCGTTCTAATTCCATCCTCAGGAACATCATCTTACAAGATCCTAGTGGCTACATCATAATTCCTCCATTTTTTCTTCATAAAGTGTTTCCTTTTCATCACACCAAGCAAACTGATAACAAGTGTTCACAACTCATTTCTTAATTATCTTTTTTTATAAAAAAAATTAGATGTCATTAATAACAAACACAACAGCTTTAACAGAAAATATGTAATCTTATTATTCAAACAATTACCAAAGCATTATTAGTACTCCCGAACACATAAATTAATTTTTTTCCCGCTTATCTTACCCGACAGACTAACCATGCTAAATCTTAACCTTAATTATCCATCAGAACAAAATAACTCGATCAAATATTTCACAAAATAATAAAAGAAAGTAAGCATTACACAAAATTAACTTGGTTGACTCTCAAATTAAGTTATATCATTGTGCATTTTTTCCAAACACGAATCTGACGCAATCCTGATAATAAATCACAAAACAACAATCCAGGCACAAACATAACACACTTCATAAAATTCTTTCCATTCAAATCACTCACTCTCGCGCAGCGAAATACAATTTTTACTCATCAATAACGGCTACCAAAAATATAATTACAAACAACTCCAAATAAATTATTCAATAATACAAAAGTTCTTAGCATATAAGCAAACACAAATGCATCATTAGAATTCCGACATTGAAATATTCTTAAAATTAGAAGTTACTTTGTTTGCATCTTGAAAGTTAATTCCTAAAGTCAAGCTATCATTTCTCTTCATTACCAGCATAACAAAATGTAGACGTGATTCACACAAACTTATTAGAATATGATTACTATACCATTCATAAAAACAAGTCTCCATAATCCACATCACTCTTGCACCACCTCTTATTTTCAATTGTTTTAACATACTTGACATCAATAAAGATCACCACACACTTATTACAAGAATGCCTAAAACAAATTATTCAAATAACCCATGATTATTGGCAAATTATTATTTATCTCAAAACACTAGTAAGAATTTACAATTCACATATCTTATTCAAAATGTGAATTTAATCATAACTTTAAACTGATACTAACCTGAAAGAAGATCGATCCCAACAAAAAACTCCATAACTCCCAACAGTATGTCAACAAAACATAATTGTGTACACAGTCTTACTTATAGCAAAAGGTCAAATTATTTAATTCTCCAAAGTTAATATTATAATCATACTGCTGTTATACAAATGCATCAATAAATGTCAAGGATCATATAAAAACATAGAGAAGTTCAAATAAACTATCCATCAAAGCCTAAGCACATGATCAACAAGATACAAACATTTAGTTAAGTATTTACTACCTACAGTCGAATTGTTAACCTCATAAAAGCAAGTGTTAATCTTAATATATATATTTTTCGAAAACGAATTTAAAACTAACACATCAAGAACAAACAAAAATCAACATTGAAAAGTCAACCACACAAGGACAATGTTTAAGCACCCTCATAAGTTACCCCACTCTCGCGCAATTCTTACTTTCATAATTATATTATTATTTTTCCAGTATTATATCTCCAAGAATCAAACCTACTGCTCTGATACCATTAAATGTAACGCCCCAAAAATTTTAAACTCCAAAATGGCGTCACATCAGTCGCACGCCCCCTAAACCACAGATGGAACGTACGAAGCCTCTGGACAATACATGCATAAATTAAATTTACAATAGAAATATAGACTAAATAAAATGAAATCCATTAACTAATTATACGCACTTGTTATTTCAGTATTCAAGAAATCAAACCGTCTAAGTATCCAAAAGTACTTATTATTAATACCCTTACTAGCACGTCTCTCGCTTATATCCCCGAGTCCAATCAGCAAAATCTGAAAAACATAAACATGGAAAACATGAGTCCACGGCTCGTGTAAGTAACATAGACCCCAACTAACTTAATCATGAGTGACAAAATAATTGTTTAAAATAAGTTATCATGAGTCACGAGATAGTGATGACAAAACACACAGAGACATGTAGCGAACCGAGAATGATTTAAAAACATTTTAGCACAAAGATATTTAACCAAGCACGAGAATCCAGAGCTTGTAGCGCGGGGAGCGAAGGATATAGCACGACGAATATGGCAAGGCAAGATGGCTTCAAGCACGTATCACACAGAATGGCTTCGCAATCCAATCACGCTGCATGGGTCCCGGGATGCTATCGTCGTATTTTGCCCTACGACTAGGCAACACGAGTGCCACATTTTGCCCTGTGGCGGGCAACACGAATGCCACGATTTGCCCGTGGCGGGCAACACAAATGCCATGTTTTGCCCCATGGCGGGCAACAAGAATCATGTTTGGATTGCAAGCCGCTAGAGTTAAACACGAGAGATAGCACGAAACATGAATCATTAACAAGAGACATTAGGCACGAGTTACACGAGAAACGAGATAAGATAGAAGAAATGAGTCATGAGACACGAGAAGTAAAACTGGAGGTTTAAATATTTAATGAGAGTCATGAAAATATCATAATCGGGAATAAGGTAGGTTCGAAAGCATTTACACCCATGATTCAAGTTTTTGAGAAAACAATTTCGAAATAAACGGGCATGCCATAAAGTTTTACAAAATAATTTTAGAAATAACTAGAAGGGTCCATATTACTTATCTCGCACGCCCACCAAATAACTTCAATAACTTACATCATGCCGAATCAAGTGATAATCACCTAAAGGTCATACAAGTCACACTTGAACCCTTACATTCATAAACTCACACGTGAACTTCAAACTATAAATCATTCAAATTTAGTCTACATGCATTCTCTCATTAAACTGGCAAATTTCAGATTCCACGTACCAACTTCAAACTTAATTTCTGAATTACTCATGCGACATTAAATTATGTTCTTCATGCTGTTAGAAAGATCACTTTGAGTACTATGTCATAAATATTTAAAACACCCAATTTGCACACTTAAAAGATGAGTTATGCCCATTTCAAAACATGTCGTCAGGTCTGCCAAAATTACAACACAGCCTAGAGCACCAACTTCAAATCTGATTTCAGAACAACTCAAAATAAAACAAATTACGAATCATATACGGTTGGAAAGATCTTTTCGACTAGAACATCATGGAATCAAGAATCATACGTTTTAAATAACTCAAATAGAAGTGACAGCTACTTCAAAATCAGTCGACAGTATGTTTCAGAATTACACGATCAGATTCTTTGTATCAACTTTAAAATCAGGTTCAGAACAACTCAGATTGAATTAGAACACGAATCTTATATCGGCGGAAAGCTTATTTCAAGTAGAATAACACATAATCAAGAAAAAGTCCATTTGAGTAATTAAAACAGAAGTTATGTTCGCTTTAAGTTTATTCGGCAGATCTGACTATTCAAAACTAAGGTCATAACAATACACAAAGATTAAATCAAAAGCATACCTAGTGAACTGAATTTCCTTGCATATTCAAAGGCGTTGCCGTTTATCTAGACTGATTGAAGTCTCTCAAACACTCCATGGATGTTTTACTCTCTCGGAACGAGTTTCTTAATTTTTCAGAGAATAAGAACGGCTAGGGAGGAGATGCAGATCGGTGAGGAGCCAGAAAATTTTAATGAGGAATAAAACTCAATTTCTTTCCTAATCCTTCACTTTCCTATTCAAATTCAATCTGTTATTTAATCTATCATTATTCTTTTCCTTATTTAGTTCCTTATTGTACCTATTAAATATTGGGCTAAATACATATCATACGTTTCTTAATCTCTTAATTCAATCATTCCTTATAAATGTCCTTATCTAATTCAATCACATTATATATTTTTTATAACCATTCTCATCAAATTTTATTTTCCACCTTTAATTATACTAAATATATAAATATAAAATTTGGGCTATTACATTATATCTACCAGCTCATAAGTCGTGTTTCACTCACCGGACATCGCTTAATCTCCATGGATATCACACCATCACACACGAAGGAAGTTCCTATGCGCTTTTTCTTATCTTTTATTTCTTCGCTTAGGGACTAAGATCATTTTTAAGTGTGGAGTGGGTAGCGCATAGTCACACACATTGCATATCACATTCACTCTTGCATCTGCTCAACTGTCTATGTATTGCGATTAAAATCCTCATTTTTTACTATACTCTTTGACTGATTGACATTCTTTTGGAATCGAAGTCTAGGACTTGAAATAGTTTTAATCATGTGTGTATTCCCTCGAGTCAGTATCATTGCTAGCCTTTGCCTATCATATATTTTACGTATTTCTCAAAGCATGTTTAAGACTTGATATTAGTAGGCACCGGTTCAAAAATGTCAAAAACTTAAATATGCATCTCTTTTTCTAGGTGACCTTAGTACTAATATGTGTTTCTCTATACTTGTCGTGATTTGCATGCACCCGTCTTCATTCATACACTATGTCAAGTTTTAAGTGGGGAGTTAGAAAAAAAATAATCAAAAGAGGGGCGAAAAATATGCCCCCCAATCAAGAACAAAGTTCTGAATTTTCAAATGAGGGTGAAAAATTGACCCTATGCACAGTTGTTTTTGCAGAAAAATTTGAAAAGAAAAAAAAACCAAGGGCAAAGTGAGAAAAGTCACCCCTTGTGTACAAAAAATAGAGAAATTCTGCCCCCTTTTACTTGATGTAGTGTAATTCCACCTTTTCATTGCGTGCAATCGTGACTTGTCTTGAGAATTCATGTGCTAGAGTCTAAGGGACGATCCTCGTGCTTGCACTGAAATTTTGATACAAATTTTTGTACTATTTTTAAGAAAAATTCTCAAGCCAGGCTCCTCTTCTCTTACGGGTCATTGCCTAGTCCTTGGCACTTGAGAATGAGCTTTGCGCCAAGAACCCGTGGACTATCCCTAGATAGCATAGGTGAATGGCGAGCATGTTTTGTGTAACTATTCGTGTTCTTTATACGTTGCTATATAACTATTTAGAATATGTGATTAGTCGATTGCTAGCCGTGTGTACTGACCGTTTGAATGCATAACTCGTTTAATCTATGATTGTCTGGAAACTTTGATGAAGATGTATGACTTGAAGTTGTGGTAACACGATAATCCGAGGTATGACATGACTTTACTGTGACTCGTTGAGCATCATTTCATGCATACACGTTAGTTAGTTGTACAAGGGATTTGTAGGTAGTCCCATTCCTGAAAACCTTCACAAGACTATACTCGTCCTATTAGGGCAGCCTAGGGGTTTAAAGGCTTGATGCATACGCTAAATGCATTCGTGTCCTCTACGACAGTGAGTTATCTTTATGTTTTCATTGTTAGTTAGAATTGATCACATGATACTTGAGTGGGTTACTATTCTGCGACTTATTGATTTGTGCTTAATGTTTGTTCGGGACAAACAAATCCTAAGTGTGGAGTGTTTTGATCGGTTGAATTCTTGACCTATTATTCACTTCATTCGATGATGGATTAGGTTTGTTTTCCGGACATTTCATTATCATTTAACCTCTTTTCTAGTGTTTCAGGTCATATATCACATTCGTAATACTTTTGGATTGATCTGAAGCAAAACAAAGCATTTAGTAGAGATTTCGGTAAAAACAGGGCATAATGACCTTTCCGACTTGTTTTGCACGCACAGATCACACATGGTGTCCAAATCGGTTGATTCAAAGCTTGTTGGAAAGCTAATCCAAAGGGCTACAACTTGGCAGTTTACGCCAAGATCAAATTCGGAGGTTAAGACCATGAAAAAGCCGCCCAAAGTCTCTGCCATTTTGCATGGCCATGACTACCGTGACCAAAACACAATGTCACGGTAGTCATGGCCCCCTTTTGTCCGAGAGTACTTTTGGAGCATGCTGTGACATGCCGTGACATGTCTAAATGTCACGGTAGTCACGGCCCAATCGAAGACAATTTCCAAAATCGATTTTTGGGCTTTTTGAACTTATTTCCTATTTTCAGTTTTAGGCTTTTTGGCCTTTTGGAAAGCTATAAAGAGGGCAGTGGGGACGAGTTGAGGAGAGGGGTGTCCTTATTTTGGAGAAAAGATAACCCTAACTTGGGAGAGAAGACAGAACAATTCATCGTGAGAGATTCAACGAGCCACCGCGTCTTTACGGTTTACTCGTCCTTATTTCTCTCTTATTACACTTCTTGTGGTTGAATCGCCATGAGTAGCGAGTAATCCTCTCTAATTCTGGGATCCTACGGATCCCGTGCATTGTACCCAACTCTTTATGTGATCATATGAATGTTTTTCATTAATGCAAATCGAATATTCAATTTCATCGTGCTTAATTTATCGTTCTATGCAAGTATTTACATCAAAGGGTATGTTTGCATGCTAGAACGTATTTAGGTTATGTACCGAAAGATGGATGGGTCCTAGGGATTAACCAGATTGTATGAAATTGTATGAAAACCTTTAGTTTAATAAATCGAAATCGTTGATAATCCGTGGATGGGCGGCGTTCAACGATTGAGATTAATCTAGATAATGATCCGTGGATTTGCGGCTTATCTAGTGTTATTTTGGTTTATTTCGATATTCGATAGCATGATGAATTACATGATAACGATTGCATGATTAGTGGGATTAGCACGGGTGAAGTATGGTCCTGGAATTCTTTATCTGATTGAATCACAAACCTTTTATTTTTCTGCTGCTTTATTTCTGCAAATTTTCATCACAACAAAACCTTTCACTCATTGATCGGAATAGCTAAATAGGTCACTTGTTTGCTAGTATTCACACACATGTTCCTTGGATCGACCCTTGGCTTACCAAGGTTATAAATTTTGTTTGACTACGATTTGACCCCTAAAACTCATAATTTGACAACTATAAAGGGTTAAAAATACGCTTGTCAACTATTATATAATTATTAGTCAATATTCAATAATGTCAATATAATTTAAAAAGGTGCATATGTACACTATTGATATGAATTTCAATAAAACATGATATATAAATATTGCTTGCATCACAAAACAAACATTTGAAACAGGATTCAGTTTTTTTCTAATCTTCGAGCTTTAAACGAGCTCACAATCGAGCATCTTGTTTATAACTCGAGTTATAAACGAGCTGATCGTTTATAGATCGATTAAGGCTCAAACTCGATAAGATGACGAGCCGAGCTCGAATATGTAAAAGAGTTATCAAGCCGAGCTCGAACACATTTCTTTCAAGCTCGTCGAGCTTGAGTTCGAGTTCGAGTTCGAGTTCGAGCACAATTAATTTCTTATCGAGTCGAGCTCGAGAAGTTCAATACTCGGCTCGGCTCGTTTACACCCCTAACACAATATAATTTATAGTCATAAAGCTTACAATATTGCCTTAAGCTGGGCGATGTGGGATACTGTCAAACTCAAATATGCCCAATAAAAAAGGGCATGCCTTTGCCTGCCTTGCATGCTTCTTTGCGCTGTATACTAAGGGTATGGTTGAGTAGCAAAACTAAAACGTCTGAGGTGATTCGTAATCATGAAGTTGCAGAGGCCACTGCCTTTTCCATTTCTTTTGAGTTCTGCTTTCTTGAGTTCGACATGTTGCAAGGGTTTTGTAATGTTGATCCAGGGACTGAATAATGTTTTGAAATCTTGATGGATCTTTTTTTTTGACCATGGAGAGGACATGAGAGGCCTTTTTTGATATTTCATGTACAGCCAAATACAAAAATATCCCAAATATTAAGTTATTGATGACTGCAGCTGAACATGTTGCCATCAACCAAGCAGTCTCCAGCGCGTGTGAGCTTGACAACTGGAGGGAAGAGCGGGATAGTGCAAAGCTACAAGACCAGCTCCAAGAATTTCTCTGCTTCTGGAAAATTTGACAGAATGACAGCTAGAGATGATTTTATCATACAAATGCTTTCCAAAGCTGTTTGATATGGGTTGCTTGGAACCAATGTTCAGACAGCTTGGTAATCCTTTACAACACAAGAATGCACCTTGAGAACCAATGGTCACAAGAAGGGCTTCAGCATCGAGAACAAGGACTCAATAGACATTTCATTGTTCACTTTAACTGGTTCGAACAGGGTTGTGTAAGAGCATCTCCAATGCAAGACCATTTGTGCTTGGGGACACGTGAAATGTGATTTGGTCAGGCCCACTTTGCATTGGAGGGAAGACCACTTTGCTTGGGGACACGTGAAATGTGACTTGGTCAGGCCCACTTTGCATTGGAGGCAAACCCAAGTCCTGCTTGGGGACACGTGAAATGAAGTGGCACGTGTGGGCCCCCACCAATGGAAGTGGTCAAGCCCTCTTTGGTGGATAATTCTTGCTTGGGGACACGTGATTATTACATTTTTAACATTATTTAACTAAACTAAATTTAATTATATAATACCATTTAATTACAAATTTAATAAAATAAGAATAAAATGGGTCCTACAAAATCTAGCCGTTGTAAAATATAGCCGTTGTAAAATATAGCCGTTGTAAACTAGCCGTTGTAAAATATAGCCGTTGTAAACTAGCCGTTGTAAAATATAGCCGTTGTAAAATATAGCCGTTGAAAAATATAGACGTTGTAAACTAGCCGTTGTAACCCTATAAATACTCACTAATCTTACTCTTTTTCAAACAACTATCACTCTACAAAATGAATCCAAATAATTCTTCTTCTTCAAATCCAAATTCTCAAGATCCAAATACCCAATTTCCATATCCATTTTTAAATCCTTATTTTCCATATAGCCAAAATACTTCACATCCAAATCCAAATTCTCAAGTGTCAAGTGCTCAATTTTCTAGCCCACAAAATTCTAATTTCAATTTTCAAGCTCCAAATCCTCAATTCTCATTTCCAAATCCTTTTATCCCATATGCTCAAAATTCACAATACCAATATCCATTTGTTCCAAATTTTCAATCACTGCCTTCACGATTTGGAACCCAACAAACACCCACCAATTATCCAAACTCTCCACAATCACAAATTCCTACTTTTGGTGGTACAAATATAATTGATCTAAATGATGATCATGAAGAGCATGAAGATACACGAGAAGTTCATGGTCAATGGACATGGAGTGAAGATCATCTCTTAATTAGTGCATGGTTAAATGTGTCAACTGATCCTATGATCGGTACCGATCAGAAAGGTGAGACATTTTGGGAACGTATTCATCAATATTGTGAAGAAAGTATTCCCGGTCTAATCAAGAGAGGAGTTATTGCTATGAAAAGAAGGTGGCAACGAATAAATGAAGGGGCTCAACGATATGGATCGTGTTACGATCAAGCCGAGCGAAGAATAGGTAGTGGTACAAATATGGACAACATAATTCAGTTAGCACATGAACTTCATGTAGCTAAGTACAAGAAGAAATCCAATTTTGACAAGCATTGGAACGAGCTTCGGAAGCAACCCAAGTGGAGGAATCCTTCAGCAATTAGTGAAGGCTCGAAGAGAAGTAAACTGAGTGATTCTGGAGCTTATTCATCTTCGGCAAATAATGAAACACCAACTGATGAGAATGTGGTCGAGTCACCAGTTCGTCCCAAAGGTACAAAAGCAGCGAAGAGAAAGGGAAAGGGAAAAGTGAACAAGGCATCCGAGGAGATGGAAATATTGAAATCTGCTGCTTGTAGGAAATTATCTTTAATGGATGATTTTGTTAAAATCCAGCAGAGAAAGGAAGAAAGAAAGACGAAGGAGCAAGACCTAAAGATCATCCAAATGGATACAAGTGCAATGAACGATACTCAACGAGAGATTCATGCCAAGTTACTTCAAGAGATTTACTCAAGAAGAATGTAGTCTTTTCAGCAAATGTTTGTCATGTTGTCTCTGTAAACTAGCCGTTGGAAGCTAGTCAGTGTCTTGTAGGTTTTTTCATTTAATGTCTGTCAAGTTGTTTTTATAATGTTTTATTATGTTATTCGTGTCGTATGTTTTACGGAATTATGTATTGTATTTCGATTATAAAAATATTATGTTATTCGTGTCGTATGCTTTATTAAGTATTATCATTATATTTTTGTTAAAAATATATCAAAGTGTATCTCGTTTTATAGAGCTCAAAAAATTATGAATATTAGTATTTATTTTGATGTTTTTACTTTGTAATTTAGAAGATATATTCGTTGCAAGATACACTTTGATTTAATGGGACCCAGTTGTAAGTGGAAATGGGCTTGTGCATTGGAGGACAATGACCACATTTTCATGTAAGCCCACTTGATGCTTATGTGGCATGAAAATGGACCCACATGTAAGTGGACTTGGTCTCTTGCATTGGAGATGCTCTAAGACACAATGACACATCATTTGCCATGGCTATCAGTTCATCTTCATTTGGGGATGCTATAGTTACACACTTCACAATTGAAGCAATCCTTTTTGATTTTGTGACTGATACCGACTCAAACAGACAGGAGTGTCAGATTTTGCTGCCAATTGACATGAAATTTCCAGAACACTGGAGTTCTTTTGTTGCTCCATTCATCCCACACCGGACAGCTGAACACATTACTGATTTAATTAGTCTATATAAATTAAAATGGATGACAAGTTCTTCAATACAACAATTTGATCGGGCTTACAATTCGGGCCGGGTCTCAATATTAAGGCCTTTACCGTGTCCTTGATTGATAGGGTGGGGCTGTGATTCGGATCAGGTCGAGCGCTGGGTTGGGTGGGTTCCAGGTCGACCCTAGGGCTTCGAAGTCATAGGGTCATTTGCCGAGGCCTATCTACAATGCTTGAAAGCTTTGAATTCGATTCCTAGTAAATGTCAGGATCGAAAATTATCTTGGGTGGATTTTTTTTTTGAAGTTATACCTCAAGTTATCTTGGGAAAATATTAGTTATGGGTTAAGATCAGATACAAAATTGATTTTTGGTAAAAATATATATATAAAGTTTGTCAAATTAATCTATAATTCGTCACTATTTGAGCCGAAAAATGAAAAAGACTACATAGTTCGGCAGTTTTATTTTATAATTCGTCACTAAGAAAATGCACTTAAAATCAGGAGTTTATCTCATCCATTCAAATCACAAGATCAAGGGCTATGATTAGTTTGTATTTTGTACCAAAAAATCAACGTTGTACCTGATACTTTTCCTATTAGTTATATCTGAAATTTAATTAAAGAATTTATATAATATACCTAAATTATAATTTTTTTTGAGAAAACAACTTGGGCTATCCACATGCCTCCGTCACTGGACTATACGTTGATACATTGGTAAAGTTTGATCATTGAATGATAAGAAATTTCCATTGTTAGAATTTATAGTCACCTTTCTCAAACTTCGCATCATTTTTTGATGGTGGGTTTTTTGATAAGTCGAGTTTTCGACTTATTAATAGCCATTTTTCACTATTATTTTTTTCGTTTCCGACCTTATTTCGATGTCGTTTCGACCCTTATCTCTACATTTTAGGTAGAAACAAATCTCCATCTTGGTAAAAACCCGGAACGAAGACTCAAAGAAAAACCGAACTTTTGGAGCAAAAAGAGATAATAAGAGGTTTTAACCGACCAGATAAGGAAAGACCCCTGTTTTAACCGGTCGGGTATAGTCCCCTGAAGAATCATAAAGATACGATGCTTTTAACCGATCGGTTAAAACTACTGTGTACAATTTTTCAACTCGGGATATAAATAGAAAAAGGGATGGTTTTGAAGGGTGTGCCGAGTTTTTGGGAGAAGAAGACCAGAAAAAGAGGCTCAATCAAGGTCTTCATGAAGGATTCAACCAAGGAGAAGACGAGAAAATTCAAGGGAGATTCTAGGCCTAATCATCCTACTTCCTTTACAATCTCTCTATACTACTTGTTATTTTCTTATGAACCCAACTCATGCTATGTTGTCTTACATGACGTGTGAGTAATTTCCTTGTATTTTGAGAGTCTTACAACCCTCCTTGGTACTCTATGATCAGGTACACACATTGATTCTATAATACATGGTGTTAAATTCATTTTCACTAAGTGCTTCATATTTGACATGTTACCAAGTGTTTGATGAAATGCCTAAGTAACATGCTGACCTTAAAACTTGATCTAAATATTGAAAGAGCTTAGTGATGGTTTAGATGTAGTGAAAATTATCATATCCAGTGTTTATGAAAGTGAATACATGGATTTGATGTTAACTAGTGCTTCAGGCCTATTTCATTTATTTTCTTGAAAGATGTCCAAGGCTAATAAAAGTTTAGAGTGAATCAATACCTTGAAAAAGTGAGATTCTATTTGAGATGGCTTGACTATGAATAGATTCACATGAAAATTGGTCTATCTTAGTCTAAACTAGATTCTAGACTATTTAACACATTGAAATGCTTAATTCTTGTGTATGTGATTATTTAAGAAATGTCAAGGAGGGGAGTAACCCCTCGAAACGCATTTTTAATTGAAGTTTAAACCCTTGAAACTTGTGCATTGTTAGTTTTTAATTAAAATCACCTCAAACTTGAATTGTTAGAAGTAGCCAAGTAAAATATACAAATTGTCTTAGCATATAATCGCATTTTAGTCCCTTGGGTTCGACTTGGACTTCCAAATATAAATTCTTTTGACTAAGAGTTTTTGCTATAAAAAATTACAACATCATTTTTACATTTCATACAACTCATACATCTCAATCATCATTCAAATTCAACTCAACCATATCGCATGAAAACTTTATCGGATACATCAGAACTTAGTATCTTGGAGCACAAATCACACACTACTAGAATAGAGTAATCGGTAATTTACCGATTACCGAATACCAAACTACCGAATTCATTTTTCGATTCCGATTACCGAACCGAATTAGTCTATTTACCGATTAAGTCGGTAAATCGGTAAACGGTAATTTATCGGTAATTACCGAATTTATTTTGATACTATTTTTGCAAAAAAATTAATTTTACATGTAAAGATCGACTAATCATCTAGTGATAAAAAATAAAAGAAATCGAACAATTCAACATCAAAAGGATGGGTCAACAAAATATCATCACAAAAGTTATTAAAATAGATGAGAAATAACCTAATTAAAATATGTAATTTTTATATTTATAAAAAGTATTATTAAAAAAATATCTTGTTCGGTAATCAGTAAATTATTTTTACCGAAATATTTTTTCCGGTAAAGGTAAATTACCGAATCGCATTAATTCGGGAACGGTAAATTAATTCGGTAAATCGGAAATTACCGAACAATGCTCTGCCCTACACACGACACCAACCCGAATTAGGTACTTGAATTGTATCCATTGAAGCACATCTCTAAATTGAAACACACGAGCATTGACGTGAAACTCAGCACCTCACGTGTACATGAAATGAACATGCAAGGTAGCAACATCCACCTGCAGTATGCAACACACGTCCACGAGGGACGAACAACACTCCTACACAAAATGAGGAGAACAACACCTCCGCGATGGAGGAAAATACTCCTACACAATAGTGAGAAGAAATATGCTACTCGGGAGAGTTGAACCATTGACCTTTTGATAACTTGTCTAGAGATCAAACCACTCGATTAAAGCCCCTTTCACACCATTTTCGAATACCACCTGCCTTGGTGTTTGAAGGAAAACATATAATTTCTTAATTTAAGCTAATATTTGTTTGAACTACGATGTTTTGATAGTGAATATGTAACGAAGGTTATCACGCCATCTATGTTAATTGGGATAAGCTTCACCAGAAAATTAAGCTCTGCTGGGATAGTCTGGAAACCTCGACATCATAAACTGTAGAGTCTGAAGGTTTATCAGGACCCCAAATGTGGAAGGGATGGAGACAAATAGCCGCTGGCCCACGCCGAATGTCGTCAAGCTGGTCAATTGGTTGTTGGGTTATTGATGAGCCGTATTTATATGACTCATCGAGTCAACAAATCCCACCAATTCCAGCACTTTATTGTACGAACAGTTACTTCTTAGTATTGTTTCGTGTTTCAGGTGATTTGGAAGCTCTAAGAGGAATCACACTCAAAAGACGGCTTTTGGAGCCAAAAACATCACAAGGAGTTCTTGACCGGTTCTCATGCATTTAAGATGAAGAAGGACCGAGGAAATATGAGGAATGCCTGAGGAGATCGAAAGAGACCCACAGAACCCGGCCGCGTCCGAGGAACCCGCCCAGCATTCATGCCAGACGCGTCCGAGAAGGCTGACCGTGCTCGAGGAAAGGCACGAGTGTCGTTTGACACAGGAGGGGCCAAGCCAGGATTTGAGGCCACCATGTTCAAGACCATGTCCCATGGTACATCTCAGGCCAGACCAAGTTGGTAGTCGGCCATCGACCGAACCATGCCCGGAGCAAAGAAACGAGGTCCCAGCCAGCATTCCAGCGTACCAGCGCTCGGTCCCTGTCCGAGACCCTCAGACCATGTTCGAGATGAGTCGATCGAAGTTCAAATCTCGGCTCGTCGTTTCCGTGGCGGTGCAAGCCGAGTCTCAACTGAGCCAAGCCGAGCTCAAGGCGGTTGAAGGCCGAGTGGAGCCGAGTCGGCCCGAATGGAGCCGAGTCAAGGCCCGCCAAATCCGAAACCGAAGCCCTAGCCAAATCTCGGCTCGTTTTTTTCCTCCCCTCCGTGGCGATTTATGAGGCGGTTTGGAACAATCTAGAAGGCTCTAGATGGCGTGATATCCAAGCAAAACTTGCACAAGAAGATTGCTTAGAGATTAAGCAAAGGACAAGATTTGGAAACCTTTCTAAATCTAGATTTGGGCTTGGCCAAAATTCCCTCAGTTTCCTAAGGATTCGACCAACTTTTGGGGAGATCAAGGCCTCACTCAACTCTATAAATAAAGGCTCTTCTCAACCTTTTCAAATCATCCCTCAACACTCGAAGCAACTCACAGTTTAGAGCTCTCCTCCTCTCGGACGAATTCATCCCGGCGCTCCTCAAGTCTTCTCGGCCGAAACCGTCCGGTCCTCACAGCACTCGGACGGAACCATCCGGCACTCAGCCCTCACGGCCCGGTCCTCCATTCTTCATTCTCTCGGCTATAAAGAAGTTTACTCATCCTTTATTCATTGTTTTGCTTTAATGGACATGTGTAACTAAACCTTTTATTCGGGCTAGGGTTTATACATTGTGACGAACGTTTTTGAGACTTAGTTCTTAATGGTATTCATGTTTTACTAATTCTCGTGCCTTATTCTAAATTATTGCTAGACTAGGTGGATGTTTTGTCACAAAACCTAGTTACTCAATAATTCTATCTTTATTATTTGCCTATTACTTTGTCGTTTGGGTAAATAGCACATCTAGGTTAAGTAACACCTTTGTCGGGTTATTAAACTTAGGGGAATTAGAAGCTTAACACCTTTGTCGGGTTAAGTTGTGGAATAACACCTTTGTCGGGTTATTTGGGAAGTCACCTTTGTCGGGACAACCACACTTAGAAACTATGAATTAGATTATTAGAAGTCGATGATAAAACAAGTCACAATTAGAAACCCTAGTCTGAATATTCTCTCATTATTGATACTTACTCGTTTATTCACACTTGTTTCTTAAATTGCTCACTCACAACCAATCATCTTTCTTTCTTACAGAACATTAAGTAACCATCTAGCTCCCTAGGGTTCGACCCTTGCTTGTCACTGTACTAACCCACAGTCTAGAGTAAGGAAAATTATAAATACAAATTTGTAGCTACCAATGACGGCCTGTCAAATTTTGGCGCCGTTGCCGGGGAGCTACGCACGGTGAAATTGTTCTTTCCTTATTTAGTTTTTTTTGTTTCCTTTTCTTTTATTTCCTAGTTTGTGCACCACTACTCGTGTGCCATGGCTCACGCAGGAAATCAGGTCTATAACGGTGAAGATCAATACGAAGAAGACAACCTCGACAAAGAGAACCCACCCAATGCCGAAGCACCACCCGTGATCTACGAGGACCCGGAGCAGCTAGTCCGGGCTCGGAACCGAGCAGTCCGAGAGGCGGCCTGACAAAACCAAGGGGCGCCCGGAGCATAGAACGGAGCAGGACCGAGACCACCGATCCCAGCCCGACAGCCGGTCCCGATTCAGCAGCAAGCCCCAGCTCAGCAACAGGCCCCGGCCAGACCACAAGGCCAGAGACGGTACCCGGTACCACAGGTGCCGGCCCGACAGCATATCAGGCGACCCAGACAGCCGGTGTTCGATGACGAGTACGATGAAGAGTACGATGATCAAGAGCCATCCATGGGAGAGCTCTCGGCCCCCGACTTCAAGGACCAATCTTGGTGCATCTATGAAGGGCCGGACCTCGAAGCCATAGCCATCAACACGTCGATCGTCCATCACTTACCCAAGTTCTCGGGAATGAAAGGAGAGTCGGCCACAGGACATCTGCAACGTTACCATGGCAGCTGCCAGAACCTCAAGCCCTATGGAGTCGGAGCGGACGATTTCAAACTTAAAGCTTTTTATTTTTCCCTCACGGACTCTGCTACTGATTGGTTCTTGTCTTTACCTTCAGGTAGTATCTACACATGGGAACAGATGCAGAGAAACTTCCTCACCAAGTACTACCCAGCAGGGAGAGCAATGCAGGTCCGAAGACAGTTGCAAGAGCTCAGGCAAGGACCCAACGAGACCATGTACGAGTACGTGGAGAAATTCAACACCTTAGAGAAGAGCTGCTGCAACCTTAGGCTTCCAGAGAAGCTGCTCGTGGAATACATGCTAGACGGACTTCGCTGACTTGACATGAAGCTCCTAGATGCCTCGGCTGGGGGAAACCTGATGAACCTATCCCCAGCCGGAGTGCGACGCAAGATCATGGCAGTGGCTGAGAGTGAACGGTTCCAGGATGATTCCAACAGAGAAGAAGAGTACACCCGAACTAGGAACGTGTCAAAGGTCGAGCCCCATCTAGTGCAATGGCCGAAGAGATCAGGCAGCTCAAGGAGATGATGCAACAGGTGATCAGGAGGCAACCAGTCCAGGTCAAGCCGTGCGGTTTCTGTGCCACCATGGATCACAAGACAGATGAGTGCCCGACCATAGTAGAGGATGACCAGGCCGAAGTTAACGCAGTAGGCGACTACCAGGACCATAGCAACCAGGCCGGGTTAGTTCGGCAATATGGATTGAATGGAAACGGGCAAGGGGCAAACGGGCCACACTGGAGGAACAACAATATGAATAACCACCCCCAGAGAGAGCCAGTACAGCAGTCCGCACCTCACCAGGCCCAACCATAATACAAGCCACCGTTTTGCCAACAGCAGGGACAGGATGGGCCGAATCAATATCAGCAAAACCGGAAACAGCCGGGCCCACACCAGTACCACTCGAACAAGTCCCTAGAAGATGTCGTGAAGGACTTGGCCGCATCAGTTCTCTAAGTCCAGGCCAAAACTGACGAGGCCATTGCCGACTTGTCAAAACAGATGTCCCAGATAGCTACGACAGTCTCAGAGCTCAAAAACAACCCAGGACGACTCCCATCATAGACCATCCGGAATCCAAAAGGGAATGTCAGTGCAGTTACACTCAGGAGTGAAAGAGGAGCACCGGACGAAAACGGCCAAGACGCAAGCGACCCGGACGAAAACAACCGAGAACCAGCACTCTGCGGGCAGGACGAAATCGTCCCAGGCCCGGTTCCAGTGTCCGGCACTTCTCGACCTGGCCCGATAGAAGGGACCGATGTTTCTTGGGCAGGCACGACACCAGTGTCCGAGGCCTCTCGGCCAAACCCGACTTCAGCGGCCGAGACTTCTCGACCAGACCCGGTCCCCGTGACCAAGAAGTCTAACGTCCGACCTCCTTTGCCTTTTCCTGTGCAGGTTCGAGCTCCAAAGAAGTACGTGATGGACAAGGAAGTGTGGGAGCTGTTCAGCAAGGTGGAAATCAATATCCCACTCCTTGAGGCCATCAAGCAAATTTCGAGGTACTCGAAGTTCTTGAAGGAGCTTTACACGAACCGGAGACGAGGTACCCAGCCCGACCAGGAGCTCATGAGCAGGAATGTCTCAGCTGTGATCCAGCGCAAGGTGCCACCAAAATGCGGTGATCCAGGCACCTACACCATTCCGTGCACGATCGGTAACATTAGAATAGAAAAATGCATGCTTGATCTCTGTGCATCTATCAATGTTTTACCATATTCTATATACTCCTGTTTGCGCATTGGTCCTCTAGAACCTACAGGTCTCACCATTTAGCTGGCGGACAGGTCATGCAAACAGCCCGAGGGCAAGATCAAAGATGTGCTCGTGCAAGTGGGAGAGCTAGTATTCCCAGCCGATTTCTATGTGCTCAAGATGGAGAACTGCGGCCCGACCGATCATGCACCCATCCTACTTGGCCGGCCATTCCTTAAGACGTCAAAGATGAAGATAGATTGCGACAGTGGGACTCTCTCCATGGAAGTTGAAGGAGAGGTGTTCAGTTTTGATATCTTCAGGGCTATGAAGCACCCGATGGAGTATGAGGCGGTCCATGCCTTAGACACACTGGACGACCTTGTTCAAGAGGTGCACCCGGAGAGAGGGACCGACCCACTCGAGCTAGCAATCGAACAGACCGTGTACTCACACGAGGATTCCTACGAGCTCACCGAGACAATCATGGATGCTCTAGCCCAGTTAGAGATTGCACGACCACTCTCACCGAGGTATGAGGTTAATGAGGTTTGTTTATTTAAGTCTAAAGTGTGTTTGCCTTCTGTTGTGCAGGCACCTACAGTAGAATTGAAGCTTATACCCAGACACTTGAAGTATGCATTCCTAGGGGAGAACGACTCATTGCCGGTCATCATCAAAAGCGGGCTCGAGGCAGATCAGGAGCGACGATTGATTAGAGTGCTGACCAAGCACAAACTGGCCATAGGATGGACTCTAGCCGACATCAAGGGAATCAGCCCGGCAGTTTGCATGCATCGGATCTTGTTGGAGGATGGAGCTAGACCCTCGAGGGAGCCTCAATGCAGATTGAACCCGATTATGATGGAGGTTGTCCAGAAGGAGATACAGAAGTTGCTAGATGCAGATGTGATCTACCCGATCTCAGACAGTCAGTGGGTGAGCCTGATACATGTTGTGCCGAAGAAGACCGAGATCATAGTGGAGCAGAATGCCGAGGGCGAGATGGTTACAACTCGAGTCAAGAATGGATGGCGCATGTGCATAGATTACAGGAAGCTGAACGCCGTTACGTGCAAGGATCACTTTCCTCTTCCATTCATTGACCAGATGCTCGATCGGTTGGCTGGTAAGCCCTATTTCTACTTTCTAGATGGATTCTCGGGCTATAATCAGATTCCCATAGCACCCAAGGATCAAGAGAAAATGACCTTCACATGTCCATTCGGTACGTTTGCTTTTCACCGAATGTCGTTTGGTTTGTGTAACGCACCCGGTACTTTTCAGCGGGTCGTTACTAGCATATTTTCTGACATGATAGGTTCGTTCATAGAGGTGTTCATGGATGATTTTACTGTGCATGGTGACAGTTTTGTTGCATAATTTGAGTACAGTTTTAGCACGATGTGTTTCGATGAATTTGGTACTCAACTATGAAAAGTGTCACTTTATGGACCCATGGAGTAGTTCTCGGTCACATAGTCTCGCATGAGGGTATAGAGGTAGACAAAGCCAACATAGACTTGATTGTTACTCTGCCATACCCCTCCACAGTCCGTGATATTAAGTCATTCTTAGGGCATGCTGGTTTCTACCGTAGGTTCATAAAGGATTTCTCTAAAAAGGCACTGCCTTTATCTAACCTCTTGCAGAAAGACATTCCTTTTGAGTTTACAGATCAGTGCAGGGCAGCATTCGACGAGCTGAAACAGGCCCTCACCAGCACGCCTATCATCAGAGCTCCGGACTGGGCACAACCCTTTGAGATTATGTGCGACGCGAGCGATTATGCAGTAGGAGCGGTTCTCGGCCAGAAAGTGGACAAAAAGCCCGTAGTGATTTACTACGCTTCGAGGACTCTGGACGTGGCCCTAAAGAACTATTCGACCACAAAAAAGAGCTGCTAGCCGTGGTCTTTGCCTTAGAGAAGTTCAGATCTTATTTGCTCGGTACTAAAGTTGTTGTCTATTCTGACCATGCAGCTGTTAGGTACTTGATGACGAAGAAGGAGGCAAAGCCGATGCTCATTAGGTGGATTCTGCTCCTACAAGAATTCGACTTAGAGATTAAGGACAAGAAGGGCATAGAGAACACGGTGGCCGACCACTTGAGCCGACTTGTCCGAGAGGAAGATGCCGGGCAGATTACCGAGACATTCCCAGACGAGCACTTGTATGCTCTTACAGGTAAGACGCCATGGTATGCTTCCCTAGTGAACTACCTAGTCGGAGGTAAGTTCCCACCCTCTTATTCTAGGGCCCAATGTTTGAAATTGAAGCATGATTCGAAATACTATGTGTGGGATGATCCGTACTTGTGGAAAATTGCTGTAGATCAGATTCTTAGACGGTGCATCCGATGATGAAATTGCTTCTGTTATTAGCTTTTGCCATGAATATGCATGTGGTGGCCATTTCGGCCCTAGGAGAATGGCCAGGAAGATATTAGATAGTGGATTCTTTTGGCCGCATGTTTTTAGAGATGCCTACAATCATTGTAAGAGATGTGATAAATGTCAGCGTGTAGGTAATATTTCGGCTAGGAATGAGATGCCCCAAGTGCCTATATTAGTGAATGATGTATTTGATATATGGGGCATCGATTTCATGGGTCGTTTTCCGGTGTCGTGTGGGTATGCATATATTTTAGTTGCGGTTGACTATGTGTCTAAATGGGTAGAGGCCAAGGCCACTAGGTGTGATGATGCTAAAACTGTCATAAACTTTTTGCGCACTAACATCTTTTGTAGGTACGGAGTACCTAAGGCCATTATCAGCGATCAAGGGACACACTTTTGCAACTGAATGATGGCGTCCACTCTGAGACACTACCACGTTCACCACCGGACTTCCACAGCATATCACCCCCAGACGAATGGGCAAGCGGAGATCTCCAACCACGAAATCAAGGGAATTCTAGAAAAGATGGTGAGCCCGGCCCGGAAGGATTGGAGTCAGCGGCTTGACGAGGCACTATGGGCGTACCGGACAGCTTACAAGACACCGATAGGCACCTCGCCTTTTCGGTTAGTCTATGGGAAGGCATGTCACTTGCCGGTTGAGCTTGAGCACAAGGCGTATTGGGCACTGAAGAAGTGCAATCCAGACTTACAGGCAGCCGGTTTAGACAGGAAATTGCAGTTGTGCGAGCTTGAGGAGCTGCGCCTCGAGGCTTATGAGAGCCAAACAGACTACAAGGCGCAGACCAAGCTCTAAAACGACAAATTCATTCTTCGGCGCACGTTTGAAGTCGGGCAATAGGTGCTCCCATTCTCATCACGGTTACGGCTCATGCCCGGGAAGTTTAGGTCCAGATGGATAGGACCCTACACGATCACACATGTCTTCAACCATTGTGCACTCGAGCTAGAGAACCCGAAGGATGGCAATCGGTTCAAGGTCAATGGGCAGCGAATCAAACACTACCAAGGAGAGATCGAAACAACCACTGAGGAGATTGACCTAGCCAAGCCCACCACAGATGCATAGATGAGGTATCGTTGAGCCAACGACGTAAAACAAAGGGGCTCACGGGGAGGCAGCCCGACACTTTTTGCTTTTCAGTTTTTTTATCTTATGTCGTTTATTTCACTATGTTTAGAGTCATTATTGTCACATTGTACTTTGGAAAGGAGTTGTCGTTATCATACAGGATCGGATGCGCCCCAATTCACAACCGGGCCTCGGCACATTTGTACCGGGTCCCGGGCCAGACGCACAGACGGACGCACTCGGCCAGGCTCCTTCGCACCGGGCCTCGTGAGTTTCGGCACCGGGTCTCGGGCGGACGCATGCGTCTCTCGGCCAGGTCTCGAGAACTCATATCGGGTCCGGAAGCAAGCGCGCAGGACTGGCACTCTCAGAACTTCGGCGCAGGACGTGGATGGACGGAACCGGGCCAGGCCTGAGCGTTCCAAACAACGTCTGCGCCCCCTTTTTCCAGACTTCGTCCGAGACCGACAGACCATCCGACAGCACCATATCAGGGGAGTACCGTTCCAGCCCTTTGCTCTCCTTTTCCATATTGTTTGCATGCATGTGAGTCTAGAGTTTAAGTCGTGCCGTGAGGACACAGCTTATTTCAAAAGTGTGGGGTGGGAGAGTCAGTCATCGAGTCAGCACGTCTACTTTCCTGCACCTACACAGAGTCAGCACGTTTCCCAAAATTTAAAATTTTTTGTACATGTTTCTTCTCTATTTCCTAGATTTGCGATAGTGAATGTTGATAAGGTAAAATAGATAGAGCCGATTACATGCATGTCTTTAGTGAAATTTGGTTTGTGCGATTAGATGTGATCTTAAATCATTGCGTGCCTTTGTTAGTTGAGATAAACAGGGATGTGGAGTTGATAGAAACGTCCTAGAGAGACTTGACAGAGCATTCAAGAGCCGAACTCAAGATATATGGTTATGTGGATTTCGTGGAGGCTAGCACTTCGAGGCGACATGGTTACGAGTCTGCTCCACCACTGCGATACTTTTTGCGGTTGGTTGGGACGGGAATACATCACACCATCCGAGCTCTAGTCCAAGTAGCCGGGAAAATAGACAAGCGACCCTTGGCTTGACTCGTGTCAAAAGGACGAGGATGAGTGAGAGCAAGTAGGTCCGAGCAAGTCACAATCCGTGCCACAAAGAAACAAATCCACCCTCATTGTGAAGTTTTGCACCGAAACAAAGTGAAGAGCCCCATTGATACATCAAACCGAGACACTACAAGCTAACCGAAAAGCACTCAAACACTTTGAAGCTCGAATCAATCACGTGCAAGAAGAAGCAAAGAAGGGTAACCATATAGCAAGAGTTCGGAACCAAGGATGCGGTTCATGGGTCTAAAAAGGACTATCTTCGAGACATCGGAATTTTAATGCATCTCGGCCCAAAGGTAACACGTATCATTACTCCATGTTTTCGCACAAGGCTTTTAGTAACGAGTATGCATGGAAAAGTGAAATCTAGATTAGCCGAGTCATGTTCATGTAGCATATCTAGGATGCGGAAGCTTTGTGATGTTCGCACTTTATTTCTTTCCTCTTATATCCTAGTCCTTGTTCGGGACGAACAAGTTTAAGTGTGGGGTGGTTTGATGAGCCGTATTTATACGAATCATCGAGTCAACAAATCCCACCAATTCCAGCACTTTATTATACGAACATTTACTTCTTAGTATTGTTTTGTGTTTTAGGTGATTTGGAAGCTCTAAGAGGAATCACACTCAAAAGATGACTTTTGGAGCCAAAAACATCACAAGGAGTTCTTGACCGGTTCTCATGCATTTAAGATGAAGAAGGACCGAGGAAATATGAGGAATGCCCGAGGAGATCGAAAGAGACCCACAGAACCCGGCCGCGTCCGAGGAACCCGCCCAGCGTTCCTGCCAGACGCGTCCGAGAAGGCTGACCGTGCTCGAGGAAAGGCACGAGTGTCGTTTGACACAGGAGGGGCCAAGCCAGGATTTGAGGCCACCATGTTCAAGACCATGTCCCATGCTACATCTCAGGCCAGACCAAGTTGGCAGTCGACCATCGACCGAACCATGCCCGGAGCAAAGAAACGAGGTCCCAGCCAGCATTCCAGCGTCCCAGCGCTCAGTCCCTGTCCGAGAACCTCAGACCATGTTCGAGACGAGTCGATCGAAGTTCAAATCTCAGCTCGTCGTTTTCGTGTGGTGCAAGCCGAGTCTCAACTGAGCCAAGCCGAGCTCAAGGCGGTTGAAGGCCGAGTGGAGCCGAGTCGGCCCGAATGGAGCCTTTATTCATTGTTTTGCTTTAATGGTCATGTGTAACTAAACCTTTTATTCGGGCTAGGGTTTATACATTGTGACAAATGTTTTTGAGACTTAGTTCTTAATGCTATTCATGTTTTACTAATTCTCGTGCCTTATTCTGAATTATTGCTAGATTAGGTGGATGTTTTGTCACAAAACCTAGTTACTCAATAATTCTATCTTTATTATTTGCCTATTACTTTGTTTTTTGGGTAAATAGCACATCTAGGTTAAGTAACACCTTTGTCGGGTTATTAAACTTAGGGGAATTAGAAGCTTAACACCTTTGTCGGGTTATTAAACTTAGGGGAATTAGAAGCTTAACACCTTTGTCGGGTTAAGTTGTGGAATAACACCTTTGTCGGGTTATTTGGGAAGTCACCTTTGTCGGGACAACCACACTTAGAAACTATGAATTAGATTATTAGAAGTCGATGATAAAACAAGTCACAATTAGAAACCCTAGTCTGAATATTCTCTCATTATTGATACTTACTCGTTTATTCACACTTGTTTCCTAAATTGCTCACTCACAACCAATCGTCTTTCTTTCTTACAGAACATTAAGTAACCATCTAGCTCCCTACGGTTCGACCCTTGCTTGCCACTGTACTAACCCACAGTCTAGAGTAAGGAAAATTATGAATACAAATTTGTAGGTACCAACAACGGCCTGTCAGTTATAGAGTCTGATAAGAAAAGGCCAAATGTTTCAGCTACGCTATAGAGCTAGGGTTTCTGCTAGGGTTTCAAACCTTGCCCTACTTATACATGTTCTGAGTATTGTAATAGCATCTCATCAGCATAGTGAAAAATCGCATGGCTTGGTAGTGCCCCCAGACGTAATCACATTCGGTGGTGAATTGGGTAACAAATTCTCGTGCCCTTTGTTGTTTTCTTTCATTACTTATTTTATCCTACAACAAATATCAAGAGCCGAGGTTCTAGCAGTCACGATGGGAGATGGAAAACACCCAGAGGGGAAATTCGATAGATCGGATTTCAGATTCTGGAAGATGCAAATCGAAGACTACCTATACGGTATAGTTTTGCATTAGTCGCTGGATGAAAAACCGAAGGACATGAAGGATGAAGAATGAAAGTTGTTGGATAGGAAAGCAATGAGTTCGGTGCGATTGTCGCTGTCCAGAGAAGTTACACACCATACAGTGAAGTCAAAGACAACAAAGGAGATGGTGGAGACTCTGTTGGCGTTGTATCAAAGACCATCAGCATCAAACAAAGTCCATCTGATGCGGTGGTTTTTTAACCTGAGAATAACTGAGAGCACGATGGTTGCAAAGCACCTGAGCGAGTTCAACATGAACATCGCATAATGGAGCTCCGTTAAAATTGAGTTAAATGATGAAATAAAGGCTCTGATTCTACTATCCTCATTACCAGTAAGTTGGAGAAGGACAGTTATAGCCGTTAGTGCCTCAGCTGGGAAGGCAAGGCTTAAGCTGGATGAAGTCATATACCTGATCGTTAATGAAGAGATTCGTCGAAGGGAGTCATGCTCTAGTTCGGGTCTCGATTTGAATGCTGGAAACAGAGACAAATCAGAGTTTAGGTCGAAGGTGCAACATGGCAAGACAAATAGGCCAAAGATAAAAGTAAGGTCAAGTGCTGGAAGTGTGACGGAGTGGGTCACTACAGGTGCGAGTGCAAGGTATTGTCAGCAAACGCAACCACTGAAGAAATTACGAAAGCATTGATTCTGAGTGTGAGCAGTCCATTGGAGTCCTGGGTGTTAGATTCTGGAGCATCGTTCCATTCCCGAAGTATTAAAGATGTGGAGATTTCAAGAAGGTTTACCTCGCTGATGATGAACCATTAGAAGTCGTGGGAAAAGGACATGTCTAGATAATAGCAACAAATGGGTCATTGTTGCGACTACATGATGTGAGACATATTCCAAGCTTGACGAGAAACTTGTTGTTTATTGGCCAGTTGGATGATGTTAGAGGGTTCTGCAGTAACCTTTGGTTGCAGTACTTGGAAGATAACTAAGGGTTCCATGGTGATAGTTCGAGGCAAGAAAGAGGGGACGTTGTATATGACAAGCAACCTCTAAGAAAGCATCATTGTTGCAATTGTGAAAGTCGATGCATATCTTTGGCATTGTCATCTGGTCACATGAGTGAGAAAGGGATGAAGGTGTTCTGCTCGAGGAGTCTGCTACCTGGTCTCAAGTCTGTTGAAGTCAGAATAAGCGAGGATTGCACATTCGAAAAGCAGAAGAGAGTCAGGTTCTCAAGAGGTAGTATGGACCTTGAGAAAGCAGAAGCTGGAGTTGGTCCATAACGACTTACGGGGGCCAACACCTGTTACATCTCTTGGTGGAGCATCATTTTTACATGACCTTCATGGATTTTCACAAGGAAGGTAAGGGTTTCTTTTCTGAAAAATAAGTCTGATGCGTTTGATATCTTCAGAAAGTGGAAAGCCCTGGTAGAGACTGAAACATGTCTTAAAGTGAAGTGTCTGAGATCTGATATTGGTGGAGAGTACGAGCTGCGAGAGTTCAAGGAGTATTGTGTAGCGAATGAAGTTCGTATGGAAAAACCTTGAAGGGAGCCCCTGAGCAAAATGGCGTGGCTGAATGGATGAACAGAACTCTGAACAAATGTGCTAGCATGAGGAAGATGTGTGGACTTCCGAAGGTGTTTTTGGCAGAAGTAGTTAACATTGTTGCTTACTTGATTAACCGAGGACCATCAGCTCCATTAAAGAATAGGATTCCAGAGGAGGCTTAGAGTGGCAAGGAGGGAAATCTGTCATTTCTTCATATTTTTGGATGTGTTGCATACGTTCATATACATGTTGTTGAAAGAAGTAAGATGGATGCAAAGTCTGTTAAGTGTACGTTCATTGGATATGGTGGTGATGAATTCGGATATCGGTTGTAGGATGAGCAGAACAAGAAAATTATTCATAATCGAGATGTTGTGTTTAATGACTAAGTACTGTACATGGACATGACAGCTGCATCAGAAGCTGGCAGCTTAGAAACTGAGGTGGTGGAGTTAGATATTTCTAACTCGGATGGGAGTATGATGGTTCCAGACGACCATGAGGTTGATGAGGAGGAAGAACCGAATACACCAGAAGCTCAGATACGAAGATTCACAGATTACCAGATAGATATTCGCCTTCTAATACTATTTGTTATTAACGGATAGTGGTGAACCAGAATGTTTTGTAGAAGCGTGTTAGGGCAAACATACAAATCAGTAGAAGCTTGCAATGGATGATGAGATGGAATCATTGCTTGCAAATAAGACATGTGAGCTAGTTGAGCTTCTGAGAGGCAAAAAGGCACTACATAATAAGTGGGTTTATATAACCAAGGAGGAGACAGATGGAAGCAAGCGTTACAAGGAAAGACTAGTAGTGAAAGGATTTCAGCAAAAATACGATATAGATTACTACTATACTTGTGTTGAGTATGATCTCAATTAAAGATCTTGAGTTACAATAGATGTGAAAACTGCTTTTCTTCATGAAGGCTTGGCAGAAGAAATCTATATGAAGCAACTAGAAGGCTACTTATCAAAGGGTAACGAATTTCTGGTGTGTGAGTTGAAAAAGAGCTGGTACAGTTTGAAACAAGCTCCGAGGTAGTGGTACAAGAAGTTTGATGGGTTCATGCACGAAGTTGAGTTTGTAAGAAGTGAGGCTGACCATTGGTGTTATTTCAAGAAGTTGGACGATGGCTATATCATACTGCTACTATATGTTGACCACATGCTGATAGCGGGATCTAGTGCTCAAGAGGTGAGTAAGTTGAAGAAATAGTTGTCCAAACGGTTTGCCATGAAAGATATGGTAGAGGCAAAACAGATTTTAGTAATGCAAATTGAACGTGACAGAAAGGCAGAAAAGTTGCATCTCTCGCAAGCTAAGTACATAAAGAAGATTCTGGAGGGGTTCAACATGCAAGATGCAAAGCCGACTAAGGTATCATTGGGTAATCAGATCACACTTTCAATTAGAGAGTCGCCGAAAGATCAAGAAGAGAGTGACTACATGCAGAAGACTTCATCTGACTCAGTAATTGGAAGCTTGGTGTATGTGATGGTGTGAACTAGGCCATAAATTACACATGCAGTGGGAGTAGTGAATCACTTAATGGGTAATCCGGAGAAAAAGCATTAGGAAGCGGTAAAATTGATCCTGAGGTACTTGAAGGGGACCACTGAGCATGCCTTGTGTTTTGAAGGCAAAAAGTTTGAGTTAGTAGGTTATGTTGATGCAGATCTGGCATCAAGTGATCTTGATAAGAGGAGAAGTACAGCCGGATATGTCTTTACATTGGGTGGTACTGCTATCTCTTGGGCTTCAAAGTTACAAAAGATTGTTGCCTTGTCTATAGCTGAAGCTGAATTTGTTGCAGTGACTGAGGCTAGTGACGAGTCACATTTATACGATTCGTCAAATTAACTAATCCCATTTATTTCGACACTTTCATATGCAAACATTTACTTTTTAACATAGTTTTGCATTTCAGGTGTTTCGGAAGCTCTAGGAGGAAACGCGCATAAAAGACAACATTTCATGCCAAACACACCACAGTGGCAAATCAGACCTCTAGAGGTTCAACGGAGTGCTAGGAATTGACGAATGATCATAAAAATATGAGCTACATGTTGATTCGTAAATGACTCAATTCTCTATGACTCTCTAGTTTCGCAACCAAGATCATTTAGATATTCAAATCAAGTGTCGCGGTCGGAGCTGACGAGCAGGAAGGGGAGACCAAAACAGTGCAAGTCGCGCCCAACAAATACATTAGCACATTGCTAAAGTCAACGCTGGCGCGCCGATAACGTCTACGCTGGGCGTGACGGCTGACATCAGTAACGGGTATTGATGATGTCAGCAGATCCGAAAGTTAGAAGTTTGGGCTAAAAACAAATTTGGAAACCAGACAACATATTAAATCAAGACTCTGGAGAAGAATGCAAAACTTTCGACGAAGAGAAGAATTTTCTACTACTTTCATTCCCAAAAATATTTGTGTTTTTTGTTATGGATATGAGTAGCTATACCTTTATTTCAGTTTAGGGTTTCGTTTATTATGACAAACGTTTTGAGACTTTATTTTTAATGCAATTTCTTATTTCTTTAGTTCTTGTGTTTATCTCAAGGATTGAATTATGAAGTTAAGTGGAAACTTTGTCGTAAAGCTTAACCTAACAATTCAATCCCTACAATTAATACTTATTTGAAACTTTGCCGTAAAAATAAGTAGTAACACCTAAAAAAAGGTAATACTTTTGCCGGATTATTGTGTTTAGGAGAACTAGAAGTTTAACACATTTGCCGGGTTAAATTGGGGTGCATCACCCATGCCGGGATACTTGCTACTACCTTGGTCTGAATAACCACACTTAGAAACTTGAAATTTGATTATTCGCAGTCAATGATAAACATGTCACAATAGAAACTCTAAGCTGAATGTCTTCTTTGATTGAAATCTTTATTCGTGCTTTGCTCTTTTGCACTAGTAATTGCTAAAAACCCCATTATTTATTTATCTACAGATATAACTTCCAAAACCCTCTCTCTTGGATTCGTCCCTGCTTGCCGCTAAACTAGTTATTTGTAGGAGAAATAAATTTAAGTTTGTGTGTGTTAGACGACGTGCGTTAACTAGTAAGGAGATGGTGTGGATGCAGAATTTCTTGCGTGAATTGGGAAAGGAGCAAGGTGGTAGTACTCTTTATAGTGATAGTCAAAGTACCATCCACTTGGTCAAGAACCTTCATTTCATTCGAGGACTAAGCACATGGAGCTGAAATATCACTATATACGCCATCTACTAGAGAGGAAGATCTTGCAACTAATGAAGATTGATGGAAGTAAAAATCATGCTGACATGCTAACTAAGTTGTGACCTTAGAGAAGTTGAAGCTATGCATGACTTCAACTGACCTTGGTACTTAAGGTGAAGGCATGACACTACCAACACTCATGGGTTGATGAATGTGGAGATGACGACGATTATGATTGGAATCAGTCTCCAGATGGGAGGTTGTTGGGCTATGGAACCTGATAAGAAAAGCCCAAATGTGGAGGGGATCGCGATGGAAACAGAGATGACTATATCCTGAGGATGATTACGCAATGTGGAGGGGATCGCGATTGTGGCGGCGGATGATGAACACCTTGCGACATGGCAAGCTGAGATAAGTGAATCGATGCGTTTTGATTTGCTTTGTAGATTTCGAAGAGAAAGGAAAGGATCTGCGGAGAAAGAACAAGGGATGGGAGATGGAGAAAACGTCCGTTATGAGATAAGCAAAACGTCGTAGTTTAATTACCTTTTAAAAAAATATAAATATTATGACTAAAGATAAGTACAAACATATTTCTCTATAAAAAAGCATATAGAATATTTTTTGTGTAAAATATAAAATTCGTTAAAATAGGATTATAATTCATCGCCGAGAAATTAAAAGGATGGCATATTCGTTAAGAATATTTTATAATTCGTCACCAAAAAGTTAACCATATGACGAAAGTTAATCTCATCCGTCAAAATGATGAAATCAAGGATTGTCGTTGTTTTATTTTTGTTTTTTAAAAATGCACTTTGCACCGAATCTTTTTTTAAACATTATATATAAAAACAGATGATCACTATAACTACGATAGAGTTAGGTTACAAGTGTAGAAGCATGAGCTTCACTAGAATTTGATCGGGTAATTTTAGATAATAGAATTACGAGGAGTGTTCAAATGAGGACACTCAAATTTGGTGAGGACGTAGGGACTAATCTCAGCCGTTGGATGAAATCATCCAATGGCTCCACGACGCGCCACGTGTCCCACTAACTCACAAAGCACACATGCAACTCACATGTCCAATGGGCCCCGTGCTTTGTGAGGTAGTGGGGCACGTGGCGCGTCGTGGAGCCGTTGGATGATTTCATCCAACGGCTGAGATTAGTCCCTACGTCCTCATTTCTGGAGGTGTCCTCAAAAGAACGGCCCCCATAGAATTACACTGTCTATCAATGTGACTATATACTAGAGTTCTAGATATACAAAAGTACCCCTAAGTTCTATACATGTATTATGCAACCCTCAGATAAAAAAAATTACAATAGACACCCCAAGACCCTCCCTCAAATTGGGGCATGGAGAAAATTAGAAATACCCAACTTACCGATAAGATGGTGACGGAGGGCAGCCGATAATGGTTTTGTCAAAAGATCGGCGGGTTGCTCAGAGCTCGCGACATGAACTGAGCAAACGAAGCCAGTCAACACCTGATGACGAACGAAGTGACAATCAATTTCGATGTGCTTCGTTCGTTCGTGAAATACAGGGTTTTGCGCAATGTGAATAGCATCAGTATTATCGCAATAAAGGGCAATTGGTTGAGGAATCAAACATCGTAAGTCCCGAAAAAGGCCAGAAATCCAAATCAACTCAGCACAAGCAGCGGTTATCGCACGATATTCGGATTCAGCGGAGGAACGTGCGACAAGAGTTTGTTTCTTTGTCTTCCAAGAGACCAAAGATGAGCCAGGGAGAACACAATATCTACTGAGGGAACGGCGAGTGAGAGGACAAGCCACCGAATTGGCATCATAATAGGCCGAGATGGATAAATTTGACGTAGCAGAGAAAATTAATCCTTGCACAGGATCTCCTTTGACATAGCGGAGAACTTTGGGAGCTGCATTAAGATGATCTTGATTTGGTTGCTGCATAAATTGGCTCAAGATATGCACATGGTAAGCTAGGTCTGGTCGAGTAACGGCAAGGTAGAGTAAACGTCCCACCAGGCGCCTATATGGCATTGGATCCTCTAGTGGAGTTGCTGATGAAATACTTAAATAATGCTTAATCTCCATTGGAATCAAACTTGGTATACAGTTTGTAAATCCAGCATCAGCAAGGATCTCAATAGCATATTTTCGTTGATGAAGGAGGATGACAGTAGAAGACCGAGTGACTTCAAGCCCTAAAAAGAATTTCAGATGGCCCAAGACTTTAATTCGAAATTGATAATGAATAAAAGTCTTAACAGACGTGATAAGGTCCATCGATGTCCCAGTAAGAATAACATCATCAACGTAGACTAATAAAATCAATAAGTCATCTCCTCGCTGCAAGGTAAAAAGGGAGCTATCGTAGAGACTAGGCACAAAGCCAAATTCAACAAGTGCATCGTTGACTTAGCAAACCATTGACGAGAGGCCTGCTTGAGGCCATACAAACTCTTAAGAAGACGACAAACTTGACCTTGTTTCTTTTCAGCTCCATAGAAGCCCAGAAGCAGTCTCATATATACTTCCTTATCTAGGGAGCCATGTAAGAAGGCGTTATCCACATCAAGTTGGAAGAGGGGCCAACCCCTTACAGCAGCTAGTGCAAGATAACACTTAATAGTGGTCATTTTTGCTATCGGAGCAAATGTTTTATGAAAATCAAGGCCCTCAACTTGTGTGAAACCTTTGGCAACAAGTCGTGCCTTATAACGTTCAATAGAGCCATCAGCATTGAGCTTGATTCTATAAATCCATTTGCTGTCGACAAGAGTTTTATTCTTAGGTAGTTCAGTCAAAGTCCAGGTTTGATTATGTTCTAAAGCTTGAATCTCACGCTCCATTGCTTCACGCCATTTAGGATTATCCTTGGCTTGAGAATAACACGAAGGTTCTTTATGAAGAATTCAATTCAAGAATGATGTCAAAGAAGGCGTGCTGGTGGATGGTTGGTGTAACAACCATGTCTTCAGGGTTGGTACAACCACTTGCCTACCTTTGTGGAAAACTTGGACACGCCTCTTCCCAATCTTCCCCTTATAAAAGGAGCAGCGTAGGAATGGAGAATTCATCTCTCTCAATGTAGTATCCTCAGTAGAGATCAGAGAAGAGTTCACAGCACAACCAAGAAGAGTTGTGTATCAATCCTTAGCCTCCTCATCAGAGAATGAGTGAGAGTGAGTGATCAGAGTAGAGAGCATCCTTATATGGTATTCTCATCAGAGAATGAGAGAGGTGTGATCATCCTCACATTGTTGTAGTGAGCATCTCCAGTAGAGAGAGTGCATCATCAATCAGAGAGTCTCCAGTAGAGAGATCATCCACTACGCCAATTTACATCCTACGCGACATTTTTTTTATGTCGCAACAACTGCTAAATTTGTCGCATAGACTTTATGTGACGTTTAGTGTGTCGCGTAAAATCAGTCGCGTAATCGGAGTAGCGAAAAGTTAACGCGACAATTCGAAAAAGTGATAGTCGCAATATGTTAAACGTTTATGCGGCAATTGACTATGTTTGTCTCATAAAACTGAGATGATAAATATTAAATTTAACCATATGATTGTCGCATAAAACCTTTTTATTTTTTTATTTCAATGCTACAAATATGATAAATATTAAATAAAACTTTGTATTTGTATTTGAATTTACTTTTACATTAATCATTAAATAAAATTTATATTCAAATTAAAAATTACATTATTATAAATAAATGTACTACCAATACAAAAATTCAACCCAAAAATCTAGACAAACATTACAAATACATCATCATCCCTCGCACTACTTCATTGCTCCTTGTAGCTTAGCAAATTAAGAGCTTGAAGTCATCTATCTTCCTTATGTCCCCCACTCGTAGTGTGTTCCATGGATGTGTAATGTTTTATGGCTTTAGGACTTTCACTCCTTTTATGTGACGTACTGCTCCACAACAATGACACCTTTCCCATAAGACATGAGACATCATAAAACACATGAGCAGCATTAGGACATACGTAAGTCAGGAACTTACTTTTCGTAGAGGAACAAGAGCTAGCAACCCGACAAAAGCGCTGACGAATAGAAACCCAGCCATCCATCCAAATGCTGGGTCCTTATAACTCCCAAACGTATTGTCAGGTGTATCCACTCCAGCTTGCTCATATGTTCTCTTGTTTAATCCCAGCAAGTATGATCCAAATCCACCTACATTTGATCCACAATCACGCCTAAACTCAAACCACTTACCAGCCGGATGCCCAACTAGTCATAAAATAGCAACAAGTTACAATTACGCAAGAAATCACAGTAAGTTAAAAAGGGCCAAAACCTGCAGAAACCATGGAATAACAAGCAACGGCACAAGTCTGAACCACAGTGTTCTCTTGCCTGGTAAAAAGAGTTGAAACAATCACAGCCTTTCATCCGCAACTTCTTCAGGAGAAACAATGAAAATTCAAAGAAATAATGTTTCTTTCAAAAAAAGAAAGAAATGGATTCTCAATCCCAACTCTGTAAAAATGCAAAATCCATTAGTAATGAATTTAGTGATCGATGTAATGAGAGAATAGAAGAACAATCGATGGTGGTGGTTGAAGTGGAGATGGTATACCTATCAATACGATTTTTGAGCTTACGGAGGAATTTCTCATTGTCCTCTTGAGCAACCTTGACAAGCCTCTCAACGGGATCCTTCCTCTCCTCAAAGTCGAGATTATTGATGTCAGATTCACGAGGCAGACCCCCAAAAATGAAATCGTCTTTTGCGACATTTTCACCTATGTTTGTGCCTTAATCCATCATCATGTGTACTTAGCAAAAACGTCCAAACACTTTTCCACCCTTGCTGTTGTTAATTTTTAACTCATATCCACCTCCAAACACTATGACAGAGTATTAACTTGAACAAAACTTTGAAAATTTGAAGGATGCAAAAATGACAAGTACACATATATATGAGAGTATATATGAGTGTATATACCTTCAAAAAGTGAGCATTTCACATGAAGATCTTCCAAAAACCTTAAAAACACTTCCTGGAGCTATCAAAGGATGTTCTCCGACATATGGGGTCATTTGCATTTCAGTTTCAGAGGATTAAGGTGGTTAGAACTCGAAGGCAGAATAAAGTCGGAGTTCTGTTCTGCATTTAATATTTAAGTTTACGCGACTTACTTTGGATAAAAATGTCGCTTAATCCAAACACGGTAGGTCACCTCTTTTTAATGCATAGAAAATTTGAAACATTGAAGGGTTGTCATGCCAGCACCTGCTTCGGGGATTTTAATTCGTACTATTATGTGACATATTTTCAGTTGTCGCGAAAATTAAGGCACATAATAGGTTTAACGTGACAAACTTTTCGTGTCGCTTAAAATAATGTCGCAATACCCATATTACGTGACAAACTTTTCGTGTCGCTTAAAATAATGTCGCTTGATCCTCTTTATGTGACAACATGTTTTGCGTCGCATAAAATAATGTCGCATATTTGTGTTATTGCGACAAACACATCAAACGTAGTCGTATAAACCGTTTAATGCGACAAAGCTTTTGCGACGGCGTTCAAAATTTGTCGCGTAGGATGTAAAATGGTGTAGTGATCCTCGGTGTAGAGTCTCAAGTAGAGAGACAGAGAGTGATAGAACCAGAGAGTTCTTGTGCATCACCACACAACCAAGAGCAGGGGCGGATTCAAAGGCAATGGAGTGGGGGCAGCTGCCCCCGGTGATTTTACCAAAATATTCTTAATTTCAGTGTATTTTTCGAACATGCCCCCACTGATATTTTCAATTTGCACCCACTATATTTTTAATTGCAAATATAAAGCATTTATCATTGGAATTCAATAGCGACCCAAGGACCAAAGAGTCCAAGATAAGTCTAGCCCAAGAATCCCAACTTGTGTTAAAATGGATAGGCTTACTTCCCCTTTTATAATCATTTGTGAACTAAAGACATGTATAGGAAGCAATGTGGGACAATATGACTCCACTTACTTTTTAACTTCTTTCTTCTTTCTTTGTAATATTTGCTTTTGTCCCACATTGGATGTTCATTACAAAACTAATATGATGAATGGGTATATATAGAGGAACACTCACACTTCAAAATCCAATCCACTCAATCCAATGAATTTTTCTGGGATTATATAGGCTAAAGTCTACTATATTCTAGTAATTCATATTGAATAATTGAGTAGTATATCGAGTATTTAATCAAGTTGTTCACGAGTACATACGAGTCAAGTATTACCTTGCTCGTACTCGACTCGTTTAATAAACGCGCCTCAATTTATGCTCATGCTCGACTCGTTTAGTTTCGAGTCGAGCTTTGACCGAGTTTGTTCACGACTATCTCACGAGTGTATCGTCTCGTTTGAAGCCCTATTGATTGGGTTGAATAGAGCTTCCGATTAGGCGTGAGTTTATAGATTAAAAATCTCGTGTCAATTGTTTACATTTGCGCCTAACTGAAGAACTTAATTGCTTAAATTGTATTGGTTAAAATCAAAAGGCAAAAGTGAACTGAGTAAAAACAAGAATCGATTAGCGTATTTAAAGATTAGCCGTTCTAAGCGTATTTAAAGATTAGCCTTTAACCGTTCTCTTCAGTTCACAACAGTAAAAAAAATCGCTGTACAATGTTGCCCCCGGTCCCAATAAATCCTGGATCCGCCCTGACCAAGAGAGTTGTGTAAATGCCATGAGAGATTTGTGAGGTGTTGTTTTTGAGAGTTTTTTAGTTAGAGTTTTGTATATACTCTTCTTTCTATTCTGGAAAGTAATAGAAGTGTTTTTCTCTCATTTGAGCTCGATCCTTTTATCCCCAACAAGTGGTATCAAGAGCCAGGTTGAGCTCAATCTCAGTTTTTTTTCAGAACATAGCTAAGTTTCTGGAAATCTGTGATTTTACGTTTTGCTCCGAACTGAATTCTGATGATACCATTGGATTCGTCTCGTCGAGGGGAGAATTCTGGTATTTTTTCAGACCGATCGGCCACCGTACGACACGGCACTCTCCGCCACTCTCCGGAGAGTGACGCCCACTCTCAGACACGCGCTACACGCGCCCGCTGAAAGAAGAAGACGATCTACAGTATCCGCCACGTCAGCGCTACAGTCCGCCACGTCAGCGCTACGGTAGCTGCCACATCAGCCTTTCCTGCCCAGTCAGCAGCCACGTCTCTGCCACGTCAGCATTTTTTGAAATTGTATTTTGGACCCGAAAGTGTCTACCCTACCATTTTCGGCCATTCCAGACGCAACGGTGCTGTCTGTTTTTCCGAAATTCTGCTCCAATTTTTGTCAGATAGAAGATCAAAAATTGTAGAAGGTAAAAATGACCATTGACGAGTCATCTTCATCTTCCGGAGCTATGATTATGCTCACATCCACCAACTACACGCTGTGGAAACCTCGGATGGAAGATTACCTCAGTTGTAGAGATCTATATGATCCAATAGAGCTGAAAGGTGTTAATCCTGACCCGCCCAAGTCTACAGAGTGGAAGAAAATCAATAGGAAAACTATTGGTCAAATCCGACAATGGATTGACCATAGTGTCTTCCACCACGTTGCACAAGAAACCGATGCTTATGCTCTTTGGAAGAAGTTAGAAAGCATGTACCAGGCCAAGACCGCTCGGAACAAGGCCCTACTGATGAGGCGCCTTGTCAATATGAAGTTGAAAAGTGAAACTTCTGTTGCCGAGCATACCAGTGAGTTTCAGAGTCTGGTAAATCAATTATCTTGTGTAGAAATGCCACTTGGAGACGAAATGCAATCTCTACTACTTCTTAGTTCCCTTCCTGATAGTTGGGAAACACTAGTTGTTACTCTCAGCAACTCAGCCCCAGATGGCAAACTTACCATGACAGTGGTCAAGGATGCATTATTCAATGAAGAGGCAAGAAGGAAAGATATGAGCACAGATCAGACTCATGCCCTTGTGACGGAGAATCGAGGAAGATCACAAGGAAATCAACAAAGAAACGGTAGAGCGAAATGTCAAAGCAGAGGCAAAAGTCGGGGGAGATCATCGGATGGTCGGAAACCTTCGTATACCTGCAACCATTGCAGTATAAAGGGTCACATGATGAAGAATTGTTACAAATGGCTAGAGGAGCAAGGCAAGAGCAGTTCTCAGCAGAAGAACAAGGGTGGTGAAACGCTAATCACAATCTCAGGTGATGTAGCATAATGCACTACCCATGATGAAACATGCCTTCAAGTCTCAAGAGAAGACACAGAATGGGTGGTAGATACTGCGGCATCTTACCACGTAACTCCCCACAGGTACTACTTCACAACATACAAAGCTGGAGACTTTGGAACGGTGAAGATGGGTAATTCCAATTCCTCTGGAATAGTAGGAATTGGTGATATCAAGTTAAAAACAGGTACCGGGAGCACAATCACTTTGAAGGATGTTAGACATGTGCCAGATATTCGGCTCAATCTCTTGTCAGTGGTATCTCTTGACAAGCAAGAGTATGAAAACCATTTTAGCCGGGGCACATGGAAATTGTCGAAGGACGTTTTGATAATTGCTCGAGGACATATTTGTGGCATATTGTACAAAACTCATTTGAAGATTTGTACAGACAGCCTCAACGTTCCGGAGAGGCTATGGACAGGTAAGGATCCTACATACTCACATCTTAGAGTATTTGGTTGTTCAGCATATGCACATGTATCCAAAGAGCTCAGGAAGAAGCTCGATGCGAGGACTATCCCATGCATTTTCATTGGCTATGGAAATGAAGAGTTTGGCTACAGGCTATGGGATCCTAAGGAGAAAAAGGTGATCAGAAGTAGGGACGTTGTGTTCCACGAAAATTTGACAATAGAAGACATTGGAAAATCCACAATGTCTCAGAAGTCAAATGAGGGTGCTCAAGTATCAGATGTAGCACCAGAATTGTTCTTGAGAAACAATGACAAAGTGCCAGAAGAGAGTGCAGAGCAAGGGGAGCCACAACCCACCTCGCCAGACACTGATGATGGTAGTACTTCTCAGATGGTTCCAGCTGTTCGTAGATCTGAACGAGGCCATATACCATCTACAAGATACTCATCATCTGAATACCTTTTGCTGGCTGAAGATGGAAAACCAGTGAGTTTTCAAAAGAACATGTCCCACATCCAAGGAAGAGATCGGGGAAATGTCAGCAGTGCCCTATTCTTCAGCAGTTGGAAGTCTAATCACTACGCCATTCTGTAACTTACGCCACGGTAAAAAAATCGTCGCTTAAAGTCCTAAAATGTCGCTTAAGACCTATGTGACAGGTCACCCGTCGCTTAAGATACGTCGCTTAATCATGTGTGACATAAGGATTTACGCGACGCGATAATGTCGTATGTCACTTAAGTGGACACCACTAATGCGACATCATATATGTTTGTCGCATATATCATTATGCTACATTTGTCAGCTAAACCATTGTTAGTCGCTTAAAATGTTTTAAGCTTGACATAATATTGTAACTAATAAGACTGGGATCTTTGTGACATTAAAGAATATTATTCAACTATAGAATAAGAAATGTCATTCAAAACAATTCATTACATGTCTACATGTTTACATACAAACATCCAAATTCTAGATTACAATTTTGAACGGTTTCATAATGTAACATGCCTGCAAAACTGGATCTTTAGATCCATTACACTCGTTATCACTGTCCTCATCACTATCATTATCATCACGTCTTTTCCCGCCGACACTTGACATCTTTAAATACTTCGACAGAGTTCCAACAGATGATTTCTCTACCTGCAACACATTTTAACCACTAAGAGAACAAATGAAATGCCTAAGCAGAACAATAAACAGAAAATATAAATTAAGGCAGTGCTACACGTGGAACAACCAACATACAACATTTGAATGTTCAGTACTGCAGGTGCTCTTCTTACAAGGCATTAGAGATACCATCATACGTGCAACAATTACTCAACAGAACCAAAGCACCCATTAGAGATACCATCATACGTGCTCTTCTTACAAGGCATTTGAATAGTGTTGGCCAGGAAGAAGATGAAACAGTATGTACTCCATTTTATTCAACCAAATTTGTAAGCAAGTTACCATTCAAAAATGCAAAAGCATCCAAAGAAATCTTTTACCATCATCGTCCATATCATCTATTTGGCTTCTTCTTCTGAGTTGAAACTGGAAACGCTTCAAAATTTCAAGTATATTTTGGTGGGGGCATCAACACCTTTGTTACTTCCCCATGTCGCTGAAACAGTTCCTTCAACTGCTCAATCATAGTGTCATCAGGAATGTTCTTCACATAAAGAGCCTTCACCTGATAAGACATAGAAAGAAACAATTACCTTTTTGCTTTAAGTGCAGCTGGGACGGAAGTGCTCAATTAAATAAACCAACTTGAGCCTCTTAACTCCTTAATCAGTTGATAAAATAAAACTATCAGAGTAACAAATAAATGCCTTCAAAAGGAATAGCAGGTGCATGTTGAAATATAAAGTATGGGCACTTACTTTCCAATCCAATGGGTATAGACAGTGAATTAAATCTATAAAAACACATTATATATCAATCCAAAATAAACCAAATAAGAAAAATCAATACTGAATATCAATAAAGAGACTCCTAATTAAAACCTAGCTGAACAGCACTGTCGCTGCCGGCCCCTGCCGCAAATCACCATGGACCTCATCATGCCTGACTACTCAGAGTGCGTGCGCCACAACCACGATACAATCACTGCCTCGGAGAACGCCAGACAACCACCGGATGCGCTAATTCGAGATCTGGAACAAAGGTTACTCGGCTTCGTTTGGTCCCCTATGCCACAGCTCTTCGGCTGAGCTTCGCCCGCGCTCGCCGGACACAAATCCCTTGCGCTATTGATGTCGACTCCAAATCCGCTGCTTCTTCGCTCAATCTCAATGATTTCCTGCCCCTTCCGTTTTCCGCCTCTACCTTGTCTTCTCGCTCTCGAAACTTCAAAATGACGATTTGAACAAAAGCAGACAAAGTGATACGAACGGGATGTGTTCGCAACGGAATAAAAAAAATAGATGAGAGGATGTTCGGAGAAGATTGAGAAGTTGAGGCGAAGAAGATGAGAAATTAGGGTTACGAGAAGAGGAATCGGGAAGAGGAGATAGAAAACACTTTTTAATCGTCATTGTCTTATCCTGTGCGTTCAATACTTAGTAAAGATTGCCACACATTTTCATTTTAGTAAATTATACCCAAACCCCTAAACTTGTTAGAATGATATATTTGACTAATTATACCCAAGCCCTCAATTTTAAAACGGATAAATATGTATTTCCGACTGAATAGACATAGATTATAACAAAAATATAAACTATGTTATACATTCCCAAAAAAGTAATCATTAATAAATTAAAATTAATCTTAACGGACCTCTAAAAATTAATCATAAATATTTTTATTTACATTTCAAACTGAGGCAAAAAATTAATCGAAATGTGGTCGCCAGCTTTAAATAATAATGCGACAGACTTTAAAACGTCGCATTGTTTATGTCTCCTATTCACCTATACGCGACGTGTATTACATGTCGCCTAAACTATACGTCGCCCATTATACATAACGCGATGTACCGTTCACGTCGTATAAACATTTGTCACGTAAGACAACTAACGCGACGTAGGTTCGTTCATCGCTTAAACTTTTGTCGTCTAAGATACCTTAAACGACGTATTTTGCTTGTCGCGTTAACCTTTGTGGCGTAAAATACTTTAAGCGACATACTATTCTGTATTTGTCGGGTAAACTAATTTAAGTGACATGAACTAAAGCGACGTCAATCAAATTTTGTCGCGTAAGTTACAGAATGGCGTAGTGAATGTATGCTATGGTATGCACATGACCAGATATCGCTCATGCAGTGGGTACAGTGAGTCATTTTTCTCTCTTACCCCGGGAAGAAGCATTGGGAGGCCGTCAAATGGATTCTTAGATGTTCGGTATCACTGGATACGCGAGACGATTGATCAACAACTGTTGAGACTAGTGAAGATCAATACAAAGGAGAATCCATCAGACATGTTGACAAATGTGGTGACACGAGATAAGCTAAAGCTATGCAGAGACATAGTCGGGATGCTTGTTCTGAATATGCCTGGAAGGGGAGAATTGAAGAATTCAATTTCCAGGACATATCCAGCAAATTGAAGAATTCAATTCAAGAATGATGTCAAAGAAGGCGTGCTGGTGGATGGTTGGTGTAACAACCATGTCTTCAGGGTTGGTACAACCACTTGCCTACCTTTGTGGAAAACTTGGACACGCCTCTTCTCAATCTTCCCCTTATAAAAGGCGCAGCGTAGGAATGGAGAATTCATCTCTCTCAATGTAGTATCCTCAGTAGAGATCAGAGAAGAGTTCACGGCACAACCAAGAGGAGTTGTGTATCAATCCTTAGCTTCCTCATCAGAGAATGTGATGCGTAATGGGAACTTAGGGGTGAAGTTGTATTTGGATATTACTTGTTTAGTATAAAAGCTATGTGTACGTGATTGAAGAGAATAATCAAGGAATTAAATCAGTTTCTCATCTTCTTTCGTTCTCAATCTCATCCCCTTCTTCTAAACCCTAATCCCCTTCGTCATCTCTCCCCCAAATCTCCCCTCCTGTTTATCTCAATCCGTTGCAGATTAATGATTCCGCATCATTGGTGCTTTCATTGAGAGTTGATATGGATCCAGAACTATCAGATGCGGACATGGAAGCGAAGCTGGAAGCCATCAACAAGCTCATCGGCGAAGTTGAAAAATCGAACAAACAATGGAAAATGATGGAAGAGTCCAGGAGGATTGAAGCTCCTAACAAGGCTGCGTCCATGGATGAAAAATTTGACCGGATAATGGAGCGATTAGAGAAGATGATGCCGACTTCGAAACCAGAATCGGAACCTGAGCTGTATGTCTCGGTTGTTGACGATTCCCGCGAGCCGGAGATGACCAATTCAGATTGGTTTTCAGCGCAGTTACATGAACTGAAACAGTTTATGCGAGAAACGAAATCTTAGTCCCCTGTCTTCAACTCTAAATCAAATGTCCTAGTAGTTGAATCGACTCCAGAAAAATTTGAATCGGCTGATGTTTTTGAAGATATTGAATCAGATATGGCTGCTGATAAGCGATTATTTGCATGATCTTTGATGTACAAATTCACACACTTTGAGCTTCATATTCATATAATATTACGCAGATTTGATGGTTTTACTTAGTGTTTCAGTGACAAGGCAATTTGAGAAGTAAATGGCAAAATAGCAAAATCGTGAAATTGCGCAAAAACACATCATGCACGCTCGGCCATCCGGCCTCTTCAGCTCGTGCATCCGCTCGCACATCCGAACTCCATCTCCCGGCCATGCGCTCGCACCTCCCTGCTTCAGCCCGGCCATCCACTCGCATACCCGACGTCTCTTCCATGCGTCCGCTCGGCTACCCGACCTAAAACCCTAGCATTTAATTCCTTTCATCGAGTAGTGTGAGCTTCATCGGGACACAAGGAGGCCATTGAATATTGAAAAGCTGCATTGAGAAACACAGAGTCAAGTACGAACAACACTATAGAAAGAGGACATCAGTGAAGAAATATCATCAGACATAATCGGAGGAAACCAGAGAAGATACTTGGCGACAGCAGCAACATTCACAGAAGAAGTTCATCATCAGGGTTTCTCTTAACCTCTTGTACTTCAATTTTATTTAGCTGTTGTTATGTATCAACTCACCATGAGTGAGTAGTCCGCTTATTGGGATCCAATGGATCCCCAGAAACATCTGTAGTTGTAACACATGTCTTTTTATATGATTGCGATTTTATTTCTTTACATTAGATACGAATAGTTCAATTCATGCATCCTGTATTTGGTATTTTCGCGAGATATCAATAATGTTTGTATGAGAATTGTTTGCATCTATTGTCTGTGTTTGCAATAGCATGTCACAGTAGGTTTACATAGTTGCATGATAGGCGAGAAGCGAAAGTTGAGTCTATGCATGTAATGAGCTAAAATCTGATAGGCGAGAAGCGAAAGTTGAGTCTTGATGATTTGTGTATCTAGTTTTATTATTATGCGAGAAGCGAAAGTTGAGCATGTAATAAGGCAAATGACCTAGAGAAATAATTCAATTTCATATATCAGGATCTATTGTTAGGCAAGAAGCGAAAGTTGAGTCTGCAGTAACTTTGTGTTATAATCTGTTTGTTTTTGGGGAGTCATTGATTCCCAATGTTTCATCAAATCAACACACAACCAAACAACAAATCGTATGCAACAACAAATTAAATCTTTAAGTTCTTTGCTAATCCATTTTATTGTTCAGTTTATTCATTTTACTGTACTGCACTTTTATGTTTAAAACCCCCCAATTCAGTACTAATATGAACAATCATTTACAGAAAATAGCAAGCTAGTTCCCTGTGGATTCGACCTGAGTCACACTCAGATTAATTGTTTGATCTGTGTTGCATTACAATCACTACATTTACAACCGATCAAAATGGCGCCGTTGCCGGGGATCTAATCATTTGTTTATTTTCTGTTATTATTTTTTGTTCATTACATTGGTACATTATCTGTTTAGTACGCACTTTTAATTCTTCCTTTGTCGGTTGATGCAACCCAGAAGCAGGACGAAGAGAGGAAGGAAAGGTAGAGGGAAGATGGAGAACATTCACAACAACAATCTGGTGAACGTTGCTGTTCAGCGGAGAGAACCTACTGTCGCAGACTTCATGATACCATCAACCAATACTCAAGGAAGTCCCATCCAGATGCCTGAAGGAGGAAATATCGAATGGAGGTCCGGCCTCATACAGATGATAACTAGTAATGCCTACAATGGTATGACTGGTAATGCTCATCATCACCTGGATCAATTCAAGGATTTCTGTGCGACAAACAAGCCAACTAATGTGGACCTGGAAACGATGTACCTTCGTCTGTTCCATTTGTCACTAAGGGACAGAGCCAAGGAATGGCTCAAGAACCATCCGCCTAACACCTTCACCACCTGGGACCAGCTATCCAGTGCATTCATGATGCAATTCTTCCCACCAGCAAAGACTAAAGAGCTTAGAGAAGCAATCAGCAAATTCACTCAAAAGATGTGCGAGGATTTTCATGAGGCCTATGAAAGATTCAAAAGATTACTGTGGGAATGCCCACATCATGGAAACTCGCCTTGGCAGCTGCTGTATTCCTTCTACAATGGAATGGATAAGGAAGCCCGGCATCTGATGGACAATAGTGGAAAAGGAGCTATCAACAAACTGCCACCAACTGAGGCCTTCCAACTGATAGAAGAACTGGCGTCAAACTCACTACAGTTTGGCAGTGGACGTAACAACTATCCTAAGGATAGAGACTTCATCAGTGGTGCTGTTGCAACCAAGGACGACATTCAACGCCTCACCACAATGTTCGAAACAATGATGAAGAATCAGAATCCTAGCGTAGCGCAAGTTGGGATGGAGTACAGTAACCAGTACACTGTTCCACCACCACCTGCAGTCCTTACTCAGCAACCAGTACCATTACCACCCATGCCTATGCAAGCTGAAGAAGATGTGAACTTCGTACGGAATCAACCCTACAACAACAACACCAGACCTGCGTATGAAGCTAATAGGAACTACCAGCGTCAGCCATGGATCAACTATCAGAACAATCAGATGCCTCAAACAAACTATGCAGCTCCTGCCCCGAAGCCATGGAATGCCAATCCTGTTGCACCTATTGCTCCCAAACCTCAAAACACTCACCCAGGTAATGTGGCATCATCAAGCAATTCTAATCCGACTGACCTATCTTCTATTGTTGCACAGCTTGCAGCTACACAACAACAAATGATGCAGCAACAGCAACAGAGTCAACAGATGATGCAGCAGCAGCAGGAAAGCCAACAAATATTGCAGAAGCTTAACGAACTACAGAAACATAATGCGATATTGGAGAATCAAATAGCTCAGCAAGCATCTGCATCTAGATTCCAGAGTCAATTACCAGCTCAAGCAGATGTGAATCAGACAGAGAATATCAATGATATCACCTTGAGGAACGAGAAGGAATTGCAAGGAGCAAAACAAGCTAGGGCAACCGATCGCGTAGCCGGCCTAAACGCTAAAGCACACGACCGCATGTCCGAGCGGGTACACGACCGCATGTCCGAGCAGCAAGATAGGCTAGCCAAGTGGACCTCCGACTGTTTCACCCGAGCAGCCGCTCGCACCTCCAAATTTCCAACCAATCGCACCTCCGAGCAAAACTTACGTATGCCTGATTCCCCTTCAAATAAAAATTTCGCTAACTTATTTGAACCTTTGCAGAAAGAAGAAAGACAGCCAGAGATCAAGGAGAAAATACCCTTTCCCCAGAGATTGAAAAAGCGGAACGACAATTCCCACATCCAAAGGTTTGCTAAACTTCTTAGCAGCCTTCAGGTATCTATGCCATTCACTGATATAATACTTCAAATGCCTGGTTATGCAAAATTTCTGAAAGATATTGTCACAAACAAGAAAAAGTTAGACAGTGATCATGTTACACTTGATGCAAATTGTAGTGCCATTGTACAACATGCCATGCCTAAAAAGTTAAATGACTTTGGTGCATTTTGTATTCCCATTACAATAGGTCCTGTTAATGTGTCTAATGCTCTATGTGACTTAGGTGCGAGTATTTCATTAATGCCATTTTCTGTGTACAAAAAGCTTGATGTAGGAGAATTAACACCGACACCTATTAGCCTGAGATTAGCTGATAGAAGCTCTAGGTTGCCTAAAGGTATTTTAGAAGACATGCTAATTAAAATTGGTGAACTTTGGGTGCCCGTCGACTTCTACGTTCTAGAGATGGATGTTGAGAATGAAACTCCTATCATACTAGGAAGGCCATTTTTGAATACGGTTAAAGCTGTCATTGAATGTGGTAATGGAACTATTGAGATGAACTTAGGCAGTGAGAAAGAGAAGTTCTTTCTGAAATCTATGATGAAAGCACCTAGGGACTCTTTAGACTGTGCTTGGCTTGATACTTATGATGATTCTAACGATTTTGATGAGCTGCCCGATTTTGAAGATGAGCTACTAAGCAGTGATGAAGAAGCAGGTGCACTTATGATGCTGACAGAGTGCGAAGCAGTTGAAGAAGCTAATGAAGACAGTGAATCAGGTGACGAAATTGATAAAAATTTAAAACCACTTCCATCAAATCTCAGGTATGAATTTCTTGGACCTGACTCTACATTACCTGTGATCGTTGATGCCTCCTTAGATGACCAGCAGACTGTAGAATTATTACATGTGCTCAAGAAATATAAATCTGCTATCGGGCACTCTATTGATGATATTAAAGGGATTAGTCCTAGCATCTGCATGCATAGAATACACTTGGAAATTGATGCTAAACCTAGCAGTGAGCGTTTGAGGAGATTAAACCCTAATTTGAATGAAGTTGTTTTTAAAGAAATTACCAAGCTTCGTGATGCAGGGATAATATACTCGGTTGCAGATTCAGAATGGGTGAGTCACATTCATGTAGTGCCAAAGAAAGGAGGACTGACTGTAGTAACAAACAACAGGGGAGAGCTGGTTCCAACAAGAACAGTGACCGGACATAGAATGTGTATAGACTACAGGAAGTTGAACGCAGCTACGAAGAAGGATCACTTCCCCATCCCATTCATCGACCAGATGTTAGAGAGACTAGCCGGGCACGAATATTTTTGCTTTTTGGATGGCTACAGTGGATTTTTTCAAATCCCCATACACCCTGACGACCAAGACAAAACGACATTTATATGTCCATTCGGGACCTTCGCCTACAGGCGTATGCCATTCGGATTGTGCAACGCACCAGGGACCTTTCAACGATGCATGACTTCAATATTCTCCGAATTTTTGGAGAAATCCATGGAAGTTTTCATGGATGATTTTTCCGTTCACGGTTATTCATTTGATTCATGCTTATCTAACTTATCTAACGTGCTTGCCAGGTGTGTTGAGGTCAACCTTGTGCTTAACTGGGAAAAATGCCATTTCATGGTAAAAGAAGGGATTGTGCTCGGACACAAAGTAACAAAAGAAGGAATAGCAGTGGACAAAGCAAAAGTGGAAGCAATTGAAAAACTACCAATCCCCAACAATGTAAAAAGCATCCGGAGTTTCCTGGGACATGCAGGCTTCTACAGACGCTTCATCAGAGATTTTTCGAAAATAGCTAAGCCCCTCACTAATTTACTTTGCACTGATGTTGAATTTAAAATTACTGATGAGTGTGTTATAGCTTTTGAAACTCTGAAGCAATCTCTAATTACTGCGCCAATTATCCAACCTCCCGACTGGAGTCTACCATTTGAGCTGATGTGTGACGCAAGTGACAACGCAATCGGAGCAGTGCTAGGTCAAAGGGTCGATAAAAAGCTGCATGTGATTTACTATGTCAGTAAAGTTTTGATTGCAGCCCAAGTAAATTACACAACAACTGAGAAGGAGCTGTTGGTAGTTGTTTATGCGTTCGAAAAATTCAGGCCATACTTAGTCTGCTCGAAGACAATTGTGTATACTGACCATGCGGCTATCAGGTATTTAATGACAAAGAAAGACGCAAAACCTAGACTAATACGTTGGATACTTCTTTTGCAGGAATTTGATATTGAAATCAGGGATAAAAAAGGAGTTGAAAACGTGGTAGCCGATCATCTTTCAAGAATACAATTGGACCCTGCAGAGATTTCCGCTCATGCGCCTATTCAAGATTCGTACACGGGTGAAGATTTGATGAGCATAGAAAAAAATTCAGCACCTTGGTATGCGGATTTTGTGAATTATCTAGCATGTGGAATCCTGCCAGGAGATATGGATTACAACAGGAAGAAGAGGTTTCTGCACGATGTGAAGAGGTATTACTGGGATAATCCATTTTTGTATAAACTGTGTGTCGATGGCATCTACAGGACGTGTGTAACAGAAAGAGATCAGCAGAGTATATTGGAGCGTTGTCACTCATCCCCATATGGTGGGCATGGTTCGAAAACAAAGACCACAGCTAAAGTCTTACAAAGTGGATTCTACTGGCCAACATTGTTCAAGGACGCTTACCTATTCACGAAAAGTTGTGATTCATGCCAACGTACTGGGAATAATTCAAAGCGCGACGAGATGCCGCAAAAAGGAATGTTAGAAGTCGAGATATTCGACGTCTGGGGCATAGATTATATGGGACCATTCCCATCTTCGTACGGAAATCAGTACATATTGGTTGCAGTGGATTTTGTGTCAAAGTGGGCAGAAGTAGTGGCAACCAGAACATGCGATGCTAAGAATGTCACGAGCCTATTCAAAAATATAATTTTTCCGAGGTTTGGAACTCCGAGAGCAGTGGTAAGCGACAATGGAAGTCACTTTCGAGAAAAGCAATTCGGAGCTATGTTAAGGAAATTCGGAGTCTACCACAAATTTTCTACACCTTACCACCCACAGACCAATGGACAAGCTGAGGTAACCAACCGAGAACTCAAGAAAATCTTGGAGAAGACAGTAAACAATTCAAGGAAAGACTGGTCATCAAGGCTGGAGGAAGCTTTATGGGCATATAGAACAGCTTTCAAAACGCCTATTGGGATGTCACCCTATAGGCTGGTGTATGGAAAACCCTGCCACCTACCAGTGGAGTTGGAATTCAAAGCTATTTGGGCGGTGAAGAAGCTGAACTACGATATGAAAGCAGCTGGTGAACTTCGAATGTTAGATTTACATGAACTGGAAGAAATTCGCATGGAGAGCTATGAGAGTGCCAAACTGTACAAGGAACGTTCGAAAAAATGGCACGATAGGAAATTAAGAGCTAAACACTTTTCTGTTGAAGAAAAGGTGTTACTGTACAAATCCAAACTTCAGCTATTTCCGGGAAAGCTCAAGACAAGATGGGCAGGACCATATACAGTGAGCAAGGTTTTTGACGATGGACATTTAGAACTCTCAGATGACAATGGCCAAGCTTTCAAGGTGAATGGGCACAGGGTAAAGGAATATTTTGGATACAAGCCTAACAACCTGGAGGACTACAAATTTGAAGAGGCTGAATCAATCTACCCTGCAATCTCAGCATTTAACAATATCAAAGAGCAGCTCCGTCTTGGCCAAGACGTTAAACTAGGCCAGTAAGAACTTCAATTCTATTTTTTTCTTCAACAATTTAGAAATATTCAACTTTGGAAATATTCAGATGCTTATAATTGCAATTCTCATATTTGGCTAAATACAGCAAAGTAGGGTTTACGACCAGCAGCCGCTCGCACATCCGTTCGAAGAGCTTCATCATCAACCGATCGGACATCCGCCTCATCCGCTCGAACGCCCGTTCGCACAGCCGCTCGCTCAAGTTCTCAACCTCCGACCGTTTCACCCGAGCAGTCGCTCGAGCCCTAGCAATCGCATACAAAACTCAGCGCAACTTCGTCCCAGCAATTGCATCCAAAGCTCAGCCGCCTCTTAGGTAACAAATTTTCAGTTGAATCGAATTGGTACCTTGACATTGATATTGGTGATTTGAGAATCGGTGCCCTAGTTCTTCAAGCTATTTTGTTGCTATGGCAAAGACTATGGGAGGTGAGGGTACTAGTGCAGGGGGATCGAAAGAGAAAAAGAGGAAACAAATTCAGGTTGCAGACAACAAATATACATTGCCACTGGACGACCCTGTGCGTTTAAGCGCCACAGCACCTCCTAACCCGCCTAAAAAAAACTGCATGAGAATCCTCGCGTGTTCAAACCCCACCTGTTCCTCCTCCACAGCCGCCACAAGTGCAAAACCCTCTTACTCCAGCTCATCAGTCGGCACTGTCGAAATTCATACCCCCTGGTACACCACCAAAAGAGCCAGCATATAACTTTGACAACACCTACAGGATCATGCTCGCAAGGGACACTGAAAAGTTGTTGAAAATCAAGAATGCTAAAGCTGCCAGCCCGTTGTACCCAGTGCATGGTGATCTAGGGATAATGAAGATTTTTGATGAAGTAAACTCCATTCTGAGAGACGGAAATTTGGAGTTCTTAATGTGGGATGATCCTGGCACTTATCAGAAGCTGGTCACTGAGTTCATTTCAACATTTGAAGTCATATGGGCATCTCGGGACGGACAAGAGAGCTGTAGGAAAGCAGGATCAAAGCGGTGGGCGCACAGGTGGATTTTCCAGATTAATGGGTATTTCCATACTTTGACTGAAGGAGAATTTGAAAAGATTTTCAACTACGAAGGGAAAGATACCTCATTCACCAACACATCTACAGATGAAGATGCCGAATTTTGGAGGTACATTACTGGAAACAACACTATCACTTTTACTACTAACTCATCATCCAGCTTGATCAGATTGCCAGAGTGGAAGATTATCCACCGCCTTGTTGCTGAAAACTTGGTTACTCAAGTTGATAAAGGAAGTAGAGTGAATCATAGAGATCTGGAAATTATGAGAACCCTGCACAGAGGCACAGGGAATGGAGTGAAGCTTATGACTATTTTATCAGATCTCTTTGAAAAGTGTTTATCTTCTAGTGTGCTTCCAGGAGGGTCAATAATCACGCTTATTGCTAAGCACCTCGGCTATAATCTGGATAAAGGGAAGCCTCTGCAGGCAAACAAGCTAAGCCTGGCAAAGATGAAACATAGCGGGATGGTTGATAAGGAGAATAATTGGGCAAAGAAACCTCCAGCATCGCAAAGCAGCAAGAAGAAGAATTCAGACACCCAAGCTACCATTGCTGATGGAGATGTTGAGGCACGGCTAAAAGTATTAGAGGAGGGTCAAGCTGAAATAAAAGGTAAGCAAGCTGAAATGGACACTAAACTGGATAACATTTACACCATCTTGCAGACCATTCTCCAGCGCCTACCTGCGCCTGCTGCATCTGTTGACGTTACCCCTGTAGAGTGACCTAGCTGGAATTACAAGGAACGCTTGCTGCATTTCACTTTTGCTTTTAACCCTATGCGTTCGCTTGGTAAACTCTTTTCACTTTCATCAATCAAATTACATTTCACTACCCTGCTTACTCATTATTTATGCTAGAATGCTTAGGGACTAAGCATGTTTTAAGTGTGGGGTGGCTGATGTTTATTCGATTATATTCGATTGATGATTGTTATGACTGTTATGTGTGCTGAAAAAAATAAATTTGCAGAAAAATGATTGAATTTGCTTACCTGATACTTGCTCAAATTTTTTGATGAAAACACGTTGAAAGATGAACATGTTAATCTCTGATGCTACGGCTTGGCTGCTCTGAACTCATGAATTTGTTAGCATCTGATTTCTGATTTTCTTGTGATATGAAAGTTTATGTAAATAGACGATTTCATGCTAGCTTAGTTCAGCATATTGAATTCGTTTAGAATTTTGGAAAAATCATGGTGAACAAACTTTTGCAAACAAGTTTATTTTTCAGATTGGCTCTTAGGTGACTTCAGAAATACTATGGTAATGTTTTTGTGCTACACATTATTTTGGTACACTGTCAATTTCAAGTGCGGGGTTAAAAAAAATAAAGATCAGTGTAGATGGCGGGGGTTAGGAAGCGGTAGATATGGGTAATCCCCTGAACCAGGTCTTCCCCTTCGAAACCATCCTACACTAAAGTAGTGTGAAAGATTGTTAAAAAAAACCGTGCTTGATCGTGACTTTGTACCATATTTTGTGCACTAACACATTCACAGGTATTGTTTGAGGAAAGACCCTTGCAGATTACTGCGTGAGCCTTGAAGAGAATTTGCAAGTTTCGTGTAAGTGAAGTTCTTCTTGATAATTCGATTGACTAAACTGACTTTTCGATTAGTCTGAATGAATGCTAGCATATTTGAGTCAAATTAGCATAAGCTGAATATCATATTGAAATGAAGAAACCTTTTGTCTATTTTTGAAGTGAGTGATATTGATGCAGCACTGCCTGAACTGATGAGTTATTATGTTTATCACTGTTTCAAAATTGAAAATCCTAACCGAGCAAGTATCACAGGATTTGTGAGTATTCCTATTCTGAAAACTCTCACTAGTGTAATTGTTATTTTATTTCCTTAGTTTTAAGATGTTCTGGGTGATTCTTATGATGTGTGTTTGTTCGGGACGAACAAAGTTAAAGTGTGGGGTATTTTGATAAGCGATTATTTGCATGATCTTTGATGTACAAATTCACACACTTTGAGCTTCATATTCATATAATATTACGCAGATTTGATGGTTTTACTTAGTGTTTCAGTGACAAAGCAATTTGAGAAGTAAATGGCAAAATAGCAAAATTGTGAAATTGCGCAAAAACACATCATGCACGCTCGGCCATCCGGCCTCTTCAGCTCTTGCATCCGCTCGCACATCCGAACTCCATCTCCCGGCCATGCGCTCGCACCTCCCTGCTTCAGCCCGGCCATCCACTCGCATACCCGACGTCTCTTCCATGCGTCCGCTCGGCTACCCGACCTAAAACCCTAGCATTTAATTCCTTTCATCGAGTAGTGTGAGCTTCATCGGGACACAAGGAGGCCATTGAATATTGAAAAGCTGCATTGAGAAACACAGAGTCAAGTACGAACAACACTATAGAAAGAGGACATCAGTGAAGAAATATCATCAGACATAATCGGAGGAAACTAGAGAAGATACTTGGCGACAGCAGCAACATTCACAGAAGAAGTTCATCATCAGGGTTTCTCTTAACCTCTTGTACTTCAATTTTATTTAGCTGTTGTTATGTATCAACTCACCATGAGTGAGTAGTCCGCTTATTGGGATCCAATGGATCCCCAGAAACATCTGTAGTTGTAACACATGTCTTTTTATATGATTGCGATTTTATTTCTTTACATTAGATACGAATAGTTCAATTCATGCATCCTGTATTTGGTATTTTCGCGAGATATCAATAATGTTTGTATGAGAATTGTTTGCATCTATTGTCTGTGTTTGCAATAGCATGTCACAGTAGGTTTACATAGTTGCATGATAGGCGAGAAGCGAAAGTTGAGTCTATGCATGTAATGAGCTAAAATCTGATAGGCGAGAAGCGAAAGTTGAGTCTTGATGATTTGTGTATCTAGTTTTATTAATATGCGAGAAGCGAAAGTTGAGCATGTAATAAGGCAAATGACCTAGAGAAATAATTCAATTTCATATATCAGGATCTATTGTTAGGCAAGAAGCGAAAGTTGAGTCTGCAGTAACTTTGTGTTATAATCTGTTTGTTTTTGGGGAGTCATTGATTCCCAATGTTTCATAAAATCAACACACAACCAAACAACAAATCGTATGCAAAAACAAATTAAATCTTTAAGTTCTCTGCTAATCCATTTTATTGTTCAGTTTATTCATTTTACTGTACTGCACTTTTATGTTTAAAACCCCCCAATTCAGGACTAATATGAACAATCATTTACAGAAAATAGCAAGCTAGTTCCCTGTGGATTCGACCTGAGTCACACTCAGATTAATTGTTTGATCTGTGTTGCATTACAATCACTACATTTACAACCGATCAGCTGCGGAAACCATTATTCTGTCAGAGGTTGATGTTATTGCAGAATCAGGCAAGGAGGATTTCGGATTGGATGTTCATCTTCACTTGGATCTGAACATAGATGATGTTGTTGATTTCACTCAGCCAGAGGTAACTCCTAATCATTTATCACCTGACAATCATATAGTTACAGTAACAAAGACTGATGAGTATGCTGATTTGAAGGAAGAAATAAGGTCTGAAACTTCATTGGGTGGTCTGATTAGTAGTTTCAGTTTTCGCACATCAACTGTTTGTGAAAATGCCTCAATGGACTGATCTTCATATTTTGTTACAAACAGTTTTTGTATCAAGAGTTGGTGTTCTCCTCTGCCACTTAAACATACTTCAATTGATTATAAATCAGCTTTGGTGCTGAAAGTGGATGAAATAGGACTTAAGAGCAAGGAATTCAAGCCTGGAATAGTTGTAAGTATGAGTTCGAATTTCTGCATTGTACCTCTTCGACAAAATGTTTGTGAGATATTCCCATTCTTCACACCACCAGCGAAACCTCCTGATGATGTTGTTTTAGTTTGGGAACAAGTGGCAAAGTTTTTCATGGAAAAGCTTATGGAAGTGACCATGGGCCGCTTTAAGACGATTGAGGTAGAGCAAGCTCTCAGGGATTTGGATTGTGTTATATGCTTGTTCGAATGCGTTGCTGGATCCGAGACTGTCATGGAACATGTTGACAAGGATGGGGTACCCAGAATTTGTTTTGTTAATGAAATAGATCATCATGGAGCGGTCTTTTTTAGAACAAGGGATATGACAGTAACTAATTTGGGTGACAAAGCTATGGCAGAGCTGCAGAGGCTGAGTGGTTCGAAAGATATTTTTCGGGGGAGTGTGGATTTGGTTAAAATGAAGACCATTGTATGGTCAGTTGCGGAATTCTCTTATCAAGATATCTATATAGGCCGTGAGGAATCAGTTTAAGAGTGCATAGCATTTATAATTGAAACAATGGTTCAGTTGGGTGACTTGATGATGGACTGTTTGGAAGGAGGAGAGCTAGAGGATGAATGGTTTGCTGAACTTGATTTCAAGATCATGAGTGTTTCACTTATTGGATCTTTGACATTTATTAGAGTGTACGCAGGAGAACTCACTGTTGGCACTTATGTGCTAAATTTAAACAAGGAACATGAGAGTCTGATTGGACTGACTCCTCTAGCGGAACGTGTCAGCGTTCTCACTTCTCACAGAGCAGATTGCTTTCTTCACATGCCCTACAGTTGGAGGACTGCTCAATGCAACGGGTGGGAATGCCACTGAGCTGATCATAGCAATTTTCGCTCTGACCCAAAGAAAGATAGCCGTGGTTAAGTATTCACTTCTGGGGTCTGTACTCTCAAACCTTCTTCTTGTTCTAGGAACATCTTTATTCTGTGGTGGTATAGCCAATATGAGCATCGAACAAAAATACGACAGAAAACAAGCAGATGTGAACTCCCTTATGCTCTTGGGATTGTTGTGTCATATGCTGCCATTGTTGTTCAAATACGCTGGTGGTTCAGCTTCCATGGCCGTAGATGCCAGTCTTAACTTGTTGAGAGCGAGCTGCATAGTGATGCTGATTGCTTACGTTGTTTATATCATCTTCCAGTTATTCACTCACAGACAATTGTTTGAAGCACAAGAGGAGGATGGCGAAGGAGGTGACAATTCTGATGAAGAGGAATCAAGGGATGCATCTGAAAAATTCTTAGGAGCAGCTCATTTACCAAAACCAATGCCAGTTTATGTGACTGTCTCAATGAATTTGAATGGAACTGCAAGTCTCCAAACTGCCATTGCAGCCGCTAAGCTTCAGTACGCGCACAAATTTTATTGGAGATCAAAACAAGCTGACTTTGCCCTTTTAGTGCGCTGTGTTAATAATATTTTCATGTTTTCGGTGCCAAGGCCACCGGAAGAGGATGTTCTTGATCAGGAGGTAAATGTGGAAGCTAAAGAAGTGCATATCATGTCATTTGGGCAAGCTCATGTGAAAAATAAGGTTTTGCGTTTATTGAGGAAGTGGAACGAATCTACTCTCCAATGCGGAGAAATTACAAACCTTGATGACAAGGTTTTCCCGAAGGATGGACGAATGATGCGTAATGGGAACTTAGGGGGTGAAGTTGTATTTGGATATTACTTGTTTAGTATAAAAGCTATGTGAACGTGATTGAAGAGAATAATCAAGGAATTAAATCAGTTTCTCATCTTCTTTCGTTCAATCTCATCCCCTTCTTCTAAACCCTAATCCCCTTCGTCATCTCTCCCCCAAATCTCCCCTCCTGTTTATCTCAATCCGTTGCAGATTATCGATTCCGCATCAGAATGAGTGAGAGTGAGTGATCAGAGTAGAGAGCATCCTTATATGGTATTCTCATCAGAGAATGAGAGAGGTGTGATCATCCTCACATTGTTGTAGTGAGCATCTCCAGTAGAAAGAGTGCATCATCAATCAGAGAGTCTCCAGTAGAGAGATCATCCTCGGTGTAGAGTCTCCAGTAGAGAGACAGAGAGTGATAGAACCAGAGAGTTCTTGTACATCACCACACAACCAAGAGAGTTGTGTAAATGCCATGAGAGATGTGTGAGGTGTTGTTTTTGAGAGTTTTTTAGTTAGAGTTTTGTATATACTCTTCTTTCTATTCTGGAAAGTAATAGAAGTGTTTTTCTCTCATTTGAGCTCGATCCTTTTATCCCCAACACTTTACAGGAATCTAACTGAGCAAGGAAGCTAGCATGAGTGGCAGAGCAATGTGAATATGATAATACCTTGGACAAGGAATGGTATGTAGTTTTTTTGGTGACCTGATTACCAATAAAATCACTTTGCCAAAGCATGAGGTTTATGTTCTCTAGATGATCTTCGTAAGATAGGCATATCAGTGATATCTGAGATAACAAGATCCCCCTTCTTGAACTCCAGGACTAAGAATTTGCTCATTGAGAATTGTACTGCTATGTATTTGCTCTGCATTGTCATGTTGTTGTTCTCCCAAACCATCATCTGAATGTCTAGATGGTGCTGGTATTGGTACTGGGATGCTAGTTGAATTTGTATTTTCAATCGACAACTCTTCTTTGAAAGGATATATTTCTTAATTAAATCTGACATCCCTACTCACAAAAATTTTGTAATTTTTCAGACACAAAAGCTTGTACCCTTTTTGTGTGGCTGAATATCCAAGAAAAATACATGCAACTGCCTTGGGATCCAATTTATCCCTGTCATGTTTCAATCAGGGACGAAGCCACATGGTGGATTTATCGGGCCGCAGCCCGGGTAGATTGCGCCCAGTTTTTTTTAAACTATAGCTTTGCAATTGCAACCTGCGACTCCGACCTGCGATGCGACTGCGACCTGCTGACTGCTGATGTTTTTGTCTTTGTCTATTATTGTCGATTTGTCGTTGAGTTGAGTATAGATTATCAAAGGCTCTATTCTTCCCCGAGTTTCGTCACTTTCTTCCGCGGACTGCTGTCGCTGACTACTGTGCTGAGGCTGAGCGCCCGAGCCGCTGACACTGAGGCTGAGCAAGTGAGCAACTCTATTCTCTATTCTCCATTCTCTATAGCCTGTCATGTGCTCTGTACATTCAGCTGAATTGCTGCTGAGCTGAATGCTGCTGAATTTCCATGTTGAATGAATGCTGCTGATTTTCTAATCAATTTATATGTATTCTCTATGAATAAGTGCTGCTGAATTATTACTGAATTGCATCTGAATTGTTGCTGAATTGCAAATTTGCAGCTGTTAGATTATATTGTCATTTGTTAGATTAGAATCCGACATTTAGAATTTGCACAATCCTTATTGTTAAGTAAAGATATTGTGTAAATTATTATTGTATTCTCTAACATTATTTACCCATGTATTGTATTATTGTAGGTGTATTGATGGATAATAGAAAGCCTAAACGTTTGAAGAATATATTTTTGTTTTTCAAAGTAATTTTTCTTCAAGTGCTAGTGAAAGCACGTATCATGATGTTGGAAGTGGAAGTGACGTGAGAACTCGGAATATTTATGAAGAATCCGTAAATGAAAAATTGATCTCTCCTACATCGATTTCACTTGAAGACGGGCAAAATGAAAATATTATGGATGAAGCGGGCTTCGATATTAATTCACTTGAAAGGGATCCGGCAAAACGACAAGCAATATGGAAGTATCCTTTAAATGAACAAGATAATGTTTGGAGAGCTTATGTAGTGTTAGGGGCAAATCAACCTCATTTAAAGGCTTATCCGAGTTCTTAAGATGGAGGTCAGTATCAAAAATTTAATAGCTCATGGTTTGAACAGTGGCAGTGGCTTGAGTATTCTATTGAGAATGATAAAACATACTATTTTGCTTGTTTTTTATTTGAGACCGACTAATCTAAAGTCTCATCGTTTACTAGTGACGGGTTTTCTAATTGGAGAAATGTGAAGGATATGAAGTCGGGCATTCTAGCTCATATAGGGGGATTAATTCTATTCATAATTCCTCAATGCAGAAGTGGGAAAATTTAAGGAATCCGTCACGGCATATCGAGAGAGTGATAAATACTATGTCCTCAAAAGAATTAGCCGATAACTGACGGAGCCCACTGCACTGTCGTTAGGGTGCAATGTTCTCTGTGCAAATAAATTTATATTTTCCGCTACTCGCGACTTCACTATTGGGTAGCTAGTGGTAAGTAGGGGTCGAACCCAAGGGAATTAGGGGGATACGTTGTTCTTTAAGGGATTTGTACAGCGAGGGAGCGTGTTTTAGATTGATTGGTATTTTAGCGCGATTAACTAAGCTACTGTTTTTGGTTTTTTTGGTTTTTTGTGCGGAAAAGTAATTATAGGAATTAAAATACTGAAAATAAAGGAGTTAAGGGAAGAAGACTTACAGTGGGTGATGCGTGATTGGTGAGCCCTCCGGTAGATGAGCGGTTGGTGGTTGCAGTTGATTGAGCAATTTATACTAAGTAAATAAAAGTAAATACAGGGGGGTTTTGTAATCTGAAGAAAACATTCGGTTTCAGGGGCCTTGTATCATAGTTGTTTATCATTGACCGCTAATGATCATACTAAGTGTTCAAAGATGAATCGAGGCCATTTCTAAGCGCAAGACTTGCAACATCGTTTAAATCACTTGTTCTACTTTAACTAATTCCTCCTTTCGAAGTATCTTAGCCTTGTGTGCATCCACCTGATCTCTCAGTTACGATTGACCAAGTGGTGTTTTAGATAAGTCGAACTCCTCATACAGCTTTGCTTGTTACAGCTTCCACTACCAGAGTATGTTCACGAATTCCCACGGAAGAGCTTTGCTTGTTACAGCTTCCACTCAACCTTGGAAATTCTGACTTGATATATGGCACATAGAACAAGTTTTGAACACAAAGATGCACTTGGTGCAGGGTCTAAAACATTTTACAATACAAGTACGCCCCTTTAACCGAATAAAGAGTTTAGCTACGATTATCCATGGAAGAGGATATCATAGCTAAATACTCGGGGGTTTTTGAAAATAGTAAGAAAGAAAAGGGGTGGAATACTCAAGAACCAACAGGAGTATTCCTAATTCTTACTGAATACTCAAGAACCAACAGGAGTATTCTCTAAACAGTATAATACTCAAGAACAAACAGGAGTATTATTTCAAAGCATATAATACTCAAGAACAAACAAGAGTATTATTTCAAAAACTAAACTTACAAGTAACCAAACTTTCTAGAGAGATAAGTGTTTACAATTTTTGGATGGATGAAATGAGGAGGGGTGAGCTCCCTTTTATAGCCATGGAGGAGGAGAACGGAGGGTTGTGATGGAGTTGCATCCAAGGGTGGAGGAGGAAGGAGTGAACTTGTGGAGGAGAAGGAAGACACATGGCACAAAGCCATGGTCTCCTCCCAAAGCCGCCGGTTGCAAGTCTCAAATGGAGGAGAGCTTGTGGCTTTGGCCACCTCCAAGCCAAAGCCACCGGCCACCCAAGGATGAGAGGGGAGTTTGCCACCCATGAGTCACCATTTACACCAAAAACCGTCGGTCACCATGGATGAGTTTTGACAGTTTTGTGCAGTCTTTTCACAAAACTATCAGTCTAATTTCGCTCCGGTCTGACTTTGGTTGCTCCTTGGTTGGATTTGATTTGAGTAATTCAATGTCAGGATCTTGAGATTTCTTCGTTCGGCGTCTGATCTTGACCTTGGAAGCACTCGTAACATCTTTTCAGCGTAAAATCCTCTCCTTAGCGTGTTTTCTCTTTAGTCTCTAAAATGCCCTGTGGAAATATATCGGAACTAACAAGCAAAAGTTAACTAGACCAATAGTCTAATTTGGTGGGTTTTACTGTGTTTTTGATTCGTATAATTATGGTCCATCAGATCACCCCACACTTTTAGTTGTTCGTCCCGAAAAATGCTATTAAAGGGCGGCACTCTAAGTTTGGTTTTAAAATATGAAAATTAGACTGTGGGACTCGATTTATCCTAATTCATGCATTACTTACTTATTACCAAATTGAACTGTGTAAATAAATAGAAGTAACTTGATACGTGTACCTTCGTGCCGAGATGCAAATTATTCTGGATGTTTCGGGAGATAGCCCTTTTTAGGCTCCTGGACTGCAACCTCGGGACTGTCTCGCACTATATGGTTTCCTTGTAGCTTTCTCTAGCACGTGATTCGGTTCGGGTTTCAATGGTTTGAGCCTTTTTGATTTTCTTTGGGCGAGGGACAGCTTTTGTAGTGAATCGGCCTTTGACCTTTGATTTGACTCTTTGAGTACTTCACTTTTTTGTTCGGTTAAAACCTTCACAATTTTAGGCCTTTGGCCTCTTGATTTGCTTCTTCGAGCTTTTCGCCTTTTTGTGGCTCTGCTAGTCCATTTTCTCAAGCCTTTTTGGGAGGTCCAATCATCGCCCGCAAGCCTATGGAAATACCTCCCCGCTCCTCTCATCATTGCCGTTTCGCGCGGGTCAAGATGAGGGTCGCTCATCTATTTTCTCGGCTACTTTGACTAGAGAGAGGACGGTCTGATTCCCGTCCTCGCCTTTTTTCTTTTTGCATAAACACTGCATGGCGGAGATGACTTCAATCTTCACTGAAACTCGAAGTGCAGCCTCCACTGACTTCGTAAACCATATAGTGAAATTCAGTCCTTCGATTGCTTGCCAAGCCTCTCTAGGGCATTTCTATCAACTCCACATCCCTAGTTTATCTCAGCACAAAGGGACAAATGAGAAGTTACGTTCTAAGTTTTTAGACAGTTGAATTTTCACAAGGTAAATGCATGAATTTTAGATCTATCTTTTTCACATTCTTAAGTTCATATTTTCAAAAAGATACTATTAAAAAAGAAAAACATGTTGTTTATTTATGTACACATGCGGTTCTCACCCCACACTTTTGAACGAAGGCGTGCCTTTCAACACAACTTAGTTCAAAAGCCATGCAAGCAGATAATTACGAGAAGGAAATGATATTAAGGAAAGGTAAGATCAGAACTCCCTTTTTGTGTCGAATGACATGGCATGAGGCTGGATAATCGAGGGAGTTCGGCCGGGGCCTTGAACTCTCAGCGCAGGCCCGGTAAATTAACGGAAGCTGCCTGGCTGATCCGATCGTGCTCCAAAAACCAATTCCTAAATAGTCAAATCATTCTATGCACCAAGTGGGTGAGAGCGACTTATTGGAAAAAACTAAATGACAGAAAAATAAAAGACAGAAAGTAAGATAGGTGTCGGGTTACCTCCCGACCAGTGCACTTGTTTAACGTCGTTGGCTCAACGCTACCTCACTCCTGGATTATAAGTAGGGATCCCATGGGTGCTTGAGGTCGAAATTCTTCTTGGCAGCTCTTTTTCACCGCCCAAAGAACACATATGGCAGTGGGCTCAGTTCTGCTCTCCCTTGATCCGGAGGCTTATTCTTCACATATCCCCGAGAAGGCGAGGACTCCTTGACCATAGCTGCTGGTCCATCAAGTCGAGCTTTCTTGTTTCTCCTTCCGGGTTTCCATTTATTGGGCCCATGTTTTTGTCGCTTCTTCATGTATGAATGGTTGGCACCTTTGCAAGTTTGGAAGTTCAGCATTGTGCCATTGAATGTAGGCGACATCAAGCCTGTTTCCATGTGAAGCCTCTTCTTTGTGGCAGCGACGAATGGTCGTTTCTGCATGAGACAGTTTTCAGGGCTGCCTTGTTGAGTTGTGGTGAGTGAGAGCTCCATTGATGGCTTTTCTTGCCCTTGATTTGCCTCCAACTCCCCTTGCACCTCAGCATAGGTCACATCATTTTTGGGTGCTGTGATTTGCATATAAACCGAGGGAAAAGTTGTGGAACTTCCACCATAAGGGCCAGGTCTTTCTTGGACAATTTGATAATGAGGACCAGGCCTGCCTTAGGTGCTTCGATAGTTAGGATTGGGTATGTTTTGGGTGCTTCGAGTGCAAGGATCGGGCCTGCCGTGATTTCCTCGGTGAGTTCGGCAGTGAGGTCCGGGCATGTCTCGGCTGATTTGGTAATAAGGACTGGGCCTGATTTGGCCGGTTCTTCTTCGGTTATTTGCGAGTCCTCATCCTCAGTTGGCTCTATGGGCTCCAATATTGGCTCCTTTAGAGCTGCCTCCACGTCCATTACTGCCCTTGTACTGATGTCTTCTCTCGGTTTTGTTACGGGCAAGCTCATAATGGGTGTGGTGTCGGGCTCGTTCTGCACTGAGTCCACTTCTATTGTTGGTGCCTTATTGTCAGTTTGGTGCCACTGACCCTGTTTTGTGTTCTTTGCCAAATCATTTATGAGGCGCCAGGCTTCAGCCACGGTTAATTTCATGAGTGAACATCCTGCTACATCATTAAGTCTTTTCCGCTCAAGTGGCATCATTCCACCAAGAAACCTTTGGAGAAGAACAGAGTTCGTGAATCCATGGTGCGGGCAGCTCGTTACAAGGGAATCGAAGTACCATACGTACTCGTCCAAAGTTCCATCCCGGGATTGCTTTAGGTTGATGATCTCTTCGCGGACTAGCGAGAAAAACTCCTCATTGTTCCAAGGCTCATTTTTATAGTAGGAAGACATGGCGGATTATGTATAATAGAAAAAAGAACAACTATCCATCTGCTAATTCCCCGGCAACGGCGCCAATTTGACGGAGCCCACTGCACTGTCGTTAGGGTGCAATGTTCTCTGTGCAAATAAATTTATATTTTCCGCTACTCGCGACTTCACTACTGGGTAGCTAGTGGTAAGTAGGGGTCGAACCCAAGGGAATTAGGGGGATACGTTGTTCTTTAAGGGATTTGTACAGCGAGGGAGCGTGTTTTAGATTGATTGAGATTTTAGCACGATTAACTAAGCTACTGTTTTTGGTTTTTTTGGTTTTTTGTGCGGAAAAGTAATTATAGGAATTAAAATACTGAAAATAAAGGAGTTAAGGGAAGAAGACTTACAGTGGGTGATGCGTGATTGGTGAGCCCTCCGGTAGATGAGCGGTCGGTGGTTGCAGTTGATTGAGCAATTTATACTAAGTAAATAAAAGTAAATAAAGGGGGGTTTTGTAATCTGAAGAAAACATTTGGTTTCAGGGGCCTTGTATCATAGTTGTTTATCATTGACCGCTAATGATCATACTAAGTGTTCAAAGATGAATCGAGGCCATTTCTAAGCGCAAGACTTGCAACATCGTTTAAAACACTTGTTCTACTTTAACTAATTCCTCCTTTCGAAGTATCTTAGCCTTGTGTGCAACCACCTGATCTCTCAGTTACGATTGACCAAGTGGTGTTTTAGATAAGTCAAACTCCTCAGACAGATTTGCTTGTTACAGCTTCCACTACCCGAGTATGTTCACGAATTCCCACGTAAGAGCTTTGCTTGTTACAGCTTCCACTCAACCTTGGAAATTCTGACTTGATATATGGCACATAGAATAAGTTTTAAACACAAAGATGCACTAGGTGCAGGGTCTAAAACATTTTACAATACAAGTACGCCCCTTTAACCGAATAAAGAGTTTAGCTACGATTATCCATGGAAGAGGATATCATAGCTAAATACTCGGGGGTTTTTGAAAACAGTAAGAAAGGAAAGGGGTGGAATACTCAAGAACCAACAGGAGTATTCCTAATTCCTACTGAATACTCAAGAACCCACAGGAGTATTCTCTAAACAGTATAATACTCAAGAACAAACAGGAGTATTATTTCAAAGCATATAATACTCAAGAACAAACAGGAGTATTATTTCAAAAACCAAACTTACAAGTAACCAAACTTTCTAGAGAGATAAGTGTTTACAATTTTTGGATGGATGAAATGAGGAGGGGTGAGCTCCCTTTTATAGCCATGGAGGAGGAGAATGGAGGGTTGTGATGGAGTTGCATCCAAGGGTGGAGGAGGAAGGAGTGAACTTGTGGAGGAGAAGGAAGACACATGGCACAAAGCCATGGTCTCCTCCCAAAGCCGCCGGTTGCAAGTCTCAAATGGAGGAGAGCTTGTGGCTTTGGCCACCTCCAAGCCAAAGCCACCGGTCACCCAAGGAGGAGAGGGGAGTTTGCCACCCATGAGTCACCATTTACACCAAAAACCGCTGGTCACCATGGATGAGTTTTGACAGTTTTGTGCAGTCTTTTCACAAAACTATCAGTCCAATTTCGCTCCGGTCTGACTTTGGTTGCTCCTTGGTTGGATTTGATTTGAGTAATTCAATGTCAGGATCTTGAGATTTCTTCGTTCGGCGTCTGATCTTGACCTTGGAATCACTCGTAACATCTTTTCAGCGTAAAATCCTCTCCTTAGCGTGTTTTCTCTTTAGTCTCTAAAATGCCCTGTGGAAATATATCGGAACTAACAAGCAAAAGTTAACTAGACCAACAGTCTAATTTGGTGTGTTTTACTGTGTTTTTGATTCGTATAATTATGGTCCATCAATAACCAACTACGCCTTATTGCCACTATAGAGGCCATGAAGTTGTTGGCAGAAAAAGGATGTCGATTTAGAGGTAATGATGAATCAGTGGATTCTCTTAATCGTGGCAACTTTGATGCTATATTGAAATTTGCGAAACAAATTAGTTTGGACCACCACAAAGTCCTAAACAATGCTCCAAAAATGCCAAGTATACATTATCAACTATTCAAAAGCAAATATTAAACATTATTGGCAATAAAGTTAGAGCAAAGATTCGAGAGGAGGTTGGACAGTCCAAATTTTGTATCCTTGGTTATGAAGCTCTTGATGTGGCAAATAAAGAGAAGATGGTAATCATTCTTCATTTTGTGGATTGTAAGGGTTTGGTTAGAGAACGATTTTTCAAATTGGTGAGTGTTGTTGACACACGTTCTCAAACTTTAAAAGATGAGATATCAAGGATTCTTGCTGAATATGACCACGACGAAGAAAACATGCGTGGTCAAGGCTATGATGGTGCAAGTAATATGAGTGGTCAATTTAACAGGTTGCAAGCCTTATTTCTAAAACACTGTCCATATGCATATTATGTGCATTGCTTTGCTCACCGCTTACATTTGACCTTGAATTTTGTAGCAAAAGAAGTTCCCGATGTGTGGCAATTTTTTTCTACTTTGACGATGATTGTCAATTTTGTAGATTCTTCTACAAAAAAACATTCAATGTTAAAAAGTTATAAGGAAGAGGAAATTCTGGACTTATTGGCTGGTTGTACACTTGAGATAGGTTCAGGTGTGAATCAAGTTTCTACTTTATAAAGATCCGGTGCCACACATTGGGGCTCACATCTTCGTTCAATTTCAAGTTTGATTAAGTTATTTGGAGCTACCATGGCGACTATTGATGATTTATATAAGAATGGGGTAGATAAAGTCCCAGCAGAAGCGAAAGGCATTGGTAAGGTTTTAAAGAAGTTCAATTTTGTCTATTGTTTACTCTTGATGCATGAAGTCATGATGATCACCGAGTTTCTTTCTCAAGCTTTTCAAAAGAAAGAAATAGATATTTTGAATGCCATGCAATTCCTCTCGATGACAAAAGGAAAACTTCAAACCATGAGAGATGGTGGTTGGGATAGTTTGACTCTGAAGATTGAAACATTTTGTTCAGAGCATGGTATTAGTATGTCGGATATGTCCGCTCCTTACAAGAAAGGTGTGAGAGATAATGAAAGGAATTTAAAGAATGAACATTATTTTTGGGTCAATATATTTTATGCTGTGATAGACCTTCAGTTGATGGAGCTTGAAAAAAGATTTCCAGAGACTTCTATGGAGCTTCTCGGTCTTAGTGCATCATTTGATCCACGCAATGGTTTTCAGGCATTCAAAGCTGAAGATGTGTGTAAACTTGCTTCAAAGTTTTATCCTTGTGATTTTACATCATGTGACATGGACAATTTGAGGATGGAGTGTGGATTCTTTCTAGGTGGTATTGAGCAGGATCCGAGGTTTACAAAGATGACTTCTATATCAGATTTATGTCGACTGCTGGTTGAGTCAGGAAAGTAAATATATTTTCCTATGATATATCGACTAATTTATCTTATATTAACTCTTCCGGTTTCTACGGCCACAACGGAGAGAGCATTTTCATCGATAAAGATCATCAAAAACAATCTTCGGAATAAGATGAGCGATGAATTTCTTGATGATCTCATGGTTGTTTATATTGAGAGGACTTTTATTGATTGTATTAGTAATGATGATGTAATTACCGAGTTTGAAATGAGTGGACCTCGAAGGGTCAAATTTAGCTAGTTGTATTTGTAATGTCCTTGGATGGCGTAATAAAAAAGGCGTGAGGATGAGCCTCCCATTGGATTCCAAACGTCAAAAAAAATTACGTCACTAACTTCCAGCCCTGGTAACTTTGAATTCCTGACTTCGTCCCTGGTTTCAATGTACTAGCAAAAGCCAAGCAACCAACGCATCTCATGTGATCAAAAGATGGGGAACTTCCAAATAGAGCTTCAAATGGAGTTTTGTAATCAAGAATCCTTGTTGGCACCCTATTTATTATGTAAGTGGCTGTCAAAAGGCAGTCACCTCAAAATAATTTTGGCAAGTGTGCTTGTAAACGTAGGGCTCGAGCAACCTCTAGTAAATGCCTATGTTTGCGCTCTACAACTCTATTTTATTGCGGAGTGTAGACACGCGTAGTTTGATGTATACAACCTTGATCCTTGAAGAAGCCATGTAAAGTTCTATTAAGGAACTCAGTCCCATTGTCTGATCGAAACACTTGTAGCTTCTTGTCAAATTGAGGATTTATCATGAGAAAAAATTGTTAGATAAGATCTGACACTTGCAGCTTTTATTGCATCAAATAAGTCCATGTAAATCTACTAAAGTCAGCGACAAAAGTTAGAAAATAAACTGCTCCAGACATAGTTGGGATGCGAAAGGTGCCCCAAACATCCCTCATGTATAATGGCAAAAGGATGAGTACTTTTATGCTGTCTTAAAGAAAAAGAGGTTTTGGTCTTCTTAGCAGCTGGACATACATCACACTGAATAACAGATCTTATCAAGTCTGCTAGTAGGTATTATTTTCCTTATTTTCTCAGTGGGCAAGTGTCCCAATCTTCGATGCCATATATCAGCAGAAATGTGTTTTCTGATGCTCGAACAACTCGGTAATTTATGTGCCATCTCTTTATTAAAAATATAGAACCCTCCACTGAGATCACCAATCTTCAGGGTAGTTTTGTGATGAGTTCCCTGAACAAGACAATAATTTTCATAGAAAGTGACTAAGTAATTTGATCCAGCAGCAAGTTTACTAACAGAAATAAGTTTGAATTTGAACTCCAGAAAAAGCATAACTGACAAGCGTATTTTTAACCCTTTTTAGTCGTCAAGTTATGAGTTTTAGGGGTATAATTGCAGTCAAACAAAATTTATAAACCTTGGTAAGCCAAGGGTCGATCCAAGGAACAACGTGTGTAAGTACTAGCTAACAAGTGACCTATTTAGCTATTCCGATTAACAAGAGGTTTTGGTGTGAACGAAAATGCAGAAAATAAAAGGGTTTTGACTTGATCAGAGAAAGAATCCCAGAATCAAACTTCACTCGTGCCAACCCTACTAATCATGCAACATCATGCCTACTAATCATGCAACATCATGCTATCGAATATGAAAATAAACCAAAATAACACTAGACAAGCCGCCTATCCACGGATCATTGTCTAGATTAATATCAATCGTTGAACGCCGCCTATCCACGGATTATCAATGATCTCGATTAGTTAAGCTTAGGGTTTTTCAGACAAAAGTCAACTTTCCTATTAATTCATGTACTACCAGCGTAGCTACCATGACCTAATATCAATTTCATGCAATCCGATTAATACCTAGGACCCATCCATCTTTTGGTAATTAACCTAAATACGTTCTAGCATGCAAATATCCCATTCAATGTAAAACTTGCAAGAATGATAAAATGAAGCACGATGAAATTGAATATTCGAATAGCATTAATGAAAAATGTTTAATTGATCACATGAAGAGTTGAGTACATAGCACGGGATCCGTAGGATCCCGGAATAAGAAGACTACTCACTACTCATGGTAAATTAACCAAAAGTAGTGTTAATAAAAAGATTAAGGACGAGGAAACCGTAATGACGCGGGTGCTCGTTGAATCCTCGATTTCTCGCGATGAACTCTGTCTTCTCTCCCAAGTTAGGGTTATTCTTCTCTCCAAGTAATCACACCATATTTCAGCCCCCAAACGTTTTATATATAGAAAACTAGGTTTCTAAATCTGTTTTAGGCTTGAATTATCAAATTTCGGACTGCTGACATCATCAAACGCATCGCTGACATCATCACCTCGTCGGCTGACCGCGCCTTGTGTGAACATTAGCGTCGTGCCTCGTGTTGACATTAGCGTTAACGCTAATGTCTACTCCAAATGCGGTAACCACTAAGCTAGTTTCTCCATTCTGGCACCAATTACGACTTCGACTCTCAATTTAACCTTCTAAACGACCTCGGCTGCTCTCGGTGTGAACTAGAGAGTTATAGGGAATTGAGTCAGCTACGCATCGACATGTAGCTCGTAATTTTCTGATCAATGGTCGATTCCCAGCACTCCATCGAACCTTTGAAGGTCTGATTTGCCATTGTGGTGTTTTTATTCGAATCTTGGTCTTTGGCCATGGTTTCAACAGATAACTGCTTTTAACCTGAAATGCTCGAGAAAAGACATCAAATAATGACAATATGCCGGGAGAACGAGTTCTATCCTTCATCGTATGGAGCAATTAACTAGTCAAAATATCGACTGATCAAAACACTCCACACTTAGGATTTGTTCATCCCGAACAAATGTCGAATAAATAGCAGAATACATTCAAGTCCATGTGAGGCTCAACAACCATATGTTTCTAAGCTACCCACTCAAGTGTCATGTGGTCAATTCTAACTAAAACAAAAATAAAAAGATAACTCACTATCGTGGAGGATACGAATGCATTAGCGTATGCATCAAGCCTTTAAACCCTAGGCTGCCCTAATAGGACGAGTATAGTCTCGTGAAGTTTTTCAGGAATGGGACTACCTACAAATCCCCCGTACAACTAACTAACGTGTATGCATGAAATGATGCTCAATGAGTCACAGCAAAGTCATGTCATACCTTGGATTCATCGTGTTACCTCAACTTCAAGTTAAACATCTTCATCAAAGTTGTCAGACAATCATAGATTAAACGGGTTATGCATTCAAACGGTCAGTACACACGGCTAGCAAACGACTAATCACATGTTCTAAACAGTTCTATAACAACATAATAAGAATATGAATAGTTACACAAAACATGCTCGACATTCACCTATGCTATCTAGGGATAGTCCACGGGCTCTTGACGCAAAACTCATTATCAAGTGCCAACGACTAGGCAATCACCCGTAAGAGAAGAGAAGCTTGGCTTAAGAGTTTTCTAAAAAATAGTACGAAAATCACATCAAAATTTCAGTGCAAGCACGAGGATTGTCCCTTAGTTTCTAGTATATAAATTTTCAAGACAAGTCATGATTTGCACGCAATGAAAATGTGGAATTACACTACATGAAGCAAAAAGGAGGCATAATTTTTTTTATACACAAGGGGTGACTTTTCTCACTTTGCCCTTAGTATTATTTTTCTGTTTTTTTTTCTTCTTTTTCTGCAAAAACAACTGTGCATAGGGTCAATTTTTCACCCTCATTTGAAAATTCAGAACGTTGTTCTTGATTGGGGCCTATTGTTTGCCCCTCTTTTGACTTTTTTTTGAACTCCACACTTAAAACTTGTCATAGTGTATGAATGAAGGCGGGTGCATGCAAATTACAACAAGTATAGAGAAACACATACTAGTACTAAGGTCACATAGAAAAAGAGATGTAATTTAAGTTTTTGACATTTTGAACCGGTGCCTACTAATTTCAAGTCTTAAACATGCTTCAAGAAATACATAAAACATGTGATAGGCAAAGACTAGCAATGATACTGATACGAGAAAATACACACGTGAATTAAACTATTTCAAGTCTTAGACTTCGAATCCAAAAGAATGACAATCAGTCAAGGAGTATCGTAGAAAACGAGAGGATTTCAATCGCAATACATAGATAGTTGACAATATGCAAGAGTGAATGCGTGACATGCGATGTATGTGACTATGCACTACCCACTCCACACTTAAAAATGAGCTTAGTCCCTAAGCGAAGAAATATAAGATAAGAAACAATGCATAGGAACTTCTGATGAGCCATATTTATACGACTCATCGAGTCAACAAATCCCATCAATTCCAATACTTTATTATGCAAACAGTTACTTCTTAGTGTTGTTTCGCATTTCAGGTACTTTGGAAGCTCTAAGAGGAATCACATTCAAAAGACGGCTTTTGAAGCCAAAAACATCACAAGGAGTTCTTGACCGGTCCATATGCATTTGAGATGAAGAAGGGCCGAGGAAAAACGAGGAAGGCCCGAGGAAATTAGAGGAGGACTCAACAAATCCGGTCACGTCCTAGGAACCAGCCCAGCATTCTTGCCAGACGCGTCCGAGAAGGCTGTCCGTGCTCAGGGGTTTGCACACGTGTCGTTTGACACAGGGGGCCCAAGCCAAGATCGAAGCCTACCATGTGCAAGGCATTGACCCAAGCTACGTCTCAGACCGCCGAAGTTGATGTCCGATCAACGACCAAGCCGTGCCCGGAGCAAGAAGTCTCGGACCCAGCCAGCCCTTCAGCGTCCAAACGCGTCCGAGCCCGCTTCAGCGTCCAAACGCGTCCGAGCCCGCTCCAGCGTCCAGGCCGCATCCGAGTATTCTGGGCTGCGTCCGAGATAATGGCCAAGCATTACTGACCAATCAAGGCCACGACTGCCCTAACTTGGGCATGTCGTTTGTTCATCATATCAAGGCCCACCGAGTCCAAGTCTTGCCCGGCCGAAACCGAGTTGGGCCCGAGTCACACCAAAACAGCTGGCCCAAGCCGAGTCAAGGCCAAATCTCGGCTAGTCAATTCCTTCCCTTCCGTGGCAGTTTAAGAGGCGGCTTAGAGGATTCTAGAAGGTTCTAGATTGCGTGATCTCCAAGCAAAGAAGATGGCTTAAAGATAAAGCTAGAAACGAGATTAGGAAACCTTTCCTAAATTATCTTTTGGACTTGGCCGAAATTCCCTCAGTTTCCTAAGGATTCGGCCGACTTTTTAGGGAACTCGAGCCCATAACAACTCTATAAATAGAGGAGCAACTCAGCCATTCAAATCATCCCTCATTCCAACCGAGACTTGACTTCTCAACAGCAAGCTCTCGACTTTCCTCCTCTCGGCTCATTCAGCCTGGCATTCCTCACCGCTTCCGGTACTCAGCTCCTCAGCTCGGACGCATCCGTCCGACAGCCCTCACGGCCCGGTTCCTCATTACTCTCGGTTTTAGAGAAGTCTTTCCTTTTTATTATTGCTTTTATTTCCATGGCTATGTGTAACTAAACTCTATATTTGGGATAGGGTTTTATACATTGTGACGATGTTTTTGAGACTTGATGCCTAATGCTTGTTTCGTTATTCTACTAAACCTTGTGCTATTTATCACGGTTCATATTGTGAAGCTAAGTTGATACCCGGAACGGTTAGACTTAGCCAAATAATATAAACCCTATATTTACTGTTTGTTTGATACTAGACCGTTGAAAACAAATAGAGCACGAATTTAATATATCTTGGAATGGAGTATTGAATTGCTAGGTTTAGAATTCTACAACCCGGAAAGGAAGTAGATTGTGGCGTAGGTGTCCGGAAAGACCCTACCTTAGGTTATAACTTGGAATGGGAGCAACCACACTTAGGAATTAGAAACATAATATTTAGAAGTCGATGATAAAACGAGTCAAAGTTAAGAAACCCTAGTCTGAATATCTTTCTCTGATTATTACTCTCTCATTTATTTCCTATTCACACTTGTTTCCTAAATTGTTCACTCACAACCAATATTCTTTTCTTTCTTACAGAACACGTAGTAACCATCTAGCTCCCTAGGGTTTGATCCTTGCTTGCCACTGTACTAACCCACAGTCTAGAGCGAGGTAAAATATAATTATAAATTTGTAGGTACCGACGACGACCTGTCAAATTTTGGCGCCGTTGACGAGGAGCTATGCACGGTGAAATTGTTCTTTCCTAATTAGTTTTCTTTATTTCCTTTTCTTTCTATTTCCTAGTTTGTGCACCACTACTCGTGTGCCATGTCTCACGCAAGTAGTAGAGTCGAGGATGACGAACAGTATGACGAGGGCGACCTCAACAATCTTGAAGAGAACCCGCCAGCAAACAACAACAACGGAGCACCACCCATGGTTTACGAGGACCCGGAGCAGCTAATCCGGGCTCGGAACCGAGCAGACCAAGAGGCGGCCCGAAGGAACCAGGAGGCGCCCGAGGCACAACAAGGAGCAGGCCCGAGACCAGCGGTCCCGGCCCGGCAGCAGGTCCCGGCCAGACCACAGGGCCCGAGACGGTACCCGGTGCCTCAGGTCCAGGCCCACCAACAAATCAGGCGACCTAGGCAGCCGGTGTTCGACGATGAGGATGACGAGGACTACTATGATCAAGAGCCATCCATGGGAGAGCTATCGGCCCCCAACTTTAAGGACCAATCTTGGTGCGTCTATGAAGGGCCGGACCTCGAAGCTATCCACATCAACACATCAGTCGTCCACCACCTGCCTAAGTTCTCGGGAATGAAGGGAGAATCAGCCACAGGCCACCTACAGCGCTACCATGGCAGCTGCCAAAACTTAAAGCCCTACGGAGTCGGAGTGGACGATTTCAAACTTAAAGCCTTTTATTTCTCCCTCACAGACTCTGCTACTGATTAATTTTTGTCTTTGCCTGCAGATAGTATCTACACATGGGAATAGATGCAAAGACACTTCCTCGCCAAGTACTACCCAGCAGGGAAGGCAATGCAGGTTCGGAGACAGTTACAGGAGTTCAGGCAGGGACCCAATGAGACCATGTACGAGTACGTGGAGAAATTCAACGCCTTGGAGAAGAGCTACTGCAACCTTGGGCTTCCAGAGAAGCTACTGGTGGAATACATGCTAGACGGACTTCGCCGACTCGACAGGAAGCTACTAGATGCCTCAGCTGGAGGCAACCTTATGAACCTGTCCCCAGCAGGTGTGAGATGAAAGATTATGGCAGTAACCGAAAGTGAGCGGTTCCAAGACGAGTCCAACAAAGAGGAAGAATACAATCGGACCAGGAACGTGTCAAAGGTTGAGCCCCCATCCAGTGCAATGGCCGAAGAGATCAAACAGTTGAAATAGATGCTCCAACAGGTCATCAGAAGGACACCAGTCCCAGCCAACCATGCGGTTTTTGTGCCGCTATGGACCACAAAACAGACGAGTGCCCAACCATAGTAGAGGATGATCAAGCCGAGGTCAATGCAGTAGGAGACTATCAGGGCCATCACAACTAAACTGGGCCAGTCCGACAGTATGGCTCGAATGGAAACGGGCAAGGGGCGAACGGGCCAAGCTAGAGGAACAATCAGAATAACCACTCCCAGAGAGAGCCAGTATAGCAGTCCGCACCTCACCAGGCCCAACCGTACTACAAGCCTTCGTTTCGCCAGTAATAGGGACAGAATGGGCCGAATCAGTATCAGCAAAACCGCAATCAGCCCAGCCCACAGTAGCACGGCTCGAGCAAGCCCTTAAAAGAAGTTGTGAGACTTGGCCACATCAGTTCATCAGTTCCAGGCCAAGACCGACGGGGCCATTGCTGACTTATGAAAATAGGTGTCCCAGATAGCTACGATAATCTCAGAGCTCAAGAACGACACAGGGCGACTTCCCTCGCAGACCATTCAGAATCGAAAAGGGAACGTCAGTGCAGTCACACTCAGGAGTGGAAGAGGAGCACCGGACGGGAATAGCCCAGACGCTAGCGACCAGGACGCTTGCGTCCGAGACAGGCTCGGCCGAGGACTGGACGCGCGTAACCCAGACGGAAACAGCCAGGAAGCCCACGACTCGGATGCAAACAGCCAGAACGCTCGCAGCCTGGACGAAATCGTCCAAGGCCCGGTCCCAGCGTCCAGTAGCTCTCGGCCAGGCCTAACTTCAGCGTCCGAGACCTCTCGGCCCAGCCCGGCTCCAGCGGTAGGCACTTCCCGGTCAGACCCGGTCCCCGTGACCGAGAACTCTAACATCAGAGCTCCTTTGCCTTTTCTTGTGCAGGTTAGAGCCTCGAAGAAGTACGTGATGGACAAGGAAGTGTGGGAGCTGTTCAGCAAGGTAGAAATCAATATCGCACTCCTTGAGGCCATCAAGCAGATTCCGAGGTACTCCAAATTTCTGAAAGATCTATGCACGAACCGGAGACAAGGGAACCCTGCCCGACCAGGAACTCATGAGCAGGAACGTCTCGGCTGTGATTCAGCGCAAGGTGCCTCCGAAATGCGGTGATCCAGGCACCTACACTATTCCTTGCACAATCGGTAACATTAGAATAGAGAATTGCATGCTTGATCTCGGTGCCTCTATCAATGTTTTACCGTATTCTATATATTCCTGTCTACGCATTGGTCCTCTTGAGTCTGCAGGTCTTACTATACAGCTGGCGAACAGGTCGTGCAAGCAGCCCGAGGGCAAGATCGAGGATGTGCTCGTTCAGGTGGGAGAGCTAGTATTCCCAGCCGACTTCTATGTGCTCAAGATGGAGAACTGTGGCCCGACCGATCATGCACCCATCCTACTCAGCCGACTGTTCCTCAAGACGTCGAAGATGAAGATAGATTGCGACAGTGGGACACTCTCCATGGAAGTTGAAGGAGAAGTGTTCGGTTTTGACATCTTCAGGGCTATGAAGCACCCGATGGAGTATGAGGCGGTCCATGCCTTAGACACACTGGACGACATTGTCCAGGAGGTGCATCCAGAGAGAGGAGCCGACCCACTAGAGCAAGCTATTGAGCAGGCCGTGTATTCACACGAGGACTCCTACGAGCTTAGTGAGACCATCATGGATGCCTTGGCCCAGCTAGAGATTGCCCAGCCGCTCACACCGAGGTATGAGGTTCATACAGTTCACTTATTTAAATCTAATGTGTGCTTGCCTTCTGTTGTGCAGGCACCTACAGTGGAATTGAAGCCTCTACCCGACCACTTGAAGTATGCATTCTTAGGGGAGAACGACACATTGCCAGTTATCATCAAGAGCGGGCTCGAGGCAGATCAGGAGCGACGACTAATCATGGTGCTGACCGAGCACAAACTGGCCATAGGATGGACACTAGCCGACATCAAGGAAATCAGCCCGGCAGTTTGTATGCATCGAATATTGTTAGAGGATGGAGCTAGACCTTCGAGGGAGCCTCAACGCAGATTGAACTCGATTATGATGGAGGTGGTCCAGAAGGAGATTCAGAAGCTGTTGGATGCGGACGTGATCTACCCGATCTCAGACAGTTAGTGGGTGAGCCCGGTACATGTTGTGCCAAAGAAGACCCGGATCACAGTCGAGCAGAATGCCGAGGGCAAGATGGTCACGACTCGAGTCAAGAATGGATGGCGCATGTGCATAGATTACAGGAAGCTGAACGCCGTTACGCGCAAGGATCACTTTCCTCTTCCATTCATTGATCAGATGCTCGACCGCTTGGCAGGTAAGCCTTATTTTTGCTTTCTAGATGGTTTTTCAAGCTATAATCAGATTCCCATAGCACCCGAGGATCAGGAGAAGACGACCTTTACATGTCCATTCGATACATTTGCTTTTCGCCGGATGTCCTTTGGCTTGTGTAACGCACCCGGCACTTTTCAGCGGGTCGTTACTAGTATTTTTTCTGACATGATAGGTTCATTTATAGAGGTGTTCATGGATGATTTCACGGTGCATGGTGACACTTTTAATGCATGCTTAGATCATTTGAGTACAGTTTTAGCACGATGTGTTTCGATGAATTTGGTGCTTAACTATGAAAAATGTCACTTTATGGTCACCCATGGGGTAGTTCTCGGTCACATAGTCTCGCATGAGGGTATAGAGGTAGATAAAGCTAAGATAGATTTGATTGTTACTCTACCATATCCCTCTACAGTCCGTGATATTAAATCGTTTTTGGGGCATGCTGGTTTCTATCGTAGATTCATAAAGGATTTCTCTAAAAAGGCGCTGCCTTTATCTAACCTCTTGCAGAAAGACATTCCTTTTGAGTTTACAGATCAGTGCAGGGCAGCATTTGACGAGCTGAAAGAGGCCCTCACCAGCACGCCTATCATCAGAGCTCCGGACTGGGCACAGCCCTTTGAGATCATGTGCGACGCGAGTGACTACGCAGTAGGAGCAGTTCTCGGCCAGAAGGTGGACAAGAAGCCCGTGGTGATTTACTATGCTTCGAGGACACTGGACGTGGCCCAGAAGAACTATTCGACCACAGAGAAAGAGCTGCTAGCCATGGTCTTTGCCTTGGAGAAAATTAGGTCTTATTTGCTCGGTACTAAAGTAGTTGTTTATTCTGACCATGCAGCTATCAGGTACTTGATGACGAAGAAGGAGGCAAAGCCGAGGCTCATTAGGTGGATCTTGCTCCTACAGGAGTTCGACTTGGAGATTAAGGACAAGAAGGGCATATAGAACACGGTGGCCGACCACTTGAGCCGACTTGTCCGAGAGGAAGATGCCATGCAGATCACTGAGACGTTCCCGGACGAGCACTTGTATGCTCTTACAGGTAAGGTGCCGTGGTATGCTTCCTTAGTGAACTACCTGGTCAGAGGTAAGTTCCCGCCCTCTTATTCTAGGGCACAGTGTTTGAAGTTAAAGCATGATTCCAATTACTATGTGTGGGATGACCCGTACTTGTGGAAAATTGGTGTAGATCAGGTTCTTAGACGGTGCCTTCCCGATGATGAGATTGCTTCTGTGATTAGCTTCTGCCATGAGCATGCATGTGGTGGCCACTTTGGCCCTAGGAGAACGGCTAGGAAGATTTTAGATAGTGGATTCTCTTGGCCACATGTTTTTAGAGATGCCTACGACCATTGTAAGAGATGTGATAGATGTCAGCGTGTAGGTAATATTTCGGCTAGGAATGAGATGCCCCAAGTGCCTATATTAGTGAATGATGTAATTGATATATGGGGCATCGATTTCATGGGTCCTTTTCCGGTGTCGTGCGGTTATGCTTACATCTTAGTTGCAGTTGATTATGTGTCTAAATGGGTAGAGGCGAAGGCCACGAGGTGTGATGATGCTAAAACTGTCATAGACTTTTTGCGCACTAACATCTTTTGTAGGTACGGAGTACCTAAGGCCATTATTAGCGATCAGGGGACACACTTTTGCAACCGAATGATGGCGTCCACTCTGAGACACTACCACGTTCACCACCGGACTTCCACAGCATATCACCCCCAGACGAATGGGCAAGCGGAGATCTCCAACCGTGAAATCAAGGGAATTCTGGAAAAGATGGTGAGCCCGGACCGGAAGGATTGGAGTCAGCGGCTTGATGAGGCCCTATGGGCGTACCGGACAGCCTACAAGACACCGATAGGCACCTCACCTTTTCGGTTGGTCTATGGGAAGGCATGTCACTTGCCGGTTGAGCTCAAGCACAAGGCGTATTGGGCACTGAAGAAGTGCAACCCAGACTTATAGGCAGCCGGGCTAGACAGGAGATTGCAGCTATGTGAGCTTGAGGAGCTGCGCCTCAAGGCTTACGAGAGCCAAACAGACTACAAGGCGCGAGCCAAGCTCTATCATGACAAATTCATCCTTAGACGCACTTTCGAGGTAGGCCAACAGGTTTTGGTCTTTTCATCACGCCTACGATTGATGCCCGGCAAATTGCGTTCGGGATGGACAGGGCCGTACACAGTGACGAGAGTTTTCAACTACGGGTCACTCGAGCTAGAGTGCTCAACAGATGGTCGACGCTTTAAGGTCTATGGGCAACGGGTGAAGCACTACCACGGAGAGATTGAAGCACCCACCCAGGAGTTTGACTTGGCCGAGCCCACCACATATGCATAGATGAGGTACCGTCGAGCCAACGACGTAAAACAAACGCGCTCGCATGGAGGCAGCCCGACACTTTTGCTTTTCAATTTTCTAGTTATTTACTTTTGTCGTTATGTTTTATTGAGTCGAGTCATCATTCGTCACATTGTGATTTGGAAGGAAGATGTTTTTATTCATGCAGGAACGGACGCAACCCAACCGGGCCTCGGAAGAACCATACCGAGCCTCGATCAGGCACACAAGACGCGACCGGACCAGACGGACGCATTCAGCCGGGCCTCGCGAGTTTCCGTACCAGGCCTCGGCCAGGTCTCGAACACTTCAACCGGTCCTCGGCAGTCTCGACGCACGGTCTCGGTACTCATCAACCGGGCTCGACCAGCGATTGACCAGGCCAGGCCCGAGCGTTTCAGCCCGTCCGACAGCACCATATCAGAGGAGTCCCATTCCATCCCTTTTCTCTCCTTTTCCATATTGTTTGCATGCATGTCAGTCAGAGTTTAAGTCGTACCGTGAGGACACGGCTTATCTCAAAAGTGTGGGGTGGGAGAGTCAGTCGTTGTGTCAGCACGTTTACTTTCTTGCACCTTGCATAGAGTCAGCACGTTTCCCATAATTTTTAAAATTTTTGTACATGTTTCTTCACTAATTCCTAGACTTGCGGTATTAAATGATGATAAGGTGAAGTAGATAGAGCCGATTACATGCATGTTTTTAGTGAAATTTGACTTGTGCGAGTACATGTGACCTTAATCCATTGTGTGCCTTTGTTAGTTGAGATAAACAGGGATGTGGAGTTGATAGAACCGTCTTAGAGAGACTTGACAGAGCATTCAAGGGCCAAACTCAAGATATATGGTTATGTGGATTTCATGGAGGCTAGCACTTCGAGGCGACATAGTTACGAGTCTGCTCCACCACTGTGGTACCTATTTGCGGTTGGTTGGGATGGGAATACACCACACCGTCCAAGCTCTAGTCCAAGTAGCCGGGAAAATAGGCAAGCAACCCTTGGCTTGACCCGCGTCAAAAGGACGAGGATGAGTGAGAGCAAGTAGGTCCGAGCAAGTCACAATCCGCACCACAAAGAACCAAATTCATCCTCATTGTGAAGTTTTACACCGAAACAAGGTGAAGTGTTCCGTTGATCCATCAAAAAACTGAATCACTACAAGCTAGCCGAAAAGCACGCAAACACTTTGAAGCTCGAATCAATCACGTGCAAGAGAAAGCGACGAAGCATAATCATATAGCGAGAGTTCGGCACCAAGGATGCGGTTTATGGGTCTAAAAAGGACTATCTCCCGAGACATCCGAATTGATTTGCATCTCAGCCCAAAGGTAACACGTATCATTATTCCATATTTTCGCACAAGGCTTATAGTAATGAGCATGCATGGAAAAGTGAAGTCTAGATTAGCCAAGTCGCATTCATGTAGCATATCTAGGATGCCGAAGCATTGTGATGTTCGCACATCATTGTTTTCCTCTTATGACCTAGTTCTTGTTCGGGATGAACAAGTTTAAGTGTGGGGTTGTTTCGCATTTCAGGTACTTTGGAAGCTCTAAGAGGAATCACATTCAAAAGATGACTTTTGAAGCCAAAAACATCACAAGGAGTTCTTGACCGGTCCATATGCATTTGAGATGAAGAAGGGCCGAGGTAAAACGAGGAAGGCCCGAGGAAATCAGAGGAGGACTCAACAAACCCGGCCGCGTCCTAGGAACCAGCCCAGCGTTCTTGCCAGACGCGTCCGAGAAGGTTGTCCGTGCTCAGGGGTTTGCACACATGTCGTTTGACACAGGAGGGCCCAAGCCAAGATCGAAGCCTACCATGTGCAAGGCATTGACCCAAGCTACATCTCAGACCAGCCGAAGTTGATGTTCGATCAACGACCACGCCGTGCCCGGAGCAAGAAGTCTCGGACCCAGCCAGCCCTTCAGCGTCCAGACGCGTCCAAGCCCGCTCCAGCATCCAGGCCGCGTCCGAGTATTCTGGGCTGCGTCCGAGATAGAAGCAAAGCGTTCCTGACCAATCAAGGCCACGACTGCCCTAACTTGGGCATGTCGTTTGTTCATCATATCAAGGCCCACCGAGTCCAAGTCTTGCCCAGCCGAAACCGAGTCCGAAACTGAGTTGGGCCCGAGTCACACCAAAACAGTCGGCCCAAGCCGAGTCAAGGCCAAATCTCGGCTCGTCAATTCCTTCCCTTCCGTGGCGGTTTAAGAGGCGGCTTAGAGGATTCTAGAAGGTTCTAGATTGCGTGATCTCCAAGCAAAGAAGATGGCTTAAAGATAAATCTAGAAACGAGATTAGGAAACCTTTCTTAAATTATCTTTTGGACTTGGCCGAAATTCCCTCAGTTTCCTAAGGATTCGACCGACTTTTTAGGGAACTCGAGCCCATCACAACTCTATAAATAGAGGAGCAACTCAGCCATTCAAATCATCCCTCATTCCAACCGAGACTTGACTTCTCAACAGCAAGCTCTCGACTTTCCTCCTCTCGGCTCATTCAGCCCGGCATTCCTCACCGCTTCTGGTACTCAGCTCCTCAGCCCGGACGCATCCGTCCGACAGGCCTCACGGCCCGGTTCCTCATTACTCTCGGTTTTAAAGAAGTCTTTCCTTTTTATTATTGCTTTTATTTCCATGGCTATGTGTAACTAAACTCTTTATTTGGGCTAGGGTTTTATACATTGTGACGATGTTTTTGAGACTTGATGCCTAATGCTTGTTTCGTTATTCTACTAAACCTTGTGCTATTTATCACGGTTCATATTGTGAAGCTAAGTTGATACCCGGAACGGTTAGACTTAGCCGAACAATATAAACCCTATATTTACTGTTTGTTTGATACTAGACCGTTGAAAACATATAGAGCACGAATTTAATATATCTTGGAATGGAGTATTGAATTGCTAGATTTAGAATTCTACAACCCGGAAAGGAAGTAGATTGTGGCGTAGGTGTCCGGAAAGACCCTACCTTAGGTTATAACTTGGAATGGGAGTAACCACACTTAGGAATTAGAAACATGATATTTAGAAGTCGATGATAAAACGAGTCACAGTTAAGAAACCCTAGTCTGAATATCTTTCTCTGATTATTACTCTCTCGTTTATTTCCTATTCACACTTGTTTCCTAAATTGTTCACTCACAACCAATCGTCTTTTCTTTCTTACAGAACACGTAGTAACCATCTAGCTCCCTAGGGTTCGACCCTTGCTTTCCACTGTACTAACCCACAGTCTAGAGCGAGGTAAAATATAAATATAAATTTGCAGGTACCGACGATGACCTGTCAACTTCCCTCGTGTGTGATGGCTTGATATCCATGGAGATTAAGCGATGCTCGGGGAGTGAAACACGACTTGTGAGCTGGTGGATATATAGATAAAAACACAGAGCTTCACAAGTGATAGGTTAACTCGAAAATCATGGAGGAGCACTCCACACTTAGAACCTTGAAATAACCACACATAATGCAAATGAAAAATGCAACTAACTAGTACTTACAGCGCGGTTACTCCCCGAAGAGGCCTAGTGTAACGTCTTGGCTAGACATAGCAAGAGAGATAGGACTAGAAAAATTCTCGGGAAGTCCCTTGCTGAGATCCCTTCCCGAGAAGCATGTTATCATCAATGTCTTCAGGTGGTTCCCGGTGCTTCAGGACTTGGTAATGCTTAAGGTGTTGCCCGTCGACAACCATTAATTTTCCTCCCTTTGTACTAAGCTCCACGTGGTCGTCTGGGTATGCTCTCTCCATTGCGTACGGACCACTCCACTTGGTGCGCAGCTTCCTAGGAAATAATCTATCGCATGAGTTGTTGAGAAGAATTCGCTCGCCTCGACTGAATTTTTTTAGGCACCATTCGCTTATCATGCCAGGTCTTCGTCCTCTCTCTATAGATATCTCCGGGGTCAATAGGAGGTTTCAGCTCTACCTTGCAAGGTTCCTTACCGGAGTCGGTGGCCTTCAGCTTCAGTTGCTTCCTTAGTGCTCGCTGCGCTTATATTCATCGGTATTGGGCAGCCTGGTACAACTCTGCAAGGCTCAATAGAGGTTAGTGTAATAGGATCATCAACATCAGCAGAGTCTAGTATATCACAGTCAGCAAATAGACTAGGACTCTTAGACATGTCAGGCAAATTAAAAACAACTCTTTCACTGCCTACTCGCAAGGCTAAGGAACCTCTATCCATGTCAATGACTGCCTTAGTCGTGTAAAGAAATGACCTACCAAGAATAATTTGGATATCTACGTCCTCAGAGATGTCCAACACTATGAAATCGACTGGAAGGTAAATGTGCTTCACCTTGACGGGTACATCCTTTAGAACCCCTCTCGGGAGTCTACAAGAACGATCCGCAAGGCAAATAGTGACATTACTAGGACAGAGATCACCCAAATTCAGAGTATACAAAGAATATGGCATGATAGACATACTAGCACCAAGGTCACACAGAGCATGATGAATAGTAATACCACCAATATCACAAGTGATTGAAAAACCCCTTGAGTCTTTAAGTTTGGGCGGCATGGGCTGGTGCATGGCTGCACTGAACTCCTCACTCAGGGCCACTGTCTCGGTCCCGTTAAGTTTTCTTTTCCTAGTCAGAATCTCCTTCATGAATTTGGCATAGGTAGGAATTTGGGTGATTGCGTCGGTGAGGGGCAGAGTGATGTATAGAGTGTGAATTTTATCCACGAACTTCTTGAATTCTTTATCCCTTCTTGCACCCACCAGCCGCTGAGGGAATGGAACTAGAGGTCTATAAGGAGCTGGCTCCTTTGTCTGTGCTGAATTTTTAGCTTGATTTTTAGCTTCCTTCGATGTTTCCTCTACAGCGGGCGTAGAATTTGATCAGTCGAATTCTTGACCTATTATTCACTTCATTCGATGATGGATTAGGTTTGTTTTCCGAATATTTGGTTATCATTTAACCTCTTTTCTATTTTTTCATGTCATATATCGCATACCTAACACTTTTGGATGGATCCGAAGCAAAGCAAAGCAATCGGTGAAGATTTGGGCAAAAACAGGACAAAACGGGGCAGACAGACCTATGCGAAGTATTTTGCATGCCCAGAGCGCATATCATGTCCAAATGGGTCGCAATTTAGCTTGTTGAAAAGCTAACTCGAAGGCCTACAACTTTGCAGTTGACACAAAGTGCAGATTCGAAGGTTTAGACCTCCAAAATGGCAGCAGAAGTCTCTGCCAGTTTGCCCTACCGTGACGGCCGTGACAAAATTATATGTCACGGGTGTCACGGCCCCTAAATTGCCCAGAGAGTTTCAGGGGGTCGTGACTACCGTGACAGCCGTGACAAAATCATATGTTACGGCTTCGTCGAAGACAGTTTCTAAAAATAGGGCAGATTGACCTTTCTGACTTATTTTGCACGCACAGATCGCATATTGTGTCCAAATTGGTTGATTCAAAGCTTGTTAGAAAGATAATTCAAAGGCCTACAACTTTGTAGTTTACGCCAAGATCCAATTCGGAGGTTAAGACCATGATAAATTCGCCCGAAGTTGCTTCCTTTCTTCCAATTCGTTTTTGGCAAGTTCTGATCCTTTTTGGCAATAGAGCAGTTTTTGGGCTATAAAACAGCAACGACCAGAACATGATAGGAGTGCTTATTTGGAGAAAAGAACAACCCTAACTTGGGAGAGAAGACTGAGTTCATCGCGAGAGATTGAGGATTCAACGAGATTTATCGTCGCTACGGTTATCTCGTCCTTAATTTATATTCATACGCTATTTGTGGTTAACTACCATGAATAGTGAGTAGTCTTCTGATTCCGGGATCCTACGGATCCCGTGCTATGTACCCAACTCTTCATGTGATCATATGAACGTTTTTCTTTAATGCAAATTGAATATTCAATTTCATCGTGCTTAATTTATCGTTCTTGCAAGTATTTACATTGAATGGGATGTTTGCATACTAAAACGTATTTAGGTTAATTACCAAAAGATGGATGGGTCCTAGGGATTAACCGAATTATATGAAATTGTGTGAAAACCTTTAGTTTAATAAATCAAGATCGTTGATAATCCGTGGATGGGCGGCGTTCAACAATTGAGATTAATCTAGATAATGACCCGTGGATGGGCGGCTTATCTAGTGTTGTTTTGGTTTATTTCGATATTCCATAGCATGATGAATTATGCGATAGTGATTGTATGATTAGTGGGGTTAGCATGGTGAACGGAGCCACCACACTGTCGTTAAGGTGCGATGTCTCTGTGCAAAAATAAATTTATAAGTCCGCTACTCGTACTCTACTATTGGGTAGTAAAGTGGTAAGTAGGGGTCGAACCCAAGGGAATTAGTGGATAGTTGTTCTTTCGAAAAGGGAAAATTAAAAAAAGGTAGTTGGGGGTTGGTTGTGATATTAGTGCTGAAAGTAACGTGGGTTGGTTGTGATTTTAGTACTGAAAGTAAATAACTGAAAAATAAAGTGCTGGAACAGTCGAGCTCAATATCAACCGCAAACACACTTTTGGTTTGTCGCACGCTGTGTCTCAAGCGTGTTGCGCGCCAAAGTTGTGATGGATTAATGTTGAACAAGTCTGTAGTGAAAGTAAAGTGCAGAAAGTAAATACTGAAAGTAATTGCTTGAAGGACAAGACTTGCGGAAATTAAAGTGCTTGAAGGACAAGACTTGCAGAAAGTAAATTGCTTGAAGGACAAGACTTGCAGAAAGAAAATTGCTTGAAGGACAAGACTTGCGGAAATTAAATGATTGAAGGACAAGACTTGCAGAAATTAAAGTGCGGAAAGTAAGCAGTTGATAATGGTACTGAAAGTAAAGTGACAGGTGATATTTCAGTTAAAGGAAAGTATTCAGTTTTAGGGGCCTTGTATCATAATCTGTTTATCATTGACCTCTAATGACCATACTATGTGTTCAAAGATGTATCAAGGCTATTTCTAGCACATGACTTGCCACATCATTTAGAACACTTGTTCTATTTAGACTAATTCCTCCTTTTGAAGTATCTTAGCCTTATGTGCATCCATTTGATCTCCAGTTACGATCAACCAAATGGTGTTTAAAAGAGGTTGAACTCCTCAGATAAGCTTTGCTCGTTAAAGCCTCCACTTACCCGAGTATGTTCACGAACCCCACGGAAGAGCTTTGCTCGTTAGAGCCTCCACTCAACCTTGGAAGTTCTAACCTAATATGTGGCACATAGAACAAGTTTTGAACACAAAGTGGTAATAAGAAAAAAGGTCTAAAACATTTTATGATACAAGTACACCCCTTCAACCGAATGAAGGGTTTAGCTACGAATATCCATAGAGGTGGATATCATAGCTAAGTGCTGGAAAGTAAAGGAAAACAAGAAATCAAGAACAAGGAAAGAAAAGTAAAGGTTTTTTAGATCAAAGACAAGGAAAAGTAAAGGTTTTGAAAGTAAGAACTCAAGAACAACAAAAGTAAAGACAAGGAAATGAAAAGTGAGGCTCGGTTTTGGGACAAATGGCTCTCGGTTTTGGGTCAAGTAAGGCTCGGTTTTGGGATCAAAGGAGTCCCGGTTTTTGCAAGGGAAATGAAGAACAAACTCAAGAACATCAAGAACAAACTTGGAGCTTAGATTCAAGGTAAGTGTTTACAAGGATTATGTAGTGAATTCTAGAGAGATTCTACTAAGTAACATGGATTGTGTCTAGAGGATATGTGACATTGAACAAAGGAAGGGAAGTGTGCTATTTATAGGCATGGAGGAGAAGAGGAGACTCAACACATGTCAAAGGATGAGGAGGGGAGCTCAAAGCTGCCGGCTAGGTGGCAGCATCTCCTCAAAGCCGCCGGTGGTGAGGTGGTTTGCAAAAGCCGCCGGCTAGGTATCGATTCCACAAGCAAAGCCGGGCTTGGACGGGCAGACGCGAACGCTAGCGTCCGGGCTTTCTCGGGCGCTGCCTGGTTTCTTGGACGGCCCGGCACAGGCGCTCGGACGCGGACGTAAATACCCGGACGCGGCCTGGGTTCTTCAGCTCTCGGTTGCGGGCCTCGGACGCGTCCTGGCATTCTCGGACGGGGCCAGCTCTTTCTCGGTAGCATCCTACGGTACTCGGCACAGCCCGGACGAAAGCGTCTGGAGTTCTCGGACGCGGCCTGGGCCCGGTTCTGTGTTCTCGGATGCGTCCGACAATTCTCGGTACTGGGACCGAGCCCGTTACTATTCCTCTCGGTCCCGACTGGCTCTCTCGGTCTTGACTGGCTCTCTCGGTCTTCGTTGAACTCTCTTGGTCCTTCCTTGGCTTGATTTGTCTTGTAATCCATTTTTGGCTTTAAGAACTCCTTTTTAGCTTGTTTTCTCTTTAGACCTCAAAATACCTTGTAGATAAATAATGGAACTAACAAGCAAAAGTTAAATAGACAAAGAGTCTAATTTGGTGGGTTTAACTATTTTAATGAATCATATAAATATGGTCCATCAAATCACCCCACACTTTTAGTTGTTCGTCCCGAACAATGCTATTTAAGGGCGGAACACAAAATCCAAGTAAACTTTTAAATATGAAAGTGAGAATGTGGGACTAGATTTATCCTATTCATGCAATACTTACTTATTACCAAACTAAACCGTGTAAATACTTAGAAGAAACTTGATACTTGTACCTTTGAGCCGAGATGCAAATTAATTTGGATGTTTCGGGAGATAGCCCTTTTCAGGCTCCTGGACTGCATTCTCGGGACCGACTCGCACTATATGGTTATATTGTCACTTTCTCTAGCACATCATTTGATTCGGGTTTCACTGAGTTGAGCACTTTGATTTCTTTTTGGTGAGGGACAGCTTCTGAAGTGAATTGGCCTTTGGCCTTTGATGTTGAATTGGAGTTTCTTCACTTTTGTTTCGGTTAAAACCTTCACAATTTTGAGCCTTCGGCCTTTGATTTGCCTCTTCGAGCTTTTGCTTCTTTGTGACTTGCTAGTCCATTTTCTCAACCTTTCTTTGGGAGGTCCAATCATCGCCCGCGAGCATATGGCAATACCTCCCCGCTCTTTCTCATCCTCGCAGTTTCGCACGGGGCAAGATGAGGGTCGCTCATCTATTTTCTCGACTACTCGGACTAGAGATAGGACGGTTTGATTCCCGTCCCGCCTCTTGCATAAACGCTGCACGGCGGAGATGACTCTGATCTTCATTGAAACCCGAAGTGCAGCCTCCACTGACTTCGTAAACCATATAGTGAAATCCGATCCTTTGAGTGCTTGCCAAGCCTCTCTAGGGCAGTTTATATCAACTCCACATCCCATGTATATCTCAGCACAAAGGGACAAATGAGAAGTTACATCCTAAGTCTTTATACAGTTGAATTTTCACAAGGTAATTGCATGAATTTAGATCTATCTTTTTCACATTCTCAAGTTCATATTTTCGGTGGTTTTTCTTTCCATTGTCTTTGAGACGGCGAGGGACCTTTGACTATAGCTGCTGGTCTTGCTACTCTTACAGACTCTCTTGGCATGTCAGAAATCTGTGTACTGAGATCCGAGATAGGCACAATGTCTGGCAGTCTCCTTGTCCTTGGGCGGCCATCATAATCATCGATGTAGAAATCTGAAATTTTGCCGCCAAATGCAAGTGAAGCCCTTGCCCATGTCGATCCATACCTTGGTGGCATAAAGAAAAGGTCGTCCCAATATAAGCGTTGGAGGGTCGTCTTCGCTGGCTTCTCCCGTTTCTATTACATAAAAGTCCGCAGCAATGACGAGCTCTCCCACGTGGAGTATTAGATCTTCAAGCACTCCAACCGGTCGGATACACGATTTGTTTCCCAACTCGATATTTGACCTTGGTGGTTTTAATGGGCCAAGCCCTAATAAGTAATATAAGGAGTAAGGCATGGCATTGACGGCAGCCCCAAGATCGATTAAGCACTTGTGAATTTGGGCTTCACCAATACCACAGATGACTGTGAAAGCCCCCGGGTCCTTATCCCTTTCTGGTTGTGACTCATGATCTGAAGTGAGGGATCTTTCCATTATCAGGCCATTCTGCCCATTCTTTGGCTCTGGATTTGTATGATCGTACCTTTTTAACTCCTGATCTTCGAGGTAAATACCTTGCTCTGACGCATAGATGTTAGTTGGGGAATCCCATTTGAGACCATCAGAGTCTAGATCGTTATTTTCATCCCAGCCAGATGCTGGTACGTCAAAGTGTGTAATCGGTGGTGGTGTCATGCTAACGGTGAATGCTTAGCGTCCATTGTCAGCATGCGTGACCCACGTTTTGCCATTAATGGGTCGGTCTTCCTTTTGATTCCAATCAGGACGGAGCCTACGGTTGAAGTGCTTGACCGTAGATTTGTAAGCTGCTGGCCCTCGTTGTTGTTTTTCCAGTAGAACTGCCGTTTGTGTTTCCTTGAGTTTTTCTATGGCTATTAGTTCTCAGAATGACTGGGCATGTGATTCATCTTCCCTCATCATACCAAGGAATTCTTCCTTATATACTTTTGTAGAGGATCGTGCTGCTTCTTCCAGTGCTACCTTCATGTTTTACTTCCTTATCATGCTAAAGTTCGCCTTTGGGTTTTGGATGGTTTGTGAAGGAAGTCTGCCTGGTTCATTAGTGAGCGCGGACATTGCGGTGGCGAGCTGGGCCATTTGTTTGGTCAAATCTGAAATTGCCCCATCCGTTTTTGCCTGGAATTGGTGTAACGAAGTACCTAATTGATTTACGCTTCTTGCGAGCTCCTTCATTGTGTCTTCAAGCGACTTGTTCGAGTTGGCTTGGTACTGATTTTGTCCCTTCTGTTGATACTGGCTTGTCGGGTATCGATTTGATCCTCTTTGCTGATATTGGCCTGCCGATGGCGCGTTCTGATTGTACTGCCGGTGGGGAGGTTGGTAGAATAACTGAGCTAATTGCGGTGCGACTTGTTGTGTCTCCCTTGGAGGGTGGTTGTCGTTCCACCAGTTCTGATTGGTCGCTTGATTATACTGTCGGTTTGGTCCGGCTCTGTCGTTGTTGTTGTTGTTGTATCCTTGGTATCCTACCACTGCATTCACTTCTTCTGGTTCCTCTACTATTAATGTCGGGCATGCGTCGGTTTTGTGATCCGTAGAACTACAAAACTCGCAAGGTTTTGCTTGAACTGCCTACCTTTGTAGGATCTGAACCATCATCTCTTTCATTTGTTTCATCTCCTCTGGCATGGAGTTTATCGGTGTTTCAGCTTTTGCCACATTCTTCGTTCGGGAAAATTCTTCCTGCCGAGTTGTCTCTTCTCTGAATCGGGCATTTTTAGCAATGTCGGTGATGAGATTCCTTATGCCACTCAGTGATAGATTCATCATGGATCCTCCAGCTGAGGCATCCAGAAGCATTTTGTCTAAGGGTCTTAATCCATCAATGAGGTACTCGATGATGAGTTTCTCGGGCAGTCTAAGGGTGCAGCAGCTTCTCTCCAGGCGATTGAACTTTTCTAGGTAATCGTACATGGTTTCATTGGGCCCCTGCTTGATGTCCTGCCGTTGCCTCCTTACTTGCATCGCTCTTCCTGCTGGGTAGTATTTGTCTAGAAATTTCTTCTGCATCTGAGCCCATGTTCTGATGCTTCCGGAAGGTAATGAAAGGAACCAGTCGTTCGCCGAGTCAATGAGGGAAAAGTAGAAAGCCTTCAACTTTAAGTTGTCTACATACACGCCATTGGGTTTTAGGTTTTGGCAAATGCCGTGTAAGCGTTGGAGATGAGTTGTCGCAGATTATCCGTGAGCTTCTGAGAACTTGGGCAAGTTGTGGACCACTAATGTGTTGATGGCGATGTTTTCTAGTTCGGGCCCCTCGTAAATGCACCACGGTTGATTTCTGAAATCCGGTGCCGACAGTTCTCCCATAGTAGGTTCGCGGAAGTTGTTGTCTCTATAGTATTCGTCAAACACGGGTTCTTGTCTTGGCATTTTGTCGATGTTTAGGGGGTGGTGGATATCTAGGGGGTTGTACTGGACCAGCTCCATTTCGGTCCTCGGGTGGATCTTGGTTTCTTCGAACGGCCTCCCTATTACGAGCTCTTTGGTTTCGCATGAGTTGCTCAGGATCATCGAGGATTGGAAATGGAGGCAGTGCCTCATTATTTCGATTGAACAGATTTGTCTCATCATCATCCGGATATTCATGGTGGCTTCCTTCACGAGACATGGTTGTGCAGAAGCGAGTTCGAGAATTTAAGAGAAAGAAAGAAAGAAAAGAAAAAGAACAGTTATCCGATTGTTACTTCTAATTCCCCGGTAACGGCGCCAATTTTGAACGGAGCCACCATACCGTCGTTAAGGTGCGATGTCTCTGTGCAAAAATAAATTTATAAGTCCGCTACTCGTACTCTACTATTGGGTAGTAAAGCGGTAAGTAGGGTCGAACCCAAGGGAATTAGTGGATAGTTGTTCTTTTGAAAAGGGAAAATTAAAAAAAGGCAGTTGGGGGTTGGTTGTGAGTTTAGTGCTGAAAGTAACGTGGGTTGGTTGTGATTTTAGTACTGAAAGTAAATAACTGAAAAATAAAGTGCTGGAACAGTCGAGTTCAATATCAACCGCAAACACACTTTTGGTTTGTCACACGCTGTGTCTCAAGCGTGTTGCGCGCCAAAGTTGTGATGGATTAATGTTGAACAAGTCTGTAGTGAAATTAAAGTGCAGAAAGTAAATACTGAAAGTAATTGCTTGAAGGACAAGACTTGCAGAAATTAAAGTGCTTGAAGGACAAGACTTGCAGAAATTAAAGTGCTTGAAGGACAAGACTTGCAGAAAGTAAATTGCTTGAAGGACAAGACTTGCAGAAAGTAAATTGCTTGAAGGACAAGACTTGCGGAAATTAAACGCTTGAAGGACAAGACTTGCAGAAATTAAAGTGCGGAAAGTAAGCAGTTGATAATGGTACTGAAAGTAAAGTGACAGGTGATATTTCAGTTAAAGGAAAGTATTCGGTTTTAGGGGCCTTGTATCATAATCTGTTTATCATTGACCTCTAATGACCATACTATGTGTGCAAAGATGTATCAAGGCTATTTCTAGCACATGACTTGCCACATCATTTAGAACACTTGTTCTATTTAGACTAATTCCTCCTTTCGAAGTATCTTAGCCTTATGTGCATCCATTTGATCTTCAGTTACGATCAACCAAATGGTGTTTAAAAGAGGTTGAACTCCTCAGATAAGCTTTTCTCGTTAAAGCCTCCACTTACCCGAGTATGTTCACGAACTCCACGGAAGAGCTTTGCTCGTTAGAGCCTCCACTCAACCTTGGAAGTTCTAACCTAATATGTGGCACATAGAACAAGTTTTGAACACAAAGTGGTATAAGAAAAAAGGTCTAAAACATTTTATGATACAAGTATACCACTTCAACCGAATGAAGGGTTTAGCTACGAATATCCATAGAGGTGGATATCATACCTAAGTGCTGGAAAGTAAAGGAAAACAAGAAATCAAGAACAAGGAAAGTAAAATAAAGGTTTTTTAGATCAAAGACAAGGAAAAGTAAAGGTTTTGAAAGTAAGAACTCAAGAACAACAAAAGTAAGGACAAGGAAATGAAAAGTGAGGCTCGGTTTTGGGACAAATGGCTCTCGGTTTTGGGTCAAGTAAGGCTCGGTTTTGGGATCAAAGGAGTCTCAGTTTTTGCAAGGGAAATGAAGAACAAACTCAAGAACATCAAGAACAAACTTGGAGCTTAGATTCAAGGTAAGTGTTTACAAGGATTGTGTAGTGAATTCTAGAGAGATTATACTAAGTAACATGGATTGTGTCTAGAGGATTTGTGACATTGAACAAAGGAAGGGAAGTGCGCTATTTATAGGCATGGAGGAGAAGAGGAGACTCAACACATGTCAAAGGATGAGGAGGGGAGCTCAAAGCCGCCGGCTAGGTGGCAGCATCTCCTCAAAGTCGCCGGTGGTGAGGTGGCTTCCAAAAGCCGCCGGCTAGGTGTCGATTCCACAAGCAAAGCCAGGCTTGGATGGGCAGATACGGACGCTAGCGTCCGGGCTTTCTCGGGCGCTGCCGGCTCTTTCTCGGTAGCGTTCTGCGGTACTCGGCACAGCCCGGACAAAAGCGTCCAGAGTTCTCAGATGCGGCCTAGGCCCGGTTCTGCGTTCTCGGACGCGTTCGACAATTCTCGGTACTGGGACCGAGCCCATTACTGTTCCTCTCGGTCCCGACTGGCTCTCTCGGTCCTGACTGGCTCTCTCGGTCCCGACTAGCTCTCTCGGTCCTGGTTGAACTCTCTTGGTCCTTCCTTGGCCTTATTTGTCTTGTAATCCATTTTTGGCTTTAAGAACTCCTTTTTAGCTTGTTTTCTCTCTAGACCTCAAAATACCCTGTAGATAAATAATGGAACTAACAAGCAAAAGTTAAATAGACAAAGAGTCTAATTTAATGGGTTTAACTGTTTTAATGAATCATATAAATATGGTCCATCACATGGTGAAGTATAATCCTGGAATTCTTTCTCTGATAAGTACAAACCTTTAATTTTTTGCATTTAATTTCTACTGCTTGTTTCACAACCAAACCAATTGTTAATCGAAATAGCTAAATAGGTCACTAGTTAACTAGTATTCAAACACCTATTTCTTGGATCGACCCTTGGCTTACCAAGGTTTATAAATTTTGTTTGACTGTAATTTGACCCCTAAAACTCATAATTTGACAACTATAAAGGGTTAAAAATACGCTTGTCAGAATCATATGCTAGTTTTGCAGGTGGAGATCGAGTGGTCTGAGCTGGCAGCATTTCAATTTGTTTCCCTCCTCGGAGTGTGATGACTTTCACCGATGCCATACGATTCAGATTTGGCTTAAAGGGGAGTTTCCCTAGTTCTCTACCGACTGAATTTGCTTATTGGGCTATCTGATTTTCCAACATCTTGTTCTGAATGGCCAACTGCTTGTTATGGATGGCGAGCTGCTCTATTGACTGAGCCTCCTATCCCGGTCGGCTGATGTCTTTCGCTTTTCGGATATGAAGCTTGCTAGCATGGCTTCTATATTTGACGTTGATCTTGAGTGCTGATCTCACCGTGGCTGATCTCGGTTGTTATAGCTCCATGAATTCTGATATTGCTGCTGCTGGGGCTGGTTGTTATACTGGTTCCTGGGCTGGTAGGGAGCATTGTCCTGCTGATGTCTGTAAGGGAAACCTAGTTCTACCTGATTCTATGGCTTATAAGAGAGGTTGGGATTATTCCGGTTTGGATTATCCCACTGGTTGATGCCCGATCCTTGGTTGTATTGCCCTACATAATTTGCATCCTCCTGGTTTCCGCCATTATTGTCTTGGCTCATCACCGGATAGCTATCTGCGAAATGAGAAGGTGAACCACATATCTGACAATAGACAGCCGCATTAGCAACAACAGACGCCTTCATAGAGGAGTCTGTCTTCAGATTTTTGACTTCAGCTGCAAGCATCTTCACCGTGTTGGTCAACTCAGCTATATCATTGGTGATATCAGCGAGGTAGAGATCTTGCACACCCTTCTTGTCCTTAGGATTACCTCGATCACTCGTCCAAAGGTGATAGTATTGAGCTGCCTTTTCAATGATATCATAGGTCTCTTCCAGCAGGACTCCATTGAGTCCTCCACCAGCTGCTTGATTTATCAAGGTGCGCATCCCCTGATCGATTCCCTGATAGAAGGTGTCTATAATCTGTCACAGCTCCAGGTTGTGATGGGGGCACAGTCTCATTAGCTCTTTGTACCTTTCTCAAGCCTCGTAGAGAGTCTCGCCATCCATAGATCGGAACGAGATGATCTTCTTCCTGAAATGTGTTGTCTTTGATGGTGGGAAGTATTGCTGTAGAAAGGCTTCGGCCTGTTTGCCCCAAGTAGTGAAAGTGCCCTCTACATGATGGTCGAGTCACCTACTAGCCTTATCAGAGAGTGAGAAAGGGAAAAGCCTTAGGTAGTAGGATTCAGGAGGAACACCATTAGTCTTTACTGTGTTGCACATATGGACAACCCGCTTTAGGTGCTGATGAGGGTCTTCATTCATCCTCTCAGAAAACTGGCTCCTCTGCACCATCTGAATAAGTCCGGTTTTGATTTCCCAGTTGTTGTTGTCTACACCAGGTGGGGCAATGGCAGACTGAAACCTAGAGACTCGTGGGGCAGTGTAGTCTCCAAGAGTCCTGCGCACTGGTTGCTGCATAGGACACTGCTGGCCATCCCCGACCAGCCCAAGTAATGCTGGGTTTTGATTCATTTGTAGTTCCCGAGCTTGTAACCTGCTCAAGAGAATGTCTTCTCTGTCCACCGAGGTGTCTGTTGATCCCCCAAGTCGCTTTGATTGTTTTCCCGCGCCTTCTACTTGCCCCTAGGTGTTTTCCTTGGCATGTACTAAGCAGTACCTGCAAAAAGCCAAGGGATGAGTGAATGTAGCAAGAAAAAGTAGTCAGAGATGGAGCAACGAAAAGAAGAGGGAATAGTCTAAACTACACACGTTAAATCTAATATCACACTAAGCGCTGTTCCCGGCAACGTCGCCATTTTGACAAGCTTATTTTTTAACCCTTTATAGTCGTCAAGTAATGAGTTTTAGGGGTCTAATTGCAGTCAAACCAAATTTATAAACCTTGGTAAGCCAAGGGTCGATCCAAGGAACAACGTGTGTAAGTATTAGCTAACAAGTGACCTATTTAGCGATTCCGATTAGCAAGAGGTTTTGGTGTGAACGAAAACACAGAAATTAAATGCACAAAATAAAAAGGTTTTGACTTGATTAGAGAAAGAATCTCAGAATCAAACTTCACCCGTGCCAACCCTACTAATCATGCAACGTAAATTCATCATGCTATCGAATATGGAAACAAACCAAAATAACACTAGACAAGCCGCCCATCCACGGATCATTGTCTAGATTAATCTCAATCGTTGACCGCCGTCCATCCACGGATTATCAACGATCTCAATTAGTTAAGCTTAGGGGTTTTCAGACAAAAGTCAACTTTCCTATTAATTCATGTACTACCAGCGTAGCTACCATAACCTAATATCAATTTCTTGCAATCCGATTAATACCTAGGACCCATCCATCTTTTGGTAATTAACCTAAATACGTTCTAGCATGTAAACATCCCATTCAATGTAAAACTTGCAAGAACAATAAAATTAAGCACGATGAAATTGAATATTCGAATAGCATTAATGAAAAACGTTTAATTGATCACATGAAGAGTTGGGTACATAGCACGGGATCCGTAGGATCCCATAATAAGAAGACTACTCACTACTCATGGTAAATTAACCAAAAGTAGTGTAAATAAAAACATTAAGGACGAGGAAACCGTAATGACGAGGGTGCTCGTTGAATCCTCGATCTCTCGCGATGAACTATGTCTTCTCTCCCAAGTTAGGGTTATTCTTCTCTCCAAGTAAGCACAGTCTAGTTCAGCCCCCAAACATTTTATTTATAGAAAACTAGGTTTCTAAATCTATTTTTGGGCTTGAATTATCAAATTTCGAAATGCTGATATCATCAAATGCATCGCTCACATCATCACCTCGTCGGCTGGCCACGCCTCGTGTGAACATTAGCGCCGCGCCTCGTGTTGACATTAGCGTTAACGCTAATGTCTACTCCAAACGCGGTAACCACTGAGCTAGTTTCTCCATTCTGCGCGCCAGTTTCGACTTCGACTCCTGATTTGACCTTCTAAACTACCCCGGCTGCTCTCGGTGTGAACTAGAGAGTTATAGGAAATTGAGTCAGCTACGCATCGGCATGTAGCTCGTATTTTTCTGATCAATGGTCGATTCCCAGCACTCCGTCGAACCTCTGAAGGTCTGATTTGCCTTTGTGGTGTTTTTATTCGAATCTTGGTCTTTGGCCATGGTTTCAACGGATAGCTGCTTTTAACCTGAAATGCTCGAGAAAAGACATCAAATAATGACAATTTTCTGGGAGAACGAGTGATATCCTTCATCGTATGGAGCAATTAACTAGTCAAAATATCGACTGATCAATAACATCAGACAATATGAGGCCGTGTAGTAGCTCACAAGAACCGGCGCTTGTGACCGTAGCAACATGGCCATTTGGAAGAGTAATAGAGAAAGGTTTAGGCAAACTATAAATGTCAAAGAGCAAGGATTCATCACAAGCAAAGTGATCAGTGGCGCCGCTGTCCACAATCCACATATTTGTTTTACTGAAACATTTATTTTTAGAACAAATACCTGTCATGTGATCTTCATGCCTATCATCAGTGCACTCTCCAGCTTTAAGCATTGCAAGGATTTTACTAACTTGAGCATCAGTAAATTGCATACCTCCTGAGTTAGATTCCAAAGACTGACCTTGAGACTTTCTATTGACATTATCACTCACCATTGCATTTGTAGCAACTCTGCCCCTTTGATTACCTGTGAAATTAGAGGAAGATTGCTTGCAGGTCCTTTATATAGCTTATGTCCCAAATTATATCCAAAAATCGTATAGCAAGTCTCCTTGTTATGACCACTCATCTTATAATGAGTACAAAACAACCACTGTTTGTAATTAACCACCCGCCATTGAATTCTTAACTTGTGATTTTCCAAAATCAATCTGATCAACAAACATGGCTGATGCCTCCACAACAGGTGCTCTAGTCAACTCATACTCAGCTTCATTACTAGACACCACATCATAGATCACATCTATGTGCGGCAACTCTGTCATTGCTAAATTATGTGTCCTAAATGAGAATGAATCTCATTCAGGCCAAATAAAAATTGTAAAGATCTATCCTCTAACCAAGGTTGTTAAAATCGAATTTTAATTCGTAAAATCGTACGATTTTATGATTTTAGATGTCTATTTCGTATTAAATCGCACCTGAAATCGTTTTTTGTTAAAATCGGAGGTGAAAACGATTTTAACCGAGTTAACTCGGCTTAAAATCGGCTACAATCGTACGGGTTTAAGTTTTCGTGGGCTTATTACTTATCAGGCCCAATAAAACAAATAAACAAAACCCTAATAATCCTATTAAAAATTCACGAACAAAATCTGCCTCTTACGTTCGATTTCTTCTCCTCGTCGACGCAAGCTGGACATCACATGTCAAAAGAGAAATTCAAATGCTTTGGAGTTTGGAGGCGCTGCGAAATTCATGTAAAGATTAGAAGAAGATTTGATTGTATTAGTCAAATGATGCCGAACAATACGACTTCAAGAAACGAATTGCAAGTGGCTGTTTCTAGTAATCGTATTCTGGATGCAATTTTGAAGGCAATTGAAGGTCCGCGTTAGCCGGCTAGTATTTTCCTTTAAGGGAGGTCTTTTCTCACGTGAAAGCTGGAACACACAATGAATGAAGAATGACACTGTGTATTAGTTTTTGAGTATGATATGGTATCAGTTTTGAAGGTAATACATGATGTGAATTGCATCAATCAACGAATATTATTTATTCTGATTGAGCTATGATTGATAGATGACAGTGAAATGTAAACCTTTAGGTTGGATTGTTGGGGATGGGGATGTCGCTTCAAAGGGATCTAAATTGAATTGCTGAAGTTGCTGATACATCGACCCCTGAGGGCTTAAGCAATGTGTTAACAGGTAAAGCTGCTGCATTTTGTGTAAACATCTAAAAGTTTTCTTGATCATATGTATCTAGAGCTATGGTACTTTGCGATCACATGTATGGTTAAGCAGCATGTCTTACTTCAGGAGTTATGGTGAAAGCTGCTTGAGAAAATCATTGAACTTACTGTCATATGCCTTCAAGGTGTTCCTTTGTATTGTTGCATACTTGCATTTGCTTCACATTTTGGTTTACTTTCATATGCATCAGATTTTGATCGTTGTTTTTGGGATTTTTTTGTTGCTGCATCAGATTTATATCTCTTATTAGAACTTAGACGATGGATGAAGACTGATGAGGAAAGAGAAGCAGCAGCTAGCCAAACCTTTGTTGAATTGAATGCTCTCTTATTAAAACCTTTGTTAAATTTTTTTTGAATATTAGGTAAACTCGGCGATTTTACGAGTCGAGTTTACGTTTCGATTCCACCTAGGCAAAACGAGTCAAAGTAAAAACTCGATTCTGACAACCTTTCCAACTTTTCTTTAAAATTCTCTCTGCAATCAGCGCAACTCCTAGAACCAATGCTAGGTCTCCTACTTCTCATTGCATCTAACTCCTCCCAGTAATTCATCAACTTCTCAAAATATGTAGCAATTTTCACATCAAATTACATATATCTTTCTTCAACGCAAATTTACGAGAGAGATTAGTGCCATCAAACCTGGCGTGAAGAGTCTGCCAAGCCGCGACTACATCTTCGGAATGGAGGATTTGTCCGACAATGTGCTTCGAAACAGAACTTATCAGCCATGACATCACTGTATCATTACATCAATGCCACCTCCCCAGCATTGGATCATCATCACCAGGTCGCGGTAGACGACCGAGAACGAAGTCAAGTTTCAGCTTAGAGGAAAGTGCGATTTCCATCGCTTTCTTCCACGGAATGAAATTTTTCCTTCCGAAAAGAACTTCGCTGACAAGAGATACATCAGTGTCCTCATTATGACCAATAAAATAAGGATCGTCAGCCGAATTTGTCTGTCCTGCTTCTTCCATATTCGAAGTAGCCGATGAGCCAGACTTTGCTCCCAAATTCGAAGTCGCCAATGAGCCAGACTCCGCCAATTGATTGACTACGCTAGATTACCGTGACGCTCGGATACCATGTAGAAGCATGAGCTTCACTAGAATTTGATCGGGTAATTTTAGATTTCAATCGAATAGAATTACATTGTCTATATTAGGGTTCTAGATATACCCAAGTACCTCTAAGTTCTATACATGTATTATGCAACCCTCGCATAATAAAAATTACAATAGACAAGTACCAAAAAATACGACTTGTTCTGTGGCCTGATGTATAGGAATCCATATGCTTTCATCACCAATACAAGAGCATTTGTTGGCTCTAAGCGTTGCTGACTTCTCATCGATAGGACCGAATATTGACTCGCTCAGAGATTATCAAGGTAACATTTTAGATTTCTGGACACATCATCAGGACTGTTTAATCTTTACCTAATAAAAATGCTGTGTTAATGGATTTGTGCAGCCTGATATTATTGCAACAGGAGTGAGTATCATCGCGGCCTACACTAATGCAGCCTCATCTTCCAATTATGCAAACGACACCCCGTCGAGTGAAGTTTAATTACTTATCCGGAACCTCTATTTTTTTTTTAAAAGAGAGACTTCTCCTTAATTTTATTAATGGGTTCAAAAAGCCTCAACCGTGGTTGATACGACTGTTGGAGTACCGATTACCCTGGAGTAGGCGTACGTCTGGAGGACGTATACTCCGGTGTGTTTTGATGGACAAACATCTTGTTGATGTGTTACTTGAGTGCGCAGGTTTAAGTACAGGTACTCTGGAAGTAATGGCTAGTTGAGTGTGTAGGGGATTGCACGGTACTCTGGAGGTAGTAGTACCTCGGTGTGAGGGCAAGAATATTTCCATAAATATCCTCGGTTGATCTTTGCTCCCAAGATCAGATTTAGCACAGATATGCTAGAAGATTTCCCAAGATCAGCTTTAGATACTTGTAACAGATTCGGAATTGGTCTAGATATGGGAATATTGCGTGAGAGATTTTAGGAAACAATATCTCAACCGCATATCCAATTAGATCGGTATGGGACGATCTAATTGGAAGGAAGATGAAGGGATGGACGAATCAGCTAGGAGATCTTGGCCTGACTTGTGGATTGATCAGTCGATATTTTGACTGATTATTCGCTACATTCGATGAAGGATAACACTCGTTCTCCGAGCAAATTGTCCCTATTTGATGTCTTTCTCTAGTGTTTCAGGTTAAATTGACATATCTTCGCTCCTTGAGCTTAAGATATCGAAAGAACGAAAGAGATCAACAAAAATGGCAGAAAACGAGCTTTGCACCAGCCAAGTGTCGTGACCCCCGTGACGTCTCATTAGAGTCACGGTAGTCACGGTATGTTTTTACATCAGAAGGAAATGGCAATTCAAGCAACTACCGTGACTGCCGTGACCCACACCAAATATCACGATAGTCACGGTATGTTTTCAGCCCAGTGCAGATCGGCCCCGACCGCGACTGCCGTGACCCCAACTAATGGTCACGGTAGTCATGGCACCTCCGGAGTGAAATTATGCTGTTATTTCCAAAAATCGATTTAGGGCTTTCTGGCCTTTTTGGACGGTCTATAAAAGGAAAACACGACCAGATTAGACTGTGTGCTATTTTGGAGAAAGAAACAAACCCTAACTTGGGAGATGACGAAGATTTTCATCGTGAGGAATTCGACGAGCCACCGCGTCTTTACGGTTATTCGTTCCTTATTTCCCTATACACTGTTTTTAGTTAACTACCATGAATAGTGAGTAGTCTTCTCAATTCCGGGATCCTACGGATCCCGTGCTATGTAACCCTAACTCTCATGTGATCAATTGAAGTTTATTATTTATGCGATTCGATTATTCAATTTCAATGTGTGCTTAATACTATCGTTCTATGCATGTATTTACATCAAAGGGTATGTTTGCATTGATAGAACGTATTTAGGTTATATGCCGAAAGGTGGATGGGCCCTAGGGATTAACCGGATTGCATGAAATTGATGTTAGGTCATGTTTACATTAACTAATAGGAAAATCTTTAGTTTAATAAATCGAAATCGTTGATAATCCGTGGATGGGCGGCGTTCAACGATTGAGATAAATCTAGACAATGATCTGTGGATGGGCGGCTTGTCTAGTGTTATTTCGGTTATATTCCATATTCGATAGCATGAATAATTAACGTAACATGATTGCATGATTAGTGGGGTTAGCACGGGTGAAGTATGGATTCTGTGATTCTTTCTCTGATTTAAACACAACCATTTATTTTCTGCAATTTATTTTCTGTTATTTAATTTCTACAATTTTTGTGACAACAAAACTGTTTTACACTTGTTAATTCGGAATAGCTAAATAGGTCACACCGTTTGCTAGTATTCACTCGCATTGCTCCTAGGATCGACCCTTGGCTTACCAAGGTTTATAAATTTTGTTTGACTGCAATTGAACCCCTAAAACTCATTACTTTGACAACTATAAAGGGTTAAAAATACGCTTGTCATGGATCAAGATGAGGGATTTTTTTAGCAAGAAAATCTAGGGCTACCCAGTATAGATACCCCTATATAAATGATGCTACAACTGCCTTTCAAAGTGCGGTTTTCGACATTGGGGATCCTTAGCTGCGTGCTCACAGAAGTAGCATGGATCGGAGATCGTGTTCTAGGAAGTTTTGAATTCGGCATTCAACGGTGAGCCTCGGAGGGAGCAGTACTACGATCTGAGCCAGAAGTGAAGTATCCACTTGTTGTGCGGGGACAACGAAGATAGATCATGAACTAAGGTGCGTCTGAAAGTATGGTGGTACACCACTAAGTGTGGTTGGGTGAGTGATCTATGCAATTGTAACCGAGAATACTATAATACAAGGGATTACTTCGAAATCTTTCTAGGAAACTAGAAGGTAGTGGTTTTTCTTAGGTACTGATTCTTGTATCTAGGTTTCAACTATATATTGTCGTGCTTCGTCTTTACTTTTACGCTTTGGTTTATTTCTGATGCATGCATACTTAACGTGTATCGATACTTGACTAGTATAGCTAACTAACGATCCTAACAAAGAGTGTAACCTCTAAGAATACCAGCCCTCAACCGCCGATCAAAGGATTTATAAACATCCTCCAATCTACAAACGTCGAACAGGGAGGCTGACAGATCGCTCGTCGTCAAAGCAATTTGTGCAAATAAATTTATAATAGTCCGCTACTCGCAACTATACTACTGGGTAGTACTTGGTAAGTAGGGGTCGAACCCAAGGAAATCAGTGGGATAGTCGTTCTTTGAGGGGGTTTATCCAGCGAGAGAGCGTGTTTTAGGTTGGTTGGTTGGTTTTAAAGCTACCAGCTAATTGATTGGTTGGTTGGTTGGTTTTAGGACTGGAAAATAAATTACAATTTTACAATTAAATGAAAGCATTCGGTTTTAGGGGCCTTGTATTATATCCTGTTTATCATTGACTTTTAGTGACTCTACTAAGTATTCAAACGGTGTATCAAGGCCATTCCAAGCACTCGATTTGCGTACACTGTCTAGCCTATTCCAAGGACGTAGAGCACTTATTCTATTTAGACTAATACTCCATTCCCGGTTATATTAGCCTATGTGCATCCATTTGATCAATCATTTTCGATCAACCAAATGGTGTTTAAGATGAGTCAAACTTCTCAGATAAGCTTTGCCATTCGAAGCATCCACTTATCCGTACAAGTTTACGAACCCCGCAGTAGAGTTTTGCCATTCCAAGCATCCACTCTACCTTGGACGTTCTAACCGAATATATGGCACATAGAATAAGTTTTGAATACTAAGGAGAGACGCTAAGTTAATAGTCTAAAACATTTTATAATACAAGTCCACCCCTTCTACCGAATGAGGTGTTTAGCTACTATTCATCGCGCTAAACATTATAACTAAGGAAATAAAACAGTTGAATAAATACTAAAAATAATACTTACAACCGTTGAAGCGCCAAGGGAGCAATCCTTTATTTCCAAAGCCAAACTTACAATTACAAAACTTAGAGAGAGAAGTGAATATTGATTTTGGATTGTTGATACAAATGAGGGGAGGAGCTCCTCCTTATATAGCCATGGGAGGAGGAGGAGATGGCCACAAGTGTCCCATGGTGATTGGAGGAGAAAATGGATGGAGGAGATGGCCAACACATGGAGGAAGGAGAGGAGGAGCAAGGAGGAGCCGCCACATGTGGAGGAGCAAAAGCCGCCGGTCATGGTGGAGGAAAGCCGTCGGTAGCCGGTGGTGGAGGAGGAGGAGGGGTGGCTTTGGCCACCTCTTCTTCAAGTGGCCGGTCACTTTGCCCATGTGTGAGTTTTGTACAGTTTTGTGCAGTCTTTTCACAAAACTGTCAGTGTGTTTCTTCCCTGGGCTGTCTTGATTCCTCTCCTGATTCTTCTGATTAATTTGTTATGAGTGATTCAACGTCAGGATCCTTGATATTTCTTCAGTCGGCATATGATCTTGACCTTGGATTGACTCGTAACATCTTTTCTGCTTTAAAAGCTCCTCTTTAGTGTGTATTCTCTCTAAGCTCTGAATTACCCTACAAAAATATATCTGAACTAACAAGCAAAAGTTAAATAGACAAAATGTCTAATTAAGGGGGTTTAACTGTGTTTATGATTCGTATAATTTTGGTCCATCAGATCACCCCACACTTTTAGTTGTTCGTCCCGAATAATACTATTCAAGGGCTGTACTCTAAGTTGGCTTTGAAATATGAAAATTAGACTGTGGTACTTGATCTATCCTAATTCATGCATTACTACTTATTACCAAATTAAACTGCGTAAATAAATAGAAGAAACTTAATACTTGTACCTTCGTGCTAAGATGCAAATTATATTGGATGTCTCGGGAGATCGCCCTGTTTAGGCTCCTGGACTGCAATCTCGGGTTCGTCTCGCACTATATGGTTTTCTGGTAGCTTTCTCTAGCACGTGATTCGGTTCGGGTTTCACTGAGTTGAGCCTTTTTGATTTGTTTCTTTTTTGGCGAGGGACTGCTTTTGTAGTGAATTGGCCTTTGGCCTTTGATTTGACTCTTTGAGTACTTCACTTTTTGTTTGGTTAAAACCTTCACAATTTTGGGCCTTTGGCCTCTTGATTTGCTTCTTCGAGCTTTTCGCCTTTTTGTGGCTTTGCAAGTCCATTTTCTCAAGCCTTTTTGGGAGGTCCAATCATCGCCCGCAAGCCTATGGAAATACCTCCCCGCTCCTCTCGTTTTTTCCGTTTCGCGCGGGTCAAGGTGAAGGTCGCTCATCTATTTTCTCGGCTACTTTGACTGTCGTTTCGCACGGGTCAAGATGAGGGTCGCTCATCTATTTTCTCGACTACTTAGACCGGAGATAGGACGGTCTGATTCCCGTCCTCGCCTTTTGCATAAACACTGCATGGCGGAGATGACTTCAATCTTCACTGAAACCCGAAGTGCAGCCTCCACTGACTTCGAAAACCATATAGTTTAATCTGATCATTCGATTGCTTGCCAAGCCTCTCTAGGGCAGTTTATATCAACTCCACATCCCTAGTTATCTTAGCACAAAGGACAAATGAAAAGTTACATTCTAAGTTTTTAAACCGTTTGAATTTTCACAAGGTTAATGCATGAATTATGATCTATCTTTTTCACATTCTTAAGTTCATATTTTCAAAAAGATACTATTAAAAAAAGAAAAACAGCTGCATGTTATTTATGTACACAGGTGGTTCTCACCCCCCACTTTTGAACGAAGGCGTGCCTTAGTTCAAAAGTCATGCAAGCTTAAAACTAAATTACTGAATTTAAATGACAGAAATTAAAGTGCGGAAAAGTAAGATAGTGTCGGGTTACCTCCCGACCAGTGCACTTGTTTAACGTCGTTGGCTCGACAGTACCTCGTTGTGGATTACTGGTTTGGGTCCCATGGGTGGCTCAAGTCAAACTTCGCCACCGTTCCTGTGTTGCTTCTTGCTTTGACTCTTCCTGACGTCTTGCCGGACGTTGTACTCGGGTCAGGACTCCTTTGTTTCGGGATCTTTTCCTTCCAATACCCCGGAGGGGGTGAGGGACCTTTCACTATTAGCCTTTTGAAGTTTTTGTATTTGGGACTGCCTAGTCCAGTTGCGGCGTAACAGTGCTCCATCGGGGAGTCATTCTGCATAGGTCCTTTTCCCATCCTCCTTTGAGCTTCTTCATTGATCGCATAGTTCACTGCGACTTGCTCATTGATTAAGGGGAAAAGTCGGGAAGGCCTCATGAGGCTTGGTTCTGCCTCGTTATGTTGGTTCGTGAGGAACTGATCGTAGATAGTCTCAGCTGCTTGGGTAATGATAGTCGGGTATGAATTGGGCAGTTCGTCAGTGGTGTTCTGGACTCCTACTTCGTTGCTTCCGGTGCTTTCCATGTCTGATTCTTCAGACGGTTCAGGAGTCTCTTCTGACGGCTCGGTGGTTTCTTCTTTGTCTGCCTCAGGGTCAGCTTCTTCTATCTACATTTCCTCGTCAGTCTGGGGTACTCGTCTTGTGGCAGCGGCTAGGCCAGTTATAAGGTTCCACATGTCTGCAATGGTGAGGTTTGCGGCAGACCTTCTCATAGCTTCGTTAACTCTTCCCAGCTCTTCGGACCTCATCCCACGACGAAATTTTTGGAGAAGAACTTTCTTCGTAAATCCATGGTGCGGGCAGCTTGAGACGATGACATCGTAGTTCATGTAGTATTCGTCCAAAGTCTCATCCCGGGATTGATGAAGGCACATGATCTTCTCATGGGTTTCTTGGCGTAAAGATGGTGGGGAGAATTCCTTCAGGAATGGAACGCAGAGATCTACGTAACGTTCTGCACTGCTAGCGGTGGATGTGTAATACCATATCGTGGCGAAGTCGGTTAGAGAGAATTTGAAGCATTTCAGCTTAAATTCCTCTAATACTTCGTTCTCAGGTTTGATGTGGTGGCAGACGTGGTGGAAGTTTCGGCAGTGCTGTACTGGGTCTTCTCCCTCCGTTCCTCCGAACAGGGGCAAATATCGCGTTGTCCATGCATGCGTAATGGGTAGTGACATAGGGAAATAAAAAAAAGGGGAAGGGAAAGAACAACTATGCGACGACTGATTCCCCGGCAACGGCGCCAATTTGACAGATCGCTCGTCGTCAAAGCAATTTGTGCAAATAAATTTATAATAGTCCGCTACTCGCAACTATACTACTGGGTAGTACTTGGTAAGTAGGGGTCGAACCCAAGGGAATCAGTGGGATAGTCGTTCTTTAAGGGGGTTTATCCAGCGAGAGAGCGTGTTTTAGGTTGGTTGGTTGGTTTTAAAGCTACCAGCTAATTGATTGGTTGGTTGGTTGGTTTTAGGACTGGAAAATAAATTACAATTTTACAATTAAAGGAAAGCATTCGGTTTCAGGGGCCTTGTATTATATCCTGTTTATCATTGACTTTTAGTGACTCTACTAAGTATTCAAACGGTGTATCAAGGCCATTCCAAGCACTCGATTTGCGTACACTGTCTAGCCTATTCCAAGGACGTAGAGCACTTATTCTATTTAGACTAATACTCCATTCCCGGTTATATTAGCCTATGTGCATCCATTTGATCAATCATTCCCGATCAACCAAATGGTGTTTAAGATGAGTCAAACTTCTCAGATAAGCTTTGTCATTCCAAGCATCCACTTATCCGTACAAGTTTACGAACCCCGCTGTAGAGTTTTGCCATTCCAAGCATCCACTCTACCTTGGACGTTCTAACCGAATATATGGCACATAGAATAAGTTTTGAATACTAAGGAGAGACGCTAAGTTAATAGTCTAAAACATTTTATAATACAAGTCCACCCCTTCTACCGAATGAGGTGTTTAGCTACTATTCATCGCGCTAAACATTATAACTAAGGAAATAAAATAGTTGAATAAATACTAAAAATAATACTTACAACCGTTGAAGCGCCAAGGGAGCAATCCTTTATTTCCAAAGCCAAACTTACAATTACAAAACTTAGAGAGAGAAGTGAATATTGATTTTGGATTGTTGATACAAATGAGGGGAGGAGCTCCTCCTTATATAGCCATGGGAGGAGGAGGAGATGGCCACAAGTGTCCCATGGTGATTGGAGGAGAAAATGGATGGAGGAGATGGTCAACACATGGAGGAAGGAGAGGAGGAGCAAGGAGGAGCCGCCACATGTGGAGGAGCAAAAGCCGCCGGTCATGGTGGAGGAAAGCCGCCGGTAGCCGGTGGTGGAGGAGGAGGAGGAGGGGTGGCTTTGGCCACCTCTTCTTCAAGTGGCCGGTCACTTTGCCCATGTGTGAGTTTTGTACAGTTTTGTGCAGTCTTTTCACAAAACTGTCAGTGTGTTTCTTCCCCGGGCTATCTTGATTCCTCTCCTGATTCTTCTGATTAATTTGTTATGAGTGATTCAACGTCAGGATCCTTGATATTTCTTCAGTCGGCATATGATCTTGACCTTGGATTGACTCGTAACATCTTTTCTGCTTTAAAAGCTCCTCTTTAGTGTGTATTCTCTCTAACAAGCAAAAGTCAAATAGACAAAATGTCTAATTAAGGGGGTTTAACTGTGTTTATGATTCGTATAATTTTGGTCCATCAGAGGCTCAACACAAAGCAAGCTTGAAATCTTTCTATAGTAGTTAAGATGTTGTTCTGGTCGGGTGCAGAACAAATACTAGAACAACTTATGCGAATATAAATTCAGTGCGAAAAGTAAACGACACGCAAAGATGTTACCCTGTTCGGTGTTAACAAGCTGGGTATGATGAGGATGACATTGTGTTCGGCGTTAACGGCATTAATGAGCTGGGTGAGTGATCTATGCAATTGTAACCGAGAACACTATAATACAAGGGATTACTTTGAAATCTTTCTAGGAAACTAGAAGGTAATGGTTTTTCTTAGGTACTGATTCCTGTATCTAGGTTTCCACTATATATTGTCGTGCCACGTATTTACTTTTACGCTTCGGTTTATTTCTGATGCATACCTACTTAACGCATATCGATACTTGACTAGTATTGCTAACTAACGATCCTAACAAAGAGTGTAACCTCTAAGAATACCAGCCCTCAAGCGCCGATCGAAAGATTTATAAACATCCTCCAACCTATAAATGCCGAACAGGGAGGCTCAACACAAAGCAAGCTTGAAATCTTCCCATAGTAGTTGAGATTTTGTTCTGGTCGGGTGTAGAACAAATACTAGAACAACTTATGCGAAAATAAATTCAGTGCAAAAAGTAAACGACGCGCAGAGATGTTACCCAGTTCGGCGTTAATGATGTTTCACGAAAAGCGTCTTGTCTACTCCCCCTCGCACATAGCCATGGTTGATTAAGAATTCAGTAAGCCGCTCGTACCATGCTCTGGACGCTTGTTTGATACCATAAAGAGCTTTCTTCAGACGATAATACACATGGTTAGGATGATGAGGATCTTCAATCCCTTCGGTTGAGCGACATACACTTCTTCATTCAGCAGCCCATTCAGAAAAGCACTCTTGACATCCATCTGGAATAACTTGAACTTCAGATGACAAGCAAGGGCCAATAGTAGTCGTATGGCTTATAGACGAGCAACCGGGGCAAAAGTCTCATCAAAATCAACTCCTTCAATCTGAGTATAGCCTTGAGCAACAAGTCTCGCCTTGTTTCTAGTGATGTTCCCTTGTTCGTCAGATTTGTTCTTGAAGATCCATTTTGTACCAATGACATTCACATCATCAGGTCGTGGAACAAGATCCCAAACATCGTTTCACTGAAATTCACCAAGCTCTTCTTGCATAGCCACTACCCAGTATTCATCATTGATTGCCTCCTTGATGTTATTAGGTTCTATAGTGGACAGAAAGCACGTAAAACCACCCAATTCTCGAAAGTTAACTTGTTTACCTCGAGTTTTCTTACCGTCAGTCGGTTCACTGATCACCTCAGAAATGGGATGATTTTTCTCAATAGTTCTCGAAAGTTGGAGAACCCGAGAAGGAGCAGGAGTCTCTGCGTCAGTTTCCTCGTCCGTCTCAACATTGTCTTTAGCAAGATGATCTGAATCCTTATCCGAGCCAACTTCTTTGTTTATAGCTAGAGTAGTATCTTGTTTCGGGTGAGTTGTGACATCATCATCTTCTGATGTACTTGTCTCACACATGTCTGGCACAACATCTTTGACTACAACATTGATAGATTCCATAATGACTCATGTGCGTTTGTTGTAGACTCAGTAAGCACGACTGTCATTAGAGTACCCCAGAAAGACTCCTTCATCACTTTTTGGATCATGTTTTTGAAGATACTCTCGGTCTCTGAGGATGTAGCATTGGCTTCCAAAGATATGGAAGTACTTTACCGTAGGCTTTTTACCTTTCCACAACTCGTAGCATGTCTTCTCTGTGCCGGATTGAATCATCACTCTGTTGATGACATAGCATGCTGTGTTCATGGCTTCCGCCCAAAACTTTAGAGGCACCTTCTTCGCATGAAGCATTACTCGGGCCATCTCCTGAATGGTGTGATTCTTTCTCTCGACAACTCCATTCTGTTGGGGGTGATGGGAGACGCGAATTGTTGAGTAATCCCTCTTTTTTAGCAGAAATCAGCAAGAACTGCATTCTCAAACTCCTTTCCATGATCACTTCGAACTCTCACAATGTGCTCGTCTTTATCTTCTCTTTCTCTCTCCAGCCGAGTGCATAATTGAACAAATGCCTGAACAACATCTGATTTTTCTCGCAAGAAACTGGACCAGGTGAATCGTGAGAAGTCATCAACACAAACAAGTGCGTACCTCTTGCCAGAATAGCTTTCCACTTGCATAGGCCCCATCAGATCGATGTGCAGCAGCTCCAGGGGTCTTCTCGTGTTGATCTGAGTGGTGCTTTTGTGTGGGACTTTAATCTTCTTTCCAATCTGACAATCTCTGCAAACAATGCTCAACTCACCATGAACTTTAGGAATTCCACGTACAAGACCATCAAAGGCAATTTTCTATAGTGTTCTTAGATTCACATTACCCATTCACTGATGCCATACGTTCATCTCCTCTGTTTTGCTCAACAAGCAAGTTGTTTCAGCATTGGGTCGACCAAGGTTCAGTAGGTAGCAGTTGTTTGACGACCTTCTTCTAGTGAGAACTGGTTCATCATTCTTATTCAACACAACACATTCATCCTGTGTGAATTGAACGTGATGCTCTCCATCGCATAACTGACTTATGCTGATCAGATTAGCCTGCAATCCTTTAACAAGCAAGATTTGTTTCAATCTGGGCAGGCCTTGAACATTTAGAGTTCCCTTTCCAATTACTCTGCCTTCTACTCCATCACCAAACGTCACATTTGAATTCCCTTTGAATTCCTGTATATTGGACAAAAACTTAGAGTTGCCAGTCATGTGTCTAGAACATCCAGTGTCAAAGTACCATCTTTCCTTCTTCAGATGACTAGTGGAGCTGAAGGCAACATAACATACCTTACTTCTTTGCTTAACTCTCCAAACTTGCTACACTCGAGGTTTCGGTACTTGCTTTATCTTTCTAAGAGACATGTGGAATTCATGACACCTTGACTTTATGTGTCCCACACGGTTGCAGTAGAAGCATCTCCGTCTGTCATGCTGTCTTGTGGGGAACTAGTTTGCTTTTCTTCGTGGGTGATGTTCAGCTGGAACAACGAGCGGTCGTGGCTCAACTTTTACAAACGTCATCTTTCTGGAGCCAGAAACGCCAGTGAATCCAAGACATTTGTGACCGCCCCCTATTCTTTGAGCTCCTAGTATAGAATCAAGATCTTTTGTTCTAGAATTGTGCATTTTGACAAAAATTTTCAAGTTGTTCAGCTCCTCTACTGTCTCCTCAAGAACAAGTTTGTCTGTTTCAATCTCACATTTCAAGGCATCCACAATATTAAGAAGATTTACCTCTCTTCGTTTCAGAGCATCATTCTCTTGCTTTTTGTCGTCTATGATTTCTGGATGATTCTCCTGTCTCTTCTCACTTTGAATCTTCAGGGATGAGATAACTGCCAGCAATTCCACCTTCTGTGAAATAAGCTCAGCTCATTCACCTTTTGCTTCAATTAATTGAGCTTTAAGATCAGTGATTGTCTGTTGATGTTCCAGCTTTTGAGCAACTAGGACATCAACTTCTTCCCAGGGGTTCTCTTTTTCTGCTTTAAGATCTACCAGAGAGTTCTGATGTTTTTTGTTTTGCTCGACTTCCACCAACCACTGTTGATATAGTTCCTTTTAATTGTTGGCAATTTCCTCATCAGTAATTTCTTCATCGTCACTGCAGCTTGAATACAGAGTGTGATCCCCTGACGATGACTTTATCTTCGCTCCTTTACTTCGTTCTCCTTCCACGTCGATACAGCTAGTAGGCGCAACAAAATTATTGGTCTCTCCTTCCTGATCAGATTCACTGTCACTCCAGTTGACAGCATAGGCATTCTTTTTCTTCTATGTGTTAATACTCTCTGCCCGAATATGTCCGAAACCTTCACATTCTCTGCATTGTATCCCTTTACCTTTGTTGTCGGGTTTGAAGTCTTCAGCTCTATTTTTCTTTTAGTCTTTTTCATCCTTCTGGAACTTGGATCTAGATGACTGACCTGGATCAATCCCTTTATTGTATTGCCTTCTCATAAACTTTTTGAAATTCCTTGACAGCAATGCGAATTGTTGTTCAGACATCTCTCCTGCCTTGTCTGAAACAACTGAGACTTCAGATTTCAGACCTACGCTATTAACTTTCATAAGTTGATCTTCTTCAATTCATCTCCATCTCATGAGTCTGAAGAGATCCCATCAGTTCATCTAGTCTCATGGTCTTCACATCATGTGCTTCCTTGACAGCGAGAGTCTTCATTGCATATCGCTTTGGTAGTGACCTTAACACCTTTCTGACCAGCGTCTCCTCGGTCATGGGTTCTACAAGTGCAAAGGATTCATTAGAGATATCGAGAACCCATGTGTTGAAGTCAGCTATGGTCTCATCATCCTGTATTTTTCGATTTTTGAATTTTGACGAGACCATCTCCATCCTAAATATTTTGACCTTGGTCGTACCTTTGTGAGTAGTTTGCAGAATGTCCCATGCCTTCTTCGCAATCTCATAGGTTGAAATCATCTTGAACTTTCCATCAACTCCTGAGAATATGGCATTCATCGCTTTGGAGTTTGCGGCTTCAGCATTCTTGTGTGTCTCGGTCCACTTGTCTTTAGAAAGAAGACTAACTTTTCCAGCTTCGGTGATCACTGGATGTGTCCACCCGTTTTCAACAGCTTCCCAGATTAATTCATCATGTGACTTTAGGAAGGCCTTCATTCGCACTCTCCAACATCCATACTTGTTTCCTTCCAGCGGCGGAGGTCTTGTGATATTCTACCCTTCTCTTAAATCCATCTTCAACAACTTCTGGATCTCACTCTAAGTATTGAGTGTTTGCTCTGATACCAATTGAAATCTTCCCGTAGTAGTTGAGATGTTGTTCTGGTCGGGTGCAGAACAAATACTAGAACAACTTATGCGAAAATAAATTCAGTGCGGAAAGTAAACGACACGCAAAGATGTTACCCAGTTCGGCGTTAACGAGCCTACGTCTGGGGGGCTATCTCCTTAACCCGGTGGATAGCAATTCACTAATAATGAGTATTGCGAGTACTGGGTTTTATGTTTACAGAATCCCTCTTAAACAACCTGAGTCTCGGACACTCTAGCAATTGCTAACTAGGTCTCCCCCTAGCTATGAGCCTCGCCTCCTATTCCACCAATATGATCCTCCGTGAGATTCAGCGCCTTCTCCCGAATGCGCAGTTAGAACACCAGTGCGTGTAGCTTTAATGTTGTTCTACGATCAGTCTACCGAACACTAGAACAGATTGAATCCGAGCGCCGTGAGTAATCAGTGACGATTAGTTCACCGGCCGTTTGCCTCCTCCTCCCTTCGTGAGTATGAGCGTGAATTGTTTCTCCGTAAGTGCTGACTAATACCGAAGCATTAGCGTTACTTATATAGTGCGGTAGAAACTCTAAAACAACTAGGAAACCGCCTATATCATTAGGAGATCTTCCTAATAACTTGCGCATATCTCTTGTAGATAATCCTTCGATATATCTTCAATCTCGTACAGGAAACCTTTGATTATCTTCATGGTTAAGTTAACTTCAAGCGCAAGTCTTCCCTAATTTCTCAACCGACTTCTTGATATCTTCGATATGCATCTTAGCACCGACTTGCCAAATCCGTTTAAAGGAACAATCTGTTGCGTCTAAGTTGTGCTACGTCGGTTGAACAAGTTGGCATAATCTGAATTAGAAAACTTCCATCTTCTGTCCTTCCATATGCAACCGCCTTGATCTCCAACTGTCGACAGTGTTTCCTAATCTGAATTAGGAAACAGTCCGTCTGCTTCACCTTATTCCAGGACAGTTGTTTCTGCAGTCTTGAACAACAGCTTGAACAACTACACTTAAGTTTTTCCAAACTACATACCATAAAACTAACAAAGCTCAACCTTTTCCTGGGTGTAACTAGGGAAAAAAATATGGCAAGGACGCATGCAGCTAAAAGAAACCAAAAGACCTCAGCATTAGAAAGCAAACTCATGGAGGACGAAAGCTGTGATTCAACCTGTGACGACACCAGATAGGGAGACGCATATAATCACCAAGCAAGGGACGCCTAACACACGCAAGCAAGGCAGACAAACTAGTATAGCAAAGCAAAGTTGAGGCTTTCAGTAATGAAAGACTGATGTCAGGACCATTGAGCTCTGGCAGAAGATATTCAATGTGTGACTCTCCTACAGCGTCTTTGGCCTCCCTCCCGTGGGTGAAATCATCCCAGTGTCCAGCAAAACCTTCATGACAAAGTGACGCTCTCTCATTTTTAGAGCATTGAATGAGGGAGGTTGTGAGCCCCATGTCATTCAGTAAGTTCAGAGCGCAAGTAACTCCAGCATATATATTATCCTCATCAAAACCAATCAGAGCTGCAATCTTTAGGCAACCTCTATTATCTCTAACCACAAGGCCACAAAACAATTATCCGGAACCTCTATGGCAATCCTCCATTTCTCTGGTATTACCAGTCTATTTAGTCCTTTTATATTTATTATTTGTGTACAAATTTTGTCCAACTTGTCAATTTTGCTTCTTTGAACTTGAGCTTTTCAAATCCAGTATTCGTAACACTTTGTCACTCGCATTCTCAACCTCCTACTACATACATCCTCTCCAAGGACGGGCCCTGGATTTAAGACAAGGGTGGCAAACGAAAATAGATTACACCTTCAAAATGTAATATTGTTTCACAAAATTATATTATGCTAAAATGACAAACATCTTGTTTACACTAAATTTCGATTTCATCTTCTATCTTATTGAGAATAGCACTTTTTATTATATTCATTCTTGTATAAGAGCGCTTGGTAGTAGCAGTAAAATCTTGAAGAGTCATACGAAGAAATATCAGCTTACTGTTAGGACCATGGCTCATCCATCATCCGATACTCACTGGTTTCGCCCTCCCATGAGCTCACCAGGAAAGCGGAAAAAGCTTTCGACTAGTGTGGTGTCCATAATGCGTTCTCCGGGGTAGGTTGGGTAAGCAATTGTAACACGTAATTTTGAATGTTTACTATCCCCACCATCCACATTTAGTCTAACCAATGAGTATATTGTCCGGGCTCTAGTATCACACCCAAGAATTCTCGCATCTATCTAGCTAGGCCTTAATCATCGTTCTTGGGGTCCTATCATTACCCCGCCCTCGAAGATCGACCTTGGCCTCAAGGTCGAGAGTTGGGCTTCGTTGCTTGCGGCCTTCAGTGTGTTGTATTTGACGACGTTCCATATCATCGTCTTAGGTCTCCTTTAGGATTAATGATGTCCCATACCACCACCACCTAGAGGCTCTTTTTAAGTTCCGTTAGGAAGTTGGGTTTCTTAACGTGCTCAGGTAAGACGTCACATACCATCATTACCTTCACTTTTCCATGAGTAAGGCATCCCATAATGCCCCAGACTAAAGGCTGCTTTGGCGCGCCGATGTTCTATTGCACTGCACTGAATTAGGTCTTTTAATAACATCACTAGATTGGATGTTGCGCCCTTGGTAACCCCATCGGTTCTAGGCAATAGCAAACTTGAAGGAATCGTTATCGTCGACATACTCTAGGTGCCCACTCCAAACGGCTTCACACTTGCCATGTTGACTATTAGGTGGCCCTTTCCCACGCATAAGCGGCTTCACACTGACCAAGATGACTGTCAGGTAGCCCTTTCCCGGGTTGCCTCTTCCTAGGTAGCCACTTCTAAGAGCGTCCACGATGGCCTACTCGGAGCGGCTTCATACTGGCCTCTTCTTGGGCAATCAGATAGCCCTTTCTCAGGTCGCCCCTTTCGTGTTGGCTCTGATACCATTTGTTAGGACCCTGGCTCATCCATCATCCGATACTCACTGGTTCCGCCCTTCCATGGACTCATCAGGAAAGCGGGAACAGCTCCCGACTAGTGTGGTGTCCAGAATGTGTTCCCCGGGGTAGGTTGGGTAAGTACCTGTGACACGTACTTTGAATGTTTACTGCCCCGCCACCCACATTTAGTCCAACCAATGAATATATTGTCCAGATTATCGTGTCACACTCAATAGTTCATGTATCTATCTGATAAGGTATTGTTCATCGTTCTTGGGGTCCTATCACTCACACAATAAAAGAAACATATTTGATCTATCTTTTGGGTTTCGTACAAAGTTAAACAAATTCAAAATTTAATATCATGATGTCGCACAAACACTAATATCCATTACCGAGATCTATATCATCCTATCCCCCTATCGTAGCCCAATATCAAACCCTTACCAAAATTTTCACAACCACACTCTCAATCGTCTCCCAAAAGTTTCTTCTTTGCCATCCTTCCGCAAATGCAATCCCATTTTCAGTGAATCCATTACCAAAAACAATTTGGAGACCATGGAACTAATGATCTCATGTGTATTCTTATTTTATTGACTTGTTCTAACTTTTCTATCTCTGATAAGTCGAGTTTTCGACTTATTAATAGCCGTTTTCACTATAGCTTTATTTCGTTTCTGACTTTATCTTGATGTCATTTGACCTCTATCTCTATATTTCAGGTAGAAAACAAATCTTCATCTTGGTCAAAAATCGGAACAAACACTCGAGGAAATCCCAAGGTCTTGGAGCAAAAAGGCCTCAATCGACCGGTTCGGGAAAGTCCCAATGTGCCAGCTGGTCAGCTGGGTGTTGAATTCTCAGAGAGTTGGTCTCAGTAGAGTTTAACCGGTCAGCTAAATGTAGCCATTCGGTCGATTGGAGCTAGCTAACCAAGGGAGTTCCTCTCGGTAGAGTTCAACCGGTCGCTAAGCACAACCAACCGGTCAGTTGGATCCCAGCTATCCAAAGGATGCTCTCAGACATGTCCAACCGGTCGGTTGGATTACAAGTCCAAAAGTTAGTCGACCGCTAAAGACTGACTCCAAGTTCGGACTGCCAACCGACCTGTTGGATTTCGAACCCAAAAGCCAACCGACCGGTACCTGAGGCTATAAATAGTGATGTTCCCTTGAATGACATATATTTGGCAAAACGTCTTTAGACAGTTCGAGCAGGAGTTCAGGGGGAGTTCAAACACATCATGTTACTCATATACAGCGTGGAGCAGACGCAAGGATGGTTTCCAGAAGGTTCTAAATATCGAAGATCTTTTCGAACTAAAGTCGGCCAGCGAAGAATTCGAGCTTTAGATATTCGAATGAATATCTTCGTATCAGATTGAAGGCGGCGTGGATGACTTGGTGACAGGCCGTCGTTGTACCTGCAAATTTGTATTTATAATGTTCCTTACTGTGGACTGTGGGTTAGGACAGTGGATGTCCTGTGATGAACATGGTAGTGCTTGAGGGTCGCGGCCATCATCCTATTGGAGAAGTGCGACCCTTGGTCGCTGATGATTGCTTTCGGTACTCCATATCTGCAAAAGATGTTAGTGCGCAGAAAATCTATAACAGTTCTAGCATCGTCGCACCTAGTGGCCTTTGCCTCTACCCATTTAGAAACATAATCCACAGCCACAAGAATATAGGTGAAACCGCACGACACGGGAAAAGGACCCATAAAATCTATGCCCCAAATATCAAATACATCATTCACTAATATGGGGACTTGCGGCATTTCATTCCTAGCCGAGATGTTACCCACACGCTGACATTTATCACATCTCTTACAATGGTTGTAGGCATCTCTAAAAACATGTGGCCAAAAGAATCCACTATCTAATATCTTCCTAGCCGTTCTCCTAGGGCCGAAATGGCCACCACATGCATATTCATGGCAAAAACTAATAACAGAAGCAATTTCATCACCGGGGATGCACCGTCTAAGAATCTGATTTACACCTATTTTCCACAAGTACGGATCATCCCACACATAGTATTTCGAATCATGCTTCAATTTCAAACACTGTGCCCTAGAATAAGAGGGCGGGAACTTACCTCCGACCAGGTAGTTCACTAGGGAAGCATACCATGGCACCTTACCTGTAAGAGCATACAAGTGCTCGTCCGGGAACGTCTCAGTGATCTGCCCGGCATCTTCCTCTCGGACAAGTCGGCTCAAGTGGTCGGCCACCGTGTTCTCTATGCCCTTCTTGTCCTTAATCTCCAAATCAAACTCTTGTAGGAGCAGAATCCACCTAATGAGCCTCGGCTTCGCCTCCTTCTTCGTCATCAAGTACCTAATAGCTGCATGGTCAGAATAGACAACAACTTTAGTACCGAGCAAATATGACCTGAACTTCTCTAAGGCAAAGACCACGGCTAGTAGCTCTTTCTCTGTGGTCAAATAGTTCTTCTGGGCCACATCCAGAGTCCTCGAAGCGTAGTAGATCACCACGGGCTTCTTGTCCAACTTCTGGCCGAGAACCGCTCTTACTGCGTAGTCGCTCGCGTCGCACATGACCTCAAAGGGATGTGCCTAGTCCGGAGCTCGGATGATAGGCGTGCCAGTGAGGGCCTGTTTCAACTCATCGAATGCTGCCCTGCACTGATCTGTAAACTCAAAAGGAATGTCTTTCTGCAAGAGGTTAGATAAAGGCAGCGCCTTTTTAGAGAAATCCTTTATGAACCTACGATAGAAACCAGCATGCCCTAAGAACGACTTAATATCACGGACTGTGGAGGGATATGGCAGAGTAACAATCAAGTCTATTTTGGCTTTGTCCACCTCTATACCCTCATGCGAGACTATGTGACCGAGAACTACCCCATGGGTGACCATAAAGTGACACTTTTCATAGTTAAGTACCAAATTCATCGAAACACATCGTTTTAAAACTGTACTCAAATGATCTAAGCATGCATCAAAAGTGTCACCATGCACCGTGAAATCATCCATGAACACCTCTATAAATGAATGACAGAGCATTGCCTTGTCGCGAGGCAATGTCTGTACAAAATTAATTTATAAGTCCGCTACTCGTACTCTACTATTGGGTAGCAAAGTGGTAAGTAGGGGTCGAACCCAAAGGAATTAGTGGATAGTTGTTCTTTCGAGAAAAGGAAAATTAAATAAGACAGTTGGAGGTTGGTTTTAATTTTAGTACTGAGAGTAGCGTGGGTTGGTTGTGATTTTAGTACTGAAAGGTAAATAACTGGAAAATAAAGTGCTGGAACAGTCAAGTTCAATATTAACCGCAAACACACTTTTGGTTTGTCGCACGGTGTGTCTCAAGCGTGTTGCGCGCCAAAGTTGTGATGGATTAATGTTGAACAAGTCTGTAGTGAAAGTAAAGTGCAGAAAGTAAATACTGAAAGTAATTGCTTGAAGGACAAGACTTGCGGAAATTAAAGTGCTTGAAGGACAAGACTTGCAGAAATTAAAGTGCGTGAAGGACAAGACTTGCAGAAATTAAAGTGGTTGAAGGACAAGACTTGCGGAAAGTAATTGCTTGAAGGACAAGACTTGCGGAAAGTAAATGTGCAAAAATTAAAGTACTGAAAGTAAGCAGTTGATAATGGTACTGAAAGTAAAGTGACATGTGATATTACAATTAAAGGAAAGTATTCGGTTTTAGGGGCCTTGTATCATAGTCCGTTTATCATTGACCTCTAATGACCATACTATGTGTTCAAAGATGTATCAAGGCTATTTCTAGCACATGACTTGCCACATCATTTAGAACACTTGTTCTATTTAGACTAATTCCTTCTTTTGAAGTATCTTAGCCTTATGTGCATCCGTTTGATCTTCAGTTACGATCAACCAAATGATTTTTAAAAGAGGTTGAACTCCTCATATAAGCTTTGCTCGTTAAAGCCTCCACTTACCCGAGTATGTTCACGAACCCCACGGAAGAGCTTTGCTCGTTAGAGCCTCCACTCAACCTTGGAAGTTCTAACCTAATATTTGGCACATAGAATAAGTTTTGAACACAAAGAGGCATTTAAGAGAAGGGTCTAAAACATTGTATGATACAAGTACACCCCTTCAACCGAATGAAGGGTTTAGCTACGAATATCCATAGAGGTGGATATCATAGCTAAGTACTTGGAAAAGTAAAGGTTTTCAAAAGACAAGAAAGTAAAGGTTTTTGAAATCAAAGACAAGGAAAAGTAAAGGTTTTGAAAGTAAAAACTCAAGAACACAAAGGAAAACTCAAGAACAACTTGGAACTTGGATTCAAAGTAAGTGTTTACAAGGATTTGGTGATGGATTCTAGAGAGATACTAGAGCTTATGGTGTGAGGCACCAAAAGGGATGGGATGATTTCCAAATGAGGAGGAGATGTTCTATTTATAGGCAAAGAGAAGGAGGAGATGTGGAGGAGGAGCAAGACACTTGTCAAATGGGGGGAGGAGACACCCAAAAGCCACTGACCACATGTCAATTCCCCATGGTGTAGCCGCTTATGTGAGGTGGAGGGGAGGAGAAGTGAGTGGGTTGAGATATTTTCTCCCCAAAAGCCATCGGTTGTGATATAACTCCGGTTGCCCTTTGGTTGCACTTTAGTTGCCCTTTGGTTTGATTCTTTGGTTGCCCTTTGGGTAAGGAACTTAGACTTGTATTTCACTTGTGTTCTTGGTCTTTGATGAAACCAGTCCTCGGGACTTGGTTGTGGCATGATCGGAGTACGGCCGGAGCATGGCCAGTTCTGACTTGTAATCCACTTTTGGCTTTAAGAACTCCTTTTAGCTTGTTTTCTCTCTAGACCTCAAAATACCCTGTAGATAAATAATGGAACAAACAAGCAAAAGTTAAATAGACAAAAAGTCTAATTTGGTGGGTTTAACTATTTTAATGAATCATATAAATATGGTCCATCAAATCACCCCACATTTTTAGTTGTTCGTCCCGAACAATGCTATTCAAGGGCGGAACACAAAATCCAAGTAAACTTTTAAATATGAAAGTGAGAATAATGAACTAGATTTATCCTATTCATGCATACTTACTTGTTACCAACTAAACCGTGTAAATACTTAAAAGAAACTTGATACTTGTACCTTTGAGCCGAGATGCAAATTAATTTGGATGTTTCGGGAGATAGCCCTTTTCAGGCTCCTCGACTGCATTCTCGGGACCGACTCGCACTATATGGTTAACTTGTCGCTTTCTCTAGCACATGATTTGATTTGGGTTTCACTGAGTTGAGCACTTTGATTTCTTTTTGGTGAGGGACAGCTTCTGAAGTGAATCGGCCTTTGGCTTTTGATGTTGAATTGGAGTTTCTTCACTTTTGTTCGGTGACAGCACTGCCTTGTCGCGAGGCAATGTGTACAAAATTAATTTATAAGTCCGCTACTCGCGACATCACTACTGGGTAGCAAGTGGTAAGTAGGGGTCGAACCCAAAGGAATTAGGGGGATAAGTTATTCTTTGAGGGAATCGTACAGTGAGGGAGTGTGTTTTAGGTTGATTGAGATTTTAGTGCGGAAAAGTAAGTGTTTTTTTGTTTTTAGTGCAGAAAAGTAAATGACAGAAAAGTAAATACTGAAAATAAAAGAGAAGACTTACATCGGTTGTTGCGTGATTGGCAAGTCCTCCGGAAGGTGAGCAGTTGATAAGCAGTTTATACTAAAATTGAAAGTAAGTGCAGGTGGTGTTTAAATCTAAGGAAAGCATTCGGTTTCGGGGGCCTCGTATCATAATCTGTTTATCATTGACCGCTAATGACCATACTAAGTGTTCAAAAGTGAATCGAGGCTATTCCTAGCACAAGACTTGCCACACCGTCTAGTCTTTTGCAAGACGTAGAACTCTTGTTCTAATATGTGCATCCAGTTGACCATCATTCCTGATAAATCAAATGGTTTTTGAAAGAGGTTGAACTCCACAGATAAGCTGTGCTCTTCCGAGCCTCCACTTATCCACGGAGGTCACGAGTTCATGGTAGAGCTTTGCTCTTCCGAGCATCCACTCTACCAATGAAGTTCTGACCTAATATATGGCACTTAGAACAAGTTGAACACAAAGAGGCATTAAGAAAGAAAGGGTCTAAAACATTTTATGACACAAGTACACCCCTTCAACCGAATGAAGGGTTTAGCTACGATTATCCATGGAAGAGGACATCATAGCTAAGTACTTGAAGAGTAAAGGTTTTTGAAAGTAAAGACAGGAAAGTAAAGTTTTCGAAAGTAAAAGACAGTAAAGGAAAGGGGTGAGTACTTCAAGAACCGACAAGAGTACTCAAGAACAGCGAAAGTAAAAGACATTAAAGGAAAGGGATGAGTACTTCAAGAACCGACAAGAGTACTCGATAATAGAAAAGTAAAGCTTGATTACTACAAGAACCGACAAGAGTACTCAAGAGCGAACTATAATACTCAAGAACCAACAGGAGTATTATATATTGAAAACCAAACTTACAAATGCCAAACTTTCTAGAGAGAGACGTGTTTATGATTTTGGATTGTGGGATGATGAGATTACAAAGGGAGGAGCTTCTATTTATAGGAGGGGAGGAGGAGGAGATGTGGTGGAGGAGAGTGACACTTGTCACAAAGTTGTGGTGAGGAGGGGAGGAGGTAAAGCCACCGGGTAGCCGGTCATGGAGGAGGAGGGGAGGTGGCTTTGGCCCACCTCTTACACAAAGCCGTCGGTCATCAAGGCAATGAGGAGGTTTTTGTGTGAGTTTTGTGATGTTTTCACAAAACTATCAGTCCAATTTCGCTCCGGTCTGACTTTGGTTGTTCCTCGGTTGGATTTGTTTTGAGTGATTCCATGTCAGGATCTTGAGATTTCTGCATTCAGCGTCTGATCGTGACCTCGGAATGACTCGTAATATCTTTTCAGCGTAAAATCCTCTCCTTAGCGTGTTTTATCTCTAGAGTCCAAAATACCCTGTAGAAATATATCAGAACTAACAACCAAAAGTTAAATAGACAAACAGTCTAATTTAGTGGGTTTAACTGTGTTTATGATTCGTATAATTATGGTCCATCAGATCACCCCACACTTTTAGTTGTTCGTCCCGAACAATGCTATTAAAGGGCGGCACTCTAAGTAAGTTTGTTAAAATATGAAAATTAGACTGTGGGACTCGATTTATCCTAATTCATTCATTACTTACTTTTTACCAAATTGAACTGTGTAAATAAATAGAAGAAACTTGATAGGTGTACCTTCGTGCTGAGATGCAAATTATTTTGGATGTTTCGGGAGATAGCCCTTTTTAGGTTCCTGGACTGCATCCTCGGGACCGTCTCGCACTATATGGTTTTCTTGTAGCTTTCTCTAGCACGTGATTCGGTTCGGGTTTCAATGGTTTGAGCCTTTGATTTTCTTTTGGCGAGGGACAGCTTTTGTAGTGAATCGGCCTTTGGCCTTTGATTTGACTCTTTGAGTACTTCACTTTTTTGTCTGGTTAAAACCTTCACAATTTTGGGCCGTTGGCCTCTTGATTTGCTTCTTCGAGCTTTTGCTTCTTTGTGACTTGCTAGTCCATTCTCTTACGCCTTTTTTGGGAGGTCCAATCATCGCCCGCGAGCAAATGGAAATACCTCCCCGCTCTCTCTCATCATTGCCGTTTCGCGCGAGTCAAAATGAGGGTCGCTCATTTATTTTCCCGGCTACTTTGACTAGAGATAGGACGGTTTGATTCCCGTCCCGCCTTCTTCATTTTTTATGCATAAACACTGCATGACGGAGCTGACTCTTGACTCAACTGAAAAACCCGAAGTGCAGCCTCCACTGACTTCGTAAACCATATAGTGAAATTCAGTCCTTCGATTGCTTGCCAAGCCCCTCTAGGGAATTTTTATCAATTCCACATCCCTAGTTTATCTCAACACAAAGGGACAAATGAGAAGTTACATTCTAAGTTTTTAAACAGTTGAATTTTCACAAGGTTAATGCATGAATTATGACTTATCTTTTTCACATTCTCAAGTTCATATTTTCAAAAAGATAGTACACAAAAAAACATGCTTATTTATTTATGTACACAGGTGGTTCTCACCCCACACTTTTGAACGAAGGCGTGCCTTTCAGCACTACTTAGTTCAAAAGCCATGCAAGCAGACAATTACGAGAAGGAAATGATATTAAGGAAAGGTAAGATCAGAACTCCCTTTAAAGTGTCGAGTGAATGACATGGCATGAGGTTGGATAATCGAGGGAGTTCGGCTGGGGCCTTGAACTCTCAGCGCAGGCCTGGTAGTTCACGGAAGCTGCCTGGCTGATCCGATCGTGCTCCAAAAACCAATTCCTAAATAGTCAATTCATTCTATGCACCAAGTGGGTGAGAGCGACTTATTGATAAAAACTAAAAGACAGAAAATAAAATGACAGAAAGTAAGATAGTGTCAGGTTACCTCCCGACCAGTGCACTTGTTTAACGTCGTTGGCTCGACAGTACCTCATTCCTGGATCATAAGGTGGGATCCCATGGGTGACTTAGGTCATATTTTTCTGTTGTCAAGTTGACCTCGCCATGGTAGTATTTGACTTGTTGTCCATTTGCATTGAATCGTCTTCCATCCTCCATGCTTTCCAACTCAAGCATCCCATGGTTGAATACCTTAGTTACGGTATAAGGACCGGTCTATCTTGATTTCAGTTTGCCTGGCATAAACTTCAACCGTGAGGAGAAGAGTAGTACTTGTTGTCCTTCCTCAAATGAGCGCCGGAGGATGAATTTGTCATGATATAATTTTGTCCGCGCCTTGTAGTCCGTTTGCCCTTCATAGGCCTCAAGCCGCAATTCTTCAAGTTCGCATTGCTTAAGCTTCCTATCTAGTCCGGCAGTTTTTAAATCTGGATTGCACTGCTTGAGCGCCCAATAGGCTTTATGTTCTAATTCCACCGGAAGGTGGCATGCCTTCCCATAAACAAGCTGATGGACCATAATTATACGAATCAAAAACATAGTAAAACCCACTAAATTAGACTGTTTGTCTATTTAACTTTTGCTTGTTAGTTCCGATATATTTCCACGGGGTATTTTGGCGCTTAGAGAGAATACACGCTAAAGAGAGGATTTTACACTGAAAAGATGTTACGAGTGATTCCAATGTCAAGATCTGACGCCGAATGAAGAAATGTCAAGATCCTGACATTGAATTACTTAAAACAAATCCAACCGAGGAACAACCAAAGTCAGACCGGAGCGAAATTGGACTGATAGTTTTGTGAAAAGACTGCACAAAACTCACAAACTCATCCTTATCTCCAAGTGACCGGTGGCTTTGGGTGCAAGGAGTGACTCATGGGTGGCTTCCTCCCTTTCTCCTCCTTGGATGACCGGTGGCTTTGGGAGAGGGTGGCAAAGCCACAAAAACCTCCCCCTTTTACCACTTCCAACCGGCGGCTTTGGGAGGAGACCATGGCTTTGTGCCATGTGTCTTCCTTCTCCTCCACATGCTCCTCCCCTCCTCCTCCACCCTTGGATGAAGATCAATCCAAGCCCTCCATTCCTCCTCATTTCATCCATCCAAAAATTGTAAACACTTATCTCTCTAAAAGTTTTGGTTACTTTGTCAGTTTGGTTTTTGAAATAATACTCCTGTTGGTTCTTGAGTATTATAACAGTTTTAGAGAATACTCCTGTTGGTTCTTGAGTATTCAGTAGGAATTCGGAATACTCTTGTTGGTTCTTGAGTATTCCACCCCTTCTCTTCTTACTGTTTTCAAAAACCCCCGAGTATTTAGCTATGGTATCCACCTCTATGGATATTCGTAGCTAAACTCTTCATTCGGTTGAAGGGGTGTACTTGTTTTATAAAATGTTTTAGGCAATTCTTAGAGCTTCTTCTCTGTATTCAAAACTTGTTCTATGTGCCATATATTAGGCCAGAACTTCTAAGGATGAGTGGATGCTTGGAATGGCAAAGCTCATTCGTGGGGGTTCGTAAACATACTCGGATAAGTGGATGCTTGGAATGGCAAAACTTATCTGAGGAGTTTGACCTTTCTAAAACACCATTTGGTTGCTCGGGAATGACTGACCAAATGGATGCACACAGGCTAATATACCTTGGAATGGGGTATTAGTCTAAGTAGAACAAGGGCTCTACGTTTTTTGCAAAAGTCTAGACGGTGTCACAAGTTGAGTGCTTGGAATGGCATCGATTCACTATCGAACACTTTTCCAAAAGACTAGACAGTGTGGCAAATCGAGTGCTTGGAATGGCCTTGATGCACGTTTTAATACTTAGAAGGATCACTAAGAGCCAATGATAAACATGCTATGATACAAGGCCCCCGAAACCGAATGCTTTCCTTAAAATCACAAAACCCCCCTGTATTTACTTTTATTTACTTAGTATAAATTGCTCAATCAACTGCAACCATCAACCGCTCATCTACCGGAGGACACGCCAATCACGCATCACCCACTGTAAGTCTTTCTTTTTACTTTTCAGTATTTATTTTCTGTAATTTACTTTTCCGCACTCAAAACCAAAAACAACCCAAAAAAAGTCACCTAGTCATAACCGCTAAAATCTCAATCAACCATAAAACACGCTCCCTCGCTGTACAAATCCCTCAAAGAACGACTATCCCCCTAATTCCCTTGGGTTCGACCCCTACTTACCACTTACTACCCAGTAGTGTAGTCGCGAGTAGCGGAAAATATAAATTTATTTGTACAGAGAACATTGTACCTTAACGACAGTGCAGTGGGCTCCGTCACAAGCCTAAATGGGGAGATCCCAAGTGGCGTCTTGTATGCCATCCGATAAGCCCAAAGAGCTTCATCCACCCTTTGACTCCAATCTTTCCTTGCCGGCTTTACCATCTTTTCTAGGATACTCTTGATTTCGCGATTGGAGATCTCCGCTTGACCATTGCTTTGAGGATGATATGTTGTGGACGTCCGGTGGTGGACATGGTAGTGTTTTAAGGTGGCAGCCATCATGCGGTTGCAGAAATGTGTGCCTTGGTCGATGATTATGGCTTTGGGTACACCGTATCTACAAAACAGGTTAGTGCGCAAACAATCTATGACAGTCTTTGCATCGTCGCACCTTGTGGCCTTAGCTTCTACCCATTTTGACACATAATCTACGGCAACTAAAATGTAAGTGTACCCGCATGAAACTGGGAATGGTCCCATAAAATCAATACCCCAAATGTCAAAAACATCGTTGACCATTATGGGTACTTGAGGCATCTCATTTCTAGCTGACACATTTCCTACCCTTTGACACCTATCGCACTTTTGATACTTTTCATATGCATCTCTAAATATACTTGGCCAGAAAAAACTGCTATCTAGGATTTTTCTAGCGGTTCTCCTAGGCCCGAAGTGTCCTCCACATGCAAACTCATGGCAAAAGCTAATAACAGAAGCTATGTCATTATCGGGGATGCATCTCCTAAGTATTTGATCTGCTCGTATTTTCCACAAATAAGGATCATCCCATAAGTAATGTTTAGCATCATGCCTAAGTTTCATGCATTGTGCTTTAGTAAAAGAAGGAGGAAATGTACCTCCTACAAGGTAGTTGACGATTGAGGCATACCACGACACCTTGGTTGAGACGGCGTATAGGTGCTCGTCTGGAAATGACTCGGTTATGTGCCCTTCTTCTTCCTCTCGGACAATCCTGCTTAGGTGGTCGGCCACAGTATTCTCGATCCCTTTTTTGTCCCTTATCTCCACATCGAACTCTTGCAGTAGCAAGATCCACCGTATGAGCCTTGGTTTGGCCTCCTTCTTTTTCATTAGGTACCGGATGGCAGCATGGTCAGAGAAGATTATCACTTTTGCTCCAAGTAAATAGGATCTGAACTTCTCTAGAGCGAATACCACGGCTAGGAGTTCCTTCTCGGTGGTGGAGTAGTTTCGTTGGGCTGAATCTAGGGTCCTTGAGGCGTAGTAGATTACTCCCGCCTTCTTATCAATTTTTTGGCCGAGAACTGCCCCCACAGCAAAGTCGCTAGCGTCGCACATGATCTCAAATGGTTTTCCCCAATCCGGAGTTTGGATGATGGGTGTGCTAGTGAGGGCTTTCTTCAGCTCATTAAAGGCTTCCTTGCATGTATTGGTGAATTCAAAAGGAACTTCTTTTTGGAGAAGAGTGGATAGAGGCAACGCCTTTTTGGAGAAGTCCTTGATGAATCGTCGGTAGAATCCCGCATGCCCAAGGAAGGATTGGATGTCTCGGACAGTGGAGGGGTATGGTAGAGTCATGATCAGGTCTATTTTAGATTTATCCACCTCTATGCCTTCTTGTGAGACGACGTGTCCTAGGACTACTCCATGAGTTACCATGAAGTGGCACTTCTCATAGTTGAGCACAAGGTTCATCGAGACACATCGTGCCAGAACCTTGCTTAAGTTGTCTAGGCAAGCGTCGAATGTATCGCCATAGATGGTGAAGTTGTCCATGAAGACTTCGATGAATATCCCGATCATATCCGAGAAGATGCTGGTCACCACTCTTTGAAAGGTTCCCGGAGCATTGCATAGACCGAACGACATTCTTCTGAAAGCAAATGTGCCAAATGGGCAGGTGAATGTGGTCTTCTCTTGGTCCTCAGGCGCTATGGGAATTTGGTTGTAGCCTGAGAATCCGTCCAGGAAGCAAAAGTACGGTTTTCCCACCAGTCGGTCTAACATTTGATCTATGAATGGTAGAGGGAAATGGTCCTTCCTTGTGACGGCGTTCAATTTTCTGTAGTCGATGCACATTCTCTAGCCGTTCTTGACCCTTGTTGTCACCATTTTTCCTTCGGCATCTTCCTCGATTGTGATTCCAGTTTTCTTCGGGACTATGTGGACTGGACTCACCCACTGGCTATCCGATATTGGATAGATTACATCAGCATCCAGGAGTTCTGTATTTCCTTCTGGACGATTTCCATCATGATTGGATTGAGTTGTCGCTGAGGTTCTCTTGACGGCTTAGCTCCATCCTCGAGTAAGATGCGATGCATGCAAACTGCTGGGTTGACTCCTCTCAAGTCGGCTAGAGTCCATCCAATAGCCAACTTGTGTTGTCTCAGCACTTTTATCAAACGACGCTCCTGGTCTGTTTCTAGGCCACTCTTTATGATTACCGGGAGCGTGTTATTTTCCCCTAGGAATGCGTATTTCAGATGCACGGGTAGGGGCTTCAATTCTATTTTGGGAGCTTGCATCACTGAGGGTAAAAAGGTATTTGATTTGAATAATTTTACCTCGTTGACTTCATATCCTGGTGTGAGAGGCTCCGAGATTGTTAAGTGGTCCAGCGTTTCTTGTAAGCCTTTGGTTAATTCGTTTGAGTGTTTGGCTCCATTGAGTATGAGTTCTAAGGGATCTGCTCTCGGTTCTAGTTGAACTTCTTGAACCAGGTTGTCCAAGGTATTGAGAGTGTGTACTTCCTCAAACTCCATGGGATGCTTCATTGCTCGGAATATGTCAAAGCTGAAGACCTCTCCTTCTACCTCCATTGAGAGCATTCCACTTCCACAGTCTATCTTCATTTTTGATGTTTTGAGAAATGGACGGCCGAGAAGGATGGGTGCATTGTTTGTTGGCCCGCCATTCTCCATTTTTAAGACGTAGAAGTCTGCTGGAAACACCAATTTGCCTACTTGAACCAAGACGTCTTCTATTTTGCCCTCGGGCTGTTTGCACGATCGATCTACCAGTTGAATAGTGAGGCCGGTGGGTTCGAGCGGTCCAATTCTGAGGCATGAGTAGATAGAGAAGGGAAGGACGTTGATTGATGCTCCAAGATCTAGCATGCAGTTCTCGATCCGGATGTTGCCAATTGTGCATGGAATGGTGTAAGTTCCCGGATCACCACATTTGGGGGGCACCTTTCATTGTATGACAGCCGACACGTTTCTACTCATTAGCTCTTGATCATATCTAGCACTCCTCCTCCGGTTGGTGCAAAGCTCTTTTAAAAACTTAGCATACCAAGGGATTTGCTTGATGGCTTCCAAGAGGGGGATGTTGATTTCGACTTTACTGAACAATTCAAATACGTCCTTATCCATGACATGTTGTTTTGGTGCTCGGGCTGGCACTGGAAATGGAAGAGAGGCACTAATTTTGGAGGTCTCAGTTATGGGTACTGGGCTGGTCACTGGTACCGGGCCTAGCCTGCGTTCCTCAGGCACGTTTTCTTCTTCCTCAGGTGCGTCCTCACTTTCCTCGGGCAACTCTAGGCTTTCGTCTTCCTCTTGCTCTATGGGTTGGATGACAAGCTTTTTCCCACTCCTAAGAGTCACGGCAATTACGTTTCTCCTTGGGTTCTGGATGGTTTGTGAAGGGAGTCGACCAGGCTCATTAGTGAGTGCGGCTATTGAGGTGACGAGCTGGGACATGTGCTTGGTCAAATCTGCAATTGCTCCATCAGTTTTCTCCATATTTCGATGTATAGTGCTAGCCAACTCTTTTACAACATCCTCGATTGGTTTGCTCGGACCGGCTTGGTACTGGTTTGGCCCTTGATGATTGTTTGGGCCCGCTTAATACTGATTCGGTCCCCTTTGTTGATACTAGCCTGCTGGTGGGATGTTTTGGTTGTACTGCCGGTGGGGCGGTTGGTAAAATGACTGCGTTGGTTGAGGTGCAGCTTGTTGTGTCATCCTTGGAGGGTGGTTCTCGTTTTTCCAGCTCGGGTTGGTTGCTTGACCATACTGTCGGCTTGGACCGGCGTGGTTGTTGTTGTTATTGTACCCTTGATATCCTTCTACTGCATTGGCCTTCACCGGGTCCTTTTCGATCAAAGTTGGGCATGCATCAGTTTTGTGGTTCGTAGAGCCACAAAACTCGCAAGGTCTTACTTGAACTGTCTGTTTTTGTAGGATTTGCATCATCATTTCCTTCATCTGGTCCAATTGCTCGGTCATTGAGTTTACCGGTGTCTCGACCCTTCCCACGTTCTTGGTTTGGGTAAACTCATCCTGCCGAGTGGTCTCCTCTCTGAACCGGGCATTTTCAGCAAATTTCGTGACTAGTCGCCTTATGCCGCTTAATGGTAGGCTCGCCAATGACCCTCCAGCCGAGGCATCCAGAAGCATTTTGTCCAAGTGGTTCAATCCGTCAAGCATGTACTCGATGATGAGTTTCTCGGGTAATCCAAGATTGCAGCAGCTTTGCTCCAATCGGTTGAATTTCTCGAGGTAGTCGAATATCGACTCGTTGGGCCCTTGCTTTATGTCCTGCAGCTGCCTCCTTACTTGCATCGCTTTTCCTGCTTGGTAGTATTTGTCTATAAATTTCTTTTGCATCTGAGCCCATGTTCTGATGCTTCCCGAAGGCAATGAAAGGAACCAGTCGTTTGCCAAATCAATGAGGGAAAAATAGAACGCCTTCAACTTGAAGTCGTCTATATTCACTCGATTGGGCTTTAGATTTTGGCAAATGCCATGTAAGCGTTGGAGATGAGTTGTCGCAGATTCTCCATGAGCTCCTGAGAATTTTGGCAAAGTGTGGACCACGGACATGTCGACGGCAATGTTTTCTAATTCAGGGCCCTCGTATATGCACCATGACTGATTTCTAAAATCTGAGGCATTGAGTTCGTCCAGAGTAGGCTCACTGTAGTTGTTATCCCCATAGTAATCATCGAAGATGGGTTCTCGTCTTGGCTCTTGTTGATATTGCGGGGGTGGGGGATATCTAGGGGGCTGTACTGGACCAGCTCCATTTCGGTCCTCAGGTGGTCCTTGGTTTCTTCGGATGGCCTCCCTATTACGAGCTCTATGGTTTCGCATGAGTTGTTCCGGATCGTCAACAAATTGAGGTGGCGCTTCATTATTTCGATCGAACAGATTCATCTCGTCATCATCAGGGTAGTCATGGTGGCTTTCTTCATGAGACATGGTTGCGTAGAAGTGATTTCGAGAATCGAGAGAGAGAGAAAGAAAAGAAAAGAACAACTAATCGGAAGCTAATTCCCCGGCAACGACGCCAATTTGACAGCACTGCCTTGTCGCGAGGCAATGTGTACAAAATTAATTTATAAGTCCGCTACTCGCGACTTCACTACTGGGTAGCAAGTGGTAAGTAGGGGTCGAATCCAAGGGAATTAGGGGGATAAGTTATTCTTTGAGGGAATCGTACAGCGAGGGAGCGTGTTTTAGGTTGATTGAGATTTTAGTGCGGAAAAGTAAGTGTTTTTTGGTTGTTTTTTGGTTTTTAGTGCGGAAAAGTAAATGACAGAAAAGTAAATACTGAAAATAAAAGAGAAGACTTACAGCGGTTGTTGCGTGATTGGCAAGTCCTCCGGAAGGTGAGCAGTTGATAAGCAGTTTATACTAAAATTGAAAGTAAGTGCAGGTGGTGTTTAAATCTAAGGAAAGCATTCGGTTTCGGGGGCCTTGTATCATAATCTGTTTATCATTGACCGCTAATGACCATACTAAGTGTTCAAAAGTGAATCGAGGCTATTCCTAGCACAATACTTGCCACACCGTCTAGTCTTTTGCAAGACGTAGAACTCTTGTTCTAATATGTGCATCCAGTTGACCATCATTCCTGATAAATCAAATGGTTTTTGAAAGAGGTTGAACTCCACAGATAAGCTGTGCTCTTCCGAGCCTCCACTTATCCACGGAGGTCACGAGTTCATGGTAGAGCTTTGCTCTTCCGAGCATCCACTCTACCAATGAAGTTCTGACCTAATATATGGCACTTAGAACAAGTTGAACACAAAGAGGCATTAAGAAAGAAAGGGTCTAAAACATTTTATGACACAAGTACACCCCTTCAACCGAATGAAGGGTTTAGCTACGATTATCCATGGAAGAGGACATCATAGCTAAGTACTTGAAAAGTAAAGGTTTTCGAAAGTAAAGACAGGAAAGTAAAGTTCTTTGAAAGACAGTAAAGTAAAGTTTTCGAAAGTAAAGACAGGAAAGTAAAGTTTTCAAAAGTAAAAGACAGTAAAGGAAAGGGGTGAGTACTTCAAGAACCGACAAGAGTACTCAAGAACAGCGAATGTAAAAGACAGTAAAGGAAAGGGATGACTACTTCAAGAACCGACAAGAGTACTCGATAATAGAAAAGTAAAGCTTGAGTACTACAAGAACCGACAAGAGTACTCAAGAGCGAACTATAATACTCAAGAACCAACAGGAGTATTATATATTGAAAACCAAACTTACAAATGCCAAACTTTCTAGAGAGATAAGTGTTTATGATTTTGGATTGTGGGATAATGAGATTACAAAGGGAGGAGCTTCTATTTATAGGAGGGGAGGAGGAGGAGATGTGGTGGAGGAGAGTGACACTTGTCACAAAGTTGTGGTGGGGAGGGGAGGAGGTAAAGCGCCGGGTAGCCGGTCATGGAGGAGGAGGGGAGGTGGCTTTGGCCACCTCTTGCACAAAGCCGCCGGTCATCAAGGCAATGAGGAGGTTTTTGTGTGAGTTTTGTGATGTTTTCACAAAACTATCAGTCCAATTTCGCTCCGGTCTGACTTTGGTTGTTCCTCGATTGGATTTGTTTTGAGTGATTCCATGTCAGGATCTTGAGATTTCTGCATTCAGCGTCTGATCGTGACCTCAGAATGACTCGTAATATCTTTTCAACGTAAAATCCTCTCCTTAGCGTGTTTTCTCTCTAGAGTCCAAAATACCCTGTAGAAATATATCGGAACTAACAAGCAAAAGTTAAATAGACAAACAGTCTAATTTAGTGGGTTTAACTGTGTTTATGATTCGTATAATTATGGTCCATCTTTCGGTTAAAACCTTCACAACTTTGGGCCTTCGGCCTTTGATTAGCTTCTTCGAGCTTTTGCTTCTTTGTGACTTGCTAGTCCATTTTCTCAACCTTTTTGGGAGGTCCAATCATCGCCCGCGAGCATATGGAAATACCTCCTCGCTCTTTCTCATTCTCGCCATTTCGCGCGAGTCAAGATGAGGGTCGCTCATCTATTTTCTCGGCTACTAGGGCTAGAGATAGGACAGTCTGATTCCCGTCCCACCTCTTGCATAAACGCTGCACGGTGGAGATGACTCTGTTCTTCTTTGAAACCCGAAATGCAGCCTCCACTGACTTCGTAAACCATATAGTGAAATTCAGTCCTTGGAGTGCTTGCCAAGCCTCTCTAGGGCAGTTTATATCAACTCCACATCCCCTGTATATCTCAGCACAAAGGCACAAATGAGAAGTTACATCCTAAGTCTTTATACAGATGAATTTTCACAAGGTAATTGCATGATTTTAGATCTATCTTTTTCACATTCTCAAGTTCGTATTTTCAAAAAGATAATATTAAGGGAAAAGGAAAAGAAAAAGCATGTTAACTAACTATGTACAAAGGCAGTTTCTCACCCCACACCTTTGAACGAAGGCGTGCCTTTCGGCATAGCTTAGTTCAAAAGTTATGCAAGTAAATATATACAGAGAAGGAAATGACATTAAGGAAAAGGGAAGAACTTTTTACGGTGTCGTTACATGTCAAGGACATGCGAGCAAACGACATGGCTCGAAGCTGGATAATCAAGGGAGTTCGGCTGGGGCCTTGAACTCTCAACGCAGGCCCGGTAATTTCTCGGAAGCTGCCTGGCTGATCTGATCTTGCTCCAAAATCCGATTCCTACATGTTAGACATTCCTTCTATACACCAAATGGGTGAGAGTGACTGACAAAGTAAAACTAAATGACAGAAAATAAATGACTGAAAATAAGATAGGTGTCGGGTTATCTCCCGACCAGTGCCTTTGTTTAACGTCGTTGGCTCGACGCATGGGGATCACAAGTTTGGATCCCATGGGTGGATCAGGTTGTAGTGTTGTGGAGTGCCTACTTTCATTCTTGCCTTGACCTTTCCTGATTTCTTGTGAGATGATGTGCTCGGGTCAGGACTCCTTTGTTTCGGTGGTTTTTCTTTCCATTGTCTCTGAGATGGCGAGGGACCTTTGACCATAGATGCTGGTCTTTTGAGTCGGGCTCTATTGTGTTTGAGGTTATCTCGTCTAGTTGTGGCGAGAAACTGCTCCATCAGGGAGTCGTTCTGCTTAGGTTCTTCCTCCATCTTTCTTTCAGGCTCTCCATTGATCACATAGTTTTCTACGATTTGGATATTGATCAGAGGGAAAAGTTGCGAGGCTTCCATCATAAGTGCCGGATCCATATTGGCCAGACTGTCCGTGAGGAACAAGTCATGATTGATTTCTTTGGCTGCTTTGGTGGTGAGGGTTGGGTATGTCGCGGGTTACTCGCTAGTGGCGTTCTGGACTTCCTCTTCGGCCTGCTCAGGTGTGAACTCTAATGAAGATTTTTCTTCATCCCCCTCTAAATCGGCTTCCGGCTCTGGGTCTTCTGATGGCTCGGGGGTGATCTCCCATATAGGTTCCTCCTCTGTGCTTCCTGTTTCTGACTCTTCCCTTATGGTCTCTGCAAATTCCTCCCTATTCCTTTCTAGATCAGCTTCTACCATTTGCGTTCTATGATCAGCTTGGTGCCTTGGTATTCGTTTTGTGGCTTCTGCTAAATCATCTATGAGATTCCACATGTTAGTTAGGGATAAGTGCATAGCCGATCCTCCCACTGCGTCATTAATCCTTGATTTCTCATCTGCCCTCATTCCACAAAGAAATTTTTGAAGAAGGAATACTTCGGTGAATCCATGGTGCGGGCAGTGTGAGACGATGGTGTCAAAGTACATGTAGTACTCGTCCAAAGTCTCATCTCGGGATTGTTGAAGGCGGATGATCTTCTCGCGGGTGGCATGTCATAAGGATGGCGGGGAAAATTCTTTTAGGAATTGGGCACGAAGATCCACATAATAATCTGCACAACTAGCAGTTGATGTGTAATACCATACTATCGCAAAGTCAGTTAAAGAGTGTTCAAAACATTTCAATTTAAACTCTTCTAACGTCACATTTTCAGGTTTCTTGTAGCGGCATATATGGTGGAAATGTTGGCAGTGTATTACGGGGTCTTCTCCGGTGGTACCTCCAAACTGAGGGAGATGCTGAGTCATCCATCCATACATAGTGGACAGTGCAATGAAATGAAGATGAGAAGGGAAAGAAAAGAACAACTTATCGGATAGCTAACTCCCCGGCAACGGCGCCAATTTGACAGAGCACTGCCTTGTCACAAGGCAATGTCTGTACAAAATTAATTTATAAGTCCGCTACTCGTACACTACTATTGGGTAGCAAAGTGGTAAGTAGGGGTCGAACCCAAGGGAATTAGTGGATAGTTGTTCTTTTGAGAAAAGGAAAATTAAATAAGACAGTTGGGGGTTGGTTGTGATTTTAGTACTTAGAGTAGCGTGGGTTGGTTGTGATTTTAGTACTGAAAGGTAAATAACTGGAAAATAAAGTGCTGGAACAGTCAAGTTCAATATTAACCGCAAACACACTTTTGGTTTGTCGTACGCTGTCTCTCAAGCGTGTTGCACGCCAAAGTTGTGATGGATTAATGTTGAACAAGTCTGTAGTGAAAGTAAAGTGCTGAAAGTAAATACTGAAAGTAATTGCTTGAAGGACAAGACTTGCGGAAATTAAAGTGCTTGAAGGACAAGACTTGCAGAAATTAAAGTGCTTGAAGGACAAGACTTGCAGAAATTAAAGTGCTTGAAGGACAAGACTTGCGGAAAGTAATTGCTTGAAGGACAAGACTTGCGAAAAGTAAATGTGAAGAAATTAAAGTACTGAAAGTAAGCAGTTGATAATGGTACTGAAAGTAAAGTGACAGGTGATATTACAATTAAAGGAAAGTATTCGGTTTTAGGGGCCTTGTATCATAGTCCGTTTATCATTGACCTCTAATGACCATACTATGTGTTCAAAGATGTATCAAGGCTATTTCTAGCACATGACTTGCCACATCATTTAGAACACTTGTTCTATTTAGACAAATTCCTTCTTTCGAAGTATCTTAGCCTTATGTGCATCCATTTGATCTTCAGTTACGATCAACCAAATGGTTTTTAAAAGAGGTTGAACTCCTCAGATAAGCTTTGCTCGTTAAAGCCTACACTTACCCGAGTATGTTCACGAACCCCACGGAAGAGCTTTGCTCGTTAGAGCCTCCACTCAACCTTGGAAGTTCTAACCTAATATGTGGCACATAGAACAAGTTTTGAACACAAAGAGGCATTTAAGAGAAGGGTCTAAAACATTGTATGATACAAGTACACCCCTTCAACCGAATGAAGGGTTTAGCTACGAATATCCATAGAGGTGGATATCATAGCTAAGTACTTGGAAAAGTAAAGGTTTTCGAAAGACAAGAAAGTAAAGGTTTTTGAAATCAAAGACAAGGAAAAGTAAAGGTTTTGAAAGTAAAAACTCAAGAACACAAAGGAAAACTCAAGAACAACTTGGAACTTGGATTCAAAGTAAGTGTTTACAAGGATTTGGTGATGGATTCTAGAGAGATACAAGAGCTTATGGTGTGAGGCACCAAATGGGATGGGATGATTTCCAAATGAGGAGATGTTCTATTTATAGGCAAGGAGAAGGAGGAGATGTGGAGGAGGAGCAAGACACTTGTCAAATGGGGGGAGGAGACACCCAAAAGCCACCGGCCACATGTCAATTCCCCATGGTGTAGCCGCCCATGTGAGGTGGAGGGGAGCAGAAGTGAGTGGGTTGAGATCTTTTCTTCCCAAAAGCCATCGGTTGTGATATAACTCCGGTTGCCCTTTGGTTGCACTTTAGTTGCCCTTTGGTTTGATTCTTTGGTTGTCCTTTGGGTGAGGAACTTAGACTTGTATTTCACTTGTGTTCTTGGTCTTTGATGAAACCAGTCCTCGGGACTTGGTTGTGGCATGATCGGAGTACTACCGGAGCATGGCCAGTTCTGACTTGTAATCCACTTTTGGCTTTAAGAACTCCTTTTTAGCTTGTTTTCTCTCTAGACCTCAAAATACCCTGTAGATAAATAATGGAACTAACAAGCAAAAGTTAAATAGACAAAAAGTCTAATTTGGTGGGTTTAACTATTTTAATGAATCTTATAAATATGGTCCATCAATGAACCTATCATGTCAGAAAAAATACTAGCAACGACCCGCTGAAAAGTGCTGGGTGCGTTACACAAGCCAAAGGATATCCGGCGAAAAGCAAACGTACCGAATGGACATGTGAAGGTCGTCTTCTCCTGATCCTCGGGTGCTATGGGAATCTGATTATAGCCTGAAAATCCATCTAGAAAGCAAAAATAAGGCTTACCTGCCAAGCGGTCGAGCATCTGATCAATGAATGGAAGAGGAAAGTGATCCTTGCGCGTAACGGCGTTCAGCTTCCTGTAATCTATGCACATGCGCCATCCATTCTTGACTCGAGTCGTGACCATCTCACCCTCGGCATTACGTTCCACTGTGATCCCTATCTTCTTCGGTACAACATGTACTGGGCTCACCCACTGACTGTCTGAGATCGGGTAGATCACATCTGCATCTAGCAACTTCTATATCTCCTTCTGGACCACCTCCATCATAATCGGGTTCAATCTGCGTTGAGGCTCCCTCGAAGGTCTAGCTCCATCCTCCAATAAGAACCGATGCATACAAACTGCCGGGCTGATTCCCTTGATGTCGGCTAGTGTCCATCCTATGGCCAGTTTGTGCTCGGTCAGCACCCTGATCAATCGTCGCTCCTGATCTGCCTCGAGCCCACTTTTGATGATGACCGGCAATGAGTCGTTCTCCCCTAGGAACGCATACTTCAAGTGTCTGGGTAGAGGCTTCAATTCCACTGTAGGTGCCTGCACAACCGAAGGCAAGCACACATTAGATTTAAATAAGCGAACTATATTAACCTCATACCTCGGTGTCAGTGGCTGGGCAATCTCTAGCTGGGCCAAGGCATCCATGATGGTCTCGGTGAGCTCGTATGAGTCCTTGTGTGAGTACACGGCCTGTTCGATTGCTAGCTCGAGTGGGTCGGTCCCTTTCTCCGGATATACCTCCTGGACAAGGTCGTCCAGGGTGTCTAAGGCATGGACCGCCTCATACTCCATCGTGTGCTTCATGGCTCGGAAGATGTCAAAACTAAAAACCTCTCCTTCAACTTCCATGGAGAGTGTCCCACTGTCGCAATCTATCTTCATCTTCGACGTCTTGAGGAACGATCGGCCGAGTAGGATGGGTGCATGATCGGTCGGGCCACAGTTCTCCATCTTGAGCACATAGAAGTCGACTGGGAATACTAGCTCTCCCACCTGCACGAGCACATCTTCGATCTTGCCCTCGGGCTGCTTGCAAGACCTGTCCGCCAGCTGTATAGTAAGACCTGTAGGTTCTAGAGGACCAATGCGCAAACAAGAGTATATAGAGTATGGTAAAACATTGATAGATGCACCGAGATCAAGCATGCAATTCTCTATTCTAATGTTACTGATCGTGCAAGGAATGGTGTAGGTGCCTGGATCACCACATTTTGGTGGCACCTTGCGCTGAATCACAGCCGAGACATTCCTGCTCATGAGCTCCTGGTCGGGCTGGGTACCTCGTCTCCGGTTCGTGCACAACTCCTTCAGAAACTTAGAGTACCTCGGGATCTGCTTGATGGCCTCAAGGAGTGGGATGTTGATTTCTACTTTGCTGAACAGTTCCCACACTTCCTTATCCATTACGTACTTCTTCGGAGCTCAAACCTGCACAGGAAAAGGCAAAGGAGTTCGGACATTAGAGTTCTCAGTCACGGGGACCGGGTCTGATCGAGAGGTCTCGACCGCTGAAGTCGGGCCTGGCCAAGAGATACCGGGCACTGGAGTCGGGCCTGGCCAAGAAACTTCGGTCCCTGCATCCGGGCCTGGTCGGGAGGTGCCGGTCCCTTGCGCCGGGTCCTGTCCGGGTGCGTCCTGGTCGCTGGATTCGAGAATGTCGGGCCCGGTTGCTGCATCTTTGGGCATTGGTGGGCTCCCATCTTTAGATGGCCCGGTTGCTCCTCTTCCACTCCTCAATGTCACCGCACTGACGTTCCCTTTAGGATTCTGAATGGTCTGTGAGGGAAGTCACCCTGTGTCGTTCTTGATCTGTGAGATTGTCGTAGCTATCTGGGACACCTGTTTTGACAAGTCAGCAATGGCCCCGTCGGTCTTGGCCTGGAACTGATGAACTGATGCGGCCAAGTCTCTCACAACATCTTCTAAGGGCTTGTTCGAGCTGTGCTGATGTGGGCTTCGCTGATTGCGGTTCTGCTGATACTGATTTGGCCCATTCTGCCCTTGCTGCTGGCGAAACGGAGGCTTGTAGTACGGTTGGGCCTGGTGAGGTGCAGACTGCTGTGCTGGTTCTCTCCGGGAGTGGTTATTCTGATTGTTCCTCCAGCTCAGCCCGTTCGCCCCTTGCCCGTTCCCATTCGATCCATACTGTCGGACTGGCCCGACCTGGTTGTGATGGCCCTGATAGTCTCCTACTGCATTTACCTCGCCCTGGTCGTCCTCTACTATGGTTAGGCACTCGTCTGTTTTGTGGTCTGTGGCGGCACAAAAACCGCATGGCTTAATCTGGACATGTTGCCTCCTGATCACCTATTGCATCATCTCCTTGAGCTGCCTGATTTCTTCGGCCATGGCACTGGATGGGGCTCGACTTTAGACACGTTCCTGGTCCGGGTGTACTCCTCTTCTTTGTTGGACTCGTCCTGGTACCGTTCACTCTCAGCCACTGCGATAATCTTGCGTCTCACACCTGTTGGGGACAGGTTCATAAGGTTGCCTCCAGCCAAGGCATCTAGCAGCTTCTTGTCGAGTCGGCGGAGTCCGTCTAGCATGTATTCCACCAGTAGCTTCTCTGGAAGCCCAAGGTTGCAGCAGCTCTTCTCTAAGGCATTGAACTTCTCCACGTACTCGTACATGGTCTCATTGGGTCCTTTCCTGAGCTCCTATAACTGTCTCCGAACCTGCATTGCCTTGCCTGCTGGGTAGTACTTGGCGAGGAAGTGCCTCTGCATCTGTTCCCATGTGTAGATACTATCTGGAGGTAAAGATAAGAACCAATCAGTTGCCGAGTCAGTAAGTGAAAAATAGAATGCTTTCAGCTTGAAATCGTCCACTCCGACTCCGTAGGGCTTTAAGTTTTGGCAGCTGCCATGGTAGCGTTGCAGGTGGCATGTGGCAGACTCTCCCTTCATTCCCGAGAACTTAGGCAGGTGGTGGACGACTGATGTGTTGATGTGGATAGCTTCGAGGTCCGGCCCTTCGTAGATGCACCAAGACTGGTCTCTGAAGTTGGGGCCCGAGAGCTCTCCCATTGATGGCTCCTGATCATCGTACTCCTCATCATACTCATCGTCGAACACTGGCTGCCTGGGTTGCCTGATCTGCTGTAGGGCTGGGACCTGAGGTGCCAGGTACCGTCTCGGGCCCTGTGGTCTGGCCGGGACCTGCTGCTGGGCCGGAGCCTGTTGCTGGACCGGGACGGGCTGTCGGGCTAGGACCGCTGGTCTCGGGCCTCATTCTTGTTGTGCCTCGGGCGCCCCCTGGTTCCTTCGGGCCGCCTCTCGGACTGCTCGGTTCCTTGCCCGGACTAGCTGCTCCGGGTCCATATAGATCACAGGTGGTGCATCGGCATTGGGTGGGTACTCTTCAAGGTTGTTGAGATCATCTTCTTCGTACTGTTCGTCATCCTCAACTCTACTACCTGCGTGAGACATGGCACACGAGTAGTGATGCACAAAAAAAAGAAAAGGAAATAAAATCTAAAAACTAAATAAGGAAAGAACAATTTCACCGTGCGTAGCTCCCCGGCAACGGCACCAAAATTTGACAGGCCGTCGTTGTACCTGCAAATTTGTATTTATAATGTTCCTTACTGTGGACTGTGGGTTAGGACAGTGGCAAGTAAGGGTCGAACCCTAGGGAGCTAGATGGTTACTACTTGTTCTGTAAGAAAGAAAAGACGATTGGTTGTGAGTGAACAATTTAGGAAACAAGAGAGAATAGGAAATAAACAAGAGAGTAATAATCAGAGAGAAATATTCAAGCTAGGGTTTCTTAATTGTGACTTGGTTTATCCTTGATTTCTAAGTATTTAATCATGCATTCTTAAGTGTGGTTACTCCGGGTCAGGTTATAACCTAAGGTAGGACCGTTAAGTCACTACGCCACAATCTACTCCTGGTTAGGTTATAGATTTCTAGTTCTAGCAAAACCTAGTACTCCTGGTCTGTTTATACTCAGCTTCAGTGCATCTACTTATTCTAACGGGTCAGTATCAAATAAGTAGGATAAAGAGGGCAAGGATTACTCGGTTAAGTTGTACCCTTTCGGATCTCCCCTTAACCTAGCAATTCTAACTGATTTAAAGTGCACAAGAACTAGTAGAATGCAAGAATAATAATTAAGCATGTAATCTCAAAACGTTTGTCACAATCATAAAAACCCTAGCCCGAATAACCGGGTTAGTTACACATAGCCATGGAAACAAAACAATTAATAAAGGGAAGATAAAACTTCTCTATAATGCCGAGAGCAATGAGGAACCGGGCCGTGAGGGCTGAATGATGGACGGATGCGTCCGGGCAGAGGAGCTGAGTACCGAGAACGGTTGAGGACACCCGAATGAATGAGCCGAGAAGAGGAGGAACGGTCGGACAGATGTTGGCCGAGAGAGAGCTGCTTGTGAGAAGAGATGCTCTTCGAATTTGGGATGCTTTGAAAGGCTGAGTTGCTCTTCTATTTATAGAGTAGAATGAGCCTTGAACTTCCCTAAAAATTCGGTCGAATCCTTAGGATTCCGAGGGAAAGTCGGCCACGTCCTAATGTAGATTTGGAAAGGTTTCCAAATCTTGTCCTTTGCTTAATCTCTAAGCAACTTCCTCGCTTGAAGATCATGCCATCTAGGACCTTCTAGAATCTTCCAACCGGCTCATAAACCGCCACGGAATGGAGGGAAAAGACGAGCCGAGATTTGGGTCAAACTCGGCTTGGGCCGGCTGTTTTGGTGTGACTCGGGCCAAACTCGGCCTCGGACTCGGTTTTGATTGAGCGGAGCTCAACTCTGGTAGGCCTTGACATGATGAACAAACGACATGCCCAAGTTTGGGCTGTCGTGTCCTTGGCTGGGTAGGAACACTTGGACAATATCTCAGACGCAGGCCCAGAATACCCGGACGCGGCCTGGACGCTGGGACGGTCTCGGACGCGTCTGGACGCTGAAATGCTGGCTGGGTCCGAGACTTCTTGCTCCGGGCACGGCTTGGTTGTTGGCCGGACATCATCTTGGGCTGGTCTGAGACATAGCCTGGGACATGGTCTATAATATGATGAACTCTTATCTTGCATTGGGTCCTCCTATGTCAAACGCCACGTGTGCAATCCCCTGAGCACGGCCAGCCTTCTCGGACGCGTCTGGTAGGAACGCTGGGCGGGTTCCTCGGACGCGGCCGGTTTTGGTCGGTCCTCCTTTGATTTCCTCGGGCCTTCCTCATCTTTCCTCGGCCCTTCTTCATCTCAAATGCATATGGACCGGTCAAGACTCCTTGTGATGTTTTTGGCTCCAAAAGCCGTCTTTTGAATGTGATTCCTCTTAGAGCTTCAAAATCACCTGAAACACGAAACAATACTAAGAAGTAACTGTTCATACAATAAAGCGCTGGAATTGATGGGATTTGTTGACTCGATGAGTCATATAAATACGACTCATCACTTGGCGAGGAAGTTATCTCTTATTCCTCCTACCGATTTGATAAAGATACACATCGAAATATTTTGGAATATTTCCTAAATATTTGATGAGATATCTGGAGCAGATTTGGATAGCTCCCATGCATATAAATACATAGTTAGGGCGTCCATAATCTGTATCGCTTACTGAGAGAAGAGAAAACACGAGAGCATTCATGAGATTGAAGGAGGAGCGACGGCCGGCTGATTATTCCACACCGGAATATCAACGGCGAAGAAACAGTCTGTTCAGGGTGCTGTACAAACTGTTCTTAAAGGACAACAAAGCGCGCACACACACACGGTGATCAAGACACGCTTTGGAAGAAGACGACTGATCTTCTGGGAGGTCCAAGACTAGGTCGAGAGGGAAGTCTCGTCCTACCCATAGGGGATCAAGGTGAACTGTGGTAAAACTAAGATCGCATATCTGAGATACGAAGTTTGAGAGGCTAGGCCAATTCAAACAAGGCGTTGTAAAGTTGTAAGTCTACTTGTATCTCCAAACTCGTAATAAGATTTGTGACCCTTTAGGGTGTGGGAAGCCCCCCAAAGTAGGCAAAGCCGAACTGGGTATCATATCTTGTGTGCTCCTATTTGTTCTGTTTACTGTACTATCTGCTAAGGTGTTCTGTCTCTGGTAGAACACCACCTGGAACTGGGCTTGAACAGGTTACAGAACTTTAATTGGTATCAGAGCAGGAACTCGACACATTGAGTGGATTCCTGGAACTGTTCAAGATGACCTCGAAGGAAGGATCATTCAGAATCTGTGAGATGAATTATGAGGGATAGCCCAGAGATAACAAAGATACTACGCTACGGACAGAAGTGTCTGGAGACATGGCTGACTGCACCCCCTATCAATGGGCTAGGATGACAGACGAGGAGACCTGCATCGTATGTATCGTTGCCTTCAGCTCATCAAGTCACATGGAGAAAGATCGTTGGTACTTCGATAGTGGATGTTCCGCCCATATGACAGGTGACTCAAAGTTCCTTACTCATATTCGACCTATTATAAAGAAACAGTTTGTCACTTTCGGTGATGGAGGAAAGGGTCAGTAGATCGGCTGTGAGACATTGAAGGTTCCGGATCTTCCTGTACTCAAGGACACCCTCCTGGTTGAAGGACAGTAAGTGAACTTAATTAGTATAAGTCAACTATGCGACGGAGGACACCATGTCACATTCACACATAACTCGTGTCAAGTTGTAGATAAGGAAGGAGGGACACTAATGAAAGGTAGCAGGGTAGCCAACAACTGTTACCTCATTGGCTCTGTCGGAATAGCTGCTACAACAACTTGTTTTTCAAGTCAGGCAGATGAAATGGCACTTTAGCACAGACGTTTAGGTCACCTGAACCTTAAGACCTTGAAGAAACTCATCTCAATTGGCTTCATCCGAGGAATGCCGAATGTAAAAGGTGACTCTGACGTAATATGTGGAGAATGTCAAGTCGGAAAATAGACAAAGGTAGCACATCGCAACATTCCGCAAATCAGCACCAACAGGCCACTGGAACTAGTCCATATGGATCTGATGGGCCCAATGCAAGTAGAGAGCTATGGTGGGAAGAAGTATGTTCTGGTATGTGTAGACGACTTCACCAGATATACATGGACCAGGTTCCTTCGGGACAAGACTGAAGCTGCTCAATAATTCATTGAACTTGATACCTTGATCCAACGAGAAAGGGAGGATAAAGGAGAAAGACTGGTGTCCACCAGAAGTGATAATGGAACAGAATTTAAGAATGTCACTATAGCAACCTATTGTGCAGAACACGGGATTGCCCATCAATTTGCATCTGCTATCACTCCTCAGCAGAATGGAGTTGTGGAACGGAAAAACCGTACCATTCAAGAGATGGCTCGCGTGATGATTCATGCCAAGAAGATTCCCCCGAAGTTCTGGTCAGAAGCTATGCATACGGCATGTCACATCATAAATCGAGTAACAATACGCACTGGAACGGAGAAGACGTGCTATGAACTTTGGAAAGGAAAGAGGCCCACTGTCAAGTACTTCCACATTTTTGGAAGTGAATGCTACATTCTGAATGACCGTGAGTACCGACAGAAGCTGGATCCAAAGAGTGACGAAGGGTTCTTTCTAGGGTATTCATCGAATAGTCGAGCTTATCGGGTGTTCAACAAGCGCACATGCTTAGTAATGGAGCCTATCAATGTCAAAGTCAAGGATGAAGTAATCGAGGAGGCTGTTTCAGATGATGCTGATGACATCACTGGTACAGTACCTGAGCCACAACCATCGTCCCATCAATCTACAAATGAACCAACAGGGGGCACTCCAACTGCTGACAATCTCCCTGACATGTCCTCGACTGACGAAGCAGACAATGACCACACTCAAGAGGTTACTGTTTCCTTACAACCCTCTCGACGAATTGCCAGGGACCACCCAATCTCTGAGGTTATTGGAGCACCCAGTGACGGGATGAGAACTTGCGGGATGCAGATTAACTTCAGAGAACTTGCTACCTGCTCATGCTTCCTGTCTACCATAGAGCCGAAAAACATAAAGGAAGCCCTGCTTGATGAGTATTGGGTCCTAGCCATGCAGGAGGAACTGGAAGAGTTTGCTCGAAATGATGTTTGGGACTTAGTTCCAAGACCTGATGGTGTTAATGTCATCGGCACAAAATGGATTTTCAAGAACAAGTCAGACGCCTCAGGCAACATCACAAGAAACAAAGCTCGCCTGGTGGCCCATGGGTATACGCAGGTAGAAGGGATCGACTTTGATGAGACCTTTGCTGCAGTCGCGCGTCTTGAAGCCATTCTCCTTCTTCTTGCTCTGGCATGTCACTTGAAATTTCGACTATTCCAGATGGATGTCAAAAGTGCCTTCCTGAACGGGTTTCTGAATGAGGAAGTTTACGTGGCCCAGCCGAAAGGATTTGAGGATCCGTATCACCCAGCCTCTGTGTACCACTGATGAGCCGTATTTATACGACTCATCGAGTCAACAAATCCCATCAATTCCAGCACTTTATTATACGAACAGTTACTTCTTAGTATTGTTTTGTATTTCAGGTGATTTGGAAACTCTAAGAGGAATCACATTCAAAAGACGGTTTTTGGAGCCAAAAATATCACAAGGAGTTCTTGACCGGTCCATAAGCATTTGAGACGAAGGAGGACCGAGGAAATATGTGGAAGGCCCGAGAAAATCAGAGGAGGACTCAACAAATCCGGCCGCGTCCTAGGAACCCGCCCAGAGTCCCTACCAGACGCGTCCGAGAAAGCTGTCCGTGCTCAGAGGTTTGCACACGTGTCGTTCGACACAGGAGGGCCCAAGCCATGATCGAAGCCTGCCATGAGCAAGGCATAGACTCAGGCTACGCCCCAAACCAGCCGAAGTTGATGGCCGAACAACGACCGAACCAGGCCCGGAGCGAGGAACTCAAAGCCCGCCCAGCGTTCCAGCCAGGCGCCCAGTGCCCGGACGCATCTGAGATCGTTCTTGCGTCCTGGGCCTACGCCCGAGGACTTCTCCAAGCGTCCCAGTGAGACCAAGGCCACGACTGCCCTAACTTGGGCATGTCGTTTGTTCATCATGCCAAGGCCCACCGAGTCCAAGTCTTGCCCGGCCGAAACTGAGTCTGAAGTCGAGTTGGGCCCGAGTCACACCAAAAATAGCTGGCCCAAGCCAAGTCAAAGCCAAATCTCAGCTCGTCAATTCCTTCCCTTCCGTGGTGATTTAGAGAGGTGGCTTAGAGGATTCTAGAAGGTTCTAGATTGCGTGATCTCCAAGCAAAGAAGATGGCCTAAAGATTAAGCTAGAAACAAATTAGGAAATCTTTCCTAATGTCTTCTTTTGGACCCCCGACTTTGCATTAATTTTGGAGGATTTCGAGCCCACCTAAACTCTATAAATAGAGGAGCAACTCAGCCATTCAAATCATCCCTCAACACTCGAAGCAACTAAAAAGCTCGAGCTCTCCTCCTCCGTCCGAATTCCTCCCGGCTCCGGTCCTCATTCGCTCGGTACCCGGTACCCGGTCCTCACCATTCTCGGCACTTCAGTTTTCAGCCCGGCCGCTTCCGTCTGACAGCCCTCACGGCCCGGTTCTTCATTCTCTCAGCTATAGAGAAGTTTACTTGTCTTTTCATTATTGTTTTCATTCCCATGGCTATGTGTAACTAACCCGTTTATTCGGGCTAGGGTTTTATACGTTGTGACGATGTTTTTGAGACTTGATGCCTAATGCTTGTTTCGTTATTCTACTAAACCTTGTGCTATTTATCTCGGTTTATTTTACGAAGCTAAGTTGATACCCGGAACGGTTAGACTTAGCCGAGCAATATAAACCCTATATTTACTGTTTGTTTGATACTAGACCATTGAGAACAAATAGAGCACGGATTTAATATATCTTGGAACTGAGTAATAAATTGCTAGGTTTAGAATTCTACAACCCGGAAAGGAAGTAGATTGTGGCGTAGGTGTCTGGAAAGACCCTACCTTAGGTTATAACTTGGAATGGGAGTAACCACACTTAGGAATTAGAAACATGATATTTAGAAGTCGATGATAAAACTAGTCACAATAAAGAAACCCTAGTCTGAATATCTTTCTCTGATTATTACTCACTCGTTTACTCGCTTGTTTCCTAATCTTACATTGTTTCCAAATTACTCAAAACCAATTGTTTTCTTTCTTACAGAACAAGTAGTAACCATCTAGCTCTCTAGGGTTTGACCCTTGCTTGCCACTGTCCTAACTCACAGTCTAAGGCGAGGAAATTATAAATACAAATTTGCAGGTACCGACGACACCTGTCAAATTTTGGCGTCGTTACCGGGGAGCTACGCACGGTGAAGTTTGTTCTTTCTTTTTTATTGCTTCTATTTTCTTTTATTTCCTAGTTTGTGCACCACTACTCGTGTGCCATGTCTCACGCGGGTAATAGAATCGATGAGGAAGATCAGTTCGAGCTAGAGAACTTTGACGAAAACCCACCAGTGATCGACAACAATGCTGAAGCACCACCGGTAATCTACGAGGATCCGGAGAGGTTGTTTCGGAATAGGAACCGAGCCAACCGAGAAGCTGCCCGACAAGATCGGGGCGCGGCAGAAGAGCAACAAGGAGGAGGACCGAGGCCACCGGTCTCGGCCCGACAGCAAGCTCCGATCCAACAGCAGGCTCCAGCCCGACAACAGGTCCCGGTCCATCCGCGAGCTCCGATCCGACAGCAGGTCCCAACCCGACAGCAGGCCCCGCCTGCACAACCTAGACGGTACCCGGTTCAGCACCAAGTCCAGGTCCGACAACCGATCAGACGACCCAGACAACCGGTATACGAGGACGAGTACGAGGAGGCTTACTATCACGATGAAGAACCATCCATGGGAGAGCTCTTGGTCCCCGACTTCAATGACCAGTCGTGGTGCATCTATGAAGGACCAGAACTCGAAGCCATCACCATCAGCACCTCGATCGTCCACCATCTACCCAAGTTCTCGGGAGCGAAGGGAGAGTCAGCCACAGGGCACTTAAAGCGTTACCATGGCAGCTGCCATAATCTTAGGCCCTACGGAGCCGGAGTGGATGATTTCAAACTTAAAGCATTTTATTTTTCACTCACCGACTCTGCTACTGACTGGTTCTTGTCTTTGCCCTCAGATATTATCTACACGTGGGAAGAAATGCAGAGAGCGTTCCTCACCGAGTACTACTGACGGAGCCCACTGCACTGTCGTTAAGGTGCAATGTTCTCTGTGCAAATAAATTTATATTTTCCGCTAATCGTGACTTTACTACTGGGTAGTAAGTGGTAAGTAGGGGTGGAACCCAAGGGAATTAGGGGGATACGTTGTTCTTTAAGGGATTTGTACAGCGAGGGAGCGTGTTTTAGGTTGATTGAGGTTTTAGCGGTTATGACTAAGTGACTTTTTTTGGTTGTTTTTTGGTTTTGAGTGCGGAAAAGTCAATTACAGAAAATAAATACTGAAAAGTAAAAAGAAAGACTTACAGTGGGTGATGCGTGATTTGCGAGTCCTCCGGAAGGTGAGTGCAGTTGATTAAAGCAGTTATACTAGAAAAGTAAATACAAGGGGGTTTTGTAATTTAAAGAAAACATTCGGTTTCAGGGGCCTTGTATCATAGTTGTTTATCATCGACCGCTAATGATCATACTAAGTGTTCAAAGATGAATCGAGGCCATTTCTAAGCGCAAGACTTACAACATCGTTTAAAACACTTGTTCTACTTTAGACTAATTCCTCCTTTCGAAGTATCTTAGCCTTGTGTGCATCCACCTGATCTTTCAGTTACGATCGACCAAGTGGTGTTTTAGATAAGTCGAACTCCTCAGATAAGTTTTGCTTATTACAGCTTCCACTTACCGAGTATGTTCACGAATCTCCACGGAAGAGCTTTGCTTGTTACAGCTTCCACTCAACCTTGGAAATTCTGACTATATATGGCACATAGAACAAGTTTTGAACACAAAGCGGCATTAAGTGCAGGGTCTAAAACATTTTACAATACAAGTACACCCTTTAACCGAATAAAGAGTTTAGCTACGAATATCCATAGAGGTGGATACCATAGCTAAATACTCGGGGGTTTTTGAAAACAGTAAGAAATGAGACAGGATGGAATACTCAAGAACCAACAGGAGTATTCCTAATTCCTACTGAATACTCAAGAACCAACAGGAGTATTCTCTACAGTATTATAATACTCAAGAACCAACAGGAGTATTATAATTTCAAACCGTTATAATACTCAAGAACCAACAGGAGTATTATTTCAAAAACCAAACTTACAAATGTACCAAAACTTAGAGAGAGAAGTGAATATGGATTGTGGGATGATACAAATGAGAGGGGATGAGCTCCCTTTTATAGCCAAAGGAGAGGAGAATGGAGGGTGAGGATATAAGCATGTGGAGCTCATCCACGGAAGCTTGAAATCCGCCGGTTGGAGGTTGTCCAAGGAGGAGAGCTTGTGGCTTTGGCCACCTCTTGCCAAAGCCACCGGTCACCCAAGGAGGACAAGGGGAGGAAGGCCACCCAATGACTCATCCAATGCATAAAGCCGCCGGTCACTTGGAGATAAGGATGAGTTTGTGAGTTTTGTGCAGTCTTTTCACAAAACTATTAGTCCAATTTTGCTCCGGTCTGACTTTGGTTGCTCTTCGGTTGTAATGTTCCCATGAATGGCATGGATTTGGCAAAACGGCTTTAGACAGTTCAAGCTGGAGTTCAACCACACACTGGAACAGAAGTACAGCGTACATCAGACGCAAGGATTTGCATATCCAAAAGATCGATGAGATTATCTGATTGGGATAAATTGACGAGTCATCATTAAAGATCAGATATTCAAATGAATATCTTCAGATTGGATTCGAGAATATTAGATGACTTGGCACGGAAGTAATCTCCAAAGATTGGATATGGAAGAGATTGAATATCTATCAAATATGTAGGAGTATCTCCAAAATATTTGACAAGAATATTTCGATCTGATTGGAGTCGGCCATCTAGGAATTCGAAGATTCAGATATTCAAACGAATATCTACACATCAGATTAAAGGCGGCGTGGCTGACTTGGGAAGGAAGTTTTCGAATATACTTCCTAAAGATTGGAGAAAGATATACATCGAATATTTAGGAATATTTCCTAAATATTTGATGGGATTATCTTGAGCAGATTTGGATGGCATCCGAGCATATAAATACAATGCTAGGGCATCCATAATCGCGTCGCTTCCTGAGAGAAATAAAACACGAGAGTTCGTGAGATTGGAGGAGGAGCGACCGCCGGCTGAATATTCCACACCGGAATATCAACGGGGAAGTAACAGTCTATTCAGTGTGCTGTTCAGACTGTTCTTGAAGGATAACAAAGCGCACACACACACGGTGATCAACATACGTCTTTGAGAGAAGGCGACTGGACTTCCGAGAAGTCCAAGACTAGGCCAAGAGGGAGGTCTCGTCCTACCCATAGGGGATCGAGGTTGCTTGTTGTGAACCTCGGTTGCAAATCCGAGAGACGGAGAAGTAGAGGCTAGGCGATTACAAACAAGGTGTTGTGTAAGAGTAAGACCACTTGTAGCTCTATTCTCGTAATACGATTTGTGTCCCTTTTCGGGTGTGGGAAACCCCCCAGAGTAAGCGAGGCCGAACTGGGTTATCATATCGTGTGTGCTCCTATGTTGTGCTGTTTATGTTCTGTCTGCTAAAGTGTTCCAGTATCTGTTTGAACACAACCTGAAACTGTCCAACAAGTGTTCAAGACGCAGTTCGAACACCATCTGGAACTCGTCTTGACTATGACAAGTAGATTTCAATTGGTATCAGAGCAAACACTCGACACACTGAGTGGGATCCTGGAACTGTTCAAGATGAGTTTGAAGAAAGGACAGAGCACTAATCGACCACCGTTGCTTGAAAGACCGAATTATGCCTATTGGAAATCCAAGATGAAAACCTTTCTGAAATCCCTCGATGAAAGGGCTTGGAGAGCTGTAATGATAGGATGGACAGAACCCATGATGGCCAACCCCGAAGGAGCTGTTATGCCAAAGCCTGAAGCTCTGTGGTCTGAAGCAGATGATGTAGCGGCTATTGGGAATTCAAAGGCACTGAATGCAATATTCTATGGAGTAGACGAGAATGTGTTCAAACTGATTGCTGAATGTGAGGTGGCCAAGGAAGCATGGGATATTCTCAGAATAGCCTATGAGGGTCCATATAGTGAATCTAACGATGGGTCTGGAGGAGCAGGTGGTGAACATCTCAGAAAGCATGTTGAATCTGTGACCAAGGAGGTTAATCCATCAGAGAAGGTTGATGGGTTTAATGACACAATAGCGGAAGTATCTGATCGTACTGAAAAGGATGATGATCTGGACAGAATCTACAAGGTCCATGTGTCTGCTGTGACAAGTTCAGAGAAGTCGTCTCAGGCCCAGGTTGTAGGGGTGGAAGACTCTGAACCTGCCCTCAATCCAGAAGCTGTGAAGGAGGCAAGTGTTCAAGCAGATGAACCAGGAGATCAGCAGAGAGTTGAGACAGTTGTTGCCTCAATGGCAGTCTCAGTAGAGGAGACAGCTGACGTCCCAATTATTGTACAAGATGTTTTTCGTGGTGAAAAGGTGAAGGCAGATCTCCCAAACGTCCGTGATACAATGATGGAGAAAAATAGAGAAACACATCCTGCAGGCTTAGTGGGGTTAAGGAGAAAGAGTGCTGAGTTGAGTCGCAAAGAAGTTCATCTTAATATGACAGGTAATCCTCAATATCTCATCAATGTTAAACCTATTCGCAAGCGTCAGTTTGTCACTTTTGGAGATGGAGGGAAGGGCCAGGTGATCGGCTGTGGGACATTGAAGGTTCCGGATCTACCTGTGCTAGAGGATATCCTCCTAGTGGATGGGTTAAAGGTGATCAGTAACAGTAGATTGTGTGATGAAGGACAGTCTGTTACTTTCACTCGTGATTCGTGTCGAGTACTGGCTAGGAATGGAGACACACTGATGGAAGGAAGTAGCACAACAAACAAAAGCTACTGTCTAGGCACAGTTGCAACAGGAGCTGCCACTGTCTGTCCGACAAACACGATACATGAGATGGAATTGCAAGGGACAGGTATGGTGTATTTTCTGGAAAGGTGAAAGACGAAGTTGACCTAAACTCAGTCCCAGAAGATGATAAATGCAGAGGTGGGACATTGCCTGAAACACCCATTCAGACCAAGGCTACAGAAGATAAAATTCCAGAGGAAGGGCCAGCTGATGAAGCCACACCTCCTCCAGCTAGGACACTTGACAATGCACCTTCGCTGCAACCCTCATGGAGAATTAAGAGTCGAGCGAATAAGATCAAGTATCGAGAGTTGGCTGCCTGTTCATCCAGTCCGAAGAATGTCAACAAAACTCTTATTGATGAGATTTGGGTGGTGGCCATTCACGTGGAACTGGAAGAGCTCACCAGATATGAAGCATGGAAGTTATATCATCTTGTGCACAATCACGAACTGAAGGAGACTGTATACGGACTCACACAAGCGCCCAGAGCATGGTACGAGACTTTTCTCATCGACCATGGCTATGAGCGAGCGGGAGAAGAGAAGCATATGTTCGTCACAAGTACACAGAAGCTGGTTGGCCAGTTCGTGAGACAGATGCAAAAGGAGCTCCAGCTGACCATGGTGGGAGAGATGAAACACCCTCCTGGAACATATGTTGACCAGGTGCTGGGAGAGCAGGAGAGCATCGGTGCAGGGAGCTGCCGCACTCTGTTCCTATGTATGAAGCAGAATCTGTTTGAACACGGAATTGAATAGGTGAAGAAGTTTCTGCCCGAGAACCCAGTACAACACTCCATGAGCAGATATCACTTCATCAGAGAGATGGTGGAGAAGAAGGTCATCACATCGAAACACATGACCACTATAACTGTCGTACTCACCATGCCACTAGACGCCGCTCAGTTCGACACACTTAGATCCTCTTTGGGTCTGTGTGTTATCACCAACTAAGTGTTCCAGACGGAGGTCAGCCAAGAGCAGAGCCCCAGCAAATCAGATGGGCTGACCTACCAAAGAAGAGGGCTGGAACAGATGGTACGTGGTTGGAACTGATTACTAAGTTCAACATATTTGCAGCTTTATGAGGCGATATCAAGGAGGAGAGAGGTGATTGGACAAATATCTCAAGAGATATTCACATAACCGTTTTTGGCAAGTGGAGGAGTCCAAATTTTTGAGAAATCAAAAAGGCAATTGAATCGAAGTCGGATGGATACAATATCAGCAAACCCTAAGATCCATGCCAAGGGAAAAAGAAGGGAGAAGAGGCGGCTGTGACAGAACTTAAAGAAGCTACTTCAAAGGCGTCAAAGGCTGATCCTAATCCAACTAAAGGGAGTGTGCAGACTGTGAAGGAATATCAGGCGATGGCTGAACCACTCCTCAATGAGGTAATCCCTTGTTCTCACACCCAAGCTATTGCTCTCAATTTTGTTGATGAGGAAGTATGGGCGATTGGTAAAGATTCAGTGAGTCATAAGGGTGACAAAGCGGTCAATGGGAAGCCGAAGGGTTTGAAACCTGCTGTAGATTCTGTGGCCGATGCTGCAGAAGAAGGTGAAGCCAGTAGGGCTAAGATTGTGGTTCTAATAAGCAGAAGCTGTTGAATGCAAAGGTAGATGCCACTGGCTTCGTGCTGAAGAAGACAGGAATCTGCATGAAAGTCGGCCTTGGAAGGAATGGAACTCCCAGGAAATACGCTGCACGAATTAGTGCTGTAAGGGGGAGAAAACTTGCTATGTTAGACTCTGAGATTGAGCAGGTTGTTGGGCCTTCTAGCAAGAGAAGTCTGGTATTAGATGAAGAGTCGGATGAATGTTTAGCAGAAAAGACTACTGAGGTAGTCGATGAAGAGAAGGTGACAGAGAGTGAAGCTGTTCGTATAAAGGCTGATGATGTGAAGCAACAAGAGCCTGAAGATGTTGTCTCCGATGAGTCAGACCGACCTGAAAATCAGACGGAGACAGAACAAGTAGAAGAGCAAGTTGCTATTGAACCTGTCATCTAGAAGAAGGAAAAGCAGTCAGATGTCCAAGAAGTAATCATGACTGAAGCAGAACATGGTGCTGGTAATCATGCACAGAGAGCTGGTCAAAATCCCAGATCATTAGCTGAATTAAAAGAGAAGCAGAAGGAAAGGACTAACTCAAGAAGGAGGTGAGCCTGTTAAGTCTGCAGAGAAGTCAGAGACAGACAAGGCTGCTGAGAAAGTGTCAGTTGAACCAGATGTTTCGAGGGAGTTAGAACAGCCAGCTATCCCAGATGTAGAGATGCATAAAGCTGATCTAGAGAGACCAGATAATGGAGATTGTAAGGACAATCGGGACTCGGTTTCATTGGTTGAGCTCAAGAAGTCTGAAAAGGAGAAACCAAAGAAGGGAGTGACCATCCAAGCATGCTCGACTGGAGTAACTACCAAGAAGGATGGTTAGAGAACAGATGCAGGGGGGCAAGTGCATCCAAGAAAAAGAAGAGGAGTATTCCAGGTTTTGTTCCACCTAGTGTACCAACTGGAGTGACTAAGCATATAGTATGGTGTGCCAGTACAGAAGCAGCAGCCAAGTGGAAGGCAGTGCAGAAAAGAAAGATCATCCCTGAAAGGCTGCTTAATGAGAAGACAGTTCCATCCCAATTGCAGATTTGACTCTATTCTTCTTGATGTTGTTCTTCATCACTATAGTCAATTGGAAGCCTACATCTCATAGAACCACGATCAACAAGGAGATTGGACAGCTGCTCTACCAGATTGGAAACAGGATGCTCATTGACATGGGAAGAATTATGTTCGACCAGATTGCAGAACACGTCTTTCTACAAAGTCTCTGCACCAGATAATCTTCCCATCACTTATTTATGAGCTGATCATCAACCAGCATCCAGATTTGAAGACAGACCAGGACAGACTGTCAAGTGCTCCGTTGAAGTTGGTAGTTGATCACAAGCTGTTCAAGGGTCGACATAAGAATGATCTGAAGGACCCCGGGGTGAACAGGAAGGATGCACCTGAGTCTTCCATAAAGAGAGCTACTGGTGAGAAGTTGTCCCGAGCTGAACGCGGACAACTACTTGAGGTCATACAGGCGTAGAGGACAAGAATCGATCAATTGGTGCGCGCTCTGCAATATCCCAGTGATGATAAAGAAGACAGAGAGAGTTGATGTCCTGATTGAAGAAAAGACATGCTGCCATGAGCCAAAGAGAGATATGTCTGGAGATGGACTACCACGCGGCAGTACAGGACGAGCTGAATCATTTCAAGCAATCAGTGAAGATGATAATCTCTGGATCAAAAGACCTAGATACAATTTTGAAGTCCCAGAGATTGATTGGAGGATGTAGAGGCATTGGCTACACTGATTGGAGCAATTCAGGAACGTATCAGTTGCTGACCCGTGGTCGAACAGCTGCTGAGACACCATGGTCCGACAGACTCACAGCATGTGTCACTGTCCCAGGCTATGTTTGAGGGGGAGTTGACAAGATTCCAGTTGCCGAAGAGACCAGGTTGCTCGATTGGACCCCTTGCCAGTTTGTGGCAAAAAGGGGGAGTGGTTTGAGGTAACTGTTCTGGTTCCTCAAGGTGCGTCTAAAGCGTAGATTTGGTTTTTCCAAAATGCCAAGGGGGAGATTGATGTTCCCATGAATGGCATGGATTTGGCAAAACGGCTTTAGACAGTTCAAGCTGGAGTTCAACCACACACTGGAACAGAAGTACAGCGTACAGCAGACGCAAGGATTTGCATATCTAAAAGATCGATGAGATTATCTGATTGGGATCAATTGACGAGTCATCATTAAAGATCAGATATTCAAATGAATATCTTCATATTGGATTCGAGAATATTAGATGACTTGGCACGGAAGTAATCTCCAAAGATTGGATATGGAAGAGATTGAATATCTATCAAATATGTAGGAGTATCTCCGAAATATTTGACAAGAATATTTCGATCTGATTGGAGTCGGCCAGCTAGGAATTCGAAGATTCAGATATTCAAACGAATATCTACACATCAGATTAAAGGTGGCGTGGCTGACTTGGGAGGGAAGTTTTCGAATATACTTCCTAAATATTGGAGAAAGATATACATCGAATATTTAGGAATATTTCCTAAATATTTGATGGGATTATCTTGAGCAGATTTGGATGGCATCCGAGCATATAAATACAATGCTAGGGCATCCATAATCGCGTCGCTTCCTGAGAGAAAGAAAACACGAGAGTTCGTGAGATTGGAGGAGGAGCGACCACCGGCTGAATATTCCACACCGGAATATCAACGGGGAAGTAACAGTCTGTTCAGTGTGCTGTTCAGACTGTTCTTGAAGGACAACAAAGCGCACACACACACGGTGATCAACATACGTCTTTGAGAGAAGGCGACTGGACTTCCGAGAAGTCCAAGACTAGGCCGAGAGGGAGGTCTCATCCTACCCATAGGGGATCGAGGTTGCTTGTTGTGAACCTCGGTTGCAAATCCGAGAGACGGAGAAGTAGAGGCTAGGCGATTACAAACAAGGTGTTGTGTAAGAGTAAGACCACTTGTAGCTCTATTCTCTTAATACGATTTGTGTCCCTTTTCGGGTGTGGGAAACCCCCCAGAGTATGCAAGGCCGAACTGGGTTATCATATCGTGTGTGCTCCTATGTTGTGCTGTTTATGTTCTGTCTGCTAAAGTGTTCCAGTATCTGTTTGAACACAACCTGAAACTGTCCAACAAGTGTTCGAGACGCAGTTCGAACACCATCTGGAACTCGTCTTGACTAAGAGAAGTAGATTTCAGGTTGGATTTGATTTGAGTAATTCAATGTCAGGATCTTGAGATTTCTTCATTCGGCGTCTGATCTTGACCTTAGAATGACTCGTAACATCTTTTCAGCGTAAAATCCTCTCCTTAGCGTGTTTTCTCTCTAAGCGCCAAAATACCCTGTAGAAATATATCGGAACTAACAAGCAAAAGTTAAATAGATAAACAGTCTAATTTGGTGGGTTTTACTGTGTTTTTGATTCGTATAATTATGGTCCATCAGATTACCCCACACTTTTAGTTGTTCGTCCCGAACAATGCTATTAAAGGGCGACACTCTAAGTAAGTTTGTTAAAATATGAAAATTAGACTGTGGTACTAGACTTATCCTAATTCATGCATTACTTACTTATTACCAAATTGAACTGCGTAAATAAATAGAAGAAACTTGATACTTGTACCTCCATGCCGAGATGCAAATTATTCTGGACGTTTTGGGAGATAGCCCTTTTTAGGCTCCTGGACTGCACCCTCGGGACTGTCTCGCACTATATGGTTTCCTTGTAGCTTTCTCTAGCACGTGATTCGGTTCGGGTTTTACAGTTGAGTTGAGCCTTTTTGATTTCTTTCTTCTTTTGGCGAGGGACAGCTTATTGTAGTGAATTGGCCTTTGGCCTTTGATTTGACTTTTTTGAGTACTTCACTTTTGTTCGGTTAAAACCTTCATAATTTTGGGCCTTTGGCCTCTTGATTTGCTTCTTCGAGCTTTCACTTCTTTGTGACTTGCTAGTCCATTTTATCAAGCCTTCTTGGGAGGTCCAATCATCGCCCGCGAGCATATGGAAATACCTCCCCGCTCTCTCTCATCATTGCTGTTTTGCGCGAGTCAAAATGAGGGTCGCTCATTTATTTTCCCGGCTACTTTGACTAGAGATAGGACGGTTTGATTCCTGTCCCACCTTCTTCATTTTTTATGCATAAACACTGCATGGCGGAGCTGACTCTAGACTCAACTGAAAAACCCGAAGTGCAGCCTCCACTGACTTCGTAAACCATATAGTGAAATTCAGTCCTTCGATTGCTTGCCAAGCCTCTCTAGGGCATTTCTATCAACTCCACGTCCCTAGTTTATCTCAGCACAAAGGGACATGAGAAGTTACATTCTAAGTTTTTAAACAGTTGAATTTTCACAAGGTTAATGCATGAATTATGACTTATCTTTTTCACATTCTTAAGTTCATATTTTTAAAAAGATAACACTAAAAAAGAAAAACATGTTATTTATTTATGTACACATGCGGATCTCACCCCACACTTTTGAACGAAGGCGTGCCTTTCAGCACTACTTAGTTCAAAAGCCATGCATGCAGACAATTACGAGAAGGAAATGATATTAAGGAAAGGTAAGATCAGAACTCCCTTTAAAGTGTCGAGAGAACGACATGGCATGAGGCTGGATAATCGAGGGAGTTCGGCTGGGGCCTTGAACTCTCAGCGTAAGCCCGGTAGTTCACGGAAGCTGCCTGGCTGATCCGATCGTGCTCAAAAAACCAATTCCTAAATAGTCAAATCATTCTATGCACCAAGTGGGTGAGAGCGACTTATTGATAAAAACTAAAAGACAGAAAATAAAAAGACAGAAAGTAAGATAGTGTCGGGTTACCTCCCGACCAGTGCACTTGGTTAATGTCGTTGGCTCGACAGTACCTTATTCTCGGATCACTGGTTGGGATCCCATGGGTGGCTCAGGTCGAATTTTGCCACTGTTCCTGTGTTGCTTCTTGCCTTGCCTTTCCTTGATTTCTTGTGAGACGATGTGCTTGGGTCCTGTTCCCGTTGTTCTGGTGATTTCTCCTTCCAACGTCTCTGAGAAGGCGAAGGACCCTTTACAACTAGTCTCTTGAACTGGGTTTTCTGGTGTTTAGGGCTGCCTTGTCCAGTCATGGTGAAAACATGCTCCATCGAGGAGTCGTTCTGCTCAGGCCCTTTTCCCATTCTTCTTTCAGCCTCTTCAGGGATCACATAGTTTTCGGTGGTGTTTTGGACTTCTTCCGTTGTTGGTACTGCCTCGAGTTCCCATGAAGGTTCGTTGCTCCCGAAGCTTTCTATGTCTGATTCTTCTGACGACTCGGGAGTTTCTCCTTCTGTCTCTGGACCAGCCTCTTGCATTTCTCTATCAGCTTGGGGCATTCTTTTTGTGGCTGCGGCCAGGTCATTTATGAGGTACCACATGTCTGCCATAGACAAGTTCCTGGCAGATCTCCTCATTGCTTCGTTAATCCTTGTTAGATCATCGGCCTTCATCCCACGAAGAAATCTTTTGAGAAGATCCTTCTTCATGAATCCATGGTGCAGGCAGCTTGAGACGATGGTGTCATAGCTCGTGTAGTAATCGTCCAAAGTCTCATCCCGGGATTGTTGAAGGCTCATGATTTTTTCTCGGGTTTGTTATCGTAAGGATGGAGGGGAGAATTCTCGTAGGAATGGAACGCAGAGGTCCACAAAATGTACTGCATTACTAGCGGTTGATGTGTAATACCAGATCGTTGCAAAATCAGTTAAAGAAAATTTAAAGCATTTAAGTTTAAATTCCTCTAACATTTCATTTTCAGGTTTTATGTGGCAACAAATGTGGTGATGTTTCGGCATGTAGTACTGGGTCTTCTCCATCCGTACCTCCGAACAGAGGGAGATGTCTTGTTGTCCATGCATATGAAGAGGGTTGCGTCATGAGGACATGGGAGGGAAAGAACAACTAATCCGACGGCTAATTCCCCGGCAACGGCGCCAATTTGACGGAGCCCACTGCACTGTCGTTAAGGTGCAATGTTCTCTGTGCAAATAAATTTATATTTTCCGCTACTCGCGACTTTACTACTGGGTAGTAAGTGGTAAGTAGGGGTCGAACCCAAGGGAATTAGGGGGATACGTTGTTCTTTAAGGGATTTGTACAGCGAGGGAGCGTGTTTTAGGTTGATTGAGGTTTTAGCGGTTATGACTAAGTGACTTTTTTTGGTTGTTTTTTTGTTTTGAGTGTGGAAAAGTAAATTACAGAAAATAAATACTGAAAAGTAAAAACAAAGACTTACAGTGGGTGATGCGTGATTTGCGAGTCCTCCGGAAGGTGAGTGCAGTTGATTAAGGCAGTTATACTAGAAAAGTAAATACAAGGGGGTTTTGTAATTTAAAGAAAACATTCGGTTTCAGGGGCCTTGTATCATAGTTGTTTATCATCGACCGCTAATGATCATACTAAGTGTTCAAAGATGAATCGAGGCCATTTCTAAGTGCAAGACTTGCAACATCGTTTAAAACACTTGTTCTACTTTAGGCTAATTCCTCCTTTCGAAGTATCTTAGCCTTGTGTGCATCCACCTGATCTTTCAGTTACGATCGACCAAGTGGTGTTTTAGATAAGTCGAACTCCTCAGATAAGTTTTGCTTGTTACAGCTTCCACTTACCGAGTATGTTCACGAATCTCCACGGAAGAGCTTTGCTTGTTACAGCTTCCACTCAACCTTGGAAATTCTGACTATATATGGCACATAGAACAAGTTTTGAACACAAAGCGGCATTAAATGCAGGGTCTAAAACATTTTACAATACAAGTACACCCCTTTAACCGAATAAAGAGTTTAGCTACGAATATTCATAGAGGTGGATACCATAGCTAAATACTCGGGGGTTTTTGAAAACAGTAAGAAAGGAGAGGGGATGGAATACTCAAGAACCAACAGGAGTATTATAATTTCAAACCGTTATAATACTCAAGAACCAACAGGAATATTATTTCAAAAACAAAACTTACAAATGTACCAAAACTTAGAGAGAGCAGTGAATATGGATTGTGGGATGATACAAATGAGAGGGGATGAGCTCCCTTTTATAGCCAAAGGAGAGGAGAATGGAGGGTGAGGATGAAAGCATGTGGAGCTCATCCATGGAAGCTTGAAAGCCGCCGGTTGGAGGTTGTCCAAGGAGGAGAGCTTGTGGCTTTGGCCACCTCTTGCCAAAGCCACCGGTCACCCAAGGAGGAGAAGGGGAGGAAGGCCACCCAATGACTCATCCAATGCATAAAGCCGCCGGTCACTTGGAGATAAGGATGAGTTTGTGAGTTTTGTGCAGTCTTTTCACAAAACTATCAGTCCAATTTTGCTCCGGTCTGACTTTGGTTGCTCTTCGGTTGGATTTGATTTGAGTAATTCAATGTATGGATCTTGAGATTTCTTCATTCGGCGTCTGATCTTGACTTTGGAATGACTCGTAACATCTTTTCAGCGTAAAATCCTCTCCTTAGCATGTTTTCTCTCTAAGCGCCAAAATACCCTGTAGAAATATATCGGAACTAACAAGCAAAAGTTAAATTGACAAACAGTCTAATTTGGTGGGTTTTACTGTGTTTTTGATTCGTATAATTATGGTCCATCAACTACCCAGCGGGCCGGGCCATGCAGGTCCGAAGACAGTTGCAAGAACTCAGGCAAGGACCCAACGAGACCATGTACGAGTACGTGGAGAAATTCACTGCCTTAGAGAAGAGCTGCTGCAACCTTGGGCTTCCAGAGAAGCTACTAGTAGAATATATGCTAGACGGTCTTCGCAGGCTCGACAGGAAGCTCTTAGATGCCTCGGCTGGAGGCAACCTTATGAATCTATCCCCAGTCGGAGTACGTAGGAAGATAATGGAGGTGGCTGAGAGCGAGCGGTTCCAGGATGAATCTACCAAAGAAGAAGAGTTCAGCCGAGCTAAGAACGTGTCCAGAGCCGAGCCCTCATACGGTGCCATGGCCGCAGAGATCAGGGAGCTCAAGGATATGATGCAACATGTGATCAGGAGGCAACCAGTCCAGGTCAAGCCGTGCGGTTTCTGTGCTGCCACGGACCACAAAACAGACGAGTGCCTGACCGTAGTGGAGGATGACCAGGCCGAAGTGAATGCAGTGGGCGACTACCAGGGCCACACCAATCAAACCGGGCCAGTCCGACATTATGGTTCGGCCGGGAACGGACAGAGAGCCAGTAGACAGCCCTGGAGGAACGACAGTCATCAAACCGGGCCCAATCAACAGCATCATGCCCAGAGGGAGCCAGCACAGCAGGGCGCACCTCAGCAGAATCAGCAGCCCTACCGACCCCTGCACCGTCAATATCAACAGAACGGGCCCGGTCAATACCAGCACCAGCAGTGAGGGCCAAACCAAAATCAATCAGGACCAAACCAACACAGCTCGAGCAGGCCACTAGAGGATGTCGTGAGGGACTTGACCACATCAATTCACCAGTTCCAGGCCAAAACCAACGGGACCCTCACTGACCTGGTCAAGCAGGTGTCTTCACTGGTCCAGGACGTTACCGAACTGAAGAAAGACACATGGAGACTACCATCCCAAGTGATGCCCAATCTGAAAGGGAACGTCAGTGCGGTGACATTGAGAAGTGGAAGGGAAGCAGCTTCGGCATCCAGGCTATCTGAAGATGAGAGCCCGCAAGTACCCGAGGACGAAACAACCAGGCCCGGTGCTCTCGGCTTCAATGACCCGGACACATCCGGACAGGACCCGGCGCAAGGATTCAGCACCTCTCGACCAGGCCCATCAACAGAGATCGAAGAGTCTCGGCCAGGCCTGTTTCCAGCACCCGACATCTCTCGCCCAGGCCCGTTGTCAGCGGTCGGACCGTCTCGACCAGATTCGGTCCCAGTGACCGAGAACTCTAACGTCCGAGCACCTTTACCATTTCCTGTGCAGGTTCGAGCTCCGAAAAAATATGTGATGGACAAGGAAGTGTGGGAACTATTCAGCAAAGTTGAAATCAATATCCCCCTCCTTGAGACAATCAAACAGATTCCGAGGTACTCCAAGTTTCTAAAGGAGCTATGCACGAACCGGAGACGAGGTACCCAGTCCGACTAGGAACTCATGAGCAGGAACGTCTCGGCTGTGATTCAGCGCAAGGTGCCACCAAAATGCGGTGATCCAGGCACCTACACTATTCCTTGCACGATCGGTAACATTAGAATAGAGAATTGCATGCTTGATCTCGGTGCCTCTATCAATGTTTTACCATATTCTATATATTCCTGTCTACGCATTGGTCCTCTTGAGCCTGCAGGTCTTACTATACAGCTGGCGGACAGGTCGTGCAAGCAGCCCGAGGGCAAGATCGAAGATGTGCTCGTGCAGGTGGGAGAGCTCGTATTCCCAGCCGACTTCTATGTGCTCAAGATGGAGAACTGTGGCCCGACCGACCATGCACCCATCCAACTCGGTCGACCGTTCCTCAAGACGTCGAAAATGAAGATAGATTGCGACAGTGGGACACTCTCCATGGAAGTTGAAGGAGAAGCGTTCAGTTTTGACATCTTCAGGGCTATGAAGCACCCAATGGAGTATGAGGCAGTCCATGCCCTAGACACACTGGACGACCTAGTCCATGAGCTACATCCGGAGAGAGAGACCGACCCACTTGAGCAAGCTATTGAGCAAGCCGTGTATTCACACGAGGACTCATATGAGCTCATCGAGAGCATAATGGATGCCTTGGACCAGCTAGAGATCGCCCAACCGCTCACCCCAAGGTATGAGGTTAATGAAGTTCGATTATTTAAGACTAAAGTGTGTTTGCCTTCTGTTGTGCAGGCACCTACAGTTGAATTGAAGCCTCTACCCAGCCACTTGAAGTACGCGTTCCCAGGGGAGAACGACACATTACCGGTCATCATCAAGAGCGGGCTCGAGACAGATCAAGAGCGACGGTTGATTAGGGTGCTGACCGAGCACAAACTGGCCATAGGATGGACACTAGCCGACATCAAGGGAATCAACCCGGCAGTTTGTATGCATCGGATATTATTGGAGGATGGAGCTAGACCTTCGAGGAAGCCTCAGCGCAGATTGAACCCGATTATGATGGAGGTTGTCCAGAAGGAGATACAGAAGTTGCTGGATGCCGACGTGATCTACCCGATCTCGGACAGCCAGTGGGTGAGCCCGGTACATGTGGTACCAAAGAAGACTGGTATCACCATGGAGAAGAATGCCGATGGTGAGATGGTCATGACCAGACTCAAGAATGGATGGCGCATGTGCATAGATTACAGGAAGCTAAATGTCGTTACGCGCAAGGATCACTTTCCTCTTCCATTCATTGATCAGATGCTCGACCGCTTGGCAGGTAAGCCTTATTTTTGCTTTTTAGATGGATTTTCAGGCTATAATCAGATTCCCATAGCACCCGAGGATCAGGAAAAGACGACCTTCACATGTCCATTCGGTATGTTTGCTTTTCGCCGGATGTCCTTTGGCTTGTGTAACGCACCCGGTACCTTTCAACGGGTCGTTACTAGTATTTTCTCGGACATGATAGGGTCGTTTATTGAGGTGTTCATGGATGATTTTAATGTACACGGTGACACTTTCGATGCATGCTTAGATCATTTGAGTACAGTTTTAGCACGATGTGTTTCTATGAATTTGGTACTCAATTATGAAAAGTGTCACTTTATGGTTACTCATGGAGTGGTTCTCGGCCACATTGTCTCACATGAGGGTATAGAGGTAGATAAAGCTAAGATAGATTTGATTGTTACTCTGCCATACCCGTCCACAGTCCGTGACATTAAGTCGTTTCTAGGACATGCTGGTTTCTATCGTAGATTCATTAAGGATTTCTCTAAAAAGGCACTGCCTTTATCTAACCTCTTGCAGAAAGATGTTTCCTTTGAGTTTACAGATCAGTGCAGGGCAGCCTTTGACGAGCTGAAATAGGTCCTCACCAGCACTCCCATCATTAGAGCTCCGGAGTGGGCACAACCCTTTGAGATCATGTGCGACGCGAGTGACAGACCGCTCGTCGTCAAAGCGATTTGTGCAAATAAATTTATAATAGTCCGCTACTCGCAACTATACTACTGGGTAGTACTTGGTAAGTAGGGGTCGAACCTAAGGGAATCAGGGGAATAGATGTTCTTTGAGGGGGTTGTCCAGCGAGAGAGCGTGTTTTAGGTCGGTTGGTTGGTTTTAAAGCTACCAGCTAAGTGATTGATTGATTGGTTGGTTGGTTGGTTTTAGTACTGGAAAGTAAATTGCAGTTTATAATTAAAGAGAAATGTTCGGTTTCAGGGGCCTTGTATTATATCCTGTTTATCATTGACCTTTAGTGAATCGTCTAAGTATTCAAACATGAATCGAGGCTATTCCTAGCTCAAGACTTGCAACATTGCCTAGCCTTTTTCAAGGTCGTAGAGCACTTATTCTACTTAAACTAGCACCAGTACCCATTTCAAGGTACGCTAGCCTGTGTGCATCCATCTGATCCCTTTGGCCCAGTTTTCAAATGGTTTTTAGGATAAGTCGACCTCCTCGGATAAGCTTGTCCATTTGGTCCCTTTGGCCCAGTTACAAATGGTCCACTTACCCGAGTATGATCACGAACCCCCAAGGACAAGCTTACCCATTTGGTCCCTTTGGTACAGTTACAAATGGTTCACTCACCCTTGGAAATTCTAACTTTATATATGGCACATAGAATAAGTTTTGAATACTAATACGAGACACTAAGTTAATAGTCTAAAACATTTTATAATACAAGTGCGCCCCTTCTACCAAACTACTAGTTTAGCTACTATTCATCGCGCTAAACATTATAACTAAGGAAATAAAAACAGTTGAATAAATACTAAGAATTACTTACAACCGTTGAAGCGCCAAGGGAGCTATCCTTTATTTCCAAAGCCAAACTTACAAATACATAAACTTAGAGAGAGAAATGAATTATGGATTTTTTGAGGTGTGTTCAAATGAGGGGATGAGCTCCTCCTTATATAGCCATGGGAGGAGGAGGAGATGGCCACAAGTGTCCCATGGTGATTGGAGGAGAAAATGGAGGGAGGAGATGGCCACCACATGGAGGAAGGAGAGGAGGAGCAAGGAGGAGCCGCCACCTATGGAGGAGCAAAAGCCGTCGGTCACCATGGGTGGAGGAGCCGCCGGTTGCCGGTGGTGGAGGGAGGAGGAGGGGTGGCTTTGGCCACCTCTTGCCCAAGTGGCCGGTCATCTTGCCCAAATGTGAATTTTGTACAGTTTTGTGCAGTCTTTTCACAAAACTGTCAGTGTGTTTCTTCCCCGGGCTGTCTTGATTCCTCTCCTGATTCTTCTGATTAATTTGTTATGAGTGATTCAACGTCAGGATCCTTGATATTTCTTCAGTCGGCATATGATCTTGACCTTGGATTGACTCGTAACATCTTTTCTGCTTTAAAAGCTCCTCTTTAGTGTGTATTCTCTCTAAGCTCTGAAATACCCTGTAGAAATATATCTGAACTAACAAGCAAAAGTTAAATAGACAAAATGTCTAATTAAGGGGGTTATACTGTGTTTATGATTCGTATAATTTTGGTCCATCAGATCACCCCACACTTTTAGTTGTTCGTCCCGAACAATACTATTCAAGGGCTGTACTCTAAGTTGGCTTTGAAATATGAAAATTAGACTGTGGTACTCGATCTATCCTAATTCATGCATTACTAGTTATTACTAAATTAAACTGCGTAAATAAATAGAAGAAACTTAATACTTGTACCTCCGTGCTGAGATGCAAATTATATTGGATGTCTCGGGAGATAGCCCTTTTTAGGCTCCTGGACTGCAATCTCGGGATCGTCTCGCACTATATGGTTTTCTGGTAGCTTTCTCTAGCACGTGATTCGGTTCGGGTTTCACTGAGTTGAGCCTTTTTGATTTCTTTCTTTTTTGGCGAGGGACTGCTTTTGTAGTGAATTGGCCTTTGGCCTTTGATTTGACTCTTTGAGTACTTCACTTTTTTTTGGTTAAAACCTTCACAATTTTGGGCCTTTGGCCTCTTGATTTGCTTCTTCGAGCTTTTCGCCTTTTTGTGGCTTTGCAAGTCCATTTTCTCAAGCCTTTTTGGGAGGTCCAATCATCGCCCGCAAGCCTATGGAAATACCTCCCCGCTCCTCTCATCTTTGTCGTTTCGCGCGGGTCAAGATGAGGGTCGCTCATCTATTTTCTCGGCTACTTTGACTAGAGAGAGGAAGGTCTGATTCCCGTCCTCGCCTTTTCTTTTCTTTTTGCATAAACACTGCATGGCGGAGATGACTTCAATTCTTCACTGAAACCCGAAGTGCAGCCTCCACTGACTTCGAAAACCATATAGTTTGATCTGATCCTTTGATTGCTTGCCAAGCCTCTCTAGGGCAGTTTATGTCAACTCCCATCCCTAGTTATCTCAGCACAAAGGACAAATGAAAAGTTACATTCTAAGTTTTTAAACAGTTTGAATTTTCACAAGGTTAATGCATGAATTGTGATCTATCTTTTTCACATTCTTAAGTTCATATTTTCAAAAAGATACTACTACTAAAAAAGAAAAAGAAAATAGCAAGCATGTTATTTATGTACACGGGTGGTTCTCACCCCCCACTTTTGAACGAAGGCGTGCCTTAGTTCAAAAGTCATGCAAGCTTAAAACTAAATACTGAATTTAAATGACAGAAATTAAAAGTGCGGAAAGTAAGATAGTGTCGGGTTACCTCCCGACCAGTGCACTTGTTTAACGTCGTTGGCTCGACAGTACCTCGTTGTGGATTACTGGTTTGGGTCCCATGGGTGGCTCAAGTTGAACTTTGCCACCGTTCATGTGTTGTTTCTTGCTTTGACTCTTCCTGACGTCTTGCCGGATGTTGTACTCGGGTCAGGACTCCTTGGTTTCGGGATCTTTTCTTTCCAATACCCCGGAGGGGGTGATGGCTCTTTCACTACTAGCCTTTTGAAGTTTTTGTATTTGGGACTGCCTAGTCCAGTTGCGGCATAGCAATGCTCCATCGAGGGGTCATTCTGCAGAGGTCCTTTTCCCATCCTCCTTTGAGCTTCTTCATTGATCGCACAGTTCGCTGCGACTTGCTCATTGATTAAGGGGAAAAGTCGGGAAAGCCTCATGAGGCTTGGTTCTGCCTCGTTATGTTGGTTCGTGAGGAACTGATCGTAGATAGTTTCAGCTACCTGGGTGATGATAGTCGGGTATGGATTGGGCAGTTCGTCAGTGGTGTTCTGGACTCCTACTTCGTTGCTTCCGGTGCTTTCCATGTCTGATTCTTCAGACGGTTCAGGAGTCTCTTCTGACGGCTCGGTGGTTTCTTCTTTGTCAGCCTCAGGGTCAGGTTCTTCTGTCTGCATTTCCTCGTCAGTTTGGGGTACTCGTCTTGTGGCAGCGGCCAGGCCGATTATAAGGTACCACATGTCTGCAATGGTGAAGTTTGTGGCAGACCTTCTCATAGCTTCGTTAACTCTTCCCAGTTCTTCGGGCCTCATCCCACGAAGAAATTTTTGGAGAAGAACTTTCTTCGTAAATCCATGGTGCGGGCAGCTTGAGACGATGGCGTCGTAGTTCATGTAGTATTCGTCCAAAGTCTCATCCCGGGATTGATGAAGGCACATGATCTTCTCACGGGTTTCTTGGCGTAAAGATGATGGGGAGAATTCCTTTAGGAATGGAACGCAGAGATCTACGTAACGTTCTGCACTGCTAGCGGTGGATGTGTAATACCATATCGTGGCGAAGTCGGTTAGAGAGAATTTGAAGCATTTCAGCTTAAATTCCTCTAATACTTTGTTCTCAGGTTTGATGTGGTGGCAGACGTGGTGGAAGTTTCGACAGTGCTGTACTGGGTCTTCTCCCTCCGTTCCTCCGAACAGGGGAAGCAATCGCGTTGTCCATGCATGCGTAATGGGTAATGACATAGGGAAAAGAAAAAGAAATGGGAGGGAAAGAACAACTATCCGACTACTGATTCCCCGGCAACGGCGCCAATTTGACAGACCGCTCGTCGTCAAAGCGATTTGTGCAAATAAATTTATAATAGTCCGCTACTCGCAACTATACTACTGGGTAGTACTTGGTAAGTAGGGGTCGAACCCAAGGGAATCAGGGGAATAGATGTTCTTTGAGGGGGTTGTCCAGCGAGAGAGCGTGTTTTAGGTCGGTTGGTTGGTTTTAAAGCTACCAGCTAAGTGATTGATTGGTTGGTTGGTTTTAGTACTGGAAAGTAAATTGCAGTTTATAATTAAAGAGAAATGTTCGGTTTCAAGGGCCTTGTATTATATCCTGTTTATCATTGACCTTTAGTGAATCATCTAAGTATTCAAACATGAATCGAGGCTATTCCTAGCTCAAGACTTGCAACATTGCCTAGCCTTTTTCAAGGTCGTAGAGCACTTATTCTACTTAAACTAGCACCAGTACCCATTTCAAGGTACGCTAGCCTGTGTGCATCCATCTGATCCCTTTGGCCCAGTTTTCAAATGGTTTTTAGGATAAGTCGACCTCCTCGGATAAGCTTGTCCATTTGGTCCCTTTGGCCCAGTTACAAATGGTCCACTTACCCGAGTATGATCACGAACCCCCAAAGACAAGCTTACCCATTTGGTCCCTTTGGTCCAGTTACAAATGGTTCACTCACCCTTGGAAATTCTAACTTTATATATGGCACATAGAATAAGTTTTGAATACTAATACGAGACACTAAGTTAATAGTATAAAACATTTTATAATACAAGTGCGCCCCTTCTACCGAACTACTAGTTTAGCTACTATTCATCGCGCTAAACATTATAACTAAGGAAATAAAAACAGTTGAATAAATACTAAGAATTACTTACAACCGTTGAAGCGCCAAGGGAGCTATCCTTTATTTCCAAAGCCACACTTACAAATACATAAACTTAGAGAGAGAAGTGAATTATGGATTTTTTGAGGTGTGTTCAAATGAGGGGAGGAGCTCCTCCTTATATAGCCATGGGAGGAGGAGGAGATGGCCACAAGTGTCCCATGGTGATTGGAGGAGAAAATGGAGGGAGGAGATGGCCACCACATGGAGGAAGGAGAAGAGGAGCAAGGAGGAGCCGCCACCTATGGAGGAGAAAAAGCCGCCGGTCACCATGGGTGGAGGAGCCGCCGGTTGCCGGTGGTGGAGGGAGGAGGAGGGGTGGCTTTGGCCACCTCTTGCCCAAGTGGCCGGTCATCTTGCCCAAATGTGAATTTTGTATAGTTTTGTGCAGTCTTTTCACAAAACTTTCAGTGTGTATCTTCCCCGGGCTGTCTTGATTCCTCTCCTGATTCTTCTGATTAATTTGTTATGAGTGATTCAACGTCAGGATCCTTGATATTTCTTCAGTCAGCATATGATCTTGACCTTGGATTGACTCGTAACATCTTTTCTGTTTTAAAAGCTCCTCTTTAGTGTGTATTCTCTCTAAGCTCTGAAATACCCTGTAGAAATATATCTGAACTAACAAGCAAAAGTTAAATAGACAAAATGTCTAATTAAGGGGGTTATACTGTGTTTATGATTCGTATAATTTTGGTCCATCAGTGAGCGACTATGCAGTAGGAGCAGTTCTCGGCCAGAAGGTGGATAAGAAGCCCGTAGTGATCTACTACGCTTCAAGGATATTGGACGTGGCCCAGAAGAACTATTCGACCACAGAGAAAGAGCTGTTAGTCGTGGTCTTTGCCTTGGAGAAATTTAGGTCTTATTTGCTCGGTACTAAAGTAGTTGTTTATTCTGACCATGCAGCTATCAGGTACTTGATGACGAAGAAGGAGGCAAGGCCGAGGCTCATTAGGTGGATCCTGCTCCTACAAGAGTTCGACTTGGAGATTAAGGACAAGAAGAGCATAGAAAACACGGTGGCCGACCACTTGAGCCGACTTGTCCGGGAGGAAGATGCCGGGCAGATCACTGAGACGTTCCCGGACGAGCACTTGTATGCTCTTACAGGTAAGGTGCCATGGTATGCTTCCTTAGTGAACTACCTGGTGGGAGGTAAGTTCCCGCCCTCATACTCTAGGGCACAGTGTTTGAAATTGAAGCATGATGCGAAATACTATGTGTGGGACGATCCGTACTTGTGGAAAATAGGTGTAGATCAGATTTTTAGACGATGCATCCCCGATGATGAGATTGCTTCAGTGATTAGCTTCTGCCATGAGCATGCATGTGGTGGCCATTTTGGCCCTAGGAGAAAGGCTAGGAAGGTTTTAGATAGTGGATTCTTTTGGCCGCATGTGTTTAGAGATGCCTACAACCATTGTAAGAGATGTGATAAATGTCAGTGTGTAGGTAATATTTCGGCAAGGAACGAGATGCCCCAAGTACCCATATTAGTGAATGATGTTTTTGACATATGGGGCATCGATTTCATGGGTCCTTTTCGGTGTCTTGTAGTTATGCTTACATCTTAGTTGCGTTGATTATGTGTCTAAATGGGTAGAGGCGAAGGGCACGAGGTGTGATGATGCTAAAACTGTCATAGACTTTTTGCGCACTAACATCTTTTGCAGGTACGGAGTGCCTAAGGCCATTATCAGCGATCAGGGGACACACTTTTGCAACCGAATAATGGCATCCACTCTGAGACACTACCACGTTCACCACTGGATTTCCACAGCATATCACCCCCAGACGAATGGGCAAGCGGAGATCTCCAACCGCGAAATCAAGGGAATTCTGGAAAAGATGGTGAGCCCGGCCCGGAAAGATTGGAGTCAGCGGCTTGATGAGGCCCTATGGGTGTACCGGACAGCCTACAAGACACCGATAGGCACCTCGCCTTTTCGGTTGGTCTATGGGAAGGCATATCACTTGCCGGTTGAGCTCGAGCACAAGGCATATTGGGCACTGAAGAAGTGCAACCCAGAATTACAGGCAGCCGGGCTAGACAGGAAATTGCAACTATGTGAGCTTGAGGAGCTGCGCCTCGAGGCTTACGAGAGCCAAACAGACTACAAGGCGCGGACCAAGCTCTATCATGACAAATTCATCCTTAGGCGCACTTTCGAGGTTGGCCAACAGGTTTTGGTTTTTTCATCACGCCTACAATTGATGCCCGGCAAATTGCATTCGAGATGGACCGAGCCATACACAGTGACGAGAGTTTTCAACTACGGGTCGCTCGAGCTAGAGTGCTCAACAGACGACCGGCGCTTTAAGGTCAATGGGCAACGGGTGAAGCACTACCACGGAGAGATCGAAGCAACCGCCCACGAGTTTGACTTGGCCGAACCCACCACAGATGCATAGAGAGGTACCGTCGAGCCAACGACGTAAAACAAAGGCGCTCGCCGGGAGGCAGCCCGGCACTCTTTCGTTTTTCTTGGTCTTATTTAGAGTCGTTTTATTTACTATGTTTAGAATCATTGTCGTCACATTGTACCTTGGAAAGGAGTTGTTTTTAATCATGCAGGGCGAACGCGACCCAGTTCACAACCGGGCCTCGGTACCTTCGTACTGGGTCTCGGCCAGACGCTCGGCACCTTCACCCAGGCCTCCGCTCATTCATACCGGGCTTCGGTCAAGCACACAGGGCGCGTCCGGGCCAGACGGACACTTTCGTCGGGGCAGACGCAAGCGCGCAGGGCAGGCCCGCTAGGCGCTCGGCACTTCAGCGCTGGACGCGGTAGCGCGGTCTCAGTACTCATCACCGGGCCAGGCCCGGGCATCCCAAGCAGCGCCCGACTCCTTTTTCCGCACCCCGTCCAAGGCCGTCCGAGGCCATGATCGACCGCCCGGTAGATCAGGGGAGTTTCGTTCCAACTTTTAAACTCCTTTTCCATATTGTTGCATGCATGTGAGTCTAGAGTCTAAGTCATGCCGTGAGGACACGACTTATTTCAAAAGTGTGGGGTGAGAGAGTCACTCGTTGTGTCAGCACGTTTACTTTCTTGCACCTTGCATAGAGTCAGCACGTTTCCTTGAAATTTTAAAAATTTTGTACATGTTTCTTCTCTATTTCCTAGATTTGCGATAGTGAATATTGACAAGGCGAAATAGATTAGAGCCGATTACATGCATGTCTTTAGTGAAATTTGACTTGTGCGATTACATGTGACCTTAAAATATTGCGTGCCTTTGTTAGTTGAGATAAACAGGGATGTGGAGTTGATAGAAACGTCCTAGAGAGGCTTAACAGATCATTCAAGGACCGAATTCAAGTTATATGATTATGTGGATTTCATGGAGGCTAGCACTTCAAGGCGACATGGTTACGAGTCTGCTCTACCACTGCGGCACCCTTTTTGCGGTTGGTTGGGACGGGAATACATCACACCGTCCAAGCTCTAGTCCAAGTAGCTGGGAAAATAGACAAGCGACCCTTGGCTTGACCCGCGTCAAAAGGACGAGGATGAGTGAGAGCAAGTAGGTCCGAGCAAGTCACAATCCGCGCCACAAAGCACCAAATCCATTCTCATTGTGAAGTTTTACACCGAAACAAGGTGAAGTGTTCCATTGATCCATCAAAATAACCGAATCACTACAAGCTAGCCGAAAAGCACTCAAACACTTTGAAGCTCGAATCAATCACGTGCAAGAGAAAGCGACGAAGCATAATCATATAGCGAGAGTTCGGCACCAAGGATGCGGTTCATGGGTCTAAAAAGGACTATCTCCCAAGACATCCGAATTGATTTGCATCTCGACCCAAAGGTAACACGTATCATTATTCCATATTTTCGCATAAGGCTTATAGTAACGAGCATGCATGGAAAAGTGAAGTCTAGATTAGCCAAGTAGCGTTCATGTAGCATATCTAGGAAGCCGAAGCATTGTGATGTTCACACTTCATTGTTTTCCTCTTATGACCTAGTTCTTGTTCGGGACGAACAAGTTTAAGTGTGGGGTGGTTTGATGAGCCGTATTTATACGACTCATCGAGTCAACAAATCTCATCAATTCCAGCACTTTATTATACAAACAGTTACTTCTTAGTATTGTTTTGTATTTCAGGTGATTTGGAAACTCTAAGAGGAATCACATTCAAAAGACGGTTTTTGGAGCCAAAAATATCACAAGGAGTTCTTGACCGGTCCATAAGCATTTGAGACGAAGGAGGACCGAGGAAATATGAGGAAGGCCTGAGAAAATCAGAGGAGGACTCAACAAATCCGGCCGCGTCCTAGGAACCCGCCCAGAGTCCCTACCATACGCGTCCGAGAAAGCTGTCCGTGCTCAGGGGTTTGCACACGTGTCGTTCGACACAAGAGGGCCCAAGCCATGATCAAAGCCTGCCATGAGCAAGGCATAGACCCAGGCTACGCCCCAAACCAGCCGAAGTTGATGGCCGACCAACGACCGAACCAGGCCCGGAGCGAAGAACTCAGAGCCCGCCCAGCGTTCCAGCCAGGCGCCCAGTGCCCGGACGCGTCTGAGATCGTTCCTGCGTCCTGGGCCTGCGCCCGAGGACTTCTCCAAGCGTCCCAGCGAGACCAAGGCCATGACTGCCCTAACTTGGGCATGTCGTTTGTTCATCATGCCAAGGCCCATCGAGTCCAAGTCTTGCCCGGCCGAAACCGAGTCCGAAGCCGAGTTGGGCCCGAGTCACACCAAAAACAGCCGGCCCAAGCCGAGTCAAGGCCAAATCTCATCTCGTCAATTCCTTCCCTTCCGTGGTGGTTTAGAGAGGCGGCATAGAGGATTCTAGAAGGTTCTAGATTGCGTGATCTCCAAGCAAAGAAGATGGCTTAAAGATTAAGCTAGAAACAAATTAGGAAATCTTTCCTAATGTCTTCTTTTGGACCACCGACTTTGCCCTAATTTTGGAGGATTTCGAGCCCACCTAAACTCTATAAATAGAGGAGCAACTCCGCCATTCAAATCATCCCTCAACACTCGAAGCAACTAAAAAGCTCGAGCTCTCCTCCTCCGTTCGAATTCCTCCCGGCTCCGGTCCTCATTCGCTCGGTACCCGGTACCCGGTCCTCACCATTCTCGGCACTTCAGTTTTCAGGCCGGACGCTTCCGTCCGACAGCCCTCACGGCCCGGTTCTTCATTCTCTCAGCTATAGAGAAGTTTACTTGTCTTTTCATTATTGTTTTCATTCCCATGGCTATGTGTAACTAACCCGTTTATTCGGGCTAGGGTTTTATACGTTGTGACAATGTTTTTGAGACTTGATGCCTAATGCTTGTTTCGTTATTCTACTAAACCTTGTGCTATTTATCTCGGTTTATATTACGAAGCTAAGTTGATACCCGGAACGCTTAGACTTAGCCGAGCAATATAAACCCTATATTTACTGTTTGTTTGATACTAGACCGTTGAGAACAAATAGAGCATGGATTTAATATATCTTGGAACGGAGTATTAAATTGCTAGGTTTAGAATTTTACAACCCGGAAAGGAAGTAGATTGTGGCGTAGGTGTCCGGAAAGACCCTACCTTAGGTTATAACTTGGAATGGGAGTAACCACACTTAGGAATTAGAAACATGATATTTAGAAGTCGATGATAAAACTAGTCACAATTAAGAAACCCTAGTCTGAATATCTTTCTCTGATTATTACTCACTCGTTTACTCGCTTGTTTCCTAATCTTACATTGTTTCCAAATCACTCACAACCAATTGTTTTCTTTCTTACAGAACAAGTAGTATCCATCTAGCTCTCTAGGGTTCGACCCTTGCTTGCCACTGTCCTAACCCACAGTCTAAGGCGAGGAAATTATAAATTCAAATTTGCAGGTACCGACGACACCTGTCAACCACCTGAAGAAAGCTCTGTACGGACTCAAACAGGCACCCAGAGCATGGTATGAGCGCCTCACCGTGTTTATCGTCGAACATGGATATGTACGAGGGGGAGTAGACAACACTCTATTCGTAAAGCACACAAGGTCAGACTTCATTATTGCACAAATCTATGTTGACGACATTGTGTTTGGGTCAAACACCCAGAAGCTGGTGGAACAGATACAGAAGGAGTTCAAGATGAGCATGGTGGGTGAGATGAACTACTTTCTGGGTCTCTAGGTGATTCAGAAGAATGATGGCATCTTCATCTCACAGAGCAAGTATGCCAAAAATCTGATTAAGAAATTCGATCTTGAGAAGGCAAGTCACAATTTCGCAGCCTTGCAATGAGAACATAGCGAATTATTCTTTCGCCTTTTACTAAAGAATATCGTGTTTTCGTTGCTAGGCATACGCCATTTTTTGGAGGGGTTTTTCCTTGCGGTTATAACCCCATTTAAAAAAAAGAAGGCAAGTCACAAACGAACCCCGGCTACTATGCACCTAAAAATCACCAAAGACGATACAGGGACAAAGGTCGATCAGAGGTTGTACAGGAGCATGATTGGAAGCCTCATGTATTTGACAGCCAGCCGACCAGATATAGCATATGCAGTAGGAGTCTGTGCAAGGTACCAGGCTAATCCAAAAGAAAGTCATCTTCTGCAAGTAAAAAGAATCATAAAATACGTGTGTGGAACTGTTGACTATGGAATCTGGTACACCAAGGACACCAACCCACATCTGGTTGGTTTCTGCGATGCTGACTGGGCTGGAAACGCTGAAGATCAGAAGAGCACATCTGGAGGATGCTTCTTCTTGGGAAACAACTTGGTTTCTTGGTTCAGTAAAAAGCAAAATAGCATCTCTCTCTCTATGGCCGAATCTGAGTATAGCGCTGCAGGAAGCTGCTGCACTCAACTGTTGTGGATGAAGCAAATGCTGTCTGAATACGGAGTAAAACAGAAGGAGATGATCCTGTACTGTGATAATATGAGCGCAATCAGCATATCAAAGAACTCAGTACAGCACTCCAGGACGAAGCACATAGACATCAGACATCATTTCATCATAGAGCTAGTTGAACAGAAGGTAGTAACCCTAAAGCATGTGACAACTGACAAACAATTGGCTGATATCTTCACCAAACTGCTAGACGCTGCACAGTTTGAAACGCTTAGATCCCCCTTGGGTCTCTGTGTTGTCAAACACTGAGGGTACCCGTCAGTGGTCAGTCAGAGTCGAATCTCCAGCAAAACAGTTGGACTACCACTTAAGGAAGGAAGCTGGAACAGAAGGTATATGCTTAGAAGATAAATATTCTTTATATATTTTGAAATCTTTTTGTGCCGTTATGAGGAAAAAGGAGATATTCTCGAAGGCTCAGTTTGGGAAGTTGAAAAAGGGTGAACGAGATTGAAAAATCAAAAATCGTCTGCTGCTCTTGCTCTCTCATCTGAAACCCTAACGCAGCCGTCCCTCGCGAGGTCTACTAAATCTTCGTCTACTCTCAGAAATAATGGTAAACACCAGGATATCCTCCTCGTCAGTTTTCATGATGTCATCAGAATCAAAGAAGACGGGCAAGAAATCGTCCGACGCTCTGGCGGCAAAACCTAAAGTTCCAAAATCAGCGAAGCCCAAGATTAGGGATGCACATCCGGTCTGGACCGGATCGGAATTTATGGTCCAGACTGGTGGACCGGAATTTTCTAAAATCTTGGACCGTGGACCGGACCGGATATATATGGACCGGGACCAGACCGGGGCCGAAATTTGTGTGAAAACTTGGACCGAAACCCGGACCGGGACCGACCGTAATTTAGGGTTAGAAAATAGAAAATGAAAAAATCTGGTTTATTCCGGTCCAGACCAGACCGGACCGGAACCCGTAATCCTCCAAAAATATGGACCATGGACCGGACCGAAAAATCCTGTCGGTTCCGGTTCGGTTTTCTGGTCCGGGTCAATTTCCCTACCCAAGATGCCGATGAAGAAAAAGGTATCGCCTTTGGTTGCTAAAACTTCTGCAAGGGACGGTGTCAAAACTTCTACGGAAGAAGCAGCTTCTACAAACCCTGGAGTTGGGATGGAGGTAAGAAAAGATCCAGAACCTGCTGCAAAGCAGAAGGAAGTCCCTTCGCATTCCGCAGAGAAAAATCCTAAACAAACAGGTGCTAGTTCAACACCAACAAGTGTCATCTCACCACCGATCATGCCCCAATCTGAGGTATTCCCAATCCCTAAAGCTCCTGTTGTCTCAGTTCATATGAAAGTTACTAGTGTTGAAAATAAAGTGGTTAAAAAAGGCGTGGTAGATGTGAATGAGAAGGGTGTTGAAACCAGTAGGGATGTTGATCATATAGAGGCTGTTGATTCGGTGAAAGGCTGGGAACCTAGTTCGCAAGTGTCTAAAGTTATTAGCTCTAATGTCTGGAAGAAGAAGATTCTTGCCACTGGTTGTGTGCAGTCTTCCGGGACTCAAAGGAAAACTGGTAGTCGTAAGAGAACTTGTTCAAGAAAGCTTCTTGCCAAGATTAATGAAGCAAGAGAATGACCCGTTGCTATGACGAATTCGGAGACTGTTCATCCACCTGAGCCCTCAATCACGATGATAGGGGTTACTGATGAAGAATCTGAGGATGGTTCAAAAGGAAAGGATGTGAGTTCAGGTGATGAACATTATGCAAAGGAACGTGGTCCCATGGACGAAGTGTCTGAGAAGGATGTTGAGATGGATAAGATTTACAAGGACATTTATGACCTCGTTCATCGGTTGCAAAAAGGGAGAGTTCCAGTTGAAGAGGGCGATACGGTTCCACGAAATGCTCAAGATGATCATATGGAGGATACTGTCCAGGTTGTCACCGTTTCAGACGCCCCACCAAGTGCTCCTCAAGACTCTATCCCTCTAAAGACCAAGAAGGACAAAAGAAAGAAGAAGGTATCTGTGATGATTCCCGCAAAGAAGAACTCAGTCTGGGATGAAGAGACATGCCAGGATGTAGGGGGAGCAGAGGCTTCCAAAAAGAGGAAACGTGGTATTCCCACTCCTGTGTCAGAAGATTTTAGAAGAATTGAAGTTCCGTCGGCTGTTTTCGAAGCTGCTCCAGCTGGCTTTGTCAAAAAGGGAATTTGGTTTGCAAATAAAGATGCTGCGAGGAAGTGGAAGTCTGTTTTGCATAGGAAGATTATCCCAGAAAAGGTTCTTGAAGAAAAACGTTACAACGGGAAGGAGGTGGTCCATGTTCTGAAACGGACATGCCTGATAAGAACCGTAACCAGGTGTCAACCATTCGATGAGCAGCTGGTTCGTGAAGCAATTACCAATCTTCCACCACAGTTTGGTGTAGTTGGTGACAAGGACTATGGGGTAGTCTACGTTCGAGGACAAAGAATTGGAATCAATCCTCTTCTCATCGCTACTTATTTCCAGATGGATGATCCCGAAGTGGATGATGAGGAACTTGACTATGACAAGTTTACGGACACCATCACTGCGGGTTTGTTCCCTTGGTGGCCGGAGGATTCTACTATTCCTACGGCAGATCTGACTACTTTCTACTCAATGCCCTTTTTCATTGACATTGCCAATTGGATGCCAACCTCTCACCGTTCCACGATCAGCAAGGATCTTGCACAGCTCCTCTATCATGTTGGGAACAAGATGTGATTGAATCTGGGACGAGTTATGTTCAAACAGATCGCGGAACATGCCACGTCATCCCGACGCCTTCATCAGATTATGTTCCCGTCCCTCATTTATGAACTGATCCTCAACCGGGCTCCAGATTTAAAATCTCCTAATGATCGTCTCTCAACGGCCCCGCGGAAATTCATCTTGGATCGTAAACTCTTCAAGGGTCGCCATAAGAATGACCTCCACTACTCGGGCCGGATAAAGAAAGACATCCCAGAATCGTCAAGAAGAGGAGCTTATGGGGGAATGAAGATGGCCCGTAGACTCTCTCTACTGAAAGAACTGGAGATTATCCTCTCCATTGACAAGGAACAACGCACACGCATCAACAACCTGGTGCGCATGCTTCGCTACCCCAGTGATGATGAATACGATGATAATGTCGGAACTGATGATGTCTCTGACGACGGATCGACTGATTAAAGGTCCCTAACCTCAAACTCCTCGAACTACATTCGTTCTATTTTGTGCTTGTTCTGGCACATTTTGATTTATTGTTCGAACTAGATCGGACCCCTTGCCTGTTTGTGGCAAAAAGGGGGAGTATTTTTGAGGTGACCAATTTATGTTCCCTCAAGTATGTCTAAAGTTTAGATAGTTAGATAAATCTAGGTATCTAGTAGATTTGGTTTTGCCAAAATGCCAAGGGGGAGATTGATGTTCCCTTCAGTGGCATGTATTTGGCAAAACGTCTTTAGACAGTTCGAGCATGAGTTCAGGGGGAGTTCGAACACATCCTGGTACTCATATACAGCGTGGAGCAGACGCAAGGATGGTTTCCGGAAGGTTCTAAAGATCGAAGATCTTTTCGAACTAAAGTCGGCCAGCAAAGAATTCGAGCTTTAGATATTCGAATGAATATCTTTGTATCAGATTGAAGGCGGCGTGGCTGACTTGGCGAGGAAGTTATCTCCTATTCCTCCTACCGTGATAAAGATACACATCGAAATATTTAGGAATATTTCCTAAATATTTGATGAGATATCTGGAGCAGATTTGGATAGCACCCATGCATATAAATACATAGCTAGGGCGTCCATATTCTGTATCACTTCCTGAGAGAAAAGAAAACACGAGAGCATTCGTGAGATTGAAGGAGGAGCGACGGCCGGCTGATTATTCCACACCAGAATATCAACGGCGAAGAAATAGTCTGTTCAGGGTGCTGTACAGACTGTTCTTGAAGGACAACAAAGCGCACACACACGGTGATCAAGACACGCTTCGGAAGAAGACGACTGGGCTTCTGGGAGGTCCAAGACTAGGTCGAGAGGGAAGTCTCATCCTACCCATAGGGGATCAAGGTGAACTACGGTAAAACCAAGATCGCATATCTGAGATACGGAGTTTGAGAGGCTAGGCCAATTCAAACAAGGCGTTGTGAAGTTGTAAGTTCACTTGTATCTCCAAACTCGTAATAAGATTTGTGACCCTTTAGGGTGTGGGAAGCCCCCCAGAGTAGGCAAAGCCGAACTGGGTATCATATCGTATGTGCTTCTATTTGTTTTGTTTACTGTACTGTCTGCTAAGGTATTCTGTCTCTGATAGAACACCACCTGGAACTGGGCTTGAACAGGTTACAGAACTTCAAATAGAAGAAGAGATTTTTGACCAAAGTGTGCTGAGTTTTAGGGATAAAAACACCAGAAAAATAGGCTCAATCAAGGCCATCATCAAGGATTCAAGAAGAAGAGAAGATTCAAGAAAGATCCTAGGCCTAATCATCATGCTTCCTCTACAATCTCTCTTATTTACTTGTTGTTTTCTTATGAACATTATTCATGCTATGTTGTATTACATGATGTGTGAGTAGTCTCCTTTGTTTTGAGGGGTTTAAAACCCTCCTTGGTACTCTATGATCATGTACACACATTTGATTCTATAATACATGGTGTTAATTTCATTTTCACTAAGTGCTTCATATTTGACATGTTATCAAGTGTTTGATGAAATGCCTAAGAAACATATTAGCCTTAAAACTTGATCTAAGTATTGAAAGAGCTTAGTGAATGTTTAGATGTAGTAAAAATGATCGTATCTAATATTTATGAAAGTAACACATGGATTTGATGTTAACTAGTGATTCATGCCTACTTCATTTACCTTGGATGAAGTTCTTAGGCTAATAAAGGTAATATTTTGAATCAATACCTTCAAAGAGTGAGGTTCTATTTGAAATGGCTTGACTAGGAATAGATTCACATAAAAATTGATCTATATTAGTCTAAGCTAGGTTCTAGACTATTTAACACCTTGAAATGCTTAGATCTTGTGTATGTGATCATTGGAAAATGTCAAGGAGTGGAGTAACCCCTCGAAACACCTTTTAATAGAAGTTTAACGCCTTGAAACTTGTGCAGTGCTAGATTTTAATTAAATTTACCTCAAACTCGAATTGTTAGAAGTAGCCAAGTAAAATATACAAATTCTCTTAGCCCATAATCACGTTTTGCTCCCTTCAGTTCGACTTGGACTTCCAAATATAAATTCTTTCAACTAGAGTTTTTATTGCAATTATTTACATACGAAAAACTACAACATCAATATCTCAAAATATGAAATCGGATCATCTACTCCATTCCTGAGCTGCAGTCACAGTTCCACTAATACATTGCTAAAATGTCATTGTAAGCATATAAATAGCTACAAATGTTTTTTTTCTCTTCGTATTTTAAGTAAAATGCGAATGTGAGTCGGAGATCATTGGTGCACAATGTTGGAACCCTTCGGTTTTGATGGTTACAAACACTTAACAAACGAGTTGCCTAAGTGTGCAGATATCCATGAACATAATAAATAAAACAGGGTTCAATTAATGTGAATTGCTTGCACACCAAGTCATGATATTCAAAGATATGGGAGATGCAGATTTCGAATATATACAGCAATATTGATGGAAGACTTGGAAGAGAAGAAAGAATCAAGAGAATATATTTGATCAAAGAATATTAGGATAATATTCTGTTGAGCAGATTTGGAAGATTCGAGATTTGGATATAACCGACTTAAGGTATATTTAGCATGGAATCTTGCCTAATTAGATTGAAATCCATCGAGTTTAGTAAGCCGGTTTGGGCCGAATCCAACGGGCTCGGTTTTCAAGATCCACAACGCCCTATATAAGGCAATAGGGTTTGTGATTGAAGAGTTGCGCGTTTTCAGAGAGAAAGAGGCGATTGCATTCAACAAGCAGAGTTTGAAGAGATCGCACGCACCAAGGTACGAAGGTCGAAGCTGATTGCTCTATCGGATTGAGTAGTGGTCATCAAATAGAGTCGAGTAGACCTAGTTTGTAAACCCTACAAGTATATCGGAATAAAGAGTAATCAGTTCGCAAATCCTTTCAGAGCAATCTGAAAGGTAGTGGTTTTTATCTTATCATTGTTGTGATAAGGTTTCCACTCTACATTCGTGCGTAATTACTTTCAGTTAATTAATTTCCTGCATAAATATTTCCACTGCTATCTGACCATCAGACGGAAACGCACTCTGTGACTTCCGTCTGACAGACTGCTAACACTAACGATCCAACACGTGGTATTAGAGCCGAGGACTCTAGATTTGTTTGTTAGCTTTGCAGGAAAACTATGTCATCAATCAATGACTCATTCTGGAAACCGCCGCTGCTAAAGCCAGGACAATTTGACTGGTGGAAAGACCAATTTGAGGCCCATGTCTGCTCGCTGGATGGACAGCTTTGTAGGATATTCGAGAAAGGTCCATTACCCATCCTTGCAGAACCAAAAGAGCCAGATTCTGATCAGGATTCCGATGATGAACCAGTAGAGAAGGCCAAGGACGATTACACGGATGAGGACTACAAAAAGCTCGAGAAGAATGCCAGTGCAAAGAAAGTTCTCTATATGGCTCTTTCTCCCAGAGATCAAATCAAGGTTGCAATGTACAAAACTGCTAAAGAGATGTATGACGGACTTGTGAGACTATATGGTGGAAACGAAGACATCAAAAGAAACAGGATCCTAGCTGCCACAAAGGACTACGAGACCATCATGCAGATGAAGGATGAGTCCCTGGAGGATTTCTACACAAGGTTCCAGGTCATAGTCGGACAGCTGGAATATCTGAACGAGAAGATCCTTGAGTGGAAAATCACGCACCAATTCATGCAAGCCCTGAATTCCAAGTGGGATCAAGTGACACTTGCTCTGCAAGCTCAGAAGGGCATCAAAGACACTACTCTAGAAGAGCTAGTTGCCAACCTTCAGAGTCAGGCAGGGATTGTGGAAAGGAAGATGGCCAGGAGACTGACTGACAAGTCCCAGGCCATTGCCTTGAAAGTTGAAAAGGCCCTTGATCGTGCACAAGGAAATGAGACACCAAAGGGAGAAGATGATGACATAGCTCTATTAACAAAAGACCTTGCAATGGTTGGCTTCGGAAAGGGTGGTAGAAACTTCAGAACAGGAGGCAATCGCGGTAACTCCTCCAGATGGAATAAGGAGGCTACACCAAGTAGAAACAGGTGGAACTCAGGAGAAAGGGAAGACAGAACATGCTACCACTGCCAGAAGAAGGGGCATCTATCCAAGGATTGCCGCAGCAAAAAGAAAGGAGAACCACCAGCCCCAAAGCCTGCACAGGCTGAACCGTCTTCACCAAAGCCAGCTCAGGCTATGTTTGCTGTATGGGGAGACTCGGATGGGGATAGCGACGACGAAAAGCAATCTAGGGAGCCCTGCTTGATGGGTCACTCCACATCCAGTGAGGTAATGGAAACTAAATCTTTTGTTGATAAAGTATTCTCTGAATCTGATCTTGTAGAAACCATAGCTAAAGTCTTAGCCAAAAACCGAGATCTGGAGGACAGACTTGCAGAAATGGAACAGGAACATCACGATGACATTGAAGAAAACCGTCTCTGGTCAACCAAAGCCATGCGACTTGAAAAAGATATGGCAGAGCATGTGTGTAAATGTCGTTCCTGCAAAGTAAAGGAGAGACAGATCAATGAGCTAAGTGATGAACTGGAATGTATGACGATCGGAAACACTGAGTTTGCCGACTTCAAATCAAAGGCTGAGGAATTGGAGGAAGAGCTGATCAATCTCAAGCAAGATAATGAGGAACTCCTTCAGATAGTCGCTGACCTCAGACGTGAAGAGTCAAAAAGGAAAGAGGAATGGCTTCGTGAACTGCAAGCAAAAAGAGCTGAAGAAGAAAAGAGGAACTTCAAGAAGACCTTTGTCAGACCTGGTCTCGGATATGAAGAGGAAGAGACAGCATAGAAGAAGGCCGCCAAAGGGAAAGGAAAAATAACAGAACCAGGTGAAAGCTCACACCAGAGAGGAAGGCCACAGGCTACGAGGTAGGAAAGAAGGGAAGTCAGTCCATCAGAGGGAAGTCACCTCTATGACACTGACTAAGTCCCTCACAAAGCCAGGAAAGCTTATGAAATCTGGAAGAAGCAGAAACTGAGTAGCAAACCTGCAACAATTGACTTCCGAGCAAGGAAGAATAAGAGATCTAATCCACCTGGCAGAAGCAAATATGTCGGACTTCCATGTCACAGAGGCTGCTGGAGTTGTGGTCAATCTGGACATTACAGATCTGAATGTCAACGCCGAAAAGAGGCATATGAAAGGAACATCAACTGGCTGAACAATCGAGACCACTATCAGAAATCCAGTTATCAAAGGAAAGCCAATGGCTAAAGGAAGGAAGGCAGAACTAGACACCTCAACAACTACTATGATCCAAGTCTGTCTGGTAGACCCAGGAAGACACCTCGACAAAAGATTGATTTAACTAACCACAACGCTTATCATTCATCTTATTATGTTCCTTTTGCTAAACCTATTCCTAAACCCAGTAAGCCCAAGCTTGTCTGGGTTCGTAAAAACTGATCGTTTTCTTGCAGAAAGGAGTGAGGTCCCGTCCATGGTACCTAGATAGTGGGTGCTCAAGACACATGACAGGGAATCCAGAATGGTTCGACTCGCTCCATAAAACCTCCAGAGATACCATAATCTTCGGAAACAAAAGCTCAGGAAACGTCGTATGAATAGGTGAGGTAAGAATTTCGGACTCTATCCAAATCAGACAGGTAAGTCTTGTTGAAAATCTGAGATATAATCTGCTAAGTATATCTCAACTGTGCCAATACGGAAAAAATCAAGTTATATTCAATGCTGATGACTGTCTTGTGAGATGTAATAAGACAGGGAAAACAGTTCTTAGAGGAATCCGTGTGAACGAAATCTACACCATTGATCCGGATTTCGTCCCTGAAGAAGAACTATGTCTAGCCAGTGTAGCAGAATCCTCCATCTTATGGCACCAAAGATTTGGACATGCGAGCATGAGGCTACTGCACAAACTCCATCAGAAGGAACTGGTTGTCGGCTTACCCAAGGTGGCAAGAGAATCTGATCAGTCATGCAGCGCCTGTGTCACGGGAAAGCAAGCACGAACTTCATTTCCCTCCAAGCAGACTGTGAGTACGACGGCACCACTGGACATGGTTCACATGGACCTGTGCGGTCCAGTCAACGTCGTCAACCGTGGAGGAAACAGGTATATTATGGTCATAGTCGATGACTATTCCAGGTATACATGGACTATTTTCCTTGAAGCTAAAGATCAAACATATAGCGAATTTGAAGCATGGCTAAATCTGATGGAAAATAAGTTAAAGCATAAACTGACCTCTATCCGTACTGACAACGGAACTGAGTTCCGGAATGCACAGTTTCTTTTGTTATGCAGGGACAAAGGTATTGATCATAACTTTTCCTCCCCACGGACACCACAGCAGAATGGGGTTGTGGAACGAAAGAACAGAACCTTATAGGATATGTCACGAACAATGCTGATCGCTAGCGGAGTTCCAAAGTGCTTCTGGGCAGAAGCAGTGCATGCTGCGGTTACATCCTAAATAGAGCATCGCTTCGTTCAATGATAGAGAAAACTCCATATGAACTGTTACGTGGAAGGAAGCCTAACATTTCCCATCTGAAAGTCTTTGGTTGCAGGTGCTTCGTCCACAACAATGGCAAGGACAGCTTGGGGAAGTTTGATGCAAGAAGCGACGAAGGGGTGTTCGTTGGATACTCTAGTCACAGCAAAGCTTACAAAGTCTTCAACCTAAGGCAAGAGAAAGTTGAAGAAAGCGTGCATGTGAGATTCGATGAAACAGTGACGACTGGTCACTTGATTAAGGACTCCTTAACTAATGGTATGGTGGATGATGGAGAACTCCAGTTCGCGAATAGATCAGATCCTGACTGGATTCCACCACCAGGACCCACTGATGATACGCCTCCGATGGATGTCCATCCTATGGATGCTGCACCACCAGTTGACCATGAGGAGGATGCCGAGGTAGCTGATCCAGAAGGTGGTCAAATCCATGACAATCCTGCAGTCGAATTCAACGATGAGATTCCTGGTGAGGTTGTAACTGCAAGTAACCCAACCCCTGCAAATCCTGAGGGGGAACCTAGAACGACCAGGTATGGACGAGTGGTTCAACCGTCAGCTAGACTGAGGGACTACCATTGCTACACTTCCCATGAAAAGGTAGATCTTAACATTTTATGTCAATTCTGTGGATTTGCCTCTTTTGTTTCTCTTGCAGAACCAAAAATTATAGCAGAAGCGCTTAAAGACCCAGAATGGGTCAATGCCATGCAAGAGGAGCTGCACCAATTTGAGAGGAACAAAGTATGGCGTCTGGTTCCTAGACCAAAGGACAAGAACTTGATTGGCACAAAATGGGTCTTTAGGAACAAGCTGGACGATAAGGGAAGCGTCGTAAGGAACAAAGTTCGTCTGGTGGTCAAAGGATACAACCAGCAAGAAGGAATAGACTACGACGAGACGTTCGCTCCCATTGCAAGGTTAGAAGCAATTAGATTGTTAATAGTTCTCAACCTACCATGGTTTTACCTTGCAACAGATGGACGTAAAGACGGCATTCTTAAATGGAGTCTTGACGGAAGAAGTGTATGTGAGCCAAACTCCAGGCTTCGAGGATAGAGATTTTCCAAATCATGTGTATGTCCTGGACAAGGCGCTGTACAGGCTGAAGCAAGCACCTCGCGCCTGGTATGAGAGGCTATCCTTGTTTCTTCTGTCACATGGATACGTCAGAGGAGAGGTGGACAAGACACTCTTCCTTCTGAGGGAAGGAAATGACACTCTAGTGGTTCAGGTATATGTTGATGATATTATTTTTGGTTCAACTAACCCTAGACTTGTCAAAATGTTCACAGATCTGATGTCAAGCGAATTCGAGATGAGCATGGTGGGAGAATTAAAGTATTTTCTAGGACTTCAAGTTGCACAAGGGGAAGATGGAACTCGGATCCATCAGCAAAAGTACGTGAGGGAAATACTAAAGAAGTTTTGGATGGAGTCCGCCAAAACGTGTGCTACACCTATGTCACCCAATGACTCCCTAGCAAAGGACGAGTCCTCCCCTCAAGTGGATCTGACTCTCTACAGGGGGATGATAGGTTCACTCTTGTATCTCACAGCTAGTAGACCTGACATCTTATTCAGTGTTTGTCTATGTGCTAGATTTCAGGCAGATCCTAGAGAGACACATGTTAAAGCTGTCAAAAGGATCCTGAGGTACCTGAAGGGGACTGACGATCTTGGCTTATTCTATCCGAAGGGAGGAGACCTTCGTCTAATGGCTTACACAGACGCTGACTATGCCGGCTGCAAGACAGACAGAAAGTCCACGTCAGGGATGGCACAATTCCTTGGTCCATGCTTGATCTCATGGGGATCCAAGAAGCAGTCTTCTATTGCACTATCCATTGCAGAGGCAGAGTACATTACTGCTGCTGCCTGCTGCGCGCAACTGCTATGGATCAAATAACAGCTAAGTGATTACGGTGTTTCTGTTAATTGTGCTTCCATACTATGTGATAATACTAGTGCTATGAACATATCTACAAATTCGGTGCAGTTCTCATGAACTAAGCACATTGAAATTAGATATCACTTCCTGCGTGACTGTGTAGAGAAAGGAACTATAGTTATGGAATATTGCAGAACCGAGGAACAAATTGCAGACATTTTCACGAAAGCACTACACAGGGAACCCTACGAGAAGCTACGGCTTGAACTAGGTATGACTTCCCTCGCATAGTCTGTCTTTCGTGTTAAATTCCCTCGATGATTGGTTAGATTAGATTGCATGTTAAAGCTACCATGAGTGCAAGTTCTGCGTTTGTAGTTGATGACTGTGTGAAAATTATTCTATGAGGTCACCATTGCATGTATGTTAACTAAGATTACCAGCAAATAGATTTCATCAGCATGACACAAATTTTTTTTGGCCTAAAGGAGACTTCCAAGTTTGAACCCTCGTTACATGCCATGGAAGAACTCTAAGACTAACCCTAGCCTCTTATGTGTGGAGAATGAATACTTAGCCCTTTGACGCTACATGTTTTTTTTGGTCTTCTGCACACTACATAACATTGTCTTGCTGTGATTTTGTAAATTTTTTTTGAAATATGTGGTGTCTTATTATACCATTCGGGTAAACCTATCACACCACTGCCCCCTTGTGAAAATCATGATACAAACCAAAAAATACCCAAAACTGATTTAGGACGGTCAAACAGTTGAAATTATTGGATCAATTATCATTAACTATTGGTTGGAAGATAGTGGATGACAGCAAGAAGTAAGTGTCTGAGTGCTTATATTGATTATGATGTGATTGTTTCACGTGAAGAAGTAGAAAGGCCGTTGCTCAGTAAGGGAAACTGCACCGTTTCGCTGAGATTGGCTGAAAAGGCGAACAGTCGCCAGGTGACTTTAAGGCATGGAGAAGCAGACGGTCCCTATTACATGTTCAGATGAAAAGACGAAATTGCTTCTAAATTACTCTAGCTGGACAGGTGTGTATGAAAGATGGAAAGGACTATTTTGGACGTGTTGCCTAATTTTGAATATGGAATACAGTTGGCGTGTAGATTTTATTTGATTTGAAGACCTGCTATTGCGAAAATCGAGGAGACGTTTGAGTTTTCAAATCAAAGGAGATTCTAGGGTTTCACAGTATACATCGGAATCGCAAGCGGTGAGTGCCCTCCATCACGTTCTGCCGCTTCTCTCTTAAAAGTCTCAAGCTTGAAACCCTAGCCCTTCACCTCAGTACTCTGCTTCAATGGATTCACCAAGTAACAGTTCTAGTACTGGCGTCGCTTCCCTACTCGCCAAACTGAGGGAAAAAGGTATCACTATCGGGGACGTCCTGGTGGCAAAATCGAAAGCTTCCACCGCCTCAACTGAATCAGTGAAGCTTGTCGAGGTTGAAGAAACCTCTCAGAGACAGGCCACCAAGAAGAAAAGCGTTGGTGAGGGCTTTGGCCGTAAACGCAAACAGTCTGCAACCCCTCAGGCCCTGTCCGAAAGAGCAAGCGCACCAAGAAGGTGCCAGTCCCCATTATGAAAGAGGAGGCTCCGGCTCCTGAAGTTGAGGTTGAGAGATCCATGAAGGGGAGATCTGTGGTGGCTGAGGTCGTACTTGATCGGGTGTTCCTGGCCGTACACCAGCTGGTGGAGGTGAACGACCTCCTTATCGCTCAAGGCTGGGACCACCTCTTCCGAGAGGAGGTTTTGGTTGACGAGGTTTCGCTCAAGGCTGGGACCATACTCATGGGTTACCTTACCTTGGGTTGATCAAGAAAATCTTATGCAGCTTGGACGCCTATGTGCCAGAGGAGGAAGTAGTGTTATCCTCGAGTGTGGGTAAGGAGACCCTGGAATCATTGGGATGGAAATTTACTGAAGAAACTGGATGGCAGAATGCCCGCCTTGCCCCTGCAACCCCAATACCAGATGTACCTCAAGTGGTTGAGCCATCGGACCAGCAACCACTACTTCCCTCTGAGGGGTCGTCCGCGGTGCTGGAGGCTCTGCAAGTGCTGGCCGTGAAGGTTGAAAAATTGACTGAGCGAGTATGGAACCTGGAGTCTGTGGCAGACAAGTTGTTGCTGGGATCGGATGTTGTCTGGGTGACGGAACTGCGCTCCGTGGTGAAGGAGATTGACGAATCAGCCAAAATAAATATGACTCACGGCACTCAAATCAAGGAGGAGATGGTGGAACTGAATAGGCAACTGCGATTTGTGGGGAATGAGCTGGTTGACCAGATGAAAATCATGTTCAAGGGTTGACTCTGTGTCTGTCTCATGGTTGTCCTAGTCCTTCATTCCCTCCCACATCTACCTTTATTTTTTGTGAACTCCTTTCGTTGTCATGCGTTTGTATTCTGTGTGCTGGTTTTTTGAAGTTTTCATTATGATATGTGTGTGCCCTCTGGGGTATATTTTAACTCAATCTGACATGAAATATGCGTTCTTCCCTTACGTGGATGTCTTTACATGCTTCTTTTTAATGATGCCAAAATGGGAAGATAACATGAGTTCCTTGAGGGGGAATTCACTACTGAAATTCAAACTGGATGTCTATCTAAGGGGGAATTGTTAGTCTATCTAAGGGGGGATTGTTAAAGCGGATGTAGATCTGTCTAATTAACTAAAATTGAATGAACCTCTATCTGATGGAAGTATGATGAGATATCTGTCTGTCAGACCTGTGATTGTTTTGAACTTCGTGTTATGGATTTCTTATTTTTGAAGAAGTGTTTGTCATCATCAAAAAGGGGAATTTGTTGGAACCCTTCGGTTTTGATGGTTACAAACACTTAACTAACGAGTTGCCTAAGTGTGCAGATATCCATGAACATAATAAATAAAACAGGGTTCAATTAATGTGAATTGCTTGCACACCAAGTCATGATATTCGAAGATATGGGAGATGCAGATTTCGAATATATACAGCAATATTGATGGAAGACTTGGAAGAGAAGAAAGAATCAAGAGAATATATTTGATCAAAGAATATTAGGATAATATTCTGTTGAGCAGATTTGGAAGATTCGAGATTTGGATATAACCGACTTAAGGCAGATTTAACATGGAATCTTGCCTAATTAGATTGAAATCCATCGAGTTTAGTAAGCCGGTTTGGGCCGAATCCAACGGGCTCGGTTTTCAAGATCCACAACGCCCTATATAAGGCAATAGGGTTTGTGATTGAAGAGCTGTGCGTTTTCAGAGAGAAAGAGGCGATTGCATTCAACAAGCAGAGTTTGAAGAGATCGCACGCACCAAGGTACGAAGGTCGAAGCTGATTGCTCTGTCGGATTGAGTAGTGGTCATCAAATAGAGTCGAGTAGACCTAGTTTGTAAACCCTACAAGTATATCGGAATAAAGAGTAATTAGTTCGCAAATCCTTTCAGAGCAATCTGAAAGGTAGTGGTTTTTATCTTATCATTGTTGTGATAAGGTTTCCACTCTATATTCGTGCGTAATTACTTTCAGTTAATTAATTTCCTGCATAAATATTTCCGCTGCTATCTGACCATCAGACGGAAACGCTTTCTGTGACTTCCGTCTGACAAACTGCTAACACTAACGATCCAACACACAACTAAGTGAAAATCGAGTCAAGGCGACGTAACACGACAGAGAAAATAATGACTAAAGGAGGCAGTATGTACGTTCAGCCAAGACCAAGATTGAAGACTCGGAATGGAATGACAGCGTTTAGTATAAGTTTCTAAATGTTTGTTAAAAGATGTTATTCCAAATGCTAGTTAAACTGCTAGTTAAAAAAATGCTAGTTAAAAAAAAAAAGGGAAAAGTACACTTTGGGGACCTGAACTATTACCATTTTTCAACTTGTGGGCTGAACTATAAAAACTTCCAAACAAGATGCGAACTATCAATCAATTTTCTAAACAAGGAGCACCATCTAACGCCGTTACGATTTTCACTAACGTCGTTGGACGGCGTTAACTCTATTCCGTTAGTTAATAAAATATTTAAAAATTTTCAAATTGCCAAACTTTTTAAAAATGTTAAGAAGTTGTAAAAAAAAGTAAACGAATTTATAAATAATATAAAATTTTTGAAAAATAAAAATTAGGAACTTCAGAAAAATGAAAAACAAAATAAAAAATATTTTTAAATTTTTGTTACAAAGTTCCCCTACAAATAAAATAATTCAAGAAAATATTAATTATTGTTCCTACCTAGGTATTAGGGATAAAAAAAACAATTAATATCCTTTTTATTAAAAATTAAAGTTTTCAATTTTTTATGAATTGTATAAATTCGTTTAATTTTTAAATATTTTGGCAATTTAAATTTTTTTATATTATTTTATTAACAAACGGAAAGGAGTTAACGCCGTTGTGAAAATCCTAACGGCGTTAGACAGTGCCCCTTGGAAAATTGTTTGATAGTTCGCTCTTTGTTTGGAAGTTTTTATAATTTAGCCCACAAATTCAAAAATGGTGATAATTCAGATTCTCAAACTGTACTTTTCCCTAAAAAAACTGACCATTCAAGTTTGTAATGTTAACTTATTGGCAAGGTTGGGTGCCTCAGATGGCATAGGTCATGTATCCACCGCAGTAAGTTTATTTTTTTTTTTGTATTTTATGCAGACTTGTTGTACTTTGTTTCGTCGAAGTTCGTAATTAGTTTATAATAGTCAGATTGTTTGTGAAATTTTTGACAGGTTATCGAAACAATTGTATGTGCAGCTCCTGAATATGTTCAAACTGGCCATCTCACGTGCAAAAGCGACATATGGAGCTTTGGGGTCTTTTTGTACGAGCTCATAACGGGTAGACGACCATTTGACAAAAACCGCCCAAACAACAAACAAAAGCTACTGGAATGGGTCAGGCGTCATCTATCAAACACAAAAAAGTTCCAACTGATTTTAGACCCAAGGCTTGAAGTAAATTACTGTTTGTTGGATCGATTATGTTAGCAAAATACAGTAAACTATCAGACGGAAGTTAAGAGTAAATTTTAGGTTATTTTCCGTTTGATGTTTAGAGTAGCAGCGGAAGTTATTTTGCAGGTTTGTGATCGACTGAAAGTAAGAACACAGAGATGTAGAGTGGAAACCTTATCACAACCAATGATAAGGAAAAACCACTACCTTTCGGATTCCACCGAAAGGATTTTCGAAGCTCGATTATTCTTTTATTCCCGATATGCTTGTAGGGTTTACAAACTAGATCACACAGATTCTATTTGATGACCTCTACTCAACCGGATGGAATAATCGACTTCGTGTTTCAAACCTCCGTGTATGAGTGCGTTTCAAGCTTCGTGCTCTTCACAGTCGCTCCTCCTTTCTTCCAGATATGCGCCGCCTCTTCTCTTGGAAAAGCACACATGCGATTGGCAAACCCTAGGTCCTTTTATAAGGTAGGTCTTGTCTTGATATCTGGGCCCAATGTCCTGGCCCAGATCTGCTGTCCAAACCCTAAGGGCTCATTATCCAAAACGACAAGACGCCTTCTAGAACCTTCTTTCCAATCAATTCGTCCATTTATCGGAGCTCACTAATCAAAGCTGATTAAGATAACTATCTCATAGAATTGTATCTCCGATTTGTAGAATGGATTTCTGCACGCTAGATCAACATATTAGCAAGTGTTTGTAACCATCAAAACTCATGGGTTCCAACAAATTCCCCCTTTTTGATGATGACAAACACTTCTTCAAACAGAACAGAAATCCATCGCAAGTAATTCAAATCACTATTAATCCAGCAAATAGATGTGTCACAATTTGCAATCTAGCAGGTAGATTAATGCAGTCAGTTTCTATTAGACAGACACTTCTAATAGTTCCCCCTCAGATAGGCGTTTGATTTGAATTTTAATATGACTTCCCCCTCACGTCGTGTACCCATGTATCTTCCCCCTTTTGGCATCATTAAAAAGATTGCAATTTAAGACTACCAAGGACCGAAAGAAAACTGCAAATTCATTCTTAAACAGGCAAAAGTCCCTGTGGGGACACACTGCAAGCAGACAGTTCAACAAACTATCAAGCAGAAAATAAGCAAGTTCACGAAGAAAAGTTCAAGAAAAACATAAGGATAGTGTGGTAGGGATTGCAAAGGGGGGGTTAACCAAGAGACAGAAACCGGGCTAGTCCTTCACCAAGGACTTCAACTGACCCAGCAATTCTGTCCCAACATAACGGAGCTGACGATTTAGCTCCCCAATCTCCTCTCGGATCTGAGATCCATGCACCATATTAATTTTTGCGGATTCCTCAACCTCTTTCAGTAGCTCAGGCAACGCCTTGAGCACATCCAACTTAGCTCGCAGGTCTTCCACTTCAACCGCAGCTGACTGCTTCACAATTTTTTCACATAGCTGTTCTATAGTTCCTACCTTTTCAGAGAGTAAAGACACTTTCTCAGACAGGCTTCGCAACACCTCAATCACAGCTGGTGATCCCTCATCTGGATCCAGCGGACGCTGATCCAGAGGATCCACCTCTTGAGGTGCATCTTCCACTGGTGTAGGTACGTACTGATCATTCTGCCATCCAGTTCCTTCCGCAAACTCCCAGTTCCAGCTGGCCATGGTCTGTTCTTCCAGAGCGAACGACAGCTGACTCTCCGCTTTCGGCTGGTAAATTCCAAGCTTGACAAGAATTTTCTTCACAACTCCTGGGAATGGTAGACCATGCGTCTTACTGCAGGCAACCTTGTCCATATGCTTTAGAATCTGCATTGGGAGATGGATTTGAGCCTTCCCTTGGAGTTTGTCCAGCAGCAGAAAGTCCTGGAAGTTGAGTACATCATGTTTCTGAGTTCGGGGAGTGATGGAGGTGCATATCAGCTTGTGGAGGATCCGATTGGATAAGTTCAACGTGTTGGCTTTCCCTTGATGGGATACATTGTTTGGATCTCCGCCCACTCGTCTAATTACATCCCCCTTCGCCACCGACTCAGGCCAAATCCCCTTGTTGTAATCTTCATATCCTCTGGCTGGAACTTCCAGCAGATCCCCCAACTCACGGCAAGAGAAAACCTGCCCTGTTCCTCCAACCACGAACGTGGCCAAGGGCATTCCTCTCATCTCCTCTAGCTTAAACTTGGAATAAAATTCTCTCACACAATTTTCATCCACAAACACCTCTTCACGAAATAACTTATCCCATCCTTGGACAATAAGAGTATCACTAACCTCTACGAGTTGGAACTTGGCCAAAAACTCACGATCAATTGTCATCTCGGGAATTACGAACCTTCCCTTCATGACCTTTTCCTCCTCTTCCTCCGGAGCAGGACTCTCCTTCTTTACAACTGGTGGGAGATCCTTCGAGATTCGCTTGCTTTGCCGGGTGGGCTTTTCCGAGATGACCGGCTTTCTTTTCTTACTGGCAGACGTTTCAGCAACACTGACCTTCCTTTTGTTTGGAGGAGTTTTCTTAGTAGCTGGGTGTGTCTCTTCTGCCGACACCACACGAACTGTCTCAGAAGACGCATCCACGGTTTTTGATTGATCTACTGCAGCTTCGCTCACGCTCATTCCTTGAGCCTTTAGCTTGGCAATCATTTCAGAGATCGACATTTCTCCTGAAGCAGCCATGGAGATATTTGAGCAGAATTAGGGTTTCGGCAATTAGGGTTTTCCTTGAGGAAGAGAGAAAAGTGGTGTGGGGTCTTGCTATCTCTCTTTCCTTTAATACCGAATAGAACCCTAGTTGCAAATTTTCAAAATTTGAAGAAGCCCAACAACCACAATACTCTTTTGACGGTTTGGATTCAATTACTGCGGAAAATCTGCCTTTTGAAATTCAAAAAGGTAATCATTGACCGCCTTGAATTTTTTTCACATCGAATGGCATGACACCACGTGTCTGTCTGGGAGATCTGATAATATTTGCCTTAACACACGTCTTTTGGTTTGTTCATCTCCCCAATATTTGATCCATAACTTAGTGACATCAATTTGCAGTACACGCCAACTCCAAGTCTGCTTTTCATCTTTAGCTTTAACTGAGCAGTCAAATCACCATCAATGCTTATTTGAACTGCCATACAGCTTGCACCTTTAAATTCTGCATCCGTTTTCCAGCAACAACCACCGAATGAACCATCCACAGTCTCGGTTGAGCCAATTGAGCCAGCTTGGGATTTACCCGGTTTCATTTGTCTCAATGGTTTTCACAAGGGTTGTGGTGCTTTAGGCTTACCAAAAGGGTACAATAAAAACACCACTCAATTTTGAACCAAACAATCTACCAAGACTAAACAAGGCAGTGTCATGCAGTGTGGAGAAAGCAAACAAACTGTGATGTTTTGTATTCAAAGGGCTAAACAATCAACAATCAATCTCCACATATTTTAGGCTTGGGTTGGTCTTAGAGTACTTCCTTGGCATGTATTGAGGGTTCAAAATAGGAAGTCTCTTTTGGGCTACAATAAAATATGTGACATGCTTAGATTTGCTATCAAGCAGTTTTAGTTTATCAAGCAAGCATGGTGAACAGACAGAGAAACTTTCACACAGTTTTTCAACTTCATAAGCAGCTACTCCATGCAATGGTAACTTAGCATGCAGCCTAATCTAGCCAATCATTGGAGAAATCTACCATGAGATACAGACTAGGTAAGGGAGGTCATACCTAGTTCAAGCCTTAGCTTCTCATAGGGCTCCCTGTGCAGTGCTTTCGTAAAGATGTCGGCAATCTGCTCCTCAGTTCTGCAGTAATTCATGGCAATAATTCCTTTTTCTACACAATCACGCAGAAAGTGATATCTGATTTCTATGTGTTTGGTGCGTGAAAACTGCACTGGATTTTTAGAAATGTTAATTGCACTAGTGTTATCACATAGAATAGAAATGCAGTCAAGATTGACACCAAAATCACTTAGCTGTTGTTTTATCCATAGGAGTTGTGCGCAGCAAGCGGCAGCAGCAATATACTCGGCCTCTGCAGTGGATAGAGCAATGGAAGACTGCTTCTTGGATCCCCATGAGATCAGACAGTGTCCAAGGAATTGTGCCATCCCTGAGGTGGATTTTCTATCTGACCTGCAGCCAGCGTAGTCAGCATCGGTGTAGGCTGTCAGGCGTAAATCCCCTCCCTTTGGATAGAATAGGCATAGATCATCCGTCCCTCTTAAGTACCGTAGAATCCGTTTCACAGCTTTGATATGTGTTTCTCTGGGATCTGCTTGAAATCTGGCACAAAGACAGACACTAAACAGAATATCAGGTCGACTAGCAGTTAGATATAGGAGAGAGCCTATCATTCCACGGTATAGGGTTGGATCCACTTGAAGGGAGGACTCATCCTTTCCCAAGGAGTCATTGGGTGACATCGGTGTGGCACAAGCTTTTGCAGATTCCATCCCGAACTTCTTCAGAATTTCTTTCACATATCTTTGCTGATGGATCCGAGTTCCATCTTCATTTTGCATCACTTGGAGCCCCAGAAAATATTTCAACTCTCCCATCATACTCATCTCGAACTCGCTTGACATTAGATCTGTGAATCTTTTGACAAGCATGGGGTTAGTTGAGCCAAATATAATATCATCCACATATACTTGAACTACAAGAGTGTCTGCTCCTTCCTTCAGAAGGAAGAGCGTTTTATCCACCTCTCCTCTGACATATCCATGTGACAGAAGGAACACAGACAGCCTTTCGTACCATGCGCGAGGAGCTTGTTTCAATCCGTACAATGCCTTGTCCAGGATATACACATGATCAGGAAGATCTTTGTCCTCGAATCCAGGAGTTTGACTCACAAACACTTCCTCTTTCAATACCCCATTTAGAAAGGCCGTCTTCACGTCCATCTGTTGCAGGGTGAAGCCATGATATGTCGAGTAGGCAATAAGCAGTCTAATTGCTTCAAGTCTGGCAACTGGAGCGAATGTTTCATCGTAGTCTATTCCCTCTTGTTGATTGTAACCTTTGACTACCAGACGGGCTTTGTTTCTCACAACTATTCCATTATCATCCATCTTGTTCCTAAAGACCCATTTTGTTCCAATAACGTTTTTATCTTTGGGTCTAGGAACAAGACGCCATACTCCATTCCTTTCGAATTGGTGCAACTCTTCTTGCATAGCATTGACCCATTCTGGGTCCTTAAGTGCTTCCACCACTGTCTTCGGTTCTGCAATAGAGACAAAAGAAGCAAATCCGCAAAATAGATGTAAGTTATTGAAATCTACCTGTTCCTTAGACATGTAGCAATGATAATTTTCCAGTCTAGATGGTCGATGAATGGCTCGCCCATATCGCGTGGTCCTGAGTTCCCCCTCAGGGTTAGCAGGGGTAGGCTCAACGACCACTTCTTCTCCAGGAAGTTCTTGATCAGTATCTGCCACAGGATCATCATTTACGTTGACTCCAGGTGGATCAGCAATTTCCTCATGATCTGCCTGATGGTCTGGTAGTTCATCATCTTCCTGGTGGATATTCATGTGATGTGCATCACTATTGGGTACCGGAGGTGGTTCCCAGTCAGGGTCTGATTCATCCACAAACTGGAGTTCCCCAGCATCAAGCATAGCCGTTGAAGAGGAATCTTGAATTAGGTGACCAGCCATCACCGTTTCATCGAATCTTACATGTATACTTTCCTCAACTTGCCCTAGCCTCAGATTAAAGATTTTGTAGGCCTTGCTATGATTTGAGTATCCAGTGAAGACCCCTTCATCACTTCTAGCATCGAATTTTCCCAGGCTTTCCTTGCCATTGTTGTGGACATAGCATTTGCATCCGAACACTTTTAGATGGGAAATATTTGGCTTCCTTCCACGCAGCAGTTCATACGGGGTTTTCCCAATCATGGATCGAAGCGATGCTCTATTGAGAATGTGGCAGGCGGCATAAACTGCATCTGCCCAGAAATTCTTTGGGATTGTGCTAGCGATTAACATCGTCCGTGACATATCCTCTAGGGTTCTATTCTTTCGTTCGACTACACCGTTTTGCTGTGGAGTCCGTGGGGCGGAAAAGTTTTGCTCTATACCTTTAACCCTGCACAACGAAAGAAACTGCACATTCCGGAACTCAGTTCCGTTGTCAGTACGAATAGAGGACAATTTACGATCCAGCTTGTTTTCCATCACATTTAGCCATGCTTCAAATTCACAAAAAGTTTGAGATTTAGAGCACAAGAAGATAGTCCACGTGTACCTCGAGTAGTCGTCAACTATGACTAGAATATACCTATTTCCGCCACGACTAACCACATTTACTGGGCCGCACAAATCCATGTGGATCATTTCCAGTGGTGCAGATGTGCTCACTGCTTGTTTTGATGAGAATGAAGTCCTTGCTTGCTTTCCCGTGGCACAAGCACTGCATACCTGTTCAAAGGTACTTTCCACCTTGGGTAATCCAACCACCAATTCCTTCTGATGGAGTTTGTGCAGTAATTTCATACTCGCATGCCCAAATCTCTTGTGCCATAAGATGGAATTTTCAGTAATGCTTGCAAGGCATAGTTCTTCTTCAGGAGTAAATTCTGGATCAACAGTATAGATTTCTCCCATGCGAATTCCTCTTAGAACTGTCTTACCTGTCTCATTGCATCTTACTAGACAGTCGTTAGAATTGAAAATAACATGATTTTTGCCATTTAAGCATAACTGAGATACACTTAACAGATTATATCTCAAATTTTCAACCAAGCTTACTTCCCTGATGCGGATAGTGTCCGAAATCCTTACCTCTCCTATAGCTTTCACCTTCCCTTCGCTTTTATTTCCGAAGATTATGCTCTCTCCGGAATGTTTTTGGAGTGAGTCGAACCATTCATGATTCCCGGTCATGTGCCTTGAGCAGCCGCTGTCCAGGTACCAGGGACGGGACCTCACTCCTTCCTGCAGAAAGAAGGTTAGTTTTTGCGAACCCAGATAAGCTTAGACTTACTGGGTTTGGGAACAAATTGAGCAACTGGAACATAAGAAGATTGATAATAGTCATCGTGGTTAGTTAAATCAATCTTTCTTCTGGGTGTGTTCCTTGGACTGCCGCGGATAGCTGGGCTATAGTGAGGGCGATGGTGATCAACTCTGTCCTTTCTGTTATACGGAATGACTTTCCTATGACATCTTGCCGCTACCCAGTTGTGGTACCTTTCATCCATCTCCCTAATCCTTGGGCATTCCACTCTGTAGTGTCCTTGCTGACCACAGCGCCAGCACAATCTGTGGCATGGAAGATCGACATACTTGCTTCTGCCAGGTGGAGTGGATGTCCTCATTTTTCTTGCGTGGAAGTCTGTCTTAGAAGGCTTCCGAATCTGACTCATCTTTAACCATATTTTGTAGGCTTTTCCGGCTTTGTAGGGGACAGAATCCTTGTCATGGATATTGAGTCCTTCATGTGGACTAGCTTCTCTCCTAGTCTGTCTGATGGTCTGAGTTCTTCTATTCTGGCGAGAGCTTTCTCCTGATTCTATCATAACACTCTTTCCTTTGGTGTTCTTCCCAGTTATATCTTCCTCTTCATAACCAAGACCTGGTTTAGCGAACGTTTTCTTGAAATTTTCCTTTTCTTCCTCAATCCTCTTGGCTTCCAGCTCGCGAAGCCACTTCTCCCTTTTTACAGTTTCCTCGCATCTTAGTTCAGCTACTATATGAAGAAGTTCCTCATTGTTTTGTTTGTGATTTGCCAGCTCTCTTTCCAACTCTTCAACCTTTATGTTGAAGTCAGCCATCTCGGTGTCTCCAATAGACATGCGGTTCAGCTCCTCACTTAGTTTGTTTATCTGCCTTTCCTTTCTTGCACATGTAAGACATTTGCACACATGTTCAGCCATTTCCTTCTCTAGACGCATGGCCTTGGTTGACCACAGATTGTTTTCTTCCAAGTCATCCTGATGCTCTTGTTGCATATCAGATATTCTATCTTCCATATTTCGAATTTTTTCAAGAAGCTTGAATATTGTTTCTGCAAAATCAGATTCAGCGAAAACTTCATCAATCATGGAATCAGTATCTGTTACCTCATTTGCCGTGGTATTAGCCATCAGACAGGGTTCTTTGGGGCGTTTTCCTTCATCACTGCTCTCATCGGAATCTCCCCAAGCTGCAAACATAGCATGAGCTGGCTTCGGGGCAGGTTCTTCTCCTTTCTTTCTGCTGTAGCAATCCTTGGATAGGTGCCCCCTCTTTTGGCAATGATAGCATTTTCTATCTTCCCTCTCCACAGACTTCCCTTTATCATCACTTGAGGTAGCTCCTCTGTTTCCTTTGAAGAAGTTTTCGCGACTTCTTCCAGCTCTAAAGTCTCTTTTGATATTCCCAAAGTTTGTCATTTTCAAGGCTTTTGTCAGCAGAGCAATTTCATCGTCCTCCTTAGGTGACTCCTTTCCATGTGCTAGATCAAGAGCCTTTTCTACTTTCAAGGCTATGGCATGAGATTTATCAGATTGTCTCCTAGCCATCTTTCTCTCTGTGATTCCGGCTTGGCTCTGAAGGTTGGCGACTAGTTCCTCAAGTGTAATGTCCTTGATTCCCTTTTGAGCTTGCAATGCCAAGGTCACATGATCCCACTTTGAATTTAAAGCTTGCATGAATTGGTGTGTGATCTTCCATTCTGGGAGCTTCTCGTTCAGGTACTCCAACTGTCCAATGATGGCTTGAAATCGAGTGAAGAAATCTTCAAGAGATTCATCCTTTTTCTGTACGACCGACTCATAGTCTTTTATAGCAGCCAAGATCCTATTCCTCTTGATGTCTTCGTTTCCTCCGTATAATCTGACCAATCCATCGTACATCTCCTTGGCGGTTTTGTACATAGCCACTTTTATCTGATCTCCGGGAGAAAGAGCCATGTATAGGACCTTTTTTGCTCTAGCGTTTTTCTCAAGCTTCTTATAGTCTTCATCCGTATATTTATCCTTGGCTTTCTCCACTGGCTTTTCAGGATCTGATGTGTCGAGTGAGATGGTGAGTGGACCAGTTTCGAATATACTCCAGAGCTGTCCATCCAGCGAGCAGACGTGGGCCTCAAACTGGTCTTGCCACCAGTCGAACTGTCCGGGCTTCAGAAGCGGTGGTTTCCAAAACGAGTCATTGATAGACGACATGTTTAACCTGCAAAGCTAACACACAAATCTAGAACCTTCGGCTCTGATACCACGTGTTGGATCGATTATGTTAGCAAAATACAGTAAACTATCAGACGGAAGTTAAGAGTAAATTTTAGGTTATTTTCCGTTTGATGTTTAGAGTAGCAGCGGAAGTTATTTTGCAGGTTTGTGATCGACTGAAAGTAAGAACACAGAGATGTAGAGTGGAAACCTTATCACAACCAATGATAAGGAAAAACCACTATCTTTCGGATTCCACCGAAAGGATTTTCGAAGCTCGATTATTCTTTTATTCCCGATATGCTTGTAGGGTTTACAAACTAGATCACACAGATTCTATTTGATGACCTCTACTCAACCGGATGGAATAATCGACTTCGTGTTTCAAACCTCCGTGTATGAGTGCGTTTCAAGCTTCGTGCTCTTCACAGTCGCTCCTCCTTTCTTCCAGATATGCGCCGCCTCTTCTCTTGGAAAAGCACACATGCGATTGGCAAACCCTAGGTCCTTTTATAAGGTAGGTCTTGTCTTGATATCTGGGCCCAATGTCCTGGCCCAGATCTGCTGTCCAAACCCTAAGGGCTCATTATCCAAAACGACAAGACGCCTTCTAGAACCTTCTTTCCAATCAATTCGTCCATTTATCGGAGCTCACTAATCAAAGCTGATTAAGATAACTATCTCATAGAATTGTATCTCCGATTTGTAGAATGGATTTCTGCACGCTAGATCAACATATTAGCAAGTGTTTGTAACCATCAAAACTCATGGGTTCCAACACTGTTTCAAGTCAGCTCAGAAACTAGCAGCCGTGGCCAACCGCTGTTTACTCAGGAACCCCAATACGCGGCCCAAAATGAGCCAAGTATTGGAAATCTTGACAAATATAGCAGAGGCAGCAGCGCATGAGTGCTCCCCTTCCTTACACATTACCGCTGGACGCTCCTCCCGCGATAATAAGAGAGAAAAGATGCGTCCATTGGCGAACACAAAGGTCCAGGTCTGTCAGCTGAATGAAGAAAGGTAATTTCCTTTTTGTTTGTCTAAAATTACTTGTCAAATTACTATAAGGATAGATGTTTTAACTTTAAACAAACTTGGTGACACACACACACACACAAAAAAACACTGAAATCAATCCATCTTTAATTGTAATAGAGAGAACGTGTGGAACTTGACTTGAATAATGACAGGATGAGGTAACATTTATCAGCCCAAACTGTCTATGATCTTGGATACGGCTGAATATGTTCCGAATCCTGATGATATCATTCCTACCGTAATGATAAATACACAAAGCGATCCCTACATAAAAAATAGGTGGTAAATTTTCAAAAAGAAAAAGGTTGTTTGAACTGATATAGTTGAGTTTGCACTACAGGAGAAGCATAAACTAGTTATTTAGAGATTATAACAGTACCTGAACTCGTGTTATCTTGCCCTTCAAGATGCTCAGGAAACACAAGCAAGGTAGGATGAGTGTCTGAAAACGGGAAAAGCAGAAAAAAACAATTAAACTTGTTGGGAAAAATAAATAAATAAATAAATGTTCAGTAACTAATGCCTTCCACTCAAAATTAGCTAAAGATACTTGCGACAAGCATTGTTAGTAATGATCCAATTAGTGCCATTACAAGACCTGCCAATGGATTGGGGAGTTTAGTGAATATATATAGCCAAAACATGAAAATGTTGTCATGGAAAATGATTATTTGAGGATGTTCTAAATGCCAGCATCAAGAAGAAAAACCTTACCAAAGAAAGGGATAGATAGACCCACTAACAGGGTAGACATCACTAGCGCAGTTCTGATGAGGATGGAATAAATATACCATTTAAGCGTGTTTGATTGTAAAGGTATAAGCTCTTCCAAACTCTTTGCCACTGGAGTTATTGTCAGTGCATATGTACGACACAGTTAAGGGGAAAGTTTGTATGAATGTTAAAAATAAAATAAAAAGTTACTTGAACGAGAACCTCCTCCTCCTCCTTCTATAATAACAGAAAAAAAAAACTAAGAAAATCGCGCGTCTATGAGCACAAGACGAGGAAAAGGATATTTTGTGAATGGATTGACAATCTGCAAAATGGAGGACAGTTGAAATAAGTCATGAACATGATTATGGTTACAATTAAGAATTATTGAATCAGATTATAAAAAGTAATCAAGTAGTATAGCACTGGACAAGATCGTGTAATAGTTTGTTCTTGCTGATAACTGAAAGTTGGATATGAAAACGACAATATAACAGTGTAGTAAACACTAAACAGTACATCCTACAACAGCTGCTAATCAGTAAAGGTAATTCGGTAGAAACAAAATGAACATTCATTAAACATGAACATACAATTTCTGCGAACTAAATAAAATTAGAGGTGTTTTAAAAACTTACGGTTGTCCAGACTGCAATTTTGGAGGCAAGCAAATCAGTAGGCATGTTCAACGTGAATTGAGATTCTGTTGATTCCCCAAACATAGTGTATCCCATTATAGCCGCTCCCGCATACAACAAAGTGCATATACCAAAACTGATATAAAAGAAAAGAAATGAAACCGTGTTAAATAGAATTTTACGTATTTTAGGATGAATAGAGAAAATCCTGTTCAGCTTGCCTTGTTAAAAGAACCATAGGGAATTGGTTCTTGTTTTGCATTGACGTGTAAATGTTTGGAAAAACTGCATGACCGGAATAGCAATAACCGTAAAGTCCAAGAGCAACAGGGAGGCTGCCGAGGTTCAGGGTGCTCCCTTTACTATGAATGTTAACTGTCCCAGCCCAAAACAAGCTTCCCACCACCAAAATGGATGCAATTACTCCACCAGCTGACAAGAAACAAAAAAAGTATCTGAAAATTGAAATTGAATCTGAGATTCAATGAAAAATGCAAGACTCAGTTATATATTGCAAAAAATGAAGTTACATTTAATCAGCTTACACAAGTCTCACAGCAGTACCTGACAAGTAAGTCAAGACACTTAAATCTCTGAGCCAAACAGTTGGAAGGATAGCAAGGGTGCTTATCAGTGCAAATAGAAGATGTGAATTCAGCTCAAGCCCTCCCAGACTTAAGTGGGCATTTGGAAACATTGACGAGAGGTTATCACTTTCCAAGATAATATATTCCACACAGCATGCCTGCATAACTTTGCCATTTGCATTAGTCATGTGGAATCAGAATGCACCAACAAATCGATCTTCATTTTCAGACAGCTTAGTTCTAAGTAATAAACTATATTATGCCAGCTGTTACAGGCCAAACGACGTTGTGAAATATATACAAAATCGTCAAGTGAATGATAGATAGATACTTACATATAGTTCCATGTACAATATTATCTGCAACCAGATTTTGAAGACAAAGGTTAGAAAGCTACAGACCACAGTCTCCTGTCGGAAACTATGCAGGTATATATATGAAGAAAAAAATAACTAAATGGAACCAGCAGATAGGCATCACTGAGACTTACTGAAATGGCAATACGCCCAGTGGTACCAAATGCTGCTTGGCCGATGTCTGGGTATGTCTCGAGCCTTGACTCGCTGTCTAAACAGTATCTTAAAAGAAGTCCAGTGTAGAAAGAGAGAAATGCAAATAGAAACAAGATGGAGAGGCCTGCCCATCCTCCCTCCTTCACGGCATATGGAGTTGAAAGGATCCCGACACCGCACAGAACATTCATGGCTACAAAAAACATGGATGAAAAGAAAGAAAACCATGGATAAGTTGGAGCGACTACTCAATATGATCTTCTCCTAAACATTGCATCAATTTCCTGCAACAGCATTCTTCTAGAGCTTCTACCTAGAATATTACTAAACATTTGAGCTTACCATGCAGCACAGCTTGTCCAAAAGAGCTCTGACTCTGACGAACTGGAACATCATGTGACAGTTGGGAATCTTTAACAGAGGCTTTTGCAAGCCTTGTCGAAGACGTACTTGCGCGAAGAAGAGACTTGTTTAATCCAGGCAGCACCTCATGAGGAGTGTGCCTTCTCGCTAATGATGATGGAAGAAATGAACTGCCCAATCTTGACAGCGTAGGGGTCCCCAAAAACCCAAGACTTGGCAATTGTACACTGCTAAGCATGTCAATTGACTGCCTGCAGATGCTCAAAATGTCAAAACCAAACTCACTGCTTCATCGAAAATTTACGTATGAAACATCGTTTTAAACTAACTAACTACCCACAAACAGATTTAAAGATGTAATGAAGAATAAATTGACCTGTAAGTCCGAGGCCAGGTAGTTGTATAAGAACTTGGTTTATTCTGGTGCTGATTTTCTGGTGAAGATTCTGAACCATTGCCATCATCATCCTCCTCTTCTTCGTCATCACTCTCAATATAAAAACTCCTCTCGGAAACCGAGTTCTTCATCATTTCACCAACTAAAACACTCTCTTCAGTCTTCAATTTACCAAGTTTCCCCCCCTACACAGCCACAACCACATTTTTATACCAACAACCAATCCATGTCTTAGGTATGCACCTATCTTACATTTCTAAAATGACATTATTCCAACAATCAAAACGCGTTTTATGTATGCGTTTATCTTACATTTTTAAAATAATATTCCAACAATCAAACTGCGTCTTATGTATGCGTCTATCTTACAATTCTAAAATAACTTTCCAACAACTAAAACATGTGCGTCTATCTCACATTTCTAACATGATTGATTTAATTAACTAAAATAAAGCGACATGATGCATGTGAATATTTACATGGTTTTTATCTTTACGTCATTTATGAGAGCACCTTCCACAAGAAGAAAAACATTTCAAAGATTTTTTTGTCGAACAAACTCCATTCTCCACTTAACATATATAATTGACGAAATTGGACATGTGGTGAGATGTTCATTGTCACGTCTTGTAGTGTTCATGTAGAATTTTGGTGTATAAATCTTCATTCATGTTGTTTGCCCTAAATAATTAAGGATTGAAAAATCGAGAATCAACTCGTTTTTTTACTTGTTATTTATCTAATAAAACAAGTATTTTAAAAACTACATATTTCTGCTTTTGTAACCTTACGCGTTACAGCTTGAAACTTGAAAGCGTGTGGCTGCTTTTGGCGCAGTCCCATCCATTATGCTAACCCCTCTGTCATGCCGTTTTTGTTAAATTTCAGTAGTGACATGCATATTGTTTCTATGGATGTTATGACATATCATCTACAATTTCCGCATAGCTCACTGAAGTGACATTCTATACAAAGGAACACAACATGCTATTTCCAAGTTCCTCCACTATGTCCACACCATTAATCGAGTTAACATCCGCAGGAAGCTTCACTCCTCCCATTATAAAAATATAATTATAATTAAGGTGTAATTCTTTTGAAATTAAAAATAAATATTTAAACATTAAAGTCACGAGAATGTATAAAAGAATAATAATGTAGAGTTGGGGAAAGAACATGTGAGGTTGAGCCAGCCGTGTCGGTCGATTGATCTAATTTTTTTTAAATCGATTTGATTGCAAGTGTCGACTGATCCAGCCGTGTCCAAGTGTCTGACACGACAAGTCACCAAAAATGGGGTGTCCGTGCTACCGAGATGAGCATAGGGACTGTATTACAGAAACACTCGGATACAAAACGTATGTGAAATACTGTTGTCTATTCAAGACTAGGACAAAAGTGGTGTTCAAACTGAGTCTCAAACACTTATCGAACAATCACCGGGACAGAACCAAGCAGAGACACGCAATGTAATACCGAGTTCGGCAACAGCCTACTCTGGGGGGCTTCCCACGCCCTAAAGGATAGCAAATCTTTATTGAAAAGTTTAGAGCTACAAGAGGTTTTACACTTACAATCTCCCAAATGTAACCGCCTAGCCTATAACACTTCTTCACTCAGATTTGCGATCTCGGCTCCCCCTCGATCCCTTGAGTTCGAGATTCCCCCTGAACTTGCTCGAACTTCTCCCGAATGCGTGTGTTGGTCACCGTGTGTGCAACGGGTTGTTCAGTGGGAACAGTCTGATCAGCACATTGAACAGACAGCTTCTTCACCGTTGATCTTCCGGTATGGAAAACTCAGCCGGCCGTCGCTCCTTCTCTTCTACTCAAGATCACTCGTGTATGTGTTTCTCCAAAAGCGATAGATTCCAATCTGGAAATCCTAGCCTAGTTTATATAGTATCCGGTTAGATCCTAATCGGTTAGGATATCCAATCTCGAATAATTAGGAAATATTTCCACTCTTGCAAATCTTTTATCTTCGAGAATCTTTTGAATATCTTGGCTTCTAACTAATATTCCTTGAATATCACCCCAGCCAATCTGATCTTTAACTAATTCGAATCTACAACTAACTTCAATCGACATATCTTCGAAATTAAGGAATTTCCAGATTAGGAAACTTCTTCTTTAGTATTGCGCTGTTTACGAGTTCCAGTATTTGGTTGAATAGTTCTTAACCTTCTGCTTGAACACTCTAAATACGTTTTGCTAAAACCATGTCATACGTAGGAACATCAATCTCCCCCTTGTATTTTCCAGTCTGATTTGGTAGAAAACCAAAATGTCCATGTCTTGTTCGGTTCATATGAGATGAATACTAATACAAGTCATATTGTTTTGTTTTCTGTCTCAAATGATTTAGGGCACATTCTGGGTTTGGTTACTCATTGCAATTTAGATTGGAAATATTTCCAACTCAAATTTATTTGAGTGTAGACGTAGGTTGGTGTAAAGATTTTATTTTCTTAATTTCTATATTTTATACATCCAATTTCTCCACTGACAATTAATTCAACTCCTGAAAATCATTCTTATCTACCATTTACCCCTATTTAGTTGCAGGAAAATTAATTAGAAAGTAAAGTTCTGGAAATGGAAAACCAAATTAATCTGTTTGGTTGCAAGGAAAACGCATAAGAAACAAAAATAAATAAAACATTATTCGGAAAAGTATGCCACAATTTTTTCACCCAAATATGAATAGAAAATCAAAGTCCATGTTGAAGCTCCATCCTAATCCACGCCCACATGCTCAAAACCTCTCTCATCCACCACGATTTCCACGCAAGCCATCTCATTACCGCAATAGTCGCCGACCCTCAAAATCTCCGTTTCTTACACTCCATCCTCGCTCCGGATCTGCAGAGTTCGGTTGAATTGTTGTGTCAGATGTTGAGCTCGGCGACGATTATTGTTCCTATAAGTTTTGAACTCCATTTGTGTGTTCCTGTGTTCATTGAGCTTCGTTAAGGTTGAATAAGTCTCAATGTTGTTTTGGATCAGTTGGATTATAGCTAAAGTTTTGCAGGAATGTGCCGTGACACCCGTGACATAATGGACATGTCATGGCTGTCACGGTAGTGGTTTCAGGCAGTACATTTTGAAGGTGTCGTGACACACGTGACACAATGATCATGTGGCAGGGTTTTCTGGCAGAGGTTTTTCAGGGGTGCCGTGACACATGGACATGTCACGGCTGTCACGGGCAGTTCGGTATTTCTGTTTATTGCACAGCTGGCAAAAGGAATGCAGTCGTTTTTGCTTCCGTTATAAGGTTTCAGTCTGAGCTCCTGGGTTCTCAATCGGTTGATCATCTTCTTCGCAAAGCTAGGGTTTTCAGAAAGAATTGGAGCTTTCGATTCTTGTAGAAATTAGCTAGGAATACTCGTTCCATTGATTCATTGTAACAGTGCTACATCATCTGTATACTTTAATTGATTCAAAGCTCAATAAAGTGCTCTCGTTTTGGTTGCTGGAGTAGGCACAGGAGGTGCCGAACCAGGGTATATCGTGTGTCATTGTTTTTCGTTCTTTCTTATCGTTCTTTCTTATCGTTCAATTTGTGCATGTCATTGCCGAGTCGATCCGCCCAAAACTCGTACAATTGGTATCAAGAGCTTGAAGTGCAGCGATGGGTCAGATGAAGATTGAAATCAATCGGTTTGATGGGAAAGGCCACTTCAGTCTCCGGCGTCAATAAATGCGAGCAATCCTTGTTCAAATGAAGGTCGTGAAGGCCCTGGATGGCGAGAAGGACTTTCCGGCGACGATGATGCAGAATGAGATTGACGAAGCAAAGGAACTAGCCTACAGCACCATTATTCTCCATCTGGGTGACAAAATGCTCCGGGAGGTGGCGAAAGAGAAGACTACGGCGAAGGTGTGGCTGAAGTTGGAGTCACTGTACATGACTAAATCGCTCACAAACAAAGTCTACCTCAAAAGTAAATTGTTTGGGTTCAAGATTAGTGAGGATAAAGACCTTAATGACAGTCTATATGAATTCTCCAAAATTATTCTTGACTTGGAGAATCTGGAAGTCAAGATTGATGATGAAGATCAGGCTATAATGATCCTTAATGCATTGCCTTCATCATATCATTCTTTTGTGGAGACCCTGAAGTATGTAAGGGAGTCTTTATCCTTAGAAGAGGTGATATCTGCCTTGAAGTCAAAGCAGATAGAAGGAAGTGGCACAACTGCAGCTGCTGAAGGCTTGAGTGTCCAGAGGAAATTTGATAAAAAGAGTTTCCAGAAGAAGACACAAAAGGGAGGCTTCAAATCCAAGGTTCAACACAATCCTTCTCAACAAGGTGGAGCCAAGAAACTGAAGTGTTTCTTCTGTAACAAGGAGGGACATTTCAGGAAAGATTGCCCTGAAAGAAAGAACCAGAATTCTCATAAGGGTGATAAGGCTGAAGCTGCTTGTGTGGAAGAGGGATATGAGAGTACTGATGTGCTAGTGGTGACTAAGGCTGATACAACTCAAGGTTGGATCATGGACAGTGGCTGTTCTTATCATATGACCCCTAACAAGGTATGGCTTCAAAATTTCAAACCAACAAATGGAGGGATGGTCCTATTGGGGAATGACAAGGCCTGCAGAATGCAAGGTACTGGGACTGTCAAGCTCAACTTAGCTGGTGGCCAGGTAATATCTCTCCAGGATGTAAGGTATGTCCCTGAAGTTAAACGCAATTTAATTTCTTTAGGTACTTTAGATAAACTGGTTATGTGTTTAAGGCTGAGAAGGGGGTGATGAGGATATCTTTGGGGTCTATGGTTGTGATGAAGGGGAAAAGGGCTAATGGTATATATGTATTGATGGGAAACACTGTGGTTGGGTCAGTGGATGTTGTTTCTGATAAGGAGGATGGGAATGTGAAATTGTGGCATTTGAGGTTGGGTCATGTTAGTGAATTAGGCTTGAAGAAGTTGTATGAATCTGGTTGTCTTGGTGATCATGTTCTGGAAAAGTTGGATTTTCTGTGAAAATTGTATTCTTGGAAAATCAAGTAAGGTCAGTTTTAGTAAAGCGGTGCATAGAACTTCAGATAAATTAGAATATATCCATTCTGATCTTTGGGGGCCTTCTAGAGTTCCCTCCCATGGTGGGAGGAGGTACTTTGTTACTTTCATTGATGATTACTCAAAAAGAGTCTGGGTTTATGTCTTGAAGATGAAGTCTGTTGTGTTGGAAACTTTTAAGGAATGGAAGACCTTAGTTGAAAATCAAACTGGAAAAAGGGTTAAAAGGCTAAGGACTGACAATGGTTTGGAGTATCTTTCTACTGAGTTTATAAAGTTATGCAAGTCTGCTGGTATTTCTAAGCATCATACTGTTGCTGGTACTCCTCGGCAAAATGGACTTGTTGAGAGGTATAACAAGATAATACTGGAAAGGGTTAGATGCATGTTGATTCAGGTAGGTCTACCTAAAGTGTTCTGGGCTGAGGCAGTCACAATAGCTTGTTACCTGATAAACAGATGTCCATCTTCTGTTATCAGCTTTAAGACACCTATGCAAATGTGGGCTGACCATGAGGAAGATTACAAGAGGCTTAAGGTGTTTGATGTGTAGCTTATGCACATATTAAACAAGACAAGCTGGGACTAAGAGCCATTAAGTGCATTTTTCTGGGTTATCCTGAAGGAGTCAAGGGATATAAACTATGGTGTTTAGAAAAGGAAGGAAAGAAGTCCATAATCAGTAGAGATGTTACTTTCAATAAAGAAATTTTTCCCTATAAGAATCATGGTGAAGATCAGACTGTGGTGCAGGGGAACAATGGGACAATAAACAATAATAGTAGGAATTTACTAATTGAGGTGGAGCCTCAAGAGCCTGTAGTAGAAGATTGATAGCACTAAAATATATGCATTTTAGGCAACCTCTACGCTTACTATTTCGATTGTTTCATAATGGTTTCACTTGCTATTAGATGCCTTGTGGTTCATTCAGGCCAATTACAGAGCTTAAGCTGAGAACACAAGTGAGCATTGATTTTGGAGCAAAATCAAGCATTCTGGAGCGAAAATGAGCAAAATGGAAGTCGGAGCACAAACTCTCCAAGAGCGTGCGTTCGCACAAGGCATCCATGCGCTCGCATGGATTGGACCAGACGCATAGGAATTCCATGCGGTCGCACAACGTCCATCATGCGCTCGCACAAGCACCTAATGCGCTCGCATGAATCAAACCAGAGGCATGGAAATTCCATGCGCTCGCACGGCCAGCTTCTCCACGGTCGCATGGATAAAAACAGACGCATGGAATTCCCATGCGATCGCACATCGCTCCCAATGCGTTCGCACAACCTCTTTGTGCGATCGCACAAACCAGACCAGTCGCATGAGTTTTTCATGCGGTCGCATACTCAGAAGCCACGATCGCACAAGGCCAAATTTTGGGCAGTTGTGCGCTCGCACAGTCCATCCATGCGATCGCACAAAGTCGTAAAGTCTGGATTTTTACGGCTGAACTATAAATAGAAACTTAGGGTTTTCAAGCCCACACTCATGGATTTGCTGGGATTTTTGGGAGAAGATTGCTTGGAGAAGAAGCTAGATTTTCTAGAGTCATCAACAACACTTGGATTGGATCATCCTTCATATTGATTGCTCCATATTGGTTCTAGATTCTTAAACTCCATCATCTACATGTTTTTCTGCTCATCTATTGTTGTTTTTTATTGTAATCTCACCAAGAGTGAGTAGTGACCTTGGTTGGAGGTCTATGAACCCCCTAGACATGTTTGTGACATTGTAATACTATGGATGCTATTGATGAATGATTTTGCACATGATTCTTCTTCATTTGAACCTAATGTTTTTGAATTACCTATGACATGTTTTTAACAAAGTCCTCAAATAGGGATTCTGCTTGATTTCATGCTTGACGTAGCTAACCCTGAAAAGTATGATTTCAAATGAACGAAATGAAGAAGCATTAGGGTTTTTGTGTTACATGGCGATACTCTAATCCTAATGAGAATGGTATGGATTTAACAAGTGCATGATTTATTTAGTCAATAAAGCGCGAGTGTGAGGCTAGATAAATCATGTCCTATAGCAACAATAAAATGCGAGTGTGAGGTGCTATGCGAGGTGTAACCCCTTGGTACTAGGTTGTAGCGCGAGTTGTTGGTATTAATGTTACATGGCTAAATTCTAAACATGTGCATATAATTTCATTAATGGCGTCCCGTTTTACCGTCACAATAATTGTCTAGGTGGGGAATTAGATCCCTAGTCATCTTTGATTTGATTGTTAACCTTTTTTGTTGATCACACCTCTATTTTTGGATAGTAAATTCTGCTATCAACCTCATTTGAAGAACAAATCCCCCCCAAACCTTAGACAATCTAGTTTAATCGTTAGCACTATTAGTTTAATCACCTGTCCTTTGGGTACGACCTCGGATTTCTCGAGTCAAGATAAATGTTTTGATTAATCGTGACTAGCATAAGTATTCGATTTCTTATTGAATATTTCCGCTATATTTGCGAGCGATCAAATGGCGCCGTTGCCGGAGATAGGTTAATTAACTAGGTGCTATTAGATAAGTTTGTTTGTTTACTCTCTCTTTACTTGTTAGTTATTGCTTGTTTTGTGCCTAAACTGCGGATTATTTCTCTTGCCTTTCATTGCTAAGAACCTTCCTTGTTCTTGCAGGCTTTTGAATGAACACGAGGTTTAAGGGGCAAAAACACGTAGCTACCGGTTCATCTTCAAACACTTCTCTCCCAACCGTCAAAAAACCAAGAGGTAGACCTCACAAGAATCCTCAACCTCTTATCGCTCCTATTATTCCTATTGTCCCACCGGTTATCCAAGATCAAAAACAAGATTTTAGAATGGAAGAGGAAATAGAAAACCGTCCCGTTCTTCAAAGGGATGCTCGGAATCTTAGAATTCATGGGGATGAGATAGATGATCCTCCCGCTAGAAATGACAACGATGATGATCGACGTCCTATTCGGAATCCTCCCATCCCTCGAAGAGAAAACAGAAATTATAGATATGATGACGAGGAAGAAGATGAAAGGCCCGTTGGGGACTATATGACTCCCACTCTTAAAGGGAATGGATCGGCTATTTTGCCTCCGGATGAGGATGCTTTCAATTTCGATGTGAAATCTTCTCTAGTGCATATGGTGACTAATGACCAATATCAAGGAGTCGGGAATCCCTCTACTCATTTGGCCAATTTTCAAGAGTATTGCCGAACTTATAAGCCTAGGAATGTGCTCACTGAATATGTTTACTTGAAGCTATTTCCTTCTTCATTGTATGGGGATGCCAAAGAATGGTTGCAAAACCATGAGCCGGGAACTTTCAGAACTTGGGATCATCTAGCAAGTTCTTTTCTGAACAAGTTCTTTCCTCCATCAAGAACCAAAAAGTTCACTGATTTTATTCTGACGTTCTCCCAAAGAGATAATGAGCTATTCCATCAAGCTTATGATCGCTTCAAGCATTATCTGAGGGAATGCCCTCACCACAATTTCAGAAAAGTCGATCTCATGAGATATTTCTATTTGGGTATGAGCAAGGAAGCTAAAAATCAGATGGATACGGCTAGTGGCAGTGCTATTATGGATTTATCGGCAGTCCAAGGCTTCAAAATTGTTGACAAAATTGCTATAAACTCTGATAGATATCAAGGAGTTTATCACAAGAAAATGGCTAAGTCAAGAGATGACTCTTCGAATTATGCAACTAAAGATCAGATAAGTGATTTGGCAAGGAAAGTGGAATCCATGATAAGTATGATTAATTCTGTGGAGGTAACTAAGCCAAGATATGATAAAGAGAAGACTTCGGCTCAACAATCTTGCTTCCTATGTGCGAGCACAAGGCATTCTACAAAAAATTATCCCGATGGGAAATACGAGGATGATGATGATGGTTATAAAGAGGCACACCTTGTAAATCAACAAAGGAATTATGCTCAAAATGCTAATCCTATTTCTAGGAATTATGAGCCTCCTCAAAGAAGAATGTCCAATGATTCAAATTTCCCTCCAAAGCCTCAAGGGCAGAATAATTACCAAGGGAACTACCAAAGACAAGGGTATGGCTCTAACCAAGACCAAAGGCAGAATTCCTACTCTAATCAAGGCCAAAATTCCAACCAAAACTCTCAATACTCTCAAGGGAATTATCAAAAGCCCTATCAAGCCAAGTCCAACATGAATGATCAAGGGAATTCTTCTTCCAACGTTCAAGATAACCCTATGATGGCTATGATGGCGCAAATACTAGAGAGTAACAAGGAGAGCAACAGAAAAATGGAAGCAAAGATGGATGAATTAGTGGCCGAAAACAAAAGACTTGCTAAAGAGAATGCTCATATGAAGCAAATAAGGAAACTTCCTTCTCAACCGGATGTGAACTCCCTAGAACATGTCGAGGCCATCACATTGAAGAATGGGAAAGTTTTGCCTACCCCTCAAGGGAAATCTAGTCTCAATGACAAGGAAATGGAAGGAGGAGTTGCCAAGGAAAATTCGGAAGTTGAACCTCAAGCTCCTACGAAGGAAGATAAAAAGGAAGAAGAGCCGGTTTTGATGAGGAAATATGTGCAAATGGTCCCTTTCCCTCAAAGGCTAAACAAAAGCAAGCTTGATGCTCACTTTCAACGATTTGTGGAAATGCTCAAGAAGTTGTATGTCACCCTTCTATTCCATGAGGTAATTACTCAAAACCCTACTTATGCGAAATTCCTAAAGGATATTGTGTCTAATCGTAGAGTCATTGAGGAATCTAGCATGGTAGCTTTGAATGCTGAATGTAGTGCAATTGTTCAAAGTCGTATGCCTAAAAAAATGCAAGATCAAGGGTCGTTCTCTATTCCTATCTCTTTAGGAAAAATTGAAATTGATAGAGCATTATGTGATTTAGGAGCTAGCATTTCTTTGATTCCTTATTCGTTGTATGAGAAAATCGATATGGGTGAGCTCCATCCCACAACCATTTCCTTGAAACTAGCCGATAAGAGCTCTAGAATTCCTAATGGAGTCCTAAGGGATGTGCCGATTAAAGTTGGTAAATTTTTTATCCCCGTAGACTTCTATGTGTTAGATATGGATAGTGAGCAAGAAACACCCGTTATCCTTGGTAGGCCCTTTCTAAACACCGTTGAGGCGGTCATTAAATGTGGAGAAGGGTCTATTGAATTGAAGATAGGGAATAAAAACTTAAATTTTTTCTGAAAAATGCCATGAAAGCTCCTACTTCATCCTTTGAGTGCAATTTGCTCGATATATCTTGTGAAAATTTTGGCCTAACCTCTTTTGAGAATGAAGTCATGGAATTAGATGACTCTAGTACACTTTTTGCCTCATTGATGAATATGGAAGATGAGGATATGTGCAACCATACTTTGGGTGAAGGAGAGCAGGCATCGGATGCTCATGAAAGTAAAGAAGACCCGGTGCCAAGAGGTAAGGAATTTGAAGGAGAGTTAAAACCTCTACCTTCGAATCTCAGGTACGAATTTCTTGGGTCTAATGCTACTTACCCCGTTATAGTTGGTGCAACTTTGAATGAGGATGAAACGTCTAAGCTTGTGCATGTTTTGAAGGCTAATAGAAAAGCCCTAGGCTACTTCATTGATGATATTACGGGAATTAGCCCTTCACTATGCATGCATAGGATAAATCTTGAGGAAAATGTAAAACCTTCTAGGGAGTTGTTAAGGAGATTGAATCCTAAGCTTAGCGAGGTGGTTTTTAAACAAATCACCAAGTTAAGAGATGCGGGCATCATTTACTCAGTTCTGGACTCGGAATGGGTAAGCCCCATCCACGTCGTCCCCAAAAAGGGAGGACTCACGGTTGTGCAAAATGAAAAAGGGGAATTAGTACCTACGAGAACCGTGAATGGATGGAGGATGTGCATTGACTATAGGAAACTAAATAAGGCAACTAAGAAAGATCACTTTCCTATTCCATTTATTGATCAAATGCTTGAGAGGCTTGCGGGACATGAAAATTTTTGCTTCCTAGATGGATATAACGGTTTTTACCAAATTCCTATTTTGCCAAATGATTAAGGAAAAACCACATTTACATGTCCATATGGAACTTTTGCGTTTAGGCGCATGCCTTTTGGGTTATGCAATGCACCGGGAACTTTTCAACGTTGCATGATGACAAGCGTATTTTTAACCTTTTATAGTTGTCAAAGTAATGAGTTTTAGGGGTTCAATTGCAGTCAAACAAAATTTATAAACCTTGGTAAGCCAAGGGTCGATCCTAGGAGCAATGCGTGTGAATACTAGCAAACGGTGTGACCTATTTAGCTATTCCGAATTAACAAGTGTAAAATAGTTTTGTTGTCACGAAAATTGCAGAAATTAAATAGCAGAAAATAAATTGCAGAAAATAAATGGTTGTGTTTAAATCAGAGAAAGAATCCCAGAATCCGTACTTCACCCGTGCTAACCCCACTAATCATGCAATCATGTTGATGGACCAAAGTTATACGAGTCAGAAACACAGTAAAACCCCCTTAATTAGACTGTTTGTCTATCTAACGTCTACGTGTTAGTCCCGATATATTTTCACAGGGTATTTTAGAGACTGAAGTGAAAACACGCTAAGGAGAGGATTTTAAGCTGAAAAGATAACAAGAGTCAATCCAAGGTCAAGATCATATGCCGACTGAAGAAATATCAAGGATCCTGACGTTGAATTGACCAGAATAAATTAATCAGAAGAATCAGGAGTGGAGTCAAGACAGACCGGGGAAGGAACACATTGACAGTTTTGTGAAAAGACTGCACAAAACTGTACAAACTCACACATTGGGCAAGGATGACCGGCCACCACTCAAGGAGGTGGCCAAGGGAGGAGCTCCTCCCCCTTGGACCACCGGCAACCGGTGGCTATGGGAGGAGGGACCGGCGGCTTCACTATTCCTCCACATGTCACCTCCTCCTCCTCCTCCCTTCTCCTCCCTTGGATCAAATGCACATGTCCACCATCTCCACCACCCATCTCCTCCCCTTTAGGCTATAAAAGGAGGAGCTCCTCCTCCTCATTTCACACACCAATTCCATAATTCACTTCTCTCTCTAGAAGTTGTAACATTTGTAATGTTGTAATTTTGCTTTGGAAATAAAGGAAAGCTCCCTTGGCGCTTCAACGGTTGTAAGTTTCTCTTAGTATTAATTTATTTAACTGTTGTCTTTAATTTCCTTAGTATAATGTTTAGCGCGATGAATAGTAGCTAAACTAATAGTTCGGTCTAAGGGGCGCACTTGTATTATAAATGTTTTAAGACTATTAACTTAGTGTTTAGTCTTAGTATTCAAAACTTGTTCTATGTGCCATATATAGTCAGAGTTTCCAAGGTTGAGTGGATGCTGTAACAAGCAAAGCTCTTCTGTGGGAATTCGTGATCATACTCAGGTAGTGGAAGCTGTAACAAGCAAAGCTATCTGAGGAGTTCGACTCATCCTAAATCCCATCTGGTCGAGCATAACTGTGAGATCAGGTGGATGTACCCAGGCTAGCATACCTTAGGGTATTGGCGCTAGACTGAAATAGAACAGGAGTTGCTTTAAACCGGTGTTGCAAGTCTTGTGCTGTAACTAGCCTCGATTCACCGTTTGAATACTTAGATGATTCACTAATGGTCAATGATAAACAAGATATAATACAAGTCCCCTGAAACCGAACATTTCTCTTAATCATTAAAATAGTAATTTACTTTCCAGTATTAAAATCAACCAACCAACCAATCAATCAATCAAAATAGCTGGTAGCTTTAAAACCAACCGACCTTAAACACGTTCCCACGCTGCGTAATTCCCCCCGAAGAACAATTATTCCCCTAGTTCCCTTGGGTTCGACCCCTACTTACCAAGTACTACCCAGTAGTATAGTTGCAAGTAGTGGACTATAAATTTATTTGCACAATCGCTTTGACGACGAGCGGTTCTGTCAAATTGGCGCCGTTGCCGGGGAACTAGTCATCGGATAACTGTTCTTCCCTCCCCCTTTTCTTTTCTGTTCATCTCTCTATGTCATTACCTGTCACGCATGCATGGACAACGCGATTTCTGCCCCTGTTCGGAGGAACGGAAGGAGAAGACCCTGTACAGCACTGCCGAAACTTCCACCAAGTCTGCCACAACATCAAACCTGAAAACGAAGTGTTAGAGGAATTTAAGCTGAAATGCTTTAAATTCTCTCTAACCGACTTCGCTACGATATGGTACTACACATCCACCGCTTGCAGTGCAGAACGTTTCGTAGACCTCTGCGTTCCGTTCCTGAAAGAATTCTCCCCACCTTCCTTACGCCAAGAAACCCGCGAGAAGATCCTGAACCTTCAACAATCCCGGGATGAGACTTTGGACAAATACTACATAAAATTCGATGCCATCGTCTCAAGCTGCCCGCACCATGGATTTACGAAGAAAATTCTTCTCCAAAAATTTCTTCGTGGGATGAGGTCCGAAGAGCTGGGAAGAGTCAATGAAGCTATGAGAAGGTCTGCCGCAAACCTCACCATTGCAGACATGTGGTACCTGATAACTGGCCTAGCCGCTGCCACAAGACGAGTTCCTCACACTGACGAGGAAATGCAGACAGAAGAAGCTAACCCTGAGGCTGACAAAGAAGAAACCACCGAGCCGTCAGAAGAGACTCCCGAACCATCCGAGGAATCAGACATGGAAAGCACCGGAAGCAACGAAGTAGAAGTCCAGAATACCACCAACGAACTGCCTATTCCATACCCGACTATCATTACCCAGGCAGCTGAGACTATCTACGATCAGTTCTTCACGAACCAACATTACGAGGCAGAACCGATCCTCATGAGGCCGTCCCGACTTTTCCCTTAATTAATGAGCAAGTCGCCGCGAACTATGCGATCCAAGAAGAAGCTCAAAGGAGAATGGGAAAAGGGCCCGAGCAGAATGACTCCTACATGGAGCACGCTTTCGCCATGACTGGACAAGGCAGCCCTAAACAGGAGAACACCCAGTTCAAGAAGCTGATAGTGAAAGGTCCCTCGCCTTCTCAGAGACGTTGGAAGGAGATACCATCAGAACTGGACCCAAACCCGTCATCTGCTAAAAAATCAGGAAGACTCACCGCAAGAATCAAAGTCGGTGGAATCAAGAAGTTCGACCTCAGCCACCCATGGGACCCAAACCAATGAACCACAAACGAGGTATCGTCGAGCCAACGACGTTAAACAAGTGCACTGGTCGGGAGGTAACCCGACACTATCTTACTTTTCCGCACTTTAATTTCTGTAATTTAAATTCAGTATTTAGTTTTAAGTTTGCATGACTTTTGAACTAAGGCACGCCTTCGTTCAAAAGTGGGGGGTGAGAACCACCTGTGTACATAAATAACATGCAGCTGTTTTTTCTTTTTTAATAAGTACCTTTTTGAAAATATGAACTTAAGAATGTGAAAAAGATAAATCATAATTCATGCATTAACCTTGTGAAAATTCAACTGTTTAAAAACTTAGAATGTAACTTTCCATTTGTCCTTTGTGCTGAGATAACTAGGGATGTGGAGTTGATATAAACTGCCCTAGAGAGGCTTGGAAAGCAATCAAAGGATCAGATCAAACTATATGGTTTTCGAAGTCAGTGGAGGCTGCACTTCGGGTTTTCAGTGAATAATTGAAGTCAACTCCGCCATGAAGCATCTATGCAAAGGCGAGGACGGGAATCAGACCGTCCTCTCTAGTCAAAATAGCCGAGAAAATAGATGAGCGACCCTCATCTTGACCCGCGCAAAACGACAAAGACGAGAGGAGCGTGGAGGTATTTCCATAGGCTTGCGGGCGATGATTGGACCTCCCAAAAAAGGCTCGAGAAAATGGACTAGCAATCACAAAAAGACGAAAAGCTCAATGAAGCAAATCAAAAGAGGCCAAAGGCCCAAAATTGTGAAGGTTTTAACCGAGCAAAAGTGAAGCACTCAAAAAAGTCAAATCAAATGCCAAAGGCCGATTCACTACAACAACAAAAGCAGTCCCTCGCCAAAGAAGAAAATCAAAAAGGCTCAACTCACTGAAACCCGAATCGAATCACGTGCTAGAGAAAGCTACCAGAAAACCATATAGTAAGAGACGATCACGAGGTTGCAGTCCAGGAACCTAAAAAGGGCTATCTCCCGAGACATCCAATATAATTTGCATCTCAGCACGGAGGTACAAGTATTAAGTTTCTTCTATTTATTTACGCAGTTTAATTTGGTAATAAGTAAGCAATGCATGAATTAGGATAGATCGAGTACCACAGTCTAATTTTCATATTCCAAAGCCAAAATTAGAACTTACGCCCTTTAATAGCATTGTTCGGGACGAACAACTAAAAGTGGGGGGTAATCTGATGGACCAAAGTTATACGAGTCAGAAACACAGTAAAACCCCCTTAATTAGACTGTTTGTCTATCTAACGTCTACGTGTTAGTCCCGATATATTTTCACAGGGTATTTTAGAGACTGAAGTGAAAACACGCTAAGGAGAGGATTTTAAGCTGAAAAGATAACAAGAGTCAATCCAAGGTCAAGATCATATGCCGACTGAAGAAATATCAAGGATCCTGACGTTGAATTGACCAGAATAAATTAATCAGAAGAATCAGGAGTGGAGTCAAGACAGACCGGGGAAGGAACACATTGACAGTTTTGTGAAAAGACTGCACAAAACTGTACAAACTCACACATTGGGCAAGGATGACCGGCCACCACTCAAGGAGGTGGCCAAGGGAGGAGCTCCTCCCCCTTGGACAACCGGCAACCGGCGGCTATGGGAGGAGGGACCGGCGGCTTCACTATTCCTCCACATGTCACCTCCTCCTCCTCCTCCCTTCTCCTCCCTTGGATCAAATGCACATGTCCACCATCTCCACCACCCATCTCCTCCCCTTTGGGCTATAAAAGGAGGAGCTCCTCCTCCTCATTTCACACACCAATTCCATAATTCACTTCTCTCTCTAGAAGTTGTAACATTTGTAATGTTGTAATTTTGCTTTGGAAATAAAGGAAAGCTCCCTTGGCGCTTCAACGGTTGTAAGTTTCTCTTAGTATTAATTTATTTAACTGTTGTCTTTAATTTCCTTAGTATAATGTTTAGCGCGATGAATAGTAGCTAAACTAATAGTTCGGTCTAAGAGGCGCACTTGTATTATAAATGTTTTAAGACTATTAACTTAGTGTTTAGTCTTAGTATTCAAAACTTGTTCTATGTGCCATATATAGTCAGAGTTTCCAAGGTTGAGTGGATGCTGTAACAAGCAAAGCTCTTCTGTGGGAATTCGTGATCATACTCAGGTAGTGGAAGCTGTAACAAGCAAAGCTATCTGAGGAGTTCGACTCATCCTAAATCCCATCTGGTCGAGCGTAACTGTGAGATCAGGTGGATGTACCCAGGCTAGCATACTTTAGGGTATTGGTGCTAGACTGAAATAGAACAGGAGTTGCTTTAAACCGGTGTTGCAAGTCTTGTGCTGTAACTAGCCTCGATTCACCGTTTGAATACTTAGATGATTCACTAATGGTCAATGATAAACAAGATATAATACAAGTCCCCTGAAACCGAACATTTCTCTTAATCATTAAAATAGTAATTTACTTTCCAGTATTAAAATCAACCAACCAACCAATCAATCAATCAAAATAGCTGGTAGCTTTAAAACCAACCAACCGACCTTAAACACGTTCCCACGCTGTGTAATTCCCCCCGAAGAACAATTATTTCCCTAGTTCCCTTGGGTTCGACCCCTACTTACCAAGTACTACCCAGTAGTATAGTTGCAAGTAGTGGACTATAAATTTATTTGCACAATCGCTTTGACGACGAGCGGTTCTGTCACATGTCAAGTTAATTATTTATTCTTTCGAATATGGAATATAACCAAAATAACACTAGACAAGCCGCCCATCCACGGATCATTGTCTAGATCAATCTCCATCGTTGAACGCCGCCCATCCACGGATTATCAACGATTTCGATTTATTAAATTAATGGTTTTCCTATTAATTCATGTAAACATGACCTAATATCAAATTTATGCAATCCGGTTAATCCCTAGGGCCCATCCACCTTTCGGCATATAACCTAATTACGTTCTACCAAAGAAAACATACCCTTTGATGTAAATATGATGGACCAAAGTTATACGAGTCAGAAACACAGTAAAACCCCCTTAATTAGACTATTTGTCTATCTAACGTCTACGTGTTAGTCCCGATATATTTCCACAGGGCATTTTAGAGACTGAAGTGAAAACATGCTAAGGAGAGGATTTTAAGCTGAAAAGATAACAGGAGTCAATCCAAGGTTAAGATCATATGCCGACTGAAGAGATATCAAGGATCCTGACGTTGAATTGACCAGAACAAATTAATCAGAGGAATCAGGAGTGGAGTCAAGACAGCCCGGGGAAGAAACACATTGACAGTTTTGTGAAAAGACTGCACAAAACTGTACAAAATCACACATTGGGCAAAGATGACCGGCCACCATTCAAGGAGGTGGGCAAGGGAGGAGCTCCTCCCCCTTGGGTGACCGGCAACCGGCGGTGCCACTCTCCTCCACCAAAAGCCGCCGGCTCCTCCTCCTTGCGCCACTTGTCCCCTCAACATGTGGCCATCTCCTCCCTTGATTTCTTCCTCCAATCAAAATGCAACACTTGTAGCCATCTCCTCCTCCTCCCATGGCTATATAAGGAGGCATCCTCCTCCTCATTTCACACACCAAATCTCAAATTCACTTCTCTCTCTAGAAGTTGTAACATTTGTAATGTTGTAATCTTGCTTTGGAAATAAAGGAAAGCTCCCTTGGCGCTTCAACGGTTGTAAGTTTCTCTTAGTATTAATTTATTTAACTGTTGTCTTTAATTTCCTTAGTATAATGTTTAGCGCGATGAATAGTAGCTAAACTAGTAGTTCGGTCTAAGGGGCGCACTTGTATTATAAATGTTTTAAGACTATTAACTTAGTGTTTAGTCTTAGTATTCAAAACTTGTTCTATGTACCATATATAGTCAGAGTTTCCAAGGTTGAGTGGATGCTGTAACAAGCAAAGCTCTTCTGTGGGAATTCGTGATCATACTCAGGTAGTGGAAGCTGTAACAAGCAAAGCTATCTGAGGAGTTCGACTCATCCTAAATCCCATCTGGTCGAGCGTAACTGTGAGATCAAAATACTTGCATAGAACGATAATAATAAGCACACAATGAAATTGAATAATCGAATTTCACAAATAACAACTTTAATTGATCACATGAGAGTTAGGGTTACATATCACGGGATCCGTAGGATCCCGGAATTGAGAAGACTACTCACTATTCATGGTAGTTAACCAAAAACAGTGTAAAGAAAGGAAGAAACGAGTAAACCGTAAAGACGCGGTGTAGCTCGATGATCCTCACGCTAAAGCTCTGTCTTTTCTCCCAAGTTAGGGTTTTTCCTCCAAAATAACAACACACTCAAACTAATCTGATCGTTGCTCTTTTATAGCTTTCCCAAAAAAAGCCAAAAGCCCAAAAAATGCTCTATTGCCAAAAAGAATCAGAACTTGCCAAAAACGGATTTGGAAGAAAAGCAGCAACTTCGGGTGGATTTATCATGGTCTTAATGTCCGAATTGGATCTTGGCGTAAACTACAAAGTTGTAGCCCTTTGAATTATCTTTCCAACAAGCTTTGAATCAACCAATTTGGACACCGTATGAGATCTCTACGTGCAAAATACTTTGACGGGGCTTTAACGGGCTAAGCAAAAATCTCTGAGAAAATTCATGCCCGTTACAGCCGTTACAACTCAAGGTGTAACGGCTGCTGAACTAGTAACGGGCTGACTTGTTTTGCCTTTTTGGAGGTCTAAACCTTCGAATCTGCTCTTGGTGTAAACTAAAAATTTGTAGGGAATTGAATTAGCTTTCCAACAAGCTAAATTTCGACTCATTTGGACACCAATTGCGACCTGTAGGTGCAAAATACGTTACAAAGGTCTGTCTGCCCTGTTTTGTCCTGTTTTTGCCCAAATCTGCACCGATTGCTTTGCTTACTTCGGGTCAATCCAAAAGTATTAGGTATATGATATATGACCTGAAACACTAGAAAAGAGATCAAATGACAATAAAATGTCGGGAAAACAAACATAATCCATCATCGAATGAAGTGAATAATAGGTCAAGAATTTGACCGATCAAAACACTCCACACTTAGGATTTGTTCATCCCGAACAAACATTAAGCACAAGTCAATAAATCTGCAGAATAGTTACCCACTCAAGTGTCATGTGTTCAATTCTAACTAAAACAAAAAATAAAAAGATAACTCACTGTCGTGGAGGACACGAATGCATTTAGCATATGCATCAAGCCTTTAAACCCCTAGGCTGCCCTAGTAGGACGAGTATAGTCTCGTGAAGGTTTTCAGGAATGGGACTACCTACAAATCCCCTATACAACTAACTAACGTGTATGCATGAATGATGCTCAACGAGTCACAGTAAAGTCATGTCATACCTCGGATTCATCGTGTTACCTCAACTTCAAGTCAAACATCTTCATCAAAGTTTTCAGACAATCATAGATTAAACGAGTTATGCATTCAAACGATCAGTACACACGACTAACAAATGCCTCATCACAAGTTCTAAATAGTTCTATCGCTACGGGTTAAGAGCATGAAAATTTGCACAAAACATGCTCGCCATTCACCTATGCTATCTAGGGATAGTCCACGGGCTCTTAGCGCAAAGCTCATTCTCAAGTGCCAAGGATTAGACAATGACCCGTAAGAGAAGAGGAGACTGACTTAAGGATTTTCTGAAAAATAATACAAAAATTTGCATCAAAAATTCAGTGCAAGCACGAGGATCGTCCCTTAGACTCTAGCATATGAATTCTCAAGACAAGTCACGATTTGCACGCAATAAGAAGGTGGAATTACACTACATCAAGCAGAAGGGGGCAGAAATTGTTTCAAGAGTATTTTCCATATACTAGGGGTGACTTTTCTCACCAGGTCCTTGGTATTTTCTGCTTTCGCAGAATCAACAAAAGCATTTTGGTTTTTTTTTTCAACTGGTTTTTTTTTCAAAAACAACTATGCTTGGGGCCAATGTTTCACCCACTTTCTAGAATTGAGAACTTTGCTTTTGAGGGGAAAACTTGAAGGTCAACTGTCTAACTCCACAGTTAAAGCTTGACGTAGTGTATGAATAAAGGCGGGTGCATGCAAATCACGACGAGTGTAGAGGAACACATACTAGCACTAAGGTCACCTAGAAAAAGATATGCAATTTAAGTTTTTGACATTGTTGAACCGGTGCCTACTAATATCAAGTCTTAAACATGCTTTAAGAAATACGTAGAACATGTGATAGGCAAGGGTTAGCAATGATACTGACTCAAGAGAATACACACACGAGTAAAACTATTTCAAGTCCTAGACTTCGAATCCAAAAGAATGTCAATCAGTCAAGGAGTATCGTAGAAAACAAGGATCTCAATCGTAATACATAGACAGTTGAGCATATGCAAGAGTGAATGTGTGACATGCGAATGAATGTATATGTGACTATGCGCTACCCACTCCACACTTAAAAATAAGCTTAGTCCCTAAGCGAAGAAATAAAAGATAAGATAAAGCATATAGGAGCTTCACTCGTGTGTGATAGTGTGATATCCATGGAGATTAATCGATGTCCGGTGAGTGAAATATGACTTGTGAGCTGGTACATATATATAGATAAAAATACAGAGCTTCACAAGTAATAGGTTAGCATCGAAAACACTACTACAGTTAGGACTTTATGCAACGGTTCAAATTTATCATTATGCAACGGTTATAGTTTATGCAACGGTTTTTTACATAAACCGTTGCATAAGGTAGACTTTATGCAACGGTTTTTAAGAACCGTTGCATAAGGTAGACTTTATGCAACGGTTCTTAAAAATCGTTGCATAAAGTCTACCTTATGCAACGGTTTTTAAGAACCGTTGCATAAAGTCTACCTTAAGCAATGGTTTTGTGTTAACCGTTGCATAATGTTTATTTTTTGCAACGGTTTCAATCATCGCATAAGCATAAAGTGAACAAACTTAGGTTTTATTAGAAATTTTGTCAGTCAGCCTCTCGCACCTCCGACTTACGATTCTCGACGCACTCTGTCAATCCGTCATCGTCGCCCGCCACCGTCGACACTTGCCTCCATCGTTATCATCGCAACCGTCAGCCACTCGGCTCCCACTCCATCAACCCCTAGCTTCGATTGTCGCTGTGGTGGAAGTCGCTCAGTCGTCTCCCGGTCTTCGGATCCGAACAAAGTAGGCGCTGGCGACTTGATGAATGAAAACAATACCAGTCAGGGCCAGGGGCGGAAGAGTGGTCAAACGAAGACAGCCCCTCAAGGTTTCAAATCGGAGGAGGTACACCGTGACTGCTTGTAGGTTCGATTGATATGGTTCGATTTTCAATTGTGAAGGTTCTATTTTCAATCTGGACTGGTTGTAGGTTAATTTATATGAACCGTGCATTTTGTGGTAATTGAATCAATTTGTTTGTGGATTGATATGGCTGGGCATAGAAATCTTGTGGATTGATATGGTTGGGGATTGATATGGCTGGGCGAATTTGTTTTGTGGATTTGGATTTTATGGACGGATGTCATATGGTGTTTTTGGATTTTGGATGTGTTTAAATTCGACAGGCTTGAATTGGAGATTCTGTCGATAGCACTGCGTGATGCGTTGGCCCTGGCTGCTGATCCCATTACGTCACTGGTTGATACTGCTTTTGTAAGCCACACTGGTAAGTGAGCTAATGTTTTGATTTTGAGATCTTTTGGTGTTAATGTTTTAATGTTTCCGTTTAAGAGTTTGAACTGATGGACTCCAATTGAGGGTTTTAATAACACTGAAAATAGGACATAGGAGCAAAGAATTCGAGTCTTGAATTATAGTTGCATTGATTCCGATCTTGTGTCGCTCACTTGAACAAGTTGCCAAGTTCCTCTGACGTAATTTTACTCGTTCTTCTTTGTATAGGTAAGTTTTATATCAATACAACATTTGATAGCTTTAGCCTTTTTGAATACCGCCATCGTACAATCAATCAAAATGCAGTATGATGATGGTGTGTTTTCATTCATTTTCTTTTTTGGGTTCTTGGTGGCAGGAAGTACTTGGAAGAGCCTTGTCCTCCCAAGCTGAGATTGCACTTGGTATCTCTATTATCGTAAGTTTAGTTTATCGTTTAATATTGTTGGTATGGTGAAATCTACATGATACTTAATAAGATTATAATTAAAATAGGAGAATTGTTGAGAATATAATTCCTCTGGTGATCTGATTGCCTCGTATGCATATGCAGGTGGCAGCGTAACATCATTCAGACGTTTATGTACCGGCAGGTTTGTAAAGCATGTACTCTTGTAAAGCAGTAGCTGTTTAGTTTTGTCCATTTGAATGGATTGCTAAGTCTGCTATTGCTAGTAATCAGTGGAAAAATTGAAATTTTAATTTATGTTTACATTTTGCCACCATTCTCTGCCTCTTGTTAGGATCTAGTACCTCATGTTATTTATTATCTCAGCTCCACCTATTTTCTAAGCTCCATCTGAATTCTCTATTGTTGCACCGATCTGGTTGCTGTCATCCATCTTCTTTCTATATGATTTATTCGCCGTTATCCTAATATATTTATCAGCCAATTGTATTTGATAACTAAACATCATGATTCTCTTCCTTGGCAGCTACTAAAATTCATGTACCAGGCTCCTGTGACTGCTGGCTATCATCAGAGTGTGTGGGCAAAGATTGGGAGGAGTGTGAATCCGCTCATTCATCAATATGCACCTTTCCTAAGCACACCAATATCAGCTGCTCAGAGATGGTGGTTGAGGTGAATCATCAACATACTGCGTGCGCTCACTCAGCAGTACAGTCACCTGTATTTCAGTACACATCAATTATTGTAGTGTTTACATTTGATTGTTATGTGAAGTTGTATGAATGATGTAATGAATGGTTGTATTTTCAGTGAAATGAAAGTATTTTGATATTTGAAAAATGAGTAACAGGAAATTACATTTGTTTGCATTTTTGTTTAATTTTTTAGGTGGATTTGAGCTATAAAATAATCAAAATATTGCAAAAATTTTCCGTATTTTATGCAACGGTTCTTTGCTCAAAACCGTTGCATAATGTCATGACATTACGCAACGGTTCTGTGCTCAAAACCGTTGCGTAATGTCAAGACATTATGCAACGGTTTTCCTTGAACCGTTGCATAAGGTCATGACCTTATGCAACGGTAGCTTATGCAACGGATCCAGAACCGTTGCATAAGGGTACTCAGAACCGTTGCATAAAGTCCCTTTTGTAGTAGTGAAACCATGGAGGGGCACTCCACACTTAGAACCTTGAAATGTCTACACATTATGCAAGTGAGAAAAAAAAAGCAAATAACAAAAACTTACAGTGCGGGTTACTCCCCGAAGAGACCTAGTTTAACGTCTTGGCGAGACTCAGCAAGGGAGGTAGTGTCAGTCCACCTTCAAATCCTATTTGAATTTACGTCCGTCAAGTATGACATGAACGTCGAGTAGAGCATGCAGTCCCTTCAAAAATTCGAGACCCTTAAGAATCAAGGAACTGTGGAGGCTCCCTAACGACAGTTTCAAGAAGTAAGGCAAGAACTGTCGAAACTTTTCTGGAGGCTGTGTATCAAGATATATATATTCAGCGCTAGCTCCAGTAAGAACACTTCCCTTATACTCTTCAGAAAAGATTTCAGGTGCATATACTTCAATATTTTCCTTCACCAGCGTATTTAGGCGTATGCGAGGGTCCTCTTCGATTGAACTCAGGTACACATCAACAAAGTCTTCGTACGTGTGATCCTTTGATGGCTTTTCAGCATCCAGAGGAACCGGTGGAATGATGGTCTCTTCTGTATGTTCAACTAAATGACCTGGTGAAGCAGTCGTAGTGGAGGGAGATGTATCTTCATATTCTGAGACGTCATCAGTACATAACTCATCATCCTCCAACTCAGTGTAAGCCTTTGCAACCGTTCTCAATGCCTCAAAACCATCCTCACAAACAGGTTGTTCTGGTGTAGAGAGCATTCTTGTATCCTGATCATCTTCCACGTGAATTCGAAATAAAGCTGAAGATGAATATGCTTCATAGACTTGAACTTCTTGATGATTAGCCATTGTCATCTCGATGTCCTTGTCTTCGCATGCATTGGTGGCTGCAATAGCTTGTTGCTCTAACTGGTCTTTCAGTATTTTCTGTCTGGCTACGAGTTGCTCTATTGACCTTCGTAGGTCTCTTACCTCAGCAACAGTTTGCTCAGATGCCTTTCGCTGATCTTCAAACATCTTTTGCCGATCCTCAGACGTCTTTCGCTGGTCAGCTATGAAGCTAGCTAGCATGGCTTCTATACGCGATGATTCACCAGTGTTCTGAGACTGTTGCTGCTGCGACTGACTCTGGTAACTCCCATAATAAGGATCATCTTGATAATAATGTTGATCATGGAGCTGATATTGTTGCTGCTGCGACTGGTCCTGGCAACTCTCATAACAGTGGTCATCTTGATAATATGGTTGATCATAGAACTGATTTTGATTTCCTCCCCAATTTGCATCATACGAATATGTCTGACAATAAGGTTCTTTCCTTGGGTAGGCGTCTTGATGACCAAAAAATCACATCCTCGCAACATTCAAAATCAAGGTGATTAGTGAAGGTCAGAAGTATATAGAGTATGTACAAAGAAGTAAAAAAATGGAATAGTCTAAAATACACTAGTTAAATCTAATATCACACTAAACGCTGCTCCCCGGCAACGGCGCCATTTTGACAAGCGTATTTTTAACCCTTTATAGTTGTCAAAGTATTAGTTTTAGGGGTCAAATTGCAGTCAAACAAAATTTATAATCCTTGGTAAGCCAAGGGTCGATCCTAGGAGCAATGCGTGTGAGTACTAGGTAACAAGTGACCTATTTAGCTATTCCGAATGACAAAGGTTTGATTTGGTTATAAAGTGCAGAAATTAAATAGCAGAAAATAAATGTTGTGTGTTTATTCAGAGAAAGAATCCCAGAATCTGTACTTCACCCGTGCTAACCCCACTAATCATGCAATCATTCTACGTTAATTATTCATGCTATCGAATATGGAATATAACCAAAATAACACTAGACAAGCCGCCCATCCACGGATCATTGTCTAGATTAATCTCAATCGTTGAACGCCGCCCATCCATGGATTATCAACGATTTCGACTTATTAAATTAAAGGTTTTCCTATTAAATCACGTAAACATGACCTAACATCAATTTCATGTGAAATCTACTTGTCTTAGTCAAGACGAGTTCTGGATAATGTTCGAACTGCGTCTCGAACACTTGTTGGACAGTTTCAGCTTGTGTTCAAACAGAGACTGGAACACCTTAGCAGACAGTACGTAGACAACACAAAATAGGAGCACGCACAGATATGATAACCCAGTTCGGCTACGCCTACTCTGGGGGGTTCCCACACCCGGAAAAGGGACAACAAATCTTATTACGAGTTTAGGGTTACAAGAGGTCTTACTCTTACACAACCTCGGGTTTGTAATCGCCTCACCACTAACACTCCGTCTCTCAGATTTGCAACCGAGGTTTGTCGCTACTCCCCTCGATCCCCTTCGTCCAGACCTTCTGTCCGAACGTGCTCGACCTTCACTTGAAGCTCGGATGCTTTCTCTCGAAAGCGTGTTCACCTTTGTTGTGTGTGTGCGCCTTGTTGTTCTTCAAGAACAGTCTGAACAGCACACTGAACAGACTGTTACTTCCCCGTTGATATTCCGGTGTGGAATGATCAACCGGCGGTTGCTCCTCCTCCAATCTCACGAACTCTCGTGTTTGTTTCTTTTCTCTCAGGAAGCGACACAGATCTGGTTGCCCTATCCTTGTATTTATATGCATGGGCAAGATCCAAATCTGTTCCAAATATCCTCATCAAATATTTAGGAAATATTCCTAAATATTCGATGGATATTTCCAATCCAATCTTCACGAAGATCTTGATCTTCCTTTCTCTCCAAGTCATTCCGAATCTGCTTCTGATTGATGTGAGAATATATACCTGAATTGTTCTCTCACGATGACTTGTCGATTGATCCCAATCAGATGATCTCGTTGATATCTTCTGAATATGCAAATCTTCATTCCAATCTTCACGAGATATCTTCCAAGGCAAGTTAGTCAAGCGATCTTCTTTCAGCCAATCTGCATATATTTGATTGCTTATCTGATCTTCGGTGATAACTTCTCGATTGGTTCCGGGATGAATAATCTCATCAGTATCTTCGTGATATTCAGATCTTCGTGAGATCCCTTCGTGATATACAGATCTTCGTGAGATATCTTCGATGATAAGATAATTAGGCGGTCTTCAACTTTGGCGATGAGATATTTGAATATCTTCTCGAATATCTGATTTCTTGCTGACCAACTTCAATCGACGAGATCATCTATCTTTAGAACCTTCCAAATTCAAATCATGCGTCTGTTGTACGCTGTACTTCTGTTCCAGTCCATGGTTGAACTCTTCTTGAACTCTAGCTCGAACTGTCTAAAGCCGTTTTGCCAAAGCCATGCCATTCATGGGAGCATCAATCTCCCCCTTGGCATTTTGGCAAAACCAAATCTATGCTTTAGACACAACTTGAGGAACCAGAACAGTTACCTCAAAACACTCCCCCTTTTTGCCACAAACTGGCAAGGGGTCCAATCGAGCAGCCTGGTCTCCTCGGCATCTGGAATCTTGGCAACTCCCCCTCAAACATGGCCTGGGACAGTGACACATACTGTGAGTCTGTCGGACCATGGTGTCTCAGCAGTTGTTCAACCTCCGGAATGATCTCTATCTCCTTCAGTAGATGTCCACGTCCAGCTCAGGACATCTTCTCACCAACAACTCTCCTCATAGATGACTCAGGAAAATTCTTCCTCTTTTATTTGATGGATTCTTGTCCTTTGCGTCTGTTCGACCTCCAGTATAATCTTCACCTCCTCCAGTAGCTGTCCGCGATCAGCTCGGGACAACTTCTCACCAGCAGCTCTCCTTATGGAAGACTCAGGTGCGTCCTTCCTGTTCAACTCGGGGTCCTTCAGATCATTCTTATGTCGACCCTTGAACAGCTTGTGATCAATTACCAACTTCTAACGAAGCACTTGACAGTCTGACTTGGTCTGTCTTCAAATCTGGATGCTGGTTGATGTTCAGCTTATAGAAGCGATGGGAAGATTATCTGGTGCAGAGACTTTGTAGATATGGCGTGTTCTGCGATCTGGTCGAACATAATCCTTCTCATGTCAATGAGACTCCTGTTTCCAATCTGGTAGAGCAGCTGTCCCATCTCCTTGATGTCCATGGTTCGATGAGATGTAGGCTTCCAGTTGACTATGTCGATGAAGAACAACATCTAGTAGAAGGTGGTTAAATCTGCAACTGTGATGGAGGTGTCTTCCCACCGAGGGTATGCTTCAGGCGTTAAACAGCTTGCAATCTTGTCATAGCTCTCCTCTTCCACCACCTTGTAAAAATCATCCATTGCGAAGTACACATTGATGATCTCAGGATCAATCTTGACCTTCTTTCCTCTGACAAAGACTATGCCGTAGTCTTTATCATCAGCAATAGCTTCTCTCACCAACTGTTCATTAAACGGTTTGCATCTTTGGACGGTCCAAAATCAGATCAGTCTCCTTCAAGAGCTGAATAGTCTACTCTCCTTTGTACTTCTTCTCATCAAGCATTCTCTCAGGGAAGATCTTTCTTTTCTGCACTGCTTTCCACTTGGCTGCTGCGACTGTACTGGCAAACCACACTTTATGCTTAGACACTTCAGTTGATACCCTAGGTGGAACAGAACCTGGAACACTCCTCTCCTTTTTTTTCTTGGATGCACTTGCTCCCTCTGCATCTGTTCTCTTACCATCCTTCTTGGTAGTTACTTCAGTCGAGCATGCTTGGATGTTCTCTAGATCAGCTTCATGCATCTCCACATCTGGGTTAGCTGGCAGTTCTAGCTCCCTCGGACCATCAGCTTCAACAGACACTTTTTCAGCAGCCTTGTCTCTCTGACTTCTCTGTAGACTTAATAGGCTCACCTCTTTCTCGAGTGATAGTCAATTCCTTCTGCAAATCTTGGACAACCTCATCAAAGTCCTTGTACATTTCACTCAGCTCGTCATCTTTCTCAGAGGGGTCTGAATCTTCTAATCCATCATCTTCTAGCTGGTGTTGCTTCTGTTTCTCAGCTAGCATTGACACATCTTTATCATCTGGGTTCTTTTCTCCTTCCACGAGTCTTCCTCAAGAACTAGACTCCTCTTGCAGGATGATTCAACAAATTGTTCAGCCTCTGATTATGACATAACAAGTCTCCTCCCCCTTACAGCACAAATCCATGCATCGTATTTCGTGGGAGTTTCTTCTTCAGCACGAAGCCAGTGGCATCTACCTTTGCATTCAACAGCTTCTTCTTATCAGAACCACAATGTTAGCCCTACTGGCTTCACCTTCTTCTGCAGCAGGCTTCAATCCCTTCGGCATCTCATTAACCACTTTGTCACCCTTATGACTCACTGATTCTTTACCAATCGCCCATACTTCCTCATCAACAGAATTAATTGCAGTAGCTTGGGAGTGAGAATAAGGGATTACCTCATTGAGGGGTGGTTCAGACATCGCCTGATTTTCCTTCGCAATCTGCACACTTGCATTAGTTGGATAAGGATCAGCCTTTGACGCCTTTGAAGTAGCTTCTATAAGTTCTGTCACAGCCGCCTCTTCTCCCTTCTCCGATCTTAGGGTTTGTTGATATTGTATCCTCATCCGAATTCGAATCACCTGCCATCTGTTCCAGCCCTTTTCTTTGGTAAGTCAGCCCATCTGATTTGCTGGGGTTCTGCTCTTGGCTGACCTCCTTCTGGAACACTTAGTTGGCGATAACACGCAGACCCAGAGAGGATCTAAGTGTTTTGATCTGAGCGGTGTCTAGTGGAGTGGTGGTTGTTACATGGTTCACTGTGATGACCTTCTTCTCTACCGGCTCACTGTGCTTTGTCTTGTACTGTTGTACCAAATATTTGGAACTGCTACTGGTACTCATGTTGTCACAGTCAGACGTCATCTCCTCCTGTTCAACTCCGTATTCAGACAGCTTTTGCTTCATCCATAACAACTGAGTGTAGCAGCTCCCCGCAGCGGTGCTCTCTTGCTCTCCCAGCATCTGGTCGACATGTGTTCTGGGAAGGTGTTTCATCTCTCCCGCCATGGTCACCTGGAGCTCCTTTTGCATCCGTCTCACGAACTGGCCAACCAGCTTCTTTGTACTTGTGACGAACATCTGCTTCTCTACTCCCCCTCGCTCATAGCCATGGTCGATGAGGAACAACTCATACCATGCTCTGGGCGCTTGTGTGAGTCCGTACATAGTCGACTTCAGTTCGTGACTATACGCAAGATGATATAACTTCCATGCTTCAGATCTGGTGAACTCTCCCAGTTCCACGTGAATGGCCACCACCCAAATCTCATCAATAAATGCTTTGATGACATTCTTCGGACTGGATGAACAGGCACCCAGCTCTCGACACTTGATCTCATTCGCTCGAATCTTAATTTTCCATGAGGGTTGCAGCGCAGGTGCATTGTCAAGTGTCCCAGCTGGAGTAGGTGTGGCTTCATCAGCTGGACCTTCCTCTGGAATTTTATCTTCTGTAGCCTTGGTCTGAATAGGTGTTTCAGACAATGTCCCACCTCTGCATTTATCATCTTCTGGGACTGAGTTTAGGTCAACTTCGTCTTTCACCTTTCCAGAAAAATACACCATACCTGTCCCTTGCAATTCCATCTCATGTATCTTGTTTGTCGGACAGACAGTGGCAGCTCCTGTTCCAACTGTGCCTAGACAGTAGCTTTTGTTGGTTGTGCTACTTCCTTCCATCAGTGTGTCTCCATTCCTAGCCAGTACTTGACACGAATCACGAGTGAAAGTAACAAACTATCCTTCATCACACAATCTACTGTTACTGATCAGGTTCACCTTTACCCCATCCACTAGGAGGATATCCTCGAGCTCAGGTAGATCCGGAACCTTCAATGTCCCACAGCCGATCACCTGGCCCTTCCCTCCATCTTCAAAAGTGACAAACTGACGCTTGCGAATAGGTTTAACATTGAGGAGATATTTAGGATTACCTGTCATACTAAGATGAACCTCTTTGCGTCTCAACTCAGCATTCTTTCTCCTTAGCCCCACCAAGCCTGCAGGATGTGTTTCTCTATTTTTCTCCATCATTGTATCACGGACGTTTGGGAGATCTGCTTTCACCTTTTCACCACGAAAGACATCTTGTACAATAACCGGGACGTCAGCTGTCTCCTCTACTGAGACTGTCACTGAGGCAACAACTGTCTCAACTCTCTGCTGATCTCCTGGTTCATCTGCTTGAACACTTGCCTCCTTCACAGCTTTTGGATTGAGGGCACGTGCAGAGTCTTCCACCCCTACAGCCTGGGCCTGTGACGTCTTCTCTGAACTTGTCATAGCAGACACATGGACCTTGTAGATTCTGTCCAGATCATCATCCTTTTCAGCATGATCAGATACTTCCGCTATTGTATCATCAACCTTCTCTGAAGGATTAACCTCCTCGGACACAGATTCAACATGCTTTTTGAGATGTTCACCACCTGCTCCTCCAAGCTTTTCACCAGACCCATCGTTAGATTCACTATCTGGACCCTCATAGGCTATTCTGAGAATATCCCATGCTTCCTTGGCCACCTCACATTCAGCAATCAGTTTGAATATCTTCTCGTCTACACCATAGAATATTGCATTCAGGGCTTTTGAATTCCCAACAGCCGCTACATCATCTGCTTCAGACCACAGAGCTTCAGGTTTTGGCATAACAGCTCCTTCGGGGTTGGCCATCATGGGTTCTGTCCATCCTATCATTACAGCTCTCCAAGCCTTTTCATCGAGGGATTTCAAAAAGGCTTTCATCCTGGGTTTCCAATAGGCATAATTCGGCCCTTCAAGCAACGGTGGTCGGTTAGTGCTCTGTCCTTCCTTCAAACTCATCTTGAACAGTTGCGGATCACACTCTGTATGTCGAGTGCCTCCTCTGATACCAATTGAAATCTACTTGTCTTAGTCAAGACGAGTTCTGGATAATGTTCGAACTGCGTCTCGAACACTTGTTGGACAGTTTCAGCTTGTGTTCAAACAGAGACTGGAACACCTTAGTAGACAGTACGTAGACAACACAAAATAGGAGCACGCACAGATATGATAACCCAGTTCGGCTACGCCTACTCTGGGGGGTTTCCCACACCCGGAAAAGGGACAACAAATCTTATTACGAGTTTAGGGTTACAAGAGGTCTTACTCTTACACAACCTCGGGTTTGTAATCGCCTCACCACTAACACTCCGTCTCTCAGATTTGCAACCGAGGTTTGTCGCTACTCCCCTCGATCCCCTTCGTCCAGACCTTCTGTCCGAACGTGCTCGACCTTCACTTGAAGCTCGGATGCTTTCTCTCGAAAGCGTGTTCACCTTTGTTGTGTGTGTGTGCCTTGTTGTTCTTCAAGAACAGTCTGAACAGCACACTGAACAGACTGTTACTTCCCCGTTGATATTCCGGTGTGGAATGATCAACCGGCGGTCGCTCCTCCTCCAATCTCATGAACTCTCGTGTTTGTTTCTTTTCTCTCAGGAAGCGACACAGATCCGGTTGCCCTATCCTTGTATTTATATGCATGGGCAAGATCCAAATCTGTTCCAAATATCCTCATCAAATATTTAGGAAATATTCCTAAATATTCGATGGATATTTCCAATCCAATCTTCACGAAGATCTTGATCTTCCTTTCTCTCCAAGTCATTCCGAATCTGCTTCTGATTGATGTGAGAATATATACCTGAATATTTGTTCTCTCACGATGACTTGTCGATTGATCCCAATCAGATGATCTCGTTGATATCTTCTGAATATGCAAATCTTCATTCCAATCTTCACGAGATATCTTCCAAGGCAAGTTAGTCAAGCGATCTTCTTTCAGCCAATCTGCATATATTTGATCGCTTATCTGATCTTCGGTGATAACTTCTCGATTGGTTCCGAGATGAATAATCTCATCAGTATCTTCGTGATATTCAGATCTTCGTGAGATCCCTTCGTGATTTACAGATCTTCGTGAGATATCTTCGATGATAAGATAATTAGGCGGTCTTCAACTTTGGCGATGAGATATTTGAATATCTTCTCGAATATCTGATTTCTTGCTGACCGACTTCAATCGACGAGATCATCTATCTTTAGAACCTTCCGAATTCAAATCATGCGTCTGCTGTACGCTGTACTTCTGTTCCAGTCCGTGGTTGAACTCTTCTTGAACTCTAGCTCGAACTGTCTAAAGCCGTTTTGCCAAAGCCATGCCATTCATGGGAACATCATCATGCAATCCGGTTAATCCCTAGGGCCCATCCACCTTTCGACATATAACCTAAATACGTTCTATCAATGCAAACATGCCCTTTGATGTAAATACATGCATAGAACGATAAAATTAAGCACGCAATGAAATTGAATATTCGAATTGCATAAATAATGAATTTCAATTGATCACATGAGAGTTAGGGTTACATAGCACGGGATCCGTAGGATCCCGGAATTGAGAAGAATACTCACTATTCATGGTAGTAAACCAAAAATAGCGTATAGAGAAATAAAGAATGAATAACCGTAAAGACGCGGTGGCTCGTCGAATTCCTCACGATGAAAATCTTCGTCTTCTCTCCCAAGTTAGGGTTTCTTCTCCAAAATCACAACAACCAGTCTATTCTGTTTGTGTTTCTTTATATAACCCGTCTAAAAAGCCCGAAAGCCCAAAAATTGAATTTAGAAACAACTTGTAGTTTTTGCCAGCCGACGGTCCCGTTACAGCCGAGCCTGTAACGGCTGTAACGGGCAAGGCTGAAATCTCTGAGAAAATTGGTCCCGTTACACCCGTTACAGTCCAAACTGTAACGGGCTCTGAGGCCTGTATTGGGCTGCTCTTGCATAACTTTGGTTTTTGGTCTTTTTCGATCGATCTTTCTGTTCTTTTGACATTTTGGCTCCAAGGAGTGATGATATGTCGATTTTACCTGAAACACTAGAGAAAGACATCAAATATAGACAATTTGCCGGGAGAATGAACGTAATCCTTCCTCGAATGTAGTGAATAATTAGTCGAAATATCGACTGATCACATGATGTCCATCTTTAGTGACTATATTGAGAAATGCATTGAAGTTTTCATGGATGATTTTTCTATTCATGGAACCTCGTTTGATGATTATTTGACTAATCTTTCTCATGTTCTTGCTAGGTGCATTGAGACAAATTTGGTGCTAAATTGGGAGAAATGCCACTTCATGGTGCAAGAAGGAATCGTGCTCGGGCGTTTGGTGTCTAAGAGAGGGGTGGAAGTTAATAAAGCAAAGATTCAAGTTATTGAGAAACTACCTCCTCCGAAAAATCAAAAGGGAGTTAGAAGTTTTCTAGGCCACGCCGGTTTTTACCGAAGATTTATCAAGGATTTCTCAAAAATTGCCAAGGCATTGACTCACCTCCTTTGCAACAATGTGGAATTCAACTTTGATGAAGGATGCCTAGAGGCATTTGAGAAACTGAAGAAAACTCTTGTATCGGCACCCATAGTGCAACCGCTGAAGTGGGATCTTCCCTTCGAGCTTATGTGCGATGCAAGCGACTTTGCTATTGGAGCCGTCTTGGGGCAACGAGTTGAGAAGAAACTTCACGTGATCTACTACGTGAGTAAGGTGCTCGATAATGCCCAGTTGAACTATACCACCACCGAAAAAAGAGTTGCTAGCGGTGGTCTACGCCTTTGAAAAATTCAGGCCATGTCTTGTTGGGACCAAGACTATTGTCTACATGGACCACGCCGCTATTAAGTATTTGATGGCTAAGAAAGATGCAAAGCCAAGACTTATTCGTTGGGTCCTTCTTTTACAAGAGTTCAATATTGAGATTAGAGACAAGAAGGGGGTGGACAATGTAGTAGCGGATCACCTCTCGAGAGTTGAGCTCTACGATTCAAAATGGTTCTCGGCGCCTGTCCAAGACTCTTTGGTCGGCGAATATTTGATGAGTGCCGAAGATGATGCCCCGTGGTATGCGGATTATGTGAACTACTTGACATGCAGCATTCTTCCAGAAGGCCTTGATTATAATCAGAAGAGTAAGTTCTTGCATGACGTTTCGAGATACTATTGGGATGACCCGTTCTTGTACAAGCTATGCTCAGATGGGATTTATAGAACATGCGTGCCCAAGGAAGATATAAAAGAAATCATAGCTTGTTGTCATTCTTCCTCTTATGGTGGTCATGGTTCGGCCTCAAAAACCACGTCTAAGGTTCTTCAATGGGGATTCTATTGGCCAAGCATGTTCAAAGATACGTATGAATTCGTCAAGGCCTGTAATGAATGCCAACGAATGGGAAACATTGCTAGAAGGGAAGAAATGCCTCAGAAAGGCATATTAGAGGTGGAGATATTTGATGTTTGGGGCGTAGATTTCATGGGACCTCTACCATCGTCACAATGGAACACCTATATTTTAGTAGCGGTGGACTACGTTTCTAAATGGGTTGAGGTCATAGCTTCCCCATCTTGTGACGCTAAAGTGGTGATTAAGATGTTCAAAAAGATCATATTCTCGAGATTTGGGGTCCCAAGAGCAGTGATAAGTGACAATGGCTCCCACTTCAAAGAAAGAAGATTTGAGTCCATGCTAAAGAAACATGGGATTTTCCATAGGTGTTCTACTCCATATCATCCTCAAGCAAATGGTCAAGTCGAGGTATCAAACCGAGAGATAAAAAACATCCTGACCAAGACAGTTGGAAAGTCAGGGAAAGACTGGGTGCTGAAGCTTGATGATGCATTATGGGCTTATAGAACCGCCTTCAAGACACCAATCGGGATGTCTCCTTACAGACTAGTATATGGCAAATCTTGCCATCTTTCGGTGGAACTTGAGTATAAGGCCATGTGGGCCATCAAAGAGCTAAATTTTGACACGAAAGCTTCGGGAGAGAAGAGACTCTTTTAACTAAACGAGTTAGATGAAATCAGATTGGACTCCTACGAAAGTTCAAGAATCTATAAGGAGAAAACTCGGAGATGGCATGACTAGCTCATTCTGAAGAAACAGTTCTCGGTAGGAGACAAAGTCTTGCTATTCAACTCAAGATACAAGTTATTTCCCGGGAAGTTCAAGTCTAGGTGGTTTGGACCATATAGAATTCATAGAGCTTTCAACGATCGCCACCTAGAGCTAGTTGACAACTAAAACAATGTCTTCAAGGCAAATGGGCAGAGAGTTAAAATCTATCATGCTGCTGGTGGAAATCATGACCTGTTGGAAGCACCCTCGTGAATGCTATACGCAATACCGCTAGAGAAGGGATCCCGCTCGGGACTTCTCTTAGTGTGCTTCTTGTTATGAAAAGATTCGGCTCCGTCTTAGCCAAGACGTTAAACTAGGCTTGTAAGTGTCTTTCCCATGTTCCTCAAAACGTCTATGTTGATTGGATTCCCATTTGCCTCGTTGATCGAGTTATTCATGTGAAACATTGAAAATTTGAACTATGAATGTGCGTGTGCGTATATTCGATGATTGATGGGGGTGTGGGGCGTCCTTATGTTGGTGTGCTTGATGGATTGGATGTTTTAATAGGACAATAAGTTTGGGGTTTCAAAATTTTGTGCAGGAGTGTTGATGTACGATTTGAAATTGGCTTAGAAATTTCTTTCCGTAACTCCATGCGTTCGCATGGATTCTTCATGCGTTCGCACAGTAGCCTTTTTCTTCATTTCGTCGAGCTCGCATAGATTCCATGCGCTTGCACAAAAATTTCATGCCTCTGTCCAGTTCCATGCACTCGCATAAACCCCTCATGCGTTCGCATGCCAAGCCAAAATTCTCATTCTTCCGAGCTCGCATAGATTCCATGCGCTCGCATGAAAAAGTCATGCGTCTGGAAATTTTAGTGCGTTCGCACAACCAACTTCTCCTCACTTGGTCAAGCTCGCACAGCATTCATGCGCTTGCATGAAAAATTCATGCGACTGGGATTTTTTGTGTGCTAGCACAACTCATTACATGCGCTCGCACAGCCCCCTGAAAGTCACGCCATTCTCAGTTCATGCGTTCGCACAAACCGTTTGTGCATTCGCATGAGCTGTACAGTATAAATTCATTTTGAATTTCACAAAATCCCAGTTTTGATTTCAAACCCTAAAACCTAAACCGTCTGTCGCCTCACTTCTCCGACCGTCGCCTTGCCACTCCGACCTCCAGCAACCCTCCGCCTGCCTTCCGCCGACCTTCCCAGACAGTTCCATCCGTCAATTCCAACCCTCAACCGTCCGACCTCCGCAAATCTCAATTCCACCGCCGGTAACCCCAAAAACCCGAAAATCCCCAATCCTTCAGTTTTTTCCTCCGATTCGAAATGGTTAGAGCCAAAATCCCTTCGTCCGGACCTCCTCCCAAGGATACATCGAAAAAGCTTAGTGTTACCAAACCTCTGATTTCCAAAAACAAAGGGGAAAAGGGCAAAGAGGCTGTGATTCTACATGTTAAATCCGACGCTTCGGGGAGGCATTACGGCCGCACTTCAATAGACCCCACGAGGTTCATCATGGTCCCTAGTTCGATTAGCAGAGCCGACAGAGATTTGGAGAAGGATTCGCCTCCACCATCGCCCCGAGCCAATGACGACAACATTTTTACTAAGGCCAAGGCGTACAAGCTTGATGGCCCGGTCAGATTCCGCTTCCCGGAGGATGCCACCCTGCACGCTGAATTATCGGACAAATGTAAATGGCCGATTCCCCTCCTTTTTCCCGATATTGAGAGTTTGAAAACATTTGAAGTGTTGGACGATGTTAGGAATTTGCTTAGCAACAGTGGCTTAGGCTTTATATTTAGAGATGATCCAGGATCGTATCATGAGGTCACGATGGAGTTTTTGAGTTCATTTGATGCTGTTTATAAATGTGTGGAGGAGGGGGGCGAAGAGAAAGTTAAGTGCTGGAGATTTTTCATGGGTGAGTCCCAGTGGGAAATAGATGCTGGGGTATCATGTGACTGGTTTAGAATGCCTAGGGATGGTTCTATCCCTACGGTTATCGATGAGGAGGTTCGTAATTTCTGGAAGAAGATTACGGGATCAGACTATGGTAGTGATGGGCAACACAAGTCTACGAACATTCGTGTGCCCAAGTGGAATCTCATTCATAAATTTCTGGTGGGTGTAGTGTTCGTTCGCACTAACTACGGTAGGCTTGTGATGAAGGAAGAGATGATGATCATGCTCATGATCGAGAGGAGGGAAAAGGTTGATTGGTTGTGGTGTCTTACTAGGGAATTTAAGGACTGTCAGATTGTGTCCGCGAGAAACCAAGGGTTGGGAGGCGGTTCATTCGTGACCAAGATAGCTAAGAAGCTTAACTTTAAATTCGGGAGGAAAAAGAGTGAGAAGCTGAAACTCACGTTGAAGAAAATGTAGAGTATGCGCATTTTAGGAAAGGGGCTGAAATTTAATAATACTGAGGAAGGAGTAGAAGTTGAGGGTGATGAAGATATGGACATCGATGATGAGATTGATGAATTTGAAGACCGCGGCTTGCCGTCTTCCTCTCAGGCCATGCCTCCTCCTCCCTCCACTGACCCGAGCCTTGCATTGATTTTATCGCGCTTGGACAGCTTGGCTAGAGAGCAGAGCGCCCTTGCCACCTACGTCTCGCAGCACAACCAATGGGGAGAGAAGACTCTTCTTACCATCGCTTCTCACTTGGGCATCTCCTCTACCGTTGACTTGCCTCCTCGGTCCCCATTCTTTCCAAGATCTCCTTCGCCTCCATCCCCACCCATATTCACGTCGGCTAAAGGCAAAGAGAAAGCGGGTGAGCCTTCACATGTTCAGAGGCGAGATGAAGAAGGGACCATCGAGGATGATGAAGACAGCCCGGAGAACCAGTTTGTTATGGCTCCTCGAGGTGCTCGTGGGGTTATCCCGGAGGGAGAGTTTGGTGTGTCTCTTGACGACATTGATAGTGCCGATGCTACTAGAGCCGATGACTCCTCCACTGTTCCACCTACCTCAGACAAGGACCCGGCGTCGATCTAGATGAGGATAGCACTTGATTTTCATTTCTACATGTATTGTGTTTGGAACTTGCCTATGATGATTTGTACGCAATGATGAACTTTTGTTGATGATATTTTTGAATGTATTCATGATTATTCACTCTTATGACTTGTGTTACATTCCTAATATGTGTTGAAAATTGCATGATCATTTAAATGCGCGTTGAAATCATAAGGGAAAACAAGTTTTTGCGCCTCAATTCCTTCAGCCCAGTTCTGTGCGTTCGCACAAAGCGTTCGTGCGTTCGCATGACCGAGTTATTTTCCCTGTGCCACGGTCGCATGAGATCCATGCGCTCGCATGAAATTTCCGTGCCACTGCCCGCATCTGTGCGTTCGCACAGAACCTAGCATGCGTTCGCATGCCCTCCTATTGTGGTCTTGTGACGAAATTTTGAGTTGACTTGCTTAACATTGACATGTTTACGATGATGATTTCCCCTACCTGTATGCTTAATACTCTCATTTTCAGTTTCGTATCCAATAGAAGAAAAAGGGGAATCATCAATCGAACCTTTGGAGCAAGTCCAACTCGGCAAGCAAAGCAACATCTCTACCTTGAAAGGGCTACCTCCAAACGAGAGAAGTTTCTCTTAACCTCTTTCTTTGCTTTTCACTTTATTCATTGCTTAAGGACTAAGCAATTGCTAAGTGTGGGGTGGCCTATGTTTGACATTGTCTAGAATACATGAGATGTTTGTGTTTGCTTGATATGCCTTCATGTTTAAAATCCAATCAACTTATGTTTAAGGGAAAACACTTGCACTACTGCACAATTCATCCAATATTTTGAAATCATTAATGAAAACAAAAAGTCTAGGCAAGGACACACTTTTGAAAAATTTCACTCCTAATTCAACTAGTCGTGCATGATTTCACTTGATTGATCCTTTAGATGACTAATGGATCGGATTGTTGACTTTCATTCTTGAGGATCAAAGCATCTACTAGCACTTCTTTATCTTTTATTCTAAGCTTTTTTTCGTTGAGACTAAAGAATTGATCTTTGGAAGCATAAAATCGAAAAAATTTAACTTTGAGACCCTTGCATGCCATGATTGCCTTTAGGTGACCTTAGTGACCTTGCGTATCTAGTGGATTTGTCTTGTTGGTTTGTCATGCTCCATTTTTAACACTTAGCCCTTTGTCAAAGTTCTAAGTGTGGGGTCAAAAGAGGGCAAAAAATGGGCCCCAACAAAAAAAATATGTGCTTCATTCTTATGGTCAAAAGAGGGCAAAGCCCCGACTAAAAACTTTCTCAAAGTACAAGAGAAGTTTTGATCAAAATATACAAATGTCGGGGGTTAGGAAGAAAAGTTCCCCCTCGAAAGCATTTGTAGGCCAAAGGCCATTTGAAAGAGAAAATAAGAAGCACTTAGACTTGACAATCGGCTATCCCGCCATTCTCTAGCATGAAAACCAATAAGACACTTGAAGCTTACTAGCACGATTTCACTACGGGACGAACCTCGTATTCTTTTATACTTAGGCATGATGTGACTTGCAAGTGTTTACAAAAACTATATTGTTGGAACTCCTCTTCTCTTATGACTAAGTGACCTATGCGTCCTAGGCTTGAGAATGAGTTCAAAGCTCACAAACCAATGGACTAGCCTCCTTGCTAGCATTGGTGAGTGATCCAACAAGATTTCTTTGCAACTATTGGATTGTCTTCTTGAAGTCACTGATATAGAAAACGACTAGAATCCTTGATTAAAGATTTATTAGTCTTTGCTTTGATTTGCTTGAATGTCCTAATTCATGAATTTCCATAAGGATTCGAAAAGAACTCATGTAGTGATTGAAATGCACATATCTAGTTGAATACATTATGAACTTCATGAAAAACACCTTGCCTAGTACTTTGAAAATTGTGAGTTTAAAATGCATATTTGGATGGTTGTTCTCTTTGTGGGATTTGTGAGTATTCTCATGTCTGAAAACTCTGAGGAGACTACAACTCCTCCACTAGGGTAGCCTAGGGGTTTATAGGCTTAGTGCATTCGTTAAATGCACTCGTGTTACCTACGAAAGTGGTTAGTTAGAAGTAGGATTTGTATCTTAATCTTTTGAGTTAGTTTTCGTGACCATATGGAGTTTCTATTGAACTGATCCTGAGCAAGTATAATGCAATATTGTTGATGATCTATATGATTAGTTTGCTCGGGACGACCAAACGTTAAGTGTGGGGTGATTTGATAGCACTAAAATATATGCATTTTAGGCAACCTCTACGCTTACTATTTCGATTGTTTTATAACGGTTTCACTTGCTATTTGATGCCTTGTGGTTCATTCAGCCCAATTACAGAGCTTAAGCTGAGAACACAAGTGAGCATTGATTTTGGAGCAAAACCAAGCATTCTGGAGCGAAAATGAGAAAAATGGAAGTCGGAGCACAAACTCTCCAAGAGCGTGCGTTCGCACAAGTCATCCATGCGCTCGCATGGATTGGACCAGACGCATAGGAATTCCATGCGGTCGCACAACGTCCATCATGAGCTCGCAAAGGCACCTAATGCGCTCGCATGAATCAAACCAGAGGCATGGAAATTCCATGCGCTCGCACGGCCAGCTTCTCCACGGTCGCATGGATAAAAACAGACGCATGGAATTCACATGCGGTCGCACATCGCTCCCAATGCGTTCGCACAACCTCTTTGAGCGATCGCACAAACCAGACCAGTCGCATGAGTTTTTCATGCGGTCGCACACTCAGAAGCCACGATCGCACAAGGCCAGATTTTGGGCAGCTGTGCGCTCGCACAGTCCATCCATGCGATCGCACAAATTCGTAAAGTCTGGATTTTTACGGCTGAACTATAAATAGAAACTTAGGGTTTTCAAGCCCACACTCTTGGATTTGCTGGGATTTTTGGGAGAAGATTGCTTGGAGAAGAAGCCAGATTTTCTAGAGTCATCAACAACACTTGGATTGGATCATCCTTCATATTGATTGCTCCATATTGGTTCTAGATTCCTAAACTCCATCATCTACATGTTTTTCTGCTCATCTATTGTTGTTTTTTATTGTAATCTCACCATGAGTGAGTAGTGACCTTGGTTGGGGGTCTATGAACCCCCTAGACATGTTTGTGACATTGTAATACTATGGATGCTATTGATGAATGATTTTGCACATGATTCTTCTTCATTTGAACCTAATGTTTTTGAATTACCTATGACATGTTTTTAACTAAGTCCTCAAATAGGGATTCTGCTTGATTTCATGCTTGACGTAGCTAACCCTGAAAAGTATGATTTCAAATGAACGAAATGAAGAAGCATTAGGGACAATCCTCAATAATTTGAAACGCTATTATGTTGCGTACTTGATTCATCTCATCTTTTTGTTGTTGATCAAATAAATTTGAATCTGCTCTTCCCAGCACGGTCTCATTAGCTACAATGGGTATTGAAAAATTATGCATGCGAATGAAGTTGTGCATAGTAAATGTAGCTGTAATTATATCACTTTGGCGCTCATCAGATACTTGAGGCATGACTTTGAATATCTTCCACGATATCTTTAGTTGTACTATTTTAAAAAATGAAACGTTTAGTGCTTCACACAATTTTTTAGCAAGTATAATTTCAAAAAAATGAAAAATAAAATACATATATATTTATCAGAAAAAATGATGAAACTTTTTTGAGCAAGTTAATTAATGAATTATATAATTTTATCATTTTGAAAAAATGATGACAAATACACATATATAATTATACTATACATAAATATAATTTTTCAATTTCAACAAATTAAGTTCAGTAAAGTTAAGTTAAATTAAATTCGATACAGTAAATTAAGTTCAGTACAGTTCAGTAAAATTCAATAAAATTCGATACAGTTAAATTAAGTTCAGTACAGTTTAATAAAGTTCAATACAGTTTAATTAAGTTCAGTACAGTTTAATAAAGTTCAATACAGTTTAATTAAGTTCAGTACAATAAATTTCCAGTTAAATTAAGTTCAAAAGAACAGCACCTTAATGTTACATGGCTAAATTCTAAACATGTGCATATAATTTCATCAATGGCGTCCCGTTTTACCGTCACAATAATTGTCTAGGTGGGGAATTAGATCCCTAGTCATCTTTGTTTGATTGTTAACCTTTTTGTTGATCACACCTCTATTTTTGGATAGTAAATTCTGCTATCAACCTCATTTGAGGAACAAATCCCCCCCCAACCTTAGACAATCTAGTTTAATCGTTAGCACTATTAGTTTAATCACCTGTCCTTTGGGTACGACCTCAGATTTCCCGAGTCAAGATAAATGTTTTGATTAATCGTGACTACATAAGTATTCGATTTCTTATTGAATATTTCCGCTATATTTGCGAGCGATCAAAGATACAACAATTCAGATAGAAGGAAATGCAGACCAGGATGAAGAGAATAATGATGTTCAATGGGAAGACCAGAATACTCAACAGACAGACCTAAGTGACTACATGTTAGCAAGTGATAGACAAAGGAGAGTACCAAAGCCAAACCCAAGATTGATAATGAATAATGTGGTGGTTTTTGCTTTCAACATTGCTGCAGAAATGACTGATAATGAACTTACCTCCTATCAGCAAGCTATATCATCAGTTGATAAGGAACTATGGATTCAAGCGATGAATGAGGAGATGAATTCTTTAATGAAGAATGAAACCTGGGATCTTGTGGACAGACCAAAGGGACAGAAACTGGTGGGTAGTAAGTGGATATTCAAGAGGAAGGAAGGCATACCAGGAGTTGAGAAATCAAGGTTGAAAGCTAGGCTTGTAGCCAAGGGTTTTACTCAGCAAGAGGGTGTGGATTTCACTGACCATCATTATCATATTACTATTCATCATCAGTATATTAATATTCATCATACCATCATCATATTACTATTCATCATCAAAATATTACTATTCATCACCATCATTATAATCAGTATATTACTATTCATCATCATCAGTATATTACTATTCATCACCATCATCACAACCATCATCATCATCAGTATATTACTATTTATCATACCATCATCATATTACTATTCATCATCATCAAAATATTACTATTCATCACCATCATCATTAGTATATTACTATTCATCATCATCATATTACTATTCATCATACCATCATGTTATTATTCATCATACCATATTCACAACCATCATCATCAATATATTACTATTCATCATCAATATATTACTATTCATCATACCATCATAATATTACTATTCATCATACCATCATCATATTACTATTCATCACCATCATCACAACCATAATCATCATCAGTATATTACTATTCATCATCATAATATTACTATTTATCACCATCATCACACCCATCATCATAATCAGTATATTATTATTCATCATCAGCATCATAGTATTACTATTTATCAGTCAATATAAGTTATAATTATTATTCATCAGTTAATATCAGTCACTATAAGTTACTAACAATCACTATAAGTTACTTTCAATCCCTCTAAGATAAGTCACTCTAAAAACAATGCCAAATGGACACACCCTTAATTTAATTGTACTGAACTTTATTAAACTGTATTGAACTTAATTTAACTGTACTGAACTTTATTAAACTGTATTAAACTTAATTTAGCTTTACTGAACTTTATTAAACTGTATTGAACTTAATTTAACTTTACTGAACTTAATAAAACTGTATTGAAGTGCAAAAGAACAGAGCCATAGTCGGTTTCAACTTAGTTTTCGGTCACCCTCACATTAAACTTGTGTTTACCTATTAGCATAGAAGTTGTAACCCTTATCGTTAGCTTCATGCGGTAGGTGACTGATTTCTCAAGTGGTGCTTCTTTCACCCGTTATAGGTTACCAAAGTTGTTAAGGTTACATGTGATTGACTATGTAAACTTATTATGCGGTCTTACTTTACGTATGTTCTTGGTTGCTTAAACGTCCGTTGAGATCTTGGTATCAATAAAAGAGTCGTAGCCCGTCAAATTATCTCTCTAATGGTTTATATCTCGACATCATAGGTAATTGTCATGTCTTTCATGGTGTCTCCAAGTTAGATCGTCCATCAACTTTATATGAATTTAAACTTTAGTATTTTACCGTAAAATAGCTTATATAATCAAATGTAAGCCATACATATATATTAGGGTTTGGATCAAATACAAACCATAAGTATAAATAAAAACTACAAACCCACAAAAAATTTGACACGTGTCAAAATGAACCAATCAAAATTCAGCCGAACTTTCTTCACGTCGGGGTTCTTTTTGTAAATAATAAAAACACACGTGGACTTATTTATAAATATATAAAAGATATGAGGGGTATAATCGTCCTAATATTCGCTACAGTAAAATTCGAATTTCGCTACAATACGTTTTTAAGTCTGATCATCATGCGTTAAGTCTGATCATTAAGAATAAATTTTGACTTTTGCTACAGTAAAATTGACTTTTGACTGTTGCTACAGTAATGATCAGACTTAAAAAAACAATGATCAAACTTAAACCAGTAATGACCAGACGAAAAAACAATGATCAGACTTAAAAAAACAATGATCAGACTTAAAAATAATAATGATGAGACTTAAACCAGTAATGATCAGACTTAAAAACAAAAATCAGACTTAAACCATTAACGACCAGACTTAAAAAACAATGATCAGACTTAAAAAACAATGATCAGACTTAAAAAATAATGATAAGACTTAAACCAGTAATGATCATACTTAAAAACAATGATCAGACTTAAACCATTAATGACTAAACTTAAAAAACAATGATCAGCTTAAAAAAATAATGAACATACTAAAAATAATAATGAACAGACTTAAACCATTAATGATCAGACTTAAAAAAACAATGATCATTGCTGCTTTTTTAAGTCTGATCATTAAGTTTTTTAAGGCTGATAATTAAGTCTTTTAAGTCTGGTCATTAAGTCTTTTAAGTCTGATCATTAAGTCTTTTAAGTTTGATTATTGTCAATTTTGAAGTCTGATCATTAAGTCTTTTAAGTCTGATCATTGCTGGTTTTTAAGTCGGATCATTACCATTTTTAACTCTGATCATTAAGTCTTTTAAGTCAGATCATTGTCTATTTTTAAGTCTAATCATTAAATCTTTTAAGTATGATCATTAAGTTTTTTAAGTCGGATAATTAAGTCTTTTAAGTCTGAGCATTGCTGCTTTTTAAGTCTGATCATTAAGTCTTTTAAGTCTGATCATTAAGTCTTTTAAGTCTGATCATTGCTGCTTTTTAACTCTGATCATTGCCATTTTTAAGTCTGATCATTAAGTCTTTTAAGTCTGATCATTGTCTATTTTTAAGTCTGACCATTAAGTCTTTTAAGTCTGATCATTGCTGCTTTTTAAGTCTGATCATTACCATTTTTAAGTCTGATCATTAAGTCTTTTAAGTTTGATTATTGTCTATTTTTAAGTCTGATCATTAAGTCTTTTAAGTCAGATCATTGCTGCTTTTTAAGTCGGATCATTACCATTTTTAAGTCTGATCATTAAGTCTATTAAGTCTGATCATTGTGTATTTTTAAGTCTGATCATTAAGTCTTTTAAGTCCTATCATTGCTTCTTTTTAAGTCTGATCATTACCATTTTTAAGTCTGATCATTAAGTATTTTTAGTCTGATCATTGACTATTTTTAAGTTTGATCATTAAGTTTTTAAGTCTGATCATTAACAACTTTTGGACTAAATTGAAAATAACATTATTATGTTTTATACACATCCGTATGGAATGACTATTATACCCCTCCGTGTTTTGTCCGGGTTCGACTAAAATTGGACACGTGTCGACTTAATAATCAGTTTGTAGTTTTTATTTATAAACAGGTTTGTACCTGAACCGCACCATATATATTATATACAAAAAAAATTAGTCAAATCGGACATATATCGTTATTCTTCGGATTTTTTTTTTGGAACCCCCTCCTAGGAAGCTTTGGATCCGCCATTGATCCGCCACTGACGGCGAAGTGCGGATGTTAATTGAATAGGCTTATGGCTACCCGATTGGGTATGAGATGGAATTGATGTCAGGTAGCGCAAAAATGTAAACTGCAATACAACTCAACAAGCCAACCAATTCAAAAACACTATCATCTCATCTTCAAAAATCAAAACAACAACACTACCACACAACTCAACATCCTCAAAATACCCCCACAAACATTCCTCAACGTCTCTTTCTTGACACTGCCACCAAGGGCAAATCCGTCATATAAAAAGTCTATTGTATGGATAACACCTACACTTGTAACTAGCTGACAAAGAAAAAACATGAAGCTCATGAGCTGCTGTTTTTCTTCACTACTACACTTCATGATTCAGAGCTTTCCCATTACTTCTGATTCAGAAAAAAAATGTCCTTCAAGAAGAAAGATCAATTATCCCAAGCGATGAAAAGAACTAGCGAATGGTACGTTTTCGTATTCTCATCGGTTTTGTCCACCGGATTTCGATAGAATGATTTCATCATGAGTTTATTTTAGCAGGATTTTGGCTCAGGATATCCCAAGTGATGTAACAGTTCATGCTGGAGGAGTTTCATTTTCTCTGCATAAGGTAGGAATTTTATAACTACCATTTCGATACTTTTGTACGATACCGAAATTAATTAGTACTAAGAAAATTATGTGTCTGATTTTATTTTGAGCAGTTTCCATTAGTGTCTAAAAGCGGGCATATTCGAAAACTGGTGGCAGAAGCAGCTGATCCTGATGAGACATGTGTCATTGAAATTCGGGACGTGCCTGGTGGGGCGGAGGCTTTCGAACTTGCAGCTAAGTTCTGCTATGGGATTAACTTCGATCTAAGCACAGAGAATATCGCTTCGCTGCGATGCGTGGCTGAGTATTTAGAAATGAATGAAGAATATGGAGCAGGTAACCTGCTGGAAAGAACTGAGTCTTACTTGAATGAAGTTGTGCTCAAGAGCTTAGCTAGCTCGGTCTCGGTCTTGCATCTTTCAGAAAGCCTCCTTCCAATGGCGGAAAAAGTGAAATTAGTTAGCCGCTGCGTTGATGCTATTGCGATTATAACTTGCAACGAGAGCCATCTCTCTGTGTCAGGAAATGGCGATAGGGTCGCGGATGGCTTAGGCCTGATAATCGCTCCACCGAGGCCGGTGGTCGATTGGTGGGCTGAGGACTTGACTGTATTGAGAATTGATTTGTTTCAGAGAGTTTTGATCTCAATGATGGCCAGAGGATTTAAGCAATATGCACTTGGTCCCATGCTTATGCTCTATGCTCAAAAGTCACTTAGAGGACTGGTGAGTTCTAAATTTTAGTTCTTAGAACTTATATAAATAACTAAGGTACTTAACTTGACTTAAATTATATTAACTGAAATGTCAGATTAATTCAAAAGTTATAAAACTCTTCCAAATAATTAAATAATTTAAGCTGATTTTTTTCAGGACAATTTTGGAAAGGGAAAAAAGAAAATGGATGCACAACAAGAACATGAAAAAAGAGTTGTGCTAGAAACAATAGTAAGCCTACTTCCAAGGGAAAAGAATGCCATGTCAGTTAGCTTCCTTTCGATGCTGCTTCGCGCATCGATATACCTCGAGACAACGGTGGCTTGTAGGCTACATTTGGAGAAGAGGATGGGCTTGCAGTTAAGCCATGCTGCTCTTGACGATCTTCTGATTCCTTCTTACTCATTTACAGGGGACACATTGTTCGATGTTGACACTGTGAAAAGGATTTTAGCGAATTACCTCGACATGGAGGTAGAAGGGAATCAGCCGTGCTGCGATGGAGATGATGAGTTTGTTGCTCCATCTTCAAGTGATTTGGAAAGAGTTGGAAAATTAATGGAAAATTATCTGGCTGAAGTAGCTTCTGATCGGAACTTGTCAGTGTTGAAGTTCATCAATATCGTCGAGCTTGTTCCTGAGAAAGCAAGAGTGACTGAGGATGGGATGTATAGAGCCATTGATATCTACTTAAAGGTATAACAAGTCTTTCAGCAATTCAGTTCAGTTCAATTCGGTTCAACACTTCATTTAAATATTTGAGTTAGACAGTGTAAGTTAATGGACCGATTTTTTGAACTTAAAAGTTAATTTATTTCATTATATTTAAGTCAAATTTAAATTAATCATTTATTCAGTTCAGTTAAATTAAGTTCAGTTCAATAGAATAAGCATAAGTTAGTAACTCATACATAAATCAAATAACTGTGATGGCCTAGTTAGAGTAATTTTGACCTGGAAACAATTTGAGAAAATGAAGTGTGCTGCAGGCTCATCCAGCTCTGAGTGACTTGGAAAGAAAGAAAATTTGCGGCTTGATGGACTGTCAAAAGCTATCGAGAGAAGCGTGCGCGCACGCTGCTCAAAACGAGCGTCTTCCGGTCCAAACAGTGGTTCAAGTCCTTTACTATGAGCAGCAGCGGCTTCGAGATGGCATGAGTGGCAGGGAGTCACCTGCATCTTCATCCAAACAAAGCGCAAATTCTTTAAATTCCCCGAAATCAATCCCAAGTGAGCTGTCAAGTTTAAAAAGAGAAAATGAGGATCTGAAAATAGAGCTTGTAAAGATGAAAATGAAGATGAAGGAAATTGAAAGGCAAACAGCAAAGCCTGGCAGAGAGGGAACTCCTCTTAAAAATGCACCGCCGCCGCAGCCTTCTGCGGATAAGCCTCCGTTGCCTAGAAAGTCGTTTATCAACTCCGTGTCAAAGAAGCTGTCAGCCTTGGTGAGCACCAATGCTGCTGGAACCAAAGGCAGGACTAAACCAAGCAGAGATAGGCGGCATTCGATTTCTTAACGGACCGATTCGATCTCTGCCCTGACACCCAATATACCTGTTTACTAGATTATGTAAGTATGAGGAATGTGCTTGTGGTTGTTTCAATTTACCTCTCATCAAGGAACCTTTTGGTATATAAATATGGAAAGTTTTGGAGGAAAGTTCAATTCTGATATCATCACACGATTCAAATTCATGGCTTGACCAATAATAAATCATACACTAATTAGCAAATAATTTGTAAGAGAAAATTCATTATGATACCAATAAAATTCGAATTCGTGACTTGACCAATTGTGAATCATACACTAATTAGTAAATAGAGTCAAGATCAGGTGAAAACTAGACACTGAGAATTATTATACACTTCTTATGAACTATATCATGATTTTATGCAAATAAATTATATGTCACTTTCCCGAACTATAGTAGAAACTAGAAAATGTATGTCAGTTTGTATTTTGCACGTTTACATCTTATCTTTTCCCTTAACAAATAAAATCTACAAGTACACTAATTTAGCAACAACAAAAAATGTATTTGAATTTTCAATCACAGATAAACAAAAAAGAGGACATATAAACCCAAAAAAAAAAGAGAACATATAAACCAAAAAAAAAGAGAACATATAAACCAAAAAAAAGAGAACATATAAATAAGATATTTATTAAAATGAGAATCATGAATTTATTTTTATTTTTATATATTAATTTCGCATCCCAGGCAAAACTATACTCGATTAGCAGAGAGAGGAGGGTTTTGGTTTGAATTTTCGAAATCCTCACACAACAAACTCATCGCAGAGAAAATGGAATGGAAGGCGGAGACGAGGGAACTACTCTGCCAGCTCTTCCTCAACACGCTCTCCTCCACAGCCAAAAACCGCCGACTTGCTGAAACCGCGCTCTCCGACGCTTCCGAAAACCCTAATTTCGGCCTCGTCCTACTCCGCCTGGTCGCCGAGCCACCTGGCGCAATCGATGACCAGATCCGCCAGTCCGCCGCCGTCTACTTCAAAAATCATCTGCGCAATCGCTGGTCGCCTGCTCCTCCTCTCAACGCTGACGCTCCTCCTTCCCCGACTCCGATAACGCATTTTGAGAAAGAGCAAATCAAGTCGTTGATTGTTCAGTCCATGCTTGCTTCACCTCCGCGCGTTCAGGCGCAGTTGAGTGAAGCGCTTACGGTCATCGGTAAGCATGATTTTCCTCAGGCGTGGCCGACGTTGCTTCCTGAACTTGTGGCTGGTTTAAGACAAGCTAGTGATTATGCTGCTGTGAATGGGATACTGGGGACGGCTAACTCTATTTTTAAGAAGTTTAGGTATCAGTATAAGACTAATGAGCTTCTCTTGGATTTGAAGTATTGTTTGGATAATTTTGCTGCACCTCTGTTGGAAATATTTTTGAAAAATGCTTCTCTTTTTGACTCCAAAGTGGCTGCTGCCGCTCCGTCAGTTGAATTGAAGCCCTTGCTGGAGAGCCAACGTCTGTGTTGTAGGCTTTTTTACTCTTTGAACTTCCAGGACTTGCCTGAGTTTTTTGAGGACCATATGATGGAGTGGATGACGGAGTTCAAAAAGTACTTGACTACCGTCTATCCTTCGCTCGAAAATGATGTACAAGGACTATCTGCTCTTGATGACCTTCGAGCTGCAATTTGTGATAATATCATATTGTATATGGAAAAGAATGAGGAGGAATTTCAGGGATATCTGAATGATTTTGCTCTTGCTGTTTGGAATTTACTTGTAAAGGTTTCCTCATCCTCCCCTTCTTCTCCCAGTCGGGACAGGCTAACCATCACAGCAATTAAATTTTTGACAACTGTCAGCACAAGCGTCCATCACACTTTGTTTGCCGGGGATGGGGTCATACCAATGATATGTGAGAGTATTGTGATTCCGAATGTCCGCCTCAGGGATGAGGATGAGGAGCTTTTTGAGATGAACCATGTGGAATTTATGAGGAGAGACATGGAAGGTAGTGACCAGGATACACGCAGGAGGATTGCTTGTGAACTTCTCAAAGGAGTTTCTGCTCACTATAAAGAGCAGATAACTCGTGCTGTCTCTCTCCACTTGCAAAACTTATTATCTTCCTTTGCTGCCAATCCATCAGTTAGTTGGAGGGATAAAGAATGTGCTTTGTACTTGATTGTTTCTCTTGCGTCTAAAAAAGCTGGAGGGACTCTTGCCTCCACTGATCTCGTCGATGTTCAGTCCTTTTCTGTGTCTGTTGTTTTGCCTGAGTTGCAAGCTTTGGATGTCAATGCAGTCTCCATGTTGAAGGCCAGTGCTCTCAAATTTCTTACAGTATTCCGAAATCAGATACCAAAGCCTGCTGTTATTCCAGTGTTCCCTGATGTAATCCGTTTTCTTGGATCAGAGTCAATTGTAGTTCATTCTTATGCTGCGAATTTCATAGAGAAACTGTTGCTTGTTAAGGATGAAGGAGGGAGAGCGCGGTATACTTCTGCTGACATTAATCCCGTCTTAGGACCATTGATGGGTAACTTATTTAATGCCATGAAGTTTGAAGAGGCTGAAGAAAATTCGTGTGTGATGAAGTGCATTATGCGCGTTCTTGGAGTGGCAGACATCTCCCGTGATGTAGCTGGTGCCTGCATTCAGGAGCTGACCTCTATTCTCAGTAAAGTTTGTGAAAACCCTAAAAATCCTAATTTCAATCATTACCTCTTTGAGTCCGTCGCTCTTCTTGTCAGACGAGCATGTCAACAGGATCCCTCTCTTGTACCAGCGTTTGAAGAAAAATTATTTCCGATCCTCCAGAAAATACTTGCAGAGGATGGGGTGTTGGAGTTCTTTCCCTATGCATTTCAACTTTTAGCTCAGCTCGTGGAGTTCAATAATTCCCCCCTCCCACAAATCTACACACAGATTTATGAGATAATTTTATTGCCCGAGTTATGGAAGAACTCTGCATATGCCCCTGCTCTTGCACGTCTTCTGCGGGCATTCCTTCAGAAAGCACCACATGAGCTGATCCAACAAGGAAAGCTAACCCAAGTCCTCGATACATTTAAGAAGCTTGTTTTAACCCCTAAGACAGATGACCAGGGGTTCTATTTGCTTAATACTATTATTGAATACCTCAGATTTGAAGATCTTTCAGCTCATACGACCTTCATTTGGTCAGTCCTCTTTTCAAGGCTCCAAAGTAACCGGACAGTCAAATTTGTGAAGTCTCTCGTGGTATTCATGTCTCTATTTGTTGTGAAGCATGGCACCGGTAACCTTGTGAACTCAATGCATGTTGTCCAGGATAACATATTTTTAGTTATTCTGCAACAATTTTGGATACCTAATCTGAAGTTGATTGCTGGAGCTATTGAGGTTAAGGTAGCTGCAGTAGCAGCAGTAAAACTTTTATGCGAGTCACCTGCTCTGTTGCATCCAAATGCGGCCCAGCATTGGGGCAAGCTTCTTGATAGCGTTGTTACCTTAGTTTCCCGGCCAGTAGAAGAGAGATTGGATGAAGAACCTGAAGTTCCTGATCTTGGCGAGACTATGGGTAATTCTTCTGCCTACATACGTCTTCATAATGCTGGGAAGAAGGAAGAGGATCCAGTGATAGGAATAAGTGACTCAAAAGAATTCTTGGTAACTTCATTATCACAACTCTCTGCTCAGTTTCCTGGGAGATATCCTGTAGTTATTGGTGAGAATCTGGAATCTGCAAACCAGACGGCTCTGCTGCAACTCTGCCACACGTTCAATAAGCAGATTATTTGAGTAAGTATTTCTTTGAGGTTACTTATTGTATGTTGTCAATTGCTTCTATTATGTTGCATAGGTGTTCAGCCTTCATATAGTCTACAATTATTTAAAAAAATACTATTCTTATTTTTGCATGTTTCCCCCTTAACGGGCCCTTTTGAGTAGGGATTGAAAATTAGTGTCTAATAATGTTTCTGTTTGTCCTTATATATGTTAATCTTGGAATTACTTAGTCAAAAGATTTACTTAAAAACATTATGTTCTTAGTTGGATTCTGTTATTAATGATCTTACAGCATTGTTCACATTATAGTTATGACGCGCATGACATATTAAATTCTCCATCTACTGTAAGTATGTTATTCCATTTAGTATACAGGTAAGTAAATAAATAAATGTGTAGTGCTAAAGTTGTCATTGAAATTATGTATATTACACTGAAATATCATAAAATTAGTTCACTATGTTACCTGATTCAAGGGTCTGAAGTTGAGGTCTCAGGTCCCATATCATTTGGTGGATTTTGCTCATCAATATTTTCTTTAGTCCACAGTTTTTTCTTCTAAAATTCTAATCAATTGTAGTTTTGTGACCATGTTTTCGTGTCTGTGGCTCGTGCACCCATAGCTTTAATATTGGCCTCAAAATGTGCATTTTTAGAAAGTAGCATCAAAGTGATTGTGTTATTCTGCGTGGTTTTTTGCCGGTCTTTTGACCAGCAGTTAATGCTGATACAGCATATGCTCAGATATAGTGCAACAGATATCGCCGGTGTCGGTGTTTGGTACAATTTTCTTTCGTTAATAACAGCGCTGACATATGTAATTTGGATGCATTTAGGGTTGCGATTTCTTCTACTTCTCAAAGGACCAGTGAAATCTTTGAAACAGAAATGTAAATTAATTAATGTATTTTATTTTATCACATGAGCTTCAGGTACAAAGAGCTTTTAGCCACTGACATTTGCTCGCTATTGTCATAACTTAGAATTCAGTCACCTTTAGTCTGCTATAAATAAATTGTTGATTATCATTTCTCTTGTTTGCTGCTTAGCTGCACTTGGTTTTCTTTTTCTCTTTTTAGCTAGTTCACTTGTTAACTAGTGCTTACGTTTATCCTTGGCAGATTTGAACTAGTTGCATGGCCCATTTAGTTCACCTTTGAGTCAGCATGGCAGTCGGTACACAAGCATTTTGCTAGCCTGTTTCCAAGATGGCAATTCAAGTGTCTGCAATGATGGGATGGGATTTGGATGGTCAGTACGGTTGCATACCCTGTTTATGCATGGTGTTATGCGCATGGAGTTTGTGGTCATACGAGGACTTTTTTTTTTGAGGGATGAATGGATATGGAGAGACGATGCATGCTAGTGCTAGGCATGTGTCTTTGTTGTTTCTTTACATACAGTGTCTTGTCTATGTTAAGCGCTTGGCTCATTAAAACCTGCTCGTTGTTTGCATTGGGGTATCATCTCCCTTGGGTGATTTTTGCATTAGACTCTGATAAGTTACTGGAGGTACTCATTTTACTTCAAAATCTTATGAACTTTGTTTCCACTTTCCAACTTATTTCTTCAAGTAACAACCCTTATATTTTCATAAGCCAAGAGCATAGGTATTGCATATTGGGATGCATAGTACCAACAATTAGAACATTAAAGGGGAAATGTATATATAATCATTAAATTTGTTGTGATTAGGCCAAATCATTATTTAGTTAATGTTGAAATCAGTATAGTTTTCAATATCTGAAATTGAACTGTCATCTTTAGTTTGCGAGTAGTGTTAGAGGTACCGATAATTATCGGTCTTTACTAACTCATGAAAAGGGGAAGATAAATTATCGGTGTTTACTAACTCATGAAAAGGAGAAGATAAATTCCTGTAGAACAAATGAGTAAAATTTATACTAACTAAATATTTAATTTTTATCAAGTTATTCATTTCCCTAAAATATTTAGTTTGCTCTATAAGTTTGGTTATCGAATACGATGGGTCCAGTTCCCTATATGACACAAAATGTCTTAAGTTTGACGACTAATCTCCCAGAAATTATTTACATACCAATATCATCTACCTCAACCATGATCCCACCTCTGCATTTTTTACACATTTGTGTCAACCGAGTTGCCATTTTTGTGATTGACGAGTATACAAATTTTACAAAGTGGGATCCGGAAGAGTTAATCTATTAATACAAGAACCTATCAACTCAACTATAAGTTTATATAACCTGTACTGTTGCCTACCAGAGAACTCGAATACATCCCTTTAGCTGAAGAAATCTACTAAGACACTACATACAAGTTCCATCAATTAAATAAATACCTTCTGCTTTCCTATAAATACCTCGGCAACTAATTTTTCAATCTTCCACCGGCACTTCACTCTTACCATTACCTGTTTCCATCTCATATGTATAATAAATCCAAACAGGTTTTATCAGTGCCTTTGCTAATAGTAACTTTTGCTTCCCATCTTCATCCATTCCTAAATCATGGATTTCTCTATCAATCCTTGAGTATATGTTAACCATAGATGGCAGCATCAGATTCAACTCCCCCCAAACGCTCTCATGCTGACCGGCTAGCTTTGCACACACAAAATGTAAGATACCCAAAACACTCCTGTAATTCTTCCTTTCAATCTCAACCAGCACACTGCTCAAAAAGTTAACACCAAAAGCATCCAAGACATGTGAGTTTCCACGGATTGACTCGATCATCGTTGCAATTATCTTCTTGGAAGCAGAAAACTTGCTAGTCACTGACGTTCCAGTGGTCTGTGCTTCCGGAGAACCTTCATCAAATTCACTTAGCTCAATTTCTGCAACAGTAGAATGCCATAGTAAAACATGCCCGTTACCATCAATTGATGAGCTTGACCCACTTTCATGTTTGATATCAACTATATGCCCATAAGCCAAGGTCAGAACCAAATCAGGTACCCAAGGCTTCACTGCAGTGACAAGTTGTGACGCACAACACGATCCCAGGTTAAGCTCAACTGAAATGATCAAGTCAAGCAGGTTATTAACAAGATGAGGAGCTGCTGCTGGAGGTGGTGAAGCTTCCCTGATACTAGTGAGAACTTGGCTTAGTATCCTCAGTACGTAAGTACATGAGCTCTTCAGACATGTCAGTGTTGCGTTTAGTTTATCCTCTTTCAGCTGCAACTGATCTTCAACACGATGGCCCATTAGCATGGTCAGGTATTGTGTATATGCCAAGGCAATGTTTAGGCATCTTCCTTGATTGCAACTATAAAGTTGCATTGAAATGACATCAATGATGAATTTCAAAACTGCATTAAAAATATTGACCACATTCACAGGCTTCACATCATCTGTTTGCATGGACCCTACAAATTTTGAAAAATCTTTACTCAGTGAGAAGACGTCAATAAGATGATAATTGGCCATCAACCAGAATGGGATGTGTGAAATTGATGATAGATGACAAAGATTTTGATTGCTAAGAAACCTTTGAACCCACTGGCAAACAAAATGAAAGAAGGACAAAAAGAGCTCAAGTGATAGCTAGCAGCTTTAATGACTAGTTTGCATACAAGTAGATATGTTACTAGCCAGTGGCAATTGTGAATCACATCACTAACACATAAGTAATTTGATTCAACAAAAGATAGACGTAATGGTCACAAGATAGTCTAGCAATCACTTAAAATCATTTGTACATTCCCAAATTTGCTAATCATATTAGACATTAGCTGCTAAATCTGAAATCAGAATCAGAAACGCAAAACATTGAGTCGTCTGAAAGGACAAAGTGCGATGAACTGTATATTTGTTATATATTTTTTTTTGATTCATAAGTGGTTAAGAACCACCAAAAAAATACATTGGTTCACAAACTTGTATATTTGTTATATTAGCAGACAGGATTGGGTTTGCAAAGTGTAACACCCAATTAGTGACATGTGAGTTCCACAACGATTGAGAATCAGTATGTGCAAAGTGCAAGCTGCAAACTTAATAAGCAAAACTGCAAATAGCAAAACTCTAGATTGTGATGCTCTAAAGGGTAGTGGTCGAAGAGAGTTAAACTTCTCAGAGGTCAAAAAACACAAAACCATGTGAGTTAAACTCTAATGTGCTTTTATTAAGTTTTTCAATTTCCATTATGTTCTGTTGTGTTTTGACAGTTAGCTTTTTATTTCCACTTTGCCATCATTTATTAATTTATTTGAATTTACTCTTCCAAACAAAAACCGTGCCGACGATCAATTTGTGTGCTACTCAATGTAACATTGTCACCATTCCGAAGCCTATCAAAATTTTGGATAATTATTAAAAGCAATATTGTTTGTTAAAGTTAGTTCAGAAATAACAGTTTATAGTCGAAGATCATTCACGTACCATGGTGCTTGGGAGTGCAAGATACATCGTACATGTGTTGCTGTCCAGAGTGATGTTTCATACTGCTAGTATCCAGCTTAGCAGAAGGCAAATAATTGAAGTTACCAACCTTCAGCGCTTTCAGCAACTTTTCAGTTGTACAGATCACATGATCTATTGTTTCATCAAGCACTGTCTGCAGAAGCCCCCAAGAATAAGTACAAACCAGCTCTCAGACGCATGACATTTATGGATAAAGCTTAGAAAAAAACTTGTGGAAATCAATGGTACTACATATTTCAAGGTTGACACCAAATTATATAATGGATATGGATTTGACTAACTGTAAATAGAGATAAGATCTACGCCATATGTCAGACAATGAAGCATATGCAGATAACACTAGCAAATAAGAGATTTACGACAAGTTCAATACTTTATAGCACACGTCTGAAGCATGGTAAAAGTTCCAAATTGGAAATAAAAATGAACAATACTTGCCTGTAAAGATGTTGTTTGAGATCCAGAGCCATTAGGCGTCCCAACAAGATGATCACTTGTACTTGTGCCATTGAAATTTTCATTGTGTAGGGTCATATGCATAGCAAGAGCTGTATACGCCACAACTGATGATGATTCCACAAACCCACAATCAATACAATGCATAAGGGTAACCTCGGATATATCTTTCAGCGCAGAAAATATCTTATCTAAATATGGAGATTCTAATAGTGCTTTCCGAACATCCTCAGGTAAGAGCATCTCTTTGATTTGCCAGGCCAATCCAGCAGCAAGGGAGAATTCCTTTTCCATGTTTGAGAGGTTAGCTGGTTCTTTCCGGAAAGACTTTGATTTATTCCGTGTACCAGTGCCTTTTTGTTGCGTAGATATAATAGTTCCAAATTTGGCATGAAAACCAAGGGCCGTTTTGTGTAGGATGGTGGCCACAACATCAAGCAATTCATCGAATTGTCCACAATGCAGTAAGAATTTGTGAGCAGACCTTGCCGCTGCTTGGCGTTCCATGTCTTCAGACAACCCATAACATTTTGTGATTAGTCGTATGCATTCTTCAACTATCTTTGCAGCAGCAGCAGCCGAAGAAATAGCAGAAACAATTTCAAATATTGCAGCTTTGCCTCGTCCAGTTGACAAAATAGCAACCAATTGTATTAGTTTGTGATCAGAAAATAAGACTTCCAGAGAAGCCTTGTATGATACATCCTTTACGAGATGATTGCAAATGTAGGCAGCACCAACTATGAGACACTCAGCTTGCGATGTGTCAACTCGCTTAGGTGACAAAAGTGTGTCGATAAAGGCACTCACAAGCTGTAACAAAGGCCTACGAGATGTCCCTTCTTGTACAATATATTCACAAAATCTTGCACCAGCTTCGGGTGACCTTTTCATAAGAGTAGCACAGCGAGCGCATGCTTCTTCAACCGTGACTTTTGAAGGGAAATATGATGGTATAAGCAGTCTTGTCAATTTATGTGCTACAACTGGCTGATCAGTTGCAAGAGCTGACAGTAACTTATCGAAATCAACCACCTAAACATGATGAAAACTATATCAACGAGTTAATACATCACAGACATATGATCAATGAATATATGTAAAATTGCAATGACTACCTTGTTAAATTGAAAAGAACGGATGTCTCTTGAGAGGAGGAGTAGATCGGCAAAAGCTGCTCTCACAGATAGCACAGGGTCAAAAAGTAGATGCCCTATTCTTGATAAGAGCACTTTCAGAAGTTCATGAGTCTGAGGATTACCAAGCAAGAAAATGAGACCATTAACAGAGGATAGTCGAACCTCTTTGCTTGCATCATGTGACATTTCATCCAATATTTTTATAACGATCTTTGTTATTGTAGAAGAAGGAATAATTTCCCAAAATAAATGGAGGATTCGACAAGAACCCTCCACTGCAACAACCCTTATATCTGGGCAATCATCTTTAAGTAGCTTCTCCATCAAAAAGAACTGTTTGTTGAGCAGCATATCCTTAACATCCTTTGTGGAATCTGGATCTTCAAGTGGGAACAAATCAAAAAATAGATGCAGTGCATTCAGACGAACATTTGAATTTGCAACCTGCCAAGAGAACAAAGCATACCGAGGTTGGTGTTATTTGCCACTTAAGTAATCGCTTTCATCATTGACTAAATCCAGAACAACAAAAGAGGAAAACATGGTGCAGAATAGCAGTGTTAGTTAATTCTTGGTTCAAAATAGACTAGTAAATTCTCATTGTTTACTGGGACAAGGTAATTGGGGATAGCCACAGTGTGAAAAGAGATAATCAAAAGTAGACAAGGACATTACGAAATGAATTCAACAAAAAAAATTGAATCTCCTTTCTACTATCATAATTTTCCTTCATCTTGTTCAGGGTCAAAATACCACAAGCTATCACTTTGAATTCAGTCGTTTACTACGAAGACTAATAAATACAACCAAGCACGGTGGTTGATATCAGAGAGATGAAACTAACTCAATTGAATATAATGAAGCGGATAGATCATACCTGGAGTGAGCGAAAGATTATAGGCTCGGCAAGACGGTAGAGTAGCTTCTCTACACCCTCATAAGTTCGCTGATTGATGAACCCGCCTAAAATCCTCCTTAGAGATGCAGACAAAGAAGTTGAACTAGCAAGTATTGCACTCTCGATCAAACCCTGCACAAACGCATTCTCAATCTCCTCCAATTTATCCTCTTTGGCAACCTTCCAAGCTCGAAATAGAATTTCGCCACATGCATTTAACATCGATTTTTTCCCAAACGGAATCTGGGCCTTCATCATGGCAAAAGCATCCTTCATTAGTTGCCCATTCAACCCAAACATAAAGGCTATAAACTTCCTTCCTTCCTCAGACTTCCAATACACTGGAGTAATAACAGCACGCATTAACAGCAGCTTCAAATCCTCAATACTCCCATCCTCAAAATCAAAAAGCTCAAAAGCCTCACGAAGAGAGTAAACTCTATGCACATCAACTTTCTTATTCTCAGTCAATGTTTTCGAAAGCAACACAGGTAGGAACAGCGAGATCACCTCGTCTCTATTCGGAAAGTCCCTCTTCCACCACTCCTCGCATAGCGTCGAAATCTCGGCTAACAGCACCGAATCAGACTCGAACAGCATCAAGTTATCATGTAGCGCCTTAACCGCCGGATACAAATCCTCCTGACAAAACACATTCCTCGGATGCGAGACGCACAACAGCGTGATATGAGCCAAAATCTGAAGCTCATTAACCACTTCAACCCGGTGCTGCAAATCAGTTTCAGCAGATTCGCCATTCGAACCGCTTACGTCCGGGAGACCTGACCGGCGAGCAGATCTACGGACGCGCTTGGAGGGAGGGGAGACGGGGGAGTGGTGCGGTTGAGGCTCGTGGAGTGATTGGATGGAGAGTGAAATGGAGGAGTGGAGAGCGAGCGGGAGGGAGGCGGCGATGTCGGCGGAAGGTTGGATGGAATGGATGAGGGTTTTGAGAAGGGATTTGGAGGTGCGGAACCCTAATTTAGCGGCGGAAGAGAGGAAAGGTTCGGCGGAGGGTTGAAGAAGAGCGGAACGAAGCGCCTTCTCCATTTTTTGATCCGGATTTTGGCTTGGCTTGGGCTTGGTTGATTTTGCGGCTGCTGGAGCGCAGCGGAAAATTTGAACAATTAGGCTTATGGCGGTCGGACGAATTTTTGAATTATTGATGTCAAAATAAGAAATGAAAAATATTCGTGAAAAATTTTGATGGTTCGATTTCGGTTTTTAAAGATGGAGATTGAGGATTAACGGTATGATTATATTTTTTACCTATTCGTTGGATGAGAAACAGAAAGCTATAAAGGAAGAGAAATGGAACCTATCAGGGTGGAAGGCGACGAGCGCAATTTGTTTGATATTGTCTAGTGACGTCGCATAGTAAATGGTGGTGGCAGAGACGATGATGAAGATGATGTCTACGTTTTGTAAGAACGATGGCAGAGGGTACATTGATGGTTGATCACTTAAATTCGTTTCATGTGATGTTCGCTAAGTTAAATTTGATGATGAAGTACAATCTTTGATTTTGTTATCCCATTTATAAAAGAATTTGGGGCGAGACGATTGCAGGTGTAAGTGTTTCAGCGTGAAAGAAAGCGTTTAAGTTTGATGAAGTTAAAGGACATGATTGTTAAGAATATATACATTTGCAAGGAGTCGGGTCCTATTTTTAAGAATAGCTTTGTTTGTTGGAAATTGGTTAGATTCGTCATCACGGGTTAATTAGACGGAACAACAAGTTTACCAAAGACGAACAATATCAAGTGCTGCAAGTATGATGGGCAAGAGTCAGTGTAAGGCACCGTGGTCGTACACTAGGTCAATAAAAGCAACCACGTAACATATTGTATATGCAGTGATCCTAAGAGCAGATGGTCCATATAGCATATATGTTTACAACTTGCTTTTGATTGCCTCTTGGTACTTGGTATGAAAATGGTTTTTCGGCAATAATCGCTAGAAGATAACCAAATGAACTAAATAAGATAATAACTTGAGGTAAATAGAGGGTACTAGTACATGGCCAGCAACGTCCGTAAAAAGCATCGTTTTGTTTTAGTTGTGAATGATGATGCAAATTTATGATATATACTGTCGTAGTGGTCACATGAGTGAAAAAAATGAGAGTGCTAGCAACTACGTACGTGAAGAACGTGTCTTCGAAAATAAAATAAAAAAACATAATTTTTTTCAAGGATGAGGAAACAACATTGAGGTTATGCATGAGCAGTTGATGAAGGTAGTTGAAGATGAAGATAATTATGATTGTAAATAGTTTGCGTGCGTGTCTTTGGGTTGCGTAATGTCCGGGTAAAGTAAGGGTTTGAGTTTTATATTATTTATACAGTACGTGTTGATTATTATAATTGTATCTAGACATTTTATTAGAAATAGTGAAAATTTTAGCTTGATAATGTCTCTAGACGTAATCATTTTCACAACTATTATATTTTGCTGACTTTTTTTTCAACCATTACTTGTATAATCTTAACATCTATTGAGAACGATTATATATTTCATATTGAATATAGAAAACGGTTGTGTACAGAACACCCAAAAAAAGTTTCTATATCACACATATTTCGATCCCAAATTAAAATCCGATGCAGTCAAGCAAAAAATTAAAACTTATACATAATTTTGAATGTTTGAAATCAAAAACTACGTAAGTTTACAAATGGTTCAATGTTCAATTTAAGGGGTTATAATAATGAAACCACACAGTTTTGATATTATATTATCTAAACTATATCGCTTTTAAGTGATTATTTTTGGCCTTACTGCACGGGATATATTATCTAAACTATTAAGCATGTTGTTACTTTTTTCTAGCTATATATATCCGTTGGCAGTACTTTGACACATCCTTTCCAATATATATACGAAAAACATGACAACAATAGAACCGAGATTGCACTAGAACTGAAGTTCCTCTCGAGCACTAAACTCCGTCAAATACGACAAAGGAGCGTCAATGTGCTCTCCATATGACATCGATACATACATCTTGCACTAGTCTGGAAGAATAACTCCTGTTCCAGTCGCATGAGATGTCGACAGACATTTTGAATTTAAACACTGAAGCTAGCTGGTGTAAACAAATTGTGTTCGCCACTTTAACACGATCATCTTTTCCCAATGTTATTATTATTGATGAATTGATTGTTGTAAACATGTGCAATGCAATAACAGAATGTTTGGCTGTACTGGAGTGTGGCTTTTTAGAGCACGCTTTGTTTGGATTGAATCAAGGTCAGGACACAGCTGGGAACATGTTCTCAGAGAATGTCTCTTTTCATTGGTTTTCTAAATCGCCACCTTATTTAAAAAAAATAAAAACTAAACAAAGAATATGATAATGTCATAATGTGTGCACTCCCCAAAAAAAAACACTTTCAAAGTTATGCTGCTTTAGTTCTTAATTACGTAGTAATGTTGAGATGATGAGGTGATGATAAGGTAATCGATCAGTTGTCTTTAAATCAAATCCCATCCAAATTAATCATAGTGTCATTATTGCTATCTGCATACACACTTTTGGGAGAATTAGTACAAAGCAGCAGAGGAATTTAAAAACAGTTTCATTTTAAATATGTAATTATATATTTAATTTAAGTTAAATGTTTGAGTTGTTTAGTTTAGAAGTGAAATACCGTAGTGAAATACTTGAATTAAGTCAAATCATTTATATTTAAGTTAAGTTTAGTCATTCAATTTGTTTCGGTTAAAAACAACAAACACTAAAAACTGATACTATTCTCGTGCAGCTAAGGAAAAAAAACATCATTCAGATAAAATAATATCAATGTTGCTTCATTACAAAAATTCATAAACCGAAAATTAAATCATTTTTAAAACTACGCAGTTTTGATCTAAAACAAGTAAAACTATACGCCGTTTGACTAAATGACTGTTTTTTGGTTTGCGGATGCATGACCATGAGATCTCATTCCCTAACAAACAGAAGATGTAAGTTTTGTGTTCATTTTCTGGCAGAAACAAAAATGTAGAATATAAAAAAACTATGGTTGATAATCAGCAGTTCAAGAATAATGAGGCACAAAAATGTGGTAACTAAGAAAAACAACATAATTATTTAGGGGTTATTGTTTATTCATATGCAGCTAAATTAGGGCAAAAAGTTGTAGCTGCTGAACCCAAAACTACCAGTTGGTGTAGTTTTCTCAAGTGCCTTGACTTGTGATCTAAGGAACCTGAGATAATTCGCAGCCTCGTCGAGCATTGTCGCCGTGTCCATCTTATTTCCACCGGGAACAATCCGCTGCAAAACTCGAATCCTCTCACTAATCCTCTCTCTTCTCTGCCTGGCTGCGGATGTCTGAGGATCAGAAGATATCTTCACATTTTTTCTTTTAGGTTTTTCCGCAACCTCATCAAGTCCTAAAATTACTGGTCTGAAGGCTGCAGCCCTGTAAATCATTTCCTTCATTTCTGCAATAGCCTCCGAGTCCGGTTGTGAGTCATTGTGGTCTGAACTTCTTGTTGCATTGAGCTGGAAGCTGATGTTTGATGATTTCTTAGAAACAGGTGGAGTTAATGCTTTTTTAGATGTAATAAGCTTGAATCCACCGCTACCGCCTTCTGCGCTGGAAGATGAATTATACTCGTTATTTTCGAGGCTCGTTGATCCAAAAGTTAGCTCCTTTCGATCATTTATTCTCCGTTTCTTTCGGATTTCGTTGAACTTAATCATCTCATCTACTGGCGTAGATTTTCCATTGTGAGCATCTTCAGCTGCTGCTTTTCTTTTTTTCGACCAAACTGCAGATGAAGGCATGGTAGTAATATTATCAATGGATGAAATCCCATCACCCTCCACGCCTAATAATTTTGCATTAGCTGAGAAATGATCTTCCACAGAGTACGCGTTGATCAGCGGCGTGTTTGAGCTCAGGATATAATCAGATAACTGACTGCTGCCTGCACTGGAGCTCAAATTCTGTTGCTGCTGTTGGGAGAAAGCATTACCAAATATAGAAACTTCATTTTCTTGGTGCTGATTTAAACTAACTATATTCAAACATGCTGGATCAGCTGCAGGAGTATGATACAATTTTTCAGCCCTGGAATAATAATCCACATCATTATTGTTGCTATTAGCAGTCGTATTACTAATGTCGTCGAGAGTTGGAAAACCAGAATCTATTGTGTTCATCCACATTGTGTTGAAGCCTTTGGCTGCGGCTTGTTGTAGCTCTTCCTGCTGCTGCTGACTGCTCCAAGCTGAAGAACGCGATGGAATAATGGAATTCCATCCCAACAGATGCTCCATATTTTTTCTATAAAATGCAACACTGATGAACTTCAAATAATCATACAGAAAATAAAACTAAATGTATGATAATTTTGCAAAAACAAAAGGTAAACAGGAATAATATGATTTATTTTGCTACAAGTTTTATATTAAACATGACATACCAAAGGAAGGCTGTAAACAATAATCTATCGACGAAGTTATTAATTCCCGGTGCCCCTTCCCGGAGAAAATACTACAAAAAGTATATATACTAGCCACACCGGCGTGCCAGTCTGATCTCCTTAACTGCAGACGACGTCAATAAGTTGTTATAACAAAATTACATGTCACAGATCATAAATTGCAGCTAACCGAAAACACATGACGATACCCTCTGCTCGTATATATATAAAAACAAACTTGATGATGAAATATATGATAAATGAAGCAAACAGCTAGAGCAGTTAATTGTCACGGGCTTACATGTTAAGAGGAATTTGGTTTGAATTTCTTCAAGAACTGGCTTTGTTTTGTTTTTCTTCAATAGCTAGGCTGCAATGTAGAGATACAGAAAGAGGGAGAGAGAGAGAGAGACTTTGGGGGATGAATGCAGTGCAGTAGAGATATGAGGGCTTTGTATAATATCTCACAGCTACTAGCTAGCTTGATATAGATATGCTTGTTAATGGAGAAATAAATTAAGCAACTAAAGATAATTAATTAAAACTCAATTTGAGCATTATTTTAATTAATTATACAGCTGATTTTTCAATGCATGGAAGAGTTTGTTTTAATTTTGTTTAGGGGTGAGAAAGCAAGTGCAAGGACTTCCACCTCAAAAGACTTTTTCCTTTTTAATTAATCATACATTTTAATCATCACAATAACTTTTTAATTAATTTTTTTTATTACTGCTTGCTGTTTTTCTTGCTTTACCCCGCAAGGTGGAAAGCTACAATGCTACATACATGCAACTATGTTAATGTAAGCTAGGAATTAGGATAACCTTGACCGATCGAAGTGATATATATATATATATATATATATATATAAATATAAAACCTGCATCGGGCAAGTGGGCTTCAAAATGTCGTTGTCTTTGTTTATCAAAATAAAATATCGTTGTATTTGGTGGGGGAGGGGGAGCAATCCATTGAAACAGGGATAGAATGAGGCAGTGAGGTACATTGTGAGTCACTCATTATGATGATATGACAGGAAATAGTTTTTTATTTTTTGCTTTTGATAAATTTTGGTAGAGTGACACGTGTCTTAAGGGGATGAGTTTGATGGAGTTGATGAATGGATGAGATCGTGCCTCACTGCCTCCCTCTAAAGAGGGCTGCATCATTTGAACGCCCCTCGTATTTGGTATATATATATGTAACGATTATATCCTTTAAGAGTATGGTCTGTTACATACATCTCCCATTCGAGTCATTATAAGTATTTATATGGATCACAAACTTTGTTCGCTTGATGTTTTAAAAATACGGATCAGATAGAAATCACATATTACACGTACCATGAGAGTTTAAATGAATCTATAATTATTTGATGAATCCTGGTATACATGTTTGGTTCAAATGATTCAAAGGCCCAAAAAGTACGGTTCATTCGCACGTATAATTTACCTCAAATCCATAAAAAGTGCTAACTCTTACCCAAAAAAAAGTGCAATACTTTTTTCTCTAACCTGCTAAAATGTGAAAAATGTAAAACCTCACATCTACTTTTTAAACAGAGTCTGGATCATTTGATCCAAACATAAAAAATGGGATCCAAAGATCCTATTGAGAACCACTTTGTTATTCACTTTCGTCTTCAATATATACTTTTGAAAATTTATAAATTTTTGTTTAAGTGCACTTTTCGAAATCTAAAAATGCATATTGGCAAAAAACATATTCTAAACTGCATAACAAAGGGGAAAAGTGAATGTCACACATGTCACTTCCATAATTAAGGATAAAACTTTATCCAACAATATAATATTTAAATATTCTCATGTTCTCGAATATTCAGATTTTTCAACCAAGTGTTCCCAAAATCGAATTTATTTTTGGAATATTGTAATAATATTTAAAAACAATTTCCTGATAAATATTAGGTTATACAGCAATCCGATGGGGTTGAGCCGTTGAGGTTCACATTTCATACACTACTACAGAAGAGAGATTAGGCAACGGTTCAGACGTAGCTTATGCAACGGTTTCTCATCCGTTGCATAAGCTACCGTCGCATAAGGTCCATACCTTATGCGACGGTTTCCTGAAACCGTTGCATAAGCGTAACACCTATGCAACGGTTTGTTGTTAGAACCGTCGCATAAGAGCAACACTTATGCAACGGTTTATTGTTAGAACCGTCGCATAAGAGAACACTTATGCAACGGTTTGTTGTTAGAACCGTCGCATAAGATGAACCATTAAACAACCGTTTTGGTGCTCAAACCGTTGCATAAGTGTAGCTCTTATGCGACGGTTTTTATGGAACCGTTGCACTAAATATGAAAAAATTTGGCAGGTTTCAGCTGTTTTAGCTCAAAATCACCCTGAAAATTGAATACACATTCTAAACCAAATTTAGTACCCTGCTTTTACACATTTCCAAACATGGAAACACTTCCATTTTACTCAAAATACAACCATTCATACAAGTCCATCCATATATACATTGATTTATACAAACGTCACATATATAAATAATATTCACATGTAAACACTATGTTCGAATAAGTAGTTGTACAAGTAGGCGGCGATCTCATCTCGCACGTCTTGTACCTTCCCCAACTCATATGATTGTGTCCCATTAGGAAAAACCTATAAAAATAAGAATACGATTAACATGAATATATAAAAAAATAGAGTTAGAACAAATTTGCCTAACTAGAACATGGATTTAGAAACAAACGTAGCTAGAACATAGATTTAGAACACACTTAGCTAGAACACGTTTTGCCCATTGTACTTTTGCCCATTGTAGTGAATCAGCAGGATGACGCATTTTCGTATCAATAACACGTTTCTCAGCATGCCAACGCATATTATCAGAATCATCCGAGCTAGCAAACAATCTCTGAAACCTGGGGATTGGTGGAAGATACCATAGTACTTTAGAAGGAGTGCCTTTGGAACCATTTTTTGGTTCTTTGTTTAACTTATAACGAGGAGACTTGCACATCGGACATTCAACCATATCTTTATAGGAATTTCGATATAATATACAATCATTAGGACAAGCATGTATCTTCTCGTAATCGATACCCATCGGACACATAACTTTTTTAGCCTCGTAACAACGGTTAGGTAGGGTGTTATCCTCTGGAAGCATATCTTTCACCAGAGTTAACAATTCAGTGAAACTTACATCACTCCATCCATTTTTTGCTTTCAAGTTGAATATTTTCAAAGTTGCCGATAGCCTTGTGTATTTGGAGCACCCTTCGTACAATGGTAATTCTGAATCGTTCCTCAATGACTCCAAAACTTGAGGTCTAGCAACAAAATCATCGGCAACATTGTTGACCATGTCAATTATATTGTCCTCCTCCCAATCATCATCATCATCCACCGGTAAACTTTCAACGGGATGAGGTTGAACATTTTGTGGTTCAACCTCGCCATGCATATACCAAAACTTGTACTGTGGGTCAATTCCCTTTAACAAAAGGTGTTTCCGTAATTTCTTGGGTTTGACCTTTTTGTTATTCCAGCAATCCATACATGGACAATAAACACGTTCAATGTTGTTTCTGGACGCATACGAAGATGCAAACGCACAAAAATCTGTAATCCCTTGGTCGTACTGTACACTTAACCTACTACCGGATACCCAATCTCGATTCATCATAACTACATAAAGCATTATATACTCATAGTTAGAAAGATATATTGTTATGGTTGATATAATTATTAGTAGAAATAGACCATATAAATCCACTCCATAATGCACACTCTAACAATTAAAAAAGTTGTAAATGAGTTACATAGTGTATTTTACCTTAGAGTAGAATCTCTCGGAGATAATAGCCAAAGGTTGGATGCAGCGTCGACTCTGTAAAGTTATAACAACAACAAGTTAGTAAACGAAGAAATATCAAGTATCCAATTTGAATGGAAACATAAGTAGGAAATTAGTTTAATCGGGCAATTTACCTTAAAATAGAAGCTTGCGTAGAACAGTGAAGATTCCTCTTGCTATTCGGCTAACAAGTACTACAAGTAGTGAACGAATATCGGTAAGAAATTGAGGACAAATCAATGCAATAACATGTTGCTATAATACACCTTCATATATCCAAACAAGTAATACAACTAGTACGCAAATTTCTCTTGCTATTCGGCTAACAAGTAATACAACTAGTACGCAAATTCATCTTGCTATTCACAATGCCAAATCAACAAACAAGCAATCAATAAAACTAGTATAGTTGTTCTGACAAATATGAACCATTTGGCATATTGGGAACTAACCGGAATTCGTTCAGATTCAATTGAGCGAGGGAGCGGAGGCAGTGAACTGGGCGAGGGAGTTCAACGGCGCGGAGGCAGTGACTGGGCGAGGGAGTTCGACGTCGCGGAGCGGAGGCAGTGACACGAGGTACGAGGGGCGACGAAATGGGCTGAGAGCGACGGACCGACTGGCGCGGAGACGGTGAGAGCGACGGAGTTCGACTGGCGAGCGGAGGATATGGACAAATTCTTCGAGCGGGATTGGAAAGAACACAGAAGACTTGTGTTTTTTAATTTTAGGTTTGCGTTTATGCGACGGTTCTAACGAAACCGTTGCATAAGTTATACCTTATGCAACGGTTATATTAGAACCGTTGCATAAGGTTATAACTTATGCGACGGTTTTAAACAACCGTTGCATAAGTTATAACCTTATGCAACGGTTCTATAAACAACCGTTGCATACGGTTCTAACTTATGCGACGGTTTTAAACAACCGTTGCATAAGGTATTACTTAGGCAACGGTTTTAAACAACCGTTGCATAAGGTATAACTTATGCAACGGTTTCGTTAGAACCGTTGCCTAAGTTATACCGTATGCAACGGTTGTTTATAGAACCGTTGCGTAAACAACAACCGTTGCGTAATCGAATATTTGAACCGTTGCCTAATCTCTCTTCTGTAGTAGTGATAGTTGATCATAGGGGTGGGCTCGGGTCGGTTCGGGCCGAAATTTTGCGAAAACCGAACCGAAACCCGAAAATTCGGTTCGGTTCGGGTTCGGGTTCGGGCTTTTTTAAGGCAAAAACTGACTAAAGCCCGAAAATTCGGTTCGGTTCGGGTTCGGTTCGGTTCGGGTTTTTTTCGGGCTTTTTTTTGCCGTTGTTTTTCGGTCTTTTTTGGGCTTTTTCGGTCTTTTTCGGGCTATTTCGGGTTTTTTTGGGTTTTCGGGCTTTCGGGCCAAGAAAAATTCAAAACCGAGACCGAACCGAATATCACCAATCGGTTCGGTCTTTTTTCGGGCTTTTTTCGGTCCCATCGGTTCGGGCTTTTTTCGGGCTTTTTCGGTTCGGTTCGGTTCGAGCTTCGGGTTTTCGGGTTTTTTCGCCCAGGCCTAGTTGATCATGTCCTTTATTAAACTACAATATTTATATATTTTATTTAATAATTGTGAATGAGTCATGGCTTATGGCAAGACGTAGTGGAAGGTGCAGTCTTTTTTTTTGATAAGCCAACAGGCAAGTCGATGATACAGACACAGAGACGAACATACGAAGAAATTACAACAACAATCAGATTACAACCATTAAACACAGAAAATCGGACAACGAAATCCGTGTTAGGCAACGCCATCTAACGGCTGTTGTGACCTCGATGCACAGGAGTCTCAATTCCATAATCCATACCACGCTTCGGGGCGAAACTCATAACTTCGCTCAAGCCCCAGCCCCATTTCTACAAACATTCCGACTTCAAACCAAGCCATCCAAGTCCAGCGACAGCCATCAACAGATAGCAATCTGGACTGCATCGAAACACCAAACTACTCGGACAAACCCCCGGCTCATCCGACGACACTAAAACCGGCTAAACAGCCCCAAACTAGCGTACTCTAGACACAAAAACCCGGCATAGCCGGCCCACCACCACCCGCCGGTAGAACAACCACCGGCCCTCATCAAAGTCGGCACGAGACAAAGCCGTCCCCAGTGAACCTCAGCCGTAGCCGACGCCCAACCTGAACGACCGCCGCCACATCCCAACAACCACATCGACCTCCACCGTATGAAGCCCCTCCTGCACCCCTCTCACCTCCAGATCCGTCCCTGAACGCAAAGAGTAACACCAGAGCAACCCCGCAGGCGGCGGTCTCCACGCCTCAATTAACACATCTCTAAACCCTACGGTACCAAAACCCAAAAAACGCCACCCCCCGCCTATCCCACCCACCTTGAAATCAAAATCCGCCCAAACCAGCCGAACGAAGTCGACTGACAGGAGGACAGCGGCCATCCCAGCCGAGGAGATGGGGGAAGAGGACGGAAGGAAGCCCACTTGTAAACGGAAAACCTTCAACCGCCGGGAAAAACCTTCAACCGCCTGGAAAGCCCTCAAAGGTTCTAGAGATAACCGAGAGAGCTTATCCGCTCAGGTGCAGTCTTGGAACATGTAACAAGTAGCAGATGAATTTGCAGGCATTAAGGTATAAATATTGCCTCTATCAAACAAGAAGAAAAAGGTATATTATATTGCCATATTATCATGGCAGACTTGTACTCTACTACGCATTACTCATTTCATTTTTTTAATAAGAAAAGATAACGGGCCTAACAAAACAATAGGGAGGACATATTCGTCAAAATAACAGATCAAACGATTCCAACACAACTCTTTGCTCTAACACAGTAAAACTACTAACGATAGAAACTAACACCAATAATCAAACCGACTAAGAAAAATTGGCAAAAATCTCCTCCTTCACTTGTTGTGGAAAGCCTTCATGCCAATTTGGCCCACCATAAAGCGGCTCTATTGCCAACTTCAAAGAAATATTCAAGCTCAGGCCAAACCTTTTTTGGAGATGCGTAGTTCCTAAATTAGAATTCATATTTTGTAATTGAGGGTGCTTTCCGACTAAAATGTGTAGCAATTGCAAAAAAAATTCATAATAGTCACTATGACTGCTACGAATTTTTAACAGAAAGCTACGCATTATAAATGTATGCCTATCAGAAATTGCATATCTACACATTTTAACTAAAATGCTACGCATTATAAAAAGGGTAATATTACTTTGTAGAGTGTATGATTCGTACGTTTAAATACATAATATTCGTAGTAACATAGTTAAAAATACGTAGCATAATATTTATAGTTTCGGAGATAAAATGTGTAGCATTATATTGCTGGTAGAAGAATCATAATGTGTAGCTTTTCTATGTTACTTTTTTTCCTGTACAATATTAGTGCTTTAACCTGATACAAATTTTATATTGACAACTACAAAATTCATAACTGTATATCTGTTGATGGTTCCTTGAACACCAACAAAAAGTTGCGGAGTATAAACATCTGCAAAACAGTTGATTACAACACCACAAAATCATGATAATGCTTACAAAAAACCTTCAGCACAACCAAATTTTAAAGATAGGGTCAACAAGACACACGAGGACATCAAGAGACATCATACAACATTATGTTTTGATTCAAAGTCCGTAATTCACATGATACAACATCGCATATAACTATTGTACTCATAAAATTAGTAGCTTTGTATATAACATTCTAGCCTTATAACATTCGTAACCTTTGATAACCTTGTATATAAAATTCATAGCAATGTATATGAAATTGGTAGACTTGTATATAACATTCGAATCCTTGTATATAACATTCGTAGCACTGTTAATTACCTCAGTAACTTCCTTAAACACGTCATCCTATGAACTCTCGAATCCACGTTTTTGAAACTCCAACGCATGTTATACGACAGTTTGGACAACTTTGGAGAAAATAGTTTAGGGTGCATATAATATATCATGTTGGAATTAAATCTAAAAAAATGATACCGATATACCCCTTGCCACGATCTAGTTGATCTTTACGCGCAGTATGTTTGTTCGGATGATGATTGAAGATGTTTTAACAGTCCACGGGAACAAAGGTTCCACAATTAATACACTTATTTTAGATATCCATATGAAGACTGTGGTATCATTTAAAAACATGAGGTTGTTTTAGTTGGGTAAAGAGTAGGAACTGGGACAAACGGTTGATCACTAAGGGTTCACCCGGAGTTTACCATTGATGCGATTGAGAAGAAGTACAAAAATAAGTATACGGTAGTTTGGAAAACTTTGGAGAAAATAGTTAGGGGCGCATATAATATATAGTGTTGGAATTAAATATAAAAAAACTGAAATCTAAAAAAATGATACCGATAGACCCCTGGCCACGATCCAGTTGATCTTCAATACGCACAGTATGTTTCTTCGGATGATGAACAAAGATGTTTTAACAGTTCACGGGAACAGAGGTTCCACAATTAATACACTTATTTTAGATATCCGTATGAGGAATGTGGTATCATTTGAAAACCTGAGGTTGTTTTACTTGGGTAAAGAGTTGGAACTGGGACAAACAGTTGAGCACTATAGGATTCAGCCGGAGTTTACAATTGATGCGATTGAGAAGAAGTACAAAGATAAGTATATGGCAGTTTGGACAACTTTGGAGAAAATAGTTAGGGGTGCATATAATATATTATGTTGGAATTAAATCTTAAAAAAAACTAAAATCTAAAAAAATGATGTCGATAGACCCCTTGCCGCGATCCACTTGATCTTTAATACGCGCGGTATGTTTGTTTGGATGATGAACGAAGATGTTTTAACAGTCCACGGGAACAGAGGTTCCACAATTAATACACTTATTCTAGATATGTGTATGAAGATTGTGGTATCATTTGAAAACCCGAGGTGTTTTACTTGGGTAAAGAGTTGGAACTGGGGCAAACAGTTGAGCACTATAAGATTCAGACGGAGTTTACCATTGATGCGATTGAGAAGAAGTACAAAGATAAGTATACAGCAGTTTGGACAACTTTGGAGAAAATAGTTAGGGGTGCTTATAATATATTGTGTTGGAATTAAAATCTAAAAAAACTAAAATCTAAAACAAAAACTAAAATCTCAAAAAAAAAAACTAAAATCTATATAAAAAACTAAAATCAAAAGAAAACTAAAATCTAAAAAAAAACTAAAATCTAAAAAATGATACCGATAAACATCTTGCGGCGATCCACTTGATCTTCAATACCCGCAGTATGTTTGTTTGGATGATGAACGAATATGTTTTAATAGTCCACGGGAACAGAGGTTCCACAATTTATATACTTATTTTAGATATCCGTATGAAGACTGTGGTATCATTTGAAAACCTGAGGTTGTTTTACTTGGGTAAAGAGTTGGAACTGGGACAAACAGTTGATAACTATGGGATTCAGCCGGAGTTTACTATTGATGCGATTGAGAAGAAGTACAAAGATAAGTATATGACAGTTTGGACAACTTTAGAGAAAATAGTTAGGGGTGCAAATACGATGTGCGCTGATAAACATGTTGGCTATAAGATACCGCATTTGTTGAAAAAGTTTCTACGGAGGTTTTAGGCGGATGGTGAGCCTTGTCTACAGTACCTCAGTACGATTAGGTCCCTCTTTGTCATGGAAGCTCTTTGCCATCTATACTATTCACCAAGTTCTAATGTTGGAATGTGCAGCAAAGTTTAATTACCAAGTTTATTGATGGTTAAACTTGTCTACAACGAGGCCAAACTTGTGTAGTAAAAGTTTGATTACCAGGTTTACTTTAAAGACTTTTCTAGAACGAGACTAAACTTGTCTGCTTATTTTGTGTCTCTAGTGCTCCAGTTTTGTCTATGCATGAAGGTTACGCGTGGCCATACAGATCCATTGTACAAGCTTTGTAGGGAACAATTGTGCTCACATGTCAATTCCATTTTTTCTCTGGATTCCGAGCATGAGGTGAGAAAAAGTTTGATTTCTTTGGTAGATATTTTCCTATTTGTTTAGTTGTGATTTTGAAGAATGATCATGTGAAGGATCTTAATCAATTGCAGCAACAAGATATTTTAAGTTTTTCTTCGATAATTACTGCAGCTATGAGTCTTACTGATGATAAAATGAAAGATGACAACACCACATCATCTGTTACATATAGGAGTCATCCCCTTTACATCCAACATCAGTCGTTGCGATGGTTATTCCATCACCTATATCACGGTGTGGACTTGGCCCTTGGTAAAGTAGAATTTTCGTGGATTGAACTTCGGGAGTCGGAGGTTATCTATCACTATTAAAGACATTAGATGTCATCTCCCGTTTGTTTGAAGATACTAAATAAAGAATGGCATAAATGTTAGAGAATAGAAAGAAGACCCTAGACATTCTCGGCTACGATGCTAGTAGAGAAAAGGAAGTGGCTTTTGAACTTATGATGTTAGCAAGTAATTGTTGGTGATGCAAATCCCGTAATGCCTTTTGTGCTTGTATTTTATGCCACTTTACAAGCTTTCCACATAACTCACAATGAGTGGCTTGTTTAGTTGTTTTCATGTCATGCAGATTATTTGTAAAATGTCACAGGAGCAGCGGAGAAAACTTTTGGACCGAAGTTGAGTTTGAAACCTGCCATTATGTAATCAAGTTTCTAGAGTACAGAACATAGGACTTTTAATGGACGCCTAAGGAAGCTTCTTGATGAGAGCTTAACTTCATTTTCCCCCGGCTCAGTCTAAGCTCTAATCCTTTTGACGTTGATTCTCTCCGCATCCACAAGGCGTTTCTTTTTTATTCTGTTATGCAAAAAAACATTTTGGTTGTTATGAACCCATTATTGCACATTTCTATGTGTAGCCATTTTGAACGCCTTGCGACTCACATATGTCGTCACTGCAATGAAAACAAGTAGTCAATATGCATCATGTCTCGACTTATAATTATAATTAGATTATAAACAGAATTGATGTTGTGAAGTTTAGCAAAATGCATAGTTCATGCGGTTTAGTATACATTGTTCACTAAATAGTATTTTTTAAGCATACACTCGCACTTCATTTATTTACATTGAGCTTCAGAAGGCACTTGTGATGATAGCAGCACATCTCAACACAAACATAAAAATCCAATTAGACATGCTATTGGATCAGGCGAGCTCTTTTGGAACACTTAGTGTGCCTGTTGTAGCTCGTCATCTTCGATTACCACTTGTTTCTTTTTCATGTATTTCCTTTTCACTACAACCAATTCCTTGTTATTTTCTCCTCGAGCTCTTTTGGTTGTTCGTATCGTTTATGTTCCACTTCTGAATGGCATTGCCTAATTTTCTCTTTCTTTCTTCTTTTCAGCCTCTTTCACCGCAACCTTAACTTTTTCATGTTTCATTCTGGATGGCAATGCCTATTGTATCACAGTATGACTAGAGGTATAATTATAAATGCTGCTACAATGCTGAGTTACATGAAAGGCTAAGGGATATTGTCATATGAATGGCTAAAAGTCATCCAACACAAGTGCAATATTCATAACACTTTCTTTTTTTATTATAGCTAGAGCTCATACTAATACAGGTGTTTGAACAATACTTGGAAAGAAACTTCATGAGTTTGGATTTGTTAATAGTTTCAATACATCTGCTTTGTTGACTTCTCAATGAAGTCCAACACGTGTTTTGTAAATTCATGTTCTGAAAAATAAACTGTCTTGTAGACTGTAGTGATGTTGGAGTTTTGGAAATTATGGTAGATAATGAAGGCGTCTGCCGAGTTTAGAGAATAATGTGTTGGGATCAATAGAAGAAAATAATCTAAAATTGCTACTTGTTTATTGAAAAAAAATTTGCTCTTATAAAGAGCATAAAAAGTAACCGACCTCCCATATTTTAGTAACAACTCACGCACTAAACCCATTCATAAATGACTCATTCAAACCCATTTAATCATATCTTTGACATAATGTAATAACCAAGATTTTTGAAAGAAACTAAAAAGAGAAAACAAAGAGTTAAAAGTATATATTTATGAAGGGATTTAATTCCATATCTTCATCTCTAATTTTTTAGTGGTGATGTATGTAAGTAAATCCATCTTTTTGTACTACACAAGTTCATTCTCTACATTTCTAAACAAAAGGATACGTACATGCTGTAAAACAAGAAAGATTTTGAATTCGGGAGTTTAAAGGTGAGATTTGGTCTTTCTTTTTACATGGATCATTGTTAAGGAGGATTAAGAATTTAAAAAGTGTAATTGTAAAAAGAATAGCCTTTGGCTCTTTGGAGAATTTCAGTCCATTTAGGTATGTATTCACTTCTATTCATGTGATGTCCATTGAAAAATCAGATTGGGTCAGCTGGTGTTGTTTCTCAAATTGGGTCATTCAAAGTTCTACTCGAATAGTTATTTGATTATTTCTATCAATGTAAAACACGTATATAGATTCTGTACGAACTAATCTGAAATTAATTTTGAAGTTGAGCATAAAAAACTAATTTATAGAAAGCTCTATCAGTTTATTTTAATTTAAGCATTGAAAACTGTTTTCTGAAACTCAAGTTGCAAATGTTGAGAGGATGTTCTTCAGAGTCAATTGATCTACCGTAGTCCATAGCTTTGCTGATCGAGGATCCTTTGCTGATTTCCTTAGTTGCATAATTAGAATCCTTTGTCAAATAGCTCTTAGCATAGTATAGGACGAAGAGATGGCGTACATTTCCTTTTTTTTTATTCTGACGTTTCGGTCGGGGATAGGATATAAAAAAATCCGGAGAATGTTACGTATAAATCCGGAAAAAAAAATATAAATCTTTTTCTTTAATGAAAAGAATGGATTTTGGCATTTTGCTAAGGGCCCTAATTTTATTATAACTAAATATATTATAAAAGGCTGTGTCCACGGCCACGCCAACCTCGAATCAAAAAGCCAGCTCTAGGGTTTTCTCGGTATGGTCTCTTCAATCTTATCATCTTCTTCTGAATCGTATGTCTCTATCTGGAATCCGTCATATATATCCGTATCGGCGTAGTCGTGGATGTGTCGTTGATTGTTTTCCTGCTATCTAATTCCAGCTCGTAAATTTCGTTGTCGATTGAATGATTGATTTATTAGCTGGTTGATTTTTTTTTTATTCCGAGTAGTTTCTTATATCTGCTGGATTGATTCCTGGAAATATATTTGTGTTGAATGCGGCTGAGCTGTAACTTGTAGATATCTTGAATGGAGGAGTACAGGGTTGCTGAACTAAAAGGTCACTTGTATGCTAGAGATGATGCTCAGATCAGTTCCTACATTATTTCACACCCTGATACTCCGCAAGAGAAAATGAATGCTCTCTTTGTTGCTCTCTTTAAAGGTTCTCGTAGAGGTTTTGCGGAAAAGGTGTTGGAGAAGGAAGCTTGCCTTTATCGTGCCACTGCTAATTTGTATGACTATGGTGGAAAAAAAATGCTTCTGCTCCGAGCACTTGAATTTTTCTGCAAGAAAGCAGACCCTGAAGCTCTAAAGGATGTTCCCGAGATTTTGAGGCAGTTTATTGATGGTCGAATCCTCTACTTGGAATATGTAAAGGATTGGTATCGGCTGGGGTCAACTGAGCCTGCCAGCAGTAGCAACCCAATCTGGAATGCATGCAAGTCTTTCATGAAGTTATATGAATATGAACCATTACCTGAAGAGTATGATTATGTTCCAGAGGCAAAGGCAGAGGAGGCAAAGGCAAGGGCAATGTGGGATGCAGAGTGGGACAAGTCAGAGAGTGAAGATGAATGATTTTCTTTGTGGTTGGTTACATGCAGTTGGAACCCCTTTCGTTTCTCTTCATGTCTCCTGTTTTATTTGTGCAGCATAAACCATCCTTTTAACTTTTTTTACTTTTCTGCTAATATATGTGAGAAATAACTTATCTTGCCCGATCCCATTATTCTTCTTAAGAATTTGTGTACATTTAAAATGGATTTGTCTTTGAATATCCAAGAAAATCTAGATTGTTTTTCCCATTATATCTAAGAATGGAATAAGAGAGGTTTTAAAATGTGAGACTGGAGTGATCAGAAGCATGAGGATATGTGGACTACCGATTTCGTTTATTGGTGATTGGCTTGTTCTACGCCCGTAACTTTGTAGTAGGCTGAAATCAGCAGCTTCACTCAGACTTAAATTCACAGCTGCAAAAGTCTTTGATGTATAAATTCTTCAATTAAGACCTTTGGATACCGATTGAAATCGGTATTTTGCCCCTTATCAGTAGCATAGGGTTACCTTGCAATCCGAAGTGGCTAAGATAATCGCACAACTCTAGTCCAGACTCACAATCTAGAAAACAAAGCGTTGTTTTCTTATTTTTCAACATCCTTGCATGAATTAGAATATATGCCGAGATATAATTAGGAGACGATCAAAAGATAGACTATGTGTCTGTACTGCATTGCGAGGAAGTCACTAATTCTGATGTGGAATTATCATTTAAAGTACAACCATGAAATGGGCTATACTTCTTATACGGAGATTCTGACAGGATGGACGGCAGGTGATGGCCCACGAGAGAGCATGGTCTTCTACTATTACATATAACATTTCCAGCATCCCATGGAACATTAATTGACAGTTTCATCCAATTACCATGAACTTGACAGTCTGCGCAACCTCCGGATAAGGCTTAACATCCTTTCCAAGTAGTCTCTTGATTGGGAGGAAAGCATCTATGGTGTCATCGCTCTCACAACTCAGAGGCGGGGCGACGTCTAACTTTTTAAACACCTCTTTAATTCGCCAATCTTTCTTTTTGGCTGTAGACGTGTTCAATGGCCTCGGCTTGACATTTCCCCTTGATACCAGCTATTTTCTCAACAGTGTTAAAATTTTCTCTGACTCTAGATTGTGCGTGGTTTTACACATCTTCATCAGCTAAACAGGGAGTGTTAAAACAAGTAATAGTAAGCTGGTATTGTGCGTGGTTTACACATCTTCATCCTAAATGGCATCAAATGGCATCAAATTTTCTCCGACTCTAGAATTTTATTTAACTTTACTGAACTTCAAAACATGATATTTAAGCTTTACAGAACATACCGTCAAAATACTACTTATATGAACTATTTTTTTAGTTTTTAGAAAATGAGATGTCATTTGTGAAAAATGAAATATTGGTTATATGAGTAAAGATCAAATGCAAACTATATTTTTGGTGCTCAAAGTGGGTTATAATTCGTTACTGAAAAATCAAAAGTACGACATAGTTCGTCAAAAGTGATTTATAATTCATCGTCGAAATATCATTAATACGACAAGATTTAATCTCATATGTTCAAATAACCAAATCAAGAGTGTCATTGGTTTGTATTTTTTAAAAAAACATGTAGTTTGTGCCAAATCAAGAGAAAAATAATACAATGTATATTTATGGTGGTATAAAAGGTTGTTGAAATATAATTGATAATCAATATGAATTGAAAACTTCAAGCACATAGATCACCATATTAAAGTAGATGGAGATGATTGAATATGATTATAATTGGTTGATATTAATTGTTAAGGTTATGTTTAAAAGGAAAATGGACAAACATTAGAGAACAATACAAAATAAAAATGAACGTGGAAAAGAAAAAGTACTTTTTATTAATTATATTTTTAAATTAGAAAAATAATTGTGACAAATTCCAATTATTTTAAATTGGATTTTAATAAACAATAAATGTGTGTAGCACAACAGCAGGTTGCACGAAAACCTGTGCCGCCACGAGCCATCCACATCTCCACACGCGCACTAACTTACAACTCTCGCCGCTTATAAAAACATTCCTTTCGTACCCTTCACTGACATTTTTTACTTATATCGTACGAGTTGACTGACATAACACACTACGGCATCGTTTCAAACGATTCGACCCTTCATCATCGCTCTATCGCATTTCTCGCCATTCTTTAATATCGAATCAAACGACACCTCGTAACGTAAAACGGCGTCGTTTCACATGTTTCGACTTTTCATCATCCCTCTATCGCATTTCTCGATAAAGCGGAAGAAGAAGAAGATGATCATCATCATCATCTTCGAGAGAGAGAGAAATCTGCACACGCAAAATTTGAGTGAAGCTATCAACTCGTAGACACACTCCACCACGTCGTGTAATTGACGCCGGTTTTTGAAATGAAAGGAGAAGCCTCCGACGCTTTACTCGGCTCATATCCGCGGGACGAGGTGGTGTTGGACGAGACGGCGTACGACTCTGACGAGAAAGTCCACATAGTCGGCGTCGGAGAGGACGGCGATGATGTAGTAGACGATGAATTAACGTCGTTGCCTTTTTCGTGGAAGAAGCTATGGTTGTTCACTGGTCCAGGGTTTTTGATGAGCATCGCGTTTTTGGACCCTGGGAATTTGGAAGGGGATTTGCAATCGGGAGCGATTGCTGGATACTCGTTGCTGTGGCTGCTCATGTGGGCGACGGGGATGGGGCTTTTGGTCCAGTTGTTGTCTGCGAGGCTTGGTGTGGTGACTGGAAGGCATTTGGCGGAGCTTTGTAGGGAAGAGTATCCGTCTTGGGCGAGGTATGTGTTGTGGGTGATGGCTGAGCTGGCGCTGATTGGGGCTGATATACAGGAAGTTATTGGGAGTGCTATTGCGATTAAGATTTTGAGTAATGGATATTTGCCGCTTTGGGCTGGTGTTGTGATTACTGCTTGTGATTGGTGAGTTTATTTGGTGTTCATCATCTTCAGGTTTTTTTTCGTAGTGCATAACACTTGAATTGGTTTCTGAGATTATTTTATGAAGAGTTTCAGTGCACTGATAGAATTGTCTTCTGAAATCTGAATGAATTTTTACATTTTCTTGCATTAATTGCACAAGAAAATAAGATCCAGGGCTCCAGGATGTATTTATTCGGCTTTTATGTCATGGATTAACATTAGATTCTTATATTCTGTAACATTTTACATCCTCTGAAAATCATCTTCTTTTGTTGAATACAGCTTTATTTTCCTATTTCTCGAGAACTATGGTGTACGGAAACTGGAAGCTGTGTTTGCTGTTTTAATTGCAACCATGGCGTTGTCATTTGCTTGGATGTTTGGAGAGACGAAACCAAATGGAGTAGAACTCCTCCTTGGTGAGTCTTTTTTTAGTCACAAAAAACACTTGTGATGCTTTTTTTCCTTTTTATGTAATTATATTTAATTAATGTAGGAGCAGATTATAATTTGAGTCATATTTTCGATGCATAGGTCTCTTAGTCCCTAGACTTAGTTCCAAAACAATAAAGCAGGCTGTCGGGGTGGTTGGCTGCATTATTATGCCTCATAATGTATTCTTGCACTCTGCCCTGGTACAGTCGAGAGAAATTGACCACACCAAGAAAAACCGTGTACAAGAAGCGCTCAAGTACTACTCCATAGAGTCCACTATCGCACTGGCAGTATCCTTCATGATCAACTTGTTTGTCACAACTGTGTTTGCGAAGGCTTTTTATGGTACAAAACAAGCCGATAGTATTGGTTTGGTTAATGCTGGACAGTATCTTCAAGAAAAATATGGGGGAGGACTTCTTCCAATTTTATATATTTGGGCAATCGGATTACTAGCAGCTGGTCAGAGTAGCACCATCACCGGTACATACGCTGGGCAATTTATGATGGGAGGATTTCTCAATTTGAGGTTAAAGAAATGGCTAAGGGCACTGATCACACGAAGCTGTGCAATTATTCCAACAATTATTGTTGCCCTTTGGTTTGACACTAACGAGGACTCGTTAGATGTTTTAAACGAGTGGCTGAACGTGCTGCAGTCTATTCAAATCCCCTTTGCTCTTATTCCTTTACTGTTTTTGGTCTCCAAGAAGCAGCTCATGGGTATTTTTGTCATCGGCCCTGTTCTCAAGGTTTGTTCTATATATCTTCTTAGTCCATTTCAGTGGAAATATTTGCGTAGTCAGCATCACCATCAATTTCTTGAAGTTTCATCATATCGTGCTATGATTCTTAGCATTTATGCTTTTACAGTTTTCACTTTTCACCCGCAGACTTCACATTATATTAACTATTTTCATAATACACCGCATAGTTATTTTAAGGAGCGACTATAGGCATTTTTCCTTCCAGTGTCTGCAACACATCGTAGACTTCTATACGTTTTATAAGCATCTCTAGAGATCTCGTAAATGATTGCTTGTCCTTTTATTGAGCTAGAAACATCGATTTTTTGTTATCCCCTAAAGACTCGTAAGTCATATGATTGTAAAGTATCCAACAAACTCCTATAAAAAAAACTATCCAACAAACTGAGCCATCTGTGAAATTGATGCTCAACATTTGTTTGTTTTTGTCCTTGTGGGGCGTCCCAACTTATTTTATGTCTCAAGGACGCTCTCCAACCATTGCCAGGTAGTTTGCTTTCCTAAATATTCTTCATGCTGCACACATCAACTGCGGTTATCATTAGTATCCATCAGGTCATTCTTGTACTTCCAAGACATGTTGTATTATATTATTTGCTACACTTAGCAATTTGCATCTGTGTCATTTTATCAACTTTTGTTAAGTATATCACTGAGTTATATTTTTGCACGCAGACAGTCGCTTCACTTGTTGTTGCTCTAGTGATGGTGATCAACGGCTACCTCCTGGTTGATTTCTTTTCAGCTGAAGCTACCGGCACATTATTTATCTCTGTCATGTCAATCTTTACCGCAGCCTATGTGGGCTTCATAATATACCTTGTTGGTAGAGGACTCAATGCCTCTAATTGGAAGAGAATCACTGACAAATAAGGTTAGGAGTTTGAACCCAACATCATAGTCACAGCTAAATTTGTCTGGACGAAAGAATCTGGCGACACTATCTACAAAAAAAAAATCATTGGTAGTCATTGATTTACAATAAGCACGGACAATGTTTCCATCTTATGGGATGGCCGGTGGAAAATAAGAGGTGTTGTATGTACCTACAACTACAACGACTGAAATCTTGTCCTGTAATATAGATGTAATATAATCTTATTGATTCCCTCACAGATGTTTAAGCATGGCTCCTTGCAAAACATTGCGTTGCTTTGTCTTTGGTAAAATTTCCGGTGACCTTTTTCTTTTCCCATTTACTTTATTTTCCACCATATTTTTTCAAGATGCAAGAGTTAGCGAAAACAACTTGAGATTTGGTCGGTCTGAGAAGCTCCATCGGTTCAATTGGTTCCATTAAATTAATTAAAATAAGAAAAATCCACAAAAATAATTTCCGTGTTGTCCTGATCTTCTTCTCGGTAGTTCGTGAACATTTCTGCGAGCAAGAAAAAAAATGGATTCAACGACCGTCAACTGGGAAGCTCTAGACGCACTCGTGATCGACTTCGCCAAATCAGAGAATCTTATCCACGATTTCGATTCCGATGACGGCGCCTCTTCGCCTTCCTCCTCGTACCAATCGCGTCTCGTCATATCTCAAATTAGGCGGTTTATTGAAATCGGAGACATTGATGCCGCCATGAATTTGATTCGACTTCATACTCCTTTCATCCTTAACGACCATCGCATTCTCTTCCGCTTGCACAAGCAGGTTTGTTTTTAATTTTAATTTAATAATTTCCCTTCTTTATCATTTTGTTTTACTGTGCTATTTTCTGGCTGAGTTATAAAATGGCATTTTGGAGATCAAATTCATGCCATTAGCTTCCTGGAACACTCATTTTGGTATTGCATTTTTTTTTCTAGAAATTCATTGAGCTGTTGAGGAGAGGAACTGAGGAGGATCGAGAATCTGCCATTGATTGTTTGCGCACCTCTCTAGCTCCTTGTGCTCTGGATGCCTATCCGGTAAATACACATTTATTTATTTACTCATGTTTTCTTCACATGGTACTGTATATTTAACTTATTAGATTAATATTTTATTGGCAATCATTTTATTAGTTACTAGTGCTAGATAACCCTCTAAGAGGCAAGATTTCTTGCTTTAAATGATTTTTTTTATTCTATCATTGTTTTGAAAAAATTTCCGATTTGTCTCCCATTGGGCTCCAAACTTCACCAAAATAGTCATATTTTGGTTCTCTAATTCCGTTCAGGGTATTTTTGAAATCCTGACTCGGTCCCGGGCAGTGATTACATAACGTGGATTTGAAGTTTTGGATGGTGGCTTCAATATGTCATTAGGATATGCATGCTGGTATACTGTGTTTTAATTGTTGATGCTAATTTTCTTATCCTTTTGTGTTCAAGGAAGCATATGAGGAATTCAAGCACATTCTTCTGGCCTTGATATATGACAAAGATGATCATTCCTCTCCAGTGGCAAGCGAGGTAGTCAATCTTCTCAACCAAATAACTGCATACCATTCTTTAGTTTTTTTTTAATTAAAAAAACTCTTATTATTTCCAGACTGTAAGGTTACATTACAAAACAAAGTATTTCACGGCGTTACATCATTTCTTTTGAATTTTTCTGAAATTTTTCTCAGTGGTCTGAAAGGATGAGGCTTGACATTGCTGGATTGTTGTCTTCTATTTTGAGGGCTAATTTGCATGCTTATGATCCGGTCTTTTCGTTGACTTTGAGATATTTGATAAGGTTTGTTCATTACTTCTTGCTCTCTTTCTCACACACTGATACATTTCTGACATTCTTTAAATATTTTGGAACCAACCCACATAGAGTCATCTTTCTCTATTAGTTCTGAATTTTTTTTCTCTATTTGTCTTTTGCATTTTTATTAGTTTTTGTACAAGAATCATGTTTACTAGGCTAGTCTTCAGCGACCACATGACTAATAAATGTACATTATGAATTATTATTTTTCAATTATAATGACAGAGCTTATGTTTTTAGACTGAGACGAAAAAATTGGACCTGATCAGTTTGGACAGAAATGGAATGTATATCAAAGTTGAAAGTTTCTAAGTTGAGGAGACATTCAAATACTACAATGTTGGGGTTTCTGACACCTATATAGTATTTGTTGCATATTAATACTTTTTGATTGAGGGTGCTTCGTTAACTGGTCATGGATGAACCTTGTGAGCTATCTCAATGTGGATGAGTAGACCTTTATTAAATTTGAAATATTAAATATCATTCCCCTTACTTTATTTCAGTATACACAAAGGGTTTTGCTTACGTCAAGGGAATATGTCACCAATATCCGACTTGAGTGATAGGTTGCTACTTGAGCAACGGGACCCTCCTGCTATTCCTTCAGAGAGCTTTCTCGAAGCACCTCCATTTGACGAGGTAAAAGAAACTAAATACTCAATGGTCTACGTCTATACTTTTTCGGAAATATTATCCAAAATCTACTAAAAAACGACATATGTAATTGTGATCTATCTTAGTCTTTTACTAATTTTTCTCTGAACTTAAAGGTTGACATCCAAGCACTCGCACACGCTGTGGAGCTGACAAGACAAGGAGCAGTTGACAGCTTGAAATTTGCAAAGGGTGATTTGTTGCAAGCATTTCAGGTTCGAATGCTGATGCAAACCATTAGGCTTGCAAAACTTACTGATTTTCTGTGGTTTTATTTATTTTTGTATTTGTAATAATATTTATTTGTTTGACTCGATGTAGAATGAATTATGCCGCATGAGATTGGACATATCAATGTTAGACGAGCTGGTACTCGAGTATTGTGTTTACAGAGGCATAGTGGACCGCAGTTTTGCAAGTCGGCTTGGTAAACTTGACACTGGTTATTCCCCAATATCTTTGTATCCACCAGTGAGAAGATCTTTATGTCTAACAATCAAAAATTGTAATGTAGGGCTGGAGTCGATTTCCAAAACTGTGGTAGCTAAGCAGCCAGAAGTTACCCCTTGTTCAGCTGAGAACCACCCTGAAGTTAGTAATATATCAGATGATAGTACATTTGTCAATAATGATTCCATGGATGCGAAACAAAATGCCATTGGAGGAAGCACCCTGACGACCGACATTGAGTTGCGCTGTTCATCCGTATCTACAGAATTTCAGGAAGACTGCAGCATCAGTGGAACAAATGCTTGTGCAAACTTGAAAATTGGGTATAAAAATAAAATCCACAGAGCTGATGATAGAAGCAGGCGCAAGCGGTGGAGGGAAAGGCGGGATTTTGAAGATCTCATCTCGGATCCACTATTCAATGGAAACAGAAAGCCTTGCCGTGCCACCAGCATCAATTCAGAAGAGCCAAAGGTGATTTAGTAATGCCTATAACTTCTCTTAAATGAATTTGTAATCTCTTAATAGACTGACTAGATCTCGCGCAGCGAAGCCGTTTACATCTACAATAAAACGATGCCATGTTGTGAATGTTGAACATGCATAAGTTTGAAAGGAATCTAACCCGATAAGTTGTGAATCCTGTTACCTGGCATAGGGGTGGCAAAACGGGCGGGCGGGCGGGTATCGGGCGGGTTGTAAACGGGTAGCGGGTTAAGCGGGTCAAACCCGTTAAACCCGTTTAACGTTAGCGGGTTTAACGGGCGGGTTCTTAACGGGTAGCGGGTTAAGCGGGTTTACCCGGTTAACCCGGTTAACCCGTTTAGCCCGTTTAACCCGTTTAGCCCGTTTAACATTTTTAGTCTAAAAAAGATTATACTTGTTTCATTGTCAAATAATAAAATTATAATTTGACAGAATATAACTCTCGTTTGGACTTGAGGTTATTTGAAACATATTTAGACCTTTTTATTTTCAAGAGCTCTTCCATTCTTGTAGTTTTCTGGTAATTAAATCCAATTTGATATTCTCTTTAATAATTAAATCCAAACATGACATACTTTTGTTCTTTGTATTCCTAATTTATTGTCTATCTAACTTATTAGTAAATATTTGTATATGCAAGCGAGCAAAGATAAGTACAAGGTATATTTTTGGTGTAAAATGCAAAGTTTGTCAAAACTGGATTACAATTCGTTGCCGAGAAACAAAAAGTACAACATAGTTCGTCAAGAATAATTTATAATTCGTCACCAAAAAATTAATCATAAATGATATTTAATACGATATTTAATCTCATCCGTCCAAATGATCAAATCAACATTATCTAAATATTTATTTAAAATATATTACTAACTTAAAATAATATAATATATTTGGTAATTTATATTTATATTATATAATTTTTTTAATTATTTAAATAAAATTACATAATAAGATAAACGGGTTTAGCGGAACCCGGATAACCTGTTTAGTAAACGGGTTAAACGGGTTTCGGGTTTACTAAACCCGTTTACTAATAGAGCGGTTAACGGGCTCGTGTTAGCGGGCAGTTAACGGGCGGGTTGACGGGTTTAGGGTAAAATTGCCACCTCTAACCTGGCACACTGCTCTGCTCTCCAGGAATCCTTAACCTTCCACTGAGTGAGAATTTATATCAGTAAATTGATTAAATATATGTGACATGCATATATGAGGCATAAATATTTATTGTAACAAGTTATCATACAAATTCTAGATGCGTTTTGTTTAGAATATAAACAAGCTTCGGATGTATGTGTGTCTTGTTTGATAGCTGGGTCGTGAAGCCTTTTCTTTTATCATTGGATGTAGATTATGGATTCTCTTTATTACCTTTCAGCAGGGGTCTGAAAAATATGAGATTGTGCTAGGGATGAAGGAGCTAGCTAGCAAAGGGATGGCTTCTGAAGTCGTGGAAGAAATTAACTCCATAGATCCAGAATTTTTTGTGCAAAATTCGAGTTTATTATTTCAACTAAAACAGGTAGATTCAATACTGGTTCATCGGAGTAAGATATTTCACTTTTCATGTTGAAAATGCTGAATTTGACTGTGCTTCAGGTTGAGTTTCTTAAGCTCGTCAGTTCTGGAGACCATTCCGGTGCTTTGAAGGTTGCCTGTTCTCATTTAGGGCCTTTGGCAGCCAATAATCAAGCTTTGCTAAAGCCTTTGAAGGAGACTTTACTAGCATTGCTTAGGCCCAATGGAGATGCACTGCAGGAAGGGTTACCTTTACATGCTATTGCAACTTCACTTCAGGTACAATCCAGATACCATTTTTTATCTGATCATTGTAATATGCTGGCTCAGGATGGTTAATTCAGGTTGGCTCAGGATAGAGGATTATAGACTATATGCACCGATCATCAGTGTTTACTAAATAGTCAAAAAGACCAGAATACCCTTAAAATATTGTTGAATGAATTGAACCCCAAGGGAAAATTGGTAACTAAATAGAATTAAATATTTGCTCATTTGGCCATCAAGTGTAGTTCGCTCTAAAGTTTCGGCTGTATTTTATTATTTTCACTAGTAAGAACCAATAGTCGGTGCATTAAGCGTTACTCGTCGGATTAGTTGAAAGCTAATGACTTCACTAATGTGGCACTCGTTACTGACATGTTTCGTTAAAGGGATTCAGTTGTGCTAAGGTACAAGATGAGAAGTGCAAGAAAGTGTGTTTGAGGAGGGGTTCGCTGCTGTTAAACGTGGGATTAGTTGTGCTCTATTTTGAGAATAAACTTTCTGTTGTCTTACTTTACCTTGTTCCCTGCACAGGTCGCTCTTGGTAGGAGGTTTGGCATTGAAGAGCCTACGCTGATGAGAATCATGAAAGCTACATTGCACACGCACACTGAATGGTTCAAAGTTCAAATGTGTAAAGATCGCTTCGAGGGTTTTCTCAAGATCGACTGTCTGAAAGATGTTAATACACCATTACTTACGAGTACAGCCAAGTCGAATGTGGATTCTGGTACTCATGATTCTTCACAGGCTACAGTTTCTTCGGGCATCAAAATGGTAGAAGAAGGCAACAGTCCTCAAATACCATCAAGAGACTTTGTCTATGATGAGAATGCGATACTCAAAGTAATGGTAAGGCTTTGTGCTCTTCCTGATTCTTTTTTCTTAGAACAACCGTTAATTTGGCAGAGGATCAATTACTGTTAAATACGAACTATAATAACATGGCTTCCCACTAAAATAACCTTAGTTCCCTCTTTGTTAAGAGTTTAGCCAAGGGTCCTTTCGGATGCTAATTTCCGTTCCCATTCTTATTGTGTTTGGGAATTTTTGCTGAATTGTTGATATTTATTTCTTAAAATATTCTTACATTTAAGTATATATATGCTTTGAACAAAAACTAACTGAACTTTCCTCTGCAAGTGCCCAAGTGTACAAATTAAGTTCTGGGTAGCACATGGTTGTCATTTTGATGCGTAGCATTTTGATTTTGTCTGTTGGAATAGACAACGCATAATATGTTAACCTGATCCCATGATATTAATTATCCTCGGCTGTTTGCAGGAGTTTCTGGCTTTGCCAAGAGCGGAAGCCATACATCTTTTAGCAGAGTATAATGGAAATGCTGAAGCTGTCATCCAGCAAATATTTATGTAAGCTGAATGTAAATAGACGTGACTCACTGTACAACACAGGTGATGTTTCCTTAATTTTTTTCAAATCCGTGTTACTTGTATTCCTTCATTCTGTTTACATAAGTTCAGCAGCAGTTCTTGCAAGTATGAAACTTTGTATGTTCAAGTAGTATCAATGTGAGCCATTTCAGCTCAAAGTATCTCCGTTACATACACATTTTCGAGCAATGCAAATGAGTAATATAACTGCGCTAGTGACGTCCACTCTTGAGTCAGCCAAAGAAGCACTCACTCTGTGATACCAACTAAATCCTCATTTGATCAACACCTAATTAGCTGTGGACACATCAATAACAAGTGTGAATTCCAGGAACGCTTTGTTCATCATATCATTATGACTTGTATTTATTGGATTTGAATTCATTCATTGTGGTAAATGTTCTACAAGACGTGGAGGCAAATGGTGTTATGCTGCCAGCCTGTTTGGACCCAACAGCGCATATCATATATTTTAATCATTAATGTGTTTGGCTTATAAGGAAGATTTGCATTTGTAAATTAACAAATAATTTATATCAATTAATTTTCGTTGGAACGTAGCTTAGCTAAGGGCCTGTCCACTTTGACTGAAATTTAACTGATCTTAAATGATCTTAACTTATCTTAACTGATATTAACTTATCTTAACTGATATTAACTTATCTTAACTGATATTAACTTATCTTAACTTAACTGAAACTTATATTGACTAATGAATAGTAATATTATGATGATGGTGAATAGTAATATTATGATGATGGTGAAAAGTATGATGACGATGGTATGATGAATAGTAATATTATGATGATGATGAATAGTAATTTTATGATGATGGTGAATAGTAATATTATGATGATATGATGATGAATAGTATGATGATGATGGTATGATGAATAGTAATATTATGATGAATAGTAATTTTATGATGATGAATAGTAATATTATTATGATGATGAATAGTAATATTATGATGATGGTGATGATGATGATGAATAGTAATTTTATGATGGTGAATAGTAATTTTATGATGATGAATAGTAATATACTGATGATGATGATGGGGGTGATGATGGTGATGAATAGTAATTTTATGATGATGATGAATAATATGATGATGATGGTATGATGAATAGTATGATGGTATGATGAATAGTGATGATGATGGTATGATGATGAATAGTATGAGGATGGTATGATGATGATAGTATGATGATGATGATGGTATGATGAGGTGAATAGTATGATGATGATGATGATGGTATGATGATGAATAGTGTGATGGTATGATGATGATGATGATGGTATGATGAATAGTATGATGGTATGATGATTGTGAATAGTATGATGATGATGATGGTATGATGATGATGATGAATAGTATGATGATGATGGTATGATGATGGTGAATAGTACGATGGTATGATAAATAGTATGGTGGTATGTTAAAAGTAACTTAACTTATCTTAACTGATCTTAACTTATTTTAACTGATATTAACTGATCTTAACTGATCTTAACTTATCTTAACTGATATTAACTTATCTTAACTTACAAGTCGAAAAAACAAGTCAAAGTGGACAGGGCCTAAGAAGGAGCCTTTGAAGTCACACTCACACATCAAACCACTACGTTGACGGATAACGACATCAAGATCAAACCACTACGTTGCCTCAGACTGAGATGTGAAATATACTTTTTCATCAAGTGTAGTATGTTGGGGTCGGTAATGGGCAGGGTAAGAATAATACTTACCTTAACGGGAAGGTTAAGACTATTTTTCATTGATCCTATAAACAGTACAGGTAGGAGTCGACATTTGACCTTAGGGTCCAAATGTTCATAGGGTGACCCTAATTTACTCGACCTGAATTCTACCCGACCCTAAGACTTACCCGGTGTCTACCCTGCCCACTAAGCCTAAGGCAAGGTATGGGTCAAAGAAAATTCTACCCTACCCTCCTGCCCTACACTCTTATCCTAAATTTGGCCCAATTTAAATAAGTCACTATGAAAATTTTTACCCTCTTACCCTAAATTCTACCCTTCTACCCAGCCCTATTTTACCTAGGGAAAGGGTCATTGGCCATTAAAATTAAATGAGTGAAATATAAAAATTTCAAGGGTAACCCTTACCCTGTCCGTAGGGTAGATCCTGCCCGACCCTATCTACCCGGTGGTTACCCTGCCCACGGGTCGCCCATAGGGTACTTATAAATTTTCAGACCCGACCCTTACCCTACCCGTACTATTCATAGGGTATCGAAAATTGGACTAAAGCTCACCCTTACCCTGCCCATTGCCGACCCCTAAATACAGGGCATGGTAGATCAATTTTTCTAAGCCCGTAGGGTACCCCATGGGCAGGGTAATATTAGGATAGAGTCGGGTAGGATAGGGTCGGGTCGGCTAGGGTAGGGTAGGGTCAAGTAAGGCAAATTTAAGCATATATTGAATAAAAATAATCATAATATAAATAAAAATAGTAGGGTAAGACAGTGTATGATATGGTAGGACGGCATGATAGAGTCTATTTTTTCATGACCTTTACCCTACCTTAGGATTGAATGACAGAGTACATTAGAGTACGAGGATAGGGTCGGATAGAGTACGAGTCGGGCAGGATAAGAGTGGCCCTAAAGGCATTTGACCCTAGGGTCAAATGCCTACCCCTAGTAGTATGTGATGATGATCTTTTTTTTTCTTTTTTTTGATGGAATGGGCTTAATTAAGTTAGTTAGTAACTTTTCGAACCCAAGCATCTGAGATGCCAGGTGGGTGCGCCACCAGACGGACTACACCACTTCGCCCTGTATGTGATGATGATCTAGCACATTTATTAGTATATTTACGGAGATCTGTGAACTAAATGGTGACTTAAGGATGGTGAAACGAGAGATATTTTAACACGTGTGGCTTTATTATGCAACATTTTGGTGGTTCACATTAATTAGTTGTACGGAGATCTGTGAACGGTGACTTATTCTTATAAAAAAAATGGTGACTTATGGATGGTGAAACGAGAGATATTTTAATTTTTAACACGTGAGGCTTTATTATGCAACATTTTGGTGGTTCACATTCATTAGTTGGTATTTAACACTCCGCTTATATCGGCTACAAGTTCTCTGCATATTACTTTTTTTATTTGAAAATTTCAGCTCGCATCTTGATAAGTAAGCTAGAAGTTAGTTTATTATCCACATCCTTTGTTTCGAAGATGCATATTCATTTTGAATAAGTTGTCAAAATTAATTCATGTGCGAGCGATGCATCTAAATAAAAATATATTATATTCTAGTATGTTTAGGTGCATCACACATGACTTAATTTCATTCACTCTTTCGAAGTGAATATGTGACTAGAAATGAATCTTAGGGTCTTACCGCAAATATGTGACTTCTTATCAACTGATGAGCGTTCAATAATGTCCTTCTTTTTCGTGAGGCCCTAAGACTCATGTTTGTTCACACGTTAACTTGCAATGTACAATTCACCTTAACGGAGGTGCACACTAATCAATAAATATATTATTAATGCACCTTCATTTGACTTAATTTCGATCACACCTTCAAAACGACTACGCGACAAGAAATGAGCCTCAGAACTCATTCAAAATGGAGAACGACTCACAATTCTCACCTTCTACATAGGGGTGATCGTGGGACGGGTTAGGTTCGTCCTTAACCCGACCCGAAACGACGACCGGGTTATTTAGGTCAACCCGAACCCGTCACTAAATATTGACCGTGTCGCATTTGATAACCCGAACCATCGTAACGATAGACTTTTAACATATCAAGTAGTTAAAAGCCTAAAACAAAATAATAGAAAGTGAGCTTAAACATGTTAACCGTCCAACATTGTTGTAACAAATTGATGTGAAGCTCATATTGAAACAAAATTCAAGACAAAACGATAGACTTTTGTATTGAAGTTAAATTATTTTATTCTATATTAATATAGTTATAGGACCGGGTCACCCGAGGAGCAACCCGAACCCGACTTATTTAGTACCGGGTCGGGTTCAAGTTCGTCCAAAATGTCTACCGGGTCGGGACGGGTCACCGGATCGGGACGGATCATGCTCACCCCTACTTCTACATAACAATGTTCAGTCACATTTTGCATACAAGGTCTCCTGAAAACCAGTTTTGTACAACTAAAAATATGTTGGATTAGTATAGTATAGTAATCATATCCATTGGCAAGAAGAAGAGGAGTTTGGATCATATGAGCACTTATAAATATGATGAGAAATTAGAATTATTCCTCACCGTTAGATCTTTGATCTAATGATTCTTATTTTTCGTACTTTTTTAACTCTGAAAATCTATTTATCAGTTGCTTAAGGGCAAATTCGTCTTTATATTTTAAAGACCTAACAATACACCGTCCAGCTCTACTCGCATTGGCATGGCCGTTCTCCCAACGATAATTGAGATTTGATCACCGTGCATATAGGAGCACGATTTGAGAGCAGCGGCCGTTGTTTGAGCCGCATACGACCAAGTTGAGTGAAAAGGAGTTTGGGCTCTTGAAGCTAAATCTTCTCGTTCACGTCTGTCAAGCCATTTTCACCATTATTCAGTCTCGCACCAACCCCTCCACTATCGATCTTAATAGATCCTTTTTTAAAAAATTAAGTAATTTTATTTAATGATAAGGAAAAACAAAACAAAATACAAGAAATCAAGATCAAACGAAGTTGGTGTCTGTCTTTTTAGGACATGCTCGACCTGAAGAGCAACACCCCTTTTTTTTCGATGACGGATTTTTTTTGTAGAATAAGTATGGTTGACATCAGGGAAGGATCGACAGAACTAAATAGATCTGCCAAGGAAATTATACTGGTAAAGCAACAATTTTGGTGATAGAATTTTTGGAGATTGCCAGGTGTTTTGAGACTAAATTTTTGTAATAGTTAGGAAAATTCGTAACAATCGCTATTTTTAAACATAAATTTGACTGAAGCAGTTTACATTAAATCAATCGATATCAAAACCCTAATTCCATGAAAGTGTGAAGCACATTGCATAATTGTGAACGACACACTGTCCCCAACTCAATGCCATTTGACTAACAAGTGTCCCATGACTTAACAACATTCAGAAGAAGCGAGAAGCCAAGCAAAGGAGCGCCGCCTGGTGACTAACAAGTGACTTAACAAGTGTCCCATGACTTAACAAGTGTCCCCAACTCAATCGCTCTTTAACTTCTTCAACTTAAAACTGTCTGTGGATATTATTCTTATCATCATCAACTCAAAACTGCCCTCTGATCGGTTGTAATTTAGCGTAAAAATTCGAATAGAATTCAAATACTATTGCTAGTCACGATTAATCAAAACAATTTATAATGATTCGGGGAATCCGAGGTCGTACCCAAAAGATAGGTGATTAAACTAAATGTGCTAAGGATTAAATCTAGAATGTTTATGGTTTGGGGGGGGGGGGGGGGTTTGATCCTCGTAAGAGGGGATAGCAATGATTTTACTATCTTAAAAAGGGATTTGATCAACAAAAATGGGTAAACAATCAATTCAAGGATGACTAGGGATCTAATTCCCCTCCTAGGCAATTATTGCGACGGTAAATTGGGACACCATTGATGAATTCACGTACACACATTTAGAATTTAGCTATGTAACATTAATACCAAATTCAACTCGCGCTACAACCTAGTATCAAGAGGTTACACCTCGCATAGCACCTCACACTCGCGCTTTATTGGTACTATAGTACATGATTTATCTAGCCTCACACTCGCGCTTTATTGGCTAAGTAAATCATGCACTTATTAAATTCATGCCATTCTCATTAGGATTAAAGCATCGCCATGTAACACTAAAACCCTAATGCTTCTTCATTTAGTTCATTTGAAATCACACTTTTCAGGGGTTAGCTACGTCAAGCATGAAATCAACTAGAATTCCTATTTCGGACTTGTTAAAAACATGTCATAGGTAATTCAAATAGCATTAAGCTCAAATGAAGAAGAATCATGTGTAAAATCATTCATCAATAGCATTCATAATATTCACAATGTCACAAACATGTCTAGGGGGTTCATAGACCCCCAACCAATATCACTACTCACTCATGGTGAGATTACAACTCATAATATCAATAGATGAGCTGAAAAACATGTAGAAGATGGAGTTTAGAGATATAAAACCAATATGGAGCAACAATGATGGAAGATGATCGCGATTTGAGTAGTTGATGATGATCAAATAGGATGTATTCTTCTCCCAGCAACTTTTCATCCAAAAACCAGCTGAAAATCGCCCAGAAAAATCGCCCCCCTTTGCTCAAAAACCCTAACTTTCTATTTATAGTTCAGCAGAAAAATGCAGCCTTTACGCTGTTGTGCGGTCGCACAACTGGTTTGTGCGGTCGCACAGATGCCTAAATCCTGCTTCGTGCTTTCTTGTCTTGAGTTGTGCGAGCGCACATCATTGTTGTTGTTCTGGTTTGGGTCGTGCGACCGCACGAATGAAGTTGTGCGAGGGCACAGGTGGGTTGTGCGACCGCACACAATTGTTGTGCTTCTGCTCTTGAGTTGTGCGACCGCACAGAGAGGTTGTGTGAACGCACAAGGCTTTGTTGGCAACTGTAACCTCCGAATTTGGTCTCGGCGTTAACTAGAGAGTTGTAGCGCTTTGAGTTAGCTTTTCAACAAGCTTTGAATCGACCAAATCGGACACCAAATGAGATCTGTAGGTCCAAAATACTCCGGAGAGGTCGGTTTGTCCCGATTGCCCAAAAGTCCATGTTTTTGCTCCGAACTGCTCGGTTTTGCTCCAAAATCAATGTCCACTTGTGCTCTCAGCTTAAACTCTGTAATTCGCCTGAAATGAACCACAAGGTATCAAATAGCAAGTGAAATCGTGATAAAACAAACGAAACAATAAGCATAGAGGTCGCCTAAAATGCATATATTTTAGCGCTATCACCCTCCTTGGGCTGTCGATGTCGGTGGGTGGCGCTTCGAATAGGTGACGGTGGTTGTGGCTTCCGGCGGCTTGTACATGCTTTTTGGAGTTTCTTTTGGTGGTTGTTCGTGCTTGCTGGAGGATGGAGGCGGCTGGTGGCAGTTCGGTGTACATAAGGTTTGCTCCGGCGGGTTCTCATCCGTTCAGCGGGTTTTGTACAAATTTGTATGTTTTTTAGTTGTAGTTTAGTTTAGTCCCTCTAGGTGTTGTTTACACTAACCTCAGCCGTTTTGGTCTGAGCTGTAGCTTTTTTTAGGTTCCAGGAGTTAGACTCATGCTCTCGTTGAAGGGCACGGTGATACTTCATTTGTTAGTGTCGGCCACTGCGGTCGGTCGGCCAGCTTGTTTGTCGTGCCCTTCTTGGACGTGGTGCCTTTCGTGGGCAGCTTGTCCAGTTTTTAGTCTCTTTGGCGTTGTTGTATAAAAAAAAATCAATCTTCGTATTCCTCCCGAAGAAGCGAGAAACCAAGCAAAGGAGCGCCGCCTTCTTCTTGTCGTCGGTATGTCCTCCCCTTCATCTTTTCTATCCTCTCCATGGCTGTACGTTGCCCTCCTTGGGGCTGCCTATGTCGATGGGTGGCGCTTCGAATAGGCGACGATGGTTGTGGCTTCTGGCGGCTTGTACATGCTTTTTGGAGTTTCTTTTGGTGGCTGTTCGTGCTTGCTGGAGGATGGAGGCGGCTGGTGGTAGTTCGGTGTACATAGGGTTTGCTCCAGCGAATTCTCGTCCGTTCGGCAGATTTAGTACATATTTGTGTGTTTTTAGTTGTAGTTTAGTTTAGTCCCTCTAGGTGTTGTTTACACTTATGAGAGTTGTAACCTTAGCCGTTTTGATCTGAGCTGTAGTTGTTTTTTTAGGTTTTTTAGGTTTTCAGGAGTTAGATTCCTGCTCTCGTCGAAGGGCACGGTGGTGTTTCATTTGGTTGTGTAGTGTCGATCACTGCGGTCGGTCGGTCAACTTGTTTATCGTGCCTTTCTTGGGCGTGGTGCCCTTCGTGGGCAACTTGTCCAGCTTGTAGCCACTTTAGCATTGTTATATAAAAAACACTCAGAAGAAAAAAATCCCAGACTAACAGGTGTCCCTATAGCCCCAATCACTTTTCCCACAAATCCACATTCAAATGTGAAAAGAAAGTAAATACATAGTAGTTATCAGGTGGGAGGAGCGTTCAAATGAGGTCACTCACTATTGGTGAGGTTGTGAGGTCCAACCACACATCTAAACCTCCCGTGCTTTGTGAGTGCGCCACGTGTCCCACTACCAAAATCCATCAATAGTAAAAAGCAAACAGTAAAAAGCAAAATACTATTCCCTGCACCTTTAAATCTTAACCATTTGGTCAAAATCCATCAAAGATTGAGATTGGACCTCACGAACCTCACACTATTTACGTGGCCTCATTTGAGCGCCCCCTATTAGGTGGATTGTGGATATTAAATACGATAAAATTATGGAAAAAAAATTAATTCACTGCATTATGAGGATTGACAACCCTAAAAGTCACTTAATCACGCAACACTTATCTTCCCTCCCTCCGAAGCCGGATGAACAAAAGCACTATTCATCAGAATTGATGACGGCGTGGGTATAGCCACATGAACAGGTACAGAAGATTATTAGACGAAAACCCTTATTACTTAATTAATTAGATTAAAAACGAAATATTAGTATAATTAAGAGTAAATCTGAACCGTAAATTTAATGAGATCAACGGAATCAAAAAGTGACGAAATTTACACTTCTCTATAAAATCTGAACCCAGAAGAAGAGTGGCTTCCATTTTCCCAATATATATATATGCCCACACCTTCCATTCCTAAAACGTAAAACCTCACACATTTTTTTCATCAGCCAGAAAACAAGAACATTCTCAACTAGCTGAACTGAGAATGTCAATACCTCATCACACTCAAGGAGCTGCTGAACTGTTCAGCTGGTACCTCATCACCCTCAAGCTCAAAGAAACAGTTGAGGGCGGTGTAGTCACTTCCTCCCGCCACTACAACCCTCTCCCGCCCTTTCCCCTACAACGAACCCTAAATGTTCTTGTTAATGATGAGCAGCACAACAAGCCTCCACCTGTTTCTGACTCTGCATGGGTGATATCCATTAGAGACAAGCTTGATCAAGCTTGCCAAGCAAATGATGTAGGAACCAGTACTTGTGACAAGCTATGCATTTACAAGGTGCCGCATTATTTGAGAGAAGGAGATGACAGATCATATGTGCCCCAGATTGTCTCTATAGGCCCTTATCATCATGGAAAGAAGTGGTTAAGGAGCATGGATCGACATAAATGGCGCTCTCTCCAGCAAATGTTGAAGCGAACCAAGCACGATGTTAAGATATATTTGAATGGATTGAAGGAAATTGAAGATAGAATTCGTGCGTGTTATGAAGGGCCGATAAGTTTTGGGAGTGATGAATTTGTGGAGATGATGTTGCTTGATGGGTGCTTTATTCTCGAGCTGTTCGGAGTAGTAGCTGCCGAGGGATTTAAGCAATTGGGGTATGCAAGAAATGATCCTGTTTTTTCAATGCGTGGTTCGATGCATACGATACAAAGAGATTTAATCATGCTTGAAAACCAGTTACCACTTTTTGTTCTTGATCTGTTACTTGGGATTCGGCTCGGGCAGCCTGAACAGAAAGGAATCGTGTCAAAACTTGCGTTAAGATTTTTTTATCCGTTGACGAAGACTAGGAGGAACGATATATTGGAGTGTTGGCTACAAAATGGAACTACATTGGATCCTTTGTCATATCAAGATTGTCTTCATTGTTTAGAAGTGTTTCGTAGGGGACTCTTGAGGTCCGGGCGGCCTCAACCAGAACCGGAACAGTCGAATTCTAACGGTGTGGCACACAAAAGGCAGCAGCTGCAGTTGATACATTGTGTGACTGAACTAAGGGAGGCAGGAATTAAATTCAAGAGACATAGAACAGATCGCTTTTGGGACGTGAGGTTCGAAAATGGGATTCTAAAAATTCCCAGACTGTTAATCCAAGAAGACACCAAGTCACTCTTCCTCAACCTGATTGCTTTTGAGCAGTGTCATCTTGATTGCGGCAGTGACATTACCTCATATGTCTTATTCATGGATAACTTGATCAACTCGCCTGAAGATGTTGGATACCTGCGCCACTGCGGCATAATTAAGCACTGGCTTGGTACTGATGCTAGGGTTGCTGACCTCTTTAACTGCCTTTGTCAGGAAGCAGTTTTCGTCACGCCCAACAGCTACCTATCCATACTGTCGTATGAAGTAAATGAATATTTCAACCACAGGTGTAACAGATGGCGAGCAAGTCTAAAACACAACTATTTCAGCAATCCATGGGCTATTATATCTTTATTTGCTGCTGTTATTCTTCTGTTGCTTACTCTTGCTCAGACATTCTACACCGTCTACGGCTATTACAGACCAAGAGGGTAACTGAGAGTATGTGACAAGCGTATTGGAGAATATTTAGTATGCAAGACCGAGTCATATGGAAGAGCTCAACTTTGCATCATGGCAGTGAGGTGTTATAAAATAGGTTTTTCTGTTCAGTTTTATTTCATGGTTATGAGTAAACCACCACTTTGCTTATTTGTAGGAATAAGGTACAAGTCATGAACATGTACTCTATCCACTTTCCCATGTTTCTGTTAGTGTAAAGCTTATATAAACTGATTTTTCAATCAAAGAAAAATAAGTCTTCCATCAGAACTTGTCTTTTGAATTAGGGGCCAAACTATAGTAAAAAATATTTTATAAACCTTGGTAAGCCAATGGTCGATCCAAGGAACAATGTGTGTGATTGATTACTAGCTAACAGACAACCAACTCAGCTATTCCAAATAATGAAATGGTTTTTGATGTGAAACAATTGGAGAAATTAAATGCAAAAAATAAAAAAGTTTTGATTTGATCAGAGAAAGAATTCTAGATCAAACTTCACCCGTGGCAGAATCGATAGTTTCGTCATAATATTAGTCTTCATTGTTTAGAAGTGTTTCGTAGGGGACTCTTGAGGTCCAGGCGTCAACCAGAACCGATAGTTTCAATGAAGAGATGGTCGAATTATTCTAACCACGTGGCAGACAATAAGGGGCAGCAGCAGTGGATACCTTGTATGACTGCACTAAGGGATGCAGGAATTAAATTCAAGAGACGTATAACAGATTGCTTTTGGGACGTAAAGTACAAAAATAGGATTCTAAACATTCCCACACTGTTAATCCACGACGGCACCAAGTCACTCTTCCTCAACTTGATTGCTTTCGAGCAATGTCATCTTGATTGCAGCAGTGACATTACCTCATATGTCATATTCATGGATAACTTGATCAACTCGCCTGAAGATGTTCAACACCTGCACTACTGCGGCACCTCTTTAACCACCTTGGTCAGCAAGTAGTTTTCGAGAGCAGAAACAGCTACCTATCCACACTGTCAAATGAAGTAAATAAAGATTTAATCCACTGGTTCAGGTGGCATACATGGCGAGAAAGTCTGAAACGCGACTATTTCAATAATCCATGGACCATCATATCTTTATTTGCGGCTGTTATTCTCCTGTTGCTTACTCTTGCTCAGACATTTTACAGCGTCTACGGCTATTACAGACCCAAGTGGTAACTGATCAGAGTATATTGTGACAAGCGTATTTTTAAAATATTTAGTATGCAAGACCGAGTCATATGGAAGAGCTCAACTTTGCATCATGGCAGTGAAGTGCTATAAAATAGGGTTTTCTGTGCAGTTTTATTTCAAGGTTAGAAGAGTAAACCATACTTTGCTTATTTGTAGGAATAAGGTACAAGTCATGGACATGTACTCTCTCCACTTTCCCATGTTTTTGTTAGTGCAAAATCAGTTGACTTTTCAATTAATGAAAATAAGTCTTCCATCAGAACTTGTGTGTTTTTGCATTTACATTTGGTATCAGGAGCTTTCGCAGGAGGGCCTGATTGTGAGAAATAAACACGAGAGATTAAGGAAGAAGGAGAAAGGAATGGCTGCGGAAGGGAGTGGCTATGCGGCACCATGCGTGCCCAAGTTTGACGGAGATTATGGTTGTAGAGATTTTAAGAAACAATCTTACAAAGTATATGAATGAAAACGAATACGAAAATTTATACTGATTCGGATCCGGGTGATCCTACTCCAGTCGAAGAGAGGCGCAAGCTTTTATTAATCAAATTGGTAATAGTACAATGATCGCAACACTCAATCGAAGCTACACACTTGAAATCGGAACTCAATTCACTCTCAATCGAACGAATTTCTCTCTGAAAACTCAAGAACCCTAATTCCTCTCGTGCTGGAAAAACGAAGAAGAAGATGAGTTGACCGATTCCACTCGCTTAAATATCCGTTAGAATTCGTGCGTGTTATGAAGGGCTGAAAAGTTTTGGGAGTGATGCGTTTTTGAAGATGATGTTGCTTGATGGGCTATGTTGCACGGATACTCCAAAATAGTCACGTACCCGTATCGTATCCGTATCCGATACACGATACACTTGGGATACATGGATTCTTCGTATCCGTTCAAAAAAACGTATCTCAATTTTTGGATACATTTATTTGCCGTATCCATAAAAATGTAGCCCAAAAAATTCTAATTGGCCCATAATATTAATTAAAATCAGCCCAAAAATTCAATAGGACAATAACTTTAATTCTAATGATGTTTGAGACTTTTACTACTGACTTATTTTTTGCTTGAAGAACAATTATATACTTGAACTTTTTGTTTAACTAGTTAACTAGGGAGTTTTATAAACAAAATTATTTGTTTGTGCATAATTTATTATATAATTTACAAAAATAGTATAACTATATATATATATATTATATAAAATAACAAACGTATCCGAAACGTATCGTATCCTACTTTTTCTAAAAAAAGCCGTATCCCTGTATCGTATCGTACCCGTAGCCGTATCCCGTATCCGTATCCGTGCAACATAGTTGATGGGTGCTTTATTCTCGAGCTGTTCCGAGGGATTTGGCATTGAAGGTGCTTTCTTAATGGGTGCTTTGAGAAGAAGCTTTCTGTTGTCTTAATTTACCTTGTTCCCTGCACAGGTCGCTCTTGGTAGGAGGTTTGGCATTGAAGAGCCTAAAGCTGATGAGAATCATGAAAGCTACATTGCACACGCACACTGAATGGTTCAAAGTTCAAATGTGTAAAGATCGCTTCGAGGGTTTTCTTAAGATCGACTGTCTGAAAGATGTTAATACATCATTACTTACGAGTACAGCCAAGTCGAATGTGGATTCTGGTACTCATGATTCTTCACAGGCTACAGTTTCTTCGGGCATCAAAATGGTAGAAGAAGGCAACAGTCCTCAAATACCATCAAGAGACTTTGTCTATGATGAGAATGCGATACTCAAAGTAATGGTAAGGCTTTGTGCTCTTCCCGATTCTTTTTTCTTAGAACAACCGTTAATTTGGCAGAGGATCAATTACTGTTAAAATACGAACTATAATAACATGGCTTCCCACTAAAATAACCTGAGTTCCCTCTCCTTTAAGAGTTTAGCCAAGGGTCCTTTTGGATGCTAATTTCCGTTCCTATACTTATTGTGTTTGGGAATTTTTGCTGAGGTGTTGATATTTATTTCTTAAAATATTCTTACATTTAAGTATATATATGCTTTGAACAAAAACTAACTGAACTTTCATCAGCAAGTGCCCAAGTGTACAAACTAAGTTCTGGGTAGCATATGGTTGTCATTTTGATGCGTAGCATTTTAATTTTGTATGTTGGAATAGACAACACATAATATGTTAACCATGACGTATTAATTTATCCTCGCCTGTTTGCAGGAGTTTCTGGCTTTGCCAAGAGAGGAAGCCATACATCTTTTAGCAGAGTATAATGGAAATGCTGAAGCTGTCATCCAGCAAATATTTATGTAGAGCTGAATGTAAATAGACATGACTCACTGTACATCACAGGTGATGTTTCTGAGAAACTGTGTCGCCTGAGCTACGCCGGAGTGGAACGAGATAGGTGCGAACAGAGATCGAATTTGTGCAATCAGAAACTAGGGTTTCGTATTGCGTTTTCTGTTAATTGAAATTACAAAAGGGGAAGCGGGAGACGAAATTACTTAAGTAGCAAAACGAAGACGACGCCGTCCAGCTGTCAAACGCCAGTACAGCACGCCAACAGCTCAGCGACGTCGTTCTGCCTTGCCACAGAGTAATTCGTTATAACAGATATTCCCGCCTAAATACTCAACAAAACAAAGGAAAAGTACAGCTGATCGACTAGCTAAGTTAAGCGCCCAATACCCCCCTTCAAGCTGCGGAGTGTAAGAAATTCGAAACTCCCAGCTTGGAGCAGAGATACTGGAGTTGATCATGCTGTAGAGATTTGGTGAAGATATCGGCCGGCTGTTCTTCAGTGCCAATGTGAACTGGGTTGACGAACTTGGACAATACATGAGCTCGGACGAGGTGACAGTCTATTTCAATGTGTTTTGTGCGCTCATGGAATACCGGGTTGTGTGCTATATGTATCGCTGCCCTGTTATCACAGTAAAGTGGAATGGATGAAGCCATAGAAAGTCCCATATCAACAAGCAATCTGGACAACCAAACTAATTCACAGCAGACTGCCGCCATTGCTCTGGATTCAGATTCAGCCGATGATCTAGAGACGACTGGTTGCTTTTTGGTCTTCCAGGATATGACACTAGATCCAAGTAGCACACAGTGACCAGTAATAGATTTCCTTGTGATTGGGCATGCAGCCCAATCAGCATCACAGAAGGCCTGAAGCTGAAGACTGGAGTTAGCGGAGAATAGAATACCCTGTGCTGGAGCATTCTTAATGTATCTGAGTAGTCTTAAGGCAGCCCTCATGTGTTCTTCTGTAGGACTTCGCATATATTGGCTAAGAATATGAATCGGATAGGCCAGATCAGGTCTGGTTATGGACATGTAAATGAGTTTGCCAACCAATTTTCTGTAAGGCAAAGCATCTGGTAGTCAGGTTTCTGTAGATAGACTGAGCTTATGCTTGGTATTCATAGGGGATTTTGCAGGTTTGCACTGAAGCAGATTGTTCTCCTCAAGTAATTCAATGGCATACTTTCTTTGATTCAAAAAAATACCTTCATCAGATCTAGCAACTTCTAGTCCCAAGAAATACTTGAGAAATCCTAAGTCCTTAATTCTGAACTTGTCATGGATATATTGCTTGACTGCAGATATTAATGTAGAGGAGGTGCTAGTGATGATGACATCGTCAACGTACACCAATAAAATCAGAAATTCGCCATCCTTTTTCATGGTGAACAAGGAATAGTCATTGAAGCTCTTAACAAACCCAAAAGCAGTGATTGCCTCACTAAACTTGGCAAACCATTGCCTAGAAGCTTGTTTCAAACCATATAGGCTTTTGACAAGCTTACAAACTTGGCCAGCAGCTTTTTCTTTCTTGTAAAAACCAATAGGAAGCTTCATATAAACCTCTTCATCGAGAGAACCATGGAGAAAAGCGTTGTCGACATCCAATTGATATATGGGCCAATGTCTAGCTGCAGAAACAGCAAGCATGCACCTAACAGTTGTCATCTTTGCTACAGGAGCAAAGGTGTCATGGTAGTCCAATCCTTCAACTTGAGTGAACCCCCTTGCCACGAGTCTGGCTCTATATCTTTCAAGGGTACCATCTGATCTGAATTTTAGTTTATAAACCCATTTGCAGTCTACTAGTGTCTTGCCTGCTGGTAATTCAGTGAGGACCCAGGTGTGATTGGCCTCCAATGCCGTAATTTCCTTCCTCATAGCTTCCATCCAGTTGGGGTCTGTATGAGCTTGACTGTAAGAAGAAGGTTCTCTAATAGCAGAAACTTGCATAGCAAAATGCTGATGTTGCTTGGAGCATTTTGAGTAAGAAATGAATTTCTCAATTAAATGAGGAGAAGTCAGTTTGGTAATAGTATTGCAAACAAAATCCTTTGTCCATGCTGGTGGTTTACGAGCTCTGGAAGATTTTCTGATGTCAGCAGTAGATTCAGGTGCAGGAAGATCAAGATGACCATCAACTGTATTAGAAACATCAACAATGACTGCATCAGGTATAACTACAGTAACCTCATCAGGAATTTCTGTAAGTTCATCATCAGCATCTGGTAACTGATCTTGGAATAAGGAGACATCATCATCATCAAACAGCAGATCAGTGGGAAACACAGAATCAAAGAGTCTTGAACCAGGATGATCAGTAGTTGAGGTCTTGGACACTGATCTCTTATAAGGGAAGACATTTTCCCTAAATACAACATGTCTACTGGTATAAAACTTATCTTCTGAGAGACAGTACACTTTATAACCCTTTTGACCTGTAGGGTATCCCAAGAATACACATTCCAAGGCTCTTGGATCAAATTTGTCCCTTGATTGAGCATATGTAGAAACATAGCATGAACAGCCAAAAACTCTTAAGTGTTCAATGTAAGGCTTTTCATTAAACAGCTTCTCCCAAGGACTCTTCCCTTCAATGACATGGGATGGAAGTCTGTTAATGATATGAGTGGCAGTTAAAATGTTGTCTCCCCAAAATACTTTTGGCAATTTAGATTCAAGCATCAATGCCCTTGCAACTTCAACCAGATGTCTGTGTTTCCTCTCAACGACACCATTTTGCTGAGGAGTATGTGGACAACTACTTTGATGAGCACACCCCTTAGTTCGCAAAAAACTGGTTAGTATATTACTGAAGAATTCACCCCCATTGTCAGATCTGAGAATTCTAATAACCTTTCCAAACTGAGTATGGATCATAGCAAAGAAATCAATAATGATACCTGCTGCCTCAGATTTCTGCTGCATAAGAAAGGTCCAGACTGCTCTAGAAAAATCATCAACAATGGTGAGAAAATATTTTGCACCTGTATGAGTAGATACATGGAAGGGACCCCAAACATCGCAGTGCACGAGATCAAAAGGATTAACTGTCTTATGATTACTCAAAGGGAAAGAGAGTTTTGTCTGCTTTGCCATGGGACAGACTGTATAGCAAGACTGAAACTGTTTACAATTCACCTTAGGTGATTTATTTTTCAACAAAATGTCTAAAACATCCATAGATGCATGACCCAATCTATTGTGCCATAGCTCAACTTCATTCTGCATACTCCTGACCTCCAAGGTACAGACTTTAGCTTCATGTCCTGTGCCTTTTGCAGCATTCAGCTGGTACAGACCTTCAACAGGCTCCCCAGTCTCTAGGATGGTCCTGGAGAGATGGTCCTGTACCAGACACTGAGATTGAGTAAATATCACTTGACATTTAAGATCCTCCACAAGTTTGCTAACTGAGATCAGACTCACTGTAAGTTCAGGCACTAGAAGAACATCATTTAGTAAAATATTGGACTTCAACCAACATTTTCCTTTGTACTTAATAACAATCTGTTCCCCATTTGGCAAAGTAACTCTACATTTCTCTTGTATCTCATTGACATCATGTAGTAAACCACTATTATAGGTGAAATGGCTAGTAGCCCCACTATCAATCAACCAATGCTCATTGTCAATAACAAGAGATTGAGAGTGAGCAATACCTGCCATATGTGACTTTCCATCAGTCTTTGGTGTTGATCCACCTCTCAGCATGGCTATAATCTGTTCTAACTGAGAATTTGTCAATTGCTGTTCAGACTTATCTGCATTACTCCTTGTGTTATCAGCACTACTCCTTGCTGCCTCATGATTATTAGAGTCATGTTCAACAGATACAGCATTAGCAGAAAATCTACCTCCATTACCTCCAATGTGTGCACTAGCATCAGACCTTTGATTCTTATCATTCTGTGGATAACCAATGAGCTTATAGCAATTTTCTTTAGAGTGACCATGTATTTGGCAGTGAGTGCAGAACATTCTTCCCTTATTTTTTGTAAAACCACCTCTACTGTTATCTCTGTTGAAGTCTCTACCTCTGCCCTGGCTCACTTGGTTGTAATTGGGCTGACTATTTCGAGTAAAAAGGGCTGATGCTTCCACATGCCTCTCCTTAGTGGCCTTTCTTGTAGATTCCTCAGTCAACACCATACCATAAACTGTGACCATCTTTGGTACCTCTGCCATAGAAAATACATTGGTTCTTACTGAAGCATAGCATTCATCCAATCCCATAAGGAACTTCACAACCTTTCCTTCTTGCTTATCCTCCATCATCTGCTTACAACACAGGCAGTTTGTTGTGGTGGCATAGCATTGGACTGTCTTAATTGCATCTATTTCTTGATAAAGAGAATTTAATTTCCTGTTATACTCACACACAGGCATTCCATTTTGGACAAGAGCACTCAACTCTCTTAACAAAGCAGACTTCCTTGCAAGATTAGTACCAGCATAACTGGCCTCAAGGTCCTGCCACGCAGTCATCACATCTCTAGCATGTAGAATTTCTCCCACAATTTTTTCAGATACAGAGCAGATTAACCACGACATTATTACATCATTACACCTCTGCCATTTGGCTCTCATCACTAGATCGACAGGTTTTGGATAAGCACCATTAACAAAAGACAATTTCAGTCAACTCGACAATGTAATTTCCATTGATTTCCGCCAAGTCCCGTAGTTTTCTTGGCCTAATAGAACTTTGCTAACAACCGAATTACCAGTCAATTCATTGTTGCCTACGTAATACGGATCATCCACACTACTTCCGGTGCCCGAATTATCTGAAACCACATTACTACGACTCGCACTTCCATCGCCGATATTCAGATTCGACATAGCTCAAAAGAGAACACAACACAACACAAACGAAGAGCGGAATAGAGAAGACTAACCGGACAGATGAGCCTGCTCTGATACCATGAGAAACTGTGTCGCCTGAGCTACGCCGGAGTGGAACGAGATAGGTGCGAACAGAGATCGAATTTGTGCAATCAGAAACTAGGGTTTCGTATTGCGTTTTCTGTTAATTGAAATTACAAAAGGGGAAGCGGGAGACGAAATTACTTAAGTAGCAAAATGAAGACGACGCCGTCCAGCTGTCAAACGCCAGTACAGCACGCCAACAGCTCAGCGACGTCGTTCTGCCTTGCCACAGAGTAATTCGTTATAACAGATATTCCCGCCTAAATACTCAACAAAACAAAGGAAAAGTACAGCTGATCGACTAGCTAAGTTAAGCGCCCAATAGTTTCCATAATTTTTTCAAATTCAGTGTTACTTGTATTCCTTCATTCTGTTACATATGTTCAGCAGCAGTTCATGCAAGTATACCGAGACTTGTATGTTCAAGTAGTATCAATGTGAGCCATTTCAGCTCAAAGTATCTCCGTTACATGCACATTTTCGAGTAATGTTAACTGTGGTAGTGACGTCCACTCTTGAGTCAGCCAAAGAAGCACTCACTGTTACTAAATAAATTCTCATTTGATCAACACCTAATTAGCTGGTGGACACATATCAATAACAAGTGTGCATTCCAATCTTTTTTTAAAATTTAAATTCTACTATGATATGAATGAACAAATCACAAATTCATTTTGATGCATTCAGGGGTTCGAACAATCGATCTCTTAGTCATTCGACAAACACTATGCCTGCTAGATCATTACTCATAATGCAATTCCAATCTTTTTCAGGAACACTTTGTTCATCATATCATTATGACTTGTATTTATTGGATTTGAATTCATTCGTTGTACTGTTTTCATGTGGTAAATGTTCTACAAGACGTGGAGGCATATGGTGTCAGCCTGTTTGGACCCCAAGCAGCACACATCATACATTTGGTTTCAAACTTTGGTGCAAAGCATACTTGTTTAATTATTATTGTGTTCGTCTTATATTGACACTGGACAGGAGCATTTGCATTTGTAAATTGATATATCAATTAATTTTCGTTGGAACGTAGCTTAGGGCATACGCACTCATAACTAAAGAAATGTTAGGAGAGGACTTTCTCGCCTACTATTTCCTCCAAACAAAGCAAAATAAAAAAAAGGATGTTCTCTCTAACATCCTCAAGGAGCATGTGTGAGAGAACATTCTCATTGATTTTGTGCTTTATTTAGAAGAAATTTCAGGTGAGGAAGTCCTCTCCTAACATTTTTTTTGTTCATGGGTACGGATGCCCTTAGGTAGGTGATAGAAGGAGGAGCGTTTGAAGTCCATCTCCCAAACCACTACGTTGACGGATAACGAGAAAAAAGATTGAGATGTGAAATATACTTTTCATCAATACTAATTATTGTGTCGTAGATGATGCGTTTATTATGCATTTACAAGGTGCCGAATTATTTGAGAGAAGGAGATGACAGATCATATGTCCCCCAGATTGTCTCTATAGGCCCTTATCATCACGGAAAGAAGTGATAGAGGAGCATGGATCGACATAAATGGCGCTCTCTCTGACAAATGTTGTGGCGAACAACCGAGCACGACGTTAAGAAATATTTGAATGGATTGAAGGAAATTGAAAACAAAATTCGTGCGTGTTATGAAGGGCCGATAAGTTTTGGGAGTGATGAGTTTGTGGAGATGATGTTGCTTGATGGGTGCTTTATTCTCGAGCTGTTTCGAGGAGCTACTGAGGGATTTAAGCAATTGGGGTATGCGAAAAATGATCCTATTTTTTCAATGCGTGGTTCGATGCATACGATACAAAGAGATTTGATCATGCTTGAAAACCAGTTACCACTTTTTGTTCTTGATCTCTTACTTGGGATTCAGCGTGGGCAGCCTAAACTGAAAGGACTCGTGTCGAAACTTGCGTTAAGCTTTTTTGATTCTTTGACTCCTACAGAGCCTTTGACGAAGACTACTGGGAACAGATTGGAGTCTACATTTGATCCTTTGTCAGATCAAGGTAGTCATCATTGTTTACAAGTGTTTCGTAGGGGACTCTTGTGGTCCGGACCTCGACCAGAACCGAGACAGTCGAATTCTAACGGTGGTGTGGTAGACAAAAGGCAGCATCTGCAGTTGATACATTGTGTGACTGATCTAAGGGAGGCAGGAATTAAATTCAAGAGACATAGAACAGATCACTTTTGGGACGTAAAGTTCCAAAATGGGATTCTAAAAATTCCCAGACTCTTAATCCACGACGGCACCAAGTCACTCTTCCTCAACCTGATTGCTTTTGAGCAGTGTCATCTTGATTGCAGCAGTAACATTACCTCATATGTCATATTCATGGATAACTTGATCAACTCGATAGAAGATGTTGGATACCTGCACCACTACGGCATAATTGAGCACTGGCTTGGTAATGATACTGAGGTTGCTGACCTCTTTAACCGCCTTTGTCAGGAAGTAGTTTTCGACATGAGCAAGAGCTACCTATCCACACTGTCGGATGAAGTAAATAAATATTTCAACCACAGGCGGAATAGATGGCGAGCAAGTCTGAAACACAAGTATTTCAGCAATCCATGGGCCATCATATCTCTCTTTGATGCTTTTATTCTCCTGTTGCTTACTCTTGCTCAGACATTCTACACCGTTTACGGCTATTACATACCAAGAGGTAACTGAGAGTCTGTCAAAGTCATTTCTGATTTACACTAGCTACCATTGTTTTTTTTGATACATGAATTAGTATGTTAGAGTTAATGTTAGATAGGATTCGAACTTGAGCACCTGCGGTGCCAAGCGAGGGTGCTTCCACCAAGCCACGCCTCAATCCTACACTAGCTACCATTGTTGAAGCTTTCCTATTTGTGTTTCCATTAGAGTTACTTTTTTCCTAAAATATTTAATGATATGGAACTGTTTTCATCATAAGATTGCATTTTGCTTGTTTCCTTATTACTCCAAAGTTTTCGAAGTGGTAATGCACCAGCCTCAGAAAGCACCCTGTCTTCACTGTAGAAAGCAACCTGTCTTAACTAAATTTAATTTAGTAGTTCGGGACTTCGGGTTATGTTTTTTGTTTTTTTTGTAGTTTTCCCATAATTTTAATAGAAATTTACATGCATTTAATAAAAATTTACATGCATTATTTTTGGGTTATGTGTTTCAATTCAATTATTTGAATTTAATAGATAAATAATTTTTAATTTAGTAAAGATATTTATATCAATTAAAATATTTGTTAAAATGAATACTTATTATATAAGTAATACCGTACTATTAGTGATAAGTGAACTAACAATACTCATCATTTTAACGTAATATTGTATTATGAACTAACATACCAAGAGGTAACTGAGAGTCTGTCAAAATCATTTCTGATTTACACTACCAGTGTTGAAGCTTTCCTATTTGTGTTTCCATTAGAGTTCCTTTTTTCCTAAAATATTTAATGATATGGAACTGTTTTCATCATAAGATTGCATTTTTGTTCTCGTCATCTTCTTCTTTCTTATGAACACGACACTTAAGTTATGTAGCACGGAAACGGAAACCGCGAAACCACAAAATCAAAAATAGGCAAAAAATACGGAAATCGTTGTATTAAATATACATTAAATATATATTTATATTTTCTCAAAATTAGATATATCCTAATACAATAACATAAATATTCTGAAACATTCACCAACATCAAAAACATTTAACAATCGAATCATTCAGAAGAACACAAAAAAATATACAATACATCAGTACAAACAAAATACATTCAGCAAACAACCAATATTATGTTAATTTACATAGTGGACTTGTGCAATGTCTTCACTCTTCATGATTAGCTTCAAAGAACACACTTTTCATCTCCGGCTCATCGAGGGAAAGATCAGCAAATTCAAGAATAGCGGTATTAATTTACCATTTAAATTCATTTTTTCAAAACAATTCCAAAATAAATTGCAAAATTAGGTTTTTAGATATTTCCAGAGGTTTCTTTCCATGTCCTAGAAGTTTCTGATTCGTTGACCATTTCCGAAACGGTCAACAAAGGTTTCCGGAGGTTTCTGAAGGTTTCCAGGTTTCCGAAGGTTTTCGAAACCGGTACCGCACCCATGTAGAGATTTCCGTGCTACATAGCACTCAAGTGCATCGTTCTCAAATTCACATTCATTCAAAAGAAAGAAAGAACAAATCAGATTCAATTCTACGGATGCGTATATGATGTTTGACATTTGTGAAGTATCGGTGAACTCCGACCAACTTAGGTATGTGCTTGTCTTGTATTATGTAAATGCTTCTCTTTTTAACTCTTCTAGTAACGATGATGTTCCTTTAGCAAGTTTTATGATGGTATAAAAAGTATGTTTTGATTTAACCTGTGTAATTCTCAAACCGAGTTATAAGTCGAGTATTAGAAACTGCTTGTTTTTGTTTTGGACAGATCTGACGACTGATTTTAAATTTACTATAACTTCTGTTTTAGATATTCAAATGACGTGTTTATTGATTTGGTGTTATTCTATTCGAAATAAGCTTTCTGACCATATAAGATTCGTATTATGATTCAACCCGAGCTAATCTGAAATTAATTTTGAAGTTGGGTATTGAAAACTATTTCCTGATTCTGGACAGTTTTGTCGACCTACATGCAAACCGAAATAACATCTGTTTCTGTTATGCGAATTGACTCTTTCCAAATTGTATGATGCTCTAGACAAAAAGATCTTTCCAACCGTGTATGACTCGTAGTTTGATTCAATCTGAGCTGATCTGAAATTGGTTTCAAAGTTCAGTTTCGAAAACATGTTGTAAAAATCTGGCAGATCTGTCGAACAATTCTCAATCAAATATCTTCTGTTTTACTTATTCGATTTAAGTGTTTTCTGATTCTCTGATTATCTACATGAAGCAAGCTTTCTAGCAATATTTAACGCATAAATTGATTATATCTGAGTTGCTAGGAAATTGGATTGGAAGTTGACGTTATATGTTGTTTTGTGATTACGGTCAGTTCTGATGGCGTGTTTTAAAGTTGACATAACTTATGTTTTAAGTGTTCTAATTGGTTGTTTGAAAATCTCATAGGGTTGTAATCGAATAAATCTTTCTAACAATATGTGGAATGTAGTTTAATTCTCAGTGAGTAAACCAGAAAATAATTTTGAAGTCAATAAATCGAATCTGAATTTTTGGACTCTAATGGTCTGATATTGGTGTGATGAACTTGAATTGTTGTGGCGTGATATTCAAAAGTGTGCTTTAGAATTCTGAGAGTTTAAGTATGTTTTGCTTATGATGATTAGGTGATTCTTGACTTGGTTTCAGCGTAATATAAATTTTGTTGGAGGTTGTGTGATGCGGATTCGAGGTAAGTAATATGGACCTGTTTAGTTATTTTCAAAATCTTATTTTTATGGCATGCCTGTTATTCTTCAAAACTTGTTTTCTTAAATAAATTTGGATCTGGAGTGCGACTCCTTCTGAAACTCGTTCATCTCGGTAAGAGGATTTTTACTGTCTTGATATTTTACAACCCGACCTGTCTCGTTGTTTAACTTTACAATTTATCCGGTCTTGAAATTTTACAACTCACTCTGTCTTGAAATTTTATAACTCATCATGTCTCGTCATTTAATTTTACAATCCATCATGTCTCAAAATTTTACTACTCATCCTGACTCTTGATATCCTAACCGTTCATGGTACAAGTCCAATCTGTCTGCAGATCTGAAGGCTCACAATCGGATCATGATTCTTGTTGCCCTGCCATAGGGCAAAGTATGGTATCATGTTGCCCCACTATAGGGCAAAGTATAGCGCTCATGTTGCCCCGCCATAGTGCAAAGTATGGTATCTTGTTGCCTAGTCGTAGAGCAAAATTCGACAATAGTGTCCCGGGACCCATGTATGCATGATTGATTGTGTAGCCATCCTGTCTGTTAAGCCTGAATTCATTCTACTTGGTCATACCTTTGATGTTACACGTTTCAAAATATTTCCTGGACTCACTTGCTATTTTGGTACAATCGTTCGTTTCGTCGCTTCTTTTCAGTTATGTTAATACTTGTTTATTTAAAATGATTCTGACACTCATGGTTCGGCTAGTTGGGTCTGTATTACTTACTCGAGCCGTGGACTCATGTTTTCCATGTTTATGTTTTTTCAGATATTGCTGGATGATTTGTGGGGGAAATGAGTGAGACTCGCGCTAGTAAAGAGTATCAATAATAAGTGCTTTGGGAGACTTAAACGTTTTGGTTACTTGAATATTGAATAACATGTTGCATTCGATTTGTTAATGGATTACATGTAATATATGTGATATTTCATTTGAAATTTAATTCCATCTGTGGTTTAGGGACGTGCGGCCGGTGTGACGCCGTTTTGGAGTTAAAAAAATTTGGGGCGTTACACACTCTTCCTCAACCTGATTGCTTTTGAGCAGTGTCATCCTGATTCCAGCAGTAACATTACCTCATATGTCATATTCATGGATAACTTGATCAACTCGCCTGAAGATGTTGGATACCTGCACCACTGCGGCATAATTGAGCACTGGCTTGGTAATGATACTGAGGTTGCTGACCTCTTTAACCGCCTTTGTCAGGAAGTAGTTTTCGACATGAGCAAGAGCTACCTATCCATACTGTCGGATGAAATAAATAAATATTTCAACCACAGGTGGAATGCATGGCGAGCAAGTCTGAAACACAACTATTTCAGTAATCCATGAGCTGTTATATCTTTATTTGCTGCTGTTATTCTCCTGTTGCTTACTCTTGCTCAGACATTCTACACAGTTTACGGCTATTACATACCAAGAGGTAACTGAGAGTCTGTCAAAGTCATTTCTGATTTACACTAGCTACTATTGTTGAAGCTTTCCTATTTATGTTTCCATTAGAGTGCCTTTTTTTCCCAAAATTAGTTAATGATATGGAACTGTTTTTATCATCAGATTGCATTTGCTTGTTTCGTAAAAGGGCATCATTTTTTTATGATCTTAACTCTTTTCATCCATTTCTTGATTGTTCACTACAAATTTGGACAAATTTTGCGGCTGTCAAATACCATCGCAAATCCGTTGCAAAACCACCAGTAAAAGCAACTTCACCCGGTTATACGATGGTAATTTTGACCATCGCATTTTCGATCGCATCAAAAAAATTTGCGGTGGTTTTGCAACGGTTTTACGGTAAAATTTACGATGGTTTTGCAGCGGTGTACAATAACCGCTACAAAACCAAAGGAAAATCACCGCAATAAATGCAGGGCATATGCAGCGAATTTGCGGTACTATGCAATTTATATGCAGCGGTTTTGCAGTGATTTAATACTTTGGTTTTGCAGTGATTTTGCGGTGATTTTACCATGGTATTTTTTGTTGAGAGAAGGATAAATGCGAAGCTATGCATTGATAAGGTGCCAAATTATTTGAAAGAAGGAGATGACAGATCATATGTCCCCCAGATTGTCTCTATAGGCCCTTATCATCACGGAAAGAAGCGATTAAAGAGCATGGATCGACATAAATGGCGCTCTCTCCGGCAAATGTTGTGGCGAACAACCGAGCACGACGTTAAGAAATATCTGAATGGATTGAAGGAAATTGAAAACATAATTAGTGCGTGTTATGAAGGGCCGATAAGTTTTGGGAGTGATGAGTTTGTGGAGATGATGTTGCTTGATGGGTGCTTTATTCTCGAGCTGTTCCGAGGAGCTACCGAGGGATTTAAGCAATTGGGGTATGCGAAAAATGATCCTATTTTTTCAATGCGTGGTTCGATGCATACGATACAAAGAGATTTGATCATGCTTGAAAACCAGTTACCACTTTTTGTTCTTGATCTCTTACTTGGGATTCAGCGTGGGCAGCCTAAACTGAAAGGACTCGTGTCGAAACTTGCGTTAAGCTTTTTTGATCCATTGACTCCTACAGAGCCTTTGACGAAGACTACTGGGAACAGATTGGAGTCTACATTTGATCCTTTGTCAGATCAAGGTAGTCATCATTGTTTACAAGTGTTTCGTAGGGGACTCTTGTGGTCCGGGCCTCGACCAGAACCAAGACAGTCGAATTCTAACGGTGGTGTGGCAGACAAAAGGCAGCATCTGCAGTTTATACATTGTGTGACTGATCTAAGGGAGGCAGGAATTAAATTCAAGAGACATAGAACAGATCGCTTTTGGGACGTAAAGTTCCAAAATGGGATTCTAAAAATTCCCAGACTCTTAATCCACGACGGCACCAAGTCACTCTTCCTCAACCTGATTGCTTTTGAGCAGTGTCATCTTAATTGCAGCATTAACATTACCTCATATGTCATATTCATGGATAACTTGATCAACTCGACTGAAGATGTTGGATACCTGCACCACTGCGGCATAATTGAGCACTGGCTTGGTAATGATACTGAGGTCGCTGACCTCTTTAACCGCCTTTGTCAGGAAGTAGTTTTCGACATGAGCAAGAGCTACCTATCCACACTGTCGGATGAAGTAAATAAATATTTCAACCACAGGCGGAATAGATGGCGAGCAAGTCTGAAACACAAGTATTTCAGCAATCCATGTGCCATCATATCTCTCTTTGCTGTTTTTATTCTCCTGTTGCTTACTCTTGTTCAGACATTCTACACCGTTTACGGCTATTACATACCAAGAGGTAACTGAGAGTCTGTCAAAGTCATTTCTGATTTACACTAGCTACCATTGTTTTTTTTGATACATGAATTAGTATGTTAGAGTTAGTGTTAGATAGGATTCGAACTTGAGCACCTGCGGTGCCAAGCGAGGGTGCTTCCACCAAGCCACGCCTCAATCCTACACTAGCTACCATTGTTGAAGCTTTCCTATTTGTGTTTCCATTAGAGTTCCTTTTTTCCTAAAATATTTAATGATATGGAACTGTTTTCATCATAAGATTGCATTTTGCTTGTTTCCTTATTACTCCAAAGTTTTCGAAGTGGTAATGCACCAGCCTCAGAAAGCACCCTGTCTTCACTGTAGAAAGCAACATGTCTTAACTAAATTTAATTTAGTAGTTCGGGACTTCGGGTTATGTTTTTTGTTTTTTTTGTAGTTTTCCCATAATTTTAATAGAAATTTACATGCATTTAATAAAAATTTACATGCATTATTTTTGGGTTATGTGTTTCAATTCAATTATTTGAATTTAATAGATAAATAATTTTTAATTTAGTAAAGATATTTATATCAATTAAAATATTTGTTAAAATGAATACTTATTATATAAGTAATACCGTACTATTAGTGATAAGTGAACTAACAATACTCATCATTTTAACGTAATATTGTATTATGAACTAACATACCAAGAGGTAACTGAGATTCTGTCAAAATCATTTCTGATTTACACTACCAGTGTTGAAGCGTTCCTATTTGTGTTTCCATTAGAGTTCCTTTTTCCCTAAAATATTTAATGATATGGAACTGTTTTCATCATAAGATTGCATTTTTGTTCTCGTCATCTTCTTCTTTCCTATGAATACGACACTCAAGTTAAGTAGCACCGGCACGGAAACGGAAACCGCGAAACCGCAAAATCAAAAATAGGCAAAAAATACGGAAATCGTTGTATTAAATATATATTTATATTTTCTCAAAATTAGATATATCCTAATACAATAACATAAATATTCTGAAACATTCACCAACATCAAAAACATTTAACAATCGAATCATTTCAGAAGAACAAAAAAAAATATACAATACATCAGTACAAACAAAATACATTCAGCAAACAACCAATATTATGTTAATTTGCATAGTGGACTTGGGCAATGTCTTCACTCTTCATGATCATCTTCAAAGAACACACTTTTCATCTCCGGCTCATCGAGGGAAAGATCAGCAAATTCAAGAATAGCGGTATTAATTTACCATTTAAATTCATTTTTTCAAAACAATTCCAAAATAAAATGCAAAATTAGGTTTTTAGATATTTCCAGAGGTTTCTTTCCATGTCCTAGAAGTTTCTGATTCGTTGACCATTTCCGAAATGGTCAACTAAGGTTTCCTGAGGTTTCCAGGTTTCCGAAGGTTTTCGAAACCGGTACCGCACCCATGTAGAGATTTCCGTGCTACATAGCACTCAAGTGCATCGTTCTCAAATTCACATTCATTCAAAAGAAAGAAAGAAAGAACAAATCAGATTCAATTCTACGGATGCGTATATGATGTTTGACATTTGTGAAGTATCGGTGAACTCCGACCTACTTAGGTATGTGCTTGTCTTGTATTATGTAAATGCTTCTCATTTTAACTCTTCTAGTAACGATGATGTTCCTTTAGCAAGTTTTATGATGGTATAAAAAGTATGTTTTGATTTAACCTGTGTAATTCTCAAACCGAGTTCTAAGTCGAGTATTAGAAACTGCTTGTTTTTGTTTTGGACAGATCTGACGACTGATTTTAAATTTGCTATAACTTCTGTTTTAGATATTCAAATGACGTGTTTCTTGATTTGGTGTTATTCTATTCGAAATAAGCTTTCCGACCATATAAGATTTGTTGGATCGTTAGGTTAGCCAACTATGTGAGGGAGATCCCAGAGTGGTATCCCTTAGACAGATGGCAGCAGAAATTAACTCTCGTACAGAAAATATAAAATAGATAGTAAATGCTCACGATTTAGAGTGGAAACCTTACTACAACCTTTGCAGCAGGCTGAAAACCACTTTTCTTCTGGACAGTTCCAGAAGGGCTTCAAGATCCGTGTTATTGATAAAGGAATATGCTTGCAGTTTGTTACACTTGTCTCACGCAGTGACAACTAACAAAACTACTCAATTCGAAGGATCAACTAACACGATCGTCTTGTCTGCACACAGCAGCACCTTGTCAGCTCCGGAATTGATTACTCTTCAATCTCCGATCGCTATCTCCAAAAAGCCGATTCGCTCTCTCCAGAAGCTGCAATCACAACTGAAGACTCCTCCTCCTTTTATAGTAGTCTTTACTCGGTAGACCTGATCTCTGTCAAAGATCTGATTGCTATCCAGCAGATATGATTTGGTTAAGATATTTCCATATCTTAACCACATCAAATATTTTCTTTCCAAATTTGATTGTATCTTCCCATCGTATATACTGATTCGTATATCCAGTGTATATACCGATATAAATACTTCTCGTCAATTATCCTGCATATATATACTCGTATATCTCTGATTCGTATCGAGTATATTCTCACCGATCCGATCTCATCATAAGTCGGGTTGTCTCTCTCCAGGAACGCATCTCTCTCGCAGCTCTGCTCTCTCTCAGAGATGTCTAGTAGATCTGATCTACATCAGAGATTTGATCTCCATCAGATATTTAATCTCCATCTTACAGATCTGATTCTGTTAAGATATTGCCATATCTTAACTCAATCAACTATTTCCCTTCCATATCCAGCTCGTATATTTCCATACCATATCTTGAGTATATCTGCTCAGATATTTCCATATCACATCTTGAGTATATCGGCTGAGCTTGATCTTGTCTGTCACGCAGATCTCATCTCTTTTGTAGCGCTGAGCTCTCTCAGAGATGTCCAGTTATGTTTCTCTCTGGACCCTGTGACTTCTCAGACAGATTTGTGATTTCTGCACACTCAAGTCAAATATTAGCTAAGTGTTTGTTATCATCAAACTTCTTCACAAATAAGAAATCGCATGCAACTATGACAGGGAAATCACATCACGATTCCCTATAGCAGCTAGCTACTTCAGAGTTTGGTCGCTAAGGTTTTATTTAGGTCTAGCTAGCATAGTTCCCCCTCAGATAAGCATCCGCTTATATTTCAGTAATGATTTCCCCCTTAGTGAATGCACACATATTTCTTCCCCCTTTTGGCATCATGAAAAAGATTTGCAACCAAGGACACAGAGTAATGGAAAGAAAACATTTCAGTCATGCCAGCAAGTCATAAGTGTGTCACACGGACACCACACATCCAAGCAGGGAAATCAAAATGCATAGAGAAATTAAACATGAAATTCAAAAAGAAATTTCAAGGAAGCAGGGATATATGTGGTAGGGTTGGCAAAGAGGGGGGTCCATGAGACAGTCCAGACTAAGCATCATTCTGGGGCGGAACCTTCAACTGTTCTACAATCTCTGAAGCAAGGCTCTTGATCTGCATAGGGATCCCTTCAACTGCAGCTGTCAGAGAGCCCGAGTCTACCTCTACTGCCACCTCCGGGGCTGCTAACCTCTCCTTCACATCCTGTAGCTCAGACCTCACCTCCTTCAACTCAGACCGAACTTCCTGCACCTCAGACCAGAGCTCTTTCAATAGTGTCATCATCTCACCCAAGCTATCAGTGGGGAGAATAGCTTCTTCACTCACATGGTCAGCAGCAGGGGTTACCTCAACAACATCTTCTTTAATAGGGGATGGCGATGGGGAGCGTGGAACTATCTATCCTTCTCATGCAGAGTACTCCAGACCTCAGCAATCACGCTCATAAGTAGGAGCAACAAGAACACCAACTGCGCTACAGGACTCAAGATCTTCTTCTCATAATGTGCGTGACTCAACTGAATACACTAACCATCACTAAGACAAATCTTGCAGCACTCGTGGACCATTGTCCATACCTCACGTTTCTATCACCGCAGCGACAGGGCCTTTGTCATACCCTCTCTTGGGTTTACTCCCAAAGTTACTATTCTTGTCATTTTGAACATCTCAAAACTGTCATCCGGCATCCTTCACAACTTCTTGAGTTATGAATGCCTATTGCACAGCATCATGTTATTTGCTGACCAGCTCAACGTGCACACCTTACTCTGTTGAATTTTCTTTACAAGTCATCAACACAGCAACTTGGCTTGTCATAACTTTCCTTCAACTTCTGAACAGTTCATCAGCTCAAGGATAGCCTTCCCTTCCATTCTGAGGGAAAAACTCAGGTCATCATCATTCTTCACACCATCAACTGCATGAGAGTGACCTGCACATAGCTAGCCACCCATCTAACGTGGTCTTCTCCACCACAAGGCACATCCTTTTAAGCACGCAAGACTTACTCTCTAAAGCGTGGAAATCATCCTCACACGACTATTCATCATGGGCTCGAATTCTTCAACACTGAATTCTAAGGTAGGAGAGCTGACATCATCTTTTCCTCACCATAACTTTTTCATCTCAATAATTGTTGCTCCGTTTCAGCAGCCTTAAAAATGGCAGCAACCTCCATTTCCATAACTACCTTCATCTTTATCTTCAATAATAATCCATCCATTTTCTGAATGTCACGGATCTCCTTATCTCCACAACTGTCACAGAGATTGTTTCCCAGCCAAAGTTGAACCTTCCAAAGTGATAACTCAATCTGACCTGTCTCATGGGTACACAAGGTTTTTGGTATGGTGTGCTAACTTTACCCAAATGGTACAAATAACACCACACACAATCATGCAAAAACAAATAAGATCATCCAAACACATTTTTATCATCTTCATACCTCATGTGGAATAACTCCAGAAAAACTACACATCAACGGGCTCATAGGAATATCCCACATGAAGACAGGCTAGGGTTGGTCTAGAGTGCCTCCTGGGCTCATAACGTGGGATCAACTATGGAGGTCTCTTTTGGGCAGAAAGAATTCAGAATTTCATGTTTTTCAATCTCTAATGCAGTCATCAATCACATAGCTAGCATGCATGGATACAGTGTGAACACAACCTACTTTTTCACTAACACAGAACATCCATGTTAAATTCTCCATCATACGTGACTTGTATGCATCTAGTCTAGCAAATCACCGAGGGAGCAACATATGAGCATAGCTCTAAGGAAAAGAAACCATACCTAGCTCAAGCCTCACCTTCTCGTAGGGTTCCCTGTGCAATGCCTTTGTGAATATGTCAGCTATCTGTTCCTCAGTTCTGTAGTATTCCATTGCTATTGTTCCCTTTTCTACACAGTCTCGTTGAAAGTGATATCAAATCTCTCTATGCTTAGTGTGTGAAAACTACACAAGATTTTTAGACACATTAATAGCACTAGTGTTATCACACAGAATTTTAGCACAATAGGTAATAACATCATAGTCACTTAGCTGTTACCTGAGCCATAGCAGTTGCGCGCAACAAGCAGCAGCGACAGTGTATTCCGTCTCAGTGGTGGAAAGTGCAATTGAGGACTGCTCCTTTGAAGCCCAAGAGATGAGACACGGTCCAAGATACTGAGCCATCCCTGACTTGGCCTCCCTGTCTGTCTTGCAACACGCATAATCTGCATCAGTGTTGGCTACCAAGCGTAAGTCTCTTCCCCTCGGATAGAACAAGTACAAATCATCTGTTCCCTTCAGATATCTCAGTATCCTCTTCACAGCTTTCACGGGGGTTTCTCTGAAACCTGAACCACTAGAGTGTCATTCCCTTCCTTCAAAAGGAAGAAAGTCTTGTCCACCTCTCCTCTGGCATATCCGTGGGACAGTGGAAACTGTGACAGTCTCTTATACCATGCGCGGGTTGCTTGCTTCAACCCATACAGCGCCTTGTCCACGACATGGACATGATCAGGGTGAGTGCGATCCTCAAACCCTGGTTTCTGGCTCACATATACCTCCTCTTTCAGAACTTCGTTCAAGAAGGCCGTTTTCACATCCATCTGCTATAGAGTGAAGCCATGGTAAGTAGAATAAGCAATTAATAATCTAATTTCTTCTAACCTTGCAACTGGGGCGAATGTCTCATCGTAGACTATCCCTTCTTGTTGGTTGTACCCTTTGACCACCAGGCGGGCTTGTTCCGCACTATGACTCCCTTGTCGTCCATCTTGTTTCTAAAGACCCATTCCGTCCCTATTACATTCTTGTCCTTTGGCCTAGGAGCCAACCGACATACCTTGTTCCTCTCGAACTGATTTAGCTCTTTTTGCATGGCATTGACCCATTTATGATCCTTGAGCTCTCCTGTTCAAGCATTCTCCTCTTTCCTAGCCCTATATAAAGGGACCATATGTAAAGCATATGAGATCAATCCAATTTCAAGCAACACAAATCTTTACACTTCTCCTTAAGTTCTTATTCTTACTTTGAGCTTCATCTTCACTACGATCACAAGATTTAAATCAGATTGGACATATAATCTTTAAAAAGCATCTTCACTTTAGTATAGTTTTAGGGAGTGCCGACACATCCTAGAAATTACACGGCTGAAGGCACACTGAGCTTGTCGAAAGTTGATCCACCACGTAAGTCAACCCCGATGTCATTTCTTCCCTCAATTGTCAAATCAGCCTACCATAATTTATGGATCTCAGCTCCCTCTTGTTGGGGTTATTCATCCAATTGCCCCAAATCCAAACTCAAATCACCCTAATACACCAACTGAAACTCAAATAATCAATCTATCCCATTTTTTAACAATACCGGTTCCCTAGGAACTGGAACTCATGATCCCGATTTTCCCTCTACCGGGACTCTTTGAAAAATGGAAACGTGGCTTGGTTCAGGGTTTACGTGGACCAAAAGGTGTTAAGTGGCATCCAGATGGAGTCCCGGTGCTCGAGGAACCGGGATCATAATGATCTCAGTTTTGGGGCAACCCTGCATCATAGTGACACTTGGAATACCGTACAATGCTTTTGCTTTATAAAATGCAAAAATGCTACTTTTGTCGTACAATGCTTTTGCTTGTACAATATCCATAACCAAATTACTCACACTCATTCTCTTCACCTTCGCCATCGCATCCGCCGACTCCTTCCGCCCCAAAGCACACGTCCTCCCCATCAAACAAGCACACCTCTAGTCGACGTCCCACTCGTGATCGACCTCGACGGTCAGTTCCTATGGGTTGACTGCGAAGTAAGCTACGTCTCATCCTCCTACACCGCCATCCGATGTGGATCAGCTCATTGCTCTCTCTCCCAATCCAAAACCTGGGGCGATTGCTTCGACGGCCCCAAGCCGGGCTGCAACAATAACACATGCGGCCTCATTCCATATAACTCCGCGAAACGTCTCTCCACGGTCGGGGAGCTCACTCAAGACATTTTCACGGTGTAGTCGACAAATGGTTTCACTCCTGGCAGAGTGGTCAACGTGCCTAAGTTCCTGTTCGGTGGCTTTTGCTTGTACAATGATTCTGCTTTATAAAAAAATGCTTTTTTTGTGTGATGCCGGTTGCCCCAAAACCGAGATTTATTATGATCCCGGTTCCCCGAAAACCTGGACTCTACCTTGATGCCACTTCACACCAAATCGAGCCACGTCTTCATTTTCAATGAGTCCCGGTAGAGAGAAAATCGGGATCATGAGTTCCGGTTCCTCTAAAACCGGTATTGTTTAAAAAATGGGGTGGATTGGTTATTTGAGTTCAGTTGGTACATTTGGGTGATTTGAGTTTGGACTTGGGCAATTGGGTGAATAACCCCTCTTGTTGGCAATACTTAAAAGGAACCTCCCTCAGTCCTCTTCAATCATCCCTCATCCTTCTCTCTTCATTTGATATTCAGTAGTTTGTAATTTGTATTGAGAGTTTATCTCTCTAATATTTCTAGTTTAGTTGTACGAGTATGTTTCCGTTTCAGTAAAACAAATCAGTTATTTTCTTCCTATAAAGTCTACCAAATTAGTGAGAATTGTGTGCCGCATTCGTTGTGATCCTGGGAGGATTAGTAATAATCCTACATTTGGTATCAGTGCGACTGTTGGGTACAAAATATCAGGAGCGATATTTTTGTATTGTGGTTCATTTATGTCGAACACAATTCCACTTTAGATATCGAAATTCAACGGGCGGAATTTCACAAATTGGTCTATCCAATTGAAGGCGTTTTTTCGATCCCAAAATTTATGGAGTTTGGTCGAGACGGGCTACACCGAAGTAGTCGGAAAAGCTTTTGACGAGCTTCAAAAGGAAGAAAATGATTTATTGGCGGAGACCCGTAAGAAAGATTAGAAAGCATTATTTGCGATCTTTCAAGCTATGGAGGAACCGGTATTTTAAAAAAATATCAGAGATGAAGACGTCCCACAAGGTATGAACTATTTTAAAGAACGCTTACAAAGGCGATGAAAGAATCATGCAGATGCGTCTACAGACACTGAGAGGGGATGTGCTTACGAATGACTGACTCGGAAAGCGTATTGACATATTGTGATCGGGTCCAAGCGGTCGTTAACAACTTGAATGTTAACGGAGAAGCGCGGGAGGAACAACGAGTCGTGGAAAAGGTATTACGCTCGTTGCCCGCTAAATTTGAATATGTCGTTGCAGCTATTGAAGAGGGGCAGGATATATCAAAAATGTCGATTGATCGACTCATGAGTTTGCTTTGTTCACACGAGCAACGGATGAACCAGAAGGCGAACGACTCTATTCAGGAGCAGGCTTTGCAAAGCCGAGTCGAAGTTCGAACTCGCGGAGGTTACCGTCAAGAATAAATTTATGGATGCACAGTCGTCGTGTGCAAACGTCAAGAATAAATTTATAAGTCCGCTACTTGTGACTTTACTACTTGGTAGCAAGTGGTAAGTAGGGGTCGAACCCAAGGGAATTAGGGGGATAAGTTGTTCTTTGAGGGATCGTACAGGGAGGGAGCGTGTTTTAAGTTGATTGAGGTTTTAGTGCGGAAAAGTAAGTGTTTTTTTGTTGGTTTTGGTTTTTAGTGCGGAAAAGTAAATGACAGAAAAGTAAATACTGAAAATAAAAGAGAAGACTTACAGCGGTTGTTGCGTGATCGGCAAGTCTTGCGGAACGTCAGCAGTTGATATTGCGGTTTATACTAAAATTGAAAGTAAATGCAGGTGGTGTTTTAAGTTAAGGAAAGATTCGGTTTCAGGGGCCTTGTATCATAATCCGTTTATCATTGACCGCTAATGACCATACTAAGTGTTCAAAAGTGAATCGAGGCTATTCCTAGCACAAGACTTGCCACACCGTCTAGTCTTTTGCAAGACGTAGTACTCTTGTCTAATATGTGCATCCATTTGACCATCATTCCTGATAAATCAAATGGTTTTTGGAAGAGGTTGATCTCCACAAATAAGCTGTGCTCTTCCGAACCTCCACTTATCCACGGAGGTCGCGAGTTCATGATAGAGCTTTGCTCTTCCGAGCATCCACTCTACCAATAAAGTTCTGACTTAATATAAGGCACTTAGAACAAGTTGAACACAAAGAAGCATTAAGCAAAGGGTCTAAAACATTTTATGATACAAGTACACCCCTTCAACCGAACGAAGGGTTTAGCTACGATTATCCATGGAAGAGGACATCATAACTAAGTACTTGAAAAGTAAAGGTTTTGAAAGACAGGAAAAGTAAAGGTTTTGAAAGTAAAGACAAGGAAAGTAAAGTTACAGTTTTGAAAGACAGGAAAGTAAAGTTTTCGAAAGTAAAAGACAGTAAAGGAAAGGGGTGAGTACTTCAAGAACCGACAAGAGTACTCAAGAACAGTGAAAAGTAAAGACAAACTTGAGTACTTCAAGAACCGACAAGAGTACTCAAGAACAAACTAAAGCCTTCGATATCAAAGAAAAGTGTGTTTACAAGGATTGTTCCCACAATCTAGAGAGAAGCTAGAGCTTCTCTCTCTAACTATGGAATTGTGTTGTGAATGGGATGATTTTACAAGTGAAGGAAGGTTGGTATTTATAGGCTAAGGGAGTGTAGATTTGTGGAGGAAGTGAAGACACTTGGCATGGGATGAGAGGAGGCTTCAAAAGCCATCGGAGGTGAGGTGTCCTCCCAAAAGCCGCCGCCCATGTGGCAAAGGAGGAGTGGATGATGGCTTAGCCGCCCATGTGGTGTGGAGGAGGAGAGTTTGAGTGGAATGAGATATTTGTCTCTAAAAAGCCATCGGTTTGACCGGAATTTGACCGGAGCTTCTTGGATTTTGGAGAGTGTATTCTGAATGAAAATGTCATTCTAAGATGATCTCAAGAAGGAGCCTAAGCCAAATTCTGCTTGGAACATGGTCGAAATCCCAAATCGGCTGAAATTGCCCCTGTTTGGCCTTTACCGGGCTCGGTGCCTTTGCATTGCGTTCTTGTCCAAATGCTGACTGTTCTAGCATATTTGAGTGATTCCAAGTTGGTTCTTGAAAGTTGGAATTTGGTCGTGACCTGGAATGACTCGTAATTCATTTTCAGCTTTAAAACACCTCCTTAGCCTGTATTCTCTCTAGACTTCAAAATACCATGTAGATAAATATCGGAACTAACAAGTGAAAGTTAAATTGACAAAGAGTCTAATTTGGTGGGTTTAACTGTGTTTATGATTCATACAATTATGGTCCATCAGATTACCCCACACTTTTAGTTGTTCGTCCCGAACAATGCTATTAAAGGGCGGCACACACTATCTAAGTAAACTTTTTAAAATATGAAAGTGAGATTGTGGGACTAGATTTATCCTAATTCATGCATTACTTACTTATTACCAAATTAAACAGTGTAAATACTTAGAAGAAACTTGATACTTGTACCTTCGCGCCGAGATGCAAATTAATTCGGATGTTTCGGGAGATAGCCCTTTTCAGGCTCCTGGACTGCATTCTCGGGACCGTCTAGCACTATATGGTTTCCTTGTAGCTTTCTCTAGCACGTGATTCGGTTCGGGTTTCACTGAGTTGAGCATTTTTTATTTCTTTTTGGCGAGGGACAGCTTCTTTTTTGTGGTGAATCGGCCTTTGGCCTTTGATTTGACTCTTTGAGTACTTCACTTTTGTTCGGTTAAAACCTTCACAACTTTGGCCTTTGGCCTTTTGATTTGCTTCTTTGAGCTTTTGCCTTTTTGTGGCTTGCTAGTCCATTTTCTCAAGCCTTTTTGGGAGGTCCAATCGTCGCCCGCGAGCATATGGAAATACCTCCCGCTCTCTCTCATCCTTGCCGTTTCGCGTGAGTCAAAATGAGGGTCGCTCATTTATTTTCCCGGCTACTTTGACTAGAGATAGGACGGTTTGATTCCCGTCCCGTCTTTTTTTTGCATAAACGCTGCATGGCGGAGATGACTTCAATCTTCACTAAAACCCGAAGTGCAGCCTCCACTGACTTCGAAAACCATATAGTTAGATTCGATCCTTCGAGTGCTTGCCAAGCCTCTCTAGGGCAGTTTATATCAACTCCACATCCCCTGTTTATCTCAGCACAAAGGGACAAATGAGAAGTTACATTCTAAGTTTTTAGACAGTTGAATTTTCACAAGGTAAATGCATGAATTTAGATCTATCTTTTTCACATTCTCAAGTTCATATTTTCAAAAAGATAATATTAAAGGAAAAGGAAAAGAAAAACATGTTATGTACACAGGCGGTTCTCACCCCACACTTTTGAACAAAGGCGTGCTTTTCAGCAAGACTTAGTTCAAAAGCCATGCAAGCAAATATATACAGGAAAGGTGAGAATGATTTAGGGCAAAAAACTAAATGACAGAAATTAAATGACTGAAAGTAAGATAGGTGTCGGGTTACCTCCCGACCAGTGCCTTTGTTTAACGTCGTTGGCTCGACGATACCTCATTCCTGGATCATAAGTAGGGATCCCATGGGTGAGTGAGGTCAAACTTCTTTTTGGCAGCTCTTTTATCCCGCTCAAAGAACTTGTGGAGTGATGGGCTCAGTTTGGTTCTCCATTGGTTCGGCAGGTTCTTCTTTTCATAGCTCCGAGAAGGTGGTGCTCCCTTCGCCATAACTGCTGGTCCATCGAGCCGTGCTCTCTTGCTTCTCCTTCCAGGTTTCCATTCTCTTGGCCCATGTCTTTGCCGCTTCTTTATGTATGAGTGGTCGGCACCTTTGCAAGTTTGGAAGTTCAGTATTGTGCCATTGAATGTAGGCGACATCAAGCCTGTTCCCATGTGAAGCCTCTTCTTTGTGGCAGCGACGAATGGTCGTCCTAGAACGAGCGAGTTTTCAGGGCCGCTTTGTTGAGTCGTGGTGAGTGAGAGCTCCATTGATGGCTTTTCTTGCCCTTGATTTGCCTCCAACTCCCCTTGCACCGCAGCATAGGTCACATCATCTTTGGTGGCTGTGATTTGCATACAAACCGAGGGGAAAAGTTAGAGAACTTCCACCATAAGGGCCAGATCTTTCTTGGACAGTTTGATAATGAGGACCAGGCCTGCCTCAGGTGCTTCGATAGTGAGGATCGGCCATGTTTTGGGTGCTTCGAGCACAAGGACCGGGCCTGCCGTGATTTCCTCGGTTAGTTCAGCAGTGAGGTCCGGGCATGTTTCGGCTGGTTCGGCAATGAGGTCTGAGACCGGCGTGATTTCCTCGGGTAGATTGGTAATGTGGACCGGGCCTGAATTAAGAAATTTTTCTTCTAACTCCCAGGGGTAATCTGAATGGAGCTCTTCTTCAGGAAACCATGGGTCCTCATCCTCGTCATTCATATGGTCTCCGAGGGCAATCATACTGAGGTTCGGGTTTGTTTTGGGCAACTCTTCAGTTAGGACCGAAATTGATTTGGGCAGTTTGGCAATGCGGTCCCAGATCAGTTGTGTAGCCGCCCAGAATTCCTCATTTTCGACCTCGTCTTGGTGTATCGGGGCACTCATTTGCTGGATGCTAGCTACCAATTCTTCCTTCTTGTCCTTGAGTGGCTCGGCAGTGAGGACCGGGACTTCATTTGGCTCGTCAAGTAGGGCCGGGACTTCCTCGTCAATTATCCATGTGTCCTTATCCTCTACTGGCTTCTCGTGCTCTTCTTCGATGACTCTCGGCTCGAGCATCTTTTGAGTTGCCTCAACAATTGCCCGTGTTTCCTCGATGTCGGCCTGGATTCGGTGCATCATGTTGGCCAGTTCTTCGCGCCGCATGGCCTGATCTTGTCTTGACCTTGCGGCCAAATCATTTATCAGGTCCCACAGATCAGCCTCGGATAAGTTATTCACCGAACCTCCCGCCGCATCATTAAGCCAATTCCACTCATGTGGCAGCATCCCTCCAAGAAACCTTTGAAGAGTATCGTTGTTCGTGAATCCATGGTAGCTCGTTACAAGGGAATCGAAGTACCATAAGTACTCGTCCAATGTTTCATCCCGGGATTGCTTAAGGTTGATTATCTTCTCGCGGATTTCAAGTTCGAAAGATGGTGGGGAAAACTCCTCATAGTACCAAGGCTTGCTTTTGTAGTAGGAAGACATGGCGAATTATGTATAACAGAAAGAACAACTATCCATTTGCTAAGTCCCCGACAACGACGCCAATTTTGATGGATGCACAGTCGTCGTGTGCAAACGTCAAGAATAAATTTATAAGTCCGCTACTTGTGACTTTACTACTTGGTAGCAAGTGGTAAGTAGGGGTCGAACCCAAGGGAATTAGGGGCGGCGGATTCAGCAATTTATTTTCATACTAGAGGGGGCATATAATCAAAATGACCAGGGGCAAGATGTAAAAATTATTCAAAAATACACGGCATTAGTCTAATATTAAAGAAAAATCGGAAAATCGCCCCGGGGCAGCTACCCCCTTCCATCCTTACCGCATCCGCCCCTGATAGTGCGTAAATGAGTGCTTATGTTCGAATCATGAAGATCATACAAAAGAAAAAGATAATTCACAGCTCATTTTGTAGTTTTCCTGATAAAGAGTAGGGATCAGGTACAAAATCCATATTACTAGAAAAAAATCCAAACTAATCTCAACCCTTCATTATATATTTGAATAGATACTGAAAATAAATCTCTATTAATTTAAATTGATATGTAAATAGGGGCAAATATGGTATATCACATCCTTAATAACCACACCTCTCTCTCCTCTACTCGATAAAAAAAATCAGATCTCCATGGATTCCGTCGATCTCGTCACTTCCATTCCAGTCACGATCATCCCGGGAACGATCTCTCTGGTCAACTCAACGATCGCGTCCGCAGCCACGTTCATGTCCAGCGCCTTCATCCCCGAAACTCTCTTCACCTTCGCCTCCATCACATTCGGATCCATGCACGACTGCGTGTCGTGATTCATCGACACTAGAGCCCAGTTTGTCACCACTCCAGCGACTCTTCCTCCCTTCACGATCAGATACTCAGCCGCGGCCGCGGTGAAGAGCTTCACATGGACGAATTCATAACGAATTATAGTCCAATTTTGACGAATTATTTTTGACGAATTATGACATAATTCATCACAATAGGACTATGATTCGTCAACATTTGGCAGTATCATTGTATTGTTAGTCATGACAATTTATAGTTCGTCATCACCAATTTATAGTTCGTTATGACCATTCGGTTCAGAATTCTGTCAGTTCCATCGGCGCTGCTTCACCATGTTCGTTGTTGATTTTTTCTGCGTTTCTCTTCAATCATTTGGTTGCGTTAATTCTGCGTTTTTGATTTCGTCATTGGAGGACAACCCCTCTTCGCCCAGGCAACCCAGATTGGGTTGTATGATTATGGTTTCCCAAATCGTCGGGTTTTTGTTGGGAGGAGAGATTAGGGATTGATTTCGAATTCATTGGGTCGATTATACCCTCCTTTGGAGAGAATCACGTATAAAATTCAGTTACCTAATTTATTTAATCTAATTAATATCAGCCATTAAATTTCCATAATGAACAACTGAGATGACTTTGTATTTTGTATGATTTTTGGGCTTTGCACCAGATCTGAACTCTCCTGATAAATACTATTTTGAGACCTACATTTTTCTCTGCCATTTTTAAAAGACAAATATGTCATGGAAGTGTGGCGCCAAAAATATTTATTTAGGAAAAACAGTGGTCGATTATTGGTTGGTGTATGTCGGTATTTTTTTAATAGAGTGGTGTCTGTCGGTATCTTAAACATTATTTAGATGATTGGCGTCTTTAGCATCATTGATTGTGAAAGCAGGGTCAACATCAGGTACAAAATCATATTTTGATAAATACAAAGTTTGTCAAAATTATTTTATAATTCGTCAGTTTATTTTATAGTTCGGCAAAATTATTTTATAGTTCGTCACTTTTCAAGCCGAAAAATGAAAAAGACGAGCCAAAAAATGAAAAGACGACATAGTTCCTCAGTTTCATTTTATAATTCGTCACAAAAAAGACACAAAAAAATCAAGATTTAATCTCATCCATTGAAATCACAAGATCAAGGGTTATGATTAGTTTGTATTTTGTACCAAAAAATTTAACTTTGCACCGAATCCTTTTTTCGTGAAAGCATAATATATTGAACCACATGTTTGAATTGTGAATGTAATATTAAAAAGTAGGGATGCATATCCGGTCGGGCCAAAAATTTTCTAAAAAAGTGGATCGAGGATCGGATCGGAGTTTCGACAGTCCAGATCGGATTCGTAGACATTTGATCTAATAATTTTCAAACGACAATTCAAAGAAAAATAAGCACTCCATATGAGTGACCCTAGGGGTCAAATGTCACCCCTAACTATTCACTACACATTACTAGCTACAGGCTGTCAGTGTCACAAAGTACTTTCATATTATTTACTCCAAAAAAGGCAACCACTTGTAATCTCCATATTTGGAGTGTACCTCTGAGTAATAGTGAGAGTACCACGTGAACGATCGTTGCCTGACAATTATTTATAGGGAAAAGTATAAAAGGGTGGTATGAACTACAACCCTTTTGCAAAATTTTGTCTGAACTATACACATTTTCAAAATCTTATCCAATTCTAATTAATGGGCCAAATTACAATTCTGAATAATACAATCAGCACCCAAACCTTTCAAAAATTATGTAATTGAAATATTTTTTTGGTTGGACCAAATAAACCAAATATGATTTTGAAATGTATTTGGTTTATCCAAAAAAAATTTGATTGTACTCTTCCCTAATTTAAAATTTATGTATTTGATTTGATTAAATGCATTTGGTTCGATCTAAAAATATAATTATAAACCAATATATATTTTAAATTGTCTAAAGATTTACAATAATTGTTTTTTATAATTACAATAAATTGTTAACTGCACCATATTTTATACCCTAAATTTTTAAATATACAAATTTCGTTCGTAACTAATTTATATATATTATATATGCAAATTTCGTTTTTAAATATACAAATTGGCAGCAACATACGCATCTTAATAGTAGTAAAATCACAACTAAAAGAAAAAGGAGAACCAATTCATCAGAATATATGCATTCACCGGTTCAGAAACCAAACTAAAATCGTTTAACGATTTTTCAGAGAGGTGAAAAGTGGTCAAATTTCGTTCTTAATTAATTTATATATATTATATATGCAAATTGCATTCGCCAGTTCAGAAACCAAACTAAAATCGTTTAACGAAACCAAACTAAAAACGAAATTTGCATATATAATATATATAAATTAGTTAAGAACGAAATTTGTATATTAAAAAATTTAGGCTATAAATCATGGTGCGGTTAACAATTTATTGTAATTATAAAAAACAATTATTGTAAATCTTAAACAATTTAAAATATATATTGGTTTATAATTATATTATTAGATCGAACCAAATGCATTTAATCAAATCAAATACATAAATTTTAAATTAAGGAAGAGTACAACCATTTTTTTTTTGGATAAACCAAATACATTTCAAAATCATAATGGTCCAACCAAAAAAATATTTCAATTGCATAATTTTTGAAAGGTTTGGGTGCTCATTGTATTATTCAGAATTGCAATTTGGCCCATTAATTAGAATTGGACAAGATTTTGAAAATGTGTATAGTTCGGACAAGATTTTGCAAAAGGATGGTAGTTCATACCACTCTTTTGTACTTTTCCCTTATTTATACATTGCAATATCTGCACAAAAGTCAAAGAGATTTAAGCTTTAGCACTTTGATTTTGAAGTAAAAAGAAAATAATATTATTGTTTTTTATTGTCAATTTACATCATATACGTAGCAAACATCACATGATGGAATATATTGTGCGACACAATATATATATTCGAGAAGGACGAACAACACATTATATCGCAAAGTTATTGCATTCATCCATAATACAATAATTCTAAAATAAATATGGATTATCGTAAGTTTCACCCGAAATTTGTAATATCTTTTTTCAATCTGTTTTTACTTGTGATTTAATTTACCAACATATTATATAATATTATATTTATGCAATATGGGTCTCTATAAATAGAGTTCAAAAAATTAAAAATATTGATATATTTTATAAAATTTTCATATTGTACGATTTATCATATTTTTAGTAATTATAAAAGTTATACGATTTCAGCCAATTAAAAATTGCCATTTATCATCACTGTTCATGAACCAATTACAAGGCGCCACTTATCCTTTACTGTGCGTGAGGAAAGATGAGGAGCTACTGTGCATGAGTAAAGAATCCTGATCCATTCTAGATGACCTTCCCTAATAATATACTGTACTTTGCACAGACTATGCCAAACATACGAATTAAGGTCTGAACCCTGAGGGTGAGGTTGCATTCAAAAAATCAGAATTCGGGAAAGTACCTTAACTTAAACACTTTACTCATCAACAAGTCTGGATTTGAAATAATCATCCAAGCCTGATTAGCCATGAGAGCATCATTCATCCATTTAAAGTTTTGAAGCCAAGACCACCCTTACCTTTCTCCTCCTCCAACACTTCTTTTCGTAACCAATGTATACCCCTCTCAGCTCCTACTTTTGCCCACCAAAATTTATAGACTGCACTGGACAACTTGTTTTGGGAAATTTCTTCAAATACGACAGCAAGAGAATCTTCAAATTAGTCACCAAAAGAGTAGTGCAACAAAGTTTGCAGTAAACAGCTTCTTCTTCTTCTTCTTCTGATGTAAGATTCACTGAGGAATCGATTTGTCTGGATATCACAATTGATCGCGTTGTCGCTTTCCAAATTTAATATTTCGACCTTGTATTATAGTCGAGGGTTGCACGAAATTTGAACGGGGATAATCAATCTGAACAATTTCTTTTTTCGACTATAGAAATAGAAATCAAAACTCGAGTCTGAGGTTTTAAGAAACAGAACGAGGTTTTAGAATCAAAGAATGATTCTATGTGTGAGTGAGTGAATTTCTAAGTGCCCCTCATGATGTCGACGACCTCCAATTTATAGGAGATCAATCGGATCGAAGAGCGGATGCGACTGGAGCTGAGCAGCCACGTCTGTCAGACGTGCCGCGCGCCTCCTTCAGACATTAAACGACGCGTCTCGCTTAAACATTACGTTAATGTCTATACAGAGCGCGGTGACGATAATGTCAGAACAAAACGCGGCATGCTCTCCGCGCACCCCATGTTGACATTACGAGCCACGTCCGGTTAAGACATTATCGTAATGTCTAGTCAAAACGTGCCCAACATAATGTCTCTTGTAGGTGCGGTCCCCACTGACTCCTAAACTCAAAACTCACTCAATCGATCTTCTAAACCTCCCATATCATTAGGGTATGCTACCCTAACATGTTGGAACGTAATGACAGGTCCAAAAACCTTAAAATTACCAACAATCCTCCCCCATTTTAGGGTTTCCTTTGTTTTTCCAAAAAAAAACCTTTGTTTTTAAGTAAGTCACGCATAAACGAAAATGTCGCAGCGATTGAATTTTTGCTTAGTGTAGTTACACATTCAAAATACCCAGAAATCATGGTGCTCGTAACGTTTGAACCAATTGATCCATTTGGGTACCTCAATGAGTTACTTCACAAACTCTAAGTTTAACTTGACTCTTAATGGTCCTTGAGTCCTAATCCCTTCGTGAACGTATTGAGATTTAACCCAAAATCTCATGAAGCGGTCAGAAACTTCACGTTCATATAGGTACATTCCTTAAGGGTAATACCACCCGATTCTGCTCCCACAAACAGCACTTTGTCAAAGAACTTATTAAAAAGAGTCCATCTTCAACTTATTACTTTTAGGTCATGAACACATACTTGAGGATGCTTTATTTGTGTTCATCAATCTTCTAGGAATGGGCTTTCCACATTGAATTCAGCTCTAACGCTAGTTAGATGTGAATTGGGTGTCCCATGACTAGATGATTATATGGGTTTTAGTCCCATCCCCTTTATCAATTTTGAGACCAAATCTCTAGCTAATCCCTTTGTCAAGTGATCGGCTAAATTTTGTTGTGACCTTACAAAATTCACTGATATCACCCCATGCGTAATGAGCTCCCTTATCGCACTATGTATAACACCTAAGTTTCTAGACTTCCCATTGTATACATGGCTATATGCTTTAGCCAATGTTGTAGCGCTATCGCAATGAATCAATATGGGTGATATTGGTTTTTTCCATAATGGAATCTCCATGTATCAAGTTCTTTAACCATTCCGCTTCCTTTGAACCGGCGGCTAAAGCAACAAACTCAGATTCCATAGTAGAACTTGTGATGCAAGTTTGTTTCTTGGATGCCCATGAAATGACACCTCCCCCAAGTAGAATACCCATCCACTTGTGGAGGAATGATCTTCCTGATTTGAGATCCAACTTGCATCCGAATATCCTTCTATGACCGAAGGAAAATCTGAATATACAAGCCGAAGGTTCATAGTCCCCTTAAGGTATCTAAGGACCCTATGAATTGCTTGCCAATGTTGCATACTAGGGTTACTAGTATATCGACTAAACTTCCCTACCGCAAATGCGATATCTGGCCTTGTACAATTCATGGCATACATCAAACTGCCTATGACCTTAGCATACTCCAATTGGGACTTAGGCTTCCCCTTATTAGGATACAAGTGAGTAGAGTAATTATAAGGAGTAGTTAATGGATAACAGTCCATATAATTGAACTTCTTTAACACATTCTCAATGTAATGAGATTGTGTTAAGGAAAGACCTCCTTCAACTCTCTTTATTCTTATCCCAAGGATAACTTCCGCCTCTCCCATGTCCTTCATGGAGAACTTAGATGACAGAAATTCTTTGGTTTGATTTATGCACTTTAGATTAATTAGTGCCAAAAATCAACATGTCATCTAAATATAGACAAATGATAACTCAATTCCCCGAGTTGTCAAACTTGCTATATACACATTTATCCGACTGAGTCAAGATGAATCCATCGGATAGTACCACCTCATCAAATTTTTGATACCATTGCATATGTGCTTGTTTTAGCCCATATAATGACTTAACAAGTTTGCATACCTTATGCTCTTGCCCGGACATTATGAAACCTTCTGGTTGCTTCATGTAAATCTCTTCCTCCAAATGTCCATTGAGGAAGGCAGACTTTACATCCATTTGATGTACTAGCAACTTATGAATAGATGCTAAGGCTATCAACAATCTAATTGTTGAAATTCTTGCAACCGGTGCATAAGTGTCAAAATAGTCCATACCATATTTTTGCCTAAAGCCTTGGATTACCAATCTTGCTTTAAATTTATCAATGGTCCACTTATTTCCTAAAGGTTTATGCCCTGGTGGTAAATCTACCAAAATCCAAGTGTTATTTCCTATTATAAAGTCCATTTCATCATTTATGGCCTCTTTCCAAAATGATACATCTTGAGATTTCATAGCTTCATCAAATGTTTTGGGGTCACTTTCAATAACATGAAAGTACTTGTATTGTGAGCTAACCTCATCCCTAGTTCCTTCCACTAGGTAGATATGAAAATCATTTCCAAATGATTTTTCCTTTCTTGCTCTTTTACTCCTTCTAATTTCAAAAATTTGGGTGTCATTTGAGTCTTGATTTGCACTGGGCACAAGATTCAAATCTTTAGGCATGCTAATTGATGAAAATCTCTTTTCATCCATAATGTCATCTCTCAATTCAATGATTGTATGAATCGATACATGCTTATTAGGTTCTATGACATAAAACCTATAAGCCATGGAGTGATGAGCATATCCTATGAATATACATTCAATTCCCTTTTCTCCTAAAATCTTATGTTTAGGGATATGTAATCTCACTACCGTCCTACAACCCCAAACTCGAATATGATTCAAATTTGGTTTCTTATTGAACCAAATTTCATAAGGAGTAATGCTGCCCCTTTTATTAGGAACCATATTCAATAAATAGCAAGCCGTCAACATGGTTTCTCCCCAAAATCCATCATTTAATCCCGAGTAAGAAAGCATGGCATTCACCATCTCTTTCAATGCTCTATTCTTCCTCTCCGATACACCATTTTGTTGTGGTGTGTAGGGAGCTGTGGTTTCATGAATGATACCCACACTTTGGAATAACTTGGATTAAAGTATTCCCCACCTCTATCGGTGCGCAACTTCTTAATAGAAGTTCCCTTTTGAAGTTCAACTTCACTCTTATAAAATTTAAATTTATCAAGAGCTTCATCTTTGGAATGCAACAAATAAACATAGCAAAATCTAGAACAATCATCTATGTATGTCACTACATATTTCTTGTTTCCTAGAGAAGGTGATGCATGAAAATCACATAAATCGCTATGTATTAAGTCAAGTATGTTACTTTCTCTTTCACCCTTATGAAATGGTTGCCTAGTAATCTTAGTAAGCATGCATGTTCTACTATTATTAATATTCATATCAAATGAGGGAATCAAATCATGTTTTGACATTTCATGCAATCTTTTATAATGAACATGTCCTAAACGTGCATGCCAAAGCGTAGAAACATCATCTTTCAAACTTGTAGTTTTAATAGAAATATCATGCTCACAATTCATATAAAGAGAAGAAACAACTTTATTTATACTAAGCTTGAACATTCCATTACATAAGTATCCTTTACCAACAAATACATCACCCTTTGATAACACATAGTTATCGGCTTCATACACTTGCCGATAACCTTGTTTATTCAAAACAGTACCCGATACCATATTTTTCCTAATATTTGGTACATATAGAACATTAGCAAGAACAATATTCTTACCCGAAGAAAATTCTATCTCTACTTGGCCTATTCCTAGGAGATGGGTGGTCGACTCGTCTCCCATGTGAAGAACTCTTCCTTCACTTGTAGTAGCAAAGGACTTGAACATCTCTTTATCTCTACAAACATGTGTCGTAGCACCGGAGTCAACCCACCATGAAATCTCATCATCCTGCATAGCAAAAATTTTAGAAAAATTAGAAACATAGTCTATATTAGAATATGCATCTAACTTAGTTTCTAAACTTGAAACTAAACTTTTCTGACCTTGAGATTTCTGCTCTTGGTTTTTATTACCAAAAGCATTACCTTGAGCTTTCTCGCTCTTCCCCTTTCCTAAGCGACAGTCTCGCTTGAAATGCCCCGCTTTTCCGCAAGTCCAACATATGTTTCCTTTCGAAGGATGCTTCTTGTTAGGACCTTTGCTAGCATACTCTCATTAGGTCTTTTCTTGCCTTTGTTCTTGTTCATCTTTTGAGAACTAGTCTCCAATACGTTCACCTTAGGCGAATTAGCATCCACTTCCATCGTGTCTTTATCCCGCACACAAAGTTTCTCTTCCATTCGCAATTCTTTTGCGAGTTCTACAAGAGACATCTCTTCCTTTTTGTGCTTCAAGGAACGTCGGAAGTTCTTCCATGATGGTGGTAATTTGTCAATTATACTTGACATTGAGATGGCTTCATCCATCTTCAAATTTTGTTGAGCGAATTGCCCCAAGATACGTTGTATCTCATGGAATTGTTCCATCACTGGACGGGAGTCCACTATCTTGTAATTGTTGAAATTAATCACAAGAAACTTAACGCTTGAAGCTTCCTCAGTCATGTATTTGGATTCAAGCGAATCCCATAACTCTTTCGCAGATTCAGCATTTTGATACAAATCAAATAAAGGGCCGGACATACCGTTGAGGATATGTCCTCTAGCGATGTAGTCGTTGTTCTCCCACTTGTTTCGATCACGGAAATCCACCATTGGTGCATCATCTCCAACTTCAGGGCATGGTGTAGACAGTACTTAGACCAACTTCAAATTAGTTAGTAGGAAGTGCATCTTTATCCTCCAGCGCCAGAAATCAGTGCCTTCAAACTTGTCCATCTTTTGGAACTTGTGCATCATATCTCTCACGCTGGCCATTGAGTAGTAAATATTGAATTCATTTTTTTGAGAATTTCTTCAAATACGACAGCAAGAGAATCTTCAAATTAGTCACCAAAATAGTAGTGCAGCAAAGTTGGCAGTAAACGGCTTCTTCTTCTTCTTCTGATGTAGGATTCACTGAGGAATCAATTTGTTTGGATATCACAATTGATCGCGTTGTCGCTTTTTGAATTCAATATTTCGACCCTGTATTATAGTCGAGGGTTGCACGAAATTTGAACGGGGATAATCAATCTGAACAATTTCTTTTTCCGACTATAGAAATAGAAATCAAAACTCGAGTATAAGGTTTTAGGAAACAGAACGAGGTTTTAGAATCAAAGAACGATTCTCTGTGTGAGTGAGTGAATGTCTAAGTGCCCCTCATGATGTCGACGACCTCCAATTTATAGGAGATCAATCGGGATGAAGAACGGATGCGACTGGAGCTGAGCAGCCACGTCTGTCAGACGTGCCGCGCGCCTCCTTCAGACATTATGCGCTGCATCTCGGTTAAACATTACGTTAATGTCTATACAGAGCGCGGTGACGATAATGTCTGAACAAAACACGACATGGTCTCTACGCGCCCCATGTTGACATTACGAGCCGCGTCTGGTTAAGACATTATCGTAATGTCTAGTCAAAACGCGCCCAATATAATGTCTCTTGTAGGTGCGGTCCCCACTGAGTCCTAAACTCAATCGATCTTCTAAACCTCTCAGATCATTAGGGTATGCTACCCTAACGTGTTGGAACGTAATGTCAGGTCCGAAAACCCTAAAACTACCAACAACTTGTTCAGAACACTCTCAGGTAATCTGAAACAGGCCATGGAGTAAAGGGGAGTAGCGAGCAGTATCGACTTTATCAGCAACTCTTTCCCTACTGCGGGCAAAAGTCTCTCCTTCCAACCATTGACTCTGCACCAAACTTTGTCAACTATGAACCTGAAAATCTCTGTCTTCTTCTGACCCATAACAAGTGGAAGCCCCAAATATTTGGAGTGGCTCTGAACTATTGAGATTCCCAGAATACTTGCTGGCCACTTTCAGTTCATTAGGCGAGAATGGGTCCTCTGACTTAGAGAAGTTTATTCTCTGTCCTTACACATCCTCGAACATGTCCAAAATGTTTTTAAGCTCCAAAAATTCCTCTACAGTGGCCCTTGCGTAAATCATGCAGTCATCCGTAAAAAATAAGTGGGTACTTTTGGGTGCTCCTCTGCAAATATTAATCCCTCTAAGCCGCCTTTTTCTACATCTTGCTTCTATTTCCAAACTCAACCATTCGGCGCATAAAATGAATATGTACGGCGAGAGAGGGTCCCCTTGTCTCAAGCCCCTCTTAGGAAAGGTAGTATTAGTATACCAACTATTAACCTTAACTCTATATGAAAAAGTTGTAATGCATAACATCACTTTTTCCACCCACTTCCTAACAAAACCGAGCTTCAATAAATGAAAGTCCACTTCAATCTATCATAAGCCTTACTCATATCAATTTTAAGCGATGCATACCCTTCTTTCACCTTCTGTCTATTCTTTATATAGTGATTCAACTCTTGAGCAGCTAGAATATTGTCAGTAATTAGTCTTCCTTTCAAAGCACTTTGGTTTAAAGATATTACCTTGTTCAAGATATTCTACAGGCTATTTCACCAAAGCTTTGGTCATAATCTTCACTATCACATTGCACAGGCTGATAGGACGAAAATCTTCCATCTTGTTGGCATCTTTGCACTTCGGTATGAGAATTATATCAGTGTTCTTCAATTTTGGGTCCAAGATATTGTCATTGAGGCACCTCAACACAACTTTGACTACGTCAGTCTTAACAATACTCCAACATTTGTGGTATAATAGCGCAGAAAAACCGTCCGGAACAGGGGCCTTTTATGGGGCACATTTGGAATAAAGCCTGCCTGATTCAGTAAAGTCCTCCAGCCGATTCCTATTCATTTCCTCCGTCACAACAGCGTGCACATTGCTGAGCTTTGACATCCAATCTATGTTTGCATCCACAAGTGATGAACTGAATATTGACTCAAAATAATCCAACACTACCTCATTCATTTGTTCTCTTGTCTCAGCAAACTCTCCGCTGCGATTCCTTAACTTCGAAATGTGGTTTTTCTTCTTCCTTTGTGTGCCCCTGCATGAAAAAATTTGGTGTTCTTATCCCCTGCTTCAGCCATTCAACTCTCGATCATTGTCTCCAAATGAGCTCCTCCCTTGCCAGCCATTCATCCAGCTCCTCTGTAAGGGCCTTTTCTTCCTCAGTGCTCTGCTGATTTCTAGGAAGTTCAGTCACTGCTCTTAACTTTCACTTGATCTCTTCAATTCACCTTTTTGATATTTTTAAATTCCACCTTGTTCCATACATCCAAGCAACGGGAGCAGTGTCTTAACTTCTCCTTAAATGGCATGTTCGGGTTGGTTATAATGCAAAAGATAAATATCCGGTTGTTTCCTATTATTCCTACGAGATATATATTATCTATAGGACTTAGTCAACATTATCTTCATCCAACTAAATTTTAGGAAAGATTTTCTTATCAATTTAGTTTGGACGTGTGATGAAACGGTATATATGTAAGTTTCTTGTATTCTTATATACACAAAGATAATAGAGGAAAACCCTAGTAGAGATCTGAGCAGTGCTTTAGCAGTTCCACCTTCCAGTTTGGGTGCACGGATTTGGAGGAGAATTGTGTTAACCTTGGGGCGCGTTCGTCACTTGAGAGCATGTACCGGTAGTGGCGAAATTTGCTTCTAAGTCAGTGGCCTCCATACCACGTCACAATTGTAGTATTTCGAAGATCGACAATCAAGTAAAGTTATTCAAGTTCTCTCACTTATTTGATTTCAATAACTTTATTTCCTACAATTTAGAAACAAATTTGTACTATTGAGATGCTCTTGTAGATTCGGTGGTTTCTTTGATCAGCCTCATAGACCGAGGTCACTTGTCTAAGTGATGTCATGAGATGATCTTATAGTGTAGATATGGTGGGTTCTTTGATTAGCCTCACAGACCGAGGTCACTTATCTAAGTGATGTCATGAGATGCTCTTGTAAATACGGTGATTTCTTTGCTGATCCTCACAGACCGAGGCCATTCGAGTTAATGGCGTCATGAGAAGATCTATTATAACTAGTCTCACAGACATAGGCCACTCGAGTTAGTGGTGTCATGAGATGACCGGTGAGTTATATAGATAGAAGGTTGAACTTAAATGTTCTTAATATTTGTGGAACACCTGCGGTGAATGTGAAGGAATAGCCTCCTTCCATGAGTGATCAGATATCTCCCTAGAACGTTCACTTAGAGTCCCAAGATGAGTGGCTGTGTTATCGAGGAATTGCTCAAGTTTTGAAGGTGATGTGCGTGTTGTCGGGTCCTTTCAATAATCTAGGAGTTCAATCATTTGGACACTCTAGACCGTTGAACACCCCACTCTACTATGAGTTAGTTCAAACCTTTGGATACTAACATTTAAGTACTAAACCTTCTACGTACTGCTCAGAATCTCTAGGTCTCGGACTCTTTTGCATTAGTGGGGGCATGTTGGTTTATAATGCAAAAGATAAATATCCGATTGTTTCCTATTACTCCTACGAGATATATATCTATAGGATTTAGGCAATATTATCTTCATCCAACTAAATTTTAGGGATTTCCTTATCAATTTAGTTTGACGTGTGATGAAAGGGTATATATATGTGAGTTTTTTGTATTCTCATATACACAAAGATAATAGAGGAAAAACCCTAGTAGAGATCTGAGCAGTGCTTGAGCAGTTCCACCTTCCGAGTTCGGTTGCACGGATTTGGAGGAGAATTGTGTTAACCTTGGGGGGCGTTCGTCACTTGAGAGTATGTACCGGTAGTGGCAAAATTCGCTTCTAAGTCAGTGGCCTCCATACCACGTTACAATCGTAGTATTTCGGAGATCGTCAGTCAAGTAAAGTTATTCAAGTTCTCTCACTTATTTGATTTCAATAGCTTTATTTCCTACAGCCCGTACTCCCCGTGTTCTCCCAGTTATCCCTTACTGATTCATGAAATCACTGTGCCTAATCCACATAGGCTCAAATTTGATGCGCCTTTCCGCTTCACCTACAGGAACTCTTGTAGTACTATGAAGGATAGGACTGTGATCTGAAGCAATGGACACTAAATGCTTAACCTGGTAATCACTTGACGCCTCCACCCATTCCCGGTACGCAAAAATCCTGCCGAGTCTCGCTTTGGTCTCCAAACTACCTCGTCCCATTGGTTCAATAATTCATATCCTTGGGCTTGTGCGGTTGGGCCTTGCATCCCAAAGTGTTCCGAGTTTTATCACAAAATTGATAAGCCATATATGGAATTTATCGATATTGACAAAGAAAATAATATTTAGTTTATATTGTTTCTGTATCCTATAACGAAAACTTCGACTTGAACTCGGTCCAAGCCAAAGCCAAAGCCAAGCCCCCTATAATATAAGATTGTAAAAAGGATTCATATCTGATGCTACACATCCAAATACTACGAGCATAAAAACGGTGTCGTTTCATTTAAAATGACGTCGTTTCAATCAATACTACACAATTTTAATACATTTCAAATAGTACTCGAATTAAAACAACGTTATTTTGATTGAAACAACATCATTTTTCGTACTCGTAACATTAGCAGCACGGAGCAAAAATATTTAAAAACAAGATCCAACATCTACTGAATATGGGTCGGAATCGGTCCTTACTATGCTTTGGATGGAGTAAGGTTGGTCCATTGAACATCCCTAACCCAGAGTTCAAACCTGTGCGATTTGAGCGTATGGTATAAATTTCGGTTTCAAACAATCAAATATTCTACAGACGAACCAAATAATATACAATAATATGTTAGACCTGAGTCTTCTTCTAGGGCTCGAATCAACAACTTGACTTGGATACTATTTGAATCACGAATCAAATTCGCTTTCCGTATTCAATATTTCTGCCCTATTAGGGTTTCTAGAAAACTGAATCGAGATAAGACAAACGTGAAAGTACATAAAACGATGGAAGGTTGTAAAACCGAGTAATACAATCAATATCAAATTGATTTCAATTGAAGGAGATAATTTTCCAGAGCTTTTGTCGACCAAGAATCATTCCCTCTTCTCCAGAAAACCGAATAAAAGCTCTATCTTTCATTCTGTCAGTTTTCTAGATAAGATTGAATTTTGAATCAATAACTGTCAACCAACCGGTCAACCAGTCGGTTCAATCTAAGCTTAATAACTCAGTTGGTCGGTTTAACAAATAAGCACAAGGACAGCCTTGCTCTGACCTTCTCAATCGGCCTGTTGAGCTCAATGCCCTTTAATGAGCCGGCCGATTCCAGACATTATAGTCCATCTAATTTAGAGTTACACCCTAAAATCTCCAACAATCTTCTCCCATTTTAGGGTTTTACTCTTGAACACTAAAAGCGTTCACAACCGAACAAAACTTGCGCATAAATGAAGTATCCATTAGGTTTGAACTTCACATATTATAGTATCTTCCAATACTCGAGAATCGGAATGTTCTACGAATTGTACCCTTCAACCCATTTGAATACGAAAAAATAAAACACACACAAGTTTACTTTCATTCCAAGTACAACTTGACACTATTTCAGCCATTCGGTGAGGAACTTGAATTGTTGAATTGTACCAGAACCATCAACTGATTCCGTCAATTCCTTATCTCATCGGCACCTCTCCATATTTCCAAACTCGCCGTCGTCTTACTCACACTTTCTGTAATATCCGCCACAAGCTTCCTGTAGTATCCGCCACAAGCTTCCTGTAGTATAGAAAATATTGAATTCGATTCTGATGAGTCTTCTTCTATGACTTCGAATTAACAACTTGACTTGGATACTATTTGAATCACGAATCAAATTCACTTTCCGTATTCAATATTTCTGCTCCATTAGGATTTTCAGAAACTGAATCGGATAAGACAAACGTGAAAGTACATAGAACAATGGAAGGTTGTAAAACCGAGTAATACAATCAATAGCAAATTGATTTCAATTTAAGGAGATAATTTTCTAGAGCTTTTGTCGACCAAGAATCATTCCCTCTTCTCCAGAAAACCGAATAAAAGCTCTACCTTTCATTCTGCCAGTTTTCTAGATTAAATTGAATTTTGAATCAAGAACTGTCAACCCAACCGGTCAATCGACCGGTTCAATCTAAGCTTAATAGCTCAGCCGGTCGATTCAACAAATAGGCACAAGACAACCTTGATCTGACCTTCTCAACCGACCGGTTGAGCTCAATGCCCTTCAATGAGCCGGCCGATTCCAGACATTATAGTCCGTCTAATTTAGGGTTAAACCCTAAAATCTCCAACATAATATATATTGATTCTGAATTAATGAAAGATCAAATTTAAAAACAAAGAGCCAAGTCATATCGACACATACAAAACCGCATCATATATTACAAGTCATATGGACCAAACTTACCATCACTTAATTAAAGCTCGCCCTGATGCTGATGATGTCCGAAACTAGTCTTGACTTTGTCTGTTACTTCATGTAAAACATTACCAGCTAGTTTTGCCGAGTCTTCCAGAGTTGATTTTGTCTTCTCCAAACTCTTGCTCGCTGCTTCTCTTACTCTCTCCCCAACTCCTCCTCGGCCTTCTTCACCTCCTTTTTCCATTTCGCTAGCCACAATAACCCGTTCATCATCTCCCGTTTCCGCTTTTGTACCGCTCCCTCTAAAACTACATCCGGTCATTCAATATTCCCAATACATATATTATCACACCATTTGGATCATGAGAATTTTAACAACTGAAATAAATTGTAATTTTTTATTATTTTATTCAATGAGAAAACTAAATTGAAATTAAAAATTATGTGTACACTAAAAGTAAAAATATTTTTATTAAGGAAAAAACTCTATTGGCACCAAAGATCATTCTAATTTCACCATAGAAATTAACTACTATGTATGTGTGCTTCTAATTTTCCGTCAAATATTAAAAAGACCAGACAAGCAAAATAAGAAATACACAAAATTGATATTTTTGGCTTAGTTTAAAAATTTTAAAAAAAGTTAGTATCATATATGTTTTAAGCAATTTTATCATTGTCCACGCTGACCTCTTATCATAGAACTAGGTAAATCGATATTTATGGCGTCATTTTTAATTATAAAGTAATCCAGAAGAATTTAAATTAACTCTCATTTGAAAATTTGGCCAGTTTTGACTAGAATTCGAAAGTGATAGTTGATAGTTCATGCACGCATCACACATCACACATCACACCACCATTTTTTTAAAAACATTTTCCAGCATTTTTTTTCATCCCACAATCTTTCGAAATACCACAAATCAAAGAGTATGATCTATATATATAAATAAAAAAATTCGGTGCACACAACATTTTTTTGTTTAAAAAAAAGGGTAAATTACAAAAATATTATTTCAAATTAAGTACCGGACTTTTTCATTTTTTAAATTAGTGATTTTTATATCAATTCGCACATATTTCAATCATATTGATCATATCTCCAACCATTATAAAAATAAAATTGACCAAATTTGTTAACCATAAAACCAAATTCATAAATTTTCGACCTTAATTCAAAAATACATAGAATTCGTAAACAAAATCACTAAATTGAAAATTACAAAAGTCCGGTACCTAATTTGAAATCAGCGGATGGTCCAATCTATGTTTTTGTAATTAATCCAAAATATATATAAACTAATGATGGCAATTTATTTAATCATTTGGACGAATGAGATTAAATCCATCGTATGAATAATTTTTCGGTAACGAATTATATATAAATCACTTAAAATAAACTATGTTGTACTTTTTATTTTTTGGTAATAAATTATAACTCAATTTGACGAATTTTGTAATTTCTTTACGGTTGATCCATGTATATATTAGTCAACAATAAGTAAGTAGAGAGACTAGAGAGAGAGAAAACTCACTCTAAATTAGGTGTAGGACGAAAGAAGTAGCTATGCGCCTTTTTAACCACCAACTTAGCTTTCTCTGAGTAGGGGAAGGCTGTGTCGGCAAGAGATAACATGATGCTCTTTACTCTCGAGGGTTTCTGTTCATCATTATCGCCATATGTGGCCGTGGAGAAGACCAAAAGAAGAAGAAGAAGAAGTAGCAATGAAACTGAAAAACATGATGCTTTACTGCCCATTTCTGCTTTCTTTTTTGGTTCAAGTGTTGAATGATGCACTGTAAAAGGATCGGTTGGTGTTGGTTTAATATGTGGTTATATTCATGAGGATGAGGACAAGTTGCAGTGTTGAGTGTAAATGACAGACACGTACGTTGCTGCTAGTCGGCTGCTTCTCCAAATCTGGACGCGTATCGGCAAAACAAAAAAAAATCCTTAATTATTCTATTATTTTTGAATAAAAATTTTAAAAAAAATGAATGACTCAAAAGCTTTGAATCCAAACCCACACGATGCCTTTTTTTTCTTTCACTTTTGCTACAACATTACAATACACAAGAATTCAGATGACTAAGTTCTACTTATCTCATCAACTATAACTAATTAATATAGTCGTTGATCATCATCTGAATACACCATCTGAATACACTTCAAATCTATTATATTCCTTCGTCTTCCGATAAGCGATAACATGTTAGGATCTTCTTTTCCCGCGTCGTGATGATGGATGAGCCGTAGCTGGCATTGGCAATCCAACTGACTCTGGAATGTCTAAACCAACTTTCATAGATGGACCTGCCATATTTTGCCTTGCGTCGACCTCACTCACACGCTGAGCTTCTAGCTTTGTTCTTCCAATCTGACAGAACCAACCAAGTGAGATATGATGTCAACAAACCTCAAATAAAGTTCACTTCCCATTATTGCATAAGTGATGGTAAATTTCTAATCCAAGAGAAGTTTTGTGTTAACTGATCAAAACTGATATGCGGAACAAACACATGATATTAATTTGAGCGTCTTAGGCAAGGATGAATGTGCATACGAGTTCAATATGATGAATGGATGACCGTGCATCAGCTAGTCTCTTCTGAAGATCTTCAGCCTTCTTCTCTTGATATTCAAAATTCTCCATCTCATGCCCTTTCTCATCCAAATCTTTGTACAGCGCTGAAATAATTACATTAACTCATCAGTATACGTGAATAATATTCACTACAAGAACTTACAATCAAATTTCCTATTCTGGATGAACATCCAAGATTAAACCAAATTGCTCATCATCCATAGTGATTAAAATTTAAAACTCATGAAACAATGTGATGCAATTAAATATTTTTAATGTTGGAGTGCTAGTAGTTTTAGAGAATAAGTTCCCAACCTGTCAAAAGAGATAGTATCCATATTTGCGTAGGTATATCATACAGCTTTTTGGCCAACGTAAGTGAAGATCTTAGTATTTCTTTGGCTTGTCTGGTGTCACGTAGAGCAAGTGCCAAACTTCCAAGGATTGTCAGGTATTGTGACACAAGCTGAAGATCACCTAAGTTATTATGTGTTATCTGTAAGCCTGTTGCTAATCGAATTCTGCATTAATGTTGCCAATTGGTGAGATATAGAAATATGCTACAAGAAGTAATTCAAAATCAAAATGAAGTAAAATAGTGAAATACAAGTGTCGATGTAACGAAACCTTCTAATATTTTATCCAAGCTAGTAAAGGGAATTCAAGTAGTGGACTTGTTGGACGCGTTACCGTTACACTTACCTTAGTAAAGGTCGGGTTTTAGGCTACTTATGTATGTCATATGTAAATAATAAGAGCAACAAAGCAATACAACCCATAATAATTTGTCAAAAAGATAGGGGAAATAAAAAACGACCCATTGTACAAATGAAAATAGCATCCTCCCAAATCCAACTGAAAATGTGCAGATGGACAGTTCAATTGCAAATTGATGACTTGGGATGATGCAACTTACGATGTTCTACCTATTCTTTGTCTTTCCTCACCACTCCAAATGCCCCAAGTGAACACACAAGTAATGTAAAGGTCCACACAACCCCTAAATTCTAGTCTTTTTTTTCTTTCGGAAACCCATATTGAAAAATGTTGATAACCTCAGACACAATACAATACCAGATCCCTGAGGCAAAAGCCCCTAACAAGACAAAGCCAGAGGCCTAACAAAAAAGATGGAGAGGAGGGGGGATGTCACCCAGCTCTCCACCGACAAGCTTACAAACACTAGAAAACCGAAACATACCGTGCTTCTTGAAGATTGTGCTGCTTCATCAACAAAAGCCCATAGGCGAAAAGAGCTCCTGTTTTTTCTCGAACTCCAACAAAAGAATCAACTACTTCGTAAATCGGTCCAATCAAGTCAAGAGCCTGCATACAAACCAGGTTAGTGGTACAGTATAATACACCTACAGCTGCTAGTTCTTAATAAAGATTACGTGATATTATAAAAAGTGATGCCTCTAGATTAGCATGCATCTTAAACATACTTTTTCTTTGGATAGAGTAGACAAAGTTACATGAAACTCCTAAGGAGAAGATCAGGATTCAGGATACAAAAAACACTGACTAATTAATAATCATTACCCTAACCTAAGTATTAATCTCTTAATACTCGACCATTCATTTGTATGCACATGAAGTTAAAACAAGCCGTGATTTTAAAGTCCACAGACAAACAATGTGACCAGCAACATGTATGTCTTTCATGTACTACCACCTGATTTACCAAAACAAAGGTGGCAAATTATTCAGACTCACCATTGTAGACGATTCAGCGTCACCAATGCAAATATATGAAACAGCTGCATATATTTGACACATGGCTTGCAACGATTTGCTACCTGTCATCTGAAAGTACAAATTATCAATTATGTTTATGTCAATTAGCAGGGTTAGAAGTTTAGTTAGGCAGCTATTGGATGATAGATTTGATTCCGGACATAAACTAAATGATAGTCTCCACTCATGTGTCATGTCTGAGTAACAAGCCAACTAGAACCTCTGTAGCTGTGTTATTTTTGTATAAGAAACTGACTACGACGTTACATAATGTGAATCAACTTAGTCTATAATTGCAAGATATGCATGGGTGAATGAACTCCCTCTGCAACCTTAGTTAATTCACACCATCCAGAATATTCAATATACGATTGTGAAGTTACCAAAGATTCACAGCTGAATATTATGCTCGTAATGGAAAGACAGCAATTCAGGCTACTAGGGAGTAGCAAAACAGAGCTGCTGACCAGAGACCGCTGTTCTCAAGCATATTAGCAGGACAATATAAAAAGTAAGCTTGCAACGGAGGTTCTAGTGCAACAAGCGAACCACATATAATGTGACAGGGTATAAACACAAACAGGTGTACGTTTATTAAAAGAAGACAGATATATACAGAGATGCAAAGTTGGTTCGAGATTCCAATGAATTCCATTTAATTAGTTATGTGTCTACAAAAGAACTTCCCTACCTTTGCTGCTTCAAGAAAATGAAAAGCCGCTTCACTGAAACAATGAACGGAGTGAGCATATTGCCCCCTTAGCATCTCAATGATGCTCTCTGAAGCTTGTAAAATTGTCGGGAATCGAATGAACCAATCTCTCATCAGTACCAATGCCTAGACGCACACAGATTAGGGTTTAAAATGAATGCATGAGCGTAAAACTTTAGCCGTAATCATAATGGCAAGTTTATGGCATTTCCCTTGATCCTCATATTTCATTGAAAAAGAAACTAAGAAAGGGTTATAAATGAATATTAATCTCCCCTTGACATGGACTACAGTTACCTGTTGCGCTTCGGCAAATTCAGCTCTGGTGAGATCCGCAGCTACTTTGTTCTCAAGAAACTGCATCAAAAGCATCAGATACACACCAGCCATCCAGATCACAGAATGCTGCAGATCCACTTCTGCTTGAACACAATTAAACGAGTCATTAAAGCAGAAACACTTTTGTTGTTCCTAAATGAAGCTTTCGGAGCGACAGAAGATCGACTTTATTCATACTCACCCCTAACTCCATCTGTTATTCCAAGCTTTGCTAGCTCCTCTACAAGTTCATCAATTTCAATCAGATGCAAAGTCAATCACATAATCATAGTGGATGATAGACAAAGACTAGCTATCTATTGAAGAAACGCAAAACGGATAGTCAAATTAAATAAATATCCAGAAGCATGCAGCAATTAACACTTAAATAGATGACAACAGAATTAATGCATTTCCTTTGAAATCTTAGATGAACAGAACACTAACCTTTGATAGTCTGAAGGCCAGACAAAATGCGGGTTCCGGACTCTTTAAAAAGTCCTTTTGGACGGCCAACTATGATCACCAAAAGATCAACCAATACATATACAGCACTTTTTGGTAGCCACTCACCATCAAAAGGTGGTGGGGCCAGCTCAAGCTTATCTCCAGAAGCTCGTCTAACATAGCCATAAGATGGCTCAATAGATCCTGTTCCAGACGAACCGAATCTACTCATGCTATTTAGTTTCTCTTGGAGCATTGCCTGTTTCTCTGACAGAGCTAACCTTTCGTTCTTGTGCAAGTCAGAATGGGATAGACTTTGGTTTATAGCATTAAGCTCCTCAGTCAGCTCCTGTATATGTTGTGTGTCCGCTTTAACAGCAGCATCCAATTTGTCAACATGGTGAGCAGCACTCTTGTAGTCACAGGTCCTCAGTTGATAAAATATTTGAAGCAGCTCATTGTAAAAGAAAAGGCCGAGGCACTTTTGTCTCTTTTGGATGTCAGCAGATCAGAAAGAAAGGATTCGTTAGTAGGGGGCTCGCTGAATAATGTGGAGAAAACCAAAACAATGTCAGTCTAAGTAGTTTGAGTTTAAGTCCTTATCTCAGCAGCAAAATCGGTAGAGCGCGTAATTACAACTTCATTATCAAGTGAATCAGGCTACAACTAAGATATACTACAGTTTTTTATCACTTTACTTATCTAATATAGTTACTTGGCTCTGGAGCGTGATCGTGACGATTCTCAGTAAAATATCGTTGAGCAAACTCGTTTGTGATTGTAGTTCTGGAACCTCTGTTCTAATCGTTGATGTAGACGAACATACATACAAAATTGAAGCAAATATACAATGAAATTTAGCAGAAAATTGTGAAGCCTCCTTGAGCTGGGGAACTAAGCCAAAAACTGTTTTCCCCTTTAAATCGACTTTCTTCAAGCTAAGGTCCATTAAATGACATGTTCTGTGACACTACGATGATCAAATGTTTTTTAGTTCTACTATACATTAAGCTTTCAATTAAAATTTTAAACTAAAATTGAAAATGACTATGAGGCATTCTTGCCTCAGTTTTTCGGTTATAAAAAACCCAATCAAATTTCATATCCAGCAATCAATGAGTATTGAAGATGATCTCTCTCACTTAAGTCTTTAGCATGTGATTGACAGTTCTCTACGGCCCATTAGAATGTAATAAAACAAAACCCATGTCTGGACTTTGTAATCGCTTAATAAAAGTATTCAAGTCATTTGATTCGCGGTGGATTACGCAAAGGCATTTGACCAATATGGAAGTATTCATAGGGGCCTGTATGGCCTGTATTTATGGTCCATTTTCTGTTTATAATTCAATATACTATATGTCTATATTTAGCTGTGAAAAATATGATTCCAAATATGAGCGTGAACCCATGTACACAAACAAGCATGTTTACTCACGTGGATAACTTGCCACAAAAATGCCCATCTACAACCATTAAATATAAAAGAAAAAAAATAACCAATGAATACGCACAGAGCCACATATGATAGGGAAAGAGCATAAATTCTGAAGTGTAAGAGGATTTACCTTGTCAGGGTCGATGGATTCCCACACCTGGCTACATCTAGTAACAGCACTAGCAACCACACTCACATCTTCCCATTGCATGAGATGCACATGCAACGTAGACGCTACGAAAAACATCTAATCAAGAGTTACAGTCATACACGCGCCATTTCACATACTCAACTCAATAGTCAAATTTAACAATCACACAGGCAAACCTGTAACTCTGGACTGCTAATTTCCGTTGCACAAGCATATCCACGCTCCAGAGCCGAGATCGCATTCTGATACTCCCCTTCGATAATCATTGCATTAGCCAGCTGTGAATAAAAATTGCAACACCATAGCTTGGCTGATAACCTTCAACTCCAAAGGAATTAATTATCAAATAAAAAATAAAAATAAAGTAAAAAACAATAAAAAGGCTTAATGAGTAAAGAGAGAAAAGGAGAAGAAGACATACTCATCTCCAGAGGCGATGGCGACATCAAGGCCTTTATTGAGTATCTGTTTCTGCTGAGGGATGGCTCCGACGAGATGATAACACTGACTGAGCAAAGTGAAGGCTCTGCACTTCAAATCGAAGCAGGAAGGGATGGATTTGAGGAGGAGCTGAGCGCGCTCGAGGTGGAGTTTAGCTTGATTGACGTTGTGAGTGTGGTTGAGGAGAAGAGTGGCGATACGGAGACGAGTTTTGATGTCTATGATTGGAAGGAAGGATTGGGAGCATTGACAGATGGCTTCTAAGCATTTCACTGCTTTGCCGATTTCGCCTCTGCTTTCGTGCACGTCCGCAAGCCCCCACAAACCCTCCGCCGTCGATTCCATCAATTTCGCTTTCGTTCGGATCGAGTTACTCCGTTTTCTCCTCCTCTCGATTTTGGCCGCTCCGCTTCGGTTCAGTGGGTCGACCCGGATCGGAGCTATAGTGTTAAAAGTCTTTTCAATTTACTAAATTTCGATAAATTCATTCATTTTGTAGAGTTAATAAGAGATTCATTTCACATCAAAATAAAATAAAATAAGAGATTCATTTTTTTTTTGATACAAAATAAGAGATTCATTTAATGATAAAGTTTTCGAAAACATTATGAGTTGAAAGTTTATTTGAAATTTGTCGTATATACTAATCGGAATTAGTGGTTTTTTCTGAGATTAAATTGGATGTCGATATGACTTGTACGTTGACTTTTACATGTAGACATTTTTTTATTTTTGCACCAACGATTAGTGGTTTGTGGTGAAATAAGAATAAATTATTTTATTTCAAAATAAACCGCTAATTGTATTAACGGTTTGTGCCACAATTAAAATATATGTGTGTCACTCCTACGTGAAATTTGCATAGGAGCCGCATCAGCATCAAATTTAATTTCACGATAAACTGCTAACGTGATTAGTGTGATTAGTGGTAAATTCCAAATAAACTTTTAACGTGATCAGTGGTAAGTTCCAAATAAACTTTTAGCCGATGACATTTTATTAACTTCTTAATTCTCATTTGTACTCCATTTATGAAATTGATTGTACTTTTTGTTAGACACAAGTATAGTTTGGGATCCTGAACTATCATCTGTTTCTAACAAGTATGCCGAACTATAAAAATTTACAAACAAGGATACCGAACTAATGATGATTTTCTTTAACGAAATTTAAAACGCGGATCATCATATTTATACCGTAATTAAGTTACTAACTCAATCATATGAACCCCAAAAGTTATATGTATGTTAAAGACGAAATATCGATTAGTACGTTAAGAGTTTATGACGAGGTCGTTGGGTCATTTTCAATGGGATTCATATGATTGAGTAAGAAATTAATCACGGTATAACTACAATGTTCGCTTTTGAAGATTCGTCAACTAATTTTTTATTTTGTCCGTGTTTTGAAATATTTATAGTTTAAACTATAGTTTGGAAAGCGGTATAATTCGAACACCGATGTAAACTTATCCCTTATTTTTATGTATTTTATACCTTGCATCTTGTAATTTTCACACACACACACAAAAATTAATCTCATTTGATCCGCTCACACAATAAAAAAATTATGAATTAGATGATTTGCAACACAAAAATACAAGTTCACCAAAATAACTTATGGAGTACGTAACTTATGGAGTACGCACATAGGAAACATGTATGATGTATGTACATGCAGAGGCGGCTCTAGGGGGTTTCGGAGGGTCTTAGGACCCTCCTCCGTTTCGACGAATTTTGATCAACTAATCATTTTCAGTCCATATTTTCACTGACATAATCTTTGAATTTCATCTCAATGTAAAAATGAAAGTTGTAGAACATTCAATTAGCTTTCTAACCATATATAGATCATCTTCAACGGGTATAGGATGAGGCATTTGTGAGCTCCAGAAGATTGACCGATCATTAGCAACTTCAATTATATAGTCCATTTCGGCTTAGTTTTAAGTCATCTTAACGTTAGATTTGAGTTTAGGTGTAAGCATAGATATTGTAGTTCTTATCATTAACTTTATGTTCTAGGTGATCGATTTCCCAAATGGTACTCCGGTCGCTCGTTATAGGGCTGTAAAGTTACTTGTTAGGCGACCTTAGTTTTAGTATGTTTTCAGATTCTTTAATGTCGGATTTAGATCTTAATACCAACTGAAGAGTCGTAGGCTATTAAATTATATTTCCAATGACATATGACTCGATCTGATAGGGTAACAAACGTGAGTTTTATGACCACTCAAAATTAGGTCGTCAATGCACAATATATGAATTTGACTTCAATATTTACTTCAAGACAACTTATATCGTCAAACATAAAGAATATATACATGTTTTTTTTAGTTTTTTTGACAAATACGAGCTATATCTATATTCATCAATAAAAAAAAAATTGGGACCCCTCCTATAAGGCTCTCGAACCGCCACTGTATACATGTACAGAATCCTATTGAGTTGATGTATCTTGACACTCCAACCTATGGGTCGCTCGCAACTTCCTGCTGCACAGATAGTTCAAAGTTAGCTAAACTAATTACTTGAGTTCCAAGTTAAACTAATTTCTTGAGCTCCAAGTTTTTATAAATAGGCATGCCTGCTTACCTGGGCAGTTAATGATACTTGGCTATGATTTGGAGCTACCACTCCAACTCCTCGGCTCAGTCTCTCCGGCAAACACTCTCAACTTGTTCAGCTCCGACAACACCACTAGTCCCAAATCCGGCCTGTCTTTCCGTCGTAGCTCCGAGCATTGCAACGCCAGCTTCGCGAAGCTCGTCGCCTCTTCCACCGGCCAATCATCAACTGCTGGATCCAACATGTTTGCAAACGTCCCTTCCTCAATCGCCTTCTCAACATTATGCGCCAATCCCATTGGAACTTTCGCTGTTATGATCTGCAGAAGCATGATTCCTAACGAATACACATCGGATTTCACTCCCAGCATGCCCGTTTGTTGATACTCAGGATCTATGTAACAGAATGTTCCCGCTGTTGACGTCATGCGATATTGCGTCACATTGTCCGCGATGTTCGCAGGGACGAGCCTGGCCAGCCCGACATCGCTGATTTTACTCACGTAGTTGTGGTCTAGTAAAATGTTGCCCGGTTTGAGATCCCGGTGCACTATTGGTTCTGGCTTTGTCTGGTGAAGAAAAAGAAGACCTGTCGCGATTTCCGCAGCGATTCTGAATCGCTGTTGCCATGAAAGCGGTGGAGTTTTCCCTCTCTGAAATAACCGGTCATCTAAGCTTCCGTTCGCCATGTACTCATAAATCAGGCATCCGTACTCGGGACAAGCTCCGAGTAGCAAAACCATGTTTGGATGTCTTATGCAACTCAATACGTCAACCTGGCATCAGATAACAATCAAATATACTGATGCAATTTTAACGGTCACGAATTTAGTTATAATATAATGCTGACCTCTTGTTGGAACTGTGACCTTCCCTGGGCTGCGTCCGGACGGAGTACTTTGATCGCAACCGGGGTATTATCAAGGTAACATTTATACACAGGCCCATATCCGCCTTCCCCGATTTTTCGAGAGTGGGAGAAGTAATCTGTAGCGGCTTCGATTTCTTCGATCGAGTATTTTCTGCACCTGAGATCCTGTTTGCCCATCACATTCATCATCATTTTTTTCATATCATCAGCCTCTCTTAGAGCTTTCATTTCAGCCATTATTCGCTTTTGTGCTTCTAGCTCTGCAATCCTCTGGTGTGCATCTGCCGCATCCATTGCCGCCTTGCACTTTGCCCTTTCTTTCTCCGCAATCGCCAACGCTACTTCTTCTGCTAGCCGAGCTTCCTCGAGTTTTCTTTCCTCCTCTAGCCTCCATCTACGGAGCTCTATTGCCTGTTCCGGCACATTTTTCAAATTATTAGGATTCGACTCAGTTAAATTGTACCTCTTTTAAAAAAAATGGTAAGGGCTAGAATTTATAACAGCAGTCAGATGTTCACACTACTAGACTACCACTTTGTTGGCAGTTAATTGTATCTCGATTCTCATTAAAAGTACCTTTTGTTTAGCGGTAAGTGCCTCTCGACACGCAGTACTATACATTTCCATAGTCTGCTTCAGCTCCAACTTCAGCATCCTCATCTCAGCTTCCGCTTCATCCTACGATTTTTCAAAAAGCCGTTATCCACGATTCGAAGGCACAATAAATACACTCACTATTTTTAACTAGCTGCTCTCACCATGGCTTCTGATGATCCTGATGTTCCACTACTGTCAAATGATGTTCCCGAAAATTCCTGAATTGAACTATCATCTGTCACATTCGAATATCCTAAACTCTGTTCCGAACTAGCTGTTGTACTAATCCGTGGCGTTGTGACAGGTTTAATCGCGTCAATGAGCGAAGCAGGCATATGGTCAATGCTTGGCCTTCCTAAACTTGCGAAGGATACATCGCTTTCAGTCTCTGAGGCCTCGCCCAGTAAGATATCGCGACGATTGTATCGTCCCCTAAAAAAATTCCAATCAATAGAATAGACTAAATTCATACAGATACAGTATAAAATTCTTGGCATAACTTATTTTTAATTTTACTTGCCTGACACTTTCACCGTAGCGGTTAGAAGATATCCTGTCATCTGCGGTTACAGTTATTTTTGTCAGAGAAATTAAACTTTAAAATTCGTTAAAAAAAGCTCGGGGTTCTGTAATATTTTTCGTTAAGATTCGCTCAGGAACTTGAAAAATACTGATAGGAAAAATAGAGCATACCTGACAAATTAAATCTTGAGGAGCTTTTAGTTGAGGATTTAGTTATGGATTCATTTTGTATTTGGTTGTATAGAGGGGATGAAAACGGGGCAGGACGAGACGCGTTTCGTACAGACGAGATTTTCCCTTTTGAAATGATATACACCGTGCAAAAATCCGGTGCAGACTTTGACACACTTCCCGGAATATCAGAACTCTTGAATTTCCTGGATGATGAGAGAATGACTCCGAAAGAATATTTTTCAATCACAAACATATTCAGTAATGGAAATTTCGTTACCGTAGAAATCCATGCGACGAAGCGCCAAGGATCAAGTTCTCGATTGCTGCGCAGGAAGCATATTCAGTAATAGCTTTCACGACATCGTTGTCCTTGAGCGTCACGTCATGGCATTGTATCTGGTAAAAATGAAAATGTCAGAAAATAAATAAAAACAACGGACTTGAACAAACAAACAATAGTATCGAAAGATACAAAACTTACATCTTTACGGGTACAAAAGATACGAAAAGCGAGGAACAAGTCTTGTGTGTCCCTTTCGAGCTGTTTCTTTTGCGCAGCTGCATACGCATTGTTACCATCTGTCATGTAACCAAAAGGGTTCCAAGCTGCAAAGTTAAAAGTCACAGCGAGTTGATTTTCATTCGATCGGTTAGGAACCAAAAAAGGAAAATAATCAAAATATGTTTCGATGAAGAAAGGATTACTGGAATGGCCGGAGGACTGTTTAATAACATGGATTAGGACGACAGTTTGACCCTTGGAGAGTATATTTTCGACAGCCCATTTTAGCGCGTACTGGCTGCCTTTGTCTCTGTCGATGGCGACTGCAACCAAGCCAGTTTTGCCTGTGTTTTTGCCTTCATTTGCCTTAGGAAGCCACATTTTCATCAGTTTTGTCCCTCTCTTTTATTTTATCTGTCTTATTTTCGCTGCAGAAACTAATGTTTGTTTTTGAGAGCTACAGTCTGCGGCATTGTAGCTTGGAAAAATGTTGACCTCTGATTTTACTGAAGGGTGAAATTCTTTGATTGAGAAAATCCTGTTTTTCGGTTGAGAACGGTTGGCCGTTTCTGTTTTACATTGTGTCTATTTTTGACAGAAATCAGGCTCCTTTTATAATAAAAGAATTTAGGTTTGCCTTTTTTCGAAATTGGTTTTAGAAAAATGGCACTTGAGTTAGTTCTTTCATAAAAAATACCCATTCTTAGGATTTGGTTTCGGTGTTGCGTACATAAATGTTGCGAGCACTAAAATATTATTATTTTTTCAATCAAAACGATGTCATTTTAGTATGTTTTAAAAATCATTATAATAAAAACGATACCATTTTGATTAAGATAACAATATTTTCGTGCTGGGTGCCTAGCACCGGACCTTTTTCCACTTAAAGATATCAGTGCAAAGAGGATAATAGTCGAATTGGTCGAACTAGTTAAGAGATCAAAAGTTTGATACTCCCTACTAACACATTTTCTAAATATCGGTTGGAGGAAAATTGTGTTGAATGGTAAATTTTAATGAGACGTGTGTCTTGACAAAACTGGTCTCTTAAACTTTTAAAGAGAGATATTGATAAAATTAGTAGGGAAAAGATACTAATTTCTTGTAGCAAAATGGATAGGAAAAATTACGAAAAATATAGCCTGGACTATCGCTCTATTTCAAATCAAGTACCGGACTTTTTTAATTTTCAATTTGCTTACTTTTGGACTAACGAACTAACGAATTTTATAAATACCGTTTAATTAAAAAAAAAGAAAAATAAAGACTAAGTTGCGTTTAGGGTTAAGTAACAAACAAGCTACGGTTAAAGTCAACGGGTTGAAGCGACAGAGTGAAGCAGCGATTGAAGTTGCGACTAATTTAGCATCGATTGAAGCCGAAGAGTGAAGCAACAGAGGCGATTTAATATTCTCAACCATGAATGAATCGAAGCAACACATATCAGAGTATTCAAGCGAGGAAGAAGATGTCGAAGATTCAAGTAATGATTTAACGAACTTCTCTAATATGGAGTTCAAACTTGATAGTTCAGATATAACATGTATCTTCAATTTACTTTTACTTCAATTTATATTTTGTCTCAGGAACCCAATGTATTTTAGTCGCAGGAAACCAAATATTCCCACTCATATATATAACACCAGAAGCACATATGTTCACACACACGATAAAAAATGCGGGTTGGCTTACTTTTACTAGATTCAAAAGATTGAAATTAAAAAAAAAGATTAAAATCGACTCTGTGTAAACTGAATGTGTGATATGAATGGGTTAAAAGTTGACTTTTAAAAAAAATTATATTTGCATTTTAGTCCAAAAGTAAGCAAATTGAAAATTAAGAAAGTCTGGTACTTGATTTGAAACAGTGCGGTAGTCCAGACTATGTTTTTGTAATTTTCCCAAATAGATATTACCAAAACTGTCTATTTGAAAATATGTCAAAAATGCCAATATGGTGGTGGTTGAATTGGTAGAATGCTTGCCTTGTAATAATATTATGAAAATAGGTACGTATTCGATCGTGGGTAAATGTATTCGTATAGTATTCGATTTGTATTAGATGTTGTAACGAGAACAAAAATGAAATATATATCAAAAATGAAAAGTCAAAACTCTAGTATTTCTGAAATTAGTGTCCTAAATTTTTTTTGTCCAATAAGGGCTTCTTTAGCAAGGTGAGCAATATGCAATAATAGAGAGACTTTATTGCTTATTGTTCTCATGCAGCAGATAGGCAAAAAAAAAGAGAGCAAAGAACAATCCTTGATAGGTGAACAATAATGGAGAGTGTGATGGAAAAAAAAGCAATAAGTGGGATCCATGTGCACTTATGAAGAAATAGAATGAACTGTGCTTTTTGTTTGATTTAAAATTAAATAAAAATATGAAATGTCATAAAATGAACGTTACAAGGACATACAACTATTTAAATTCAAATCCAAAAATAAAACAAAATATTTTAAAATAAAACAAAATAAAAAGACAAAAAAATTAAAGAATTTTGGAATTAAAAAAATAATTAAAGTGATAATGTGAATAATTGAAATGATTATGAATTTTACTTTCATTGTTACAAAATAAAATATAGACAGATTTTTATTTTCGTTCTTAGCTCTGTTCTCTTCCTGCGTTAAATTATATAAAGCAGAGAATTATTTATAATCATTCATTACTATATAACTTTTCTGAAAAGGGTGCGGTTCAGGTACAAACCAAATTATAAATAAAAACTACAAACCGATTATAAAGCCGACACGTGTCCCAATTTAGTCGAAATTCCGGAGAATACACGGAGGGGTATAATAGTCATTCCACACTAATGGGTATAAAACCTAATTATGTTATTTTCAATTTAGTCCAAAAATTGTTAGTGTTCAGACTTAAAAAAGGTAGTGTTCAGACTTAAAAAAGGTAGTGTTCAGACTTAAATGGTAGTGTTCAGACTTAAATGGTAGTGTTCAGACTTAAAAAATACTTAATAATCAGACTTAAATGGTAGTGTTCAGACTTAAATGGTAATGTTCAGACTTAAAAATACTTAATAATCAGACTCAAATGGTAGTGTTCAGACTTAAAAAAGGTAGTGTTCAGACTTAAATGTACTTAATAATCAGACTTAAATGGTAGTGTTCAGACTTAAAAAAGGTAGTGTTCAGACTTAAATGGTAGTGTTCAGACTTAAATGGTAGTGTTCAGACTTAAAAATACTTAATAATCAGACTTAAATGGTAGTGTTCAGACTTAAATGGTAGTGTTCAGACTTAAAAATACTTAATAATCAGACTTAAATGGTAGTGTTCAGACTTAAAAAATGTAAAGTTCAGACTTAAATGGTAGTGTTCAGACTTAAAAATATTTAATAATCAGACTTAAATGGTAGTGTTCAGACTTAAATGGTAGTGTTCAGACTTAAAAATACTTAATAATCAGACTTAAATGGTAGTGTTCAGACTTAAAAAGGTAGTGTTCAGACTTAAATATACTTAATAATCAGACTTAAATGGTAGTGTTCAGAATTAAATGGTAGTGTTCACACTTAAATCAGACTTAAAAATACCTAATAATCAGACTTAAATGGTAGTGTTCAGACTTAAATGGTAGTGTTTAGACTTAAAAATACTTAATAATCAGACTTAAATGGTCGTGTTCAGACTTAAATGGTAGTGTTCAGACTTAAATGGTAGTGTTCAGACTTAAAAATACTTAATAATCAGACTTAAAAAAGGTAGTGTTCAGACTTAAAAAAGGTAGTGTTCAGACTTAAAAAAGGTAGTGTTCAGACTTAAATGGTAGTGTTCAGACCTAAATGGTAGTGTTCAGACTTAAAAATACTTAATAATCAGACTTAAATGGTAGTGTTCAGACTTACAAATACTTAATAATCAGACTTAAATGGTAGTTTTCAGACTTAAAAATACTCAATAATCAGACTTAAAAAAGGTAGTGTTCAGACTAAAATGGTAGTGTTCAGACTTAAAAAGGTAGTATTCAGACTTAAATGGTAGTGTTCAGACTTAAAAATACTTAATAATCAGACTTAAAAAAGGTAGTGTTCAGACTAAAATGGTAGTGTTCAGACTTAAAAAAGGTAGTGTTCAGACTTAAATGGTAGTGTTCAGACTTAAATGGTAGTGTTCAGACTTAAAAATACTTAATAATCAGACTTAAAAAAGGTAGTGTTCAGACTTAAATGGTAATGTTCAGACTTAAAAAAGGTAGTGTTCAGACTTAAAAAAGGTAGTGTTCAGACTTAAATGGTATTGTTCAGACTTAAAAATACTTAATAATCAGACTTAACTGGTAGTGTTCAGACTTAAAAAAGGTAGTGTTCAAACTTTAAAATACTTAATGATCAGACTTAAATGGTAGTGTTCAGACTTAAATGGTAGTGTTCAGACTTAAAAAGGTAGTGTTCAGACTTAAAAAGGTAGTGTTCAGACTTAAAAAGAAGCAATGTTCAGACTAAAAATACTGGTTTAAGTCTCATTATTATTTTTTAAGTCTGAACAATGTTTTTTCAAGTATTGTCACTATTGGTTTAAGTCTGAACATTGTTTTTTTAAGTCTGAACATTGTTATTTAAGTCTGATCGTTAATGGTTTAAGTCTCATTATTATTTTTAAGTCTGAACATTGTTTTTTCAAGTATTGTCATTACTGGTTTTAGTCTGAACAATGTTTTTTTAAGTCTGAACAATGTTTTTTAAGTCTGATTGTAAATGGTTTAACTCTCATTATTATTTTTTTAAGTCTGAACAATGTTTTTTTAAGTCTGAACAATGTTTTTTCAAGTATTGTTATTACTGGGTTAAGTCTGAACAATGTTTTTTTAAGTCTGAACATTGTTATTTAAGTCTGATCGTTAATGGTTTAAGTCTCATTATTATTTTTTAAGTCTGAACAATGTATTTTTAAGTCTGAACAATGTTTTTTCAAGTATTGTCATTACTGGTTTAAGTCTGAACATTGTTGTTTTAAGTCTGAACATTGTTATTTAAGTCTGATCGTTAATGGTTTAAGTCTCATTATTATTTTTTAAGTCTGAACAATGTTTTTTCAAGTATTGTCATTACTGGTTTAAGTCTGAACATTGTTTTTTTAAGTCTGAACATTGTTATTTAAGTCTGATCGTTAATGGTTTAAGTCTCATTATTATTTTTAAGTCTGAACATTATTTTTTCAAGTATTGTCATTACTGGTTTTAGTCTGAACAATGTTTTTTTTAAGTCTGAACAATATTTTTTAAGTCTGATTGTTAATGGTTTAACTCTCATTATTATTTTTTAAGTCTGAACAATATTTTTTTTAAGTCTGAACAATGTTTTTTCAAGTATTGTTATTACTGGGTTAAGTCTGAACAATGTTTTTTTAAGTCTGAACATTACTGTAGCAAATTTTGGACATTTATACCCCTCCTATTGTTTATATATTTTTTAATAAGTCCAAATGTATTTTTTTTATTTACAAAAAGAACCCCGACGGGATGAAATCTCGGCTGAATTTTGATTGGTTAATTTTGACACGTATCGAATTTTTTATGGATTTGTAGTTTTTATTTATAAGATTGGTTTGTATTTGATCCAAACCCTTCTAAAAAAATATTATTTTTACTCATTGTTCATCCTCTGTCAATAAAGAATACCCTAACAAAATCACGTTTTAGGGTTCTTCGAATCGCAAACTGTATGCCCTCATGTTTTTGACAGGCCAATGAAATGATTCTAAAACAGCAATGGCGCTCGTCAAGCCTATATTCTTCCTCAGAGCAGCGTTGACCAAGTCAACCACTGTCCACGCACTACGCCTCCTCTCCTTCGCCACCCCTGAAGAAGCCGCCGCCGCGCGTCGCAATCGCAATGAACACCTCGGAATCCAGTCGCCCGGTTCCAATTGCCAAACTCAGCCCCAACCTCCAAACCCTAACGCACCAAAAATCCCCGAACCTACCTCCGCGTTGTCCGGACCTCTACTCGTTTTACACAACAAAGTTTTGAATCTGGTACGCGAAAATGATCTCGACGAAGCTGCGGAGTTCACTCGACATTCGATTTATTCCAACTGTAGACCGACGGTTTACACTGTGAATGCTGTCTTGGCTGCGCTGGCGAGGCAACGGAGGTACATTGATTTCATGTCGCTGCATCGTTTTGTTGTTCAAGCTGGAGTTGTTCCCAACATTGTGACGCATAATTTGTTGCTTAGTGCTTATTGTGATCGTCACAAGATGAGTGCAGCGTTGGATCATTATAAGCAGTTGGTTAATTATGCGCCTTTTAGTCCATCGCCCACCACTTATAGGATTTTGATCAAGGGGATTGTGGATAGTGAGGAGGAGTTGCAGAAAGCTGTTGAGTTGAAGGATGATATGTTGAAGAAAGGGTTGATGGTTGATGCCAAGGTTTATAGCTACTTGATGGAGGGTTATTTGAAGAATTTGGATGCCGAGGGTGCGTTAGAAGTTTACGAGGAGTTGAAGGAAAAGTTGGGTGTTGGGGCGGATGGGGTTGTTGAGGATGGTGTGGTTAATGGGAGCTGGATGAAAGTGTATGCCTTAAGGGGAATGGGAAAGGAGGCAATGGATTTGTATAAAGTAGCGGTGGGTGAGAATTCAAAGGTGAAAATGAATGTAGATGCATATAATTCGGTGTTAGAGGCTTTAATTGAGATTTCGGAGTTTGATGAGGCGCTACGACTATTTGATAGGATGATGGATGAGCATAACCCTCCCAGGAAGTTAAAAGTTAACTGTGGAAGCTTTTTTGTAATGGCTAATGGGTACTGTGAGCTCGGGAAGTCTAAGGAGGCTATTGAGATTTTTCGAAGGATGGACCAAAAGAGATGTTTCCCAGAGACACTGACTTTCAATAACCTGATTGAAAAGCTATGCAATAAAGGCATGTTAGCTGAAGGTGAAGAGTTGTTTGGAGACATGAATGAGAAGGGGGTCAAGCCAGATGAAAACACATATATCCTGTTGATGGATGCGTGCTTTAAATCAGACCGGGCTGATGATGCAGCTAAGTATTATATGAAAATGGTCAAGAGTGGGTTGGGGGAGAACTTGGTGGTGTTCAAAAAGCTGGCTATGGGGTTGATTCAGGCTGGTAAGGTTGATAAGGCAAAATCATTCTTTGATATGATGGTGAAAAGGTTTAGGATGGACTCTACAAGTTATGAGATTATAATGAAGGCATTGAGTGATTCAGGGAAGCTTAATGATGTCATACAAATTGTTGACGGGATGCTGGATGAAGAAGTGACTGTGCTTGATGAAAACATGAAAGATTTTGTGAAAGGCATACTGAGTAAAGAAGGGAGAGAAGATGAGTTGGAAAAACTTATTCATGAAAAGGAAAGAATCAAGGCAGAAGCTAAAGCAAAAGAGGCTGAAGAAGCAGAAAGAATTAAAGAACAAACAAGAGCTGCTGTTGCTTCACTGACTGCGTCCACTTAAGTTAATTTAACAAGAAACAATGCTCCAACTAAGGCAAGCGCTTGAATACAAAAATTCTAATTTATTGTCTACTGAAGCTTTTATGTCACTCTGTTTCCTCTCAAGAATTAATTTGGATCCAAATTATTTAGTATGTATGTATTTGGGAAAAATGTTGCGCTTCTGATGTAGATCTAGATCTTCCAGTTGCCATATTCTGATATTCGTGTGTTTTGTTCAGACTGATCTGATAGGTTCATTTCTCGAACAATTGATCGAGAAAATGTTAGCTACTGTAAATTACATGTTGAAGACGTTGATCAGATGTTTTTTGGTGTCTATGTTTTTGACAGTTATGACAAAAGAAGAAAATATTATTCGAGCACACTAGATGTGAGGAACCTCATGTTGTGAAGCCGCCGAGTATGCTTTGTCAATCTGGTATGCACTTGTTCTCAATAGTGATAGCATCATAGCAGACGAGGGACAACATAAATAGGCAGCTCAAGAAGAGGTGAAGAAATACTCATAAAAGTTCCCAAATTAGCAGCATAAAACAAGAGAGCATAGACACCCCGAATTTAACAAATATCGGTTACAATATCAAAGGATGCCCTGAAATCACTCTGTAACACACAATAAGAAAATATAAATAATAAAGATAAAAAAACTTTTTAAAAAAAGAAGACAGAGAACAACTCAGCTTGGTTGACAGTCACAAAATTATTCATCTATTATTTTATGCCAAAAAAGAAAAATGTGCATGGTACTTTTTGCCCATTATTCTCTCTGTGCATTTGAATTTTCATCCTCAGTTTTTCCTCTTCCATTCATGCAAAACTCATTTAGAACCACAACTTTTACCATCTTTCTTCAAACACAGACCCTCATAGCCGCAACGTACAGCTTAAACAAACACCAATGGGCGCGCACTCAATGCAGAATGTGCGCGCACCCATGTTGTTTATTATGCTTCTAGTTGTCACACTGTTGCAATCATCCACAGTCACATCCAAAGTTGAACCTGAATCCAATATTCTCTTGCAGTTCAAGCAGTCTATAGCCAATTCCGAAGGCATTTCTAAATGGGATCCTTCAACTAGCCCATGTGATGGGGATGATGGAAATTGGGAAGGTGTTCTTTGTTACAATGGATATGTTTGGGGCTTGAAGCTTGAGAATATGGGGCTGATGGGTTTCATTAATGTTGATTTGCTTTCCAAATTGCCTTATCTGAGGACTCTTAGTTTTATGAATAACAGCTTCAATACCCCCATCCCTGATATCAAAAAACTCGGTGGTTTGAAGTCTTTGTATCTTTCAAATAATGACTTTAGCGGCGAGATTCCAGATGATGCATTTTCAGGAATGGGATATTTGAAGAAAGTTTATTTAGCTAACAACAAGTTCAGGGGCAAGATTCCTTCTTCTCTTGCCAAGTTGCCTAAGCTTCTTTATCTGAGGCTCGAGGGGAACAGCTTTGAAGGCGAGATACCCGATTTTCAACAAAAGGATTTGAAGGTGTTGGATTTGTCAAATAATGAATTGGAAGGACCCATCCCTGAAAGCCTAAGCAACATTTCTTTGGATGCATTTCAAGGTCAAGAAAAAAAATTTTATTTGTTTTCATTTCACTGTTACTTGCGCCCAATTTATATTTATACAATGCATGCAGGCAACAAGGCTCTTTGTGGAAAACCGTTCGACGCATGCCCTGATGATCCGACAGAGCAGGAATCCTCTTCTGGTTCCAAAGGTGACAAACAGACAAGTGGTCTTATGATCGCTGTCATTGTTCTAGCTTGCTTGCTAGGCTTGATCCTTCTTGCCATAATTATAGTCCTGCTATGTCGAAAAAAACCTGAACAACCCATCTTGTCACGGAGTCCTTCCATGGGTAACCAAAAACTGATGACAGATACAACAAGCCAACTGGAGAGGAGGGTCTCTGAGAAGCCACGCAGAGCCGAGCAAGGGAAGCTGTCATTCATCAAGGAAGATAATGAAAGATTCGACTTGAATGACTTGCTAAGATCTTCAGCTGAAGTGTTGGGCAGCGGAACTTTTGGAGCTTCATACAAGGCTGTTATATCTAGTGGAGAGGCATATGTTGTCAAGAGGTATAAGCACATGAACAATGTGGGAAGAGACGAGTTTCATGAGCATATGAGAAGATTGGGAAGGCTTAGACATCCAAATTTGCTGCCTCTTGTTGCTTATTACTACAGAAGAGAAGAGAAACTGCTGATCTCAAATTTTGTTTACAATGGGAGCTTGGCTGGTCAGCTTCATGGTAAGTACTTTCCATGTCAGACCCTGAAAACTTGGTTTCAGACTATCTAAATGCCTCTAAAATCTTAAGAGTAGTGATAATAAGCTACATTCTAAAATTGAAGATACATATAATAAGTCATTCAGGGTGTGGTCAGATGGTTCGATGGGATACAAAATTCTTTGTATCACACATATTTCAAATCTCTTTTTTTTTTGGGGTCTTTCAGGCAAGCATAGTAAGGATCAACCAGCTCTAAGTTGGGGAACAAGATTGAAGATAATCAAGGGGGTGGTAAAAGGGCTGGCTTATCTTTACAGTGAGCTTCCCAGCATGACAGTTCCTCATGGTCACTTAAAGTCATCCAATGTGCTCCTAGATGAGTCATTTGAGCCTCTTCTATCCGATTACGCCTTGTTACCTGTCATAAATCTGGAGCATGCTCAGCAGCTCATGGTGGCCTACAAGTCCCCAGAGTATGCCCAACATGGCCGAACAATGAGGAAGACAGACATTTGGAGTCTTGGATTTCTGATCTTGGAAATTTTAACTGGCAAATTCCCAATGGGGTATATGACACAAGGAGCTCCTAGCACAGGTAGTTGCAAGGATTTGGTGAGTTGGGTGCGCACAGTTTATGCAGAGGAAGATGGGATGAATAAGATCTATGATAAAGAGATGGGAGACATGACGGATCATGAGGGTGAAATGCTGAAGCTGTTGAGGATTGGACTGGGATGTTGCGAGGAGGATGTGGAGGTGAGATGGGATTTGAAGAAGGTTGTTGAGAAAATCGAAGAAATAAAAGGGAAAGAGGATGAAATCGAATGGTTTCCTGCAAACTGATGCCTGAATAACATATATGCGCTTTTATAAATGTAATCTGTATTGTGCTTGGAAAAAATGGTTGCAGCATGGTTTACAGACAGATCTGCAGTGCAAACGTACTGATAAATGACCAGGAGGAGAGTTGGCTTACCACATTTTTTTGTGCCTGCAAAATGAGCAATGAAGCAAATTTGAGCTGCAGACAGTCCCATGAGCACATCAGCCTATCTGAAGTATGCGTGTATGAAAATTTTAATTTGTTAAACCATATATATTCAAACAAATGACATTATTTATATGGGCCATGTGCAATTTTGAAGAAATTTATGTATTGAAATCTCAAAGATTATTCCTTGTGTAACACTTTCTGGTTAGACACACAAACTTTCCTCTGCGTCAAAGGGAGAGGAGAAGTAAATACAAATCCCTCATTTATTTACAAACATAGAATCAGTTGGAGTGTGAAAATTATTTGGTTGTCAGTTATTATGTTATTAGATATGGACACCGATGACAAAATAATAATAATAGTCATCCCTCTTTCTGTATTATTCTTGCACTCATCACGTCAAAGTTCATGATAATTTTGATCGTGTGTATGTCACTCATGACCAACTAAAAAAAGTTCATCATTCTTCTTATATTTGCAACGTTGACTTATATGATTTCACTTTGGAGAAATAAAAGAAATATATATTATTCATGTATCCGCTTCACATGTTACATTTATATGATTCCACTTCGAGGGAATCAGAAAAAAATAAAATAAAATATATTAACCATGTATCTACTTCAAGTGATACATGTATGCGATTCCACTTCGAGAAAATAATTTTTTTAGATCATACATGTATCCACTTCATGTTCACAAATATATAATTCGAAGTTAATCACGATAATTTGACGATTATGCCATTTGTTCGTATTTAATCGAAATGAATAAACAAATTTTGAAATTAATTTGGATTAGTCTAGACCGTAGATCAAACGAGATGGACAAATGCAAAAATTTTGATGTGCTTCTCATGTGATCCACTCGCTTGATGAATTCGGATCCATCCGGTGCAGTGAAGCTATTTGACGCATGTGTAAAAACGACGTCGTTTCGATCAAAACAGCTTTAATTGAAATAAAATTTATATCAGAACAAAATGACGCTATTTTAATTCAAACAACGATGTTTGGATACTATTAGCAAATAGATGCGATGCACCGAATCTTTTTCCGTGATAGAGGAGTATAGAAATTGATGACATGTCAAACCTTTGATAACGATATAGAAATTTTGTTTTTGGATAGGGGTAAACGACATAGAAATTGAACGAGAAACACGGATGAGAATTGGATACACAAAATCATATTTGTTTACGCATTTCCTAAAATACCCGTCGAATGTTTCTATATTGCAAAAAGAAAAAAAAACTAAAAAGAAAGAAAAAAAGAGAAAAACATATTTTATTCAGTTTTGAGCCATTAAGGGGTTATTGGCTTATTTGCCCCTCTTTGAAACTCAAATAACCCGTTTGTCCCTCTTCAAACTCAAATAACCGGATTGCCCCTTTTTGTTAAATTCTCGGTTTATGATTTACCGGTAATGTTAATTTTGCATATTCTCGGTTTATGATTTACCGGTAATAATATTTTCAGTTTTTTGAAAATTTTGATTAAACACCCATCTTTGGTCACTATTTTTATCAGCTTAACCTTTTAATTTCATTTTTGAGTAAACATGAAAGTTATAGAACATTCAATTATCTTTCTAACCATATAAAGAACATCTTAAACGGATACCGGATGACGCCTCTATGAGCTTCCGAATGTTAGCTCGGACCTCCTCGGTTTTTTGAAAAACCGATCGATCGAAATTTGCCGAAACCAAGGGGGTCCGAGCTAACATTCGGAAGCTCATAGAGGCGTCATCCGATATCCGTTTAAGATGTTCTTTATATGGTTAGAAAGATAATTGAATGTTCTATAACTTTCATGTTTACTTGAAAATGAAATTCAAAGGTTAAGCTGATAAAAATAGTGACTAAAGTTGGGTGTTTAATCAAATTTTTCAAAAAACCGAGGGGGTCCGAGCTAACATTCGGAAGCTCATAGAGGCGTCATCCGGTATCCGTTTAAGATGTTCTTTATATGGTTAGAAAGATAATTGAATGTTCTATAACTTTCATGTTTACTCGAAAATGAAATTCAAAGGTTAAGCTGATAAAAATAGTGACCAAAGATGGGTGTTTAATCAAATTTTTCAAAAAAATGAAAATATTATTACCGGTAAATCATAAACCGAGAATATGCAAAATTAACATTACCGGTAAATCATAAACCGAGAATGTGTAAAATTAATATTACGGTCGAGAATTTAACAAAAAGGGGCAATCTGGTTATTTGAGTTTGAAGAGGGGCAAATAAGCCAATAACCCGCCATTAAGGACGACCAGCAACGTCAATTGAGGTAATCATAATCCGATTCGGATTCCGATACTATCTCGGACTCCTTCATCTTAGATTCTGATAGATAATTATCAACAATGTCAGTTGAATTTCAATTACTAAAACTCGGATTAATCAATTTGTGCTCTCCTAATTTCGACCTAATTTGTTTTTCAGGAAAACAATCACGATTTCATAATTCTGTTTTCTGGAAATCAATCGTCGAAGTTGTTGTTGTCTTCTTCTGTTGATCGCATTAGGTTTCCGATTCGGTGATGTATTCGTTGCCAGATATGCCTGCGAGACAGCCTCCTGGTCACGGTGGGAATCGCTGGTCGGGGTCATCATCGTATCACAGGAATTGGCTCCCTTCTCATGCGCGGAATAACAGCGGATGTTCAGATGATGAGACTGATTTGGTTCGACGATTCATGTTGCAGAAGATGTGAGATTGTTAACTGTGTTTGCTTTCTGTGTTTTATTGCGTTGCCTTTTGTTGTGTGTTTTCGGTTTTGAATTTTTTAAGTGTTGTTTAGTTTTTAGAGACCTCTGTTGCTTCAGTATATTGGATGTAGTTAGTTGATAGGATGTCACTGAAGTTAGTAAAGACTGTAAGATGAAGAAGCCTGGTTGCTATGCCTATGCTAGGGTCAGGATTCTGGAGATTAATTGTCGGATCCGCTCAATTACAGATATGCATGTTTTATGCAATGGAAAATAATTTAGTGGGGCTTTTATGATAGTTATTGCAAGTTCTGGAGATAAAGATAATGTTTACATACCCGGAGTTCGGAAAACTCGTGACTGATTCAAAATAGTCGAGGTTTCTGAGATGAATATCATTGAACGTGCATAGCGCTAGCAGGTTTAAATACTTATTTCCTAATCTCTAACCGCATCTCCTTATCTTCCATGCAGCTATAACTATTTAGTGCAACGACATTCATATGACATAATGGCGAAAAGAACACATGAACTTGCAAAGTGTTTAGAAGAGACTTTATTTCAAAGTGCCGATTCAAAGGTTTGTCCATTGTCCTGTTTTTTTTTAGCATTGTCATATATTAGTTTTTGAAGTCAATGCATTATGATTGCTGACGAGTCTATTAAACTTTATGTCTGTTTCCTTATATAAGACGACAATTTCTCAGCACTTGCGCTCACATCTGTCATTTTGTTAACATAGTTACACCTGTCGCAGGGAGAGTATATGAATCAGGACGTCCTGGCTAGTCGTATAGAAGTCCATCTCAGACGCTTGACTCGTCACAGACAGCAGTCTCTACGCTTGATGCCCTTGTCATTTGGGGAAACATCCTTGGATTCCAGTAGTATGGTGAATAGTGCAGCCCCAACAACTTGCAATGCAGAAGTCTTGTTAGCATCTGATAATGCGCCATTCAATGGTCAGCTAAATCTTTCCTCTCCTTGTCCAGTTGTAGTTTTGTTGCGACAACAATGTTTAAAAGTTACTATTTTTCATCTTAATGTATCTGTAATCTACATATGTAGGTTTCATATCCAAGGACGATCAAGATGTTGACTGTAATATGTTAGGCATCAGGTTTCCATTTTCCAATAGGTTGACATCTGAATGTAGTACAACTGCCAATTGTGTTCAATCAAACATGATCCCAGGTTCTTTGTTTCTGTCTCATGGAGTTTCCACATCCGAGTCTAACACAATCTCAGCGATGCATGCTCTTCAGAAGCATGTGCAGTCGCAATACATCGTTGGTCAGAATGATATGATAACGCAGATCATCAGTTACCCAAATCATACTGATGTTTTGTTTCCTTCGAAGGACCAAACTCTTGAGTTTCATAAAGATTCTATAAACAGTGCACTGGGAAATATTGATAGCAATATGGTTCATGTCAATGGTTCTGATGTGTCTGAAAAGAAGCTCAGCCAGACACGATATTGTGAACCGGAGCTACCCCTTGATCTGTATAATCAAACCGGTATGAGAATATTTATTTTTCTATTATGTTTATAGTGATTGCTATTCTCCTTTATGTTGCTGTCTCTTTCTTTCTTTCCTTTTTTTTGGGGATAAAAGTTGCTGTCTCTTTCTTACATGCTTATATCTTTTAACTAGTACTTGAAGTATTTTCTAGTTGATGATTCGTAAGTAATATCGACTCTGCTATAATAAAAAAAACAGGTGATGCGTACGAGGTGCGCTCCACTGCACCATCAATGTTTGGAAATCAATATGGTTCAACTAGTTGTCCAATGCGGCTCAAGAATGCTTGTAATAGAAATTCATTGTTTCCGCACATGCAGTGTCAATCAAGATTGGGATCTAGTTTGATGCCAAAGTATTATAGTTTGCCTCATCCGGTGGATGTTGTTGCCATTCAGCCTCAGATCATTGATCAGTCAGGAAATTTCGTCAATTGCTCATTGCTTCCAAGTGATACTTCGGGGCAATTAAGTGGATATGATATTCAGTATCAGCCACAACAAAGTTATGCACTTGGTATGTCAGGGACAACAACCAGTGTCGATGTTCACAAGAATGTAAATGAAACTAGTTTCCGTAACTATGCCGAGTACCCACAGCACTCTGAATCACAGCAGCAAGTGAATGATCCTGCTCCATCATTACAAGTTTTGGAACCCCCGCATTCAAGGGATGCTTACTGCATTTTAAAGAACTTGAATGCCAAAACTGAGATCTTGAAGAAAAACCGGGCGCTCCTTAGTTGTTTGTGTCATGCTCGTTCATGTCCTGCTTCAGCTGAAGGGAAATGCCCATTTTCAAATTGCATAAATGCAAAGAAGTTGTTGTCGCATATAACCACCAACTGCAAAGTCGCCAATTGTTCATATCCACAGTGTCGAAATGCCAAACTCCTGATAATGCATTTTAAGCAGTGTAAAGATCCCAGTTGCCTAGTTTGTGTTCCTGTCAAAAACAAATTTAGCCAGCAAAGGAAGATGCTTCATATTCCCTCTGGATTGCATTTGCATTGCAATACTGACTACATGTCAACTGCTGAAACTAGTGAAGATGTGCAACCTCTACGAAAGAAGACGAAAATAGATCTTTCGGAAGCATGTATCCCCATAGCTGAGAAGCCCCTAAGCAGTGTTTCTACAGATTGTATATCTCATTCTGCTGAATGTCCAAGAACCTTAGATGATCACTGTGAACTCATTCCACCTGTTAAACACGAGGATAAGAAGCTAGATAGTGGTTCTCCTGTGGATTGCAAAGATGAAAATCCCAGCCATATATCCCAGAGAGATTCGAAGATAGACATTTGTCCTCGTGATGCTGCTTCAGTCGATGCTTCGGAAAACATTACACACACAAATGTCGAACATGAGGAAGAGCTTCTTCAGGCCTCAACCAAACATGCTGCTCTTCCTGTTGTGCCAGAAAAAGAATCAACTTCACCTCCAAAAATTAATTGTGTTTCATTGACTGAGCTTTTCACACCAGAGCAAGTTAGGCAGCATATTGCTAGTCTTCGGCAGTGGGATGGTCAGGTTAGTTCTTTCATTCCTTAATGGTAGTGCATTTTGTTCAGTTTTAGTCGCAGTTGGCATGTCGGAAAACTTGAGTGCATTTTATCAATCATACATTGAATTTCCCAGTTCATGAATCGGTTAGAGCATCACTGTTATTGACCGTACTAATAGTACATAGACACATCCTAATCCGATACTAAGTTAAAGGTTTTAATGCATGTGTCTCATTGTAAGTGCAACACTAGGAGTTTCATAGTACCTACCAGTTGTTGCTCCAATACCCTGGGAGGGTCCCCACTATTTTTGGGACACTGCTAGCATTCTATTTTTATTCTTCTTTCACTTTTAAGATAGATAAGGTATAAGTGATCTTTAACCGTATATGAATCTTTTCAATATTTTTTATTTAATAAGTTATCATGTATACAATCAAACCAATGGCATTGATACACAGTATCTTTTAAAATAATTCATATAAAAAATTACCAATGCTTTTTTTTGCGTGATAGTTCACCCGGTTAGTGAGCTGCCAAACTAAATATAGACAGTTATTTCTGATCTTATAGCAGCAAAAATGATAATTTGGTTCTTTTTTTTGCATTTATGGTTTCATGACTCTTTCACTAGATGTTCTTTGTATCATGATCAACGGTTTCCTCTCTCACAGAGCAAAGAGAATGCTGATAAAAAGCAGGCTATGGAGCAGTCCGTTAACCAGAATTCCTGTCAATTATGTGCAGCTGAGGAGCTCAATTTGGAACCAATGCCTGTGTATTGCACCCAATGTGGTTCTCGGGTTAGACGACATGCTGTGTATTATATGTTGGGAACATGTGAAACCCGGTATTATTTTTGTACGACATGTCATACTGCAATCCGTGGGGGAAATTTTGTAGTTTATGGCAGAACCTTCTCGAAGTCTGAGCTGGAGAAAAGGAAAAACGACGCGCCTATTCATGAACCGGTATGCTATGCTAATCTTCTTCTCCTTTTTTACTTCCTGCAATCTGATCCCTGTATGTGGCCATGACTTCTCGACTTACGCTTTTCTGCAGTGGGTTCAATGTGATAAGTGCCAAGGCTGGCAACATCAAGTATGTGCTTTGTTTAATAGCCGAATGAATGGTGAAGGGCAGGCAAAATATACTTGCCCGAACTGCTATGTTAGGGAGATTGAACAAGGGGACCGTTCAGCCTTACCCCAAACTGAATTTCTCGGGGCTAAAGACTTGCCAAGAACAAACCTCAGCGACCACATTGAGCGGAGATTGCATAGAAAACTTCAAGAGGAGGACATGCAGCTAAAAGCCACAACTCAAGGCCTAGTTGATGAAAAGGTGCCTGTTCAATTCCCTAAGATAAATTTTATCCTCAAACAAAAAATTCCCTTAGATAAATTTACGATACTTGTTCTGATATTTGTTAAATCTTCTTACTATCTGTTTTTTTTTGTATGTACTACCAGCTATTAGGATGTCTTTAATGAAACATCAATTAAAGTTTCGGCTGTATTTTTCTTTACTGTCCTTGATGAAACGATTCCAAACATGTATAGTATTGTCAATCCAGGATATCCTTTGTTTCTTGAAAATATTATCGAAGACTTACAGACTGCCTATGTGCAACCAAGTTGATTGACTTATAATTTAACTATCAGCATTAGCTTTCTAAATCATGTGATTTCTAATTGTTGCCATTGTTATAATTGCATCCCTCTTGATCTTTATTGTAGCTGTCCACGGCTAATTTCTCTTATACTAAAATACTTTTGTAGGTCCCAGGTGCTGGAGACCTTGTGGTAAGAGTTGTTTTGTCGGCCGACAAAAAGTTGGAAGTCAAAAAGAATTTTCTGGACGCCTTTCAAGAGCATAACTACCCCACTGAATTTCCTTACAAATCCAAGGTATCCCAGCAAACCATATGTTTAAGGCAGTAGTTGCTCTTTGTTTGTGACAAGAAGTTGCACATTTTAGGACCTGAAATGGCGAAATAATGAATCTATTTGCAGGTTATTCTGCTGTTCCAGGATATTGAAGGTGTGGATGTATGCCTATTTGGCATGTATGTTCAAGAATTTGGGTCGGATTGTGACCTTCCCAATCAACGATGTATTTACATCTCATATTTAGACTCGGTGAAATACTTCAGGCCTGATGTTAAAATGGTGACTGGAGAGGCTCGCCGCACTTTTGTCTACCATGAAGTTCTGGTAATTCTCAAGTACTTGTCACACTTTTGTCTAATTTTTCAACCGGTTTGATGAATATGGAGCACTAGTTAATGTTTTTGTTTTATGTGATCGCTTATCAACAGATTGGTTATCTTGAATATTGCAAGAACAGAGGTTTCACCAGTTGCTACATATGGGCTTGCCCTCCCCCGAAGGACGAGGATTATATACTGTATTGCCACCCAGAAATTCAGAAAACTCCAAAATCTGATAAGCTTGGGAAGTGGTGAGATCAAGAACCTTATATAGATCCATGATCATGTTAGGCTTTTGAATTCTGGCGTTATTTGCATCTTGACTCGCATGTTTAAACTGGGCGCGATCTTAAATCCTCTCTGCAGGTACTTGTCAATGTTGAAAAAGGCAGCAAAGGAAGATATAGTAGTGAAAATTACTAATTTGTATGATCATTTTCTAATTCCAACTGGCGAGAGAAAGGCCAAAACAACTGCCACAAGGCTGCCCTATTTTGATGGCGACTACTGGCCTGGTGCTGCTGAAGAAAAACTGCAACAATTACGTGAAGGAGGTGACAAAGCACCAAGTAAGAGAAGTGCTAGCAAGAAGTCCTTCACAAAAAGGAGCCTAAGAACAACTCCACATTCTGATATTTCTGACAGTGCATCGAAAGATGCGTTCCTAATACATGAGGTAATATTGTCTTCGCCTTCACTCCCCACCTTTGCTTAATTGGTTTGATTCGAAATAGGACTTTAACGATAATGTTAATATGGCATATTTTCACAAGTTTTTTGATGTGCAACAAATGAAAAAAATAGTACTCCATTAATTATTTTTTGATGAAATTGTTTCAAGTGTAAAGCTATTTTTTCAAGGCGGCAATTATTTGCATTCTGGTTGCCCTTTCTTGAACAATGCTTCACCTCTATTATCTATACAGGGAGCTTATGTTTCTTTCTTGGAGATACTATAATTCTCACATTCTCATGAGGTGTTTCCTTATTGCAGATTGGCAAGGCAATATCCCCTACGAAAGAACAATTTATCATGGTTCATTTGCATCATGCCTGCACTCACTGCTGCATGTTCATAATATCTGGAAACTGTTGGTTATGCAAACAATGCAGTAACTTCCGCTTATGTGATAAGTAAGACATCTACTGCTTTATATAGTCTATAAATCGCTACAAGGTTATTTTCATATTTCCATGCCAGGTTCATTATCTTGAACAGATTTGCATGACTCTACACTGATTTCAGAGGCTGCCTTTATGTTAATTATGTCTTAGAAAGAGTTAAGTATAAATAATTGAACAAAGAATCTTTCAATGGAGGGTCAAGTTTTTTTTGTATTCAATAAGGGTCCAATTACAGACCAAAGTGTTTGAGTTGTAGGCTGTACAGGTTTTTTGATTAATGATTTCATCATTCTTTCAAAAAAAAAAATTACAGACCAAAGTTAGGCCCAACATACAAGTTGACGGAGTTAAGTCAAAGAGAAATTGGCACGATCTATCATGAGAATGAAATGATTCAAGTTAACATCTGTGTTCTTATCAAAAAAAAAAGTTAACATCTGTGTTGATATCTTATATTAGTTTTTCTTGTTCAGATGTTATGAAGAAGAACAATGTCGTGATGAAAGTGATCGACATCCATTGCACGGGCGGACTAAGCACTTGCTCCATCCTGTAAGTTTATAGTTTCTTACATGGTGAAAAACAACACACTTCTGTTTTTTTAAGGGACACATTTCACTTTCTTAGTTTCTTGGGAACAATTCTTTATTTGACGACTAGGGCCTGAATGCAACAGGTAAAGATACTCAGCATGCCATCAGTTACAAAGGATGAAGATAAGATAATTGAGAGTGAAATATTTGACACCAGACACGCATTCCTGAACCTTTGTCAAGGGAATCACTACCAGTTTGACACCTTAAGAAGAGCAAAGCATTCATCAATGATGCTCCTATATCATCTCCATAATCCTGCAGTTCCTACCTTTGTCACTGTGTGTAATATCTGCCATCGTGACATAGAGGCTGGTCATGGTCTGCGGTGTGAAGTTTGCTTTGAGTATGAAATTTGCAGTGGTTGTTATAAGAAGCATGGTGATGCTGTTCACTCTCATAAACTGACAGAACGTTCTTCTGCTCATCTTGTACAAAGCAAGGAATCTAGGGCTTCCCAGGTATATATTTCTGGTTATGACTCATTACTATAGCGCGAGTGACTACGGTAAATTATAAAAAGGATGAAAATGGCTGTCATAATCTTGCACGAATAGAATATTGTAGTAGGGATTTGGACGTCAATATATAACACAATAGGATGCAAACCAAGATTAGCTAGAATTTTCAAGCCGATTAGGATCGCTCATATAGAGTATTTCATCACTTTGGTTTAGCTTTTGTTGAATAAAACAAAATTCAATTTTACCATCTCTGATTTTGCTAGTGACAAATAGCCAGATTCCTTCTGAAGAACATAGATAAGCATTATCCACATTAAGTTGGATTAAGTGGCAAATTTATATTGCTGGGCTTATAAGTGTCTCGTCAATGAACTTCACTTGGTTGGCAGGGCAAGCTATTAAACTGACACTGCACTGCACGTCATCTTCGTGTCTACTAGTTGCATGTTTATTGTAGTGGATGATACAGAAAAATGTAGCCCATTTATTAAATCTTAGAATCAAAAGCACCTTGTAGTGTATCCATATTTTTCTGGGTTTTTAATTTGTCCCAACTACCAATGCAGGTAAGGAAGATGAATGATCTTATAGTGCATGTATCGCGGTGCCATTCGGCCTCCTGCCTGTACTCTGATTGTCGCAAAGTGAAATGGCTCTTCCGTCATGGTACTCAGTGTACAAAACGAGCTATAAAAGGTTGTGTTTCATGCAAGAAGATGTGGTATCTCCTTCGAATTCATTCTAGGGCTTGCCAAGACTCGAAGTGTATTGTTCCCCGTTGCAGGTAATATTAGCTTTTCTTTTTATGTGTTTTTATTATCGCTTGTCAAGGTATAAATTAGTCTTAAGTGGGTTGGTTGGTTTAATCTATTCTAGTGATTATGAATATAAAAGAGCATTAAGATGGAATGCTTTGGGTAAATGCAGTAGTACTTTTGTTTTCTAGCTTTTAGATTGCATTATTTCCCAGCATCTGGGGGTGCATGCTGGTCGAGACCCAGAATGGGAAATTTTGAAAGTTTCTGTCATCAAAATGGAATCTAGTTCAGTGGCTGTGCAGTTATTGACTAATACATTCAATATTTTTAGGTACAAGGGTGTGAAACTTGTATTTTGTCTAGAGTTTAAGATTCATACTACCTTTTACGTTCATTTGTTATAATAAAATCTGTAAATAAATCATAATAAAAAGCTAAAATGTTGTTCATCATGAAAATTGTCAGTTTGCTCAAGTCAGTTTCGACAATTTATGTTTAGATCTATTGAGTGAAGTATGGTTGTATCTGGTTGTCATTTTATGTCAAGATCCGTCGGGGAAAATCATCTTGTATTTTAAATTGAAATTGTATTCCTTGGTTGTGTTTCAGTGATCTCCAAATGCATGCAAGGAGACTGGAGCAACAATCAGAATCTAGGCGCAGGGCTGTAGTAACAGAGATGTCCATGCAGAGAACTGCTGGGGATGTTTGTGAATCTTGACGTTTCTAAGTGAGGTTTGACTAACATAAAATCAGCACCTTAATCAGAAGAATGCTTAATACGATGAAGGACGGCCTCCAGTAAATATTAACTCAATTTGGCCTCACCATCATACATATTACATTGTAATGATAGAGCTTTCTAGTACAGGTGTATGGTCCACGTCCGAGTTTTTGTTGCATGGAATGCATCAGTGTCAGATAAAATGTATCTGCAGGACGCTACTTGCTCCATCTTTATGTATAGCTTTTGACCATCCTGTCACACACGACATAGAAACAAGTGTACATTGCCCCCTTTTGGATGAATGCAAATAAAACTTATTCTTTTACAGTCATTTTTTATACTCTTTTCATTCTAATTAACGATTATTTCTATCGCTTTATCGATCTGTAAATTATCGAATTTATTGATTTACCGAATAATATCCACCTACGATGGAAAGATTATAAAATTTTTGCTCGATTACCCATCTCAATTTTCAACTTTAACGGAATGATCAAATGGTAAGACTAAAGATCAATTCAAACTATAAATGAAAAAGATCAACTCGAAAATATTTGTAAATGATCGTTGCTTACCTTAATAATCAATTTTCAATAATCATATGCCTTGTCACAAAAGTAACCATGTCTACCAAAAAAGAAGAAGAATAAAACAAAAAGTAAAAAAAAAGAAAACTCAGCGCCAGATAGATGAGCAAGCTTCGCTAGGGCTGCGATACAGCATCAACCATGGCGAATCATCTCTTCGGCTACAACCCTAAACCTACTTCCTCTACAACTCCCACCTACGCTCAACAGCCGCCCACTACTTATGCTTCCCGACCTCTCGCCGACTCTTATTTCCCCTCCGATCCCTCCTTCCCCACTTCTTCTCGCTATTTCCTCCCCTCCGTCAAATTACCCGCCCACTCTGCTTTCTTAGCCTCCTCTTCAGCCGCTTCGTCTCTGTATAATTATCCTGATGTCGACATTGCTGCTGACGGACCTTATTCAGCTGCTGCTTTTTCTAGAATGGCGGCCTTAGCTGGCCAGGGTTTGTGGTCTGGCGTTGATGCGTCGAGTTATCAATCTGTCGCCCTGAAGCGCTCCTCAGAAGGTTTATATGTGTATTTCTATTTCTGTTGCTTGTATTTCGAATCTTGGAAATACATGAAATGAGTCTCACTCATAGGACTTTAAGGTTAATGTAGTCCTAAGTTCTTAGTTAGCCACTCCTTTGAGTTCCAATTTGGTGACTAATATTTCGTTCTCACAACACTGAAAAGCAGTTGATTGTTGAAACAGGAACTAAGTTCATAATTTGAGGAAAGTTGCCTCTAAGTTATGAATTGACATTTGGTTCTGGGAGAAGACTCTATATTCTATTTGATATCAGCATAGTAATTAACATAAATTTATTTTACATAATTTTAACTAACACGATTTTATCATCTATGAAAGCAAAGATTAAGTGACGTAATCAGTTACTCCGAAGTCTTAAATATATGTTTTTGTATCTTTATGTACCCTAAAGTACTCCCATTCCTAACTATGTAATAATATGCGTGTGCTCCACTTTATTTATTAATACTTATCTCCTATCTATTTTAGCGCTGTATCATCATAATATTCTTGGTACCCATAGTACTATTGGGCAAAATGATTGGCTAGCTATGAGCTATTTAGCCAAAAGACCTAGAATTGAAAGTTCAAGCATTTTGCCAACCTATCCACGAAGGCCAGGGGAAAAGGACTGTGCTCATTATATGCTTACCAGAACATGTAAGTTCGGAGGGACATGCAAGTTTGACCATCCTGTATGGGTTCCCGAGGGTGGTATCCCAGATTGGAAAGAGGTGAAAGTGTTCTAAAGTTTTTCTTATATTACTACTATATTATTTATAATAAAGTTAAAAGGAGTTAGAATTTGACTTATCAGAGTATATTAGTATGTCTATTCAGCCCATAGTTGCGTGGTACTTGACAAATAACTAAGTTGAATACAACAATAAAACTGTCAAACTATTTGTAGTCCTGCATTTTGTTTGTCTGATACTTCTACTTCATACATGGTTTGACATTTTACATGTGACTGTATATATAATAACATATGTATGATGATGGAAGAATATATTGGGTTAGGGAGTTTACATGTTCATGCAACCTCTAAACTGGCCGGGCCTTTCTTTAAGTATGAAAATGTCCCATGCTTTATGGATATTTTCTGAAAGATACTTGAGTGCCTCAAGTAATAGTCATGGTAGTTAGAATGCAGGATGTAAGCAGAACCAGGATAATGTTGTTGTTATCCTAGTGCTTATTACACTGAACATTCTCAAGCATCAAATATTATATAATACATTGGCAAACTTGGCTGAGTGGTAGACGCACTTGAGACGATTGATATGCCCTCATCTCTATCTCTAGCCCTTCTGGCTTCTATTCACATATGTCTAAGATGATATTGGTTAGGAAACCGTCATTTTTTTAGAAAAACTCAACGGCTGTATTCTGCTGTTTGAGATTCTATTTTGATTCCTGGCAATAATTTTGTAGCCAAGGAATCATGCTCCAATGAGGCGTGCTGATAATGCATCATATGTTCAAGTATATGAAATATCATTATGGGCTGCACGTTCTTAACTCATTGTGTCTAGTTTAAGCTTCTATCTAGGGCGTATCAACAGCGGGTTCGAATTAGTGGAGAAGGACATATCCATAAGTATATATGATTCAAATGTTTATGGCACTCTGCTGACATTAAAAGGGGTAGAATATTACCCCATTTACCATTTTCTATGTAGTGTGTACATACACTGCTGATGTACTTGGGTATATTAGTGTTACAATGGGGTTGGGTTTAAGTTTATTTCTGTATTCTATAAACAAGGGATGTTTAACAAAATTGCTATTACATTGTGCCCCATATCAAGTCATATAATAATAATAGTAATATAGAAATTAGAATGCCGTTTGCTCTGTTAGCTTAGTTTTTCTCACTGGGTTACATGATCTGGCCGCATACATTATAGTTACAAGATTATATGGTAATTATTTTGCAGTAACCATCACGTCAAATGGGTATGTATAATATTACTATACTAGAAAGGGAATAAGGTAGCCAGAGGAACTGATTCCCAGATATATTCTGTTTCTTCCTTTTGCTCATCTTTGTATAAATATACAGTGTTTCATCTTTTTGTGCAATCTAATTGTATTATTCATAAGCAGGCTACATAAGCCAGTAGACACATAGCAGTCGTGACTCGTGTCTATATTCGGTGTATCTTTGTTTTTTCCAAAGAGTCTCAAGCCTCACCGTTACATTTTGTTCCCAAGTTGACATCTCTGTTTTCAGATGTGCATGTATCATCTGCATGCTAGAATATATTTGAACTGCAGTATTACTAACATATTTTCTACTGTTGCTCAGGTTCCCCCCGTGGCTAATGAAGGCCTTCCTGAGAGACCAGGAGAACCAGATTGTCCAGTACGCATTACTCTTCATTCAGCACACATTTTATGTTCTTTTTGCATGTATTTAATGCTTATTCTCATTTCATGTCCAGTACTTTTTGAAGACTCAAAGGTGCAAGTTTGGTCTTAACTGCAAGTTTAACCATCCTAGGGAGAAAGTAGTTGATATGGTGGGTTTCAGCGCTGGTTGATGGAGCTAATAACGTTTACCTTTTTCTTTCCTTAACCTGATGTTGATTGATTTTGTACCTTGCACAGGTTGTTAAAGGAGAATCTGCAGCTTTACCAGACAGACCGTCTGAACCCCCATGCGCCGTAATGTTATCTTTCTTACCCATTCCTGGGATCTTAGTTAGCAAATAATTAATTAGTAGTATACTAATGCATTTGGCACGCACTGAAACAGTTTTACTTGAAGACTGGGATTTGTAAATTTGGCGCGACCTGTAAATTCCATCACCCAAAAGACGTCCCGGCGCCTGTGCTTGATCAGGGGAAGGTGACTTCAGAACTGGAGTCTTTCTCAGCTAAGATTGAGGGAACAACTGGAGAGACGAAGTCCAATATTTTACCGACCCCGGCATTAGTAAACAACTCGAAAGGACTTCCAATAAGACCGGTAAACCAAATTCCTTACTAATTGGCTGACTGATTACCAATTATTTGATTCTTACATATGATGTGATTGTGCTTCATCGTTTACCAAGTAGTGGGGTCTTCAAAATTAAGAGTATGTTTTCTTTTTGGCTGAGTTGGAGATGGGCCAAATGAATTAAACAGAAATTAAAATATTTATTTACAAATAAGTTGTGTTTTTTAGTGAATATAAAAAATGTGGAAAGTTCTCCTGCGAAAAACTGAAACCCATTTTGGGTACCATGGGTGTGGATTTTGCCAGATTTGAAAATTTGTAATCACTTGGAACTGACGAAATCTTTTACTTTCTAATTTCTATCATCTTTCTGGAGTGATCCTTCTTTTTTGCTCTAATATGATAGTATGTTACTATGAACATGTAAACATCTTAATTTTATGTATAACAGTTATGCTCTGTTTTGGGTGATGCATCACTTAGTCACTTTACCTTATTGGTAATAAGTAATAACTAATGAATAATATTATATTGGGGAACAAAGGGCCAACTAGGGCCTGCTTTTCTGGATTTAAAATCAAAACTTAACCTCACTTATTATAACTTCACTTATTCAAGAGTCAGTATGTGAATAATAAAATAAATTTACCTTATTATATTTCTAACATAAGGAAGATAATATAACTGATAAAAAAAATAATATCATTTGACTTCGATTAATTTTTTACTTCTGAGCCAATTTATGGCAACCTACTAATATCTTTAAGCACTTTATTAACTTGCCTTATTGAACATGTGCTCGTAAGTTGACTTGTACTCTATTTTGTTAGTTTTAGCTGTGTCCTTGGTTATAGTTTTCCTTTTTTGCTATCTGCAGGGTGAAATGGATTGCCCATTTTATTTGAAAACTAACAGGTATGACTTGTGTCCTGCACGGATGCTACATGTTTGTAGTTGTTATGCTGTAATGAGATGAAGCAACATGAGCATATAGTTTGTTTTTTTCCTCCCAACGACATTTTTTATGTTAGGATAATGGTAAATCACTCTCAGCGAAAAGGGGTAATTTGTAGCGAACAAAAAGTGGTAGAACTTTTCATGATACGAATGTATGAAATTTTCCGTGATGATTTTGTATCAGTTGCAAATATGGTGCTACATGCCGCTTTAATCATCCTGATCAAATTGGTAAGAATGTTTGGGGACTTCATTATTATATTCGAGGCTGAAATAAAACCAATGTATTAGTTTGTAATGTGGCACTCGGCGTGATTGTTACTGGAATAGGTCAGACAGTGGTACCATCCCCAACAGTAAACTTCAGCCTAGGCGTTGGCAATCCAGCTGTCCCAGCTCTGCAATCGTTTGATCAGGTACGTGGTCCATCTTTTCCAAGCTGTTAAACCTGCAAACACAGTTGATGTGTTTTCAAACAATATATTCACGATTTCTGTCAAAAGTAAGAAATCCGTAAATGCTTTGCCAAAGACTTGTAGGGTCTTCCTTGTCAAATTGAGAAATTGGTGTCAGTTTGCCAAACCTGATGTTTGTTATCATTTCCTTACCCCGAAAGACATGTTTCTGATTGAGCTTGTGGTCTATTTTGATCAGATTATTATGGCTAAGGTGGGTGTTTAGTCCTGGATGTGTGTTTACTTATAGACAATGTGACTGACGTGATTGTAGTCATGAGAAGGAAAAAAACATGAAAATTAATGAGAAAATAGAATTTGCGTCATTTGAAGTATAGTGTTATCATCTTAATGATGTATTGAGTATTTTAATAAATTGAATAACAAGTTTTGTTTGATGTATGTTTCAACGTCTTAGTAGGATATATCTTTTTGTTTTTGGTTTGATGATAATGCAGATATTTTAATACTTGTTTACATTATGCTCTTCCCTTTCAGCTAGGATCTGCCACAATTGTTTACCCTCAACGACCTGGGCAGGCAGAGTGTGATGTGGGTACTTTTTGGTCATTGAGTGCTGCAATCTTATTTTTTGTTCTTCCTTGGTACTTATATCATTGTTGAAGTGGGCAATGTTCTGCCAACATATATTTGGTTTGTTTGCATTGTTTTACTTGAGTCAGCAATTCGCACCAACACGTCTCGTGGAATATTTCGATTTTACACTGCTTGTTCTCATGTAAAATATTCCATGTCGTAACTTAAAATTTCTGTATTGTAGTACTATATGAAAACTGGAGTTTGCAAGTTTGGTGAAAGATGCAGATTTCATCATCCCGTTGACAGATCAGCGCCATCAATTGCACAAGAGAATGTTAAATTGACTCTTGCAGGCTACCCAAGAAGAGAGGTACACATTATTTGCCTAGTGGCATATGACATATGGAGATTATACTCGCACCGCATTCGATAGTAATAGCATTGTCTTCCACAGTTCATACCGATTAGCTGCATGTTTATTGTCTGTTAGAAAACAGCATCTTAGATTACAGTCTAGCTTCTGCATAGTGAGTCTTTATTAAGTGCTGATTCAAAAATGTTATCAGGGTGCTCTTGCTTGCCCATATTACATGAAGACCAGTGCCTGCAAGTACAGAGCTACCTGCAAATTTGACCATCCACCACCGGCAGAGGTTTTAGCCATTGCTGCTGCTCAAGCAACCTCCACAGCACCTGATATTGACGAAGAAAACTAGATTCCGGTTATTTATCCCTTGTTGAACTGGCTGACCTATGATTTTATTAATGCTCATAATCATTAGGGTTCTAATGTAATCTTCTCTAATTTTATATTTTATCTTAGCCACGCTTACATTACATAAGCACATTTTTTGTTTTGTTGATAAAGCCTATAGAAGACTAGAACTACACAAACAAAAGGACAACCGGACAGGAAATCAACATGCATGCAATGGAAGCATCACCAGCAGAAATGTTTGTTTCTCCCGGAATAAGATTACATTTCACCGGCGGTAATTAATAAGACTATCACCACTCAACCTTGTTCTATTGAAATCATTTTAACCCAGAGCTACTAATTAGTGTTGATGAGAAGCTTATTTTTTTATTTTATTTTTTGGAGTGAAAGTGAATTGAATTACTAAATTTTGTTTAAATTTAAATAAGAGAATCTAACTGAATACATTTCTCGTCCTTTTGGTTAAAGATTAAGTGAAGCTTCATTCTTATCAATTTAATTGTGTGTTATATGTGATTCATTTTAAAACAATTGAAATAGCTTGCTACTGAATTCTCTAAGTGTCCCTTAGGTTTTGCACTATTACTTGAACCTGAACCCGACCCACCCAAAAAGATCGTACTCAGTACCTTAATCTAACTAATTAGCTATGATACTCGACTTTAAATTAAGGGTAGAGATTAGACCTGCATAAATCCGGGCCGGCCGGCCCGCCCGATCAATGAAACGGGTTTGGATAAGCATACTAGCCTGACGGACCTGGCCCGGTCCGGCCCGTATTTCTTTAAGGTCAAGCTCGAACACACATTTTGGTTCGAATCGGGCTAATTGGCCCGCCCATTAACCCGCTACAAATTAAACCTTAATTTTTATTTTATTTTTAAAAAGGAAACTAATACTTACTTGTAATTAGTAAGAAATAAAAAAATATTTGATAGCCCATATAGTCGGGCCGGGCTAAACCCACTCGGTCAATTCGGGCTCATAATCTTATCCAAGCCCGCCTTATGTACTGAGCCGGGTTACCCATCGGGCCAACCCGCTTCAAATATGTATCACTATATTTTAATTTTAATGTATAACTTAAATAAAAATACAATAATTTTTTCGCACAACAACAATATATTACAATGATGTAACATAATAGATGGATGCAAAACAATCGCCACATTGAAGTAAAATATTTCCAAAGCATCATAAAATATTTCAGAAAAGTTTTTAACGTGGAATGTGGGCAGTAATTTTGATTGTTAAAACTTTCAACTATTTTATTTTTGGAGTCTATTTCTTTTCGATTTCAAGAACACTGATTAGAAATATTTTTTTATTTCTTACTAATTACAATTAAGTATTAGTTTCCTTTTTAAAAAATAAAATAAAAATTAAGGTTTAATTTGTTACGGATTAATGGATGGACCAATTATTCCGATTTGGACCAAAATGTGTGACCGAATCCGACCGCAAAAAAATACGGGCCGAACCGGACCCAGTCCGTCGGGCTAGTATGCAAGTCTAAATAGCGACTTTTTTTCCCGTTAAAAACTAGTGACATATATGAGAGAGTTTTGCTTAATGGACTTTAAGCAATGTAGTCTGTTTGACTGCAAAATCTTTTATACATGGCGTTGTATTGAATATGGTTATTTTCTTTAAAAATATTTTCTTATAGGGGTTACTTTCTTATACTAGAATAGTATTAAACTATAAAAAAAATTAAAAAAAATCGTGTCTAATACTAAACCTTAAATCTCTAACCCTAAGACTCTAAACTCTAAAACCATAAACCCTAAACAAACTTTAGTTTGTACAAACTTTTTCTAGTAGATAACGGATCAAATACAAACCACAATTATAAATAAAACTACATACCCAACAAAATATTGCCACGTGTAAATATCGACCAATCAGAATTCATCTCGTTCGGGATTCTTTTTGTAAATAAAAAAAATAACGCGGACTTATTTAAAAATACATAAAAGATAGGAGGTGTATAATCGTCCTAAAATTTGCTACAGTAAAATTGACTGCCGCTGGGCGCGGCTCACTAATGTTAAGGCTGGGCGTGCGTCATATTTTTTAGTCTGATCATTGTTTTTTAAGTCTGATCATTATCTGTTTAAGTCTGATCATTGTTGTTTTAAGTCTGATCATTACTAGTTTAAGTCCATTGTTTTTTAAGTCTGATCATTGTTGTTTTAAGTTTTATAATTGTTGTTTTAAGTCTGATAATTGTTTTTAAGTCTGATCATTGTTGTTTTAAGTCTGATCATTACTGGTTTAGTCTGATCATTGTTTTTTAAGTCTGATCATTGTTGTTTTAAGTCTGATCATTGTTTTTTAAGTCTGATCATTACTGTTTTAAGTCTGATCATTGTTTTTTTAAGTTTGATCATTACTGGTTTAAGTCTGATCATTATTTTTAAGTCTGATCATTACTGGTTTAAGTCTGATCATTGTTTTTTAAGTTTGATCATTGTTGTTTTAAGTCTGATCATTGTTTTTTTAAGTCTGATCATTACTGTTATTAGTCTGATCATTGTTTTTTAAGTCTGATCATTACTGATTTAAGTCTGATCATTGTTTTTTAAGTCTGATCATTACTGGTTTAAGTCTGATCATTGTTGTTTTAAGTCTGATCATTACTAGTTTAAGTCTGATCATTGTTTTTTTAAGTCTGTTCATTATTGTTTTAAGTCTGATCATCACTGGTTTAAGTCTGATCATTTTTTTAAAGTCTGATCATTGTTGTTTAAAGTCTGATCATTGTTTTTTAAGTCTGATCATTACTGTTTTAAGTCTGATCATTACTGTTTTAAGTCTGATCATTGTTTTTAAGTCTGATCATTACCGCGTGGGCTGAACTATAAAAATTCCAGACATGGGGCGAACTATCAAATAATTTTCCAGATAGTGGGCGAACTATCAAATAATTTTCTAAAAAAGGTGTACCTATTTGTAAAAAATTAATAAATTAATGTAAAAATTCAAAAAACTCAAAAAATTTTATAAAAATACAATTTTTAATAAAAAGGAATATAAATTATTTGATAAATAAAAATTAGAAACTGTAAGAAAAATTAAACACAAAATGAAAAATATATTTAAATTTTTTTGCAAATTTCCCTTACAATTTTTTTTAAAATATTAATTATTGTCCTCATCTAGTTTGAACTATATATAAGGAGTATTATGGAAATTTTTTTGTTGATATTCACATCAAATGATTAAACTATTTTTTATTCAACCATATAGTATTGTCGAAGTCTTACCTTTTGTTTGGTTTCACTATCATATAAAATGAAGTTTTTTCTTCAATCATTAGGTAGAATTGACAAGGAATTGAATGTTTGAAAATATTTCAATTTAATAATTTTTAAAGATTTAATTTGAAACAAAACTTTTTTAAAAAATTCAAAAAATATTTTTCAATTTGTGTTTAATATTTTTCTAAAGTTTCTAAATCTAAAAAAAATTGTAAGGGAAATTTGCAAAAAAAATTTAAATATATTTTTCATTTTGTGTTTAATTTTTCGTAAAGTTTCTAATTTTTATTTATCAAATAATTTATATTCCTTTTTATTAAAAATTGTATTTTTATAAATTTTTTGAGTTTTTTGAATTTTTATATTAATTTTTTACAAATAGGTACACATTTTTTGGAAAATTGTTTGATAGTCCGCCCACTGTCTGGAAAATTATTTGATAGTTCGCCCCATGTCTGGAAATTTTTATAGTTCATCCCACACGTTGGAAAATGGTGATAGTTTAGCCCACAAATTAGAAAATGGTGATAGTTCCGATACCCAAACTGTACTTTTCCCTAAATTTTATGGGGCTGTATGATAGAATTTGGAATAAAACTGGCAGCTGGTCATCTCTTAATCTATCTTGTGGTGGAAAGGAGATACTAATTAAATCAGTGCTTGAGTCAATCCCTCAATATTACTTAATTCCTGATGAGTGAAACTAAAGGCATTCACTGGATAAGTGAAACTACTGACAAAAATGCAACATGGCATAAGGAGCTACTGGTGAGTGAAACTAAAGGCATTCACTGGATAAGTGAAGTTTTATTCTTATCGGTTTAATGTGTGATGTATGTGAATCATTTTAAAACAACTGAAATAGCTTGCTACTGAATTCTCTAATCGCTTAGGTTTTGTACTATTACTTGAGCTGGGTGCAACAACAAAAAAAATCGAATTCAGTAACTAATCTGGCTAATTTAGCTATGGTACTGGACTTTTAAATTAAAATAATCAGATCTTTTTACTTTAACTTAGATTAAATGTTTAAATATAAACTTAATGAAATGCTAATTTAGTGACATCCAATGCACTACACAACTGTGGACTAAATTGAAAATAATATTATTAGATTTATACCCCTCCGTGTGGAATGACTATAATACCACTCTGTGTGTTTGTTCGGGATTTCGACTAATGGGACACGTGTCAGCTTAAAAATCGGTTTGTAGTTTTTATATATAAATCGGTTTGTACCTGAACCGCACTCAAATTTTAATTTCAAAATATGTAGACATATGATAAAATCACGTTGTGGAGATGACGAAATCAGAATCGAAATTGAAAATCATTAATATCAATGAGATCTCCATTCAGTTCTCCATTCAAAATTTACTTTTAATTAAATTGATTGACTAAAAAAATATAAGGATTTGTGCCAACACCCAATTAGGCCTCGGCAGTGGGCCGGGTAGGGGTCGACCCTGCCCTAAAATGAGAGGGTCGGGTGGGCTTTAGGAAAATTTGAATGGGTAATGAACAGTTCAGGGGCCAGTCCGGGTACAAATTGACAAAAAAAATTAAACCCTTAGGGTCTAACTTACCCTAACAAACAGTACTTGCTAACTAAAAATTCACAACAAACCTGCAGTAAAATAAAACATACTGCCTTGATTAACCAAGATTACAAACAAACAAAAAACTTTCATGGAAGCTTTCCAAAACACCAAACTGAAGCTTGCTTCATGAGCTTCCTTCAGCAGCTAAGCTAAGCTTGATTAGGACAAAAAGACTTTCAAAAAAGACCAAACCAAGATTAAAACTCAGCTAAGCTTCAAGAGCTTGCTTCATCACATAAATACTTTAAAAAAAACTAAACTGAAGCAAGCCCTGCTAAATCAATGTAACAAACATGTTAAACATTTTCAGTTGCATCACCAGCTAAATAAATTTCTTCATTCAGCTCTTCTCCATTAATATTGGTTGGATTTCTTATACTTTATTCTTCATCAATCATCCATTCGGGTCTAGCAGCCCTTATATTCATCAAATCTTCAGCGACTTCCTCTTCTCTAGCTGCCTCTTGCTTCCTCTGCGCAGCCAAAGACCAATCTTTGAGGCAGATTAACGCTTCAATAGTATTAGGACTTAAAGCAGCTCTCTTTTTATTGACAACTCTCCCTCCAGCACTAAAAGCTGCCTCTGAAGCTACAGTTGATGCTGGGACAAAAAGTAGATCCTTTGCCAAACTGCCAAGAACAGGATACAAAGAACAATTATTTTTCCACCATCCCAAAAGATTAAAATGATCATCATCCTCCACCTCTATTGTTGCTAAATCAAGATACATTTGCAGATCAGAAGTTTGAGCAGATATATTCAGATTAACCCTTGCCCTTTTATCCTTGACATGCTAAAATTTTGAACTAAAGGAAACATGAATGCAGTATTAACAGATGCAGAAACTGATGATGGAGTAGAGGGTGGAGAAGGGGCAGCATAAATCAGTTTCCTTTTATAAAAATCATACACATTATACAAGCAAGTCTTGATGCTATCAATCCTACACTCAACTTCATTATTTGAAAGGCATTGATTCCTAGTTGCATTTGAGTCCTAATATCAGCAATCTGAGATGTAGAATTTTGATGCCTCTTTATATGCCTTAACAGATGATGAGTACCATTATTTCCACCCCTAGCCAATGACTCCCCACATATAATACAATTCGCTTTTAACAAAACAACATCATTTTCTCTTAATTCAATTTTTATGAAATAGTTCCAAACTTCAGATGTCTTCCTAAGACTTGGAACATTTACAGACTCAACAAAATCAAATTCAACATTTTGGAAAGACAAAGTATTCTCAGCGTTAGAGTTGGACTCCATTTTAGTTAATCACAGGACACAAAATGCAAGAAAACAAAGCATACAACACACATTACACAGCAGCAACACAGCAAGTAATAGCACCAACACAAATAAACAAAATAATAAGAAGTTAGGATTAAGAATGGTGCCGCTGAACCAAGCTAAGCAGAGAAAACGATTTATGTATCCTTGCACTTTTTGAACGTCCTGAGATAGAAAACAAAATAAGACTCATTAGTTTACAATCAAAATAAAACAAAACAAAACAAAAATAAATAGAACAGTATGTAAAAGAAAGTAGAGTTACCTGCTGGATGTGTTTCAGCTCTTGAAACAAACCAAAAATCCTCAATAATCACCACTGTTTTCGGTTGGAATTACAGATTGAGATTTAGACTTTGTTGAAAACTTTGAATCTGATAGCTTTACAAGAACGGGCAGTAAGGTGGTCGTATATCATTAACAACTATATCAATTTTATACAAAAAAAGTGAGGAGAAATCAATAGAAAACTAGCCTGCAAATAGATCCGTTGAAACTCAATGTTGACGAAGTGATGCAGCTTCAGTTTCGGATGAGAGAAGGCTAACAGACGGCGATGCCCAACGGTTCCAAATCGAACCTATGATGATATGAAATGATGATGAAAGAAACAAAGCAATGTGAGAGATGTGTTGGGAGATGAAATCCATGATATCCATCTACGAAGACCGAACACCGAAGTAACGAAGATGAAGTGAGGCGATAGGCGACTGGTTTGCAGACAGTAGATGATGGACCATAATTGTATGCATCATAAATACAGTTAAACCCACCAAATTAGACTGTTTGTCTATCTAACTTCTACGTGTTAGTCCCGAAATATTTCCACAGGGCAATTGAGAGATAAAAGTGAAAACACGCTAAGGAGAGGATTTTATGCTGAAAAGATATCAAGAGTCAATTGAAGGTCAAGATCAAGCACTGAACGAAGAAATCTCAAGATCATGACGATGAATTACTCAAATTAAATTCAAATGAGGAATTATCAAAGACAGCCTGGAGTGAAATTGGACTGATAGTTTTGTAAAGACAGTACAAAACCGTCAAGACTCATCCATGTACAAGGATGACCGGTGGCTTTAGGAAGAAGGATGAGTCACTAGGTGAAAAGGATGACTCATGGGTTGCTCCTCCCTTTCCTCCTCCATGGTGACCGGCGGCTTCCCCCTCACAACCACCCTCCTCCACTCTCCTCCCTCCAAGTGGCGGCTCCTCCTTCCTCCTCTCCAAAAGCCACCGGTGGCTTTGAGCTCCACCACAAGAAGATGACAAGTGGTGGCCTCTCCTCCACATGCTCCTCCCCTCCTCCTCCACCCTTGGATGCAAATGCACATGGCTCCATCTCCACCCTTCATCCTCCTCCTCCTAACCTATAAATATGAGAGCCCTCCTCCTCATTTGTATCATCAATCCATACACAAAACACTTATCTCTCTAAGTTTGGTTACTTTGTAAGTTTGTTCGGTTTATGAAATAATACTCCTGTTTGTTCTTGAGTATTATACTATAGAGAATACTCCTGTTGGTTCTTGAGTATTCAGTAGGAAATTGGGAATACTCCTGTTGGTTCTTGAGTATTCCACCCCTTTCCCTCTTACTGTTTTCAAAAACCCCAGAGTATTTAGCTATGGTATCCACCTCTATGGATATTCGTAGCTAAACTCTTCATTCGGTGGAAGGTATTTTCTTGTATTATATAATGTTGTAATATCTTTTAGTTTCATTTCTTTGTATTCAAAACTTGTTCTATATGCCATTTATAGTCAGAATTTCCAAGGTTGAGTGGATGCTACGAAAGGGCAAAACTCTTCCGTGGGGTTCGTGAACATACTCGGGTAAGTGGATGCTACGAAAGGGCAAAGCTTATCTGAGGAGTTCGACTTATCTAAAACACCACTTGGTCAATCGTAACTGTGAGATCAGGTGGATGCACAGAAGGCTAAGATACTTCGAAAGGAGGAATTAGTCTGAAGTAGAACAAGGGTTGCTTTAAACGATGTTGCAAGTCTTGCGCTACGAAAGGGCCTCGATTCATCTTTGAATACTTAGAAAAGTTACTAACGGTTTATTATATACATGTTATAATACAAGAGTACCTGAAACCGAATACTTTCTTTCAATCACAAAAACCCCCTGTATTTACTTTCCTAGTATAACTGTCCCGATCAACCACAACCATCAACCGCTCAACAACCGGAGGAATTGCAATCACGCATCACCCACTGTAAGTCTTCTAACCCTTATCTCTTTACTTTCAGTATTTACTTTCAGTATTTAATTTCTGTATTTACTTTTCCGCACAAAAAAACCCAAAAAACCAAAAACAGTAGTTTAATTACTCGCGCTAAAATCTCAATCATCCTAAAACACATCCCTGTTAGTAAAAGAACAACGCATCCCCCTAATTCCCTTGGGTTCGACCCCTACTTACCACTTCTACCCAGTAGTCGCGAGTAGCGGACTTTATAAATTTATTTGTACAATTTGCTCTGACGACAAGCGAATTGTCAAATTGGCGCCGTTGCCGGGGAATTAGCGAATGGGTAGTTGTTCTTTTGTCTGTTATACATAATGTCTTCCTACTACGAAAGAGAGCCTTGGTACTATGAGGAATTTCTCCCAACACCTTTCGAACTTGATGTCCGCTATAAGATCTTCAACCTTACGCAATCCCGGGACGAAACTTTGGACGAGTACTTGGCATACTTCATTTCCATTGTGGCTAGCTGCCCGCACCACGGATTTGCATATTCAGATCTTATTCAGGCATTTCTTATTGGGATGAGACTTCCGGAGCTTTGCTTGCTAGATACTATTGCAGGAGGGTCAATAATAGAATTAAGCATAGATGAAGCCTGGGGCCTCATTAAGGATTTGGCCACAAGCACAAAACGAGGGCCAATGCACCAAACCGAAGATATGGCACCAACGATGAAAGTGGACTCAGTACAGAACGAGCCCGACACCACACCTATTATCTTGCCCGTGACAAAACCGAGAGAAGACATCAGTACAAGGGCAGTAATGGATATGGAGGCGGCTCTAAAAGAGCCAACATTGGTGCCCATAAGGCTGACAGAGGCCATGATGGACGAGTCGGGAACCGGAAGCACCGAGGAAGAGCCCATATGGGATATCACTCCCGAGCCATCAGAAGACTTAGAACCGGAAACCGATATAGTGTGGGACGAGGAAGAGCCTACATGGGATATCACTCCCGAGCCATCCGAAGTGATGGACGAATCAGATACAGAAAGCATCGAGGAGGAGTCTTCATGGGAACTCACTACCGAAGCGGATGAGGAAATTAAGCCAAGCCCAGTCCTCATTGCCAAACCAGCCGAGCCACTTGAACCGGTCCTCATCACCAATCTGCTCAAGAAAGACCCGATTATCATGGCCGAGAAGCCCCTACTTAACCCTTCGGTTTCTATGAAAATCACAGCGCCCGATGATGATGTGGTCAATAATGCGGTACAAGGAGAGTTGGAGGCAAATCAAGGGCAAGAAAAACCATCAATGGATCTCTCACTCGCCACGACTCAACAAAGTGGCCCTGAAAACTCACTCGTTCTAAAACGGTCAATCATCTCTGCCACAAAGAAGAGGGTTAGCAAGGGCGCATGGTTGAGGTCGCTTGGCAAAAGACTGAACTTCCAAAACTGCAAAGATGCCAACCGACCATACATGAAGAAGCGGCAAAGACATGGGCCAAGAGAATGGAAACCTGGAAGGAGAAGCAAGAGAGCTCGACTCGATGGACCAGCAGCCATGGTCAAGGGAGCCCCACCTTCTCGGAGCTATGAAAAGAAGAACCTGCCGAACCAATGGAGAACCAAACCGAGCCCATCACTCCACAAGTTCGTTGAGCGGAAAAAAAGAGCTGCCAAAAAGAAGTTCGACCTGAGCCACCCATGGGATCCCAACCAATGATCCAGAATGAGGTACTGTCGAGCCAACGACGTTAAACAAGTGCACTGGTCGGGAGGTAACCCGACACTATCTTACTTTCTGTTATTTAAATTTCCAACAAGCGCTCTCACCCACTTTTTGTCTAGAAGGAATGTCTTTCATGTAGGAATTAAGTTTTTGGAGCAAGATCGGATCAGCCAGGCAGCTTCCGTGAATTTACCGGGCATGCGCTGAGAGTTCGAGGCCCCATCTGAACTCCCTCGATTATCCAGCCTCATGCCATGTCGTTCACTCGACACCTTAAAGGGAGTTCTGTTCTTCTTTTTCCTTAATGTCATTTCCTTCTCCTGTATATATTGCATGACTTTTGAACTAAGGCTTGCCTTCGTTCAAAAGTGTGGGGTGAGAACCAACTGCATGTTTTTTCTTTTTTTTTAGTAGTATCTTTTTGGAATTATGAACTTTAGAATGTGAAAAAGATAGATCCATAATTCATGCATCAACCTTATGAAAATGCAAACTGTTTAAAAACTTAGAATGTAACTTTTCATTTGTCCCTTTGTGCTGAGATAACCTAGGTATGTGGAGTTGATAGAAATTGCCCTAGAGGGGCTTGGCAAGCACTTGAAGGATCAGATCAAACTATATGGTTTTCGAAGTCAGTGGAGGCTGCACTTCGGGGTTCAGTGAATAATTGAAGTCAACTCCGCCAAGAAGCATCTATGCAAAGGCGAGGACGGGAATCAGACCGTCCTCTCTCTAGTCAAAATAGCCGAGAAAATAAATGAGCGACCCTCATCTTGACCCGCGCGAAACGACGAAGACGAGAGGAGCGGGGAGGTATTTCCATAGGCTTGCGGGCGATGATTGGACCTCCCAAAAAGGCTGAGAAAATGGACTAGCAAATCACAAAGAAGCAAAAAACTCAAAGAAGAAAATCAAAAGAGGCCTAAGGCCCAAAATTGTGAAGGTTTTAACCGAGAAAAAGTGAAGCACTCAAAAAAGACAGATCATAAGGCCAAAGGCAGAATCACTACAAAAAGCTAGTCCCTCGCCAAAGAAGAAAAAAGAAAATTAAAAAAAGGCTCAACTCATTGAAACCCGAATCGAATCACGTGCTAGAGAAAGCTACAAGAAAACCATATAGTGCGAGACGGTCCCGAAGGTGTAGTCCAGGAGCCTGAAAAGGGCTATCTCCCAAAACATCCAAAATAATTTGCATCTCGGCACGAAGGTACAAGTATCAAGTTTCTTCTATTTATTTACGCAGTTTAATTTGGCAATAAGTAGTAATGCATGAATTAGGAGAAATCGAGTACCACAGTCTAATTTTCATATTTCAACAAGTTTACTTAGTGCCGCCCTTTAATAGCATTGTTCGGGACGAACAACTAAAAGTGTGGGGTGATCTGATGGACTATAATTGTATGCATCATAAATACAGTTAAACCCACCAAATTAGACTGTTTGTCTATCTAACTTCTACGTGTTAGTCCCGAAATATTTCCACAGGGCAATTGAGAGATAAAAGTGAAAACACGCTAAGGAGAGGATTTTATGCTGAAAAGATATCAAGAGTCAATTGAAGGTCAAGATCAAGCACTGAACGAAGAAATCTCAAGATCCTGACGATGAATTACTCAAATTAAATCCAAATGAGGAATTATCAAAGACAGCCTAGAGTGAAATTGGACTGATAGTTTTGTAAAGACAGTACAAAACCGTCAAGACTCATCCATGTACAAGGATGACCGGTGGTTTTAGGAAGAAGGATGAGTCACTAGGTGAAAAGGATGACTCATGGGTTGCTCCTCCCTTTCCTCCTCCATGGTGACCGGCGGCTTCCCCCTCACAACCACCCTCCTCCACTCTCCTCCCTCCAAGTGGCGGCTCCTCCTTCCTCCTCTCCAAAAGCCACCGGTGGCTTTGAGCTCCACCACAAGAAGATGACAAGTGGTGGCCTCTCCTCCACATGCTCCTCCCCTCCTCCTCCACCCTTGGATGCAAATGCACATGGCTCCATCTCCACCCTTCATCCTCCTCCTCCTAGCCTATAAATATGAGAGCCCTCCTCCTCACTTGTATCATCAATCCATACATAAAACACTTATCTCTCTAAGTTTGGTTACTTTGTAAGTTTGTTCGGTTTATGAAATAATACTCCTGTTTGTTCTTGAGTATTATACTATAGAGAATACTCCTGTTGGTTCTTGAGTATTCAGTAGGAAATTGGGAATACTCCTGTTGGTTCTTGAGTATTCCACCCCTTTCCCTCTTACTGTTTTCAAAAACCCCAGAGTATTTAGCTATGGTATCCACCTCTATGGATATTCGTAGCTAAACTCTTCATTCGGTGGAAGGTATTTTCTTGTATTATATAATGTTGTAATATCTTTTAGTTTCATTTCTTTGTATTCAAAACTTGTTTTATGTGCCATTTATAGTCAGAATTTCCAGGGTTGAGTGGATGCTACGAAAGGGCAAAACTCTTCCGTGGGGTTCGTGAACATACTCGGGTAAGTGGATGCTACGAAAGGGCAAAGCTTATATGAGGAGTTCGACTTATCTAAAACACCACTTGGTCAATCGTAACTGTGAGATCAGGTGGATGCACAGAAGGCTAAGATACTTCGAAAGGAGGAATTAGTCTGAAGTAGAACAAGGGTTGCTTTAAACGATGTTGCAAGTCTTGCGCTACGAAAGGGCCTCGATTCATCTTTGAATACTTAGAAAAGTTACTAACGGTTTATTATATACATGTTATAATACAAGAGTACCTGAAACCGAATACTTTCTTTCAATCACAAAAACCCCCTGTATTTACTTTCCTAGTATAACTGTCCCGATCAACCACAACCATCAACCGCTCAACAACCGGAGGAATCGCAATCACGCATCACCCACTGTAAGTCTTCTAACCCTTATCTCTTTACTTTGAGTATTTAATTTCTGTATTTACTTTTCCGCACAAAAAAACCCAAAAAACCAAAAACAGTAGTTTAATTACTCGCGCTAAAATCTCAATCATCCTAAAACACATCCCTGTTAGTAAAAGAACAACGCATCCCCCTAATTCCCTTGGGTTCGACCCCTACTTACCACTTCTACCCAGTAGTCGCGAGTAGCGGACTTTATAAATTTATTTGTACAATTTGCTCTGACGACAAGCGAATTGTCAGTAGGCGGCTTGTAATTTGCATCAGTCGGTCGATAGGTCATAGGCGGTACTGCTAGTGCTATTGTAGAATCGTAGAGAATAGAGATAAGAGCATCCCCACCATGGTTTTTTCAATTATAGAAAAGAACCATGAGACATGATCAAAAAAATAATGCACCCCCACCATGATCTTTTTTTGGGTTTTGATCATGAGAGTTTGGCCAATCGCAACAGTACAATTTTTATTTTGATCTTGCAACGAATATATCTTCTAAATTACAAAGTAAAAAAATCAAAATAAATACCAATATTCAAAAAAAATTGAGCTCTATAAAACAAGATACACTTTGATATATTTTTATTAATCTTAACATTTATGAGCTATAATTTATGTAGTGATGATAGAGACTGATGATAAACTTTTTATTTGATCATGAGTGTGATGCATGTGATTGATTTGGTCATGGGGATGATTAGATGAGAGGGAAAAATGATGAGAGCGATGGATGACATGGTTTTTTTGATCATGGTGGGGGATGCTCTTAGTAATTCAAATTGGTAGCTAGGGTTTTCTAACCGGCCGAAGTGCATGATTTAGTTTAAATTGGGCTGAATAATTGGGTTATTTAAATTCGGGTACAAGCTTCGGGTACAAGAGTCGGGTACAGGGCCGGGTCGGGTCTCATTTATCTCACCCTTACCCTGCCTATAGGTAGCTCGGGTGGGTCATATTTGGGTGTAGTCTGGGTCCGGGTCGGGTCTCGGGCGGGGCCTTCAACGGATCACCCGAAGGGCTTTTCACCCAACGGGTGAGATGTCGACGCCTACACCCAATAGGCGGTGACCGATTGGTTAAGGAGTCAGATATAATTCCACTGTCTGGTGTCGCATCGTAAAGGTGCCCAATGTGGCGTGAGCTTCAATGTCAAAGAATGTACCGATTCGGGTTAGATGTGTGCGGATCCATGGTAAATGTGTCGAACCTGGCTTGGCTTCAGAGGTGAATAGATGTATTAGATGATTTTGGATACGATCAAAATTTCTTGCTAGAGCTTCGAAGATCAATATATATAGGGCGTTCGGTTGAGGCAGGGGTTGATCATTTGTAATTTAGCGGTAAAATATTCGATAAGACAATCAAATACTTATGCTAAGTCACGTTAAATCAAAACATTTATATTTTGACTCGGGAGATCCGAGATCGTACCCAAGGGATAGGTGATTAAACTAATTATGCTAAGGATTAAACTAGGTTGTCTAATGGTTTGGGGGGGGGGGGGTTTATGCCTCGAAAGAGGTCGATAGCAATGATTTACTATCCAAAAAGAGAGATTCTAGCAAAGAAATGAATAAACGATCAATTAAAGATGACTAGGGATTACTTCCCCACCTAGACAATGATAGTGATGATGATATTAGATGTCAATTATGAATTTGCATGCACTTGAATAGAATTTAGCCATGTAACATTCACCCTAAGTTCCACTCGCGCTACAACCTAGGATAAAGAGGTTACACCTCGCATAGGACCTCACACTCGCGCTCTATTGGCCCTATAGAACATGCATTCCTAATCTCACACTCGCGCTCTATTGATTAGATAAACATGTTCTTGTTAAACTCAAGCTATTCTCATTAGAATTTTAGCGTCGCCATGTAACACACGAACTCTAATGCCTCTTCATTCATTTCATTAAAGTCATATTGATCAACGTGAGCTACATCAAATATGAAATTAAGCAAAGTTCCCAATGAGGACATTTCACAAACACCTTATGGGCAACTCTAGGCATGTAGTTCAAATGAAGAAGATTCATGTGCAAACTCATTCAATATTGACATCAAAGGTATTTACATCATCACAATATGTCTAGGGGATCCATAATCCCCAATCAATGTCACTACTCACTCATAATGAGTGTACAAGCAAAAACAATGAAGGAGAATGAGTTTAGGAGTCTAGAACCAATTTTTAGATTGAAGAGTATGAGAATCCTTATTGTTGATCTTGTTCTTCACTTAATCCACCTTGAAACTTGTGCCAAGAGCTCCTCAAAATTCGTGCCAAAAATCCCCCAAAAAGTCTCTCCAAAAGCCCCTTGAATGAGATCTAAAAGTTTCTATTTATAGGAAAAATTAGGGTTTCCGGTACTGTAGCAGATTTGAGTCGGCGGGCTCGGATTGGTAGGCAAGATTTGAGTCGGCGGGCTCATTTGTGGCTGAAGTCTCTGAGCCTTTGAGCTGGCCGACTGGATTGGTGAAGCAGAATTGAGTCGGCCGACTCGACCCCTCAGAGCCTCTTATCTTCCGAATTTGGTCTTGGCTTCAACTAGAGAGTTGTAGCCCTTTGGAATACCTTTCCAACAAGCTTTGAATCAACCAAATCGGACGTCAAATGAGCTCTCTAGGTCCAAAATACTCCGGAGAGGTCTGCACATCTCGTAATGCCCGAAAATCCATAGTTTTGCTCCGAAACGCTCGGTTTTGCTCCAAAATCACTACTAACTTGTGTTCTCAGCTAAATCTCTGTAATAAGCCTGAAATGAACCACAAAGTATCAAATATCAAGTGAAATCGTGATAAAACGAACGAAACAATAAGCATAGAGGTCGCCTAAAATGCATGTATTTTAGCGCTATCAAATCACCCCACACTTAACGTTTGATCGTCCCGAGCAAACTAATCATAGAGATCAGCAACAAGAAGGCACTTCACTCACTCAAGATCGGTTCAAAGAAAACTCCATATGGTCATGAAAGCTAACTAAAAACACTAAGAAACAAACTCTACTTTTGATAAACCACTTTCGTAGGTGACACGAGTGCATTTAGCGAATGCACCAAGCCTTTAAACCCCTAGGCTACCCTAGTGGAGGAGTTGTAGTCTCCTGAGAGTTTTCAGACACGGGAATACTCACAAATCCCACAAAGAGAACAACCATCCAAATAGGCATTTTAAGTTCACAATTGTCAAAGTACTAGGCAAGGTGTTTTCCATGAAGTTCATAATGTATTCAACTAGATATGTGCATTTCAATTACTACATGAGTCCTCTTCGAATCCTTAGGGAAATTCATGAATTAGGACATTCGAGCAAATCAAAGCAAAGACTAATAAATCTTTAATCAAGGATTCTAGTCGTTTTCTATATTAGTGACTTCAAGAAAACAATCTAATAGTAGCAAAGAAATCTTGTTGGCTGACTCACAAATGCTAGCAAGGAGGCTAGTCCATTGGCTTGTGAGATTTGAACTCATTCTCAAGCCTAGGACGCAAAGGTCACTTAGTCATAAGAGAAGAGGAGTTCCAACAATAAGGTTTTTGTAAATACTTGCAAACCATTTCATGCCTAAGTATAAAAGAATACGAGGTTCGTCCCTTAGTGAATTCTTGCTAGTAAGTATCAATTGTCTTATTGGTTTTAATGCTAGAGGATGGCGGGATAGCCGATTGTCAAATCTAAGTGCTTCGTATTTTATTTTTTTTTTCTTTTTTTTCTTTCAAATAGCCTTTGGCCTACAAATGCTTTCGAGGGGGGACTTACCTCCCTAACCCCCGGCATTTGTATGTTTTTGCACAAAACTTCTCGTGATCATCGAGAGAGTTTTTAGTCGGGGCTTTGCCCTCTTTTGACCATAAGAATGAAGTATATACATATTTTTTGTTGGGGCCTATTTTTTCGCCCACTTTTGACTCCACACTTAGAACTTTGACAAAGGGTTAAGTGTTAAAAATGGAGCATGACAAACCAACAAGACAAAATCCACCAGATTAACAAGGTCACTAAGGTCATCTAACGGCAATCATGGCATGCAAGGGTTTTGGAGTTATAAATCATTTCGATTTTATGCTTTCAAAGATCAACTCTTTAGTCTCAACGGGAAAAAGCTTAGAATAGAAGATAAAGAAGTGCTAGTAGATGCTTTGATCCTCGAGAATGAAAATCAACAATCCAATCCATTAGTCATCTAAAAGCTCAATCAAGTGAAATCATGCACGACTAGTTGAATTTAGAGATGAAAATTTTCAAAAATGTAGCCTTGCCTAGACTTTTTGTTTTCATTAATATTTCAAAATTTTTGGATGAATTGTGCGGTAGTGCAAGTGTTTTTCCTTAAGCATAAGTTGATTGGATCTTAAACGTGAAAGCATATCAAGCAAGCACAAACACCTCGTGTAGTCAAAACATAGGGACCCCACACTTATGTCCTATCAAAGCATCAAGTTAACCAAGCACATGTTAAGAAATTATCAAGTATAGGCATTCACACATGCATAGTTCATATCCTCAAATTCTTGCACGAAACAAATAGAAATCCAATCAAAATAGATATACTTGAAGGTCGGGAGAGAAAACACTCACAAGCCTAGTTTAACGTCTTAGCTAAGACGGAGCCGATTCTCCTCTTGGGAGATAAGAAGCACGCTTGAGGAGTCTTTTGCTAAGATCCCTCCTCAAGCGGGGCCTTGCACTTGATCGTGTCAAACCACCTTCAAATCTCATTTGAATTTCCTCCCGTCAAGCCTACAATGGACTTTCCTTTGGGAGCATGACCCCTTCAAAAATGAAAATCCCTTAAAAATTAAGGGGCCATGGGAGCTTTTTCCAATTAGTCCTTGGAAATATGGCAAGAAGCTCCAAAACTTGTCTCGAGGCGAAGTAGTGAAGAAAGGGTCTTCATAACTTGTCTCGAGAATGATGGGCACACCCTTCTTTAGTTTTTCAATCACTCCCTTGGGTGCCCATTCCTCAATATCTCTTATTGAACTTGTGTCTTTTTGCATGCGAGATGGCTCTTTAGTCTCTTCCATGAAAACCTCAACAAAGTCTTCATACCCCCGAGGCCCTTTTCTCTCAATAGGCTCTTCCTCTATCTTATCCTCATCAAGAAGTTTGGGTTCACATTCAAGCTCACTCATAGCGGGAGGAAGGAGTTCTTCTTCATCAATAAAAGTTATTTCCTCTATGTAAGAGGCATCATCATTGAAGAATTCCTCGTCGGAGAGCCAAGGCATTGATGGAATGGTGAGCTCTTGTGTATTTTCGTCCAATTGATCTTGTGACATGCTAGTAGTGAAGGATGCTTCACTCTTGCATTTCAACTCGTCTTCGTCACAAGATTCACCATCCCTTTGGTTGTAATGAGCTACGCTGCCGACTCTCCAAAGTTCATCTTCCCTTTCTTGATCCCATTCTTCCCTTAAGGCATTAGATTCAAGGACTTCTTCTTCTTCTTCGAAGACCACCTCTTCCTCACTCAAGTTCTTAATGTCAATTGCGTGTTGTGCCATCTTAGCTTCCATGCGAGCCTCGATCTCCTTTATCTCCTTTTGGTTTGCTAGAAATGTGGCAAACATGGCTTCAAAACCCGAGGGCTCATTTGATGGTTGAGGAGGTTGAGGGTATGGAGGGTAGGAGCTTTCAATATCAAAACATTGACTATCATTCCAATTTTGAGTGTAGGTATGCGATGGATTCCAAGAGTCTTCCCAATAGCCGTTTGGTTGCTCCTCTTCTTGGTCATCCCCATCCAAATTATAACGATTAGTTTGATAGTCATGCTCTTGGTAATTCCAATATGGTTGCTCCTCCTCTTGATAATATCCCTCATTAGAAGAGACTTGTTGATTGTGGTTGTACATCCGATGGTGTTCACAATGGGTATTTAGTTGATCATCTTCATAATAATCTTCATTGTCTTCATACTTCCCTTTGTCAACCAAACTCATCATGCTATCCACTATCTTTGTCAAATCAGCCAATTGATCTTCAATTGCATAATTCGAGGAGTCATCCTCTTCATAATAATCTTCATCGTGCATGGCTTGTTGGTTATAGTTATCCATCCTCGCAAAACAAGATTAACGAAGTTAGTAAGGGATATGAGAGAAAAAGAAGAATATACAAGCATAAGAAAAAGAAAAATATTTACAAGACAAACTAAACTAATCTAATAGCACCTAGTTAATTAACCTATCCCCGGCAACGGCGCCATTTGATCATTTGTAATTTAGCGGTAAAATATTCGATAAGACAATCAAATACTTATGCTAAGTCACGTTAAATCAAAACATTTATATTTTGACTCGGGAGATCCGAGATCGTACCCAAGGGATAGGTGATTAAACTAATTATGCTAAGGATTAAACTAGGTTGTCTAATGGTTTGGGGGGGGGGGTTTATGCCTCGAAAGAGGTCGATAGCAATGATTTACTATCCAAAAAGAGAGATTCTAGCAAAGAAACGAATAAACGATCAATTAAAGATGACTAGGGATTACTTCCCCACCTAGACAATGATAGTGATGATGATATTAGATGTCAATTATGAATTTGCATGCACTTGAATAGAATTTAGCCATGTAACATTCACCCTAAGTTCCACTCGCGCTACAACCTAGGATAAAGAGGTTACACCTCGCATAGGACCTCACACTCGCGCTCTATTGGCCCTATAGAACATGCATTCCTAATCTCACACTCGCGCTCTATTGATTAGATAAACATGTTCTTGTTAAACTCAAGCTATTCTCATTAGAATTTTAGCGTCGCCATGTAACACACGAACTCTAATGCCTCTTCATTCATTTCATTAAAGTCATATTGATCAACGTGAGCTACATCAAATATGAAATTAAGCAAAGTTCCCAATGAGGACATTTCACAAACACCTTATGGGCAACTCTAGGCATGTAGTTCAAATGAAGAAGATTCATGTGCAAACTCATTCAATATTGACATCAAAGGTATTTACATCATCACAATATGTCTAGGGGATCCATAATCCCCAATCAATGTCACTACTCACTCATAATGAGTGTACAAGCAAAAACAATGAAGGAGAATGAGTTTAGGAGTCTAGAACCAATTTTTAGATTGAAGAGTATGAGAATCCTTATTGTTGATCTTGTTCTTCACTTAATCCACCTTGAAACTTGTGCCAAGAGCTCCTCAAAATTCGTGCCAAAAATCCCCCAAAAAGTCTCTCCAAAAGCCCCTTGAATGAGATCTAAAAGTTTCTATTTATAGGAAAAATTAGGGTTTACGATACTGTAGCAGATTTGAGTCGGCGGGCTCGGATTGGTAGGCAAGATTTGAGTCGGCGGGCTCATTTGTGGCTGAAGTCTCTGAGCCTTTGAGCTGGCCGACTGGATTGGTGAAGCAGAATTGAGTCGGCCGACTCGACCCCTCAGAGCCTCTTATCTTCCGAATTTGGTCTTGGCTTCAACTAGAGAGTTGTAGCCCTTTGGAATACCTTTCCAACAAGCTTTGAATCAACCAAATCGGACGTCAAATGAGCTCTCTAGGTCCAAAATACTCCGGAGAGGTCTGCACATCTCGTAATGCCCGAAAATCCATAGTTTTGCTCCGAAACGCTCGGTTTTGCTCCAAAATCACTACTAACTTGTGTTCTCAGCTAAATCTCTGTAATAAGCCTGAAATGAACCACAAAGTATCAAATATCAAGTGAAATCGTGATAAAATGAACGAAACAATAAGCATAGAGGTCGCCTAAAATGCATGTATTTTAGCGCTATCAGGGGTATAAGAATGAGGGCAAGTAAGGCACAATATGAGCCACTCATTGTGTTGATGTGGCAGGTAATAGTGTTTTGCTTTTTGCTTTTTACTGTTGGTAGTGGGTTTTACTGTTGGTAGTGGGTTTTACTATTTGGACACGTGGCGCACCCACAATGCAGGGGGCGTTTGATGGATGGTTGAGATCGTGCCTCACGTTGCCTCACATTACTGTAGCGTGCCTCATTTGAACGCTCCTCTATATATATATATATATATGGGCGCGCTCAAATGAGAACTCTTCTTAGGCTAAGAACATGAGAACCATTTTGCACTTTTGGATCAAATGATCTAAGGGTGTAGATTGATTCTGCACTTTTGTCTTATAGGTAAAAGACAAAAGTGCAAATAGTAAAAGCAGAAAGTGCATAGTAAAAAGCAGAAAGTGCATAGTAGATGACGTGGTGCATTTTGGACCACTCATTTCAACAAAATAAGTGGCTGAAAATGATTCTCATGTTCTTTGCCTAAGAGGGTGTTCTCATTTGAGCGCATATATATATATATATATATATATATATATAGGAGCGTTCAAATGAGGCACGCTACAGTAAAGTGAAGCAGTGAGGCAGCATCTCACCCACTCATCTCAGCCGTCAAAATCATCTCAACGCGACACGTGTATTCCACTCACTTTCATTTTTTTAAACTTAGTTATTCATACAACAAACTCATTTTGTTAATTGGAGGGCAGTCTAGACATTTCTCTCTGTCTCAATCGGCACTTCTCTCTCATCTTTTGATTTTTGTTTCACTCTATCTCATAAACCCAGATCCAGAATCATCGACCTCCATATCTCCCAAACCCATCGATCCATTGTGCGTATTCGCCTGAGTACGCGTCGACTGCAGCAATAGCTTCAAGCAGCGTCGACTGCAGCGTCGAGTTAAAGCTTTCTCTCTCGTTGGAGAAATCAATGCCGGCGAGTTGCTTTGACGATGGGTTGCTTCGACGGTGGAGCCGCAGGGAGCAGCGATTGGAGTAAGATTTGGTGTGGTTTGATTTGGAGCAGCGATTTGGAGCAGCGATTGGAGCGCCAGAAACGGTAACGAAGTGGATCCGAAAAATTGATGATGGAATCGCTTATTTGATTGGTTATTTGATCTGGGTTTTATTGGCGATTTGTTGAAATTGGTTGATTTGGGTTTTATTGGCGATTTGTTGTATTGGCGATTTGTTGAAATTGGTTGATTTGGGGTTTATTGGCGATTTGTTGAAATTGGTTGATTTGTTGAATTGTTGAAATTATTTGATCCGAAAATTGATTTGTTGTATTGGCGATTTGATATGGGTTTTATTGGCGATTTGTTGTATTGGCGATTTGTTGAAATTTCAACAAATTGGTTATTTGTTGTATTGGCGATTTGTTGAAATTTCAACAAATTGGTTATTTGTTGTATTGGCGATTTGTTGAAATTTCAGTGGATGGATGTTGAGTGGAAGTAAGTAATTTGTTGAGTGAACTGGATCAGGGCATTATGGCCATTGAAGCATAATGAGAGGTGCTACTGCTGTTGATGGTGTGTCAAAATTGTCAAAAACTGGAGGATTTGATGGGAGTTTGTAGGTTAACGGTGGAAGTGATTTCGGGGTTAAAAATGGAATGGAGAGTGGGGATTCGGATGAGATGAAGAGAATTGGGAATGAGATGTATAAAAGAGGCAGCTTTGTGGATGCACTGAGATTGTATGATAGAGCAATCACTTTGTCGCCAGGAAATGCATCTTACAGGAGTAATAGAGCTGCTGCGTTAAGTGGCTTGGGGAGGTTGGGTGAGGCAGTGAGGGAGTGTGAGGAGGCGGTGAAATTGGATGAGGGAGCTGCTGCGTTAAGAGGCATGTGTTCATTGGTTGTTAAATTATCGTAAGTTCGATGAACATTGCATCCATTGCTCGGCTGATTGATTTAGTTTATGCTATTCTTCTTCGAAATTGTCAAAATTGTCAAAAACTGGAGGATTTGATGGGAGTTTGAAGGTTAACGGTGGAAGTGATTTCGGGGTTAAAAATGGAATGGAGAGTGGGGATTCGGAGGAGGTGAAGAGAATTGGCAATGAGGTGAAGAGAATTGGGAATGAGAATTCGGAGGAGTTTTGTGCTGATTAGTTGTCGTTGTTGATATGAAACTGTGGACGATTCCATAGCAGTTTGTGTGTATTTAGCTATGCCAATAAGCTTCTATGGAGATGTGGATTCAGCTTCAATGTGGAGGTCAATTTTTGGATTTCGTGAGTTCAATTTTTGGCTTGTTGCTTGGTTTCAATAGTACACCAATTTGCTTATATTTATCAACATGTATGTTTTAAAGTAATTGGAAATGTTGATATTGATTTGGTGTAATGTTCTGTCTTTTATTGAGTTTTGATGATGCTGATTTGTATTTTTTTTATTAATTACACCAATTGTGTTTTAGTTTTGATAGAGTTGGGTTGATGTTGATTGTTAGCATGCCTTGAGTATTTTTCCATTCCTTATAGTCAAGAGTTAGACAACGGTTGAAGGTGTGAAGATGTTCGATTTTGTACTGGTATTTGATGAGGGATTTAGTAATTTGAAGCAAGTTTATCATTTCTATTTTCATATTAGTCAAGATGTAGACAACCTCATCTTTATGTGTTATGAAAATGAATTATCCCTGTGATTTAAAGGATATAGCTTTATTTGCTTAATGCCAGTTTAGCCAGCATAATTGAGTTGTGACATGTGAGGATTTGTTGGGAGTTTTGTTTTGAATTGATAGATAACGGCTTGAGCCTTGTGATTTGGATGCATTTCTGGAGTGAATTTCAGATCGGCATTGTTTCATAATCCATTGTTGTTGTAGGCACATCCTCATTGTTTCATAATTCATTGTTGTTGCAGGCACATCCTCATAATTCATTGTTATTGCAGGCACATCCTCATAATTCATTATTCATTGTTGATGCAGTTGGACTTCTTAAGTCAACCATGCAGGTCTTCTTGTATTGGCTGGTGCCCTCCTAAATCAATACAGTCAAAGGCTTGTCCGACTTGTCTCACCTTTGATGCCACCTATTGCTGTGGCTACAGTCCTGCAAGTTGAAAGCTAAATGATAAATGACATGATTTAAACGTGATTTTTAGCTAGTACTTAATTGAAAGCATTTGTAATTATGTACATTTTTATACCCGTTTGTATAAGTTTTATTCCTTTTATTTTATTTTTTTACTCCACTTATGTTCATTTTATCAAATAAGTGGTTGAATGCACGTTCGTTTTTCAATAACATAATTGAATGCACGCTCGTTTACAATCACGAATGCCTCTTATTTCATATGGTATTACATCCTTGGTTCATATGAAACTTGAATCAAGGGTGTAATGAGATATGAATTAAGGGTGTAACGACATATGACTTAAGGGTGTAATGGGATATGAATTAAGGGTGTAACGGCATATGACTTAAGGGTGTAATGGGATATGAATTAAAGGTGTAATGGCATATGAAACAAGTATGTACGGCATATGAATTAAGGGTGTAATGACTTACGAATTAAAGGTGTAATGGCTTATGAAATAAGGGTGTACTGGCTTCTGAATTAAGTGTGTAATGCCTTATAAAATAAGGGTGTAATGGCTTACGAATTAGGGGTGTAATGGCTTACGAAATAAGGGTGTAAGAATTGATTACCATTTTCTACATTTTACAATTGTGCAAAATAGTGAACACAACTTGGATTCATATATTCAATTCTTTTTTATCACCTGAATGGATTTTTTATCACCTGAATGCTTAATTGAAAGCATTTGTATTTATGTACATTTGTTTCAGAATAAATTACAATCAATTTTATTAATTTGATATGTCATTACACCCTTGTCGGTAACCCATCTGGACCTTCGTTTCAGAATAATTTATAATCAATTTTTTTATTTGATATCTCATTACCCCCTTGTTTCATAAGTCATTACCCCCTTGTTTCATAAGTCATTACCCCCTTGTTTCATAAGTCATTACCCCCTTATTTCATAAGTCATTACCCTCTTGTTTCATAAGTCATTACCCCCTTATTTCATTAGTCATTACACCCTTATTTCATAAGTCAACCCCTTTATTTCATAAGTCATTACCCCCTTATTTTATAAGTCATTACCCCCTTATTTCATAAGTCATTCCCTCTTGTTTCATAAGTCATTACCCCCTTATTTCATAAGTAATTACCCCCTTATTTCATAAGTCATTACCTCCTTATTTCATAAGTCATTACCCCCTTATTTCATAAGTCATTACCCCCTTATTTCATAAGTCATTACCCCCTTATTTCATAAGTCATTACCCCCTTATTTCATAAGTCATTACCCCCTTATTTCATAAGTCATTACCCCCTTATTTCATAAGTCATTACACCCTTATTTCATAAGTCATTACACCCTTATTTCATCGGTCATTACCCCCTTGTTTCATAAGTCATTACCCCCTTGTTTCATAAGTCTTTACCTCCTTGTTTCATAAGTCTTTACCCCCTTGTTTCATAAGTCATTACCCCCTTGTTTCATAAGTCATTACCCCCTTGTTTCATAAATCATTACCCCCTTGTTTCATAAGTCATTACCCCCTTATTTCATAAGTCATTACCCCCTTATTTCATAAGTCATTACCCCCTTATTTCATAAATCATTACACCCTTATTTCATAAGTCATTACACCCTTATTTCATAAGTCATTACACCATTATTTCATAAGTCATTACCCTCTTATTTTATAAGTCATTACCCCCTTATTTCATAAGTCATTACCCCCTTATTTCATAAGTCATTACCCCTTATTTTATAAGTCATTACCCCCTTATTTCATAATTCATTACCACCTTATTTCATAAGTCATTACCTCCTTATTTCATAAGTCATTACACCCTTATTTCATCAGTCATTACACCCTTATTTCATCAGTCATTACCCCCTTATTTTATAAGTCGTTACCCCCTTATTTCATAAGTCATTACCCCCCTTATTTCATAAGTCAAGATACACCTTTACTTCTTTATTTAATAAATTGCATTACACCCTTTGTAATGCAATTTGATAAATTGCAATTTATTAAATTACACCCTTATTTCTTTATTTAATAAATTCCATTACACTCTTTGTAATGCAATTTGATAAATTGCAATTTATCAAATTGCATTATTATTTCTTTATTTAATAAATTGCATTACACTCGCATTACACAATTTTTTTCAGTAATTTGCTCAAAATTTAATAAATTGCACATCAAAACATTTATGCCCCATTTACATCAGTTACATTTTCTTTTGAGTACAACATCCAAACTAAAATCGCTTAAACCTATTAAAGGATCTAGAGCACTTTTCAACTCAGTGTCGGTCAATTTTCCATAGATGGCACATGAGTTTGAAAAGCAGCAAGATGGTTGTGTTTCCATGCATGTATATGAAACCATCAACCTGAAACAAGCAGATAATTACGTAAGTTCAACTCAAGCTTCTAAAACCATTAAAATTTATGTTTACATCAAGTCTATTAATAAAATGTTCATATACAGAACACAATTTATGATGCATAATAATTAAGGGCCAATTCCCTTTGCCCTTAGGTGCTCTTACCTAGCCTATGTTGTTAGAAGGATATGATATCATTTTTGGGAAATACCTGATGTAATATTAACTTGATCTCAACAAACATCAACACACATTTCATTGAGGCATTTCTTCAAGCACCTCACCTACACACAGGAAAAAAAATTGACCCAAACAACCTTGGTCCATCAACCGAAACTGCACATCCGACGAACGCTTCGAACAACCTTGGTCTCTCACCATTCGCTCGTCTAACACCCTAAAACGCTCAACGGAAATCAGAACAGCAACCGGTTCTCAATCAGACGACCTTCCTCTCTTACTAACAGCAACCGGTTCTCAATGACCATCAAATTCTGTAGTTTTACTAAAATACAAATCTCACTGAATCTACAACACAAATTGAACCATACTCAATGACCATCAAATTCCAAAATCAGCAGGGAGATAACTAATGATGACACCATCAATGAAAACAAAACCAAAATCAGCACCTTCAATGCAGTAAATTCAAACAATAAAAAATTCTTACCAATTGGAAAAAGAAGCAACTCACCAGGTAATTTCTCGAAATTCTATTCATGTCTAGTGCTTTCTCAGAAGACTTTTTCTTCAAATGCCAAGACTTGATGCTGTCCATGGCTAACTCTTATCGGGCCAAAGAGAAGAAGGATGAAGTTTCTGCGGAAAATTAAAGTGTCAGAACAAAACTCATCAGAGGAAGATCATATAGCCGACAAAACATAAATCACTAGCACTGCAATCCAACGCCATAATCAACAACATCATCAAACATCAGTGGCTTAGTTCCTCAAGTGCTTGCGGAATCGCCCCAAATCCTTTCCAAGTAAACTGATTACTTCTCATCTAAATCAAGCATTCACTAAATCAACATACCAGCAACTACTGCCCGTCTTAAACCCCTGAAAAATAACTTACCCTTAATTGGAAACCTTCAATGGGAAAATTGAGTCACGACAGAATCAGTTGCTCAAGTTTAGACAAAGCAACCAATATAAGTCAGTTGGTATCCAAACCACCACCGGACTGAAGATTGAAGAAAAGAAAAGCAAAAAATAGGGAATGCAAATCAACATCAGTCAATTAAACAAAACTGCAATTCCAATAACCCACTAGACCTAATTTTAGGACAGAACAAAATCCAGATCCAACTGACCTTAACGAAATCAGTCGCTCAACGGAAACTCGATTCGACCACCCTTCGTTCGTCGACGCTCAACAAACACATCGTTCGTCGCTCGCCGGAAACTGGCTTCCAACACCGTTCGTCGCTCCTTTATCAAATCAACACAGCCCCAAAATCAAATCGTAATCAAACCCTTTCAACGCATCCCGTCTGGGATTTGAGTGAGTTTTGAAGGACGAAAACCCCCAACTGATTCGGAGTGAGTTTTGAAGCACGAAAGACCCTAATTGAATCGTCGATCCGCGCTAATTCAATCGAAGCAGTAGATTCATTCACCGGATTTAGTCTGGGTTTCGTTTGAATCAGGCGAGAGAAACTCAAAAAAACAAATAGGTGAGAGAAACTCAAAGAAAAATATGTGAGAGAAATCAAAAGTGTCAGTTGGGTATGGGTTTGAGCAGAAAATGTAAATTCCCCAAATTACCCCTAAATAAATTCCCTCCAACAATTACTTTTCCACTGCCACCTCACCAAAATGATTGGTCCACGTTGTGCCTCACTGCCTCACTCTTATTACCCTGCCTCAACGGAGTGCTCCCCTATATATATATATATAGATGCGCTCAAATGAGAACACCCTCTTAGGCTAAGAACATGAGAATCATTCTCAGCCACTCATTTTGTTGAAATGAGTGGTCCAAAATGCACCACGTCATCTACTATGCACTTTCTGCTTTATACTATGCACTTTCTGCTTTATACTATGCACTTTCTGCTTTTACTATTTGCACTTTTGTCTTTTACCTATAAGACAAAAGTGCAGAATCAATCTACACCCTTAGATCATTTGATCCAAAAGTGCAAAATGGTTCTCATGTTCTTAGCCTAAGAAGAGTTCTCATTTGAGCGCGCCCCTATATATATCCACTCATTTTGTTGAAATGAGTGGCTCACATTGCGCCATCTCAAAAGCATGGGGGGTTTGGCATGTGAGTTGCATGTGCCTTGTGAATAGTGCTTATGTGGCATCATTTGATTGGTTGGAGCATTCTCATTTGAGCGCATCTCTATATATATATATATACTAGATGATAAAACATCATATACATTATAATGTTATCATATTCCAATTTGCCTTATTGAACTTGTGCTCGTAAGTTGACTTGTACTCGATTTTGTTACTTTTAGCTCTGTCCTTGGTTAGTTTTCTTTTCTTTATTTGAGAACTAACATGCAGTGTTATTAAAACCGGACCGGACGGTTCGATCGGGAACCGGTCACCAGACCGGTCTGATTCTCAAATCGGATCGGAAATGTCATTGACCCGGCCAATAACCGGTTGGATTCTCAAATCGGATCGGAAATGTCATTGACCCGGCCGGATCAACCGGGTTGATGTTAATTTCCCAAAACACAGTCGTTTTGATGTTTAAAAAAAACTTGAATTAAAAAAAAGATACAGAACTCAGAAGGACACGTATACGCATACGCATCGCCCTAGCCCCTAACCCTAATTCCAATTTCACGAGTTCCGACTGGCGAAGTTCAATTTTACGAGTTCCGACACGCATACGCATCGCCCTAGCCGTTTCCAATTTCACAGCCGTCTGGCGACTTGCGAAGTTCCGATCCCGGTCTGGCGACTGCGCGAAGTTCCGATCCCGATCTCAAGTCCCGATTTATTGTTAACCTGATAATGCACAACTTGCTTTAGGTGAAAACATGGGCCGAGTTGCTGAACACCTTCTGCACTAATGCCAAACTGGAGCTGGAACTCATATACAAAGTTCAGATCCAATGCTATGAAGATGCCAAGCTGATGAAGCTGTTCCCTGAAATTATAAGGTCTCTGTATGACAAAGATGTGCTTGCCGAAGACACCATTCTTCACTGGTTCCGTAAAGGAACTAATCTAAAGGGAAGGTATATAAACACCGACCGCACCCTCTACATATAATACATTCTTTCTTGTCATTTTGTGAGGCTGATTTCACTTGTAAAAAGGCGTATGACATGTTTTTGACCATATTTTGGTACCTTATATCTTCCAGGCAAACATTTGTGAAGGCCTTAGTGCCATTTGTGAATTGGTTGGAGGAGGCTGAAGAAGAAGAATAATCCAATCAGTACAATCACCCACAGCGCAGACTCTTGTGTGGCCTGGCCTTTCTTGTTATGTACTTTTATTGAATCTTAAGATTTTAATGTTTTGTTTCCGTCACTTTTCGGTTACTCGCGCATGCTTGCTGCTTCTCATGTATCAGACTCATGCTGCTGCGCAGCTGCTATGTTCTTTTTTTTGTTGTTGCTATTTCTGTTATGTGCTATTAAACTTAATTAACTTATGGCATTCGTATCTTGCCATATATCTCAAGGTTGAACCCGTTCGTATTATTATAACCATATTGATTGATATTATTATTATTGTGACTTTAGGTGACATGTTATAATACTATTGTCATAGGGCAAATGAATTTGGATGACAACGAGGATGAAAATGAGGATGAAGAAGCACATGATGAAGAAGCCAATGAGGATCAAAATCCAAGCAACTTAGATGAAATTCACCACCATATCTATTTTCCTTTTTAAACTTTTATCTTTTGGCATAACTTTTCAATGTTATTGAGATTTGTGACTTAAGACTAAAATTGCAATTGTTGTTTTGTTATTTTCTTATTAATGTGTGATATTCGAATTCTAAATTTGTTAGTTATAGACTATAGTATTGTATACAGGTTAAATTTTATCAGGTTACAAAACAGGTAAATAAATATGCATATATATATTATTTTATTATTTTTAATTCATGCGGGTCAAACCGGTTCGATCCGGTTGAACCACTAACCCATCGACCCAGTGACTTGACCGGTTCGATGACCGGTCCGATTTTAATAACACTGCTAACAGGTATGGCTTTCGTCCTGCACATATGCTATATGTTTGTGGTTGTTATGGTGTAAATAGATGAAGCAACATGAGCATATAGTTTGTTTTTTCCTCCCAACGATAATTTTTTTCGTTTGGATAATAGGAAAGTCATCCTTCACAAAAATATGTTAAGTTACTTTATCAAAGCTGTAAAAAATCCATCCAAAGTTCTGTTGAGTATGTCTGTAAAATTGAATATTCAATATTTATTGCTATATATAGCAAGAAGTAACATTGATTTCTCATTTTAATCCATCAAATATGTTAGTGCCAACTAATGTGAGTTCATTTTAACCGAATTAAACTTGAACTTACCGACTAAACTCTCGAAGAAAATAAGGTAATGATGTAATCCAACTATTTGAATACGCTACCTGACCTTAAAACTAAAACAAGCAGACACCTGATTCAGAAAAATGCTTAACTAAAAGTTCTAAATAAAGTGATGAACTTGAAAAACTTGAAATTATAAGTTCAAAAGAACATACCCTAACACTATTGCTAAATAATTAGGAACATCGATCCTCCATATGATCCCTGTCGTCTTTACGAACATTACTGCATCATTCAATTCTTTGTCTAACTTGACAATCACCACATCTGATCCCCGTTGCCTTTATTGAACACAGCTGCCTACAATAATTTTCGCATTACTTGAGAATCGATGAAACTGCAGCAACTTTGTTACCCTTGCCAGCTTCACTGCATCACGATATTTCTGCAAGTTTGGGGCAACATATAAAGTCTTCAGGAGAGGGCAGCTGGATAGTAAAATCTCGATGAGTTTGAACATTGTAGGTTCATAGACACCTGCCCAGAGGTTATTAATCAATCCAATGTTTACGGTCACTAGTTCGTTGAATTTGATAGCTTTCTTTCCTTCCACTTCCAAAACCTCAAGACAATCTGCAACTGCTTTTGGCGAATAAAGCAAATCCTGAGACGGAAAATATTAAACAGCTGAGAAATGTACAACTGAGATGCAGTTTTTTTCTTTTAAAAAGAATTGGTGACTGAACAACCACCAGAACTGCGATGCACTTGAAGACAGATATTGTGAAAAAAACGTTACCTGAAATACTTCAATATGCAGAGTCTGTAAACTAGGCGCGCTTCTAAGAAGGCAAAAGATGAATGCTATATCCTTCCGGTTGCAAATTCTTAAGAAATTTAATCTCAGAGTCTTCAAGTTTATAAGGAGCATGGGAAGATTGTCTGGGGAATCACCATTGAAGTGCTTCCAAATGAAAGAGATTTAAATCAATACTATTATTAACCACCAATGGATAAATCCGTAAGAAAATTGTTCTCATAGGTAAACATTCCAAAATTGTTCCCTTTAAGCCCTCAGGAAGATCGCTGAGCCTATCAACTCCATACTTCATCATCTTCAATGAAAGCTCCCTGCAAATAAAGAATTTAGCATCATTATAGAATCAGAAAAGGCAAACACAAGTTATAATAATCGTGTAAATCATTAGAACAGCACTTATTTTCAACCTTCTACAACACGACATTCTACCTAACCGTTGTCTGCAAATAAGTAGATGAAAAAAAAAACACAATCAGCAAAAAAGTTTGAAACTTTTCCCAAAACTGACAGAAGACCATCATAAAAAATCAAAAAAAAATCAATTTCGTATGATATGAACCCTAATTAATATGTAAACTGTAAACAGATATGACCAAACGAACAAGAAGATGCAGCAGACCTCTGATTATTCACTACTTTGTTGCAAATTCACCACCACGGTTTCACTGTCTCCAGTCTGAGACTAGGGTTGTCAAATTCAAAGAAAAGAAAAACTAATGACATTTATGAGGGTTTTGCTTTGCCAATCGGAAAAAATATTTTGAAATGAGGTCGTTTCGAAATTGGTTATTTTGTGAGAGATTATATTAAAGTTATAAAATGATATATTTTATGGGTGCGGTTCAGGTACAATCCTATTTATAAATAAAATTTACAAATCTATTTTTAAGCTGATACATGTCCCATTTTAGTCGAAATTCCGAACAACACACGGAGTGGTATTATAGTCATTCCACACGGAAGGGTATAAACCTAATAATATTATTTTCAATTTAGTCCAAGAGTTGTTAATGATCAGATTTAAACTTGGAAATGATCAGACTTAAAAAGTAGCAATGATTAGACTTAAAAAACTTAATGATCAGACTTAAACTTGGAAATGATCAGACTTAAAAAGCAGCAATGATCAGACTTAAAAATAGACAATAATCAAACTTAAAAGACTTAATGATCAGACTTAAAAGACTTAATGATCAGACTTAAAAGACTTAATTATCATACTTAAAAAACTTAATTATCAGACTTAAAAAACTTAATAATCAGACTTAAAAGACTTTATGATAAGACTTAAAAATAGACAATGATTATACTTAAAAGACTTAATGATCAGACTTAAAAAGCAACAATAATCAGACTTAAAAGACTTAATGATCAGACTTAAAAGATTTAATGATAAGACTTAAAAATAGACAATGATGAGACTTAAAAGACTTAATGATCAGACTTAAAAAGCAGCAATGATCAGACTTAAAAGCTTAATGATAAGACTTAAAAATAGACAATGATCATACTTAAAAGACTTAATGATCAGACTTGAAAAGCAGCAATGATCAGACTTAAAAGACTTAATGATCAGACTTAAAAGACTTAATGATCAGACTAAAAAGACTTAATGATAAGACTTAAAAATAGACAATGATCAGACTTAAAAGACTTAATGATCAGACTTAAAAAGCAGCAATGATCAGACTTAAAATACTTAATGATAAGACTTAAAAATAGACAATGATCATACTTAAAAGACTTAATGATCAGACTTAAAAAGCAGCAATGATCAGACTTAAAAGACTTAATGATCAGACTTAAAAGACTTAATTATCAGACTTAAAAAACTTAATGACCAGACTTAAAAGACTTAATGATCAGACTTAAAAGACTTAATGATCAGACTTAAAAATTGGTAACTAAAAGACTACAAATCGATAATGATTGGACTTATAAAGAAAATGATCAGACTTAACATTGATAACTAAAAGACTACAAATTGAGAATGATCAGACTTAAAACAGCAATGATCAGACTTAAAAACAACAATGATAGACTTAAAAACAGCAATGATCAGACTTAAAAACAGCAATGATCAGACTTAAAACAAGCAACGATAAGACTTACAAAGCAATGATCAGACTTAAAAACAACAATGATTAGACTTAAAACAAGCAACGATGAGACTTACAGCCATAATACGAAAATTACTAAAAATTGAAAATTTCTAAAAACATTAAAAATTCAAAATAAAATAGGAAACGACTCCGGATGGCCAAAAAAGCCCCTGCTCAGAATAAGGTATTATGGATTGAAATCAGACACCGACAACTCAAATCCTGCTATTTCGCCACAACCTTAGTTAGTTTAAGTCTTATCATTAATGGTTTAAGTCTAATCATTATTTTTTTAAGTCTGTTCATTGTTTTTTAAGCCTAATCATTATTTTTTAAGTCTGGTCATTAATGGTTTAAGGCTGATCATTGTTTTTGAGTCTAATCGTTACAGGTTTAAGTCTCATCATTATTATTTTTAAGTCTGATCATTGTTTTTTTTAAGTCTGATCATTGTTCTTTTTAAGTCTTGTCATTGCTGGTTTAAGTCTGATCATTATTTTTTTAAGTCTGGCCATTAATGGTTTAAGTCTGATCATTGTTTTTTAAGTCTGATCGTTACTGGTTTAACTCTCATCATTATTTTTTAAGTCTGATCATTGTTTTTTAAGTCTGATCATTGTTCTTTTTAAGTATTGTCATTACTGGTTTAAGTCTGATCATTGTTTTTTTAAGTCTGATCATTACTGTAGCAAATTTTGGACGATTATACCCCTCATATCTTTTATGTATTTTTAAATAAGTCCGCGTGAGTTTTTTTATTTACAAAAAGAACCCCGAATGGGATGAATTCTGATTGGTCGATTTTTACACGTGGCATTATTTTTGTAGGTTTGTAGTTTTTATTTATAATTATGGTTTGTATTTGATCCAAATCCTATTTTATTTATTAAATTCAAATTTAATTTCTGAAAACTATATACATATTATAAGTGGGGTTGAGTTGCGATCAGAACCGGTATTTACGTCATAATTTATAATTTATTAGATATGTTGATCTAATAATATAAATGGTTTGGATTAATCAAGTTTTTTTTGAAATAAATAATGAGCTAATCGATTTAATGATTCATAAGGGTATATTAGGAATGTTAATATATATATATTTTAACCAAATAAATCCACGAAAATCGTGTGATACCCTACACAGACACTCGATTATGCGATAATATGAAAATCTGTGCATATAATAACAATGTTCGTGGTTTGGAATATAATCATAGGGTCAAGATCAGGTACAAAGTTAAATTTTGGTACAAAATACAAAATTTGTCAAAATCATTTTATAATTCGTCAGGTTATTTTATAGTTCGTCACTTTTCGAGCTGTGACGAAGTGATAACGCATTCAAAAGACGAACATTTTGCAAAACGATGGTTCCTGGAGTATGGTCCCAAAGTTCTAAGTTTCTCAAGTTAGGCGCGTTAATAATCAGAGGTTAGGAACGGTTGCGGAAGTCAGGATAATCGAACATAATATATAGGTTTTCAAGCTGCGTACATCTTGATATGAAAGTTTCAAGAGAATCCGACGACATCCTCACATGCGTTAGACGGAGAGTACCCAGATTAATTAAAGAAGCCACAAAAATTGGAAGGAGGTTTCAGTGCACAACGTCCTAACTTCAGAGATACCTCAAGCTCTGACATAGGAAGAGGCAATACGGTAGAGGAAAAAATTTCACGGCACAACTGTAATTAAAGGCGTTAATTTCAAGCTCTTGTATCCCTTTTCGCGACACGTTGAGTAAGCCAGGCATTCAAATCTATATTTTGATTTTCATCCTGGAATACACAAAGAAACATATTCTACTGGGCCATGGTGCATAAAGTGTAGGACGCCCGGTTGTCTCTGGATGCTTCAAAAGATGAAAACCTTAGATGCCGTTGAATCACGAAGTTCCTTCGCTTTCCTGATTTGTTATTTCAACCGGGTAGGGATTACGAAATCAACAAATAGGGATAAGACAACAGTCCCTTTGTATAGGATAGCGAAAAGGTGTAAAGATCTTTGTAAAACAATAGATCAAAATCACAATCAAGGAGATCAAAAGCTCTTGCTTTTTCTGGGAATTTTCGTTCTTTTCTCTTCTATGTTTTCCCGTCCAAAAAGACATACAAAAAACCAGCCAAGAACTGCCATTAAACTGCCATTAAACTGTCAAACTGCCCTGAACCGTCGCCTTGTGCGTTCGCACAAGCCACAGATCCGCACTGTCTTGTCATCTTGTGCGTTCGCACAGACAGCTTGTGCGTTCGCACAAGCCAAACCAGTCGCACAATTTTCTTGTGCGTTCGCACAGAAAGTTATGCGTTCGCGATCTGTCGCACGTTGCACGACCTTGTGCGTTCGCACAGTCATCTTGTGCGTTCGCACAAGACAAACCAATATTTCTGTGCGTTCGCACAGTCCAAACCCGACGCAAGAATATATCATGCGTTCGTATGGACTCTCGTGCGATCACCTTGTGCGATCGCATGGTCTCTTGTGCGAGCGCACGCTTGACTTTCGACTTGTTCAAACACAGTTTAACTAGAGTTGTGAAATGACTCATTTCATTCAAACAACATCTTTACAAGGTTTTACACATGTTATACATTGTATAAACCTAAAATCTCCAACAATCCTCCCCCATTTTAGGGTTATACTCTTGATTGTAAACAATCACACCAAACAAAACTTGTGCATAAATGAAGTGTCCCACGGATTGAACTTCACATAGTGTAATATTTTCCAATACTCGAGAATCAGGGTGTCCTACGGATTGAACCCATCAACTCATTTGAATACGGGAAAATAAAACACGCACATAGTTTACTACTATCCAAGTACAACTGGACACTATTATAGCCGTGTGTCCCTATCCATTCATAAGTGTATGATTAGCCAAGCACGAGCTAATTGAAGCGGCTCACTTCACACTTACATAGGTGGATTCCTTTTGCATGCACCTGCAATGCACTTTTCCAAAGGATCCATTAAGAAGACAACCTTCATCCTCCCTTTCTCTGCAGGTAATACAAGCACAACCTTGGGATGAATGTAACCATGTGCTTCAAGTCTCTCATAATAGGCTTTCCACAATTCAGCTCTTAGCGTCATACTAAGAGGGAATATAGGTGTCCTTCGATAAGAGACTTAGATGTGCTTTAAGCCCATCCCTATACATGACTTGTGCACCAAGTCCCTAGCCAATCCTTTTGTCAAATGATCGGCTAGATTCTGATGTGTCCGGACATAATCAATCGAAATCACCCCGTGAGTGATCAGTTCACGAACCGCGCTATGCCTAACGCCCAGGTGTCTCGATTTACCATTGTACATTTGGCTATACGCTTTAGCCAAAGTTGCTTTACTATCACAGTGGATAGAAATAGAAGCTACTGGCTTCGGCCACAATGGAATCTCATGTACCAAGTTCCTTAGCCATTCTGCCTCTTTACCGGCAGCCGCTAATGCTATAAACTCAGATTCCATAGTCGAACTGGTGATGCAAGTTTGCTTCTTGGAAGCCCATGATATGGCACCTCCCCCAAGCAAGAATACCCAACCACTTGTAGAAGAATGATCTTCTAAATTAGTAATCCAACTTGCATCAGTATATCCCTCTAAGACCGAGGGAAAACCAGCATACACCAAGCCGTAATTCATGGTCCCCTTAAGGTATTTGAGTACCCGCCTTATAACAAGAGTCAATCCAAGGTCAAGATCATTTGCCGACTGAAGAAATATCAAGGATCCTGACATTGAATTGACCAGAATAAATTAATCAGAAGAATCAGGAGTGGAGTCAAGACAGACCGGGGAAAGAACACATTGACAGTTTTGTGAAAAGACTGCACAAAACTGTACAAACTCACACATTGGGCAAGGATGACCGGCCACCACTCAAGGAGGTGGCCAAGGGAGGAGCTCCTCCCCCTTGGGCCACCGGCAACCGGCGGCTCCTCCACCCATGGTGACCGGCGGCTTTCTCCTCCTCCACATGGCACCTCCTCCTTCCTCCTCTTCTCCTCCCTTGGATCAAATGCACATGTCCACCATCTCCACCACCCATCTCCTCCCATTTTGGCTATAAAAGGAGGAGCTCCTCCTCCTCATTTCACACACCTCAACTCAAATTCACTTCTCTCTCTAGAAGTTGTAATATTTGTAATGTTGTAATTTTGCTTTGGAAATAAAGGAAAGCTCCCTTGGCGCTTCAACGGTTGTAAGTTTCTCTTAGTATTAATTTATTTAACTGTTGTCTTTAATTTCCTTAGTATAATGTTTAGCGCGATGAATAGTAGCTAAACTAGTAGTTCGGTCTAAGGGGCGTACTTGTATTATAAAATGTTTTAAGACTATTAACTTAGTATCTAGTCTAAGTATTCAAAACTTATTCTATGTGCCATATACTAAGTCCGAACGTCCATGGTTGAGGGGACGCTTGGAATGGCAAAGCTCACCATGGGGGTTCGTAAACTTGTACGGATAAGTGGATGCTTGGAATGGCAAAGCTTATCTGAGAAGTTTGACTCATCCTAAACACCATTTGGTTGATCGGGAATGATTGATCAAATGGATGCACATAGGCTAATATAACCGGGAATGGAGTATTAGTCTAAATAGAATAAGTGTTCCACGTCCTTGGAATAGGCTAGACAGTGTACGCAAATCGAGTGCTTGGAATGACCTTGATACACCGTTTGAATACTTAGGAGAGTCACTAAAGGTCAATGATAAACAGGATATAATACAAGTCCCCTGAAACCGAACATTTCTCTTAATCATTAAAATAGTAATTTACTTTCCAGTGTTAAAATCAACCAACCAACCAATCAATCAATCAAAATAGCTGGTAGCTTTAAAACCAACCAACCGACCTTAAACATGCTCCCACGCTGCGTAATCCCCCCGAAGAACAATTATTCCCCTAGTTCCCTTGGGTTCGACCCCTACTTACCAAGTACTACCCAGTAGTATAGTTGCGAGTAGCGGACTATTATAAATTTATTTGCACAATCGCTTTGACGACAAGCGGTTCTGTCAAATTGGCACCGTTGCCGGGGAACTAGTCATCGGATAACTATTCTTTGAACCGTTACGCGCTTCAAAACAACCATGTCTCGTGAAGAAAGTCACCATGACTTCCAAGATGATGAAGAAATAAACCTGTACGATCAGAATGATGAGGTACAGTTTCCATTCGTCGACGATCCAGAACAACTCATCAGAAACAGAAGAGCTCGTGATAGGGAAGCAGTCAGAAGAAACCAAGAATTACCCGAGGACCGAAATGCAGCTGGTCCAGTACAACCTCCTATCCATCCCCCACGACCACAACCTCAACCTCGATACATGCCAAGAAGAGAACCCGCGTTTGATGACTACTACGGAGATAACTACTACCGTGAACCGACGATGGGCGAGTTAAATGCCCCTAATTTCGAGACACAGCCGTGGTGTATCTATGAGAGCCCTCAATTAGAAAATATAACCATCAACGCATCAGTGGCACACAGCCTGCCAAAATTCTCAGGATCTCAAGGAGAATCTGCCGCAACTCACCTACAACGCCTACATGGCATTTGCCAGAATCTAAAGCCCAACCGAGTGAATATGGACGACTTCAAGTTAAAACCGTTCTATTTTTCCCTCACTGACTCGGCAAGTGACTGGTTCCTTTCATTGCCTTCCGGAAGCATTAGAACATGGGTTCAGATGCAGAAGAAATTCTTAGATAAATACTATCCGGCTGGAAGAGCAATTCAAGTAAGGAAGCAACTACAGGAAATCAAACAAGGTCCCAATGAAACCATGTACGATTACCTGGAAAAGTTCAATCACCTAGAAAGAAGCTGCTGTACCCTTGGACTGCCCGAGAAACTCGTCATCGAGTACCTCATTGATGGATTAAGACCACTAGACAAAATGCTCTTGGATGCCTCAGCAGGAGGGTCCATAATGAATCTGTCATTAAGTGGCATCAGAAATCTCATCGCCAACGTTGCTGAAAATGCTCGATTTAGAGAAGAGACCACTCGCCAAGATGAATTCTCTCGATCAAAAAGGGTAGCACAAACTGAGGCATCAGTAAACTCCATAACTGAAGAGATGAAACAGTTAAAGGAGATGATGATTGAGATCATACGTAGACAGCCAGTTACGGTAAAACCTTGCGAGTTCTGCGGTTCTAAGGACCACAAAACAGACGCATGCCCAACATTGATAGAAGAAGAACCGGCTGATGTGAATGCAGTGGGAGGATATCAAGGATATAACAACGTCAGAACTGGACAAAATAGATAGTACGGTCAAACGTCCAACCCAGACTGGCGTAACAACAACAGCTATCTTCAGACGGAGACATAACCAGCTGTCCCTCAACTAGCTCAGTCATACTACCAACCCCTCCACCGACAGTATAACCAGAACGCTCAACCACCAAGTCAATACCAATAGGAGGAGCCAAACCTGTACCATGCAAGCTCGAACAATTCTCGAGAGCCAAACGAATCACTAGAAGACATGATGCTGCAATTAACTAGTACTGTGCAGCAGTTAAATACTACTATGCATAAAAATCAAACCGAAACAAAAAAAGAGTTATCAGACTTGAAGGAGCATATCTCCCAACTCGCTGCATCAGTATCCGCACTCTCTAGTGAACCCGGCAAACTCCTGTCTCAAACTATTCAAGGCTCACAGGAAAACATGAATACAGTTACTCTGAGGAGTGGAAAAACGCTTGTCGGCAAACCTGTGGAGCAGATGAAAGACAGAAACCCAAGGTTACCCGGAAAAGAGCAAATAAGGCCCGAGCCTCTCGAAATTCTAGATGAAGAAGAGACTGATAAAGAAGACGACATATTTGAGGAAGAGCGGGATGTTACCGAAGAAGAAGAAAATACGTCTGAAGAACACAGGCCTAACCCGGTACCCAGAACCGAAACCCCTAAAATAAGCACGACACTTCTATTTCCAGTACCAGGTCGCGTGCAAAAACAACATGTCATGGATAAGGAAGTACTTGAGTTGTTCAGCAAAGTCGAAATCAACATTCCCTATTTAGAAGCCATCAAACAAATTCCTCGGTATGCCAAGTTTTTAAAGGAACTATGCACCAACCGGAGAAGGAATGCTGGAAACGATCAAGAACTGATGAGTAAAAACGTGTCGGCCGTCATACAACGAAAAGTTCCCCCCAAATGTGGAGATCCAGGAACTTACACCATTCCATGCACAATTGGTAACATAAGGATCGAGAATTGCATGCTAGACCTTGGAGCATCAATCAATGTCCTCCCATTCTCTATCTACTCATGCCTTAAGATTGGACCACTCAAACCCACCGGTCTCACTATTCAACTAGCGGATCGGTCCTGCAAACAACCCGAGGGAAAAATAGAAGACGTCCTGGTTCAAGTAGGCAAGTTAGTATTTCCAGCAGACTTCTACGTTTTAAAGATGGAAAATGGCGGACCTACTGATCATGCACCTATTCTTCTCGGCCGTCCATTCCTCAAAACATCAAAAATGAAGATAGATTGTGGGAGTGGAATGCTTTCAATGGAAGTGGAAGGAGAAGTCTACAACTTTGACATATTCCAAGCAATGAAGCACCCTATGGAATTCGAGGAAATACACGCACTCGATACTTTGGACGACCTGGTCCAAGAAATTCGACCAGAACTTAGAACAGATCCCTTGGAAGCCGTGCTCAATGGAGCCATAAGCCCATACAAATTAACCGAAGACTTGCACGAAACAGTGGCCCAATTAACGATCTCAGAGCCCCTCACACCAGAATTTGAAGTCAACGAGGTAAAACTATTCAAATCGAGTACTTTCTGCCCTCGGTGGTGCAAGCCCCCAAAACAGAATTAAAACCCCTTCCTGGACATCTGAAGTACGCCTTCCTGGGGGATAAGGATACACTCCCAGTAATCATAAAAAGTGGCTTGGAAACAAGCCAGGAACAAAGTTTGATAAAAGTCCTGAAGCAACACAAGTTGGCTATTGGATGGACTCTGGCCGACTTAAGGGGAGTCAGCCCGGCTGTATGCATGCACCGTATTCTACTTGAGGATGGAGCAAAACCATCAAGAGAGCCCCAACGACGGCTCAACCCAATCATGATGGAGATCGTCCAAAAGGAAATACAAAAGCTTCTAGATGCAGACGTTATCTATCCCATATCAGATAGTCAATGGGTTAGTCCAGTTCACGTAGTACCAAAGAAAAGTGGAATCACAGTCGAGGAAGATGCTGAAGGAAACATGGTCACAACACGGGTAAAGAATGGGTGGCGCATGTGCATTGATTACCGAAAGCTGAACGCGGTGACTCGAAAAGATCACTTCCCGCTCCCATTCATTGATCAAATGCTAGACAGATTGGCAAGAAAACCATATTTTTGCTTCCTGGACGGGTTCTCAGGATACAACCAGATCCCCATAGCACCTGAGGACCAAGAGAAGACTACATTCACCTGCCCATTCGGTACATTTGCCTTCAGAAGAATGTCATTCGGACTCTGCAATGCTCCTGGAACTTTCCAAAGGGTTGTAACCAGCATTTTTTCAGACATGATCGGAGAATTCATCGAAGTCTTCATGGACGACTTCACCATCCATGGGGACACATTCGATGCATGCTTGAGCAATTTGAACACAGTTTTGGAACGATGTGTATCCATGAACTTAGTGCTCAATTATGAAAAATGCCACTTCATGGTAACACAAGGAACAGTCTTAGGACATGTTGTCTCACAAAAAGGCATGGAAGTGGACAAAGCAAAGATCGACCTGATCACAACTCTACCTTACCCATCCACGGTCCGAGACATCCAATCATTCCTGGGCCATGCAGGATTCTACCGACGCTTCATCAAGGACTTCTCTAAAAAGGCATTACCCCTGACCACTCTTCTACAAAAAGAAGTTCCGTTCGAATTCACCAACGCATGCAAAAAGGCCTTTGATGATCTAAAGAAAGCCCTCACTAGCACACCCATCATCCAAACACCGAATTGGGAGCTACCGTTCAAAATCATGTGCGACGCAAGCGATTTCGCTGTGGGGGCAGTTCTCGGCCAAAAGATTGAAAAGAAAGCTGGTGTGATCTATTATGCCTCACGCACCCTAGATCCTGCCCAACGGAATTACTCCACCACTGAAAAGGAACTCCTTGCAGTAGTATTCGCTCTGGAAAAATTCAGACCCTACTTACTTGGAGCAAAAGTAATAGTTTATTCAGACCATGCTGCCATCCGATACCTAATGAAGAAGAAGGAGGCTAAGCCAAGACTCATTCGGTGGATATTACTGCTGCAAGAATTTGATGTGGAAATAAGGGACAAAAAAGGGATCGAGAATACTGTGGCAGACCACCTAAGCAGGATTGTCCGAAAAGAAGAAGAAGGGCACATAACTGAGTCATTCCCAGACGAACACCTATACTCCGTCTCAACCAAAGTACCATGGTATGCCCCAATCGTCAACTACCTTGTCGGAGGTACATTTCCTCCTTCTTTCACTAAAGCACAATGCATGAAACTTAGACATAATGCTAAGCAATACTTATGGGATGATCCTTATTTATGGAAAATAGGAGCAGATCAAATACTTAGGAGATGCATCCCTGATAATGAAATAGCTTCTGTTATTAGCTTTTGTCATGAGTTTGCATGTGGAGGACACTTCGGGCCTAGGAGAACCGCTAGAAAAATCTTAGATAGCGGCTTTTTCTGGCCTAATGTATTTAAAGATGCCTATAAAAAGTGTAGAAAATGCGATAGGTGTCAAAGAGTAGGAAACGTGACAGCTAGAAATGAGATGCCTCAAGTACCCATATTAGTCAACGATGTTTTCGACGTTTGGGGTCTTGATTTCATGGGACCATTCCCAATTTCATGCGGTTATACTTATATTCTAGTTGCTGTAGATTATGTGTCAAAATGGGTAGAAGCTAAGGCCACAAGGTGCGACGATGCAAAAACTGTCATAGATTTTTTGCGCACTAACCTGTTTTGTAGGTACGGGGTACCCAAGGCCATAATCAGCGACCAAGGAACTCATTTCTGCAACCGCATGATGGCAGCCACCTTAAAGCGCTACCATGTCCTCCACCAAACATCCACGGCATATCACCCCCAAACCAATGGTCAAGCGGAGATCTCCATCCGCGAAATCAAAGGTATTCTTGAAAAAATAGTGAAACCGAGCAGAAAAGATTGGAGTCAGAGGCTAGACGAAGCTCTTTGGGCGTATCGAACTGCATACAAGACGCCAATTGGTACCTCCCCCTTTCGACTAGTTTATGGGAAGGCATGCCATCTTCCGGTGGAATTAGAACATAAAGCATATTGGGCGCTCAAACAGTGCAATTCAGATTTAAAAGCCGCATGATTAGATAGGAAACTTAAGATATGCGAATTTGAGGAGTTGCGGCTTGAGGCCTATGAAGGGCAAACAGACTACAAGGCACGAACCAAGTTGTATCATGACAAATTCATCCTCCGCCGCTCATTTGAGGAAGGACAACAGGTGTTAGTCTACTCCTCACGACTGAAGTTGATGCCCGGAAAGCTTAAATCTAAATGGACCGGTCCATTCACAATAACTAAGGTATATAACCATGGGATGCTTGAGTTAGAAAGCCCGGACGACGGAAGAAAATTCACAGTAAATGGGCAGCGAGTCAAACATTACCATAGCGAGATCAACTCGGTAACACAAAAGTACGACCTCAGCCACCCATGGGACCCAAACCAATGAACCACAAACGAGGTATCGTCGAGCCAACGACGTTAAACAAGTGCGCTGGTCGGGAGGTAACCCGACACTATCTTACTTTTCCGCACTTTAATTTCTGTCATTTAAATTCAGTATTTAGTTTTAAGCTTGCATGACTTTTGAACTAAGGCACGCCTTCGTTCAAAAGTGGGGGGTGAGAACCACCTGTGTACATAAATAACATGCAGCTGTTTTTTCTTTTTTAATAAGTACCTTTTTGAAAATATGAACTTAAGAATGTGAAAAAGATAAATCATAATTCATGCATTAACCTTGTGAAAATTCAACTGTTTAAAAACTTAGAATGTAACTTTCCATTTGTCCTTTGTGCTGAGATAACTAGGGATGTGGAGTTGATATAAACTGCCCTAGAAAGGCTTGGAAAGCAATCAAAGGATCAGATCAAACTATATAGTTTTCGAAGTCAGTGGAGGCTGCACTTCGGGTTTTCAGTGAATAATTGAAGTCAACTCCGCCATGAAGCATCTATGCAAAGGCGAGGACGGGAATCAGACCGTCCTCTCTCTAGTCAAAATAGCCGAGAAAATAGATGGGCGACCCTCATCTTGACCCGCGCAAAACGACAAAGACGAGAGGAGCGGGGAGGTATTTCCATAGGCTTGCGGGCGATGATTGGACCTCCCAAAAAAAAGGCTCGAGAAAATGGACTAGCAATCACAAAAAGACGAAAAGCTCAATGAAGCAAATCAAAAGAGGCCAAAGGCCCAAAATTGTGAAGGTTTTAACCGAGCAAAAGTGAAGCACTCAAAAAAAAAAAGAGTCAAATCAAAAGGCCAAAGGCCGATTCACTACAACAAAAAAGCAGTCCCTCGCCAAAGAAGAAAATCAAAAAGGCTCAACTCACTGAAACCCGAATCGAATCACGTGCTAGAGAAAGCTACCAGAAAACCATATAGTAAGAGATGATCCCAAGGTTGCAGTCCAGGAACCTAAAAAGGGCTATCTCCCGAGACATCTAATATAATTTGCATCTCAGCACGGAGGTACAAGTATTAAGTTCCTTCTATTTATTTACGCAGTTTAATTTGGTAATAAGTAAGCAATGCATGAATTAGGATAGATCGAGTACCACAGTCTAATTTTCATATTCCAAAGCCAAAATTAGAACTTACGCCCTTTAATAGCATTGTTCGGGACGAACAACTAAAAGTGGGGGGTAATATGATGGACCAAAGTTATACGAGTCAGAAACACAGTAAAACCCCCTTAATTAGACTATTTGTCTATCTAACGTCTACATGTTAGTCCCGATATATTTTCACAGGGCATTTTAGAGACTGAAGTGAAAACACGCTAAGGAGAGGATTTTAAGCTGAAAAGATAACAAGAGTCAATCTAAGGTCAAGATCATTTGCCGACTGAAGAAATATCAAGGATCCTGACGTTGAATTGACCAGAATAAATTAATCAGAAGAATCAGGAGTGGAGTCAAGACAGACCGGGGAAAGAACACATTGACAGTTTTGTGAAAAGACTGCACAAAACTGTACAAACTCACACATTGGGCAAGGATGACCGGCCACCACTCAAGGAGGTGGCCAAGGGAGGAGCTCCTCCCCCTTGGGCCACCGGCAACCGGCGGCTCCTCCACCCATGGTGACCGGCGGCTTTCTCCTCCTCCACATGGCACCTCCTCCTTCCTCCTCTTCTCCTCCCTTGGATCAAATGCACATGTCCACCATCTCCACCACCCATCTCCTCCCATTTTGGCTATAAAAGGAGGAGCTCCTCCTCCTCATTTCACACACCTCAACTCAAATTCACTTCTCTCTCTAGAAGTTGTAATATTTGTAATGTTGTAATTTTGCTTTGGAAATAAAGGAAAGCTCCCTTGGCGCTTCAACGGTTGTAAGTTTCTCTTAGTATTAATTTATTTAACTGTTGTCTTTAATTTCCTTAGTATAATGTTTAGCGCGATGAATAGTAGCTAAACTAGTAGTTCGGTCTAAGGGGCGCACTTGTATTATAAAATGTTTTAAGACTATTAACTTAGTATCTAGTCTAAGTATTCAAAACTTATTCTATAATGATCAGACTTAAAAATTTGTAACTAAAAGATTACAAATCGATAATGATCAGACTTAAAGAGAGAATGACCAGACTTAATATTGGTAACTAAAAGACTACAAATAGATAATGATCAGACTTATAGAGAGAATGATCAGACTTAACATTGGTAACTAAAAGACGACAAATTGAGAATGATCAGACTTAAAACAGCAATGATCAGACTTAAAAACATCAATGATCAGACTTAAAATAAGCAACTATCAGACTTACAAAGCAATGATCAGACTTAAAACTAAAGAAGATTAAAACGCGAATTTACCCTCCAGATGATCGAATTTGCCTTAAAAACGCCGAGCTCATAACAAAGTGATGAGTCTTGCTCAGAACGCCGTTTCCACCCAAAAACACAAGACTTTTATCAAATTCGGACACAGGCGCATAAACATCATCTATTTTAAGTCTGATTATTTTTTTAAGTCTGATCATCATTTATTTTAAGTCTGACCATCATCTATTTTAAGTCTGGTCATCATCTATTTTAAGTCTGATCATCATCTATTTTAAGTCTGACCATCATCTATTTTAAGTCTGATTATTTTTTTAAGTCTGATCATCATCTATTTTAAGTCTGATCATCATCTATTTTAAGTCCGATCATCATCTACTTTAAGTCTGATTATTTATTTATTTTTAAGTCTGATCATCATCGAATTTTACTGTAGCAAATTTTAGGACGATTATACCCTTCCTATCTTTTATGTATTTTTAAATCAGTCCGCGTGTGTTTTTTATTTACAAAACGAATCCCGAACGGAATGAATTCTAATTGATCGATTTTTACACGTGTCAATTTTTTATGGGTTTGTAGTTTTTATTTATAATAGTGGTTTATATTTGATCCAAAGCCTATGTAAAAATACATAACGGATGCGAGAGTATAACCGTCCTAAAATTATTCAGACTTAACAGATGTATAACTTAAGTCTGGTCATTTTAAGTTTTATCATTTTAAGTCTGATCATTATGTTTGATCATTCCAAGTTAAGTTCGATCATTTTAAGTCTAATCATTCAAAGCGAAGTCTGCTCATTCCAAGTTAAGTCTGATCATTATGTGCAATGAATATAATGCCCCTTCGTATTTTATCAATAATTTCGATGAAATTGAACACGTAACAGATTGAAATTGAATTTTTAATTTTTATATATAAAGTTGGTTTTCAGTTGAAAAATATGATTGGTCGAACCGCACGTGCCCATTTCTTCTCTGTCCTTTCACGAAATTCAACTTTCTCATTCTCTCTCTCTCTAGAACCAGACACAGACGCCGAGAAGCAGCAGCAGCGGTAGTTGCTCTTGCTGCATCCCGTCGATACTCCCCATCCCATCGAATTCCAATCGACTCCACGCCTTCCCAATCGTCCCTCCTCGGAATGTGAAAACCCCAATTTTTCTTCCCGCCAATTCTCATCCTAAACCACACATCCCATGCCCTAATTTTTCCACAATTTATAGCCTCCCAATGGGTCACCCGCCAACACCACCACCACCACCTCCCATACCATCCTCCCCCATTCCCTGCCAGGTCCGCTGCGCCGGGTGCCGAACCATCTTAAACGTTGGCCCTGGTGTTTCCGAGTTCGTTTGCCCTAATTGTAAAATGCCTCAGATGCTTCCTCCTGAACTCACTGGAGGTAGCGGTGCCGTGGGAGGAGGTCTTGCTTTGCCTCCTCAACCTTTTTCAACTCCTCCTTCTCAGCCGGCTGCACCCTTGATTCCACCGATGCCGCCCCAGCTGCAGAATCGCCCTCCTGTCCAAGCCCATGGCATTGATCCTACCAAAGTCCAGCTGCCTTGTGCCAATTGTAAAGCTATTCTCAATGTGCCTCACGGCCTTTCCAGGTTCGCCTGTCCGCAGTGTGCTGTTGAGCTCTTCGTACCTCCCAGACTACTTCCAGAAGAAGTCAATGAGGTCACTCATCACTGGATTCTCCTTCTGTATTTTAGTATTTATGCACTAAAGAGTAGTCATTTTGTTGGTGTCTCTGATTATGTTTCCGGATTTGGATGGGGCAATGGGTGCGTCACTTTCTAAGCTTAGTAGCTTTTTTTTACTAACAGTTACACAGATTATTTTAGGAAATCTATCTCATAGTCATAGCCACCTGTACTTTCTACTTTCTAGTCTACCAAGCAGCCTCTAAATCATCATTACCGCACTTGTCTCCATAATTTGCTTTGCTGTCCACAGAGAGCTTTTAAGCAGCAGCTTATTTAATTTGCCGCTGCTAGAACTTTATGAAAAACTTTCTATTTATTTGGGACTGTACAGTGTAGATTACCTGTTTAGATGTTTGGTGCCAGATGAACAGTGTACATATGCTGTTCACTAAACACGATATTGGTACTTATACTTTAGTTCTCTCACCAGTTCAGTAAATTCATAGATTCTTTTATTACTTTATATCTCAAGGTTGCTATTGATTTGGAGCGAGAAGATGATGAAGGTGGCTTGGCTGGGGAAACTTTTACAGACTATGTAAGTTAATCGTTAGATGTCAACTTGTTTCTTCCTTTGATTTATCGTATAGAAAAATGAAACTGAATGAAAGTCATCTTAGCTCTAATCTCTTTGCCCTTTTTTGAAATATTTTGGGGGTGTTATTGTCTGATTAATCGAGTTCAGTTGAGATGAACTGATCTGAATACCGAGATGATATGAATTGAACTTACAAATATCGCATGACAAAAAATGGCTGCATTGAATTTAAATTAAACATATAAGCTCAATTTTACAAGAACACATTACGAAGAATGTTTAAAATTTTAGTGACATATTCTGAGCTATTAACTAGATAAGCAATCCCCATTATAAAGTCATTACGAATTACGATTCTGACATGCAGTGCAGCATTTTATCACTCAGAAAATGATTCTTTGATGCTGCATCTTTAAGTTTGCTGGGGCACTCTCGTACTGGTTTTATTATGATTAATAAACCATCAAAGTTTTCTGGAAGAAGTTGTATTCAGTTCAATAATCAGTTAAGAATGTTACTCTACTCTTCAGATTGATTGAATTTTGCGACATTTAATCCTAACACCTGTTACCACATCATAACTATTCTTGCTAATAAATACTAAGTGGGGAAGGGGCATTACTAATATCTTTATTAATAATAATGCGTATTTCTTTTGAATTTGGTCACACCAAAGGACATCATTTGTTTTTTAAGCTCTTTTCTCATTCTTTCAACTTTTCTTGGGAATCCAACATTATACTCACAACAGACAATAGTTGTCTTTCTAACACACAAGAATCAGACAAGGGATGAAAGAAATTCCTTTTTAACGTGCCTTTTTATGCTGGAAGCATAACATAAGGTACAATTAACCATATCATAATAATGAAGAGTCATTACTGATTTTATGAGTGAGACATTTACTAAATGATCACTCCAGGGACTGACCACTATTCATTGCTTACAACTCTTCAACTATCTTCTCATATTCTATGCAGCGTCCTTCTAAATTGTCTATTGGTTCTCCTCACCCTGATCCCGTTGTAGAGACATCTTCGTTGTCAGCAGTGCAGCCTCCTGAACCAACATACAATCTCCAAATCAAGGATGACTTAGAGAAGCACAACATGTTGTCTTGCTTGCAAATTGAAACTCTTATTTATGCTTCTCAGGTTGGTATTGGTTTCACGTTGTCTTGCTTGCAGATTGAAATTTTGATTTATGCTTCCTAGGTTGTGGAAAAAGTTCAGTCTCACAATAGAAATTGTATCTATTTAACATTATCTGTATGCAACAGAGGCATCTTCAACATCTTGAAAATGGCCACAGAGCTGGGTTCTTCCTTGGAGATGGAGCTGGCGTGGGTAAAGGTCGAACAGTTGCAGGGTTAATATGGGAGAATTGGCACCATGGAAGAAAAAAGGCATTGTGAGTTCGTGTTGTACTTCTTTGGTACTGTACTTTTGTTATTAATTTTCATTTCATTTATATTTGCAAGGCAGGAACTGTAAGTTTGATAACCGATAGTTAATGAACGGTGATGCAGGTGGATTTCAGTGGGCTCAGATTTGAAGTTTGATGCTAGGAGAGACTTGGATGATGTCGGTGCAAGTTGTATTGAAGGTAGATTCTGAATGCTTCCGGGTGTAATGGTGATTCAAAAAAGAAAATAGTATACTCTTTTATCCTTTTAACTTTTCAATACCATGTCTACTGAAGTAGTTACCTATTGTCAATCAAGAATGTTGTTGAGCTGTTTATTGGCCTTTAATCACCATTGAATGTGAAGAAGTATCAAATTAATGAGGTGGAAGTAGGCGAAATAGCTGAATACATGGAGTCATGGACAATGACCTAACTTTTGTATCATGAAGGGTACTATCATAGGAGTGTCCCATGTTAGTTATGGACTTATGGCTCATGTGTAGAGCATAGATTCTTACTTGGTAATAGTCTGTACCGATCTCAGCTACCTCAAATGCAACATCAAGAATAGATTGGTCATCACTGATACCATTCACGATATTGTATACTGTAGAAACGGCACTATTGGTTTGGGTGTAGTGGATAGAAATAACAATACGGATTTTCTTTTGGAATACCAGTTTGTAACCTTTGCATCCCCATCTTTTCTGTTTTCATATAACCAATAGAACAATCTTGGTAGCTTTATAGCTTGTGATGTAGTTTACAAAAAAAATCGGCTTCCAAACCGGCCACCATGGAACTCAGATGATATTTTCTTTTCTTCCATATAACTTCTTGGTACGCTTGGGGCCGGCTTAAGGGTTTCAGATGCGTGAAGCAAAAGTTTTCGTATAAGCTTTTTTTTATTTGTTTAATCTCGCATACCTTTTTTCGTGGTTATATTATTGTTGCTAGTGTCAGAAATGCCTTTTGCTGAGTTTTTATGGGCTTAAAATCACTACTTCCATTCAAACTCAAATATCCCATGCCTATCATTATACCTTAAACGGAATCAAACAAGCTTTTGCACTTTAGAAAATTCGAAACAGATATGACTTAATCTTTAAATGTAAGCTTTAGTATTTGGTGCCTATATTTGTGTGGCCTGAGGTTGCTGCCTCACTGGTCTCAATAGGTGACACGCGCTGGGTACATTTAATGGGTGTTGATCCCTGATGAATCTTCCACTTTCCAATCGTCAGAAAGTTTATTTTGGATCATAACCATTTATTCATCTCTTGTGTTCAGTACATCCATTAAACAAAGTTCCATACTCAAAGCTGGATTCTAAGTCTGTTGGAATCAAAGAAGGAGTGATTTTTTTGACATACAGCAGCCTTATAGCATCATCTGAAAAGGGTCGGTCTCGTCTACAGCAACTGGTGCAGTGGTGTGGCATTGATTATGATGGCCTTATTGTATTTGATGAGGTAGTTTATTCGACATTTTCATTCGTGCAGTCGAACTCAATTGTTTACTGAATATAATGCCTTTCTTGTATTTGGCATTTTTATTGTATTCGGCATTTCTTCATTTAGTGCCATAAAGCTAAAAATCTGGTACCTGAAGCTGGGAGTCAACCTACAAGAACAGGCGAGGCAGTTCTTGAAATTCAGGTTCATGGAATTTTTTTGTGCCAAATCTGTGTTATGTTATGTCATCACTATGCAGTTCCATAACGATTTTTACTGTGCCAAACTTTGTCTGGCATTGAGATACACTTCTTATTAAGGATCTGTTCATCTTTTGAACAACATTCTACATTGTGACGTAATGTTAATAGTGTTGACATTCTTAGTCCTATATCCTGTTAGTCATAATCTTAAAATTTCATTCACATTATGTTTGATTTATCTAATAAGCATTTCATGAAAACTATGAAATAGGCGCGCCTCCCTGATGCTCGTGTTATTTACTGCTCAGCAACTGGTGCATCAGAACCTCGGAATATGGGTTATATGGTCCGTTTAGGTCTTTGGGGAGCTGGAACGAGTTTTGCTGATTTTCCAGAATTTCTTGGTATGTGAAATCATATCACTTAACCTATTTTAAACATCAACATTTTCTCTTTAATAAGGGGCCAAGTTACCTTAACAAGCAGTATATATCCTAAAGTTTATGATGGATCTGGTCGTGAGGAGGAGATGATGAAGATAATATATCAATATTTTGTACACAATGACTACTTGAGCCTCGTTATTAATAGACTTGCAGATTAGTGAAATTCTTTTTTAACTTTACCTTGCCGAAGGTGAAATGTTTTAAATTTTATATTTATGATAATAACTAATAAGGTGTTTGATTTATGAAAGCTGACAATAGATTGCAGAGCATTCATGTTTACTTAAAGCCTGTAGCCGTAATTAGCATTGTATACTGTAATTTAGACAATTATGACATTACCATGAAATTTGATTTTACTTTAGTCATTCACTTGTAAATGTCAATGTCTAATTATTATATACCCCTAGTGTAATATTGATCTCAATTCAAATTTCAAGGTTTCTTATAGGACTACTGCATGAAATTACTACTGCATGAAATTACATCCTATCTTCTGTTGGAAATTGCTTCTAAGATAACAAAATATAGTTAGTTAGAGAGGTACCTTTATCGGGCTTAGTCGACCTCTTGGATTATAAGTTTCACTCTCTTTTCTTTCTTAACCCTATTAATAGCCAGCTTTTGGCGACACTTGATAAGCCTCTGCTATATAGTGACTTTCTATTTAATTAGCAGAAAAGTGTGCAAGCCAACAGTTTCACATATCAATAATTATGTTAAATATGAGTTGTAGTATTTTCTCTATATCTTTTTTAACATTGACATCTATAATCAGTTAGTCTTTTCAAATTAAGGGTAAATGTGGTAGTTATTCATCAAATTGTCTCGTATCACCGAAAACATTTATATGCAAAAACTTGTAAGGCTAATTAACTTCTATAAATACATTGGGAGCAATAAATGACATGTTGCATGCTTCTGTATGGATTTTCGTTTTTCGTGCCACAATTTCACTGTGTGTGATGTTTGAAGGTGCCCTTGAAAAAGGAGGTGTTGGTACACTGGAGCTTGTTGCCATGGACATGAAAGCAAGGTTGGCTTGGTTAGGTCTACTTATCTATATTTCCCTGTCAATCTTAGATTATAATCAGTGATCTTCTTATAGAGGGATGTATGTCTGCCGCACACTTAGTTACAAAGGAGCTGAATTTGAAGTTATCGAGGCACCACTAGGCACGAAAATGACGGTGTGGATCAGTTAATTGCTATATTTTTTTTGAAGGGATTTTTTTCTCTTTTAGAATTTGAAATACTATTAGTTTCTCGTATATTTAGCTATTTACTCTTCAGAATTGAAAGCAGACAATTTTTTGGGTATATCTCATATTGCAGTGCATTATTCACAGTATATGGTCTGCATTTGTTTGAGTTTGGTTTATCTTTTGTTATAAAAATACATCGTGGCAGTTCAGTCATTTGTTTGATTAAATTCTTATGTTCTCACATTTATTGATCGGCATGAATTTGTCTTAACATGGACATATTTCTTACAATATTGCTAGAAATTGGTTTCATTTTTCATTGAAACTTTACGCATATCATAAACTAGTTAAGATAGATTTGTGTGCTTCTATTTGAACATTTGTGTTTATTGTTGGTTTAAGCTTACTGATCAGATTGTGCTGGCTATCCAGGAGGTGTACAAGAAAGCGGCTGAGTTTTGGGCTGAGTTGCGGGTGGAACTGTTATCTGCTAATACTTTTCTGACTGAAGAGAAGCCCAATCCTGGTCAATTATGGCGATTGTATTGGGCAAGCCATCAGGTATTTTATTGATGGCTCTTTACATACTTCATACTTCTTGAACATATGTAGAGTCGTTTGTTGGGTTATTTGATACTGTTACTGAATCTTGTCAGAGTATTGCTATTGTTATTGTAGCGTTTTTTCCGGCACATTTGCATGTCAGCGAAAGTGCCATCTGCTGTACGTCTAGCCAAGCAAGCATTAGAAGATAACAAATGTGTTGTGATTGGTCTGCAAAGCACTGGAGAGGCACGGACAGAGGAAGCTGTTTCAAAATATGTGCGTTCTTGTATGATATTCTTCGTTTGGTATTTGAGTTGTCCTACTGAATATCCAGTGACCAGCTTCTCCATATCTGTACATTTAATAGGGTGTTGAGCTTGATGATTTTATATCGGGACCTCGTGAACTGTTGCTTAAGTTTGTTGATGAAAACTATCCTCTGCCTGACCAACCAGAGCAGCTTCAAGGTACTTATGATCTAATTAGTTACTTAATTTATCTTTTGGAAGTATTCTTTTTGGAATTGAACAAATTTTATTTACATTTTGGTTGCTGTTGTAGAAGAAGGAAATGTGAAGGAGCTTCAACGAAAAAGGCATTCTGCAACACCTGATGTTTCATTTACAGGGAGAGTTAGAAAGACTGCTAAATTAAATCCATCTAATGATGATGACCTTGATGAAGAATCTGAAAGTACGGTTTGCGCATGCAGACTGCGGACTAAATTGATTTCTTGTTTTGTATGTTAGTGTTGTTTTTACTCTTTTATCTATCTGTCAGGCATTCCTTTGACAAAATATTCCTATCCTAATTTTATATTCGTATATATATAATCCTTTGAGAGAAAACATTACTCTTGATGATATGCTATTTATATGAAGCTGTGACCCTGGATGTAGGCCCCGAATTCATAGTTGTAGGAGTTGCTGGATTATATAGTATTTATTTATCTGTATCTGTAGTCACTCATAATCAGGAAATTAGCTTTTTAACGCTTCCCAAAAGTATAAACGAAAAGTGTTGTTAGTGCTAGTAACTAACCTCACTTCAATGAACTCGATTATTTACTGCCCTTGCGTATAATTTGCTCTTTGTATCATTATATTTTTTTGGTTCTTTAAGCAACTGGTTACTGATTAATCTGTTTGTTTAATGAAGCTGACTCAGCCCATGAGTCTGATTCGGACGATGAGTTTCAAATCTGTGACATCTGCAACACTGAAGAGGTATTGGTTATGTTTTCTACAGCCCTTGTGCATACGTAATGAAGTTATGTGTGAATTTTATAAATTCTCATGTTAACTACTCTGTAGGAAAGAAGAAAGTTGCTCGAATGTTCTTGTTGTGCACGTCTAGTACATCCCTCGTGTTTGGACGTCCCAATGGTGGATATGGCTGGGGATTGGTCATGTATCTCTTGCAAGGAGAAAACCGAAGAATATATTATAGCAAGACGTGCTTATGATGCAGAACTTTTGAAGAGGTTTGTTTCTTTTCTTATGACTACTCAGTTATCATTTCATTTTGTTTTTTAGATTTGGTTACACAAGTTTCAAACTTTCAATGTATATTTTACTTATCAGCTTGCGGTATGTGAGTGGGTACTGGGTACATGCTAAGCATACATCCTATTAAACTGTCTCCAGGCATAATAAGTAATAACTGCATTTTCTTCACATGTGTAATTGGTGAACATAATGAAATAATATTAAGCATTTTAGGAGCAGTTTTATATTCTCAACCTAAAACCTGGGAGTTGTGTGGTTGATGAAAGAATGATCCTCTTGAATATGACAGGACACCAAGAATATATGAGGTCTGCATATTTTGTTCCGTTGCAAAGTGCTGAATCTTAAATATCTGGAAGATACCATGTTTCTATGCTTAATAGCTGCAACATCTTTACATGTTTAATGGTGAAAATAATGAAATAACAAGTTTGCTACTTTGAAAGTCCATCGTTTGGTTTGCATGTGATGTTGCCCTTTGAAATACCAGGGTTAATGTTGGTGGTTCAAATTAGATTGGACACCTGAACATCACATGTAAAATGTAATTATTTCTTATTTGCAACCGCACTTGCTTCCCAATGTAGAGCTTAATTTCTGATAGTGCATTTTGTTGTACTTCTGCCTGCTTTCTGCTGTCAATGTATCGGATGTGTCTTTTTATTGTAGGTACAACGATGCTGTTGAGCGCAAGTCAAAAATATTGGAGATAGTTCGCTCTTTAGATCTTCCAAATAATCCCCTAGATGATCTGATTGATCAAGTAAGATATGCCTCTTGCTGTGTTTATGCCAGTCTTGATGTTGTTGAATATAGATATTCCTTGTATATTCGCTTGGAGAACTCCAATACAACTTTTCCTGGTTCAAATTTTAGTTTTTGTGATTGATTAATACTTCTTATTGCATTCAGGTTTTCCATTTACATTTTAACTTGTGTTTTCAGTGGTATAGCTTTATTAGGTCCAGTTCTTTTGATCTGGAGGTTTAAAAAAATTTAGTTTCAGTTAAAAGCTAAGTTGCCTCTAGTTGTAATATTTCCATATCAGAAAAAGCATTGTTGTATACTCGATTAGTATAGCTGCTAATTTTGCATATCATCTGTCATCGCATGACTCGCACCTCAATAATGCTTTTTCGTCTACTATATTGACTGTCTCAATCTTGACTAGAATTTATGTTTTGGTGCACCCACTTTACCACAATGATCTCTGAAACCAACTTTCAGAGTGGACCTTCAGTGTAAATCATTATTCTAGCAATTATTTAGATTCCTAATGGACTAGATTTCGGATAGGAACCATCCTAATTCGTTGTAAGCTTCAGAGCACCTTGTATCCTTGTGTGTTTTGCCTTACAATATTTTTTTTATCAAAAGACTGGTATTAAGTTTCAGAGGTGTTCTTTCGATTTATTAAATATAGATGGAAGGTATTTGCGGAATATTACCGTGTACATCTAGAAACGATTTTCCGATAAAAGAGAATTCAATGGACATTTTGAAACTATTTATCCAAAGCACATCCGTTTTTTTGTACTGTCACATTGGTGTTTTCAGTCGTGTTTTCTTCAGCGTTTTAAGCATGGAAGAAGACTAGACTAGGGTTTATGAGGTGTACTCCAGCACTGAAATGAATTCATTTATTCTATTCTCCTCATAGTTTTGCACATTTACAATTATAATGTACAGAATGAGCTTAAGTGGTAATTTCGTCTGTATACTGTCCAGCTGTCCTCACAATACTTCTAATATATGCCATGTAATATTACAGCTTGGAGGGCCTGATAATGTTGCTGAAATAACAGGAAGACGGGGAATGCTTGTAAGGGCTTCTGGTGGGAAAAGTGTTACTTATCAGGCACGGAATACGTGAGTTCCTGCATATTCTCAGTCTGTTTGTTATCTTTTCTGAATGTGAGTTCCTGCGTTCATTCTGTTAATTTTGGTCGGGGTCTTTTGAACTTCAAAAGTATTTTGACCTTTAAAACTTAGCTATCGTCTAACTTAGACTACAATAACTTAACATATTTCAAATACCAAATTTTAATATTCATAAATATTCAGTTCACCTTTTTTATTCTCAATTTTATAGTGTTATACAGATGATACTAAGCTTTGTTATGATTGATCTTCTCTATGGCTTTTATAAATTATGCAGCAGTGGCATTAGTAGTTATAATAATAAGTAAGGATGTCATGAGATTAACTTATTATAACTCAATCTAACTGAAACTTAAAAAAAATTATATAAACAAACACAGGCGCAACATAACAGGTTGTTTGTAATCTTTCCAGATGTCTGACCTTATAATTTTTTTTCTTTTTATGTAGAAAAGAAATAACAATGGAAATGGTCAATATGCATGAAAAACAGCTTTTCATGGATGGTAAGAAGTTGATTGCTATCATTTCAGAAGCTGGGTCAGCTGGTGTATCGTTACAAGCAGATAGAAGAGCCCTAAACCAGGTACTCTAATGTCAAGTTAGTTAAACATGCCTCTGATGTCATATCAGCACTGTTTATTTTATTTTAGGTGTCTAACTGAAATCAATAGCAAGCAATAAGAAAAGAAATTGAGAGTAATTCAACATAACTACTGCCATCTGAGTTTTTATTATCATAGTTGTTGTATTTATTGTATCTAATCTATCTAAGCTTAACTTATTGGTGACCCGTCGGAAACTCGAGGGTATAATTGATGAGCGCACAACACTATTCTCTTCGAAGCTAGTTACTTGAACTTCTGAATCTTGTTTTACACACTGGATATTTAGGAAATTTGTATATAATGGTCAGTTTGTATATCTACGATGGAGGCAAATTGGTGCAACTATTGACTTGACGTTCTATAGATCCATATGATATTTCTGTCATGATAAGACAGGAAAATTGGACGTCAGTTATCTTCTACAAATACAGTTAACTGCAAGATGATCACTTAGACTTGCCATGTTATTTATTGTAACCAACGTTAATCTTCTAACAAAAAAATTATTTTCCATGCATTTTATATCAGAAAAGAAGAGTTCATATTACAATCGAACTTCCTTGGAGTGCTGATCGAGCTATTCAGCAATTTGGAAGAACTCATCGATCAAACCAAGCATCGGCACCTGAATATAGGTATATTCTTTCGCTTGAAAAGTCTGCAGCAACTAGTTTACTTTATATTAACACTGAAATAGTATAATATATAATTGTTTTAATTGTCAATGGTCATGTAATACAGAAAATGAATGGCAAAATATTTTGGCAAATCAGACCGCTCTCTATATTGGGAATGAATAATGATCATTTTAGCTATAATTTGAGCTGCTCTGGCATTACTTGTTGTTTATCTACTGGCCAATTGTTTTTGTAGGCTTGTCAATCATAAATTGTGCATACGTTGTTACATTCAGATCATGCTCTTTATGGTGTCTAAGGCTTTCGGAAATATATTCAGGAGTGTAAAATGTTACTTATATTATAAATATACGGATATACTTAGTAATGTAGCCGATTGATCAATCAACTGAAGCAAACTACATGTTGTGACATGTAGGAAGACAGTGTGAATGATTTATATAATAAAATTCTCCAAAGTTTTCTTAAGCAGACTGCCACTTTATATACATTGTGACCGTTAAACATCAAATCGTGTGAACTGGATTCTTTACGTTCATAGTTCATCTCTCTCCTAGGTTAATTACTGCGTGAAGGCTGTGAAACCAGATAATTATGCCCTTTATTAATTTTTTTATTCTCCAGTAGTTTGTTGTCATTAAGTTAATAATCTTTTGATAAAAAGTTTTTGAATAATACAAGCTTTTCATCAACCAAACCATGTTATGAAGTATTCATTTTAAAGAAATGGCCCTCGAATGAGCAGGTTACTCTTCACTAATCTCGGGGGTGAACGGCGTTTTGCGTCTATTGTTGCCAAAAGATTAGAAACACTTGGAGCCCTAACACAAGGGGATAGAAGGTGATTACATGTTGCATCTATGAGTTTCGGACACCAAAACAACTTATTTGTTTCTTAAAGGATGCCGCATGATGTCTTACAGGGCAGGACCGTCTTTGAGTGCTTACAATTATGATAGTGCTTATGGAAAAAAAGCTCTGGTGGCCATGTACAGAGGAATACTGGAGCAGGTTGTTATGATCATATATAATCTAGCCATGCCCACTAGCTGCGTGTACTGGTGTACGTACTACAATTTATAGTGAAATAATGCATATTCAGTGTTTCAGGATTCTCTTCCAGTTATTCCTCCAGGATGCTCATCTGAAAAACCAGAATCGGTACAAGACTTTTTAATCAAAGCGAAAGCTGCATTAATATCTGTTGGAATAGTTAGAGACGCCATTATAGGTAGTTGATAGTATTCTTATCCATTGTTCTCTCTCTTCCTCTGTAATAAAGATTAGCTTTTAGGGGCATTTTTTAGTCTAGCGGCATCTGTGTTTGTAATGTTTGAACAGTTGGGACACACTTATTGGTAGTGATCTGTGATCTGTACAAACATGTTTCTTTTAACTGCATTTTTTTCTTGTATAAGTGGTTGCTTATGCTTCCAAGTCATATTTATAGGAAATGGGAAGGAGCCAATTAAGTTTTCAGGGCGTATAGTTGATTCGGACATGCATGATGTTGGGCGCTTCCTTAATCGCCTCCTGGGTCTGCCACCTGAAATTCAAAACAGGTATGTTTTGGGATTCATTTGAAATCATAATGTTGCTTGATGAAGATTGCAGTTAACATTTCTGTATTCTGTTCGATTACAGGCTTTTTGAGCTATTTTCTAGTGTGCTTGACCTGATTATTCAGAAAGCACGGCTCGAAGGAGAAATCGACTCTGGAATTGTAAATATTAAAGCAAATGTTATCGAATTACAAGGAACACCAAAGGTTATATTCATAAATTCAGCTATTGTCTCCTATGCTCGACATCCCTTATTAACTACTTTCTTTCCTGCAGACAGTTCATGTTGATACCATGTCTGGAGCATCTACAGTACTATTTAGTTTTGTTTTGGATCGTGGAATCACATGGGAGGTAATTGTCCCCTATAACAGAAAATAGATTATATTGAAATAGAATACATTTTCTTTGTGGGCATTTTTGTCTAATTTGAATTATGATGGTGTCATCTGTAGTCAGCAGCTTCTTTGCTCAATGAGAGACAACAAGATAGGCAAGGTGCTGCACTTTCTGGGTTTTATGAATCCAAGAGGGAATGGATGGGGAGACGGCATTTCATATTAGCATTTGAAGGGTAAATGCTTTAACCATGTTAGATTCTACAGTGTTTTGCCTATGTATATTTACTTGTAGTTACTTCTAGGTTAGAGAGTATGTATTTCGTTTCACACTCCATGGATGTATCATAGAACTGTTATATTCATCCCTCTTTTCCAAGGTTTATTCATCACGAGTGTAGATTCTACCTGTAGATCCTTCTGTATGGTCTTACACGGTCATTACATTTTAGCATGAAGCCCTGAGTGGCATGATCCTGGGTTATTGAACCTTCTCAAGATTATTAGATGTGGTTCTGAGAGATATTAGGTGATCAGATAGCGACACACCGACACCTTCCTTTTTCTTGCTGATAAGTTGGAGTTTATTACAATATGAGTTGTAGATGCATCAAATGTATAGATGAGATACAAAGACATAGGCTGCAAGGATTTCGCCAGAAGACTTGTGCGCCTTAATTCATGACATCCAGAAGGGAAACAGAGTAGTGAGTGCCGCAAGGATAAATCCTCTCTCTTCATATAATAGAAAAGACTATCCCCTTCTGTGTATGCCATCATTTTCACGAATCACGATAGCCTTCCTGATTTACAATATGTATCCCCTTTGCTTGATTGGCCTCTTCCAATCTCCAGATTGAATACAGGTTTCTAGAGACTGCCTTGTGAGTGTACTCTATAATATGATTTGAATAGTAGTTGTGTTTAGTTTTGGGGATAAGCCAATTCTCATGGAAACGTTTCTGCTCAACTGCAAAGTGGAAGTCACAACAGTTTTGCAAAGTTTTTTGTTACTAATTTGAGCCACCTCGAATCTACGTACTAGCTATGAACTGTGTTTGAATATACTATTGTCTTAATCTGCAATATGGTGCTAAAGAGTTGCTTCTTTTTTTATTTGAACTTTTAGTTCCACCTCTGGAATGTTCAAGATATTTCGGCCAGCTGTCGGCGAGGCATTAAGGTTAGATTACATATCATATAGAGCAATGAAGTTCAACAATGATACGCCACTTATATTTATGGCATAAAATTTATGCAATATTTTATGGTTCCTCAGAGAAATGCCACTAGCTGAGTTAAGAGCTAAATATCGGAAAATCTCATCACTAGAGAAGGCCCGCACTGGTTGGGAAGATGAATATGAGGTCTCATTTAAACAGGTAAAGATCCTCCTTGTTTGATATTTTTGCATCAATAATTCCTGATATTATTTGTTTAATCTTTAACCATTACAACTTCTATACCCTCACTCATCAATACAATACTCACTTATTTGTTTTCTTGCTAGTGTGATCATCTCTATCACTTGTACAACTCACCGTCAAAGTGACCTTTCATCTGTTCAGTTTTGTTAATAATAGTCAGCTGTTTGTTTGTTTGTTATTATGTCAGATCAATTGTTGACATTTGAACATCTTCTTGGCCTAGTTGGATGGATAGTGACTTATCCCAGTGATGCATACTGTGTCTATATTTTAGGCATGGTATATCTTTGTGTGACGTGGATAATAAGGTTTTATAAATGCTGTTTCTGTGTTGTGCTTTGAGTCTTTTTTATTATAATCGATAAGAGTGAGAGCAAGAGTAGACGGTGCAATAGTGGATGAGGAAAGAAGTTAATATAAGTATGTGGGAGAAAGTAGCATTCAAAGAAACACATTTTTTCCCTTTGTACTAAAATATATATTCCTTGCAATTCGCAGTGCATGCATGGGCCAAATTGCAAATTGGGTGATTCTTGTACGGTTGGAAGACGAAGGCAGGAAGTTCATATCTTGGGTGGCCTTGTTCTTCCAGTTTGGGGTACTATTGCAAAGGCTTTATCTAAGCAGGTATGCTTAAATATGGCTTCTTACTGATCCTGATCTTACTAAGAGCTGGATAAAGTGAGGCGTTTACCAGACTATTTCTTAGGCCAATAATTGGCTCCACTATTAACTTTTCAAGTTTTGAATATTATGAACATGTAATTTAATTTTCTTTTTGACATCCGACTTATTTTCACAGTCGTCAGTGTCAAAAAAAAAATACCCACCTATAACTTGGAAAAAACTATTTTTTATTCTTAAAACTGCTTTCTTTTGTAAGAAAAACTGCGTTCGTAATGTCTTCTCTTTTTCCCACATGTTAAACAGGATGAAATTATACTAAAATTGCAAATGTCTACAAGTCTGCCTTCTAAGTTGCATTGCAACTGTAAATAGAAAAGCTACAGGACGCAGATTTGTGGATGTGTTTAAATGAAGCAGGCACAATGCTGCTCCATAGTGGCTCTGTTTTATTATGGATTTCTTATGAGCTGTTTACATTATTCTAATTGGGATGTGTTTCATATTCCGTATAATCTTTATCCGAACCAATACAGACATCCAATAAAAATCTTTCAGTTTATCATAAGTTTGGTATACTATGTTGCAGGCACGCACAAGCCATAAACGAGTACGTGTAGTGAGTATAGAGACCACCACAGATAACAGACGTACTGTTGGACTTCTTGTTCCAAACGCAGCTGTTGAAACTGTGCTTCAAGGTCTGTGTTCCGTCCTCTAAATAATTTTTTTGCTGAACATTCCGTTTTCCCCGAGCGAACATGCTCTGGCTATACGGGTGTGGATCATGTAAACTCTGTTGCGTGCTTCATTATCCTTTTTGATCAAATAGTTAAATTCGGTATCCTTGTGAAACAAAATGATTTATGCAACAGATTTAGCATGGGTACAAGGTCTGGATGACTAAGATGCACATACAAGTCTGACCGTCAACGAAGTTGCTGCGTCGAATACCAGACAAATTTTGCTGCTAAATGGGCAATCTTTTTGGCTTGCTTGCATTATTTTGGCCAATGTCTTCGGCAAGTTACCAGACGCGCTCTGACACGGTGGCATAAACCAATAGTTTCCAATTGCATTTGTAATAGTTACATCTTCAATATGTAAGTTTATATGGGTGACATGCCACTGCAATTACAGGCGTTCTTAATCTTTTGAATCAAATCACTCTGCTAGTCATTTGTAATCGAGTATGAACAAAAGATGACTAATTCAAAATCAATATATCTGATTCGGAAAGATAAGTTCTGTTGAATAAAGTGATATGGAGAGTCAAACATGGCCGTAGAGATGATGAGGTTGTTGTCTGAAACCTTGCTTCTGGCTCTGAATACAAGCTGACAAAATTGGTCGCGGGCCAAATAAAAAAAATACTCTGGTATAAGTAACCAGCATGTGGTTGTGTTGTATATTTTGCATTGGCATCAACAATTAAGTGCACACCCATACATGCACAAAAAAAAATACTGAAGACCAGATGAAGACAGTATTCAGGTAATACATGACTTAACATTCGAGGGCAGCGACCGTTTTACAAGGGCGTCGGTTCCCTTCGAAATTGCCAGCTTGAGTTTTAGACGCCAGCAGAGATTGTAGCTCTCACAGCTTGGCCAACAAATACTCATGTCATGCAAAAGTGTCCTTGTCTCTAGTGCCGCAACAACTCCATGGGTATCTGATTCCATTATCACCTTGTTGAATTTACCAGATGAACCATTTAAGAATCAATTGGAACTGTTCTGACCCATACATAATCTTGGAAACGTGCACATATTTGAAGTTGTTTAAGATTCGACCAGACCACGCACTGGCTAGCTGCCCCACCAGCATTTATAAAAACACACATGAATCCACAAAGCTTGCATGATGTAATCAGATTAATACATAGTCTCCATATAAAAACTTTTTTATTTTCCTAGGGGCACTTTCAGTTTCCCAAACAGAAATATGAAATAGTAGTGAAATACAAATCTCTCCATTGTCTGTTGCATTTGGTTTCCTCGGAATCAATGACGCCTCCGATTCAGTTTCTGACAGCTCATCTCTTTGAGGCGTCCCTTTTCTTCAGTCGAAACTGTGATTCCTTCTGCTTCCTCCTGGGGATCTACAACAATTACATACTCAGAACGCAGCCATGCACGAAAGCGGACATCCCTGCCTTGAACCTTCAAGAAGTCTGCTGATCTGTGGCTACAGAACCATCTTGATGCAATTCTTACTTCTTCGGCCTTTAAGAATACTGGGGAAATATTTTGTATTGGCGTCACATTCCTTAAGCTACTTGACTTTCGCACTTTCCTGAATTCCTTCGCTAGACACTGCTTGCTCATTGAAGATCAGCGAAGCATCACTAAGAGAAAGCATAGCAGCTTTATGCGCTGGAACAAGGGCATTCCGCAACTTATCAACTCTATGCCTCTAGTCCTGTTAACAAATTCATTTTTCACCATCCCTTCAGCTTTGTCTGCAAAATGAACATATTATTACATTCTCTTGTACTCTTCCAACTAGTAGACACTTTATCATGATAGTCTTCTAAATTCTCTCACAAGTTGCAATAAGGAAAGGAGGAGGCTTTCTCCCCCAAGTGACCATCGTCGAGCTATGGTCCGCGATTCCTGAAGGATAGAACACCACAATGGATTCGGGAAGTTGGTTAAACCATTCAAAATTTCCCATGGCACGATCATGCTTACACCAAATACGCTCCTCCGAATTGATGTTATTGTTGCTCCAAGTGAAGTGACATCTAGTGGCTTCAATGTCCCTTAGACCGCTATAAGTAACAAAGTTTTTTACAAGTTTTGATGACAAGTTTTTAAAGAATAACTATTAATTAAATCTTATAAGTGATTATTTGTAATATCTCTACTTGTTGGCAATTAGCATTTCAAAACTCCAAATCTTTAAGGTTTTTTTATATGGGTGCGGTTCGGGTACAAATCAAATTATATATAAAAACTACAAACCTAATTTTAAGTTGACACGTGTCCCATTTTAGTCAAAATCCCGAACAACACACGGAGGGGTATTATAGTCATTCCATACTAAAGGGTATAAAAAATAATAATATTATTTTCAATTTAGTTCTCAAGTTGTGAATGATCAGACTTAAAGAGAGAATGATCAGACTTAAAGCTGGTAACTAAAAGGCTACAAATTGAGAATGATCAGACTTAAAGAGAGAATGATCAGACTTGAAACTGGTAACTAAAAGACTACAAATTGAGAATGATTAGACTTAAAGAGAGAATGATCAGACTTAACTTAAAAATTGTTAATGATTGATGGACCATAATTATACGAATAATAAACACAGTAAAACCCACCAAATTAGACTGTTTGTCTATTTAACTTTTGCTTGTTAGTTCCGATATTTATCTGCAGGGTATTTTGGAGTCTAGAGAGAATACACGCTAAGGAGAGAATTTTACGCAGAAAATATATTACGAGTCATTCCAAGGTCATGATCAGATGCTGACTGAAGAAATCTCAAGATCGTGACATTGAATCACTCAAAACAAATCCAACCGAGGAGCAACCAAAGTCAGTCTGGAGCGGAAATACACCGATAGTTTTGTGAAAACATCACAAAACTCACACAAAACTCCTCCCTTTGCCCTTATGACCGGCTACTTGGGGAAGAAGGATGACTCATGGGGTGGCTTTCCCCTCCCCTCCCCTCCATGATCGGCGGCTCTCCTCCTTGCAACCTCCAACCGGCGGCTTTTGGCAAGTCATGGATGGCTTGCCATGTGCTTTCATCCTCACCACACATTCCCATCCCTTTTGGCTATAAATACAAGCCTCTCTTCACTTGTAAATGCATCCACAATCACAACACAAACACTTCACTTATCTCTCTAGAAAGTTGGCACTTTGTAAGTTTGGTTTTCAATCTATAATACTCCAGTTGGTTCTTGAGTATTGTAGTTCGGTCTTGAGTACTCTTGTCGGTTCTTGTAGTACTCAAGCTTGTCTTTACTATTCTTGAGTACTCTTGTCGGTTCTTGAAGTACTCACCCCTTTCCCTTACTTACTGTCTTTCAAAAACCGCAAGGACTTAGCTATGGTATCCACCTCTATGGATATTCGTAGCTAAACTCTTCATTTGGTTGAAGGGGTGTACTTGTATCATAAAATGTTTTAGGCCATCTTTTTAGTGCCTCTTCTTTTTATTCAAAACTTGTTCTATGTGCCATATATTAGGCCAGAACTTCCAAGGTTGAGTGGATGCTTGAAATGGCAAAACTCTTCCGTGGGGGTTCGTGAACATACTCGGGTAAGTGGATGCTTGAAATGGCAAAGCTTATCTGAGGAGTTCGACCTCTTTTAAACACCATTGGTTTTGATCGGAAATGACGGATCAATGGATGCACACAGGCTAGTATACCTTGAAATGGGGTGCTAGTCTAAATAGAACAAGTGCTCTACGACCTTGAAATGGGCTAGACAGTGTGTGCAAATCGAGCGCTTGAAATGACCTTGATACACGTTTGAATACTTAGTAGGATCACTAAAGGCCAATGATAAACAGGCTATGATACAAGGCCCCCGAAACCGAATGCTTTCCTTAGATTTAAAAAACCCCTCGCATTTACTTTTTTAGTATAAACTGCTCTATCAACTGCTCACGTTCCGGAAGGCTTACCAATCACGCATCACCCGCTGTAAGTCTTCTACTTTTATTTTCAGTATTTTACTTTTCTGTCATTTACTTTTCTGCACTAAAAACCGAAACCAACCAACCAATCACTTACTTTTCCGCACTAAAACCTCAATCAACCTAAAACACGCTCCCTCGCTGCACAAATCCCTCAAAGAACGACTATCCCCCTAATTCCCTTGGGTTCGACCCCTACTTACCACTTGCTACCCAGTAGTAAGGTCACGAGTAGCGGAATATAAATTTGCTTTTGCACAGAGAACACCGCACCTTAACGACAGTGCTGTGGGCTCCGTCAAAACTGGCGCCGTTGCCGGGGAATTAGCAAATGGATAGTTGTTCTTTTTTCTATTATACATAATTCGCCATGTCTTCATACTACGACATAGAACCTTGGAAAAATGGGGGTAGTAACCTTATGTTTGAAATGATTAGACGTCTCCCCCAATTCGGAGGTGCTCTTGGAGAAGATCCCGTAAGGCATACACAAACGTTCCACTCCATATGCAACCACATGAGGCCTAAAAATGAATCGCTAGAGGAATTTAAACTCACATGTTTTAAATTTTCTTTAACTGACTCGGCATTAAAATGGCATTACTCATGTGCTGAGTATGAAAGTGATTATGGGGGTCTACAAACCAAATTCCTTGAGAAGTTTTGCCCTCCATCTCTCCGACTTGAAACCCGCGAGAAGATTCTCAATCTTGAGCAATTCCGGGATGAAACATTGGACGAGTACTTGGCGTACTTTGACTCCATTGTGGCGAGCTGCCTGCACCATGGATTCTCCAGAATCAATCTTATCCAAAGGTTTCTCGGTGGAATGATGCCACTTGAGCGGAAAAGACTTAACGATGCAGCGGGAGGCTCGATCATGAAGTTAACCATGTCTCAAACCTGGCGACTCATAGACAATTTGGCAGAGAGCACAAAACAAGGGCCAATACACCAAACTGAAGATAAGGTACCGACAATGGAAGTGGACTCAGTACAAAACAAGCCCGACACCACACCCATTACGAGCTTGCCCGCAACAAAGCCGAGAGAAGACATCAGTACGAGGGCAGTAATGGACGTGGAGGTAGCTCTAAAGGAGCCAATATTGGAGCCCACGGAGCCAACTGAGGATGAAAACTCGCAAATAACCGAAGAAGAACCGGCCAAATCAGGCCCAGTCCTCATTGCCAAACCAGCCGAGCCACTTGAACCGGTCCTCATCACCAATCTGCCCGAAGAAGTCCAGGCTCTACTTGACGAGCCAAGAGAAGTCCCGGACTTCACTGCCAAATCAGCCGAAATATGCCCGATCCTCACTATCGAAGCACCTGAGGTAGGCCTGGTCCTCATTACCAAAATGCCCGAGACAGACCTGACCCTTGTGGTGGAAGTCCCCCAACTTGACCCCTTGTTCTCTAAGCATATTACGGCCTCCGAAGATGATGTGGTCCATGATGATACGGTGCTAGGCAAGTTGGAGACAAAACATGAGCCAGAAGAGCCAAAGATGGAGCACTCACTCGCCACGAGCCCAGAAAACTCACTCGTTCTAAAAGGGCCAATCATCTCTGCCACAAAGAAGAGGGTTAGCATGGGAGCATGCTTGAGGTCGCTTGGCAAAAGACTGAACTTCCAAAACTACAAAGATGCTAACCGGCCATACATGAAGAAGCGGCAAAGGCATGGCCCCAAAGAATGGAAACCCGGAAGGAGAAGCAAGAGAGCTCGACTCGATGGACCAACATCTATGGTCAAGGAAGCCTCAACTTCTCGGAGCTATGAAAAGAATAACCTGCCAAACCAATGGAGAACCAAACCGAGCCCATCACTCCACAAGTTCTTTGAGCGGGATAAAAGAGCTACCAAAAAGAAATTTGACCTCACTCACCCATGGGATCCGACCTTATGATCCATGATTGAGGTATTGTCGAGCCAACGACGTTAAACAAAGGCACTGGTCGGGAGGTAACCCGACACCTATCTTACTTTCAGTCATTTATTTTCTGTCATTTAGTTTTTTCCAATAAGTCGCTCTCACCCACTTGGTGCATAAAAGAAATGACTATTCAGGAATCGGACTTGGGTGCAACATTAAGCCAGCCAGGCCTACGCCAAGAGTTCAAGCCCCCAGCCAAACTCCCTCGATTATCCAGCCTCATGCCATGTCGTCCGCTCGACACTCTAAAGGGAGTTCTGTTCTTCCCTTTTCCTTAACGTCATTTCTTTCTCATAATTGTCTGCTTGCATGGCTTTTGAACTAAGTCTTGCTGAAAGGCACGCCTTCGTTCAAAAGTGTTGGGTGAGAACCACCTTTGTAAATAAATAACATGTTTTTCCTTTTTCCTTAATATTATCTTTTTGAAAATATGAACTTAAGAATGTGAAAAAGATAGATCATAATTCATGCATTAACCTTGTGAAAATTCAACTGTTTAAAAACTTAGAATGTAACTTCTCATTTGTCCCTTTGTGCTGAGATAAACTAGGGATGTGGAGTTGACATAAACTGCCCTAGAGAGGCTTGGCAAGCACTCGAAGGATCGAATCTAACTATATGGTTTTCGAAGTCAGTGGAGGCTGCACTTCGGGTTTCAGTGAAGATTGAAGTCATCTCCGCCATGTAGTGTTTATGCAAAAGAAAAAAGGCGAGGACGGGAATCAGACCGTCCTATCTCTAGTCAAAGTAGCCGAGAAAATAGATGAGAGACCCTCATCTTGACCCGCGCGAAACGGCAAGGATGAGAGGAGCGGGGAGGTATTTCCATATGCTCGCGGGCAATGATTGGACCTCCCAAAAAGGCTTGAGAAAATGGACTAGCAAGTCACAAAGAAGCAAAAAGCTCAAAGAAGCAAATCAAGAGGCCAAAGGCCCAAAATTGTGAATGTTTTAACCGAACAAAAAGTGAAGTACTCAAAGAGTCAAATCAAAGGCCAAAGGCCGATTCACTACAAAAGCTATCCCTCACCAAAAGAAAATCAAAGACCAAACCATTGAAACCCGAACCGAATCATGTGTTAGAGAAAGCTACAAGAAAACCATATAGTGTGAGACGGTCCCGAGGTTGCAGTCCAGGAGCCTGAAAAGGGCTATCTCCCGAAACATCCAAAATAATTTGCATCTCAGCACGAAGGTACAAGTATCAAGTTTCTTCTATTTATTTACACAGTTCAATTTGGTAATAAGTAAGTAATGCATGAATTAGGATAAGTCTAGTCCCACAGTCTAACTTTCATATTTTAAAAGCTTACTTAGTGTGCCGCCCTTTAATAGCATTGTTCGGGACGAACAACTAAAAGTGTGGGGTGATCTGATGGACCTATATTATACGAATCATAAACACAGTAAAACCCACCAAATTAGACTGTTTGTCTATTTAACTTTTGCTTGTTAGTTCCAATATTTATCTGCAGGGTATTTTGGAGTCCAGAGAGAATACACGCTAAGGAGAGGATTTTATGCAGAAAATATATTACGAGTCATTCCAAGGTCACGATCAGATGCTGACTGAAGAAATCTCAAGATCCTGACATTGAATCACTCAAAACAAATCCAACCGAGGAGCAACCAAAGTCAGTCCGGAGCGGAAATACACCGATAGTTTTGTGAAAACATCACAAAACTCACACAAAACTCCTCCCTTTGCCCTTATGACCGGCTACTTGGGGAAGAAGGATGACTCATGGGGTGCCTTTCCCCTCCCCTCCCCTCCCCTCCATGACCGGCGGCTCTCCTCCTTGCAACCTCTAACCGGCGGCTTTTGGCAAGCCATGGATGGCTTGCCATGTGCTTTCATCCTCACGACACATTCCCATTCCTTTTGGCTATAAATACAAGCCTCTCTTCACTTGTAAATGCATCCACAATCACAACACAAACACTTCACTTATCTCTCTAGAAAGTTGACACTTTGTAAGTTTGGTTTTCAATCTATAATACTCCAGTTGGTTCTTGAGTATTGTAGTTCAGTCTTGAGTACTCTTATCGGTTCTTGTAGTACTCAAGCTTGTCTTTACTATTCTTGAGTACTCATGTCGGTTCTTGAAGTACTCACCCCTTTCCCTTACTTACTGTCTTTCAAAAACCGTAAGTACTTAGCTATGGTATCCACCTCTATGGATATTCGTAGCTAAACTCTTCATTTGGTTGAAGGGGTGTACTTGTATCATAAAATGTTTTAGGCCATCTTTTTAATGCCTCTTCTTTTTATTCAAAACTTGTTCTCTGTGCCATATATTAGGCCAGAACTTCCAAGGTTGAGTGGATGCTTGAAATGGCAAAACTCTTCCGTGGGGGTTCGTGAACATACTCGGGTAAGTGGATGCTTGAAATGGAAAAGCTTATCTGAGGAGTTCGACCTCTTTTAAATACCATTGGTTTTGATCGGAAATGACGGATCAATGGATGCACATAGGCTAGTATACCTTGAAATGGGGTGCTAGTCTAAATAGAACAAGTGCTCTACGACCTTGAAATGGGCTAGACAGTGTGTGCAAATCGAGCGCTTGAAATGGCCTTGATACACGTTTGAATACTTAGTAGGATCACTAAAGGCCAATGATAAACAGGCTATGATACAAGGCCCCCGAAACCGAATGCTTTCCTTAGATTTAAAAAACCCCTCGCATTTACTTTCTTTGTATAAACTGCTCTATCAACTGCTCATGTTCCGGAAGGCTTACCAATCACGCATCACCCGCTGTAAGTCTTCTACTTTTATTTTCAGTATTTTACTTTTCTGTCATTTACTTTTCCGCACTAAAAACCAAAACCAACCAACCAATCACTTACTTTTCCGCACTAAAACCTCAATCAACCTAAAACACGCTCTCTCGCTGCACAAATCCCTCAAAGAACGACTATCCCCCTAATTCCCTTGGGTTTGACCCCTACTTACCACTTGCTACCCAGTAGTAAGGTCACGAGTAGCGGAATATAAATTTGCTTTTGCACAGAGAACACCGCACCTTAACGACACTGCGGTGGGCTCCGTCAATGATCAAACTTAAAATTGAGAATGATCAGACTTAAAATTGAGAATGATCAAAATTACAGAGAGAATGATCAGACTTAAACATTGGTAATAATCAGACTTAAAATTAAGAATAATCAAACTTAAAGAGAGAATGGTCAGACTTAAAAATTGTTAATGATCAGACTTAAAATTGAGAATGATCAGACTTAAAGAGAGAATGATCAGACATAAAAATTGGTAATAATCAGACTTAAAATTGAGAATGATCAGACTTCAAAATTGGTAATAATCACACTTAAATTAAGAATGATCAGACTTAAAGAAAGAATGATCAGACTTAAAAATGGTAACTATAAGACTACAAATTGAGAATGATCTGACTTAAAGAGAGAATGATCAGACTTAAAAATTAGTAATAATCAAACTTAAAAATTAGTAATAATCAAACTTAAAATTAAGAATGATCAGACTTAAAGAGAGAATGATCAGACTTAAAAATTGGTAACTAAAAGACTACAAATTGAGAATGATCAGACTTAAAGAGAGAATGATCAGACTTAAAATTGGTAACTAAAATACTACAAAGTACAAATTGAGAATGATCAGACTTAAAGAGAGAATGATCAGACTTAAAATTAGTAACTAAAAGACTACAAATTGAGAATGATCAAACTTAAAGAGAGAATGATCAGACATAAAATTTTAGGGTAGCGAAAGTCGAATTTTACTGTAGCAAATTTTAGGACGATTATACCCCTCCTATATTTTATGTATTTTTAAATAAGTCCGCGTGTGTTTTTTTATTTACAAAAAGAACCCCGAACATGATGAATTCTGATTGGTCGATTTTTACACGTGTCAATTTTTTTATGAATTTGTAGTTTTTATTTATAATTTTGGTTTATATTTGATCGAAACCCTTTTTATATATAGCTCTCAACACATTCTCAGGACTTCTGCTAGCAAAAGGCAAACTCCATGCAAGTGTTCCAAATATCTATTTATTAGCTTCATTTCTATTAATCATCCTCATAAAACAATATAATGGCACTATTTCAGAAAACAAACTAATCTTTGCGCGGAAGGAACAAGCCGATAGGCACTGCCAAAGATAGAGAGTATCAGATTGGTTGTCTAAGGAGCTTAACATGGGTCTAGACTTCAATGCTTCAGGCTGATCGCCCTTCTTTTCTTCATTTGATTCAGGTAATGATTAGTGTGGTCAGGATTATTTTTTCTCATGATCACCTCGATCGCTTGTTGGGATTGGAAAGGAGAAATACTGTAAAATTGAATTGTTATTATCGAATGAAAATACCTAGGCATATACAGCCTTTACAAAAGTAACCGATCCATTATTTTAGTAACGGTTAAATTTTAGTAACGACTAAACCCATTAATCCCACTACTAATTGACTCATTCAAAACATATTAAAACCTATCTTCAACACCCTCCCTTAAACTAAACGTGTTAATGTTCAATTTATAATGATCTCGATACACCTTGGATGAGTTGCTCTACTATTTCCTGTTGACTGGTTCTCTTGACCATCAACTCTCTCATGGTTTCTTCCCCTAGGCCGATCGTCTAGCGCCACTCCTCGATACCGCAGTATCAGTCATCTCCTCAACAAGTGAGAGTTACTGCTCTTCTTCACTACTTGTTGTATGACTAGAAACCAAGTCTACTTCACTCATAGACTTTACTTACCGTACTAGGTAAGTAACCTATCTTCCTCATAGGTTTTCACTCTAAACAGTTTCCTGAGCACACTCTCAATTGCCCATCAGCCAATCTTCGCATCGTCTCCATCTAGAACTTCATGTCAACTAGTGGCTTATTCCCGGTAAGTGTAGATTCATTGAGAACTCGCACTCACAACGAAAAACAAAGATTGTTACCAGCAACTTAATGTCATGAGCTCTCCATCATCTATTTCATCACCAAACTACAGCAATCATGCTCATAATTAAGAGTAAGAAGATCACCAACTGCGCTACAGGGCTCATGATCTTTCTTCTCGTGACATCTTAACAAATTGGTCATCACCAAAGCTGCTACAGCACTTATGGAACCTCATCCATACTTCACTTTTCCGTCACCGCAGCGACAAGGCATTTACCCTAACCTCTCTTGGGTTCCCTCTCCAACCAAACCACGCTATTTTCCTTGACATTTTAAAATGTCCTTCCAAATCGTTATTGAGACCAATCCGCATGCTAGCCTACTAGCAAGTGTAATAAGCCTTCATCGCTTCTTCTTCTTCTTCTTTTTTTTTGGAAAACACTCTGCTTCCCTAAAATGAGCTTTCACAATCCTCTCATCCTTTTTCCTCTGACACAAACTCTTGACAATGTCGGCCCCAACAACTCATTACCCATGGGTCAGTTGCTCCATGCTCCAAAAAAATAACTAACAGCTCCAAAAAAAGAACAGACCTTTTTATCCAATGATCCCCAATCAATTTCAGCACATAGTTCAACCAATCCAACGCCCGAAATGAAATCAGCACATCAATTCCATTGCTACCTCATTTTGCTTGAACAACCAATCAGATCCTTCACCACTTCTCATCTCAATGCCAGAAGCTTTCATTTCACTCAAATGAGGCGTCTCCTCCTCCACTTTTATACTCTTCACTCTATCTCCAGGTCGTGCCCTGTTAGTGATTTTAGGGTTTTAGGACCTATAATCATGTTACTAGATGTTAGGGTAGCATTCCCTAATAAAATGAACGCACGAGAGCCATGCGAGCGCACAGAGCCATGCGTGCGAACGCACGAGATTCTCATGCGTCGGGTCTGGGTTGTGCGAACACACAAGGTTGTGCGACCGATCGCGACTGCTCAGTACCATGCGAACGTATGAGATTCTCATGCGTCGGGTTTGGGTTGTGCGAACGCACAAGGTGAACTGTGCAAACGCACAAGGTCGCGACTGTTCATTCTGCAGACGCATCTCCTGCTCGTACCCGATTGCATGGCTATATATACATGATGTATTTTCGAGTTTCACAGACAGAAAAGTGCTGTGCAATTACCAATAACATCTCAATCCATTTCCTTGATTCCAAAACACCCAAACCCTAATTTTGCTTTGTTTTCTAGCCTAAGAACAAAGTGTTCCTCAATTTGGATTTAATCTCATATTCAAATATCCTGTAACCCAAGGCAACGTAGTAGGGTGGAAATATTGAATTCGGACAGCGACTACGTGGTCCAAATTATTGATATCCGAAGTACTATTAAATCTCATCACACAAAGAAGAAGGCGACAGATAGACGATTATCTCACTACCATTGAAGACCCGGTACTACAGAGTTGCTGTTCAAGCGAAGCTTAGAGACTACCCAGCAACTACAAATGAATTCAATATTATTCTGCAATTCAATGGCGAGCGTGAGAGACATGATGCACCAATTCCAGAAATTGGACAAGTTTGAAGGAACCGATTTCCGGCGTTGGAGGAAGAAGATGCACTTCCTATTGACGAATCTGAAAGTGGTATACGTGCTGTCTACACCATGCTCAGAAGTTGGAGACAACGCAACAATGGGAGCATTCCGTGAACGAAACAAATGGGAGAACGACGACTACATCGCAAGAGGACATATCCTCAACGGTATGTCCGATCCTCTTTTCGATTTATATCAAAACGTAGAGTCTGTAAAAGAGTTATGGGACACTCTTGAAGCCAAGTATATGGCTGAGGACGCCTCGAGCGTGAAATTTCTTGTTAGTAATTTCAATAACTACAAGATGGTGGACTCTCATCCTGTAATGGAACAATTCCATGAGATACAGCGTATCTTGGGGCAATTTTCTCAAAGAAATCTGAAGATGGATGAAGCCATCTCGGTGTCAAGTATCATTGACAAATTACCACCGGCTTGGAAGGACTTCCGACGTACCTTAAAACATAAGAAGGAAGATATTTCTCTTGTGGAACTCGCAAAGGAATTGCGAATGGAAGAGGAACTTCGTATTCGGGAAAATGACGCGATGGAAGTGGATACAACCTTGCCTAAGGTAAATGTATTGGAGACAAGCTCTCAAAAGATGAACAAAAACAAAGGCAAGAAGAGGCATAATGAATTTGTTAGCAAAGGTTCTAACAAATAGAGGCATCCGTCTAAAGAAAACGTATGCTGGACTTGCGGGAAAACAGGGCACTTCAAGCGTGAATGCCGCGTAGGAAAGGGGAAGAGCAAGAAGGCTCAAGACAAGGCTTTTGGTAATAAAAACCAAGAGCAAAAATCTCAAGGTCAGAATTTGTTAGTTTCAGATTTGGAAACTAATGTAGATGCACATTCTAATGTAGATTATGTTTCTAACTTTTCTGAAATCTTTGCAATGCAGGATGATGAGATTTCATGGTAGGTTGACTCCGGTGCTACGGCACATGTGTGTAGAGACAAAGGATTATTCAAGTCATTTGCCGCTACAAGTGAAGGGAGAGTTCTTCACATGGGAGACGAGTCAACTGCCCCAATCCTTGGACTAGGCCGTGTAGAACTAGAGTTCTCAAGTGGAAAAACTGTTGTTTTATGTAATGTTTTGTTTGTACCTAATATTAGGAAAAATATTGTGTCGGGTACTGTCTTGAATAAAGAAGGTTATCGGCAAGTGTATGAAGCCGATAACTATGTGTTGTCAACGGGTGGTATATTTGTTGGCAAAGGATATTTGTGTAATGGAATGTTCAAATTGAGTCTTAATAAAAGTGTTTGTTCTTTTTACATGAATTGTGAGCATGAATGTTCTACTCAATCTATAAATTCACATGTTGATATATCTAGACTATGGCATGCACGTTTAGGACATGTTCATTATAAGAAATTACTTAAAATGTCAAAGCATGATTTAATTCCCTCATTTGACATGAACATTGATAAATGTAGAACTTGCATGCTTACTAAAATTACTAGACAACCATTTTATAAGGTCACTAGAAAAAGCAATATACTGGACTTAATACATAGCGATTTATGTGATTTTCATTCATCACCATCTTTAGGGAACAAGAAATATGTAGTCACATACATTGATGATTGTTCTAGATTTTGCTATGTTTACTTATTACATTCCAAGGATGAAGCTCTTGATAAATTTCAAATTTATAAGAGTGAAGTTAAACTTCAAAAGGGAACTTCTATTAAAAAGTTGCGCACCGATAGAGGTGGGGAATACTTTAATCCTAGTTATTTCCAAAGTGTGGGTATCATTCATGAAACCACAGCTCCTTACACACCACAACAAAATGGTATATCGGAAAGGAAAAACAGAGTTTTAAAGGAAATGGTTAATGCCATGCTATCTTACTCGGGTCTTAATGACGGATTTTGGGGTGAAGTAATGCTAACGGCTTGCTACTTGCTGAATAGGGTTCCTAATAATATTAGTGACCTTACTCCTTATGAGATTTGGCATGGGAAGAAGCCAAGCTTGGCACATGTTAGAGTTTGGGGTTGTAGGGCAGTGGTAAGACTACCTCTACCTAAGATAAAAGCTTTAGGAGAAAAGGGAGTTGAATGCATATTCATAGGATATGCCCAACACTCTTTGGCTTTTAGATTCTATGTTATAGAACCTAATAAGCAAGTCCCAGTTCATAATATCATTGAATCGAGAGATGTTATATTTGATGAAAAGAGATTTTCATCAATTAGCATGCCTAGAGACTCGGTTCTTGCACCTAGTATAGTTCAAGAATCAAGTGAACGTCAAATTTTAGAATATAGAAGGAGTAAGAGGGCTAGGAAAGAAAAATCATTTGGTGATGATTTTCAAATGTACCTAGTGGAAGGAACTCGGGAAGACATTGGCTTGCAATATTTTTATTGCCATATCATTGAGGATGATCTTAAGACCTTTGATGAAGCCATGAAATCCCAAGATGTATCATTTTGGAAAGAAGCCATTAATGATGAAATGGACTCAATAGTGGGAAATAACACTTGGATTTTGGTAGATTTACCACAAGGTCATAAGGCATTGGGAAATAAATGGATCTTCAGAAAGAAGATGAAAGTGGATGGAACCATTGATAAATTTAAAGCAAGATTGGTTATTTAAGGCTTTAGACAAAAATTTGATTTGGACTACTTTGATACCTATGCACCGGTTGCAATTGCAAGAATATCAACAATCAGATTGTTGATTGCTTTAGCATCTATACATAAGTTGCTAGTACATCAAATGGATGTAAAGACTGCTTTTCTAAACGGTGATTTAGAGGAAGAAATATACATGAAGCAACCGGAAGGTTTCGTTATAACGGGACAAGAGCACAAGGTATGCAAGCTTGTTAAGTCATTATATGGACTTAAACAAGCACCCATGCAATGGCATCAAAAATTTGATGAAGTGGTGCTTTCCGATGGATTTATTTTAAATCAATCGGATAAATGCGTATATATCAAGTTTGATGATTCTGGAAACTGAGTTATCATTTGTCTATATATAGATGATATGTTGATCTTTAACAGGTGTCGTTGTACATGTGCAAAAACATTTATAATTCCGACTAGCAAGTGGTAAGTCGGGTCGAATCCACAGAGATCGGTTGAGAATCTGTTCACTAAGTATTAGAGTAACAATTGGGGGGGTTTTCGAACAAGTAAAAATAAACACAATTAAGCAACAATGATCACTTGTCAAGATGAGCAATTGTCACACAAATTCAAGTATCAAATATTAAAGAACAGTGCAAGCTAGAACTGTCGACTGTGATGCAAGACTAAATCATTAACCCAACCGTTTCGATTTCTAATGTTTTACAACTTAGAGCTCCCCGCTAGGTTGCACTACAAGTTGTCCTAGGGTGTCAATCCTAGTGGTATATTACTCGTATCCTAGTTTGCTATCCCCGCTAGGTTGCTAGTAAACTGTGACAATCGGAATCAACAAACTAACAGAAGCTCCCCCGCTAGGGTTCCACTCATGCTAGCACATCAATTCCATAAACATTGCAGAATAATATAACGCAAAACATAAAGATAAATATAGGTCTCAAGTCAAAACATCACAATGTTGAGTTCTAGCCTACACATATGAGTTTAGCTACTCATCGCAATGGAATACATAATCGTAATTGAGTAAGATGACATGAAAATACTGATGTCGAATAATCCTCCAAGCTTTCTTCAATTGGAACCCTAATCCGAGATTTCTCTTCTCTATTTCGTGTCTCTTTTCCCCACTGGAATTCGAGGTCTGGTCGCCTCGGGTTTGCCTCTTCTTATGCTCCTTTTATAATTCCCGAAATTGCAATTTGGAAGAAACGAAATTCGACTGCCAGCTGTCATCCGTGGACGTCTCTATCAATTACTTCCCGGGGACGTCTCTTGAATTACTGTAAATGTATAGACGTCCACGCTTTAACTCCTTAAGCCCTCCGCGGTTTGCACTGACGAAAATTCCAAAGTGCTTCGGACTTCATTTCTTTCCGCGCCAAACATCTTCAAATAGGCTCCTTTTAGCCGGTATTTCTTCCATGGTCTCCTAGTGTACCTGAGAACGAAAACTACACACAGGTAGTGAAATAATATACAGGTAACACTAAGAGACGTGGTTTTAACATATAAAATAGTCGTACAACTACGACTCATCAAACTACCCCACACTTGAACTTGTTCGTCCCGAACAAGAACAATGCCATAGAACGAATTACAATGTACTAGTCATGATAATCCTTACATCTCAATCTCAAATACAGCAATTAATCTTATCATGCTTAAGATTCTAACAATGCGAGTATAGATAGATTTTTTGATACTTGTTACCTCGCGAGTTGCAATTCAAACGACCTTGGATGTTTGGGAGATAGTCCCCTATAGGTACCACGGACATTGCATTCTTTTCTGAGTTCTGGTTTTTAGATTGAGTCGGCGGCTTTCTCTGACACGTGATTAATTCACTGCTTTCATACCATTGAGTCGGACCTTGATAAACGACACATTTTTGCTTGAATCAATCAGATTTCTGATTTTTTTTCTTTCTGTTTTCTACTTGATGGTTTGCCTTCGGCTTTTGAATTTGTTTCTTGTCCACATAATCATTTGCGCCCTTGAACCACTCCAATCATAGCCTTCGGATAACAACATAGGAGTGCGTCCCACTCTTTTCTCATCCTCGTCTTTTCTGCATGAGGCAAGGTAGGGGTTACCCACCCATTCCCAGTTACTTCGACTAGAGATGGACAGTTCGTTTTCTCTGTCACGCCACCACTTCGAACGCATGAATAAACTTGTATACTTGGTGACGGAGCTACTCTCAGGACTAGGCTAGTGAAGCGTCAACCTCCACCGCTTTTCTCAATCATCAGAACCAAAACTCAGAACTTCCTGCAATTTGCCGTACCTTTCTAGGACATTTCTGTCAACTCCACATCCCTGCATATCACAACTCACAAGAACAAAGCATCAATTTTTTTTGAAATTTCGCATTCTTAGTCAAATAAGCTCAATAAGATACGAAGCTGGAAATAAGATTTCGACATATGAGAAAGCATAGCAATACATCATCAGTTCGTTACGAGTTCATCAAGACACATAACATGCGACATAAAAATTTAAAAATAGACACGACGCACAACTGACTCAACAACACCCCACCCCACACTTGGATGGACCCGTGTCCTCACGGTACAATTCAAGAGATGAGATGTATAACAAAACAGACTCACGCAAAATAGACTCAACAGACTCAAATAAAAATAAAAAGAAATAAATAAAAAGTGAAAGGAACTGGTACTCCCCTGGTGGTCTGGTTCTGGGAAACGTCCCGGTTGAAATTCTGCGATGCGCCGCGGAGGCCTCCATAATATACGTCCGCGGACGTCTCTTGATTTAGCAATAACGGTATAGACGTCCGCGCAGTTAATTGGTCAGACGTGCGCGAAATGCACTGATGTAGAATTTCTTTCTTCATTTTATCACCTGAAATAAAAAAGAAATGCACTCGTGGCGCATTATCAGCTTCCCAATTCCACTAATTAACCTACTCCTAACATGAATAAAATAAAAAAACACACCGGGTTGCCTCCCGGTAAGCGCCTTTGTTTCACGTCCTTGGCTGGACATTACCTCTCTAGCTAGGTAGAATATACTGGGTCCGCCAGTTCAACGTCCTCCGTGGTTGCCTCAAATCCATCATAGTATGGCTTGACTCTTTGTCCATTCACCTTGAAACTCTCACCTCCTTCGGGTCCTCGCAATTCCAACGCCCCATGACTGTACACCTTTACAACGACATATGGACCTGTCCAACGAGAACGCAATTTTCCGGGCATAAGTCTTAATCTTGAGGAAAATAAAAGTACCTTTTGCCCCACTTCATAGTTGCGCCTCAATATGTACTTGTCATGGTACATTTTTGCTCTCGCTTTGTAGTCTGACTGGCTCTCGTAAGCCTCTAAGCGGAGCTCCTCCAACTCACTCAACTGTAGCTTTCTTTCGACCCCTGCATTGGTTAGATCAAAGTTGCACATTTTAATTGCCCAAAAAGCCTTATGTTGTACCTCAACCGGGAGATGACAAGCCTTCCCATAAACCAGTCTAAAAGGGGACATTCCAATTGGTGTCTTATAGGCGGTCCTGTAAGCCCACAATGCCTCTTCAAGTCTGATTGGCCAGTTTTTCCTCGATGGCTTCACCATCTTCTCTAGTATGGACTTGATCTCTCGATTCGACACCTCTGCTTGTCCATTGGTTTGAGGGTGGTAAGCGGTGGATACTCGATGATAAACACCAAAGTGTTTGAACACCGACGCGATGGAACGATTGCAAAAGTGTAACCCTTGGTCACTGATCACCGCCTTTGGTACTCCATACCTACAAAAGATAGTAGTACGCAAGAAATCCACCACCGTCTTACCATCATCATGTTTGGTGGCCTTAGCTTCGACCCACTTAGATACATAATCAACAACAACCAATATATATTGCAAGCCATATGCAGAGGGAAACGGTCCCATAAAAACAATACCCCATACATCAAATATCTCATCAACAACAATGGGCATTTGAGGCATTTCATTTCTAGCAGAAATATTCCCTACGCGTTGACATCTATCACATGCTTTACAATGGTTATATGCATCTCTAAATAAATGTGGCCAATAGAAACCACTATCAAGAATTTTCCTAGATGTTCTCTTCGGTCCAAAATGACCACCACACGCATGTTCATGACAAAAAACAAGCACAGAAGAAATTTCAGAATCAGGCACACACTTTCTAACAACTTGATCCGAGCCAATTTTCCACAAGTAAGGGTCATCCCAAATATAATATCTCGAATCATGCTTGAGCCTCAAACGTTGAGTAGTAGTAAATGACGAAGGAAACTTACCCCCTGATGGACCATAATTATACGAATCAAAAACACAGTAAAACCCACCAAATTAGACTGTTGGTCTATTTAAATTCTGCTTGTTAGTCCCGATTTATTTCTACAGGATATTTTGGCGCTTAGAGAGAAAACACGCTAAGGAGAGGATTTTACGCTGAAAAGATATTACGAGCCAGTCCAAGGTCACGATCAGACGCTGAATGAAGAATCTCAAGATCCTGACGTAGGAATTACTCAAATCAAATCCAACCGAGGAACAATCAAAGTCAGACGGAGCGAAATTGGACTGATAGTTTTGTGAAAAGACTGCACAAAACTGTCAAAACACACCCATGGACCAAGGTGACCGGCCACCTTGCTTGGCGGTGGCCAAAGCCACCCTTCTCCTCCCCTTGCAACCGGCTACCGGCGGCTCCTCCACCCAAGGCAATCGGCGGCTTTTCACACCCCCCCATGTGTCACCTCCTCCTTCCTCCTCCCTTCTCCTCCCTTGGATCAAAACCACATGCCACCCATCTCCACCACTCATCTCCTCCCTTAGCCTATAAAAGGAGAGCTCCTCCTCCTCATTTGTATCATCTCACAATCAACAATTCACTTCTCTCTCTAAGTTTATGTTACTTTGTAAGTTTGGTTTATGAAATAATACTCCTGTTTGTTCTTGAGTATTATACTGATTGGAAATAATACTCCTGTTTGTTCTTGAGTATTATACTTTAGAGAATACTCCTGTTGGTTCTTGAGTATTCAGTAAGAAATTGGGAATACTCCTGTTGGTTCTTGAGTATTCCACCCCTTTCCCTCTTACTGTTTTCAAAAACCCCCGAGTATTTAGTTATGATGTCCTTTTCCATGGATATTCGTAGCTAAACTCCTCATTCGGTCGAAGGTATTTTCTTGTATTATATAATGTTTTAATTTCTTTTAGTTTCTTTTCTCTGTATTCAAAACTTGTTCTATGTGCCATATATAGTCAGAGTTTCCAAGGTTGAGTGGAAGCTGTAACAAGCAAAGCTCTTCCGTGGGAATTCGTGATCATACTCGGTAAGTGGAAGCTGTAACAAGCAAAACTTATCGAGGAGTTCGACTTATCTAAAACACCACTTGGTCGATCGTAACTGAGAGATCAGGTGGATGCACAAAAGGCTAAGATACTTCGAAAGGAGGAATTAGTCTGAAGTAGAACAAGTGTTGCTTTAAACGATGTTGGAAGTCTTGCGCTGCGAAAGGGCCTCGATTCATCTTTGAATACTTAGAAAGGTTACTAACTGTTATTAATAAACATGTTATAATACAAGGTACCTGAAACCGAATACTTTTCCTTGAATTACAAAAAAACCCCCTGTATTTACTTTTATAAACTGCTCGATCAACTACAACCATCAACCGCTCATCTACCGGAGGAATCGCAATCACGCATCACCCACTGTAACTCTTCTTCCCTTAACTCCTTTATTTTCAGTATTTATTTTCAGTAATTTACTTTTCCGCACTCAAAACCAAAAAAAAACCAAAAACAGTAGCTTAGTCAATCACGCTAAAATCTCAATCAACCTAAAACACGTTCCCCGCCAGTATAAAGAACAACGTATCCCTCTAATTCCCTTGGGTTCGACCCCTACTTACCACTTACTACCCAGTAGTGTAGTCGCGAGTAGCAGAAAATATAAATTTATTTGTACAGAGAACATTGCACCTTAACGACAGTGCAGTGCGCTCCGTCACCCCCACCAGGTAATTAACTATGTTAGCATACCATGGTGCTTTTTCTTGGACAGCAAATAAATACTCGTCCGGAAATGTTTCGGTTATAGCTCCGGTTTCCTCCTCTCTCACTATTCTGCTCAAGTGATCGGCCACTGTATTCTCAATGCCCTTCTTATCCTTTATTTCCACATCGAACTCTTGTAGCAAGAGGATCCATCTAATTAGTCGCGGCTTTGACTCCTGCTTCGTCATCAAATAGCGAATAGCTGCATGATCAGAAAAGACAACAATTTTAGAACCAAGCAAATAAGGGCGAAATTTTTCCAAAGCAAGTATAACAGCTAAAAGCTCTTTTTCGGTCGTGGTATAATTTCGCTGAGCCGCATCAAGCTTCCTAGACGCATAATGGATGACCACAGGCTTCTTTTCCTTCCTTTGCCCTAGCACTGCTCCAACTGCGTAGTCGCTCGCATCACACATTATCTCGAAGGGCTGTGTCCAGTCCGGTGCTTGAATGATAGGTGCACTAGTCAGTGCCGCTTTAAGATCATCGAATGCTGCCTGGCATTCTGCTGTAAACTCAAATGATACATCCTTTTGCAACAATCTAGAGAGAGGTAGCGCCCTTTTTTAGAAATCCTGTAAAAACCTGCGATAAAATCCTGCATGTCCCAAAAAAGACTTCATCCCACGCTGATCAAAAGGGTAGGGAAAGCTCATAATCAAGTCAATTTTAGCGTTGTCTACCTGCAGTCCTTCCCTAGACACAACATGTCCCAATACTATACCGTGAGTGACCATAAAATGCCATTTTTCATAATTCAAAACCAAGTTAGTCTCCTCACAACGTGCAAGCACTCTATCGACATTAAGCAAGCATTCATCAAAAGTATTGCCATACACAGTGAAATCATCCATGAACACTTCAACACATTCACTAATCAATTCGGAAAATATACTCATTACCACACGCTGGAAGGTGCCAGGTGCGTTGCACAAACCAAAAGACATGCGTCGAAACGCGAATGTACCGAATGGGCACGTGAAAGTAGTCTTCTCCTGGTCTTCGGCTGCAATCGGAATTTGATTATACCCAGAAAATCCATCTAAAAAGCAAAAATAAGGCTTACCTGCGAGCCTATCTAACATTTGGTCAATGAACGGTAAAGGAAAGTGATCCTTGCGTGTCAAGGCATTTAGCTTTCTGTAGTCGATGCACATGCGCCATCCGTTCTGGATTCTCTTTGTCACCAACTCACCTTGAGCGTTAAGCTCTACTGTAATTCCTGTCTTCTTTGGTACTACATGTAAAGGGCTTACCCATTGACTATGTGAAATAGGATAAATCACGTCAGCATCTAAAAGTTTTTGTACCTCTTTTTGAACCACCTCCATCATCAGTGGTTTCAATCTACGCTGCGGCTGTCTCACAGGTTTGGCTCCATCCTCGAGTAAAATCCGGTGCATGCACACGGTAGGGCTCACTCCCTTGATGTCCCCAAGTGTCCATCCAATCGCGGTCTTATGTTTCCTCAGTACCGCTGCCAATCTCTCCTCCTGATTAGGCTCCAAGCCTTTCTTGATTATGACCGGCAACGTCTCACCCTCTCCCAAATAGATATACTTTAAATGCTCGGGTAAGGGCTTAAGCTGCAACTCAGGTGCCTGTACAACAGATGGTACATGTGTAGATTTATTAGTTAGAGCAACTTGATTAGCCTCATACCTTGGGGTTAATGGTGGCGAAACTCTAAGCTCTTGTAGCATGTCACTAGTGTCACGAAGCATCCCTATTGATGCGCCACGTGACTCAATAGCCTCCCTCAAAATTACTTCTAGCACATCATCCCCATAGGGAATATCTGAAGACTCCACTAGCTCATCGATCGCATCCAAAGCGTGTACTCCTACATCATCAGGTAGATATTGCATAGCTTGATATATATTAAAGTTTATTACCTCATCTTCCACCTCCATGGAAAGCGTGCCACTATCCACATCGATCTTAGTTCTAGCTGTCTTCAAGAATGGCCTACCAAATAGAATTGGTGGTTGATCTTGTGCTCCCTCATCATCCATTTTCAGCACATAGAAATCTGCAGGAAAAATAAGATTTTCTACCTGCACCAAAACATCCTCGATCACACCCAAAGGTTGGGTGCATGATCGGTCAGCCAATTGAATGGTCAAACCCGCTGGTTTAAGTGGACCAATACGCAAAGATAAGTACAAAGAGTAAGGAAGAACATTTATGTAAGCACCAAGATCTAGCATGCAATTTTCGATCCTCACGTTACCAATAACACATGGAATAGTAAAAGTTCCTGGATCCTTACACTTTTGGGTACCTTCCTTTGTATCGCTGCCGATACATTTTCTCCAAGCATTACCTGCTCATTCTGAATTGTACGCTTACGGTTAGTACATAATTCCTTGAGAAATTTTGCGTACCTTGGAATTTGCCGAATAGCCTCAATGAGTGGAATGTTAATTTCCACTTTGCTGAACAACTTCCAAACCTCCTTGTCTGTGATAGACTTCTTTTTGGTCTTAGAAACCTGCATTGGGAATGGTAGAGGAGTGTTCAAAATAGGAATTTCCTTACCTGAATTAGTACACCCCGCGGACGTCTTGTGTTCATTTTCCGCGGACGTCTGTTGATTTGTTTGAAATTCTTCAGGCGTCCGCGCATTAATTGGTGAGGCGTCCGCGTGCTGCACTGAGGTAGAATCTTCGTTCAACACTTTTACTCCATTCTTCAATTGTTTTCCATTTCTAAGCATTACAACGATGATATTGGACTTTGGATTGGGACTCGTTTGCGATGGCAGCTTCCCTTTGTCTTCACGTCTTTCGTATACATCTTTGGCAATTTGAGACACTTACTTTTTCAGCTCATTAACGTCTCCAGCTTGTTGCACCATCTTTTCAGTGAGTTCTTTGAACATGCCTCTCACTTCATCCCTAAATTCCTTGATTGAGTTGTCTTCTCCTTGTTTGATGTGCGGTGGTTTGTACGGCTGCTTTTGTGGGTACGAAGATTGCCCCACATCATAGTTGTTGTTCCTTTGCCAACCACCCTCATTTTGCCTTGGCTGCCATTTGTTGTTGGTGGCGCCTTGATATCCATCATACCTCCTTGGTGGCAAATCTCCCTTGTTCATGTAGCCCACTACATTCACATCTTCCGTTCTTTCCTGAAAAACAGTGTTATCATTATTTATTGGATTAAAAGTGGACTTGTTTACCTTACACTCCACTTGTTGATTGCCTTGTGGTTGTTGCGTCATCATTTTAGACATCATATCCTTCAGTTCCTGCAATTCAGAATGTACATTCACGTTAGCAACTAGTGCAGGTTTATATGTTTCTTATAAATACCTTGTGCTCTCGGCAACTTTCTCAATCAACTCCCATATCTCCTCGGGATACATGTCGAGGATAGACCCTTGGGCTGAGGCATCTAGCATTCTTCTTTCCATTAGAACCATCCCATCCATAAAGTATTCAAGCAGCATCCTTTGTGGAATTCCATGATTCGGACAACTCTCTTCCAAATGCCTAAACCTCTCCAAATAGTCAAACAACGTTTCTGCACGTCCTTGTCTAAGCATAGAGAGCTCCTTCCTCGTTTGAGCCGCCTTCGAATGAGAGTAGTACTTGTCCATGAATTTCCGTTGCATTTGATCCCATGATGTAATCGAACCTGAAGGTAAAGACATTAACCAATATTTAGCTTGACTTTCTAAAGAAAAAGGAAATGTCTTTAATTTAAAAATATTTTCCGGAACCGATGCTGATTTCATGGACATGCAAACTCCATGAAATTCCTTTAAGTGCCTTATGGGGTTCTCATTGGGCATTCCTCCAAACTTGGGCAAGTGGTGTATTACCCCACTCTTTATCTCGACATCATCTGCGTCCTCATCCAACCTAATGCACGAAGGCTCCTCATCAATAAATGGCGCACAAACTCCTCTCATCGTGCATCCCAAATCCCGACGCCTAGCTCACTGTCCATATTGATTTCCTCCACCGAGGTATTGTCGATCCAGCTCGTCCTCGTAATCATCGTGTCTAGCTGCATGATGTCTAGCAAACTCATTCACAAATTGCTGATTTCTGGGGGTGGTAATCTTTGATTAACAGGGGGCAGTCCTTGCCTCTGTTCCTGCATGTTATCTCCTAGTACACTTTCTCGCTCTTCACCATCACGTTCAACACTTCTCTGTGACATGGTTACTTAAACAGAAAAATAATCAAGTGACAAAAAATAAAAAGACAATAAAATAAAGCTATAAGAAAGAAATACTTAGTGAGATTCTTCGTTACTAATCCCCGGCAACGGCGCCATTTTCACAGGTGTCGTTGTACCTGTGCAAAAACATTTATAATTCCGACTAGCAAGTGGTAAGTCGGGTCGAATCCACAGAGATCGGTTGAGAATCTGTTCACTAAGTATTAGAGTAACAATTGGGGGGCGTTTCGAACAAGTAAAAATAAACACAATTAAGCAACAATGATCACTTGTCAAGATGAGCAATTGTCACACAAATTCAAGTATCAAATATTAAAGAACAGTGCAAGCTAGAACTCTCGACTGTGATGCAAGACTAAATCATTAACCCAACCGTTTCGATTTCTAATGTTTTACAACTTAGAGCTCCCCGCTAGGTTGCACTACAAGTTGTCCTATGGTGTCAATCCTAGTGGTATATTACTCGTATCCTAGTTTGCTATCCCCGCTAGGTTGCTAGTAAACTGTGACAATCGGAATCAACAAACTAACAGAAGCTCCCCCGCTAGGGTTCCACTCATGCTAGCACATCAATTCCATAAACATTGCAGAATAATATAACGCAAAACATAAAGATAAATATAGGTCTCAAGTCAAAACATCACAATGTCGAGTTCTAGCTTACACATATGAGTTTAGCTACTCATCGCAATGGAATACATAATCGTAATTGAGTAAGATGACATGAAAATACTGATGTCGAATAATCCTCCAAGCTTTCTTCAATTGGAACCCTAATCCGAGAGTTCTCTTCTCTATTTCGTGTCTCTTTTCCCCACTGGAATTGGAGGTCTGGTCGCCTCGGGTTTGCCTCTTCTTATGCTCCTTTTATAATTCCCGAAATTGCAATTTGGAAATAACAAAATTCGACTGCCAGCTGTCATCCGCGGACGTCTCTATCAATTACTTCCCACGGACGTCTCTTGAATTACTGTAAATGTATAGACGTCAGCGCTTTAACTCCTTAAGCCCTCCGCGGTTTGCACTGACGAAAATTCCAAAGTGCTTCAGACTTCATTTCTTTCCGCGCCAAACATCTTAAAATAGGCTCCTTTTAGCCGGTATTCCTTCCATGGTCTCCGAGTGTACCTGAGAACGAAAACTACACACATGTAGTGAAATAATATACAGGTACACTAAGAGACGGGGTTTTAACATATAAAATAGTCGTACAACTACGACTCATCAATCTTTGACACTAACATGAAGTGCATAAATCAGACCAAGGAATTTTTATCATCTAAGTTTTCCATGAAGGACATGGGGGAGGCGGAAGTTATTCTTGGTATAAGAATAGAAAGAGTAAAAGGGGGTCTAGCTTTGACGCAATCTCATTATATTGAGAAAGTATTAAAGAAGTACAAGTACTTGGACTGTCATCCAATAAACACTCCTTTTGAATCTTCCAAACACCTTTTTCTAAATAAAGGAGCCCCGGTGTCACAGCTTGAATATTCAAGGGTCATCGAAAGTTTGATGTGTGCGATGACAAGTACAAGACCAGACATAGCTTTTGCAGTGAGCAAGCTAAGTCGATATGCAAGTAATCCTAGCGAGGATCACTGGGGCAACAGAGTTTCTATTAAATCATCACACAAAGAAGAAGGCGACGGATAGACGATTATCTCACTACCATTGACGACCCGGTACTACAGAGTTGCTGTTCAAGCGAAGCTTAGAGACTACCCAGCAACTACATGCCCTGTCATCCAAAATCACAAATCTGAAACCCAACAAATATAGCCAGCTGACGTGCAGCCACCAAACCAGACAAATCAGCACCATCACCACAGTAACTCTCTCCAGACCACAATTCGAACTCCTTGTAGCTTATTTGAACGCTGGGGCAAGACCAAAGTTTATATATATCCATGCCCAATCAAAAACTATAAGCAGAATGAATCCACTAGCTGCTTATGCTCACTCCTAATTGATCCCAGCGCCATTTCTCTAGTCACCCAACGCGACATATTTGACCTCTACGATGCCAAAATGTGATTCCGCACGACTATATAATTTGCCTCCTCTCTACTCCACCAACCTGTGAACCAACATTCGCTTGAATCTCTTCTTTCAGAGAGTCAATCGGAAACACCCTACCGAGATGGCCATCAACGCTTCTATATCTAGCTCCTTGGCCATGTCAACCGTCCGCCACTGCCACACCAGGTTACACACTCCAGAAGTGACGTTTGATCTTGCTTGATGCTCCTTCAGTATTGAATGGCTCAGCGGCGCACTTTACAAGCTTGCAAAGCAGTAATAAAATCTAGCAACACAACTACTATTGTATGATCCAGGATTCATCATAGCATACCTGATGGAAGCTTGTGCTGCAAGATGCATAACATAAGTGAGAGCGCCATCACCACACCACACCACACAATGAACAGTTCCTCCCCGTCCCCGTATATATTTTTTCTTTTGAGGAGTAATTAAGCAACAACCTCTCTGCTGTCTTCATATTTCCGTCTTTCAAACGAGCATCTATCATCATACTACACGCAGGGATGTCCTTGTGGGACACTAGGTCATCAAACAAGGCCCTCGCATCGCATGGGCTCCTACCCAGGACACTTCACTTCTTTAAATCAATTCATCAAACACCTTCAGTGCGCTCTCCATTTCAATTTCAGCTTCCTCGCACTAGAAATCAGCACAAACTTCTTCAACTGCATACACAAAGCTCACTGAACTAGAATCTTCCCAAAAAATCAATCATTTGTTGCTGTAGGGTCAGTTCCATGACAGCTTCCTCTTTATCATTTCATCAATCATCTAGCGTGCAACAGACCTATCATCATCCACAGCACTCCCACTCAAGAATTCACAATCCATGTCTACGTTCCGATTTCTTCAAAAAGAACTGGGAAGCAGTGAAGGCAGAAGTAGAGGAGTTCATTGCTGAATTCTCTAAAAATGGAAGGCTTACTAGAGGAATAAATCAAACGTTTATAATTCTTATTCCGAAAGTGAAATGCGCTCAATCTTTGGATGATTTTAGACCCATAAGCATGGAACTCCTCTTACAAGATCCTCGCTAAGTGCTTGGCAAGAAGACTTAGCAGCGTACTACCCAACGTCATCAGCCCGAATCAAACAGCGTTCATCACAAATAGAAGCATTCTCGACGGGATAATGCTCACAAATGAACTGATTCATTCAGTAAAATCAGATGGGAGGTCGGCTCTGATATTTAAACTCGACTTTAGAAAAGTCTATGACTCAGTCTCCTGGGAATACCTAGACGCAGTGCAGGAGCGAATGGGGTTTGGGTTAAAATGGAGAAAGTGTATTTCCGAGTGCATCTCTTCAGCTAGGCTAGCAGTGCTAGTGAATGGTTCTCCTACAGAAGATTTTCCGATGGAAAAAGGATTAAGGCAAGGGGGACCCTTTATCCCCTTTTCTATTCACAATTGTAGCAGGACTGTCAAGACTAATAGATAAAGCTAAAGAATCAGAGGTTATCCAGGGGGTGAAATGGACAAAAAGTGGAGAAGCGGTAACTCACCTACAATTCGCAGATGACACGATTATTTTCTGCCGAGCAAAGAAGAAGGAGGTAAAGAATCTAAAGACTATCCTTATAGCTTTTGAGGCAGGCTCAGGTCTACGGATAAATTACAAGAAAAGCAAATGTGTGGGGATTGGACTTAAACAAGGTCAAGTGGAAAAGTTCGCAAGCTTTCTAGGATGTTAAACAGCAGGATTACCCATGGATTATCTGGGTATTCAGGTGGGTGCGAACCCATGAAGAGTCAAAACATGGGAACCAATATTAAACAAGGTCAACAAAAGCTAGCAAGTTGGAAAATATCAAAGCTCTCTATGGCTGGAAGGCTTGTCCTATTAAAATCTGCACTGTGCAACCTACCTCTATACTATGCCTCAATTTACAAGATGCCAATTCAAGTGGCGATGCGATTGGAGAGAATGCAAAGGGATTTTCTGTAGGGGAGGACGGGAAAAAAAAGAAAATACACTATGTAAGGTGGAATGTGGTGCAGAAGCCAAGATCACATGGAGGCCTAGGAATTCAGAGTATGATTGAGAAGAATATGGCGCTCTTGGCGAAATGGTGGTGGAAACTCATAACTTCCAGAGATGGGCTATGGAGAAGGATGGTAGTGGAGAAGTATGCAATCAAAAACCCCCATAACTTAAACAGAGTTTCTAGTTGAAAAAGCAAGATGTCAAGAAGCTGGAGAGACATTCTAAAAATAGTCCAAAGCAACTCAAAGGTAGGACAAGCATTCCATGAAGGAATCAAGTTGAAGTTGGGGAAACGCGATGAGATTGATTTCTGGGAGGATATCTGGTTAGGGGATCAACCCTTAAAAGCTCTATATCCAAAATTGTGGGAACTATCAGTGAATAAACATGTGAAATTTTCCGATATGGGAAGCTGGTCGGAAGGCTCATGGTCTTGGCATTTATTCTTCAGAAGACAGCTATATCGCTGGGAAGAGGAGGCCAAGGAAGAATTGTATCGCAGCTTAGGCCATGTTCAACTCAAAGAGGAAGGGAGAGATCAGATAGTCTGGACTCACTCAAGTGAGGGCTCCTTCAGTACAAACACATTGATGAAGGCGACAATAGAGGTTAAGATAAAAAAGAATAGATGGGAAAAACTAAAGTTTCAGGTACGGCCAGGGCTAGCACCACCAAAGGTTGAACTGATTGTATGGAAGATTTACCAGGAAAGCCTACCATCAAAGGAGAATTTAGCTAAAAGAGGAGTTCTAAATAGAGAAGAAGACCTAAAATGCCAATTCTGTGGATCAGAATTAGAGACGACAAATCACCTTCTACTTCATTATAGATGGATCTGGAAAGTCTGGTCATGGTGCATCAACTGGTGGGGTGTGAGCTGGGTATCCCCACCCAGTATGAAGATCCTACTACAAAGCTGGGGAATAGCTAGAGTATCGAAAACACACGAGAGATTTCGAAAGATGCTCAGTTATGCAGTCATATGGACACTGTGGGAGGAGAGGAACAAGAAATGCTTCTTAAACCAGAGGAAATCGTGGAACTGATAAAGGTAAGAATCTCGTGATGGATCAAATTTAGGAACTCGGGATCTCCATACTCCATTGATACCATTGGGAGGTGTAAGAAGTAACAAGGAATTAAGCAAGGGCACGAAAAGGGAGGACGAAAATCAAACCACAAAGCCTACAAATAGTTGCGGAAGAACAGAAGATAAAATCATAGAGAGCAGCGTACATATGTCCCAGTGATTATGGTTGTCGACGAGTGAATCGGAAGGAAGGAGAGGAAGCGAAGCCGTAACAGGTAAGACTACGAGGAAGAAGCCGCTGAGTCCGCTGCGTTGGATGTCGTTTCAAATTCCTAGAGAAAAGAAAGTTAGAGTTAGTATTAAAAAATGTGCTGTAAGAGGTAGTATGTGGGCTTATCCACATTGATCCTTGATGGATTTATTTTACTGTATCAAAAAAAATGTATGCGTTCCGATGCTTTTCGCCTTACACGCACGCCATCACTGAACTCCAGTCTACATTGATCAGTTTGATCTCTATGGTCGCATCTTTGCCCCCTCAAACAAGCTTTGGATTTTACTCCATGTGTTTTTCATCAGAAGCCCATGTGTTGACTTTGGACGACTCCATCAGATATTTTCAGATCCGGCATCCCACGGTACACTCTTCTTTCGCTTCAACCATCGCACTGGACTTCACCTTGTCAATCAATGAGAGATCTTACTTCTTGGTTGATCTTCTGCCCCCTACTTCTGTCTGACAGACCATCCCTTCCGGCTTTGCTCACAGGGGCTTGCTGTTTCTTCATCTGGAATTACTAACCTCTCACATATGACATATCTCACTTTCTAATCTACTTAAATCGGCGGACAACAGCATGACATCAGAACACACGCTCTTGATACCAATTGCTGGGATTGGAAAGGAGAAATACTGTAAAATTGAATTGTTATTATCGAATGAAAATACCAATGCATATATAGCCTTTACAAAAGTAACCGATCCATTATTTTAGTAACAGCTAAACCCATTAATCCCCACTCATTCAAAACATATTAAAACATATCTGCTAGCTAATTTTGTCAAGTCATCATTAAAATTATAGGGTTTGGATCAAATACAAACCATAATTATAAATGAAAACTACAAATCCACAAAAATTTTGACACGTGTCAAAATGAACCAATCAAAATTCAGCCAAACTTTCTTCACGTCGGGGTTCTTTTTGTAAATAATAAAAACACACGTGGACTTATTTATAAATATATAAAAGATAGGAGGGGTATAATCGTCCTAAAATTCGCTACAGTAAAAAAATTCAAATTTCGCTACTGTACGTTTTTAAGTCTGATCATCATGGTTAAGTCTGATCATTTAGAATAAATTTTGACTGTTGCTACAGTAATTATCAGACTTAAAAAAACAATGATCAGACTTAAAAATAATAATGATGAGACTTAAACCAGTAATGATCAGACTTAAAAACAATGATCAGACTTAAAAAACAATGATCAGACTTAAAAAAACAATGACCAGACTTAAAAAAAATAATGATGAGACTTAAACCAGTAATGGTCAGACTTAAAAACAATGATCAGACTTAAAAAAACAATGATTAGCTTAAAAAACAATGAACATACTAAAAATAATAATGAACAGACTTAAACCATTAATGATCAGACTTAAAAAAATAATGATCATTGCTGCTTTTTTAAAGTTTGATTATTAAGTTTTTTAAGGCTGATAATTAAGTCTTTTAAGTCTGATCATTAAGTCTTTTAAGTCTGATCATTAAGTCTTTTAAGTTTGATTATTGTCAATTTTTAAGTCTGATTATTAAGTCTTTTAAGTCTGATCATTGCTTCTTTTTAAGTATGATCATTACCATTTTTTAAGTCTGATCATTAAGTATTTTTAGTCTGATCATTGGCTATTTTTAAGTCTGATCATTAAGTCTTTTAAGTCTGACCATTGCTTCTTTTTAAGTCTAAACATTACCATTTTTAAGTCTGATCATTGAGTATTTTTAGTTTGATCATTGGCTATTTTTAAGTCTGATCATTAAGTCTTTTAAGTCTGATCATTAAGTCTTTTAAGTCTGATCATTGCTTCTTTTTAAGTCTGAACATTACCATTTTTAAGTCTGATCATTAAGTATTTTTAGTCTGATCATTGGCTATTTTTAAGTCTGATCATTAAGTCTTTTAAGCCTGATCATTGCTTCTTTTTAAGTCTGAACATTACCATTTTTAAGTCTGATCATTAAGTATTTTTAGTCTGATCATTGGCTATTTTTAAGTCTGATCATTAAGTTTTTAAGTCTGATCATTGCTTCTTTTTAAGTCTGATCATTGCTTCTTTTTAAGTCTGATCATTACCATTATAAGTCTGGTCATTAAGTATTTTTAGTCTGATCATTACCATTTTTAAGTCTGATCATTAAGTATTTTTAGTCTGATCATTGGCTATTTTTAAGTCTGATCATTAAGTTTTTAAGTCTGGTCATTAACAACTTTTGGAATAAATTGAAAATAACATTATTAGGTTTTATACCCATCCGTGTGAAATGACTTTTATACCCCTCCGTGTTTTCTCCGGAATTTTGACTAAAATGGGACACGTGTCGGCTTAATAAACGGTTTGTAGTTTTATTTATAAACAGATTTGTACCTGAACTGGCACCCAAAATTAAATATATAAAACAATGAATATTATACACATTCGGGTTTGGTTTTATCTATTTCCTTAGACGTCAACCAATATTCCTTGGCGCTGGCCATTTCAATGTTACCTTAAAAGCAATCTAGTCGATCAGGACTTTTGAATGGACAGGGTAACTCCTGAAATAGCATGTTTAGCTGGTCAGATTAATATTCGGATGAACTCAATATTTGATCGTATAAGGCCTTCATCAAACATCAACCCCATTTTTTTCGCAACAATATCGATCATTGAGTCACGTACTTAGAGCCAAATTGAACTTTAATTGATTCTGCATGTGCTAAATTGCACTCAGTAATGGCAAATGACCCAATCCTTGAAATAGTTCACTTACTTGACCTTTAAGATATCTCTTACCTCATTGTTCATAAATGTGTTAATTTTCTGGGAACTTGAAAGCTTATTTGAGTTTGTGATACGAAGCCATTCAATATTAATTGACTTTGGATGAATGATGATTATAAAAGAAAATTAAATTAAACGATATGAAACTCAAACATAAATCCAATTTTTTCGTCACAAAATACCATTGAGTCACTTAGAGCCAAATTGAACTTTTTGATTAGTGTACAAGAGTCCGGATCTGGTGCAAAGCCCAGCTCCTGTGCAAAATACAAACTTATCTTATCTCTTCATTTTGTTAATCTAACGGTTGAATCTAATTGAATTAAATTAATTAATAACTGAACATAACTCGTGTATCTCTTCTTAAAGGGGTATAATCGACCAACAAAATAAAAAAATTAGAAAAACAGCCCGACGAATTAGGAAACAAAGTCACGATTCATTCCGACGAATTAGGAAACCCTAAAATCTCAAAGACCAAGTCGCGATTCATTCAAAAATCTCTCCGCAAAATCGATGAAATTAGGGTTTGGAGTTCTCGCGATTCGTCACAGAACAATTTTAGAGTTTTTTCCGTGTAGTTCTGCTTATGAATTTATAATTCGTTATGGTTTAATTATAATTCGTCATGGTTTAATTATTATTCGTCATTGTTTAATTATTATTCGTCCAGTGTATAATCTTAACAGGGTGCACAATCACCCTAAAATCACCAACGTCCAGTGAATAATTCATCAAAGTTATACATAATTCGTCGTCCCAGACATGACGAACTATAAAATAGTCATGACGAATTATATAATGATTATGACGAACTATAAAATGGCATGACGAATTATACAATGAAACTACCGAATTCTTGACGAATGTTAGTTTACTTTTGACAAATTATACCATAATTCGTCGAAATTGCATGACCCCTGATGAATTGTAGTGCAAATTCAACGAATTGTGCTATAATTCGTCAATGTTTTCCCCTACAGCTTGTATGAGTATTTGGCCAAAATGACATTGTGAGACCCAGCTTCACGCGCCTTCATCGCGGACGACGAATCGAGGGAAACGCAGCAACCATATTTATCCCGAGAAGAATCCATCGATCAAAGGAAATGATGGGTTTTCTGTCAAAAAGCTTTCTCGTAGCAGCAGTCGTCGTCCAAGGATGAGCGTCGGCTTCGTCGTCCATGGTGTCGTCGTCGTCCACAGATCTGAATTGTTCAATCGAGAGGAGAGAGAAATTAAGGAGAGAGATAGAGTAATGATGTTGTATTTCATATTTACCCCTAATCTAATATCAATTGGAATTTATTTTTATTTATTTTGACATAATAATCTTATCCATCCAAATTACAAATCAAGGAATGTGATTATTTTGTATTTTTTACAAGAATATGAGTTTTGCACCTGATCATAATCCTAATGTACAATATATTATCACTAATTTCATCCTTGTCAAACTTTTTTTATATATGGTAATTTGTTCCTTGTCAACTGACTTGTTACTACTTCAAGATAAAAAAATAAAATCGTCAAGAAATCCAAAACTCCCCCGATTTTACAACCCATCAATACAAAAATCTCCAAAGTATATTTCATGAAAAGAGGTACACGTTTGGGTTACGAATTTTTTTTCTTTGAATAAATAAGTTAAAAACTCACTTCATTCCGGACTTCTGCTAACAAAAGCGCACACGTACCTGTCCTTAAAAACGTAGCTAGCATGCACAAAAGCTCAAATAATAAAAGTATGTACTCTCTATAATGCAAATTTATGTATATTATATCTTTGAAATTCTTATTTATTTCGAGAAACTCTCAGCGATTTCCACACATATTTTATGTATATTACTCATAAGAATTTCGGTTGGCTTGTATGCATCTAGTCTAGCCAATCACCGAGGGAGCAATATATGAGCATAGCTCTAAGGAAGAGAAACCATACCTAGTTCAAGCCTCAGCTTCTCATAGGGTTCTCTGTGCAATGCCTTTGTGAATATGTCTGCTATCTGTTCCTCGGTTCTGCAATACTTCATTTCTATTGTTCCCTTTTCTACACAGTCTCGTAGAAAGTGATATCGAATCTCTATATGCTTAGTACGTGAGAACTGCACTGGAATTTTAGAGATGTTAATAGCACTAGTGTTATCACATAGAATTTTAGCACAATTTGTAATAACACCATAGTCACTTAGCTGTTGCCTGATCCACAGCAGCTGCGCACAGCAAGCATCAGCGACGATGTATTCCGCCTCAGCGATGGAAAGTGCAATTGAGGACTGCTTCTTTGAAGCCCAAGAGATGAGACATGGTTCAAGATATTGAGCCATCCCTGACGTGGACTTCCTGTCTGTCTTACACCCCGCATAATCTGCATCTGTATATGCTGTCAGTCGTAAGTCTCCTCCCATTGGATAGAACAAGCATAAGTCATCTGCTCCCTTCAAATATCTCAGTATCCTCTTTACTGCTTTCACGTGGGTTTCCCTGGGATCAGCCTGAAACCTTGCACACAGACAAACACTGAATAAGATATCAGGTCTACTAGCAGTAAGATATAAAAGTGAACCAATCATCCCCCTGTATAGAGTTGGATCCACCCGTGGTGATGACTCATCCTTTGTCAGGGTGTCATTTGGGGACATCGGTGTGGCACACGTCTTGGCGGATTCCATTCCAAACTTCTTTAGAATCTCCTTTACGTATTTCTGCTGATGGATTTGGGTGCCATCCTCTCCTTGAGCAACTTGAAGTCCAAGAAAGTACTTGAGTTCTCCCACCATGCTCATCTTGAACTCGCTCGACATCAACTCTGTAAACTTCTTGACAAGTCTAGGGTTAGTTGAACCAAAAATGATATCATCCACATATACTTGAACAACCAGAGTGTCCTTCCCTTCCTTCAAAAGGAAGAGAGTTTTATCCACCTCTCTTCTGGCATATCCGTGAGATAGTAGAAACTGTGACATTCTCTCATACCAGGCTCGGGGTGCTTGCTTCAGCCCATACAACGCCTTCTCAAGGATGTGGATATGATCATGGTGAGTGTGATCCTCGAACCCTGGTGTCTGGCTCACATATACCTTCTCTTTCAGAACTCTGTTCAAGAAGGCCGTTTTCACATCCATTTGCTGCAGAGTGAAACCGTGGTAAGTCGAATAAGCAATTAATAGTCTGATTGCTTCTAACCTTGCAACTGGGGCGAATGTCTCATCGTAGTCTATCCCCTCTTGTTGGTTGTACCTTTGACTACCAGGCGGGCTTGGTTTCTCACAACAACTCCCTTGTCGTCCATCTTGTTTCTAAAGACCCACTTTGTCCCTATTACATTCTTGTCCTTCGGCCTAGGAACCAGTCGCCATACTTTGTTCCTTTCGAACTGATGCAGCTCTTCTTGCATGGCATTGACCCATTCTGGATCCTTCAACACATCCGCTATCGTCTTTGGTTCTGCATGACAGACAAAAGACGCAAATCCACAGAAATGACACAAATTATCCAGATTTACCTGATTCTACGATGTATAGCACTGGTAGTCCCTCATCCTAGCTGGGGGCTGAGTAACTCTCCCGCTCCTTGTAGTTCTGGGTTCCTCCGCAGTGCCTGTGGGAGGAAAATTGTTAGAACCCTCTTCCTCGTTGGGGGGGGGGTCAGCGTTGATGTCTGTCACTGGGACATCAAGGATGATATGCTCTTGAGCTAGCATCTATGTCTGAGCATCTTCAGCTGGGGTCTCGATGGGTTCCTAACTAGCTGTCTGAGCAACCTCTTGAGCTGGTTCTATGGCTCCACTTGGAGTAGGTTCCCAGTCGGGGTCAGATTTGTCGGTGAACTGAAGTTCTCCGTCATCCTGTGAGGAGGGATCTTTCACTAGGTGACCAGTCATGGCGCGCTCATCAAAGGTAACGTGGATGCTCTTTTCCACCCGTTCCATTCTCAGGTTGTACACCTTGTAAGCTCCGCTATGGCTCGAATATCCTACGAATACGCCTTCATCGCTCCTCGGATCGAACTTTCCCAGATTGTCCTTTCCAATGTTATGCACATAGCACCTGCATCCAAATACTTTTAAATGAGCAATGTTAGGTTTTCTTCCCCGCAGCAGCTCGTATGGCGTTTTCCCTATCATAAATCATAGAGATGCTCGGTTGAGTATGTAGCTGGCGGCATGTACAGCCTCTACCCAGAACCCCTTGGGAACACCACTGGTAATCAACATTGTCCTTGACATGTCTTTCAGTGTCCTATTCTTTCTCTCTACCACGCCATTCTGCTGAGGTGTTAGTGGTGCTGAGAAGTTGTGATCTATTCCAGCAGTCCTGCACAGGGAGAGAAACTGGGAGTTTCGGAACTAAGTTCCGTTGTCAGTACGAATAGAGCTAACTTCTTACTCAATTTGTTTTCAATCAGTTTCAACCATGACACAAATTCAGAGTACGTTTCATCTTTAGAGCTCAAGAAAATGGTCCAGGTATATATGGAGTAGTCATCCACGATGACCAATATATACCTGTTACCTCCACGGCTGACGACGTTCACTGGACCGCACAGATCCATGTGGATCATATCCAGAGGACCTGAAGTACTTACTGATTGTTTTGACTTGAATGAAGTTCGTACTTGCTTGCCTGTGGCACATGCACTGCATACCTGATCGATTGAGCTTTCTGATCGGTCAAGTTCTTGACCTATTATTCACCTCATTCGATGATGGATTAGGTTTGTTTTCCGAACACTTTGTTATCATTTGATCTCTTTTCCTAGTGTTTCGGGTTTAAATTACACGATGACTCGAGATGGACCTGATTACACGAAAAGATGAAGAAAATCAGTCTAAACAGCAAATTCTGCCCCAGACCCCGTGACAACTCAATTCATCACGGGCCAAAGAAGGCGTCACGGGACCACGCCGTAGCAATGCAAATCCAAGAGCCCGTGACGAAGTCGGTGTCTGATGAGTCGTATTTATACGACTCGTCGAATCAACTAATCCCGTTTATTTCGACACTTTTATATGCGAACATTTACTTTTTAGTATGGGTTTGCATTTCAGGTGTTTCGGAAGCTCTAGGAGGAAACGCGCATAAAAGTTGGTTTTTCATGCCAAAAACATCACAGTTTCAGATTAGACCTTTGGACCTTCGACGGAGCGCTGGGAATGAACCGCTGATCAAAAAAATATGAGTCATACGCCTTTGCAAAGCTAACTCAATTCCCTACACTCTCTAGTTCACACCGAGAGCATCCGAGGTCGTTTAGATGGTCAAATCAAGAGCCAAAGTCGGGATACAGTGCGGCTCGCGTTTTCGCTAAGCATTAGCAGCAACGCTAATGTCAAAGGAAAAAGCGCCGATAATGATAAAGGAAAACGCGGCCGCTGATGTCAGCAACGCGTTTGATGACGTCAGCAAGTCCGAAACTTGGAAATTGAGCCCAAAAACAGATTTGGAAACCCTGTATTTTTCTATAAATAAGATCTTTGGGTAGGGTTTCCATAATCTCATAATCTCATTATTCTACGAAGACCTAGACGGCTCTGGGAGAGAAGATGAAGCTTTCGACGAGAGAGAAGATTTTTCTACTTTTAATTATGCGTCTTTTCATGATTATGTGTAGCTAAACCCTTAATTCAGTTTGGGGTTTCACATATTGTGACGCTAGTTTTGAGACTCTATTCTTAATGCTATTTTATATTTTACTAGTTCTTGTGCTTATCTCATGAATTAACTTGTTAGATTAAGTGGAAGCTTTGTCGCAAAGCTTAATTGAGCAGTTAATTCTTACCGTTAATATCTACTGGAAACTTTGTCGTAAAGGTAGGTCGTAACACCTAGGCTAAATAATACCTTTGTCGGATTATTAAGTTTAGGAAAGAACTAGAAGTCTAACACCTTTGTCGGGTTAGGTTGTGGTGTATCACCTTTGTCGGGATACTTAGGGTTGTTACCTTTGTCGGAATGACCACACTTAGAAACATGAAATTAGATCATTAGCAGTCGATGATAAACGTGTCACAATAGAAACCCTAGACTGAGCTTTCTCTCTGATTGAATCTTCGTCATTATTTCCTTGCTATTTTCTCTTTTGCACTTGCTCACAATTACTCACAAACCCCAATTGCTTTATTTACAGAACAACAAGTAACCTCACCAGCTCCCTTGGGTTCGACCCCTACTTGCCGCTCTACTAGTTGCTTGCAGGGAAAATTATAAATTCAAATTTGAGACGTCAGACGACGCGTGTCAGTGTCACGGGCCATTGCCTCCGTCACGGGACTCGGCCGAAGCGGTGTATTCCCTCTCGCCCGTGACAGCCCGTGATGGATCGGCTGTCACGGGACTTACTCGGACTCAGTTTTTAGGAATTCATGACAATTTAGGAAATTTTGGGGAATTATTCTATAAATAGAGGGGCTCGACCAGAACTCAAGGTGTGCTATTTTGGAGAGAGAACAAACCCTAACTTGGGAAAAGACGAAGATTTTTCATCGTGAGGAATTCGACGAGCCACCGCGTCTTTACGGTTATTCGTTCTTTATTTCTTTATACGCTATTTTTGGTTTAATCACCATGAATAGTGAGTAGTCTCTCTTATTCCGGGATCCTACGGATCCCGTGCTATGTAACCCTAACTCTCATGTGATCAATTGAAGTTATTATTTATGCGATACGATTATTCAATTTCATTGTGTGCTTAATATTATCATTCTATGCATGTATTTACATCAAAGGGTATGTTTGCATTGGTAGAACGTATTTAGGTTGTATGCCGAAAGGTGGATGGGCCCTAGGGATTAACCGGATTGCATGAAATTGATGTTAGGTCATGTTTACATGATTTAATAGGAAAACCTTTAATTTAATAAATCGAAATCGTTGAAAATCCGTGGATGGGCGGCGTTCAACGATTAAGATTAATCTAGACAATGATCCGTGGATGGGCGGCTTGTCTAGTGTTATTTCGGTTATATTCCATATTCGATAGCATGAATAATTAACGTAGAATGATTGCATGATTAGTGGGGTTAGCACGGGTGAAGTACGGATTCTGGGATTCTTTCTCTGAATAAAAACACAACATTTATTTTCTGCCATTTAAATTCTGCAATTTACAAACAACAAAAACCTCTTTTCAATCGGAATAGCTAAATAGGTCACTTGTTAACTAGTACTCGCACGCATTGCTCCTAGGATCGACCCTTGGCTTATTAAGGTTTATAAATATTGTTTGACTGCAACTTGACCCCTAAAACGTATAAATTGACAACTAAAAAGGGTTAAAAATACGCTTGTCACTTTCCACTTTGGGTAATCCAACCACCAGTTCACTCTGATGTAACTTATGAATCAGTCTCGTGCTTGCATGTCCAAACCTTTTGTGCCACAGTAGTGTGTCGTCAGCTACGCTTGATAGGCACAACTCCCCGTCAGGGACGAACTCTGGGACCACTGTGTAGATTTGGTTCTCACAAATGCCTCTGAGAATTATTTTTCCTGTCTCAATGCACCTCACAACACAGTCATTAGAGTTAAATATCACTTGGTTTCTTCCACGTTGACACAGTTGTGATATACTCAGCAAGTTGTATTTCAAATTTTCAACTAGACTTACTTGTCGGGCTTTGATAGTTTCTGAAATCCTTACCTCTCCTATAGCTACGACATTACCTGAACTCTTGTTTCCGAAGATGATACTTTCTTCGGAATATGCTTGGAGTTAGATGAACCACCCTGGATCTCCTGTCATGTGTTTGGAGCACCCACTGTCCAGATACCATGGTTTGCTCCTCACTCCATCCTGCAAGAGAGAAATCAATTTTTACGAACCCAGACAAGCTTGGGTTTACTGGGTTTCGGGATAGTTTTAACAACATGATAAAATTTTAAAGGACAGGAATCATTATTGTCAGCGAGATTGATTTTCCTCCTGGGGGTTCTTCTGGGTCGTCCGTAGATGGCTGTGTCGTGGTGAGGACGAACCCATTCAGCTCTGTCTTCTTTTCTGTGGGGAGAGACTTTTCTCCTAGGGACATACGCGGTGCTGGCTTTTCTCTGATAACTGTGATTCCTCTCATCGGCTTCTTTCAGTTTCTTACAGTATGATCTGTAATGGCCAGAGTGACCACAGTGCCAGCAGACACGGTAGTAGAGACCACCAGTTTTCTTGTTTCTCTTTAAAGGAAAAGGTCTCCTATCTCTTCGTGCCTGAAGATTGATCGAGAAAGGTTGACGATTGGAGCTCTACTTCTTCCAAATTTCAAAGGCTTTCCTAGCCTTGAATGGCACAGATTCACTATCATAAAGGTGACTTTCCTCCGAAGATGTGTGATCAGTCGAGATTTTGACCGATTTATGGTCATTCTTCACTATAGTTTTGCATCGTTTCCGATATTATTTTGATGTCATTTGACCTCTATCTCTACATTTCATGTAGAAAACAAGTTTCTCCCAAGGTCGAATCCAAAATAGAAAACTCGGGGAAAAATTGGATATTTAGAGCAAAACCGAGCAAATTGACCTTTGCGACTTGTTTTGGACTCCGAGGGCTCATACAGTGTCCGATTTGGGTGATTCAAAGCTTGTTGGAAAGGTATTTCAAAGATCTACAACTTTGTAGTTGCATGCCCACGGCCATTCTCAGCCGACCGGCTGGATTTCAGCCAATTTCAGCCGACCGGCTGAACTCTGCCGACTTCAAGCAATGCACACGTCCATTCCCAGCCGACCGGCTGAGAATCCAGCCGCCCGGCTGAACTCTGCTGCTTCAAAAACACTACCCGAGGCTATAAATAGAAAGAGGGCTTTTTGACCAAAGTGTGGAGGTTTTGGGGAAAAGAAGATCGAAAAAGAGGGTCAATCAAGGTCATCAATCACCATCCAACCAAGGAGAAGTGAAGATCAAGGGAGTTCAAGGATTAATCATCCTATTTCTATCCCTCTTCTATTCTACTTGTTGCCATTAAACCCTACTCACACCATGTTGTCTTACATGATGTGTGAGTAGTGGATCTTGTGTTTTGAGGGATTTACAACCCTCCTTGGTACTCAATGATCATGTATACACATTATATTGCAATCTATGGAGTTGATTTCATTTTCACTATGTGTTCTATGCATGATATGTTGCTAAGTGTTTGATAAAATGCCTAAGTGACATTTCTACTCTAAATTGTGATCTAAGTGTCGATAGACCTTAGTGATGATTTGGATAATGTGTGAATGAACATACCTAGCAATTTTGAGAGTAAATGCAATGGTATGTGGTTGACTAAAACTTAATGCCTATAGTAGCATCACCTTAGGAAGACATTTCAAGGATAATGGTGCTATAGAGTGGGTTAATATCTTGACGGAGTGAGACTCTAATTAGGACGGCTTGAGTAGGATAGATCATACGACAGTCAGTCTATCTTGGTCAAGGCTAGGTTTGAACCAATCAACCCTTGAGGATAAATTAACTCTTATGTACATGATCATTGGAAAATTGCCAAGGAGGGGAGTAACCCCTCGAAACACCTCCTATCTATCTTTTATCCCTAATTACTAGCCACATAGGATTTAGAATATACTCACACCTTTATACATTTTTGGTTTAGAATAGCCGAACGGAAACACAAATCTTGAATAGTGCATGTGCTTGGCTTGCTCCTCTTGGTTCGACCCGGTACTTTACCGGTATTATAAATGTTTTGACACTACATTCGATCCTCTCTTCATTGATACTATTTAGAGGTGAAAAAGAATAGTTCGTCAATGTGCATGCTCTTCCCAACTGTCCTGCGAATCCTGGCCTTCTCTCCTGACGAGAGCACTTACCGACTTCGATTATCGCTTTCTTTCCTGTGGCAATCCTTTTATGCTCCGCCTCTTCATCATAGCCAAGCCCTGGTCTAACGAACTCTTTTTATAGCTTTCTCTCTTCTTCAACCCTCTTGGCTTTTAGTCCTCGCAGCCAGACTTCTTTTCTTTTATTTTCCTCACGTCTGAGATCCGCCACAGTCTATCGTAGTTCCTCATTGTCTAATTAGAGCGTGGCCAATTTTGCATTTGATTCTTCCACTTTAGCTCTGCTGTCTATCGACTCGGTGTCATCAATTTTCATGCACCTCATCTCATCACTTAAGGCATTGATCTGCATGTTCCTTCTGTCACATGTGGGGCACTTGCAGACGTGTTCCTCAATCTCCCTCTCAAGTCGCATAGCTTTGGTTGACCAGAGACGATTGTTCTCCATATCATCTTCGTGTTCATCTTGCATGATCGCAAGCTGTTCTTAAAGACTTTTAATCTTCTTCAACAGTTTGGCAATAGTCTCTACAAAATCAGATTCACTGAAGACCTCATCAATAAAGGAATCAGATTCATTTACCTCACTAGTTGTGCCTCGCGCCATTAGACATGGCTCCTTAGCTCGCTTTCCGTCGCTGCGATCCTCATCTAGAGTCACCCTAGGCAGCGAACATGGCTTGAGCTTCCTTTGGTGCAGGTGGTTCACCCTTTTTTTGCTGTAGCAGTCTCTAGCAAGATGTCTCCTTTTTTGGAAGTGATAGCAGGTTCTTTCTTCCTTTGCTCCTGCCTTATCTGAGGTAGCTCCCTTATACCCCTTCTGATTTCTTCCTTTGTTGAAGTTCTGTGACCTCCCTATGTTTGCCATCTTGAAGGCTTTCGAGAGAAGAGCAATTTCCTCCTCCTCATTTTTAGATGGCAGACTCACCTGTGCTATATCCAAGGCCTTCTCAACTTTCAATGATATGGCTTGAGATTTGCATGCTTGCCTACTAGCCATCTTTCACTCTGTTATCCCAGCTTGACTCTGCAGGTTTGCCACAAGTTCTTCCAGAGTGACATCTTTGATCCCCTTCTGAGCCTGAAGAGATGTAGTCACTGTATCCCATCTGGAGCTGAGAGCTTGCATGAACTGATGGGTTATTTTCCACTGTGGAAGCTTCTCATTTAGAGAGTTCAGCTGTGCGATGATTACTTGAAATCTGGTGTAGAAGCCCTCTAGAGATTCGTCCTTTCATTGTTCGACTGTTTCGTAGTCCTTCGTGGCTGCTAGAATTTTGTTCCTTTTTATATCCTCGTTTCCCTCATACAGTCTAGCTAGACCATCATATCCCACTGTTCCTTCGCAGTTTTGTACACAACCATCTTCACCTGATCTCCTGGTGAGAGGGCCATATACAGAACCTTCTTAGCTCTGGCATTCTACTGGAGACACTTGTAGTCAGCTTCTGTGTACTTGTCTTTCTCCTTCTCTTTTGGATTAGCGGGATCTGTCACATCCAGAATAGGGAAGTTGCCCCTTTCAAATACGCACCACAGCTTCCCATCCAGCGAGCAAACATGAGCTTTAAACTGATCCTTCCACCAGTTATACTCTCCCGGGTTAAGCACCGGTGGCTTCCAGAAGGAATCGTTTCCAGCAGACATGATTTCCTACAAATGCTAACACACAATCTAGAGCCTAGCTCTGATACCAATTGTTGGATCGTTAGGTTAGCCGTCTATGTGAGGGAGGTCACAGAGTGGTATCCCTCAGACAGATGGCAGTGGAAATTATCTCAAGTATAGGAAATAGTGCGGAAAGTAAATGCTCACAGATTTATAGTGGAAACCTTATTGCAATCCTTGCAACAGGCTGAAAACCACTTGCCTTCTGGATAGTTCTAGAAGGGCTTCAAGATCGATGTTATTACTTAACGAATATACTTGTAGAATGTTACAGTCTGTCTCACTCAGTGATAGTTAACAAGTTCTACTCAATTCGAATACCAAATAACTCGATCTTGTTCTTGTCCGCACACAGCAGCACTTCGTCAGCTCCGGAATTGATCGTCGCTTCAATATCCAATTACTCTCTCCAAAAAGCCGAGCTTTGCTTTGTCGAGCTTCTCTTGCTTTTATAGTCGACCTCCAATCTGCAGTTGTGATCTGTCAAAGATCCGATCTCTATCCTGCAGATATGATTTGGTTAAGATATTTCCAAATCTTAACCACATCACTTATTTCCTTTCCAAATCTGGCGCGTATATTCCCACCACATATACGAGTCGTATATCTTGTGTATATTTCCACATCAGTACCTCTTGTCAAATATTCTGCTTATATACTCGTATATCCTCGATTCGTATCTCGAGTATATCTTCGCTGATTTGATCTTGTCACAATGTCGGTGCTTCCCTCACGCAGATCTCATCTCTCTCGCAGCGCCAAGCTCTCTCAGAGATGTCCAGTTATCGTTTCTGTCAGACAGTGTGATTTCTGCATACTCAAGTCAAATATTAGCTAAGTGTTTGTTATCATCAAAACACAAAGGATCCAACAACGTGACATACATTTAAGTTTTAGGAAAGTTGATCACGACTCCCTGATTTTTTTAACTACTCATATCCTCGATCTGCATCTATATCGATTATAACCTTTCGCCACATATCGATTACTACTTAGAGATAAAAATAAATTTAATTGACATTCGATGAATGATTATAACCTTTCGCCACATAACATTGAGTCACCTTTACAGCCAAATTGAACTTTGATTAGTGTACACTATATATTTCATCATTGTCAAACTTTTTTTATATGGTAATTTGTTCCTTGTCAAACAGACTTGTTACTACTTAGAGATAAAAAAAATTGGTCCAAGAAATCCAAAACTCCCCCGATTGAACTTTGATTATCACCTTAGAGACAAATCTATTTCCTTAGACGTCAACCAATATTATTCCTTGGCGCCGGCCATTTCAATGTTACCATAAAAGCACCACGTTGGAGTCTAGTCGATCAGGAGTTTTGAATGGACCGCGTCAATTGGGTAAACTTAAATAGTATGTTTAGCTGGTCAAATTTCATGAAAATTAGGTCTCAGACATTAGATTAATCTGATGAACGCCGCAAGACTTGATCGTATAAGGCCTTCATCAAAACTTGTAGTTATACTGGATGCATGTATGAAAACAGTTTTGAGGTCTACCCTAGTACCATGTGGTTCGATCTGTCATATTTCCATATATCCAGCATGTATGAAAATTGAAAACAGTTTTGAGGTCCAGTGTCGTGTCCACCATTAAACATCATCACACATTCATATTGGCCAAATGACAAAACCCTTCTTTCCTTAATTATACTTCTTCTTCTTCTTTTTCACAGTGCCCAATCTGATCAAATCATGATACGACAACATTTCCTACATTATATATATTTATCTCAACACACAATCATCTTTCAAAATTCATAATTATTTCACAATTAATACGTACATCATTAAGGGCAAATTAGACCAACAAAAAATCAGAATTAAAACCCTAATTGGCAATTTGAATCCGAGCATATTCTTCCGCAACTAGGGTTTAGGGCTCCATCTGCCTCCACCTCTTCACAATTCACGTACGCCAACGCCACATACTTCCCTACTCCATTCCATCTCCAGCAAACCGAACGTACAGCCTCGGGTTCGCCTCAGTATCCATCCGCTTATGTCCAGGGACGGAGCTAGCGATGACGCAATATGGGCTCAAGCCCGACTTGTTTTTGGCGAAATTCAAAAAAAAATTTATCAACCACTGTATGCAACAAAAATTAGATTTTGCCAGCTCAATTCTATAGTTTAATTATTGACTTTTATGTTGATCTTCAAATGGACCGGCCCAAATCTTCAAATTGTTACAGATATGGTGGCCCAAATCTTCAAGTTGATCGTCAAATTGGCTACAAAAAGCAAATTATGCTTCAAATGTTGATGTTTATGTATCGTAATTTAACAGCCACACCTTTACAGGGGTTTTAGTCGGCAAAAAAAAATAGCCCTACATGTATCTGAATTCTAGCTCCGTCCCTGCTTATGTCGCTACTGTCTATCCCGCTGCTCCAGCGTTGTTGCTCTTCAGCTTCTTCTCTTCTTCGAATGGGTCCCAATTGCTTCCACATGTTGCTTTCGTAACTGAACCAAATCATATCCAACTCCTCCTTTTACCTCTTTTTTAAATCTTTTTCTTCCATTCAAACCAAAATGCGTATGCGTAAGATAATATTTGTAGTAGTTGAATTAAAATGCGTAACTTTCTATTCAAAATGCGTAAATTTATAATGCGTATCTTTCTATTCAAAATGCGTAACTTTATAATGCGTATCTTTCTATTTAATTAAGAATTAATTAAAATAACCGAATTTCCGGTGTGAGACAAAATAGGAATTAATTAAAGAAACCGAACGAGCGTGTGTGCGACTTTCTAGGAATTAATTAAAATTAGATTGACAAAATAATGTGAGACAAAATAGAAATTGATTAAAATAACCGAACGAACGTGTGCTACTTTGTAGGAATGAATTAAAATTAGATAAATCAAATGACTAATACAACCCCAATCTCGTTCTTATTCCGAAAATAAATAGAAATAAATTGGTAAAATTATATCCGTTGGATGATAAATCGGACGGTTATTATAATTTTTCATTTCTCACCAAATATGTCATTTCTCATTTGATCTCAACTCTGATCACGATTCCCTGATTTTTTTTTTCAACCACCCATATCATCTGTATCTATATCGATTAAAACCTCTTCTTCTTCTTTTTTAACAATAATTTGAATTTATATATTGATGATTTAATCAACTTAATTAAATACATACCTGTCTCACATTCTATTGTACATATTTTAAAATTTGTTTACAATAGTCACTCATAATCATATTCAATTTATTTTGGCCGAAAATGCACCGGATTTCAGCGAGAGTGTCACCGGAATTTGTCCCCGGAAGTTCTCCAAAACAATAATTCGGGGACGTTTTGTCGGCGACAACATGTTCGCCAGAATTTTACCGATTTTTGTCCTTATTCCGGCGAAAATCCGGCGCATATCCAGCCAAATTTTTTTGCCGAATATTTTTGGAAAATTTGTAGTGCAATATTTAATTCTTGATAGATTCTTGAATTGTTTTTAATGTCACTTGTTATTAATAATATTTATTTTTTTATGGATATTATATGTTTTTTTTACAGAGGATATTATATGTTATGTGTCGCAAATTTGTGAGTTTTTTTTGCCCTGTTTTGCAAACTCAATATCGTTTTTGCCCCGCCTGAAACTCAAATCTCGTTTTGCCCTGTTTTTAAAGGAATCGATTTTGCCCAAATCGGTTTGAGTGATTTTTGAGTGAAACCGATTTGGGAGAAATCTGTTAGTTGATTTTCAACCAACCCGATTTCTTTCGAATCGGTTTGATGACTGTGCGCCTTCGTGGCACTATTTGGTCCTATGTGGACCGAAAAAAATGTAATTATGGCCACGTGTACAAAACCGATTTCCCCCAAATCGGTTTGACTGATCAACAATAAATATTTTTTATAAATTTAACTAATCATCACCCAATTCAACTAATTATTACCCAATTCAATTAATTAACACCAAGTTCAACACAAATATTTTAACTAATTAACACGCAAATCAACAATTCAACACAAACATTTCAACTAATTATGTGTGTGTTGAATTTGGTGTTAATTATTTGAATTGGGTGATAATTAATTGAATTGTTTGTATTTTTTTTTGATGGGAAATTGTTTGTGTTGAATTGGGTGGAATTGAGTGTTCATTAGTTGAAATGTTTGTGTTGAATTGAGTGTTAATTAGTTAAAATAGTTGTGTTGAATTTGGTGTTAATTATTTGAATTGGGTGATAATTAATTGAATTGTTTGGGTTGAATTGGGTGTTAATTAGTGAATTTTGTAAAAAATAATTGTTGTTGGCCAAATCGGTTTTGTACACGTGGCCATAATTACATTTCTTTCGGTCCACGTAAAGCGCACAGTCAGCAAACCGATTTCTCCCAAATCGGTTTCATTCAAAAATCACCCAAACCTATTTGGGCAAAATCGGTTCCTTAAAAAACAGGGCAAAAACGAGATTTGGGTTTCAGGCGGGGCAAAAACGATATTGAATTTGCAAACTAGGGCAAAAAAACTCCAAATTTGTAGTAAACTGCATTTTTATGTTATGTGTTTGTTTTCTGAAACTCAAACACTACAAATTTTGGTCTGAATTAACGACAACCGAAAACAAGCGTATGGTTATCGTAAGAATGAATAATACGAGACCCATACGAGAAGAATTGTTGTTATCGTATTTTTGCTTAACGTAAGAATTATTCGACTACTAAATGAGGACCAAATGTGACATGCTTACGATAAGCATACGGTAACGGCAAAAAAAGTAACGATGCGTTGTCGTATGAGTGTCGTACATTTTGTACGTTAACTTTACGTTGAAAAAACGGTTTCCTTACATGAACCGAAAATAATTGTCGTAAAGTTGTTGTATTTTTGTCGTACAATATGTACGTTAAAAAGACGACGAGAAGACGTTATCGTTTGAATGTTCGTCCAGTATACAACCGGGAATTTAATATAATTGTATTTGTTAGGTTAAAATATATATATATATATATCTTGGTGCTGCTTTGCAAACAATAACAAGTAAATGATTTGAAACAATTCAACCTGGATTTACTGTATATGGAATTACAATTGTTGAAAACATCCATACCAAAACATAAGCAATCCAGTTAATGTGACCTGAAATCCCAAAAAGTCTACAAATTGAAAGGAGTATCAGAATTGGAAACATATTCAATCTGAACCTCAATCAGTTGATTCAATGTCCTCATCTTGCTCGGGATGTGGAGGCTGAGACGTAGACGCCTTCAACAGTTGCTGGGTGAGGTTCATAATCAACTGCTGCTGCTGTAACAGAAACTGCATCATTTGTTGGTGCGCTGTTGGAGTTGCGTCACATGTTCACTTACAGCATCAAGTTGCGAACATGGAGTGGGAGAAGTTGAACCAATATGCAATGACGCAATCATGTTGAACTTAGAACCCTCGATCAAAGTGGCAGCAGTCCCGATAATATTTGGAAGCTTTGTTCGTCTGTTGCAGCCTATAATTTGAGAGCCCAACTCAAAATCCATTGCCTGCGGTACGCTATCACCATATTTCTGCTTCAGATCGACGTGTGCTTTCTCTAGTAGGACCTAACATGAAACCAATGTAAGAAATAAGTGTAATGTATATCATGTGATTGACTTGGAAAATAGCAGTTTACAAAATGCTATGAAACACAGTTTAACGATTGCATATAAAACTTGAACGACACCTGCATTTCAAATATGTACATTACACTAAATATGTACAGTTACATCACCCAAATGACAGTTGGATATAAAAATTGATACACAAATGTATCTCACATATTCAGAATAATAGTATTTGCCTACATTTACATATTCAGAATGCTATGAAACACAGTTTAACGATTGCATATAAAACTTGAACGACAACTGCATTTCAAATATGTACATTACACTAAATATGTACAGTTACATCACCCAAATGACAGTTGGGTATATAAGTTGACAGCATATGACACATGAAACACACATATATTTCATGTATTCACAACATAGTGAATAAGAACTTGTACAACACCATCAAACTTAGTAACATAATAAGTTAAATTAAAATCCTGGCAATAATGAAAGTGAAAAAAATATTTCTGGTAGCAAACATGTGTTAGTTATATAATTCATCGTCAAGAGAATCCAGACAGTGGAACACAAACTTGGGAGACAATAACTTGTGCAGTCAGATACGGAGGACATCATATTCTCAATTCGAGTAGATTCAGAAATCGAATTGCTGGAAACGACAAACGTAGACGACTTATACGAAATCCACAACGAACGACCCCATATGAACGACTTATATGAAATCCACACCAAACGACTTATACGAAATCGAATTTCCGGAAACCAAAAAGTTAGATCTACTTCGTTAGCCCCAATTTATAAAACAAAATGGAATACAAGGAAGCCGGGAAACCCTAGATGTACTTTTACACCAGTGTCGGCTGTTTTTAAATCCAGAAGTACCTTGATAGCGGATGGGGAAAGCTCCAGGTGGTGGCCTGCGGCGGGTTTCGACTGCACTTGAGATGAGTTACTATGGAGCGGTAGTATTGGTCTCTTGTTTCACCCCTTCCATTGCGCAAACGTTTTGAATGTGTGAATGAAAAGGTGAGACAGATGAAAGTTATTGGTTTAAGCGGTGGAAACGAAAACGATAAATTGTTTGAGCGGTGGAAATGAAAATGGTAATTGTTTGAGCGGTGGAAGTGAGATAGCAAATTGTGTATTGATGGTTTAATAAGGCTGCAACTTGTTGGAAGTTGTTTCCAATAATGCTAATAAATAATTAAAGTCACGGCAGTATCCCTTCATACGATGACCATATGCTGAAATAACGATAACTTGTAGTCATCGTATAATATTGTCATCGTATACGTGTCGCAAAGGTAACCGTATTTAATGTTGTTAACGTATTCACCGTCGTTAAGTCAACGTATAACTTGTACGATAACTAATGTCGTCGTACTGCTTTTATCGTTAATTCAGACCAAAATTTGTAGTGAAAGATTTGTTTGGCTTTCATTAGGTAAAGTTTGATGAGTTGCAAAGTTGAACTTCCATGAAGTTGGATGTGACCATGGGAAAATGATGGGATTGTATTAGCTTACATAAGGCCAAAAGCTAGCTAGGGTATGTTTGAAAAATCGTTTATTGTTGCATCGGATTTATACCTTCAAGGTGTTGCATCATATTGTTGCAAACTTTATTATTGTTGCATCAGATTTTGGTTCACTTTCATATGCATCAGATTTGATTGTTGTTTTTGTGGCTTTTTTGTTGCTGCATGAAATTTATACATACTTGTGGCTTTTTTGTTACTCTATCAGATTTATACATGTTGATAACTATATTTATTTTATAGGTCCATACCATGAATAGGAATCGGCTGCATCAACAAAGAATGAATGATTTGGTTTACGTGATGGCCAATATGAAGTTTACAAAGAAGGAAACACGAAAAAAAGAGCCACTTGAATTTATAGATATTGAATCTGATGATGAATTTTTAACTACGTACTTCTGATGAGCATGTTAACAATGACGATGAGAATGTGCACCAGCATACCGATGTCGAAGCAAGTGTACCATGTGATACTCATACTACTAGTTCAAGCAATCCTGTACTTGCACCTTCAAATGATTTGGTGTTTGGTTCTAATATTGAAGAACCATTATCATCCGAAGATGATAATGATCAAGTCGGAAATGAAGACAGTGATGGAGATAATGTTGCGCACGAATTTAGTATTTAGAGACAATTTGAACTTGCAATCCTGTACTTTTTGGAATGCTCTCTGTTTTGGAATGCTTTGGTTTCATGTTTTGTGTAAAAATGTAAATGGTTTCATGTTTTGTGTAAAAATGTAAATGCTCTGTTTTGGAAATGAAGATGAGAGGAAGACAGGTGTTTTTATGGGAAAATTAGAACATGGCATAACTACATATCATGTATATAAAATTTAATATTATTGTAATATTAGGTAAACTCGGCGAGTTTACGAGTCGAGTTCACCTATGCAAAACGAGTCATGATAAAAACTCGATTCTGACAACCTTGCATACAAAGCTTGCATTGTACATCCATGGGTCTAGACTTCACAGGGTGATCACCCTTCTTTTCTCTTCATTTGATTCAGGTAATTAACGTAACATAGTGTGTGGTCAGGATTATTTTTTCTCATCACCGGCTCGCTCGCACAGACTGATCACCAATACATCTCTTCGAGCTTTCTACCGGGATGATGTATCATTAATAAAGCTGCAGCATCTATATATGGCCTGATAATTTCCCATTCAAAAACCTATCAAAATTGTGATTCATTTTGGCATTTATGAATCAGTCTAGGCTTAGAATGTGTATGAAAGGAAATTCTTTTCGGTAGAATTCAGTTGTTTTCATCTTTAGCTTTGCTTTGATACAATGAGCTTCCAGTTTAGTTGGATTTGCTTTGAGAATGGTTGCACATTCGTTAGGCATACTTTAATTTGGACGTAAAGGTACTCTAAGTATTGAAGTGTTTCTTCACTTATTTGCAGGACGGAGTCAAACTTAATGGTAATCGTAATATTAATGGTAAAATGATGTAGATTTACTTAGAAAAACAAACTTATAAATAAAATAGATTAGGATAAATCTTAATGTTATGTGGGACGAGCATCCATAAGCTAGAGTTATTTCAAACTAGTAAAATGCTTTGAATTGCATAGGTATTGCATAGGTATTGCATATATGAACAGGCTGTCGTCGGTACCTGTGCAAAAACAATTTATATTTTCCTTGTCCTGAACTGTGGGTTAGCACAATGGCAAGCAAGGGTCGAACCCAAGGGAGCTAGATAGCTACTACTTTGTTCTGTAATGGAGAAAAACAAGAAACTGAGATGAGAGTAAAGGTTAGTGAAATAATTGTAAATTCAAAAATATGCTAAGGTGTAATTATCAGAGAGAAGTATTCAGATTAGGGTTTTATTCAATTGTGACTTGTTTTATCATAGACTTCTAAATATCTAACTCGTGTTTTAAGTGTGGTTGTCCCGACAAAAGTGACTTCCCAAGTAACCCGACAAAGGTGTTACGCCACGACCTAATTCCCCTAGGTTTAATTAACCCGACAAAAGTGTTAATTGCCCTAGTCGTACTACCTATCTAAATGACAAAGTATTAGATAGATGATTAATGTAGAAATATGCGCAACTAGATTTCACGACAAAGTATACGTCTAGTCTAACAATATTTCATGGAATTCATATACGAGAATTAGTAAAACATAGAATATAGCATTAAAATCCAAGTCTCAAAAACGTAGTCACAATTATTCAACCCTAACCCGAATAATCGGATTAGTTACACATGATCATGGAGAAACAATGCATGAATGAAAGGAAAATAAGAACTTCACTAATGACCGAGATTAGGGCTTGAACACGGCGGCGCAAGGAGGAAGGCACGGTGGAGCAAGGGCGGACGAGTGGGGAAGAGAGGGAGCTCGAGTGAGTGTGTGAAGGATGATTATTGTGGCTGGTATGCTCCTCTATATATAGGGTTTGAGAAACCCTAAAGTTCCCAAAATAAGCCAAGAGATAACTATGGAAATATTTCCATAATAATCTTGCTTTATCTTCAAGCTATCTCTTTGCTTGGGACTTAAGCCACCTTAAACCTTCTTGAATATTCCGAAACCCTAGATGTAAGTTGCCCTAAATATGACATTGGGCTGGACGAAATTTGGGCTTTGAACTCGGTCAAACTCGGTCAAACTCGGATGCAACTCGGTCAACTCGGCTGGTACTCGGATGCTCGGGCTGATCGGACTGGGTACTTTGGGGCCGATTTGACTCGCCTTCGGAAACTCTTCTGGCCGGTCTCTTGAGCTGGAGCACTAGCTGGACATGTATACTTGATGTCCAAACCTTGAAATCACCCCATTGTGTGGACGGATTAGGCCGGAGCGGCTCTCAAAGTTGGCATCTCAGCCAGCCGGAAAAACAGGCCCTGAATTTGGCTAAGTCCTGAAATCTGCGCTGATCGGACTCATGGATTCTTGATTGGACCTTCCAAACGACCTCGGATGCTCTCGGTGTGAACTGGAGAGTTGTAGAGAATTGAGTTACCTACGCAACGGCATGTGTCTCGTATTTTTCTGATCATCGGTGCATTCCCAGTCGTCCGGTGAAGCTCCAAAGGTCAATCTGCCAATGTGATGTTTTTGGCATAAAATGCCGTCTTTTATGCACGTTTCCTCCTAGAGCTTCCAAATCACCTGAAATACAAAACAACACTAAAAAGTAACTGTTCGCATAATAAAGTGAATGAAATGGTGGGATTTAATGACTCGACGAGTCATATAAATACGGCTCATCAAACCACCCCACACTTAAACTTGTTCGTCCCGAACAAGAACTATGTCATAAGAGGAATAAATAATGTAAACACCACAATGCTTCGGTCATCCTAGACGAGCTACATGGACGTGACTTGGCTACTATAGATCCTACCTGTTATGCATGCTTGCTACTAATGTCAGTGTGCGAAAAACATGGGTTAAAGATACGTGTTACCTTTGGGTCGAGATGCAAATCAATTCGGATGTATCTGGAGATAGCCCTGTTTAGACCCATGAACCCTCATTCTCGGACTCGAACTCGCTGCTATATGGTTATGCTTTGCCGCTTTTTCTTGCACGTGATTGATTCGAGCTTCAAAGTGTTGAGTGTTATTCGGCCAGCTATAGTGTCATCTGATTTGGGATTTCAATGATGCTGTCACATGAGACGTGTGGACTATCACGATGGTTTGTGGATTTGTTGCTTTGTAGTGCGGATTGTGATTTGCTCGAACCGTGGTTCCTTCTCCTTTTGACGCGAGTCAAGCCGAGGGTTGCTCGTCTATTTTCCCGGTTACTCGGATTAGAAACCTTCCTGCTCTCACTCATCATCGTCCTTTTGACACGGGTCAAGTCAAGGGTCGCTTGCCTATTTTCTCGGCTACTTGGACTAGAGCTTGGACGGTGTGAAGTTTTCCCGTCCCGACCAACCGCAAGGGTGCCGCAGTGGCGGAGCAGACTCGTACTATGTCGCCTCGAAGTGCTAGCCTCCACGAACTCCACATAACCATATATCCTGAGTTCGGTCTTTGAATGATCTGTCAAGTCTCTCTAGGGCATTGCTATCAACTCCACATCCCTGTTTATCTCAATTAACAAAGGCACGCAAAATTTTAAGATCACATGTTAGTCGCACAAATCAATTTTCACCAAAGACATGCATGTAATCGGCTCTATCTATTTCACCATATCATTATCCAATACTGCAAGTCTAGGAAATAGTGAAGTATCATGTACAAAAAATTTTAAAAATGACTCGAAACGTGCTGACTCTGTGCAGGGTGCATGAAATAAACGTGCTGACTCGATAACTGACTCTCCCACCCCACACTTTTGAAATGAGCCGTGTCCTCACGGCACGACTCAAATCTAGACACACAATGCATGCAATAAAACAAAAGGGAAATAGAATAAGGACATGCACTTCCCTCGTGCGTGCGTGACGATCAGGAACGACTGATAATTCTCCTGTGAGTCCTCGAAGAGCACCTTTGGAGCTTGCATCGTAGCGTGAGTTTGTTGCACACCGAAAGGTCTGCGTCAATGACATTAAGACGAATAACAGATTCCCAGGGGGTTGGAGGAGTCACATCGGTCTCACTTAAAACCCAACCTCCTTAGACTCGTAAGTCTTTGTGACAAAATCTGTAAACGCTCATGCTTCTCGACGCAACTTATTCAAGGTGTGAACTACTCATGCCGGATGCAGTCTGTTGCTAATCATCTCTGATTCGTTCGCCTCTGTCCCTGCATGAATATCATCTACTTCCCAAGGTACAATGTGATGATAAGACATAATAAATAGAAAATATAAATAGTAAATAAACTGAAAGGTAAAAAGTGCAGGGCTGCCTCCCTGCGAGCGCCTTTGTTTTACGTCGTTGGCTCGACGGTACCTCTGTAGGGATCACAAGTTAGGGTCCCATGGGCGTGTGAGGTCATACTTCTGCTTGGCCTCTCCTTCTGTTCGTCCATACTGCCCCTCTGGATGTCCATTCGGTTCTACCTTCCAAAGATCAGGCGGATTCGCCTTCACATCCTTCTGAGCTGGCGAGGTCACCTTTGTCACAGTCACTGGTCCATTGAGTCGTACTCTAGTGTTCCTCCATCCTGGTTTCCATCCAAACGCGCCTTGTCTTGGTCGTTTCTTCATGTATGAGTGGTCGGCATGGAAGTTCAGTTTCTTGCCATCAAGCGACATTAAGTATGTTCCCATGTCAACCCTCCTCTTTTTGGCACGGATGAGTGGTCGTTCAAGAATAAGTGGTGGAGAATCATCATCCCTAGCATCTCCCGTCTGCAAAATATAAGAGTCAATATCACGGGCGAGTACAAGGATTCCTGGGTCCTTACCTGAATTGATGCTTTCCGCGGACGTCTCTTGATTTATTGGTAATTCTTCATACGTCCGCGCATGAATCGTAGAGGCGTCCGCGCCCTGAACTGAGGTAGGATCTTCGATGGACGTGGCCTTGATTTCCTTGGCTGCTTTGATAGTGACGACCGGTTCTTCCTCAGGCAGATCCGTAATGAGGTCTGATTCGAATGGCTCGGTCGGCTCTTCTTTAGGTGACAGCGGGCTGCCTTCTTCCAAATACTCGGGGTAGTCCGACTTGAGCTCTTCTTCCTTCAACCATTGGTCCTCATCTTCTGCCGGTTCTATGGGCTCCGAGATAGGCTCTATTAGAGCCTCTGCCATGTCCTCCTCTGTTTTTGTGCTGACATATTCTTCCTGATTTCTCCTCAACTCTGACACAATCTGATTCAAGTCGGACAATGTTCTTGATAACTCGGCCAAGTCTCTCTTGTTTTCGGCCCGAGATTGCTCCACTATGTCGGCCAACTGTTGGACGCTAGCTGCCAACTCTTTCTCATTGCCCTCTCGTGCCTCGGTCTGCTCTTGTATTGGTCTTGATTTCTCGGCCAAATCAGCTATCAAGTCCCAAATAGCACTTATGGTCATGTCATAGACCGAGCATCCTGCCTCCTCAGTGAGCCAACTCCACTCATGTGGTAACATCCCAGCGAGAAACCCTTGAAGAAGATACAAGTCTGTGAATCCATGGTGCGGGCAGCTTATCACAAGGGAATCAAAGTACCGTAAGTACTCATCCAAAGTTTCATCCCGGGATTGCTCAAGGTGCATGATCTTTTCTCGGACTTCTTGTCGGGAGGGTGGTGGATAGTACTCCCCATAATTCCACGGCTCACTTCCGTAGTAGGAAGTCATGTCGAATCTGCAAGTGAATCAGAAAAACGTGCAAGCTAGCATGGCACCGAATATCAAGCACATACTAGCAACAAAGGGTCCCCAGGAAATTGGAGGGGTCACAGCGGTCCCACTTAAAACCCAATTTCCTTAGACTCGTAAGTCTTGGTGACAGGACCCTCTGAGAGCTAGAAAACAAAATCGAAAGAAATTGAAAACAAAAATCGAACAGTTGGGGTTTTTGAATTATTGAAATCACCGAATAGCAAATTTCGAAATAATCAAGAAAGAAAAATAAACGAAAAAGAAAAGAAGAACAAATTTCACCGTGCATAGCTCCCCGGCAACGGCGCCATTTTGAACAGGCTTGTCGTCGTACCTGTGCAAAAACAATTTATATTTTTCCTCGCTCTTGGCTGTGGGTTAGTACAGTGGTGAGTAAGGGTCGAACCCTAGGGAGCTAGATGGTTACTACTTCGTTCTGTAATAGAGAAAAAACAAGAAACTAATGTGAAAGTAAAGGTTAGTGTAATAATCGAAAATTGCAAGGGATTTATCAATCAAAGAAATATTCAGGTTAGGGTATTATTCAATTGTGACTTGGTTTTATCATTGATTTCTAAATATCATGTTTCTAATTCTTTTAAACCTAATAATTCAATACTCCATTCCAAGATATATCGAATTAGTGCACTACTTGTTAATAGCTCTCTAGTGTCAACAAATAGCAAATAGGAGAGTTGAATTGATCAGTTAAGCTTTTGCTATTCCAAGCTTCCACTTAACCTCACAATTCAATCCAAATAATGAGCACAAAAGATTTAATCGAATAACGAAACAAGCATTAAGATTCAAATCTCAAAAACATAAGTCACAATTATTTAACCCTAACCCAAATATGGGTTTTAGTTACACATAGTCATAAGGAAATAATGCAGGGAAATAAAAGGGAAATAACAACTTCACTGATGACCGAGTAAACAATAGAGCAAGGCACGGCTGAATGAGCGGATGGACTGGCGAGCAAGGGCGGCGCAACAATGGTGGCAGGCAGAGGAGAGGAGTCGAATGAGAACTGTGTGATGAGATTTCTCTCTGATTTTCTGATGATTTGAAGACTGCGGGATCTCTTGTATTTATAGGGTTTGAGAAACCCTAACTTGGTGATAAAGCTACGAAACCCTAGCATCGCATGCAAATTGGGCCGGCTGCTGGACTTTGGACGTGCGAATGGACTCAGCATGAAATTTGGATTTTTCCCCGAAGTTACTGTTCACGGCCCGAAATCACTATTCACGCCGGATTTACTATTCACGCCGGATTTACTATTCACACCGGAATTACTATTCACGCCAGAATTACTATTCATGCGGAGTTACTGTTCACGCTGAGTTACTGTTCACGAGCCGAAAAACACTGTTCACGGCCTTCTTTTGGCTCCGTTCTTCCACTGCGATGTTTTTGGCTTCAAAAGCCGTCTTTTAAGCGCGATTCCTCCTAGAGCTTCCAAATCACCTGAAATACGAAACAACACTAAAAAGTAACTGTTCGCATAATAAAGTGAATGAAATGGTGGGAATTAATGACTCTATGAGTCGTATAAATACGGCTCATCAATATATAATTAAAGAAAAAATAAAAAATTAAATGTACTGAGTTAGGATAATATGAGAAATAGTAAGTGCATATTGTAACTGGAAAATGGGGCCGTACTGTTGTTGGAACTATTGATCTTAATAATTGTTGGAATCCTTTCGAAAAAAATCACCTTCGGCGGATATCAATTCGGATTTTAGAATATAAAACTCCACTTTACAAAACTTAGAGTTCAATCTTACTCGTATGACGGTGACGCTCAAGATGAGCTATACGTTGATAGCCAAAAGCCTCCCCTACTGGAAACATTACCAGTACAGTCCATTACATTAGACAAACTTGTTATGATCAGAAATCACCCTTTGACTCCTCCAGTAACTTTACCTACCGGTGACTGCACTACTGCGGCATAATTAAGCACAGGCTTGGAAGCGATGCTGAGGTTGCTGACCTCTTTAACCACCTTGGTCAGCAAGTAGTTTTCGAGAGCAGAAACAGCTACCTATCCACACTGTCGAATAAAGTAAATAAAGATTTAATCCACTGGTTCAGGTGGCATACATGGCGAGAAAGTCTGAAACGCGACTATTTCAATAATCCATGGACCATCATATCTTTATTTGCTGCTGTTATTCTCCTGTTGCTTACTCTTGCTCAGACATTCTACACCGTCTACGGCTATTACAGACCCAAGTGGTAACTGATCAGAGTATATTGTGACAAGCGTCTTTTTAAAATATTTAGTATGTAAGACCAAGTCATATGGAAGAGCTCAACTTTGCATCATGGCAGTGAAGTGCTATAAAATAGGGTTTTCTGTGCGGTTTTATTTCAAAGTTAGAAGAGTAAACCACACTTTGCTTATTGATAGAAATAAGGTACAAGTCATGGACATGTACTCTCTCCACTTTTCCATGTTTCTGTTAGTGCAAAAGCATATATAAGCTGACTTTTCAATCAATGAAAAATAAAGTCTTCCATCAGAACTTGTGTGTTTTTGCATTAACATTTGGTATCAGGAACTTTCGCAGGAGGGCCTGATTGTGAGAAATAAACACGAGAGATTAAGGAAGAAGGAGAACGGAATGGCTGCGGAAGGGAGTAGCTATGCAGCACCATGCGTGCCCAAGTTTGACGGAGATTATGATTGTAGAGATTCTACGCAACAATCTTGCAAAGTATGAATGAAAATGAATACAAAAATTTATACTCGTTCGGATCCGGGTGATCCTACTCCAGTCGAAGAGAGGCGCAAGCTTTTATCAATCAAATTGGTAATAGTACAATGATCGCAACATTCAATCGAAACTACACACTTGAAATCGAAACTCAATTCACTCGTAATCGAACGAATTTCTCTCTGAAAACTCAAGAACCCTAATTCCTCTCGTGCTGGAAAAACGAAGAAGAAGATGCACTCGCTTAAATATCCGTTAGAATTCGTGCGTGTTATGAAGGGCTGAAAAGTTTTGGGAGTGATGCGTTTTTGAAGATGATGTTGCTTGATGGGTTTGGCATTGAAGGTGTCGAGGGATTTGGCATTGAAGGTGCTTTCTTGATGGGTGCTTTGAGAAGAAGCTTTCTGTTGTCTTACTTTATCTTATTCCCTACACAGGTCGCTCTTGGTAGGAGGTTTGGCATTGAAGAGCCTACGTTGTTGAGAATCATCACTACACCAGAAAACAGCTTATAGCATAGTTTTTTTGTGTCGCATAAAGTGCTATATTTGTCGCATTAAGTGCTTTTTCATTTACGGGACAAATTGTGCGTCGCATAGATTTTGTCCGGGAAGCTTTGTAGCGTTAAGTTTGGGCGACGCATAAATTAGGCAAGTGACATAAAGTTTACCGCTTATGCGACATGTGTTTCATTTAGTCCCATTCACATTAGACCTGGGTTCTACAATTTAAGGACATATGCCACATTTTTACAGTTAACATATTTGCCAATTAACGTCGCATTAGATACCTTAGAAGACAATATACGTTTATGTGACATTCCCCAGTAATCGTATATAACGTTATACGCTTCAAACCTGAAGGAGTTAGTGTCGCAAAAAGGGACATATTCTTATCACTCAATTAACTTATTGTCGTATAAAAAATGTTACGATAACATTCTAAGACAGGTAAATGTCGCATAAAACGTTATACGTGACAAAACAGTAAAGAACAATATGTCGCATTTGTAGAACATATTGTCGTATAAAACGTCAATCGTCACAACTAGCAGAGAAGAAAATGTGACATATAATGGACAGATTGTGGTATAAAATAACATTCGTCACAAATTGCAAACAGCATAATGTCACATATAAAGCATTTAGCCTGCATACAAATTAAAACCTGAAATTGTTTGATACACAATCCGGCCACCAAAACATACCGGGTACACACATGCTACAGTCAAGGAAAAAGTAATCAAGAGTTAAGATCCACAAAAAATCGTGGCACCTTCACAAGCACTTCATTTATAATTGGAATTTGAATATCGACCGGAAGAGGTTGTCGTGCATCGATGACACTGCCTTCTGGATCTTCATCTTCATCACCATCCATATCCCGCAAAGCTTGACAAACCCTCTCCTCCATTTATGCCTACATATAGAATGTTTTAGTGTAAATACAACAATAAAACTAAACTACAAATACATGGCATAGTAAAAAAGATTACGACCAGAAAATAAACTAATAACATCCAACTGAATAAGATTGCCAACATCGTTTGCCAACATATAATAAACAAAGAAGAACAAGGTTTGCGAAACATGAATAGGGTTAACATGGCAGATAACATGTGGCAGATAAACACATGAAATATATAATAAGAGCACATGAATGAATAACATTAAACATTTCAAATAAACTGAACATGAATAACTCTAAAGAAACATGAACAGAAGTCAATCGTCCTTCTAAATCAGCATATGGGAGAGAAGAACAACATATTATTCAGCAATCAAATCATATTTGGTAAACATGTCTATAAGCAGGTCAACACAATATTATTCACCATCTTCAACATATGACTGATGACAAGATGAAATTATGCAACCAAAATGGAAATGTCAAGTGACATTAAAAATAAATATACTCAACTGCAAGAGCGGCGCCGGCAGGATCATGAGAGTACACCTTGATGTAAGTAGCAACAAGAGGAGCTCTTTCTCCCTGGAGCTTAAGTTGCGCAGCCCTCATATAGAAAGGGACCTTACCAGACCAGTGATTGAGTCTTTCAGATTCAGTGCGCACTCACGACATCGTCTTGCCTAATTTCTATTTTAGTGAAATTTAGCGAAGTCAATGAGAAGTTCGAAAAACATAACAACATAGAAAAAACAAATGATAAATCAAAGGAGTGAAGCAAAATGTTGTTTGATAACTATAAGAATTAACTAACCTGATTTTTTGGTTCATCAAAGTGGATACAAAGTCATCCCCATTGTTAACGGCGATCAATAAACTCCCGGGGAATCACATCAGGTCCATGCTCCTTGTAGAACACCTTGCAGTTAGCCTTCCAATCGCGGTACCTTTCTATGGCCTTCTGAAGATAAAATTCCACAACTCATCATCTTTTGGATGAACAACAAAGTTCGGCTGCAAATAAAAAACAGAAGTCAATTACATAACATTGAAATATTACATTAAGTATTCACATTGAACTGAAAAATTAGAACATGAATTACTTACATACAAGTGGTCATACACAATCTGCATGTCCTCATCCCTCAGCTTCCTGAATGACGGTGCTAGCATGGGAACCTTGTCCTTCACCGCACTCCCGATCTCGTGCACAATCAGGCTGCAAACTTCCTGGTTCGCTGGGCCGGTACCATCTGGTAGAAATTCAACCTTGATTGGCTGCCCCCTATTGCGCGTGTGCTTGTAGAACGCCACATTAGTTCCATTGACCACACCCCTCACCCTCCTCTTCTGTCCACCCTCGTCCCATGTATATCAAATTCAAGTAACAGTTATTACGTGTGTAACAGAAAAAAAGAATGTAAGTGATCCTTTAAAAACATAGCATATTGAAAACATAATTACCAGATTGAGCATTTTGTGAGTTCTTGCATCTAATGCTTGGAATTGCCTCCAAATTCTCTTCCGCATCATGCTCCGATGACTGATCCATTGAGTTGTCTGGTTCAAACTCAGGAGCCAGTGGATCATTTACAGGCACCTGTGAAGGTGACCTTGTGCTCGGAGGTGCCTGATTTAGGTTGGATCTGGCAGGCCGCGGTTGGGGAGGGCTACACAGCACTGATAATTGTGGTAGAGGGTTGGAGAATGATGGATGCTCTGGAGCAGGGGCTCGATGAATGTTTTTCGACAAACAACGAGGAGGATTAGCCGAGGGTGGAATTTCAGCGGTTCTAGCTCTCACATGGGGAGGATGATTGTCAATGGGTGGAATTTGAGTGGGTAATCTAGCTCTCATAGGTTGAGGATGATTGTCAATGGGTGGAATTTCAACTGGTCTAGCTATGACATGTGGGATTTCAGTGGGTTGATTCTCAGTGGTGGCTGGACATTTGGATTTTTTCTTAGCTAGGACTAATTTGGACTTGATGGGAGGATTGACTACACTATTCTTACTCACAAGAGGTTCAACAAAAGGATTTAATACTGGGCATTTGGCTTTCCTAGGTGGAGTACTTCTAACAGGAGGATGATGTACCTTCTTTTGCTTCCGCGGTGGAGTCTGCACGACATGCAATGCAGGTGGAGTCTTTGCCAGTGCATCCAGCTTCTTTGTGCGACCGACAGGCTTTAGGGCACCAAGGATGACCCTAGCACGCTCTGTGTTCCAAAACTCAGCATCCACAACCGACTGAGAGGGGGTTGGAGCAGCTGCGTCGGCTGGAGGCCGACTGTCGTCACTATCGGTGGACTCAGCCGAAGAGAATGAGCGTGGTGGCGACTCTTCTGGACGAAGCCTCGGTGGAACACGACGTGTGGAATGCGAACGTAGCTTCATAACGCGGCGACTGTTGACTTCCTCCACTTTGACCAAAGGGGAGATCTTCGGTTTTAGGGTTTTTATTTCGCCATTCTCGAACCGTACGGTGGAGAGAGTGATATGGTGGTGTGGTGGATCTGGTAGAGTAGATTACGGTGGTGTTGTTGTGTATAAGAGCTGTAGACGACGTGCGGTGGAGAGATTGATATGGCGATGTGGTGTAGATCTGGTTGAGTGATACGGTGGAGAGTAGAGAGTGATACGGATCTGGTCCAGGACTTGGAGAAATCTGAGTTCCCAATTTCGAACACAAATGGGCCTTGGGCTCTTAGTTTCGATTTTCTGGGCCAAAATACAGTTTTACGCGACATTCTTTATTTTCTACGTCCCATAAATGTGGCGTATGAAAAATTAAAACTTTGCGCGCGATGCACGAAAAATTGTTCCCCCAAAACAAAACTATGTTTCGTGACATTGTAATTCAAAATATGTCCCATAAAAGCTCTGAAAAAATGCTACAGTCTGCTAAGTTTTTATTTCATCTCATATGATCACACAAACACAAAATCAACTAACGTAGTTGCAAACAATCTTTATAACAAACACAAAATTAACTAACATAGTTGCAAACAATCTTCATACTGATACTCAGTACACCATTTGTTTACACTTCATCATCTGAAGAGTATTGGATCTCATCATTCTCTTGATCATCTTCTACTAATTCCATGGTTACATCCCAATGTTCATCCTCATCATCCATCGTTGTCTCCTCATCATCTTCATCACCCCCTGATGCGAATACATCCTCTTCATCCAAGTTCAATTGTCTACATGCTCTTGGTATTTGCACCATATTGGGGATATTGGTTGCAGGTCAGACATCATCTATAATGTGCGAGGGCATGCGCTCTTGGTAAGGGTAATCTTCCTGAGGTAAAGTCACTGATGTGTGATGTCCACTATATTGATTATCCTGACTATCTTGTCTTGCAAGGGAGCGTTGACTGTATGTTCCTCTATGCCAAACAACATTGACCACCTTCCAATTGTCACCGGCTTTAAGATCGTCAAGATAAAAAACTTGTCTTGCGGTTGTGGCTAGACAATAAGGCCAATCTTCATACCAGCTGGTTGATGTATCCACGGATAAAAGTCCGTAGTCCCTCTTAGTGCTTCCCTTATCAGTAGGATCCGTGTTAAACCATACGCAATCAAAAAGGACTACTCGCATCCCATTTGCGTACTGTACTAGTATAATGTTTTTAATAACGCCATAATAAATAACATCCTCATCTTCCACCATCACACCTAAGTTTTGAGTCTTCATCTTTCGGTCTCGATCCCACACAACAAATTTGACACCATTGTGATGCAGCGGCTACAGCGTGAATAATGACTTTGGAGAGAAAACTCTCGAATATTATTGATAAAAACGAAACTGCCATTCTCACAACCTACAAACTGTTTAAATAGTGCAAAACGGAAACCCTAACTTGCTAAAATTGAAAATTACTAAAAACATAAAAATCGGAAATTACTAAAAATTCAAAATAAAATAGGGTGTTATGGCCCAAAATCGGACATCGGGAACTCGAAAACTCAAAAAAACTGTCAACTTGCGCCGGAACCGGATTTCCTGTCAAACCGCTCCAAATATGCCAGTGCCACTTGGTCTACATCACATTGACATAGCACTGAGAATAACACGCGTATGATTGAGGCATACGCGCTAGAGAATGCAACTCAGCACAATAGAAAGGAGAGCCCTCTCTTTTCAAGATATCCATCTGTGTAATTGAAAAAACAACATTATTAAACAACTAAAGATATTAATAGTGATGTGTAACTAATGAATATAATATAAATTAACACTTAAAGAGAATAACATACCCAACCACGAAAATATTTCGAGAAATGTGTCACACGCTCTTTCTTTGTTCTATTTGGGCACTCCCGATTGAACTTCTCGACATGTTTAATTACATAGTTCTTTGCATGTTGACAGTGTTCGAGAACGCACCAGTGAGCCATGTCAAGTTGTATGTTACTCAAATTGATCTTTCGAGAATGACCACTCACTTTGACTAGATGAGAGTAAACATTCAGGCCATATAACGGAACTTCACTTTATGAGTCCATCTCGGATGATTCGTTCACATACAATTTGCAATATGTTATACACTCGTGTGTATATATTTCTCAGCGATGCATCCTTCTGGTTATCTGCTATTTCGAACTGATCTCTTATATTCACCTAATTGCCTACAATATGGAAATTAGTTAGTTCCTAACACAATTAGTTAAACATCAAGTTATATCAAATAATGAAATACAATTATATAGTAAAACCTCTCAATAGGAAACATCCAACTATAATGCACCGGTCCCTTAAGCAACACTTGTTCCAGAAGATGAATCAGAAGATGAACCATGATGGTGAAGAAAGCAGGAGGAAATACCATCTCCAACTTGCATAAAATAGTAATGATGTCATCTTTCATTTGAGTTACTTCTTTCACCATCAGCTCCTTACAACACAATTTTTGAAACCACCGTGATAACGATATAAGAGGATCTATGACATAATGTGGCAAATACGGTCGAATGAATACCGGAAGCAGTCGCTGTAACATGACATGGCAATCATGTGTTTTCAATCCATCAAATTTCTTATCGTCAACATTGATTTTGTTCTTCAAACTACTCGCATAACCATAAGGATACTTGGCATCCTTAAGGATTTCAAAAATCTCTACCCTCTCTTCGGGTAAAACGGTATAAGGAGCTTGAGAAACCTTATCCTTTCTTGATGCCGAGCCTTTTCCCTTCAACCACAATTCCCTACGAATACCTTGTTTCTCCAACCCTTCACGGGCCTGAACATCGTCTTTAGTCTTTCCTTGAAGACCAAGTATAGTACCAATGATGTTATCAAAAACATTTTTCTCTATATGCATCACATCCAATGAATAAGGTTGTGCCAATGTACTCCAATAGGGCAAATCGTAAAAAATGCTCAAATGAGTCCAACACACTTTCTCCTTGACACCTCTAGGCTTAAAATCTGGATGCAAGCTAAGTATGGGGTACTCATGGCTTAACACAGAAGACAAAATCTCTTGTCTAGTTAAAGAAGGTGGGGCATCGCTAAGTTCCACTTCCCCATTGAACTTAGTAGTGGCATACCTCCAAGTATGCTCTCTGTGAAGCCATCTGCGGTGGCCTTGGTAGGACATTCTGCCGGCTAAATGGTGAGCATCAATGGCATCTAAATACATTGGACAGGCTTTGTATCCTTTACACTTTAGACCTCCCAACATTCCCAAACCCGGGAAATCGATGATGGTCCAAAGAACAGCAGCTTTCATGTGGAATGATGATCCATCATGTCGATCATATGTGAGTACTCCAGTGTCCCGTAACATATTTAATTCGTCAATCAAAGGTTGCATGAAAATGTTCAAGCACTTGCCCGGAGATTTTGGATCTGAAATCAACATAGCAAGAATGTTGAATTCTTTCTTCATGCACAAAGAAGGTGGCAAATTATAAGGCATCACCACAATCGGCCATGTGCTATGTGAAAGAGCAGCTGCTCCAAAGGGATTAAAACCATCTGTAGCTAATCCAAGTCGAACATTTCTAATTTCTTTTGCAAAGTCGGGAAAGTTTTTGTCAAACTCTTGCCATGCTTCACTATCTGCAGGATGTCTCATAAGACCTTCCTCTACTTTTCTTTGTCCGTGCCACCTCGTCTCCTTAGCGATATGTGGTGACATATACAGTCGTTGTAATCTGGGAGTTAAGGGAAAGTACCGTACCACCTTTTTGGGAATCTTGCTATCACCTTCGCTGTGTAAGTACCTTGGCTCCTCGCACATCGGACAATGTTCCAAGTCCTTGTACTTTTTATGATATAGCACACAACCATATTCACATGCGTGAATGATCTAATATCCCATTCCCATGTCCTTCAGTAGTCTTTTAACATCACGATACGAACTGGGATAATTGTTTCCCCTCGGTAAGAGGTCTTTAGTGAGCTTTAAATGATCATTAAAGCTCTTATCAGACCATCCATTATTGACTTTAACTTCATCGCCTTCAAAATGGTGTCCAAAATAGTATTTTCACTTCCCACGTATATGGGAGCTTGTGCTTCCGCTAGGAGTCTTTGATACTTATCATATGCATCCTTAGCAAAATAATCATTTTCAAGGCCCCCGTGTGGATCTCGAAATGGAAAAGTGTCGTTGATAATCTCTATTGTAGGATTGAAATAATAACTTTCATCGCAATCTTCAACCATCCTACTATAATTCGTTTCCATCACATGTTGTCGACGTTGTGTGTATATTGATGATGAAGCCTCAACCGGTTCTTCTCCATGAGAGGTCCAAGTTGTGTACTCTCGCATCATACCATTTACAAACAAATGAGTTTAGATTTCATCCAAAGACAACTTATCATGGTGCAACCGACAACGCCTAAAGCATCAGGAAGCTTTGGGACATTTTCAACACACAAATAACATTTGCCTTCCAAAACACTTGTAGATCCGACTAAAATGAAAGAGAACCAAATCTGCACCTTCTTCTCCGACAGTATGGGGTCTTCGAAAGCTGATATTCTGAGAATATCAGTGACAAAATTCGATTTTGCAGGGTAAGTATCCGTCCTATGTACTGCTTTTGCTTTTTCATTGAATGCTAGATGTTTACGCGACATTTTATTTGGTAAATATGTCGCACATGACGCAAATGGTTGGTCGCTATTCAATGCTTCTTTAATTTCAAACAAAACCTGCACTGCCCAGGCAAAAATCGGATGTGTCCATCTCAGTTTTCTATTATTAAGGGACTTACATTGGGTAGTCGCTTAATGTATGTCGCATTAACAAGTTAATGGGACTTATAATACTAGTCGCTTAAACAATTGTGGCATTAAGGGCATTATGAGAGACGTAAAATAATGAGTCGCTTTAACTATTGTCGCATTAAACATCTTATGAGACATAATAATTGCGTCGCATTAACAAAAGTCGCATATACATGTTTATGGGACACAATAATGTTGTGTGTCGCAAAAAACTTTGTGACATAAAACAATATATGGGACAAACAAATTTGCCTCAGTCGTATATAATGTCTTATGCGACAAAAAAATGCGACAAATGTCAAACAATGTCCCGTTAGCTGTATTCTGGTGTAGTACATGAAAGCTACATTGCACACGCACACTGAATGGTTCAAAGTTCAAATGTGTAAAGATCGCTTCGAGGGTTTTCTCAAGATCGACTGTCTGAAAGATGTTAAATACACCATTACTTACGAGTACAGCCAAGTCGAATGTGGATTCTGGTACTCATGATTCTTCACAGGCTACAGTACGTTTCTTCGGGCATCAAAATGGTAGAAGAAGGCAACAGTCCTCAAATACCATCAAGAGACTTTGTCTATGATGAGAATGCGATACTCAAAGTAATGGTAAGGCTTTGTGCTCTTCCTGATTCTTTTTTCTTAGAACAACCGTTAATTTGGCAGAGGATCAATTACTGTTAAATACGAACCATAATAACATGGCTTCCCACTAAAATAACCTGAGTTCCCTCTCCGTTAAGAGTTTAGCCAAGGGTCCTTTCGGATGCTAATTTCCGTTCCCATTCTTATTGTGTTTGGGAATTTTTGCTGAGGCGTTGATATTTATTTCTTAAAATATTCTTACATTTAAGTATATATATGCTTTGAACAAAAACTAACTGAACTTTCCTCTGCAAGTGCCCAAGTGTACAAATTAAGTTCTGGGTAGCATATGGTTGTCATTTTGATGCGTAGCATTTTGATTTTGTCTGTTGGAATAGACAACGCATAATATGTTAACCTGATCTGAAGGATTTAAAGCAGTTGTTTCTGCCAAATCCAGAAGTTCGTCGCTAAAGGTCTGATAAGTCGTCGCCAAAGACCGAAGCAAGCTGTCGCTAAAAGCTAGCTCAAACCAGGCGGGAATTCGAGTCGTGGCTAAAGCTCGGAATGGCGTCGCTGATAGCTGGCAGAGTTCGTTTTGTGCTAATGGAGTTCGTTGGCGAGCGACGAATAGGAGCGTGCCACCTCAGCCTGACCCGTGGCCCGTAACGGTTTTATAATGCACACCACTGAGTTTTATAATGCAGAGGGAATGAAGAGTGTTTTTTCGGTACTTAAAGACGGAAAAATTGCATTGTACATCCAAATCGAACTGGATGTTAAGAACGTCGAAAAAATACGTACCCCCGAAAGTACGTAGTGTGTCCGGTAGAGGTTATCCTCTCAAACGAGAAGGTGATAACCAAACCTTTTGTCGTGTTACGAAGTATTCATTTTAAAGCAATATATGGCTCTCGAATCATGAGCAGGTTGCTCTTCATGAATCTCGGAGGTGAGCTGTGTTTTGTGTCTATCGTTACGAAAAGATCAGAAATACTTGGAGCCCTAACACGAGGGGATAAAAGGTGATTACATGAGATGCACCTATAAGTTTCCAGCACCAAAACAACTTATTTATTTCTTTCAAGGATGTGGCATGATGTATGTCTAACAGAGCAGGACCATCTTTGAGTGCTTACATTACAATTATGACGGTTCTTATGGAAAAAACGCTTTGGTCGCTATGTACAAAGGAATACTCGAGCAGGTCTTTATTATCCTTTCTAATCAAGCCATGTTCACCTAGCTTCGTGTACTACCATTTATAGCTAGTGAACTAATGCATATTCAGTACTATTTCAGGATTCTCTCTTCTAGTCATTCCTCCAGGATATGCTCATCTGAAAAATCAGAATTCATATAAGACTTTCTAATCAAGGCGAAAGCTGCATTAATATCTGTTGGAATAGTTAATTAATATATATTGGTGGTTCGATTATACACTAGCTAGCTGAGATCAATGCAAACTAATAATTTTGAAAATGTCAATCTGCCCTAATTGTTAGTTTTACGTAACCTATGCATTTTAAAATTACATGCATATATGGGAGACGATGACAAGCGCTCAAATGAGAATCCCTTTTTTTCCAGAACTTGAGACCACAATCTCCATCTTCCAAAATGCAAGATGCATTTTGGTGGTGACACGTGTCCCATGTGCATTTTCCAAGATGCATTTAACGCAAAGTCAAAGCCACTTTTTTTTTACTTTTCTTTTTTGACATGTGTCACATGCATGTGAAATTTTTGGATTTTTTCCGTCCAGAAATTTCGTTGCAAAAACATCGACAAACACGGTGACGGAAAATAATCCGTTGCAATACCGTCGAATTTCCGTCAATAAAATTTGGAATATTTAAATTCGTCGTAATTCCGGCATATATTTCCGTCACCACATATTCCGTCGTGAATAGTTAGGCGGATTGTTGACGGAATTTTTGTGATGAAGAATTAACGGAGAGGTTACGCAAATATTATTCGCTCACATTCCGTCAAAATTCAGTCGGTGTATATTGTAGCCTAATTCCCTCCACATTCCATCACTATTCCGTCATCTGGAAATAGTTTTTCATTTTTCCCGTTACTATTCCATCTTCCAAAAATCATTTTTAATTTTGTAAACATAAGTTTTGTTGTTATCGTTTGTAAACAAATATTTTTTATTTTTTATTTTTCCGTCACTGTACCGTCATTATTCCGTAAGTAAAATATAATACAAATTTATTTTAATGAGCTTCCGTCGAATTTTTCCCTCTATTCTGTCACCCGACTTTAGACAGCGTCTGTAGCCAAACACTGTCTCAAGTGGACTTCAGACAGCGCTTGTAACCAAACATTGTCTAAAGTCGACTTTAGACGGCGCCTGTAGATAAACGATGTCTTAATTAAACCCAAATAATCTCTATCTCTATATAATTAACTAACGGTATATTGACGGACTAATGACGGTATTTAAAAGCTGATTATGATGGAATTTTGATGGAATTTTGATGGAAAACTGTTATTTATTTTGAGCACAATTACGTACGTTTGGAAAAGAATTAATATTTTAAAAATTCACTAACAGGATATTGACGGATTGGTGACGGTATTTTAAGGCTAATTATGGTGGAATAATGACAGAATTTTGATGGAAAAACGTTATTTAATTTGAGCGGAATTACGGACATTCGGAAAAGAATTAATATTTTAAAAATTAACTAATTAACGGTATATTGACGGTATTTTGAAGCTGATTATGGTGGAATAATGACGGAATTTTGATGGAAATTTGTTATTTATTTTGAGGGGGATTCCGGACGTTTGGAAAAAAATCAATAATTTTTAAAATTAACTAACGGTATATTGACGGATTAATGATGATATTTTAAAGTTGATTATGGTGGAATAATGATGGAATTTTGATGGAATAATTATAATAGTTATATAATTTTGCAAAAATAGACCATTAGATAGCACTTTTTAATTAAGCGCTGTCTATGGTTCACATTAGACAGCGCTTCTGTTGCAAGCGCTGGCTAAAGTGGAACTTTAAACAGCGTTCGACAACAAGCGCTGTCTAAAGTCTAAAGTCTATTTTAGACAGCGCTGCACTTGTTTTCAAACACTGTCTAAAATGATTATTAGACAACGCTTATTTCCAAACGCCGTCTAAAGTCCAATTTTACACTGTTTATTTTAATGAAATTCATTATTTTAAGGTTTTCACTTATGTTCAAGCGGACGATCTCCTCATTTCTCTTCGTTCAATTTTCTCCTCACATCTATTGCACCGGTTGAGATTTGAGGACATTCGAAGGAGGATTTGGGGATGTTCCCGGCGAAGGAATTGTGCAGCGGTCGAATCTACACCGCAACCGACGACCGCCACTTTTCCCCTTCACCATCCCAACTGTCGCTTTTCCCCAGATCTGAAATGCATACGATTGATGTTTCTCGTATCTTCAAAACACAGATCTGAAATGCGTCCGATACAGTGATTGGATTTTGCGGAGGAGACACGACCGGAGGAGAGGCGGCTGTTGGTTGTTCCTTCAAGTCTCCGTTAGATTCGTATGAAAATCGCATCTGTTTGTGTTCAGGGGCTGAGGCCGTAGCTGATCGAGTTGCCGAGGAGGTCCGGGAGCGTGGCAAGGTGCTGAGAGTTGGAGTTGTTTGTGGAGGTTCGTCTGCTGAACGAGGAATTTTGCTTAACTCTACTCGGTCGGTTATTGATCACATTCAGGTGCCTACCTTAGCCATTAGCTGACCTACTCATTTTTATAACTGATTAGCTTTCTTGCAACAGGGCAATGGAGGAATCGCTAGAAGTAGAATTACTGTTTCTCTCATCCATCAGAAAATCTTATAACACATCGCTGGAGTGTTGTATTTGTGCCTCAGGTAAAACATTCCTCTCCTTTTATATACTTCCATAGGAGTCGGTATAGAAACTGTTGTGCACATTTTAATTCGTACATCTGATTATCGAATGATCTTAAGCAGGAAAGGCATGATTGCCACAATGCTCTCTTAATCCAACTAATAAAAGGTATAACTAACACTAGGGAGTTATGTGCTTGGTGGGTGTGGGTGTAGATAGAGGGACAAACTACAAAATCTTCATGAGAAGTAAACGGTGAGTAAGCGAGTCCAAAACACTGCCTTGGATTTACTTCTTGTAAGTTTGTGGAAGGAAGTGATATGTTGAGTTTGGAGAAGATGTGCACCTTTTTTGTGGGGTATTTGCCTCGTGTAAAAAGAAGTAGTTATTTTCGCACTTGGTGTCGAGAAGAAGTAACAATGTGCATCCCCACTTAAAGGGTTGCTAATATATTTCTTTTATATGGATTGTCTGCATCTGGCTTGGTTGGAAATGGCATGGTTTTATACACAAAATGGTGTACCGTACCTGATAACTATTTGTTTGATTCATCCTTTGTTTGTTTGATTAATCATTTGGAACTCTCCAAAATCAACCCAACTGCAACATCTGTGTTTGTGTACCTCATATCTATTTGTTTACCTATTGTTGCATGATATTCCTACTTCAACTCCAACTCATTGGCTTTATTTCATTGGCTTGCAATTTTATTTCATTGGTTTTATTCACAGTGTCCCTTTATCTACATTCTTAATGTTGCATTTTGCTTTCATTGGCTTTATTCACTAATTACATTATTAATGTTGCATTTTGTTTTCTTTTTAGGATGTTTACGATTGGAAACCCTCCACCTCCCCCACCTCCTAGTCAAAGCTCAAATGGAAACAACCGCGGTCCGCCTAGTCATAGATCGAATGAAGACAACCAGGGACGTCACCAAGGCCAGAGCGAAAACGAAGAAAACCGCAGACATTAGACATTTTAAGTTCATTTGACTATGGTTTTATATTTTATTATTATACTCGACTTCTGTATTTTATTATCAGTACATTTATTATTTAAAAAATATGTTTTAAATGATTTATAATTACTATTAAAATTAAAATTTTATAAACATTAATATCGAAAATTTGAAAATTAAAATTTGAAAAAATAGAAAATAATATTGACGGAATAATGACGGAAACATTAATACGGAATTAAGACGGACTAATGACGGAATACATTATTGATGGAACATGGACGGAATGTAGACGGAAACTAAGATGACGGAATGTAGACGGAAGATAGACAGAAAATATTGAAAACAAAAATATGTTTGAATATAGACGGAAATTATTATTGACGAAATTCAGACGATATTTTGATGGAGAATCTCTCCGGATACATGCCAGAATGACGAAGGAATTTTATTTACCGGAAATGCGATGAAATATTGACGGAAATAAACGACGGAATGTTGACGGAAACTTTTTACCGTCGGAAAAATTGCCGTCAACGTCATCGGTGACGGAAAAGTGACGGAAATTCGGATTTTTCCGTCACTTTTCCGTCGTTTTCCGAACGTCGGAAATTTTCCATAAATTAGTAGTGATGCAGATTCAAAGATGCATCATGATCTAATGGTGAGATTTGGTTTCTCAAGTTCTCGATTTTTTAAGGATTCTCAACCGAGCGCTCTCTTATGGGTGTGACTATTTGCACTTGCACTTAAAATCTCTCTCATTGACTTTGTAGAGATTAACATTTCTCTCTCTCTTTAATTTACAGAGTGATCGGATCGAATCCATGATGAATATTGAAAGAGAACCACAAGTATTTCAGGGTGTACAAGTTATAAATCCAATGAAAATTGAGCATTCAGATTCTGCAGCCCCCGAAATAACTGCTAACGTTAATTGTAACTATAACTGAAAAATGGGTGCGATTTTGTGTGTTGGAGTATTGGGCCTTGTTGGTATCCTTTTGATAAAATCCCATATGGAGTTTTTCGTCAGAATAGAAAACGTGGCTGTACAAAACTTTTGAGTTCAATATTACTCAAAATGCATGACGGTGAAGCTACAAATGAATGATACCATAATAGCGAAAAACCTACCCCTAATGGATTCGACAGCATCACAGTTTATCATATTTTAGATAAACTTGTTTTAATCAGAATGCAACTTCTGCCCCGCCGCTCATTTGATCATAAGATCGACTTTATGCATCGGTTCTTTGTTAACCGATGTCTAATAGTCACCTTATGCATCGATTTTACTAAGACCATATGCATAATATGTTAATCGATACTCATGTCTAAAATCTCAACGGTAGTAGTGTGCTACATAATAGCAGTGACACTTTTTTTTGTTAGGTAATAGCAGTGACACTTTGTTATTGTAACTTTTTGCTATAACATTTTATATTAAATATGATTCCATTTTGTATGTAAGTAATTTAAATTACATTTTTAAAATTTAAATATGAATAATAAGTTATATATTATTTGTTATTTCGTGGGGAAATTCGTAGAAAATCCGCTATGAAGCGATAAAAAGATTTTCATGGACTATAAAAAAATCCGTAGGAAACCCATCACTACTAATGTGGTGGCCGCAAGCTACCCCTTGAAGCTCTAGCCGGATCAAATCTGCAGGTTGGCTGTCGTTCTGTTGAGGCACAAGTAGGAGCAAAATGGAGCTGTTTGTGTGTGTAGGGAATCGAAAATGAAACAGGGTAAATTAAACCAATAGTACGTACAGAATTTTACAAACATTCAAACCTTACGCAACGTGTACGTACGATGTTTGTTGCGTAAGTAAAATAGTAGCTCAACAACCGCCTTCAATATTGTACGAGGTTCATAATTTCTGTCCTTTCAAAATAAATGTGACACTTAAGCAACAAAAACATACTATTCACTACTACAGACGACGGCATATGCATCGGTTTTTAGGGGCATATGCATCGGTTTTAATTCCGATGCATAATGAAGGGTAGCATAATGTCCGACCAATATGCATCGGTTCTTAAAAAACCGACGCATATTGGTCTGACATTATGCGTCGGTTTTTTGGAGAAACCGATGCATAATAACACCACATTATGCGTCGGTTTTTCCTAAAAATCGACGCATAATGCTTCAGACTGTTACACATTATGCATCGGTTTTTTAAGAACCGATGCATAAAGACCCAAAAAAATTTGGCATATTTGGCTTACAAAAGCTCAAATCCACCTGAAATTAAACATCAATAATAAACCCTGCTGTTCCAACTTCCAAATGCAATTCAATTTACATGCTAAACATCATTACATTGCATTTGCAATACAATATCGTCGTTCATACATACACAACATATAATCTTGTCTCTTTAGTACAAAACATCACATAACAAATGTGATCTAAGTACAATGTCCTATACCACAGGATGGGTGGTCACATATTCACGTACGTAGTTGGCGATTTCATCCCGAATTGCATGCAACTTGTCCATATCGTACGACTCTACTCCATTAGGAAAGCAATACTACATAAAAACAAGAGAGAACTTATTAGTCAAAAAGTAAAGAGTGAAAAAAAAAAGCTTCACAAGATTAATGTACACTAACTCGGTGAAAAAAAAAGCTTAACAAAAGAAAAAGCAAGAGTGAACTAATTATAGTAATATGTATATATATCTCTAAAAAAACTCACTTGGTTAATGTCTTCAACATCCGCACCATTATTGGCCCGTACAAATGCCATAATGTCCCGAATAAATTGAAGGACGTAATAATCACAAAGTGAGCTAGGAGGTTGTCTTGGACACTGCACGATATCAAGATTTGCGGTTAACATACTTTATAAATGAAAAAAAATATTTAGTAAAAGTGTCTAGCTTGTGCATACCAAAACTTTCTTCCACTCTACTTTACGTGTACTCCTCGGTACACATCCTTGTTGACAATAGGCATCGGTTTTCATTGAACCGATGCATATTGTTAACCTTATGCATCGGTTTACATGAACCGATGCATAAGTTATTAATATGCATCGGTTCAATGAAAACCGATGCCTAATATCAACAATATGCATCGGTTTACGTACAATCCGATGCATATTAATAAACCGATGCATAATACATTTTTCGAACCGATGCATAATGACCAGTTTGTAGTAGTGATTCAAACCACGGTTGTTGCATAGGATATCCAACGTAACACGTGTTCTTGTTGCTTTTGAAGGCATTGCATAGGAACTCTTACGCAACATGAAAGCATTTGTCACTTTAGAGCATGTTACATTGTATTACTTATGCAACATATGTTCACATGCTGCTTTTGAGGTCGTTGTGTAATACACTTAAGCAACGTAAATCGGAATGCTGCGTAACTACATGCATGTTGCCTAGGTGGTCTTACGCAGCGAGGGAGACGACGGAGGCTTTTGATACGTGGCATTAGGTGTCTTACGCAATGGGTAACATAAGCAATATAAGGTGCGTGTTGCTATATACTTTATGCAATGTGTCGTTTGCAACGGCGTGCCATGTCTTGTTGCATATGGGGTAAAATGGTGTAGTGTCCGCCACTAGCTAGGGACGGAAACATCTGTAAGTAACCAGACAAGAAACAGCTGCAAATACATGCAAATATAAGGATGCAAAACATGTGATTGATTAGACAGAGATTGAGTAAACACACATATATATTGATTTTATGCCCTGGCTATGTCTTTAAGTACAATGCTTCAAACACATCAAAATCACAGTTCAAAAAAGAAAAGAAAGAAATATATAATGCATGGGCAATAACCCCTTGACCCTTTTGTAGACTCGCCCTACACTTTTTTCTCTTTCAAAACTTCTAAAGAACGAAAAAGGGAGAGAAAATTCCTCATTTGCATTTAAATGTTGCAAACCATTTTCCATCACAAACAAAAAAGTGTATTCAGTGAATATGATGTTAATTCAATTTAATATGGAACAGGCAGAGGAATGGAGTGATCTTGAGAAGAGCACAGAGATATGATTTCCTCAAAAGTCGTTGATATTGTACTTGCTGTATAATCTTCCTGATGATGCTTGTATCCATTATTTTCCGGGTATTCATGTAACCGGGGAAATTCTTCCAGGCCTAAAGGCGAGTAAACATTTGGATGATCAAAGGGCAAGTTATTGATGCCTTGGAAGCTTTGTAGATCCTGCATATGATGATTTAAAGTGTTAAAGAGAGAGAACAAAAAATAAAGCAATTCAGCTGGGCCCTAAGATATATGAATAACACACAGCTAGCCAGTCAAAAGAGGTTATTGGAAATGGTGAAAATATATATACACGAGATTTTAGCCACTTAATTTAGATTACTATATATATATATGATGAGAAAGCTTTAAGAAAAGAAGTAGCTAGAGAGCATCTGGAACGAGACTTCATTTTGCTTTCAGCTTTAGTCCTACTACTACTTGTTCTACTTACTTTAATTAAGATCAAAAGCAATATGATATGATCTCTCTTAAAGGCCTTGTTTGTGGGGACAAAATGATCAAATTCAGTTCTCAGATATATGTAGTACTAAGATGAAGCAATTGATATGGCAATAACATTCAACAACATTAACTCAAGAGACAGCCCCAAATTAGATACATTATATATATCCTCTCTCTCTCTAGCACTTCAAAATGTGCTATAAAATGTGCTATCCTCTCTCTAGCCCCAACATGGAAATATTTATGAGCCTAAAGTATATATGAGTTTGAAAACACTGGTTTGTGGTATAAATATTCCACACACAACATGTTATCTATGGTTCAAATAAATGGATACGATTGAAGAGAATTAGATATGTACCTGAAAGAGATCTGAATAATCCAAGTGTAGTGAGTTCAAGTAGGATACAGTGTTACTATTAGCTTCATCAGACGGTGCAAACAAAGCTGATATTTGGCCAGCGTTATTAGCTTGGTCCACGGCTTCTTTTCCATCGATAAGAAAACGTCCATTGGTAAGATCCGAAACAGAAGAGGCTGCAGAGGGATTTTTGTAGTAACTATTATCATATGGGCTGAAACTGTCTTCATAATCTTGATCTGCTTCTATGATCCCCTCATGATCAGCTGTTGTGTTACTTTCTTCATCTTGATTTATGATTTTCTTTCGCCTTTTATTGAAACAATTTTGTGCAGCATCACCTTTCTCAGCCTTCATTTTGGGAATTATCAGACCAGTTTTTTTGAAAACGCGACACAATGCATACGAGTCCTGTACGAAAATCGATCATTAATAATAATTAAATCAGATGCATAAATATATTCATGCAGTTAGAGCTAGCACACTGATTTATTCCAGTTCTTGCCGTCTTACCTTGAGAGCATTAAAAGAGGACGAAGACGAACACAAAGACGAGTGAATAAGGCGGTACTCATGCATGACCCAATTAGTCCTAATTCCATGAGGAGCTCTTCCTTTATAATAAACCAATGTTTTCTTCATCCCCCATGACTTTTTATGAGATCTCACCGGACGATCTTTCCCTGTAGCCTTCCAGTATCCTGCCCTAGTCGCCCGATTGGTTCTTGACCCATTTGGATACTTTCTATCTCTAGAACTATAAAAATACCATTCCATGTCTTTGCTTGGCAAATATGATTTATCTGATCAGACACATAAGAAAGTTCAAGCATACATTTTAACTTGGAAGAAGCTCATATCTGATAGTGACGATAATACTAACCTGGTAAATCCCAAGGTTCGCATTTGTAAAGATCGATTTCGGGAATGATCTCAAGCTCAATGGGCTGCCCGGTAATTTTGCGATCGAGATAGTAAGCGACGAGCTCTTCGTCAGTCGGGTGGAATCTGAAACCAGGCGGAAGAGCCATGGGCGCCATTATTGAACACTCTTAGTTACTAAGAAGACGAAGAAACTGAGATATGTATAAGCTGAGAATGGATGTGAACTAATTGAAACAGTCTTTAGGACATAGGGTTTTATAACACACTGTGGCCATTATCACATGACAATATGCCACTGATCATTATAATATTTACACATATGCCACTCATATCAACATCTCTTTTTATATACATGGTTGTGTACGTAAGATACCATTTCCGAGCCCTTTTCTCAAGTATCTTACACACTTGAGCATTCACATGTCTGAATTACTAAAGGAATATTTTCTAAGCAACACTTACCAAACTTGTAGGCTTGATTGATGAGTCCTCTCACAGTAGATTTTTCTTCCTATTTTACCCCTTATCTCACTAAAGCTTCAGTTTTGGCCCCGCTAAATTGAACCTAAGATCTCGCGGTGTTAGTTTATCAGAACAAACGAGAGGGGTAACTCTCGAAAATAGATTTGGTGCATACAAATGCTGCGAGTGTCAGATGGGCGTCTTTCAGATAAAAATGACGTCGTTTCGAATGAACTTTTTAAAATACAAATACCGTTTAGATTGAAACGATGTCGTTTTGACACTCGCATTATTTTAGATAGTTGCACCAGCTGATCCGCATCGGTAACTCTCACAAGTTTGTATACTAGTGTGGAAATAGAAGAAGTGTAAAGAAGGCATATGCGTGTTATTCGTTATGTACTTAATAATTAACTATAACGATGATTATTGTTAACAACTAGTTGTGTCGGTGCTTTAGCTTGAGTAGGGTTAAGGATCAAGCTTTTGAAGATTCTTCTTGTAGCAATGGATAAGAAGCTTCTTTTTCTATATGTAGACATATATAGATGAAAGTCATGGAGAATGCTTTTGTTTGCATTCATATGCCTATATATAGAGAGAGCTTACCTCAAAAGGCTAAAACCGCCCCATCTCCATGTATGTTATGAAAACACACTAATAATTAACATATCAAAATTAAAGAAAATTGTAACGACTTGACTATGGCCTCGCTCTGACTGTGAGACACGTCTAGTTTGATCAAAACGTCTTTTACTAGTATTAGTCTATTCAGGGGCGGAACCACGTCACCCAAAAAAATTTCAAAATAATTTTATTTGATATCAATATATATAATGTTTAATAAAATTACTTTTATTATATAATTTAATTATGTTATTTTTTAATTTTTGTTTGATGAAGATTTTTTTTGATTTTGTAAATTATGTTTTATAAAAATCTTAAGATATCATAACGAATTGGTGTGACACGGACTCAAATGTGAGTGATTTTTGAAAATAAAAGGTTTGTATTGTTTTGATTTTCGGTAGTGTGACGGAAGGTGAGACTAAGGTTTATTATTTTGTAGTTTTTTATTTTTAAATAAACTATGTGTCAATGAAATTAAATGATTAAAAACTTAATTTTATAAATGTACAAATTGATTAAAAATTTGTATTGAAATTTTGAGTAAATATGAACATTTGTTTATTATCTTACTATGTAAGAAACTATGATTATATATAAACATATAATTTTCCACACAATGTTCCAATGTGGGATATAAGGTTTCACTCAAGTGAAATCAATCCTCCCATCCACTCCTACCAAAGTCATCTTACCATTAGTTTTGGTCCAACTTTAACCATCGATTTCTCATTCGATATCAACTCGAATTTCCTATTTCCGCATGCGATTCCATACCTCTCATTGCAAGGTATTTTAATCCGATTTTTATTAACTCATTTAGAAGTGTTCTCCACTCTCAAATTGGATCTAAAATGGGGCGCACCACCATTTTCTTCACACTTACTAAACACCTTTTTCCATCAATTAGTTCATCTCAGAGAACACGATATATTAGTTATTATCAGATAGTTGATAGATTTTTTCGATAAGAGATAGTTGAAAGATTTAGTTACTAAACTTTCACGAGCAATTTTCAGTGGTCTAAAGTTTCTCCTTCCTCAATGTCGAGTGTAATCAACTATTGTGTGTCCGTTTATTCTCAATGGGATCACTTGGATTGATAAAAATAACCTCTCTCCATCTCCTCTCCTCCCTACTTGGGGTGCTTTTGTATCCTTTACTGCAAATCGTTTTTCCACGTCACTGTCTAATTAGTTATTCTTAGGGCAGTTGTTTCAGTTTCTCAGGTTACTTTTTAAGCTCCCTTAGTTTTTGTGTTTTACCTTAAATAATGTCCTTAATAATTAGTTATCATTGGCATCCGACATAACATATAAACAGAACCACTTTAATCAAATATTATATGCATCTCTGACTGGTCTTCTCCATCACTTCACTTGTCCCCACTTTTTAAACTCTGTTTTACTTGGAACTTGGAAGAGGGCTGATAAAAGATGGTGTACTAAAGACATCAGCACTAGGCTAGCTAGCTTTGATGCCCAATATTAAATGTGTATGTAAGAGTATAAATCGATCTAATCGATCGTCACTAATGTCTGAGAGTAATTAATATTATGGGTGTGCGAGTGTCGGGTTATGACGGTTTGATCTTGTCTCTAATTCGACCCAAAATATAGATCTAGTATTTAGTAATATCCGGGTTTGATCTTGTCTCAAATTCGACCCGAAATATAGATCTAATATTTAGTAATATCCGAACCCAATGCCAAATATTGATCGGATAACCCTAAAGTCGGCCTTACAAGTTGAATGATAGAAAAAATCAGTATACACAATATGACAAAATTTGAAACATATATAATACCATACAAAAATAAAATTTCAAGCATAAAAAAACATTCATCACACTACAAAAGATTTCAAGTTTCTAATTACAGTTATATTCAAGCTGGTAAAATGTGTTGATCATCCTCTTTGAGGATTTTATTTATATTATTATGGAATGGGGATGGGGATGGATTTGGTCCCATATTTATGAGGACGAGAGTAACCGAAGCCATAACCCGAACCCGTCCAAACCTAGTGTGGGTCGAGTCCATATTGGTTATAATTTAGTTGGATTGGAGGCGGATCCGTGAGACGGGACGGATCCTGCACACCCCTAATTAATATTGAGGATCACATTCCGCTCTAAATTTCTCATCGTATAAAATATTTAACAATGAAATATAAATTTAAGAGAAAATTATAAAAATATTGGAGCTTAAACTATCACCTCTCTCTTCGAATCACGTTTAAAATTATCAAAAATATATAATTCAAATCACGGTTCAAATTATCAAAAATATATAATTCACGCTGAAATAATGATAAATTGACAAATTTTCAAAAGTATATAGTTACACTTGAATAAAATAAATGGCTTACTCAGTTATCATACGAACTTCATTGAAGTTGACCCATTAATGTCATTGAATATATATATATAGGGGGCGCTCGGTTGAGGCAGTGGTATAAGAATGAGGCAGTGAGGCACGATCTCGGCCGTCTGTGGAGTTGATCGGACGCACGTGGCGAAGCCACGTGGCACAGCCGCAATTGTTGACTTTTCAACAGTTTAGTGGGTTTTACTATTTGGACACGAGTCGCACCAGAAATGCACGGGGGATTAGATGTGTGGTTGAGATCGTGCCTCACGTGCCTCATTTTACTGTTCACATCCTCATTTGAACGCTCCTATATATATATATATATATATATGTATATAGAGGAGCGCTCAAATGAGGCAGCAAAATTAGAATGGTACCGTGAGGCACGATCTCAGCCAATCATCCAAACCCCCCGTGCAATCAGGTGGCGCCACGTGTCCAAATAGTAAAAGCAGTGTGAACACACAAAATTACTATTGCCGCCTGTGACACGTGGCTTCGCCACGTGCGTCCGATCAAAAATACTGGCGGCCGAGATCGTGCCTCACGATACCATTCTACCAACTTGCCTCAAAATAGTGTTCCCCTATGTATATATATAATATCTCATTGTCATTGTAATAAGTGGACTCCCAATTGAATCTCGCAATACTGGGTAGTTTTTTTTTTTGTCAGCGCACTACTGGGGGTAGATTTTAGATTTTTTTTTTTAAGACGCTTAGGTTAGTTAGTAGTATCCGTCTTTAATTTTCTTATGAGGCCATGAGAATTCGAACCCGTGACGCCGTAGGTCCCGGGTGAGCCAGCTTCCATTGAGCTAAGACTCAATCTTTTACTGGGGTAGATTTAAAATCCGCACTTTGCACTTACAAATCAAATGTCCTAACAACTTAAAATTGTGCAAAAAGTAAAACTTTGCACTTTTTATCTTTAATCTAGACATAAAATTTTTTTTGTATTTTAACATTTTAAATAGAAGCCAAAAAAAGCTTTGAAGTATTTTTAGAGCATTGCTAAACCAGCAAATACTAATTAACTGCACCGAAACACTGGCCATCACGTCACAATCGAGTTAAACTGTTTCAAATCAGTGGAAGTGAGACGTACAAGTCGCGCGCTGATTGTTCAACGACCAGTGAAGAGCCTTTGATGACTGCCGATTTGCAACAACAAATATGGCAGTTTGTAAGTCTTGCCCCACATTCTGCACAAGTCTGCAAAAATCAAGTTGTTAGTCAAGGTTGTTCATCTTCATCCCTTTGCTTATGTAATTACTCAAAGCATTTATAAATATAATATACCTAGCTACCGTATGACCACATCCAAAAACCAAATCCTTTCTATTAGCCAGACATATATTGCATACCTACATTTGAGCAAGTGTGTAATCCGTGTTAATTTTTGGGTTAACTTAATTAATACATTAATCGTTTCCCTATCTAGTTAAAAATCTAACCATACCCGGCTTTCGCCAGCCCCTGAGGGTGATGGCTTATAACTTGGTTGATGAGAAAATGGTTGAGTGTAAAATCCAGGAGGAGGGCGAGGAACAATTCGCTTTGCTTTTCCTGTAGTATTTCTGTTAACAATCAAGAAAGTCATAAATTTGGAATCAGTATTATTGCTCACTTAACAACCATGAAACACCAGTTCAATATGGATTGACATGGATACATTTAAGTTGCCAATTCATCAAACTGTCTAAATATGTGTGAATAATATCTGTGAGTACGTGTCAATAAAACAAAAATCAAAACATTCATGATATTTGTATTGCTCTCATGCCATCATTTCTGCTAACTCAACCAAGTTCATGATGAATACTTCACACAAAAAGATGATAAACGATAACATAAGTTCGACATAAAAATAGTTCAGTCATCGGGTAATTAAACTTAGGCTTGTAATTGACTTCAAGTACCGACAAGGTCAGTAATTTCAATTCAGGAACAACAGCATGTATCAGGACCAATGGACCATAGTATAGTTACTTGACAAAATTAACAGATGCCGAAATCCGGAGAAACTGATAAAAAAATCTCTCGACCTAAAAGGATGTGACTCAAAATACTTTACCGTTATCTTTATTAAATAAATAAAAAAACATATGGGTTTTGTGCTGATAGTTAACCATGAATATAGGGTGGCCTTGGTGTTTTGTCGGTGTGGGCCTTCAGTGGTTTGGCTGCTTAGCTTGGAAGTAGCAGTGATGGAGTCCTGCTTTCTGTTTTCTTGGTGTGCTTGAAGGGTGGTGTGTTTTTAGTGATCCTTGTAGTGTTGCTCTGGTTCGCTAGTAGAGTTCTGCTTTTGTTGGGTTGTTTCTTTTTTAGTGTCTCTTGGCTTTGGTGCCGGTTGGTGTTTTTGTTTGCCTGTTGCTTTGCGCCGAGCTCAGGTTTTTTGTTGTGGCGCTTTTCGGTGGCTTAAGTCCACTTATGAATCAAAAAAAAAAAGGGATAATATACCATTGGATACTGTATAATGTGAACCTTACCCAAGCAGGCCAAATTCAATTGTTGCTTTATATTGGAAAGGAATCTCCATGAGAGCAGCAAGGGCAAAAGCAGTTTCTTTCTCAGCTTCAGATGTCTTTTTAGCCATTATTGCAGTGAAATTCACAAACTGCAAACCAAAGAAAAAAAGTATAACCACAAATATGTTCAGTTCTGAATTAATTCTTGAGGTTAAATGCCTGGATTTACTAATTTACTGGGCTCACCTGAAAATTATCAAACTTCCGAGCTGGAATATTGTCATCAAACTTCTTCATGTCACCCCATGGTCCATCGCCAACACCACCAGCAAGAATAATCGACAGTGGATATGAACTGTGCATATATATCATATTCAAACGTCATGGCTTAAGAGTTTTTCAAAACCCATTTCCAGAAGTATATAGTTGGCTAGATTAAATAAAAACCACCTACTTAAAATTTTCCTGTATATGCTACTGATGTGGGTGAATCAAATAATCAGAGACAATGTACCTTGCATTGACAATTGCCTGAACAGTTTTCTTTTCACATTTTGATACCTTCACAACACAAGAGCACATTGATTTGCATGTGCTAAGTTTTGATATTTGATTGCTTTCGGATAGAACACATCTGCATAAAATAAGAACTTAGGAGGAAGAAAAAAGAACCTGTCCATCAGCAATGATAACTAACACGTGAAATTGCCCGTCACTGCGCTCCACTATGTCAACGGCCGCATCAATAATTGGTCCATAGGATGTCGGCCCTGAAAATGGGCATATTGCAAACTGTGATAATTATTTATCAACAGATCTGCAGAGACTCATTAGACAATAATAAAGTTAAGCATGGCTCGCCTGAAAGTTCCAAGTTTGGAAACTATCTTTTGTAACAAGTTAGAGCCTCTTCAAAGCCATGACAGGGCGAATGATCGCTATGAAAACTAAATACTTCAAGGTCGTGGGTAGTAGCTACAAGAGACAAACAAATATACCTCAGGAACACGGAGATTAGCAAGTTCAACATTCACAAATATGGTGTGCTTGTGGAAGATATAACAAGTACCATCACCAAAACCAAAACATGGAATCAAATTGTCTTCATCAAATGGAGCCAACGTTTTCCCAATTACGGAAATTGCCTGCTCATATGGATTAGGTGTACCACCAACATCATGCAAGCTTCGGTTGTTAAATGAGATCCTACCTATAGATAAATATGACATCTTCAAGGTCTGAGGCAAGTACATCAATATTTATGCTTGTGAACGAGATATGTGATACTTAAATTACTGCAGAAAGTAAAACTCAATACAATTAAGTACAAGAAGACATAAAGATTCCAAAAATAAACCAGTGGCAGCACAAGTCCAAGTACTTTGACTTCTGAAGTAACAAATGAGTTAATCCCCTTAAATTGCTATAATATAATGCATAAATCTATAGAATTTGCCACCCACGACTACTGATGAGTTTTTTTGCTGTCCGGACTCCGGAATATAAATTGTGGCTGCCATATACTCATCATAAATTGAACATGATGGTGTTTGAGATATACCCACATATGAATGTCTAAATGGATCAATAACCGCAATCGTCAATCTCAGATGAGTGACTAAAATAAATGCAACTCTAATGATAACTACATAACTACTTTTTATGGACCATAGACGTAACCAATAAAATTATCTTGCTCATGATCTGGGGCGGTTTTAGGTTCATAAATCACTACCTATATCTAAGTAGCTACAGTTAATAATCATTACATTGACCATGTTTAATGGGCTACGTTTACTCAATCATATAGCAGAACAAGAGAATCCACATTAGTAACATGATGGAGTTCTAGTGAAAAATGGAACCTGCCCAGTTGTTGCTTTTGGTAAAATCAACTCCTACTATTAAATTTGATGACTCCAGCCCTGATTCTCTTAAAGCATCTGTGACCTGTGAAAAGGCAAATGACCTTGGTATCAATTACATGTGTAAATCTACCAGCGCAAGGCCCAGCTTATGCAAATAAAATTAAAAAGGAGAACTTGGGAGTAATAATAATATATGTAAAAGAAGGCCTGATCACTTGTCAATATACACTTACTGTTCGATATTAGATTATTGGACTACAAGCAGTGTTCAATGGATAGAAACCACTAGCAACGAAAAACCACATAAAGAGAGAGATTCATCCACTTCAATCTATCAATATACCACCCTGCTGGCCGGTGGATGATACACGAGACTACGGGCTACAATCAGACTATTTAGCAGATCTTAGACAATGCAATATAAAGTATATATTACCCAACCAATTCCGAATTTCTGATTCACTACCATATAAAACTATTAAGCACAATTTGTCATCTCTGGACTATTTTATATAATACCAGACAGCCAGAAATGAGAAAACTTCATGCTGGAATAAAAAGAACACAAAAGGGGACCACAACAGAAAACAATTAAAGACGACAACTGACCTTGTTGAGGCATTGGCCTCACACGTTTTTGATGTTGACAAACCGGTTTAATGGTTTACTTGAGTTTCTGTTAGTCAGGAACCTACTGGGCACTCAAGAACGTATCGCTAGACTCGAGTACTTGTGGAAGTCTCCGAGTAACCAAGAACATGAGTATTGGTCAAGTCAACGGAACAGTTGAAGTCAAGTCAACGGAACAGTTGAAGTCAAGTCAACGGAGTAGTTGAAGTCAAGTCCTCGGAGCAGTTGAGGACGGGAGTCAAACACATCATGGAGTATTCACACGACCTCCTCAACACATCAAGGAGATCATGGGTTGGCAGTTCCAAGCCATGATCTGTGGCAATTATCTGGCGGTTACTCGAGGACCTATAAAAGAACAGCAGTTCTGTTCAGAATAGCTTTCGCTTCCACACACATACGAGAGAGCTATTTGAGTGGTGTTTCCAAGAGTGAATATTCAGCGAGCTGCACAAAGTGATATTCAGTAAGATCAAGCTATTCTTGATCGGTGCCGGAAGCCACGGAGGTGACCCGACTACGAAGACATCGAGGAGATAGTCAGGGAAGTAGTCCGATCTTTGCTTGTGTAATTCTAGATTAGATTACACTTAATAGGCAAGTTTTGTACCGCTGAGTGTACAGTATTAAATAGTAATAAAAGGCTATTTAAGTTTTATTCCGCTGCTTATTCTGATTATAAGTATATCTGCATGCAAAGCTAGGTTCCTAACAGTTCCGATCTTTGTTAAGTCTTTGACTATTTGAACTTAAGTCTTTGACTAACTAACCACGATCCTATCAATTGGTATCAGAGCCGAGAGGTTCTAGATTTTCTGGTTAGATTTGCAGGTATGTCAGGAGATTCATTCTCAAATCCTCCGAAGCTGAAACCGGGTGAGTATGAGACTTGGGCACCCAGATTTGAAGCTCATGTCATGGCTTATGATGGAGAAGTCTGGCAGATTATTGAACAAGGACAGCAATATGTTTACATGGAGGGCAGTGAGACAGAACTCAAGCCAAGACTCATGTATACCACGGAAGACTACAAGAAACTTGAGAAGAATGCCAGGGCATTACGAGTTCTCCACAATGCGCTGGAACCTGGGGATCTCAAGAAGATCATTCAGTACAAGGATCCGAGTGACATCTGGGATTCACTCAAGAACATCTATGAAGGATCGAAAGATGTGAAGAGAAACCGAATTCTGGCAGTGCAATCTGAGTTTAACAACCTGAGACAAGTCAAGAACGAGCCCCTTCACGAATACCACTCCAGATTCCAAGGGTGCTTGACAACTCTTATCAACCTCGGAAAGAAATACAATAAGTGGGAAATCACCCACAAATTCATGCAGGGACTTAGTCCAGAATGGGATGATTTCTCAAGGACCTTGACAGCTCTTCCGACCACTAAGGAGAAATCTTTGGAGGAACTGGTTGCTGCCTTGGACAGTAATAAGACCATTGAAGACGTCAAAATGGAACGTCGAGAACCTCAGAAGGCTGCTCGACAAGTCGCATTGGTTGGTGAAAATTCCAGATACAAGAAGTTCAAAGGGAAGGATTTCCAAAGGAATAAAGGAAAAGAAACCTCAAGGACTGAGGAACTCAATGTGATGACCAAAGCACTAAGAGTCACAGACAACAGGAACTCGGGTCGGAAACCCAGCGGCAGAAATGACTTAAAGAAAAACGTGGAATGTTTTTACTGCAAGAAGAAGGGTCATTACAGGAAGGACTGCTACAAGCTAAAGAATGACGAGTCTCGAACTGACAGAAATCAGAAGGAGGACAACAAAGGCAAGAAGGCCATGTTCGCTTGGGGAGATTCAGACGATGAAAACAACATGGGAGACATTAGAAGAAATGTGTGTCTAATGGCGAAGGGAAGTTCCTCAAGCTCAGAGACTTCATCGTCAAGTTCTTCGTCAAGGAAGACTGCCTTCAAGGAATCATCTACAGAAGTGAGTTCTGATGATTCTCAACATGGTTACTACTCACGTTCGGATTGCCTTGCTATGATCAAAAAACTAGTTCTCAGAGTTGAGGAACTGAATGTTATCATTGTGGATCAAGATCAACAGATGGAATCAATGTTCGAGGAAAACCATCAATACTCCATTCAGATTCAGAAACTAGAGAAAGCAGCTGGCAAAAGGAAGATTGATTCAGATGACCAGTTCTTTGATTCTCCAAAAGGAAAGGACAAGCTGAAGCCTAAGTCCAGACCGGGTCTTGGATATGGGGAAGTAACTATTGCAAAACCTGTGCATAGACAGATTCAACAGAGCTCTACTCCCAAATTGAAGGTTGATCTGGATGACGGCAAAACCTATGGAAAGGGTCATCAGATCTGGAAGAAACTCAACCGAAGAAACAGTCCAATTCCTATTGACTTCAAGAAACAAAAGAAGAAAGTTTCTGAGTCCAAAGATATAGACTTCAGAAAGCAAAAAGTCTGTTTTCATTGCGGAAAGGAGGGACACAGTCAGAGTAAATATAAAGGACGGAAGAGCACTTCCAAGAAACTGTCGGAGACCTCAAGCTCCGAGCCTGGTACATTCTCAGGATCCAAAAGTCGTGGGAAACCTGGAGCTGTGAATGATCCGTCAAGTTCCAGAGTGGTTAAGGATGTCTCTCACTCTCTAGCAGTTTCAAAATTTCATGTTCCTAAACCTAAAACTTTATCTACCTTAACTCCTAAACCCAAAAAGGTTCAGCTTGTTTGGGTTCCTAAAACCTGATTGCTTATGTGCAGGTCGAGAGAGGAACAGGTTCCTGGCTGATTGATAGTGCATGCTCAGGACATATGACCGGGAAAATGGATATATTCTCCTCTCTTCGACATCACTCTGGTGGCTCTATCACTTTTGGAAATGAAAGTAAGTGCAAAGTCATCGGTTCAGGTAAGGTACATCTATCAAACAAGGTTAGTGTAGATAATGTCAGTTTTGTTAATGGTTTGAAGTTCAATTTACTTAGTGTTTCCCAATTGTGTCGTGGAGGTAAAAACAAGGTTGTTTTTACTGCTGATGGATGTTTTGTTAAGTGTGTGTCGTCAGGTCAAGTACTTCTGCGTGGGAATTGTGCAAATAGAGTATATTTCGTGGATCCGTCCTTTGACCCGAAGGAATATCTCTGTTTGTCCTCTAGATGAGATGAATCTGAGATGTGGCATCGTCGGCTAGGACATGTGAATTTCAGGTTGCTGAAGAGGCTACACAATCAGAACTTTGTAATTGGATTGCCTAAGATTAATGAAGTACCTGATCAGGTTTGCAGTGCGTGTGCCAAAGGTAAGCAAACAAGAAGCTCATTTCACTCTAAGAACGTGGTTAGCACTCACAAGGCATTTGAGTTAATTCATATGGATTTATGCGGTCCAATGAGAGTGCAGTCTCGGGTAGGGAACCGATACGTATTTGTGATTGTGGACGACTATTCAAGGTACACATGGGTCATCTTCATTCGCTCAAAAGATGAAGTCTTTGGGTCATTCAAGACGTGGGTCAAACTTGTTGAGCGCAGATTTGGTGAGAAGCTGAAGAGCATAAGAACAGATCATGGAACTGAGTTCGATAATGGTCTATTTGTTGATTTCTGCACGGATCAGGGCATTGATCACAACTTCTTAGCACCAAGGACTCCACAGCAGAATGGAGTAGTTGAAAGGAAGAACCGCACACTCGAGGACATGACGAGGACTATGCTACTTGAAAACAGTATAGCGAGAAACTTCTGGGCCGAGGCAATGAACGCTGCATGCCATGTCCTCAACAGATGTTACTTAAGACCCTTTCTCAACAAGACGCCGTATGAGCTGTTGAAAGGTAGGAAACCTAATGTTTCTCACTTACGAGTATTTGGATGTAGGTGTTATGTCCATGTGAATGGGAAGGATCGTCTTGGGAAGTTTGATCCGAGAAGTGACGAGGGAATCTTCGTAGGATACTCAATGCACAGTAAGGCATACAAAGTGTTTAACAAAAGAACCAAGTAGGTTGAGGAAAGTGTCCATGTCATATTTGATGAAGAGTCTGCGGGAACTGACTCTGGACAAGTTCCTGACGTCCATATCGCAGAAGTTGGTGATGACTTTAAGCTAATACGTTCGAGGGATGTTGAAGAAGCTGATGGTCCAGAGAATCAGGAAATACCTGATCAAGACAACGGTCAAGTTCCTGAAGCCGAGGAACCTGGACAGCAAGCTGAAGTAAATGAACAAGTTCCTGAAGAAGGTGAAGTTCATGATGAACCGCCTGAAGAAATCCAACAAACTGGGGAGGTCACTGAGTTGAGGAGAAGTACCCGACTCAGGCAGCCGAGTGTCACTCTTCGTGACTATATATGCTATGCAGGAGTTCAGGGGGAATCTGTCATGAACGCCTTTGTTTCCTTGATTGAACCAAAGTCAGTTCAAGAGGCACTTAAAGACCCAGATTGGATTTAGGCTATGCAAGACGAGTAGCATCAGTTCGAGAGGAACAAAGTTTGGAGACTTGTTCCAATGCCAGAGAAACGGAAAGTGATTGGCACCCGCTGGATCCTCAGAAACAAAAAGAACTCCGATGGAGAAGTAGTCAGGAATAAAGCCAGGTTGGTTGTGAAGGGCTACAGCCAACAGGAAGGCATCGACTATGAAGAAACCTTTGCGCCAGTGGCAAGGTTAGAGGCTATCAGGTTGCTGATAGCGTACTCGGTACAGTTTGGAATCAAGCTTCATCAGATGGATGTCAAGACGGCGTTCCTGAATGGATTTCTCAAGGAGGAAATATTTGTGGAACAGACGCCTGGATTTGAAGTTCCTGATCATCTGGATCATGTGTACGTTCTTGACAAGGCCCTGTATGGATTGAAACAGGCACCTAGGGCGTGGTATGAGCGTCTCTCGGAGTATCTACTAGCTCACGGATATGAGCGAGGTAAGGTAGATAAGACTCTATTTTTGTTGAGAACTAATAAGCACTTACTCATTGTGCAGGTGTATGTCGATGACATCATCTTCGGATCCACAAGTGACGAGCTTGTGAAGTCCTTCACTAAACTCATGGAGAGTGAGTTTGAGATGAGTATGGTCGGGGAACTGACGTTCTTTCTTGGTATTCAAGTTAGACAGCTGGAGAACGGTACTGAGATCTCACAACAGAAGTACCTGAGTGAAGTTGTGAAGAAGTACGGACTTGGAGATTCAAAACATGTGAACACTCCCAGTTCTCCAAATGAGTCCCTGACAAAGGATGATGCCTCTCCAAGGACAGATGCTACAAAATATCGTGGCATGATAGGTTCTTTACTATATTTGACTGCTTCTAGACCTGATATAATGTTTAGTGTATGTCAATGTGCCAGGTTTCAAGCAGATCCAAGAGAATCTCATGTAAAGGCCGTGAAAAGGATACTGAGGTATCTGAAGGGTACCGAGAAGCTGGTCTTATGGTATCCTCGAGTGAAGTCCCTGAGGCTTGAAGGTTTCACAGACGCAGACTTCGCAGGAGATAGAACTGACAGAAAATCCACGTCTGGAATGGCTCAGTTCCTTGGGTCCTGCTTAGTATCTTGGGGATCAAAGAAGCAGAACTCTGTGGCACTGTCAACTGCTGAAGCCGAGTACATAGCAGCAGCAGCATGCTGTGCTCAAGTCCTATGGCTTCGGAATCAGCTAAGTGACTTCAACTTACACTTTGATCAAGTTCCTATTTTTTGTGATAATACTAGCGCTATTAGTATTGCAAAAAATCCTGTTCAACACGGCAAATCTAAGCATATAGAAATCAAACATCATTTCCTTAGAGACTGTGTAGAAAAGGAACTAGTCACTATTAATTTCTGCAGAAGTGAAGATCAGGTTGCTGATATATTTACCAAGTCCTTACACAAGGATACTTTTGAAAAGCTAAGGATGGAACTCGGATTAATGAGCCCACAGTGAGGTACTCCTAAACTTCCCTCAATGATTGACTAGATGATAGAGTACTTAACATGCCAGTTAGTCGTTTACATGAGTGAATTTTTGAAGTCTCTGAGTAGTTGGTAATGTGTGTGCTATCACTTCTTTGCTAAATCTGATATAGTACATGCATCGTTGAACACTTCATTTCTTGATGCCTGACATAACTTCCGGATCTTGTTGCCATTTGCCCGATGAAGGAAGTTATGAAACCACATGTCCTAAAATAGACCATATGTGTTTGATAACATATTCAATACACCTGCTGAACATGATTGATTACATATATATGTGTGATTGAGTGATTGAACTGTGGTGATTTTATTTTCAATACCCTTATGGTAAGTCGACCCACCACAGTGTCCCTTGCGTCAAATCCATAGTCAAGGAACTGGTCTGGTATTCTCTCAGTCAAGGATTAAATGACTCTGTGAATTGAAGACCTCTCCGAGGTATATGTTAGATGAAGGAAGTGGTTGACAGCAGTTATGAGAAAAGACAGTTCAGTGCTTTTCGCCTTGGAAGTCGGACAGTTTCAAGCAGATACGTGGATGAGAATTAATTGCAGATTTGAACAGGATTCGTTTTAAAGATATTTGAAGTCCGTAGTTATCTCTCATCACCCTCTCTTGTAAAGACGAAACCCTAAATCCCCAAATACGATCTACTCAAAAGCTCGAGTTTCTAATGACGTCCAACTCAAGCAACAGCTTCGTCGACACCTCAGAAAATCAGATGGAGACCTTCACCATTCTGGGAGTTCGCTACGTAGTTCCGAAGGCAGTGGCCGAACTACTTAAACCAAGTAAGTCGAATCTCCAAGTTTCTATCTACAACCCTAAATCTGTGAGATTTATTGATTTCTGTGCTGGGATGTGGAGTGTTGGCGAACGGGATAGAATAGATGTCTCTGGATTTGCTAGCTCTGTAGAAACTATTGTCATGGTAGAAGAAGTGAAAGGGGGAGGTTGTGCATGTGATAATTTTGTGGGAGGAGCTGAGGAGGAAATAGAAATTATTGAAGCTGTCCCTGTGAAGAACCCAGAAGGGGTTGGAGAATCAAAAAATACTGACTATTGGTTTGGGTGTTCTGATGAGAAGGAGGAGAATCCTATGGCTGAGGAGTCGTCAGTAGGAGCAGAGATGTCCGCTGCAAATAAGGTGTTAGAGGAGATGGTGGACATGGGCAAGATTGCTGAGTTCAACAGAACTGAAGAACCTGAGGATATAGAGTGTGAGATAATTCAACCCGCTCCAAGAATCTCTAAGAGGAAGAAGAAAGAATTACCTCTGAGAATACTACCAGCCAGGGGGGCTGGAAACAGGAAGCTTGAGACTCAAGAAGAAACCGTTCCCAAAAGCGTGATAAAAAGATCAAAGAAGTCAAATTCCGGCAAACAAATTTTGATGGAGATGGAATGTTCAGAGGAGTTTCTGAATAAGGAAGGCTTGACAGAGGTCCTTGACCTGTTGAAAGCGCAAGGTTGGGAGAACCTATGCGAGACAAAGGACTTCGTATGTCCTGAAGCTGTGGAAGACTTCTACAAGGATCTGAAGTTGACTGATGGACCAGTGCCATCATTGGCTGTGAATTTCAGGGGGGAGGAATTCACGTTGTCAAGTACTGAGCTGGCTGAGATATTGGGGATAGAGCATGAGGGTTTCAGCTACTTCTGCAAAACAAGTGTCTGGCCCAAGGACGTTGCCAATAAGAAGCAACTGGTGAAGAAAATATGCAAACTGGAATCGGTTGAGAAAGGACTGGGAATCAGCACTCAGTGCATGGAGCCTACAGTCAAAATAATGCATAAATTGCTAGTGAGCAATTTTATGCAGAGAGGAGTGAAGCCTTCTTATGTTCAACAACAGGATCTTCTAGTCTTGGACAAGATGCTGAACAAGGAGAAAATAAACCTACCCAAGCTGATCATCAACCAAATGGACCATCTGAAGACCCTGACCCAGATCGGGTACTCGAGGATAATCAAGAAGGTTCTCCAGAAACACAACCTATATGAGGTGGTATCTGATGAAGAGCAGATGGTGAAAGATTTTGATCCTGAAATGTTCAGAAAGATGAACTTGGTTAAAGACCAAGTGGAAGGATGGATCAAGGCTCCAGTTCAGGAACCCAAGCCAAAAGCTAAACCAGTTCTGCAGCAGACTGAGGAATAGGATGAGGATGAGACTGAAGATGATGGCCATAAGAAGTGGGATCTTCTGGAGAAAGGGATTTTTGACATGAGAAGAGACCTGAGGGCTCTAACAGCAGAGGTCAGGGAAATGAAGGATGTAATGATCGAAGTGCAGGATGCACTTCTAGTTCTCGCTGAAAGGACATGAAGTGCTTCAGTTCCAGTGGTGATCTGCTTTGACTCTGAGAATGCCGAGTCCAGTTCCCGCTATGAGATTTCCCCGTCCTTGCTGTCCCACCTCGTCAATCCTTTTTGTTATTTCTGAGTGCAAACTATGTGTTCACTTTGCATGATATGATTATCTAATTTATCCTTGAAGTATCCTGCGTGCCATGCAACACAACTCTGAATTTCAATTTCTCATTCATGTCTCTGACTGTTGTGCATGATTCTTACTCTTCTTTGATGATGTCAAAATGGGGAAGGGTAGAAGTATCATCTGAGGGGGAACTTAATCTGAATTCCTGACTTAACCGGATGAATAGACATACCTGTGTAGGGTATTGACTTAATAGAATGTTTAATAAGTTTCTGATGTGTAGAAACTTAGGGGGAATTTGTTCCCAAGGAGAATATGTTCTCAATTGATGCTGTGTGCATAATTCATCTATTAAGTCATACTTTGATATTTCTCTCAATGGTTTGTCATCATCAAAAAGGGGGAAATTGTTGAGGCATTGGCCTCACACGTTTTTGATGTTGACAAACCGGTTTAATGGTTTACTTGAGTTTCTGTTAGTCAGGAACCTACTGGAGCACTCAAGAACGTATCGCTAGACTCGAGTACTTGTGGAAGTCTACGAGTAACCAAGAACCTGAGTATTGGTCAAGTCAACGGAACAATTGAAGTCAAGTCAACGGAGTAGTTGAAGTCAAGTCCTCGGAGCAGTTGAGGACGGGAGTCAAACACATCATGGAGTATTCACGCGACCTCCTCAACACATCAAGGAGATCATGGGTTGGCAGTTCCAAGCCATGATCTGTGGCAGTTATCTGGCGGTTACTCGAGGACCTATAAAAGAACAGCAGTTCTGTTCAGAATAGCTGTCGCTTCCACACACATACGAGAGAGCTATTTGAGTGGTGTTTCCAAGAGTGAATATTCAGCGAGCTGCGCAAAGTGATATTCAGTAAGATCAAGCTATTCTTGATCGGTGCCGGAAGCCACGGAGGTGACCCGACTACGAAGACATCGAGGAGATAGTCAGGCAAGTAGTCCGATCTTTGCTTGTGTAATTCTAGATTAGATTACACTTAATAGGCAAGTTTTGTACCGCTGAGTGTACAGTATTAAATAGTAATAAAAGGCTATTTAAGTTTTATTCCGCTCCTTATTCTGATTATAAGTATATCTGCATGCAAAGCTAGGTTGCTAACAGTTCCGATCTTTGTTAAGTCTTTGACTATTTGAACTTAAGTCTTTGACTAACTAACCACGATCCTATCAGACCTGCTCTAGGGTTTTGAATTGATCGGGTATGTAAGAGTATTTTATTCCCAAACAACAATTAGACGAATTAGGTTTTGTTGAAGAAACTGCCCTCCCTCTACTATCACCATCTGCTGAAATGGGGAAAGTGGGATGATGCTGGACGGAGTTAACATTGCTGCTGCTGCGACTGGATCGTTCAGAAGTTTGAAGACAGGCGTTACCCATTTCAGGTGGTGAAGACGAAGTGAAACGTAAGTAATGTGAGATCCAGTAGAATTTTTCATTTCGTAATATTGCGAGTGAAACAAAGTAGTGGAGAATCAGTCAATCTGCAGATGTTGAGGATCCAATATAATAGTGTGTTTTTTCAAAGATAATCTTCTTTAATCTTTGATATATTCAATCTTCAATAATTCATGATCCTTGTTCTTGTTCTAAGCCTAGGTCCTTTTTCCTCTCTCATAACCCTCTTTTCTTGATTAATCTTGTAAAAGACACTTAGAAGCGTACACTTATCGATGCTCAAGACACTTTTGTCTAGGGCGACTTCATGCAGCTCTCTTTTCTTCATTTCAATAGATTTTTAACAATTTTGTTCTTTAATGCTCAAGACACTTTTGTCTAAGGGCCCCAACGATGTATAATGCAAATTAATATCTATAAGACCAAGATTTTCGTTTCCTGATGACTACAATAATTTCTTTTGCAGAAGGGGTATTGGTCGATCGGTCTTAGTATTGGTCAGTCGAGCAGCAAACGATTCAATTCGAGCAGAGTACTGCATAACTTGAACTCGACTCAATTACACATTTATTGAGCTCGTACTCATCGAGCTTTGAAAATTCTTGATGCGAACAACTTGACTCGCTAATATTTTGTGATACTCGAATTTGACTCGAAGCTTAATCAAGTTCTAGCCAAATCGAGCATATAAACGAACTACTTGCGTTTAACAACTTGATTGATAAATCGTTTATAATTTAATAATATATATACTATGTTTGTTTGGTTTTATTTATTTATAAAGTTATTTGTATTATATTAATGATATACAAGTTTTAATCAAGGTATTATATAAGTTTTATTCAAGTTTTTATCGAGTTCATTTTCAAGTTGTTCACGAGTTTACACGAGTCGAATATCAAGTTGTTTGGCTTGACTCGTTTATTGAACTAGTATTTAAATCATGTTCGTACTTGATTCGTTTATTATCGAGCGAGTATTGACCAAGTAATTTCACGAATAGTTTATGAGTATGTCGTCTCGTTTGCAGTCCTATTGGTTAGATGACCAAGAAGTCGACGATTCAAACTCCCTGAACGTATATTATGACATGAGTTTGGAGATTATTGTCTACTCCTTGCCTATCATAATTTCATAAGTCAAGAATTCGATTTATCAAGTATTTTACATTCTTTATTTTTATGGTAAAAGACACAAGTTTAAACTTTTCTGAAATTTTAAATCATTTGATCGGAATGTGAATATGTATAAATCCACCAAATATGGATAATTCATTCCACGCTCCTTTTGTGCAATTATAAAATTATTTTAAAGAGTTATTTCATCCACAAGTTTGCCAGAATCAATCAAACCTTTTCTTATTAACTTATGGACTGTTATTTACAATCTCTAATCTGTTGGCTAAAATGATTAACCCCCGCCATTCCAATATGAATAATTCCATGTCTCATCCAATAAGAGATTAAAATTATTATAAAAAAATGAAAAGTACAGAAAGGGTACCTGAACTATTGTATGATTCCAATATGTGGGCCGAACTATAAAAAGTTCCAAAGAGGGTGCAAACTTTAATTAGTTTTTCCAAAGAGGGGGCACGGTCAAATACAGTCAACTATTTTAATAACGCCGTTTAACTCCGTCCAACACCGTATAAACGTCGTTAACTCCGTCCGATACGCCGTTTAACTCCGTTATTGTTGTTTATTAATTTATATAAATAAATAAAAATAAAAATTTTATTTTAAAAAAATGAGAGTAGCATAATTTAATTCCTGTTACACAATAGTCATTTAGCAGCTTGTATTGCCCACCAATAGACCCGTCAATGATTTTTTGCACCTGAACCTTCGCTCTCCAACATTTTTTGAGGCTGACATCTACCTCGAACTCACGCTTCACATGTTTCTGAAATGCGTCTTTTTCCCATTTAGGATTGTCCCTAAATGCCTCCAAATAGTGTGTTGCCAAGTATGTGGCAGTCAACTTTGTATTTTTGAAATCTAGTGCACATTTTTCATGGGGATACATTGAATTGATTTGAAAACAAAAAGCATCATCTTTATCAACATGTCTTGATGCCGCGATTTGCCATGGGCACTTCTGATTTCTGCACTGTGCACTAATCCTGCCACTTTTATTGTTGATATAATCAAAGTCAAACTTTTTTTCACTGCAAGCTCTCTCAAAGCACTTCTGAAAACATTTGCATCCCGGAATTTCATTCTGACAGACAACTCGATGTCTTTTTGAAAATCTGTTTTTTCATTAAACCACCTGTAATGTTTTTTTCCATCCTCTTTTCCACTTAATTCACTATCAGATATAAGTTCTTCTGAAGGCACATAATCCTTATCATTAAGCAGCTCATCCGGATTATCGGCATCCTTTTCAATTGACAAAACTTGGTTCAAAGATTGAATAACATTCACCATAATCTGTTCAATATTCTCATCCTCCTCTGGCTCACAAAACAAATCATCCGTGTATGAAGAATCTGACTGTTCATCAGCATCATCCATGGACTCCACATTTTGAAAAGTACATTCTGGCATTTCTCCTGTAAATGCATCACCAGCGTCCGTGTCAACGATATTTTCAGCATGGATATCTCCAATTTTTGCTTCATCAACACCAGCTTCATCACTTAGAAAAACAGTGACAGTAGGCTCTTCATTAAATTCCCTTGCATGTTCCACGTAAATCTCTATCAACTCTCCATCTTTCAACAAGTCCAACATGTCCATTACGTCAATGTCAGTTTCTAACTTTTGCCGAAAAGCTAAATGTGTCTTCGGAAATTTATAATAAAAGGCAGCAATATCTTTGTACCCCTCTTGCTCTACAAAGTCTTGAAAATCCAATAAGGATATTCTATCATGATCAACTGTGAGTATCTTCGTACTCCCTCCCACATATTGAGCATCAAGATTTTCAACAAATTTACCACCATAGCTTAATTTAAATTTCACGAACCCTTCCATTCTACTATTCAAATAGACAAAGCCTGCAAGTGGAATATAAGATGTAAAATCAAACTAAAATTAACAAACTGAAATCAAGCATTCCAACACAACCCTAACACAGAACCATAAGTTGAAAAAAATTAGTGAAGGACACTACCGAAATTCATACCTTGCTATTGGAACCCTATATCGTTGCGACTGCTTTTCATATAATGCTTTCCGACCTTGAAAAATTGAAAGAGACGATAAAATGAGAAGGGTGATTCTTAGGACTTGTTTGAATCGTATTTGGTTACTCACCGAAGACTAACGAGAAAAGGCAGGACGGATGTGGTGTGATTCGTCATCCACGAGAATCTTCTCCGATCGAATTAAGAACTTGCCCTGAGATTTGAGATGCCGCAACCCGCAAGTTAGGGCTCACAAGCTGCGACAGTGCGATGAGTTTTGTTTGAAGAGAGAGATTTCAAATAATACTATTTTTTTTGTAAGTCTTAAATATAATTTCAGGTTTTTTTATATAAATTAATAAAGATTGTACCAGGAATTAAATTCTGCTACTATCCTTTTATTAAAATCAAATATAAATTTTTATTTATTTATATAAATTAATAAACAACAATAACGGAATTAAACGGCGTATCGGACGAAGTTAACGGCGTTTATACGGTGTTAGACGGAGTTAAACGGCAATATTAAAATAATTGACTGTGTTTGACCGTACCCCCTCTTTGGAAAAACTAATCAAAGTTCGCACCCTCTTTGGAACTTTTTATAGTTCGGCCCACACATTGGAATCAGGCAATAGTTCAGGTACCCTTTCTGTACTTTTCCCTATAAATAAAAAAAGGCCTATAATCTATATTTCTTTGTATACATTAACATATATAAAATCAATTTTATGTGAAAATCATAAAATTTGTGGTTCAAAAAGGTTCAAAGTTAATATGTTTTTCCCCTACAAACAAAAAAGTTAAACAGAAAAGAGAAGAAGTTAAAGACAAAAAAAAAAATTTAAAGACAAGCTAACCCAGCATTCTATCATATCAGACAGGCTAAAGCAGCAAATACTAACTGCATCCAAACACTGGCCATCACGTCACAATCGAGTTTAACTGTTTCAAATCAGTGGACGCGACGTACAAATCGCACACGGACAATGCAATTGTTCAACCAGTGAAGAGCCTAAGACGACTGCGGATTTGTTGACGGCAAATATGGCAGTTTGTAAGTCTTGCCCCACATTCTGCACAAGTCTGCAAATCAAGTTGTTACTGGAGGTTCATGCATTTGCTCCTGTAAGTACTCAAAGCAGAAGTAAATATAATAAACTTACTGTATGACCACATCCAAAGGCCAAATCATTTCTATTCGTCAGACATATAGCGCATACCTACATGGAGCAAGTGTGTAAATCGAGTTAATTTGTGGGTTAACTTAAAACATTGATCAATTCCCTATATAGTTAATAATCTAACCATACCTGGCTTTCATCAGCCACTGAGGGCGATGGCATATGACTTTGTTGATCAGAAAATCGTTGAGTGTAAAGTCCAGGAGGAGGGCGAGGAACAATTATCTTTGCTTTTCCTGTAACTTTTCTGATAACAATCGAGCAAGTCATAAATTAGGAACTAGTATTGCTCACTTAGCAACCATGAAATACAAATGGACATGGATACATTTAAGTTGTCAATTCATCAAACTGTCTAAATATGTGTGAATAATCTATGAGTGTCAGTAAAATAAGAATCAAATAAGTAAATTTTCATAATCAAAGCATTCATGATATTTGTATTGTTCTCATGATATTACTTTCTGCTAACCCAACCAAGTTCATAATGAATACTTAACACAAAAAGATGATAACCGATAACATAAACTTTTGTCTGGCATTTTTGCCATAAAAAAAGTCCATTCATCGAGTAATTGAACTTAGGCTCGTACTTGACATAAGTACCGACAAGGTCAGTAAATTCAATTCGGGAACAACAGAACGGATCAGGACCATAGTCTAGTTACTAGACAAAAATAACAGATGCAAAAATCCGGAGAAACTGATAAAAATGTCTCAAAACCTAAAAGGATGTTACTTAAAATAATTTACCATTATTTTGATTAAAATGAAAAACCTATGGGTTTTGTGCTGATAATTAACCATCAATATGGGTAAGGGATAATATACCAAACTATACTGTAATGTGAACCTTACCCAAGCAAGTCATATTCAATTGTTGCTTTATATTGGAAAGGAATCTCCATGAGGGCAGCAAGGGCAAACGCAGTTTCTTTCTCAGCTTGAGAGTTCCTTTTAGCCATTATTGCAGTAAAATTCACAAACTGCAAACCAAACAATAAAGTATAAATACACATGCTCAGTTGTGAATTAATACTTGAGGTTAAATGGCTGGATTAACTTGAGTGGACTCACCTGAAAATTATCGAATTTCCGAACGGGAATCTTGTCATCAAACTTCTGCATGTCATCCCATGGTCCATCGCCAACACCAACAAGAATAATCGACAGTGGATATGAACTGCGCATATATATCATATTCAAAAGTCATGTTTCACAGTTTTTCAAAACCCATTTCCGGAAGTATAGCTGGCTCGATTAAATAAAAACCATCTACATAAAAGGTCTGGTATATGCTACCAATGTTGGTGAATCAAATCACTCTGAGACAATGTACCTTGCATTGACGATTGCCTGGACAGTTTTCTCTTCTTGAGGACTGAGTCCTTTCTTCGTGTCAAGATGTTTTGATACCTTCACCACACAAGAGCACATTGATTTGCATATGCTAACTTCTGATTTTTCTTTTTATTGCTTTCAGATAGAACACATCTGCTTAAAACGAGAACTTAGGAAGAAGAAAAAAGAACCTGTCCATCAGCAACAATAACTAACACGTGAAATTTCCCACCACTACGCTCCACTATGTCAACAGCCGCATCAACAATCGGTCCATATGATGTCGGCCCTGAAAATGGGCATATTGCAGACCATGATAAGTATTTATCAGCAGATCTGCAGAGAAATATCAGACAATATAAAAGCTAAGCATGACTCACCTGAAAGGTTCAAGTTTGGAACTATCTTTTTGTAACAAGTTAGAGCCTCTTCAAAGCCATGACAGGGCGAATGATCGCTATGAAAGCTAAATACTTCAAGGTCGTGGGTAGTAGCTACAAGAGACAAACAAATGTCTCATGAGTACAAACCTCAGGAACACGGAGATTAGCAAGTTCAACATTCACAAATATGGTGTGCTTGTGGAAGATATAACAAGTACCATCACCAAAACCAAAACATGGAATCAAATTGTCTTCATCAAATGGAGCCAACGTCTTCCCAATTACGGAAATTGCCTGCTCATATGGATTAGGTGTACCACCAACATCATGCAAGCTTCGGTTGTTAAATGAGATATTACCTATAGATAAATATATTATGGTCAAGATATGAGGTAACTACATCAAGCTTTGGCAGCACAAGTCCAAGTACTTTCACTTACGAAGTAACAAATGAGTTAAGCCACTTAAATTGTTATATTCTAATGCCTAAATCTATAGCATTTGCCACCCACGACTACTGATGAGTTTTTTAGCTGCCCAAAATGTAAACTTGTCGCTGCCATGCTCATCGTAAAACTAATATGATGGTGCTTGAGATATACCCGCATATGAATGTCTACATGGATCAATAACCGCAAACGTCAATCTCAGATGAGGTTCAAAAATAAATGCAACTACAATCGATAACTACATTACTTCTTTTTATGGACCATAGACATGACTATTAAAATTATCTGCTCAGCTGCGGCGGTTTTAGGTTCATAAGTAACTACCTAGCTAAGTAGGTAGAGTTATTAGCCATTACATGGACCATGATCAATGGGCTACGTTTGGTCAATCATAATACAGAACAAGAGAATCCACATAATAACGTGATGGAGTTCTAGTGGAATGGAACCTGCCCACTCGTTGCTTTTGGTAAAATCAACTCCTACTATTAAATTTGATGACTCCAGCCCTGATTCTCTTAAAGCATCTGTGACCTGTGAAAGGCAAATGACCTTGGTATCATTTACATGTGACCAGCGCAAGGCCCAGCTTATGCAAATAAAATTAAAAAACAGAACTCCGAGCAATAATATCCGTAAAAGAAGGCCCAATCACGTGTCAACATGCACTTACCGTTCGACATTAGTTTTATTCGTCTAAACTCCATAATGGAATTGTTCAATGGACTATTTGGAGATGTAATACCATTGTAGTGTCTCATTAGAAAATGTAGTCAGTCTTACAGACTATAAAGAACGTGCACCCCAAAATTAGCCCATGAACTCCAGGCCATTGCTCTGTATCACTCAGCAAAAGGTAGCTTGCATTCGGACTAGTGATCTTTCATGTATTTAGATGATATTTAAGGACTACAAACCAGTAAATGTAAATTCTAAATGTGCAAAGTATTCCCTTGTTAACCTGATTGAAAATCAATTTTTTTAACTGATTTGATGAAAAGCCTGTCGCAGTTGGCAGCTAGGCACATCAGTTGGTTAGGAGAAAAATGAGCTGAATTCTGAAGAGTTTTAGTAACGAATAATTTTCTAATTTGGCCAGTTAAGATTAGCAAATTACTAAATTTCTGAAATTATTTCCATGCACCACACAATCCCTGCACCATGCATCTAATGATTAATGGCCAGCCTGCCTTGTTCCTGTTCCAGACCTATCATGTATCATCTTCTACAAAGGAGCATAAAAAGAAAGAAACCACGAGCAATAAAACTCAATACCACCACCTGAGTAGCAAAAGTGAAATCTACACACATACGACAGATCTTAAACAATGCAATAAACTAGTACGGAACCAATTTTGAAATTCTGATCACTACCATAAACTAATGAGCGCAATTTGTCGTCTTTCGACTAAATTATATACTAACAGACAGCCAGAAAACATCATGCCGGAATAAAAAGAACAAAAGGGGGGCCACAACAGACCTGATCTAGGGTTTTGAATTGATCGGGTATGTAAGAGTATTTGTTTCTTTTAGACGAATTAGGCGCGGTTGAAGAGACTGCCCTCCCTCCACTAACACCATCTGCTGGAATGGGGATAGCGGGACGCTGGACGGCGTTAACATTGCTGCGGCTGGGTCGTCGAGAAGTTTTGGGACAGGCGTTTCCCATTCAGGCGGTGGAGATGAAGTGAACCGTAAGTAACGTGGGATTCAGTAGCATTTTTTGATTTCATAAAGTAGTGGAGAATCTGATACTCAATTTAGGCAATATGATTTGGAAAGTCTATTTTTAGTATACAAAATATTGTTAGTTTATACACTTTTAACAAACGCAACTTCTCAGAAACTCATTCGATCAACAACAAAAAAGAATTATTACTCAAAAGTAAAATGAGATTTATACCTCAACATATCATATTTGATTAAGTTGTTACAAATCCATGTTATGTTCATAATTAAGATGAGAAATGTTCCCAACAAAAGCAGAACACAATGCCTGCCTCTGCGCATAGATAAGTTGCAACAGTGTGCATTTACTCGTCCTTGACTGATCTGCGATAAGGCATGTATTTATGGTCTTTGGCAGCATTCTTCCTCCTCTTCTTTTCAATAAAGGATGTAACATTGCCTTTCTTCTGAAAGTTTCAGAAAAGAAATTAAATGAAATTCAGGTTGTTAAAGAGTACGAAAGATGAATTAGAAAAACCAAGAAATGGGATTGTTCAAACAAATTACCTTGAGGTCTTCAAATTTCTGAACAAGCATTTGCGTTCGGACATCCGCTGCAAGAAAATATGAGATATAGCTCATTACCAGTGTCCTCAAATTCAGACCCATCTTTGATAGTGGAGAATTACAAGGAATGAAACAACATTACTAACAAGTTGGCAACAACAACAATCCTAAGGCATTGACAGTTGAAAAGTATGCCAAAACAACAACAAAAATTATATTGCAGGCACTACATTTGATGTCCATAACCTTCTTCTTAACCCTTTTGTATACATATGAATACAGCATATTTTTCAGTTATCCAAATTAATTTGTGTATGCCTCTACAATAGACGGCCTCTTAACTGTCAATGTTACCCCCATGTATAGTATTAAAATCAACTGTACACGAAGCTTTAATTGGTAGCTATCCCATGCCACAAACCACGAAAGGACATGTCGATGTCCAGAGAATGGAATGCTTGACACTGACAAGCATTAAACGTACAGTTGCTATACCTACCTGCTACCGGACAGATGCCAAACCTCGCACTTCAAAAATAGAATATTTCATGTGAAAAATAAAGTAGAAGAAAGTCATACATTTCTTAATATAATATGGTTTCTTCCCCTGTTTTGCTGCCTCTCGCGCTTTCTTCTTGTGCTCAGCTAGAATTTGTGCTTCAGCGGAATTAACGGATCCAGACTTCAGTTGTCTATCCTGTAGCAAGGTATTAATAAGTCATGTAAGAGAGAACTGTCATGCCACATGAAAACTACTATAAGATAAAAATATGATTGCACTTACAATCCACGAAATGCGGTTTTTCAACTCTTTGGTCATTTCAGGATCATTTGTCTTCCTCAATTGCTTTCCCAACTCCTAGTGAAGCCAATGGATTATCAACTAAATAAGAAACAACAGGAAAACAGAAAAAGAAACTTCACAAAGAAAGATAATTGCTAACAAAATACCTGTTTTTCTGAAGGAAGGTTATCTTCATAGAGAAAATTGTATCTTTTCTTGAATCTGCAAAAGAGAGTTTGCATTAGAGAAATAGTTGATCCGACACTGAGGGATATTTCCTTAGCATAACCATGCCAGCATTGGAGCGGGACCATATATACCATATTATATATATACCTTACATGCAACAACAGGTGAAACTTCTATACACTTTAAGCAGTGTTTTGTCTCCAAACCCAATACAAGCCAAATTTACCATGTTGCAGCATCATGTAAAAATTAATGACAAGAAGGTAAATGTAACAATCAATAGGAAAGTCAGCAAGAGGTAAGTCAGCAAGAGGATCATAAATCTCCAAATTTCACTACAGTAATTATTCAATACAAATGCTTGAATAATCATTGCAGTTGCAGTTGGATTTTCGTCATCCCATCATTGCAGAGTCATTTATTATGTGAGAACTTCACAATTCAAAATAATTACTATCGTCTATCAGTACCAGGCCATATTGCCCTGTCAATTGTCATTTACTCCCTCCATCTCATAAATATATCTTTTCGGCCTTTAAATTTTATTTCTAAGTAAAAATTATTTCTCAGAAAATATGTCAAATTCAAATTGTACTTAATGGATACTCTAATGAAGAGCTGAAACTAATAAGGGTGTATGCAAACTTATTTAGTTTCTTGGTACAAATAATCTGACTAAAAAGACTTCTAGTTTGAATCGCAGGGACTAACAAATTGGCAACTCAAAGATGGATTTATATTTTAGCAGCATTAATATTTCTGGAAACTTCGGGTTCACACTCCCAAAACAGTAGCTTTGAATCCTGATCTTTACAAATTGTGCAAAGGCATTTTTGTAAGTCCGCAGACAAGGATCGATGTGGTCGATAATAGCTTTTTTTTTGTAACACCTTAGGCTACAGTTTTCAAATAATGATTAAGCTACTTCTTTTGCAACACATTAAGCTACAGTTTTCAAATAACTCTTACCCATCTTCATTTAGAGTTCCACATAATGACTCAAAACGCGGATCACGTACCACCTGACAAATAAATAAGGAGCCTTGAGTGGTCAGATATCAGGAAGAGAAACATTTGCATGATTGCCATGTTCTTTATGTCAATAAATACATATAAATTTCGTGGGAAACCGATTAACGGAAGAACTTCATTAAGCACATTTGTTGAGTAGAAGAAACAGAAATTTCCAGGAGAAACTCAAATATGGATAATGGACTCAACAAAAATTGGTGAACGAAACATCATTCAAATCTTCAAGCTTTGTTCATGATGCAGCTTTCCATTTTTAATCAAATCTTTTAATTCTTAAATTGATTAAACTAAAAGTGGAACAATAATGCAATATTCATTTACACGGTAACTTTAGTTGCCAAGCACATTTATCATATTTTAGTTTTATGGAAAAGTAAGAGTAAATACCATAGAAGTCGTATGCTTTAAAAAAAACATGTTGTACCCAAAAAAGAAGAAGAAAAAAGACTGAACTATTGTGCCATGAGCAGACGCCACCTCCCTTCCGGTGAGTCTAATCATAACCATTGGAAGCTACATTGTACAGTAAAAATTTGAAGGCATGTTTCTACATTAGAATCTCAACCAAGTTAATTACAATTGGGCTACAGTAATATTAATCCAAAGTAATTTTAATAGACTACACCAAAATTCATAACAGCCGAATCTGGTAAGGTAACATTCTACAGTACAAAAGAGTTGAGTTAAAGTGAAAGTTCTAACCTTTTTCGGAACCTGGACAATTTCTCTATATCTACTGACAGGCTTCTTGCAGGTGACCTCACTCGGCCTTCCAAATGCACAACAATAATAAATCAATATCTATAATCTAAATCATGCACAACACAGAAAAAACTAAATCAGAACCTGTTCTTATTTGCCCTGCTATGTTTCTTATCCTGAGTAGGCTTCAGATGTATAGTGTGGGAACCATCAGCCCTTGCATTCTGCAACTCCTCGAATGTAAACTCAGCCAACTCCCTCTCAATCTCAGTTTCCTGCGCAATAAATCAAAACGCATGACATATAGTAACAAAAGAATATAACCTAAGCATCGAATATCAGAAAAGGACCAACTTCATCAGAAGACTCATCGCTCTCTTCGAATACGATTTTACTCGACTTGGCACCTGAGACCTCAACCGGATTCTTCATCATCAAATCAGCCTTCAAAATGAAACAAAAATTCAAAGAGTATGAATGAAACCCTAATTCCTCTTTCGTCAAATTTTCAAATCATAAATAAAAATTCTAGACAAAAATCAAAGACGTAATTCGAATCCGTTGCTCACCGAGTAAACGAATTGAACTGGTAGATTAAAAGAATGCTGACGGCCGCAACTCACAGAATCTCCCAAGGTAGTTTATGCTTACTGCAGAGCGACACCGTTTACTGCAATCTGCGTAAATTAATTAATTTTTCTTTGTTCTGAAGGTACGAACGACTGTAGAGTGTATAGTGGGCCATATCCTGATTAGTTGGGCTTCTCCATTTAGCATCAATATATATGGGCTTCTCCGTAAGTAGACAACGACGCCGAACTTCGATTTCGCTGTCGTAGTCTAACAGCGCCGACGCCGAGCATCTATTTCGCGTAGCCTTATCCAATCGTCGATTCCGAATGAGGAGGATCGTCGACTCGATGGAAGCATTGAAACGCGATTTATGGGGATACGAGGTCAACACCAGCTCCGATGATTGCATAGCCGCCATTAACGCCTTATACCACCAGGTTTTTGCTAACTTCATCTCCTATTCGATTATGCGTTGTTGTTGTTGTTGCCTTTTGTTGAGATTTTTGTGTGGTTTTGATTTTTGATAGGTGTTGAATTACGGGAGGGGGAGATCTGTGCTTTTGAAAGCGCCGGAGCGCGACTCGGAGGCATTTTTTTTTGTTGTTGCTAGGATCAAGCCACTAATTATGTTATGAGAAAGCAGTGTTTGATGATGTCATCTATCTAGTGTCCGCGGACAGAGGTGATGATGCTGCTGCTATTGAAGTTGAACTGCATTCCAAAGTAAGTAGGAAGAGTTTTTAGGTTCGATTTGTTATTAGAAATTTTAGTATTTTCTGCTTACTTCAAGCTATGAAATTTTGGCAAATTGAAATCTTCTGTGTAGTTTTATGCTTGTTTTGATCATGAAGCTTACCGCAGTTTCTGTGTTATGGATTTTCAGGCGAACATATCGTAATTGTGATTTGAATGTCTTCTATATTCTAATTTGAAATAGCATGTGCTGATGGAGTAACAGGTTTTAGCGGTACACAAGGATGAGATGGGATGGAGGCTCATCGGAGGAAGGGGTCTTGGGGCATGATGGTATTTGTCAGCTGAGTGATAAATTAGGATACCTATATTTTCAGTACTTCGAGACTTTAACTCTATACAAAAGGGTTCCTCTCATGGAGAAGGTAATTTGATATAAATTTCTTCTTCTTCTGTTTCCATACTCATATTTGTATACCTTTCTTCTTCATGAGAGCTTGTAAGTTAGATGGTAGAGAAAAGGGTTTTGGATCATTTGGAATTTGTCCTCATTGTTGTGATAGGCGACTTTTGACCTTTGTCCACAAGAACTAATAATGCTGTTTCCGATTTCTTTGATCCCTTTGGGAGAGATCCTTGAGAAAAATGTAGTTTGTCTCCATCATTTTCAGTGTACTGAATATATATCTTGGAAACTGTTGTCTTTAATTTTATTTTATTTTTGATTTTTTAAATCAGTGTCTTTAATTGACAGTGACATTTTTTTTGCTATTCAGATTAATGGTTTTGCTAGGCGGTACCCTGGCTCGATGCTTGATGTCGTTGAGGAATGTGGATCTGTCTCCAGCTAGTTGGTTGGCTGTTGCTTGGTATAGTTCGTTTTAACTATTAAATAACTCCGTAGAGTAAAAAAAACTAAAGCACTCAACTGAAAACATGAGAAATTGACTTCAAAAGTGACTTTTCATGGTTGCCCTGTATTTCAGGGAAACAGACTCTTCAAATAAGGAAAATTTGAAGAAGCTACTGCATTTGAATGTGGCCGCAGGCTTTCTGAAGATAAGATAATGTAACAAGTGCCTTGAGGCTTGTAGTTTCTAGCACCGTAAGCTTATGTAGAGGATGACACAGAAGAGTAGCGTGGGAACTCGACGAGTTCAAATATGCTTATTTCGTTGTAAAACATTGAACTGTATGAACTTTTGTTGAGATTATGAATGAAAATGTATGATTTTGGTTGCTCCAAATTGAATGTAATGTAATAGACAGCTCTTTTTTAAAAAGCACTGTCTAAGGTCTGGAATTGTCAACAACAACAAAAAGGTGTTGTCTTATGTCTTTGCTATAGGACTATAGTCTACTAATATTAATTATAATTTGGCCCTATGTTTCCTCAAAAATCAAAATACAAAAGATGTTTGCTTCAACTCTGATCCCATCAAGAATCGAAATCAGATGATGTTGACTGTTCAATTTTTCTTATCACTCATCTTTTTTCTTTTTTTTTGATGAAACTTCTTATCACTCATCTTGACATGAGTTCACTAGCTAATAGTATTTTCTTAACAACAAGAGACATTGTTAACTTGAAGGACACAAAAGTCAGCTAAAATACTTCCTTTGTGCAGATAGTCTTCATTGATCTTGAATTCAATAAAGCAAAACAATGCAATTAGTTAGCTTTCATGCCATCCAGGAAAGGAACAAAAAAAAAGGTGAGTACTCAAATCATCTGAAGCTGTCATCCATGTAACCATTCTTTGTCAATTTATTCATTTCTCTTGTCTATAAAGTTCAATACCAAGCCATAATTCATTTTATGTTCAAATCATTAGAAACTCATCTCAAGTCTCTCTCAAGCCTTCCCCTGGGTAACAAAAATATGGCACTCAGCAACAATGTCATCGGCGGTATCAACTTCATCTCCATGCTTCTCTCCATCCCAATCATCGGTGCAGGGATTTGGCTCGCAACGCAGTCAGACAACGCGTGTGTCAACCTACTTCAATGGCCAGTCATCATATTGGGCATACTTATACTTATAGTTGCACTGGCAGGATTCATCGGCGGGTTCTGGAGAGTCTCGTCGCTACTAGTTTTCTACCTCATTGCTATGCTCATCCTCATTGTTCTCTTGGCTTGTTTGGTGGTTTTAGTGTACATGGTGACAAATCGAGGATCAGGTCATGTTGAGCCTAGTAGAGGCTACTTGGAGTATAATTTTGATGATTATTCGGGGTGGATGAGGAGAAGGGTTCGGAGTCCTTTTAAATGGGATCGTATTAGGAGCTGCCTCAGCGCGACTAGCTCATGCCCAGAGCTTAATCAGAGCTACCGGATGGCTCAGGATTTCTTCAATGCTCCCTTGAGTCCCTTACAGGTAAGTTCCTCTCAATTTTCCTTTTATTTTGTTCATCTAAACTCGTTTTTGGATCTTGGAAAAAAATGGAGGAACGCAATGCAAACGAAGAGAAAATTAAGGTTGAACTTAAATTATATTGATAATCGAAAATTCTGGCTTAAATATATAAAATACACAGAAAAAAATAATCACAGATAATATCAAATATACACCCTAGATAATATATAGTTTACCGGTGGTGTTCACATTGTTAATTAATAGGGAAAATGACAAAGAGGGGATATGAAATATCATCCGATAAATCACGGTCCGAACTATTAAAAATGACAATTAAAGGGTAATTTTAAAAAATTTAATTGGCATACGACGATTAACAACGAAAGATCACTTCGTCAATTAACACAGTTAACTTGTGAGAAAATAAAACTACTAAAGGGAGTGATATTCTATTGTTAATCGTTACATGTTAATTAGATTTTTTTTTTTGAAATTGCCCCTTACTTGTCATTTTCAATAGTTTGGACCGTGATTTGTCAATGGGTGATAGTTTATACTATTTTTGTCATTTTCCCTAATTAAAGCATAAGCATGTGTAATCTGATATAAAAATGAAATGAAGCAAAGAACATATATAGAAGAAGGTCAGGCCTGTCCAAGGCTTCCCTTTTTCCTGATGGTATAGCATGTGGCAAAGCCTTCTTTATCAGATGAAGAGAAGAATGAGAATATATAAAGATCGATCATATCAACAAAAGTGAAATGCTTTACTTAGTGTGTGACACGCTAAGAATGAAATAACATGTCACCTGTAAAATGAGTATAAAACTAATTTACAGTAACCGCTTTGTTAGTGATGAGAAACTGATTTATTACTTCACACGTTATAGATACTTTAAAATGTTTGTATGTAAAATTGTAATCGTTACAATTGAGATGGCCGGGACTTAATCACCTCTATGATGAACAGTCAGGATGTTGCAAGCCACCAACACTATGTGGGTACACATTTGTAAACCCGACATATTGGATAAGTCCGATAAACACAGCTGCAGATATGGATTGTCTTCAATGGAGCAATGATCAGACGCAACTATGTTACAATTGCAACTCTTGCAAAGCCGGACTCCTAGCGAACCTAAACAAAGAATGGAGAAGAGCTGATATTATACTTCTCATCACATTCATTGCTTTGCTTTGCATTTATGTGATTGGCTGTTGTGCTTTTAGGAATGCTAAAACACAAGAGCTCTTCAACAAGTACAAACAAGGGTATGTGTAAATTAAATGATGACTGCTGGCGGCATTGTGTGTATGTATATATGTGCAAGTTGTTGCTAAGTTGTCGCTTTAGCATCTGCCAAGATTATTTTATGAATTTGTTGTACCATTATTGTAAGCGAACCACGCATTATGAAGAACTAACACTAAAAGTTTGTTCGAGCCAAGTATGCCTTCCTCTGTTATTATAGAGTAGTTGTACGTAGTTCTGCTTATTAATTCTGTATACCGAAGAAGTAATGATATAACAGTTCTAATCTTAGTCAAACGATAGCGCATCTAAAGGTATGAGTTTGGAGGAAAAAGATTTAGTGCAGTCAAAACGACGTCGTTTTGTTCTGTTATAAATTCTAAATCAATGAAAACGACACCGTTTTGATTGAAATAACGCCGTTTAGACACACGCAACAAATTGCCATCGGATCCGAATCCGGGTTTGGATGTCAATACCGTACCTTTCGTGATAATAATAATTTTTTCAAAAAAAAAAAGATTAATTCTTTATGACATGGAGATTTAAGTATTTGTCGCATTAGTGAAGTTGATTGGAAGGGCTAGCTAGTGTAATGTATATGAGTGTTACGTGATTTACGGTAAGCATTGTGAAACCGAAAGTTTTTATTGTAAAAGTTGCAGTTGAAGAGCATTGAAATATGTAATAAAGATGCTGCCGGTGGAGCCAATGGGTGGAAAAGAGGGATGTACTCATGACGCATGTCGGAGCTTTTTTTTTTATTTTTTTTTATTTTTCACAAATCATGTTATGTTTTGTTTAAATATGACGGTAATATTATCAAAAAACAAAAAAATAAAAAGGGTTAAATGGGCTAGCTGTTTGTCTTTGGACGTTCACCAAGATGGACCCCTAGCAAGGTCCAATTTAGGTGGGCTGAACGGGGTGCAGTCCTGGTTAAATTCAGGAATTTTTTTTTTTTGCAGACTACAACCTCTGTCATTATTCAAACTTGCTTCAAGTCTTCAACTGTACTACTGAGCTGTTTTTTTTATGAGCCAACCACTGAGCTATTTGTATATCCATGTTTTTTAATTGTTTGATTTAACTATTAAAAAAATTGTTTTATTTAAATGTAACTTAGTTATTTTTTTGTTTGTTTATTCCATATCCAAAAAAAATTGTTTGTTTTATATTTTATTCAGCTTTTATTTTTTGTTCTTTATTCCATATCCAAATTTTGCTAGTTATGTATACTGTGTATTTTATACGGTGACGATTTATACCCTCATACGATTTTCTTTTACGGTTATAAGAAATTTCTAAAGTTCGATTCATTACCCAAAAAAGTGCAGTCTCTGCTAGTTATGACTTATGAATTCCTAGCCAGTTCCGTCTCTAGATGCAATGACGGGATAAAATCGAACAAGTCTCGAATGCGACTAAAAATCAAGGACAGATGCATTAAGCTAGGGAGCTTGAACTACCAAACCCCCTAGGCTATCTGCGTCAGGTTATCTGATCAAGAGAGATTGACTGCTAAATCACTATTCCTTCTGCACTGCGTCAGGTTATCTGATCAATTCATTAACGTCGAGTCTATCTTCCGAGCAAATGTCTATAGACTAATGAATGTGAGAGATTATAAGAAATGTGCAGACCTAACAAGAGGTGTATTGTGTGTTTGGATATATTGATTACCAATACGCATTCATATATATATCGTTGTTGGTGACATTCTATTAGGATTGTGTGAGTTTCAATTTAAACGAGATATAGAGCAACAATAGGGTAAAGAATTAACAAAAGCAAATGCAACAGGGACAGCTAGAGGGAACAAAGGAAGAAGCAACCATAACTAAAAATAAAGCAGAGAGTGAATATGATAGTTTGGATGATAAATGAGACATGTGGGGGGGACAAAAGAGGCTAGCTTGTCCAAGGTGGTTGAAGCAGCTGTGAAGAAGAGAGCATTGCAGGGTGAGATAATTAAACACCAACAAGGCAAACAAGTGTGAGAGAGAGAGAGAGATGCTAAAGGAGAGTGTGCATGCAACTTTGCGCAAAACAGTCCAAATGAAAGCTAGCTAGCTAGCTATATATGGTTGAACAGGCAGTCATCTTGTGTTTTAAGTGATGAACACATAAAATTATAAAGATAGAGAATCCAATGCTCAGCATATATCATTCTATTTTGTATTGTTATTCTATCTCTCTTTCTCTCTCTAGCTTTACTATTTGTAGAAGACACCATTAAACACATAATTAATTACTACCTAATAAAGTGAGTATTTTATAGTGTAATAAAGCCTTGTGTTTATACTACCATTTTTGTAGTAACAACATGGACCAACATGCATGCTGGCATCACATGCCTTTGTTTTAGCATAGCGTATCTCCCAAGTAAAACAACCAGATCAGATCTAGCTCTGCTTGATATTGTATATAAAATAACTTAGTAAAGCTGCATTATGATGTTAATTACTACAGAAGTTTATTTTCTTATCGGTTAATTACCGATAACCGTGTTAACGATATGTTTAGTGTAAAGTAAAAGAGAGATTGGAAAAGAAGAAGGAGAAGGTTCTTTGGGTGGAGATGTGCACGCGTGGGAGTGCGTTTGTGTGTCCCTCTTCACTCAAAAACTCACTCTCTCACTCTCATATATATTCTTCTCATTCTCTCAACAACATGCATATTTCACTTTTGGTTCTTTCTTTATATCTCTTCTCTTCACATCTTTTAACCCTCAATACGATGCACACAGTACAGTCGAGATACCAGCTCACACCTTTTCCATCCCAACTTGCTAGAACTTAACAAGCTTTTGTTACACCTCCCTAATTAACTTAGCCCAACCAGCTTCGATTTCCGTAATATTTTATGGGAGGATGTGTTTTTGTGAACCGAATAGAGAACTAAACGATTAAGTTTGACTCAAATGGGAAATTTAAATTAAAGAACTCTGACTCAGTGATTTTAATCTAAGTATTTGTTGACCATTGATAATTGACTTTTAAACCAAAAATCTGAACATGCATGTAACTTAAATTAAGTGTTTAATTAAACGTCTTCAATAAAGCGTTAAATTTCACTACTTATATTTTAAGTGAAAAAACTGACCCTTAGAGCATTGCACCGGGTGAGGGAGATATAGCACCTCCGCCTCACCCAGCACCTTCCCAAAAACTAAGTATAAAATTGTAGGAGGTGCTCTGAAACCTGCTAGTTCAGCATGTAAGAGAGCATCTTTATGTCTATTTCAAAACCAAAATGGAGGAGGCCGGTACTCGTTGAGGAGGTGCTGCCTCTCCTCACTGTTGCAGATGCCCCTAAATCTAGTTGTACGTTAAGATCACTCTTTCGTGCACATAATCTAGATGTAATTGTATTTGAGTTGTTTAATAAATAGGGTTAAAAATAATAAAAATAAAATAAAATAGGGTGTGCTTTTTTGCTTTCATCATTCCACCAAAAAAACATATTGTCGTATTCTGTTAATTGGTGGAGAAACCCAAACTCACTAAACAATCATTTGTTGGTATCATTTTATCAGCCCTACACAAAATCACAAATTCCTAAGTTGGTCAACTTTCATCTTCTTTTTTCTTTTTAACTTTTCTCTTGCATGCCAATCATTGTAATTTGTTCGTATGACCTCGTACCCTATATTGACTGACGGATGGACCCCTATTTGAAATTGGCAATGAGAGACCTTGCCATCATCCAACTTCAAGCACTGCATGGAAGCCAGCACTACTATATCCAAAAAAAAGAAGAAGAAGCTAGGTCTAGTTAATTATGGCAGAGTTATTTTTATTACTATTACGATCTGACCTTGATTATCAGACTTCAGTCCTATATCGTTTCGATTCGTAGAAGAAATGCATGCTGGTTGAATTTGTGAAATTAAATTGTAGACCTAAACTGAATTCAAACAGAAAACGATGTATGTATGCGATGCGCAAAGAATGATAAGGGTCGACAAGAAAATAAAAAATATTTATTTATTTATTACTGATCAGTGATCAGACACTTAATTGGTTAAATATAGCATCTGAGCACAAGAGAGAGTATGAGGACATACTTAGTTTACGAACTTGCTCAAAAAAACAAGCCACCGTTCTTCAAAATGGGGGGAAAAAGAAAGGAAGCAAAATGGACATAAAGAAGAGAGAGAAAATGTACGCAGCCCTACAGGCTACATGCATGGCTACATTTTATGATTGTGTCCTCATGACGTAAGCTGCAATACAGTAGTAGTTTATCTATTATGAGAGTAATAACTATGTAATTATCTCACTCACCATAGAATGAGTGTCTTGTGGCTAAATCGAATGACAATGCCAGTTTAATTTAAACCGCGCGCATTGCTGAAATCCATCATCAACCAAATGGGGAGGAAGTCTTTCCTTGGGACATGCTCATCACAGGGTTCATCATCCTATCAACGCTCGCTACGTGCGATAGTCTCCGAGGAGATGGCCTCTCTAGCTTACTTGCCTTCTCTCCCATCATGGGGTCTCCATTGAGGCTCATAGGCTTTGTCTCAAACAAAGTTTCTTCCATGACAGGGGAAGTTGATGATGGTGCTTGTTGTCCGATTTGGATATCATGGCATGAATTGGTTGCGGTCGTTCCCAAGTCTTGAAGCCGGAGATCATCAGACCACAGCAAAGGCCCCTTCCCATTTGATCCACTGCTGATGTAAGGACTAGGCCTCTTTTTAGGGTTACCCAAACAAATGGTCTCATCGTTGGCATTAGGGTTATGGATGAACACGTCGATCGAAGAGGGTCTGCTGTTATGATGATCAGTGTTGTTATCGAAATTCGGGTGATGTAGATCAATCTGATGCTGTTGATCACCACCTCCTTGTCCATAAATGTTGAGATCATGGAGAGATGGGAAGCCTAGGGTAGTGAAGTCCTTCATTGCTTCCAAGTCCTGATGATGACCTACTCCTTGGCTATTTCCAATATTGCCCTTCATGTTATTGTAGCTGCTAGCAGAAGCCATGTTGTGGTTGTTTTCACCTGCAAGTGTCTGGCATGCCTTTTCTAACATTGTTTGCATATACTTGCCTTGTGCCTCAATCCTCAACTGGAGGTGTCTTTGCACCTGCACTAGCCAATAGCCATAAATAAATAAAAATGAAAATAATTAATAAAACCGACGACAAAATGAACTTTGCCTGAATTTAATTAGGTCGTTGAAAATATTTGAGAGTATGAAAGTACCTCCAATTGTTCATGGAGCCTTCTCTGTACCTCCAGTTGCATCCTGAATACCATCATCATGTATTATTGAGAGCAAGTAGATAAAATTCACCCTCTATGCGCGAAGATAGTAAATTAGTCGTTCTAATAAAGTTCGTGAAAACTTACTCATTCATGCTGCGGCCAATCATACCCGATGACGATGTGTTGCTTCTTTGCATCTCCATGGCTGATACTGTCAAGGATATGATCATAGTAAAACTCATTTGAATTTTATCGAAAACAAAACAACAATTTATGTGAAGCTGGAGTGAGGTTGCTTACCATCCTTAATGGAGTGCTCATTAAATTCCTTGTGAGGTTGCTTCCCAAGCCTGAATTTCTAGTAGTATAGAGAAATCCAAAGTTAAAAAACATTCACAAGCTTAAAAAGAGTTCAGGTTTGTATGAAGAGAGATGTGCATAAAAAAGATAATTAAACTCACCTGGAGATGGCTCTTGAGATGGTATAGAGTAAGCCCCTTAACACCCATAACCCTCATGATTGTCTTTGGTGTAGCCTCTGCAATTAAAATTTGTTTCGAAATTACATATACAAATAATATAATGGAAGCTAGAAGAGGAAGATATGGGAGTTAGCGCGTACTGTCTGGTCCTCCGAGTTGAGCAACAGCATCGACGAAGCGCTCATGAAGCTCCACAGTCCAGCGTAGACGAGGCTTGGGGTCTGTGGTGAGCACCAAACCGGAATCTCCTTGGACACACATGGCTCTTTCATGAGGATTGTTGTTGTTCATAGAAGAGGGTTTCTTGGAATGGAACATGCTCTTTTCGATCTTCTTCTTTTCTTTGTGTGCTTCTCTGGCCTGCTTGCTTGCTTGGTTTCTCTGCAAGAGAATATGAACAAATGCGATTCAAATAGAGGAGGAGAATAGGGTGCTGTTTTTGAAGAAGGCAAAGATGAAAAAGGTGGGAAAGTAGTGTGTAACTTGTTTTTGGGCTAAGCCTAAGTGTTGCAAGTAGTGAATATCAAGCTAGCCTTGCTCCTGCAGTAAAGGGGAAAAAAAGAAGAATAGAGAGAGAATAAAATATCTAAATACAGTATGAATGTTAGTTTAATGAAAAGTGAAACTGAATACAAATATAAATATAAATATGCAGCTTAAATACTTCCTGAACTTGCTTTGCCAAAAGGACGTTGTCTATTTCTTCATTTATCGGATTTTTCTAGGGTTACATAAGTTGCAAAAGCTATCGTCCAAATTAAAGCTTAATTAAACTTGGGGGACAACAACAATAATGACGCAAATTAACATCGACAATAACTAATAAAAAAGTGAGAGCTTGAGCTATTATATAATAAAACAAGTAATAATCTACCTCGATCACCGTGATATGATGATAGGCTCGTTATGAAAACATAAACAGCTTGTCGTTATGACGCAATCTAAGATTTGCTTTATTTATGTCAGTGTACGTACAACATTAACAAACAAAAAGCGGTAAATTCACTTGACTAACAAAACTGGAGTTTCTACTTTCATGAAGTGTAGTGAATGATGTCAATACGATACAATGCCGCGATCCAATTTATTTGGAAAATTCCTCTAGGCTTTTGCCCTTTATTTGCTTGTAGCCCTGGTGCAAGCTTCCGCGCTCACCTTATATCAATAAAATTTTGTTTGAAAAAATATTTTTTATTTGGAAAATTATCAGTAAAACAAATTACTTCAAATTTAGGGCTTGTGTAGATGGGGATAATTGGTAATTTATGTAGAGGGCAATGTGCCTATTTAATTTTTAAGAATTCATAATGAAGTTTTTTTTTGAATGTCATAATGAAGTTAATATGTAGCAAGATATGAAGAAAAGATGGTTATAATTGGAGGCTTTTAAAGAAATATGATTAGCAAGAGGTGAGGTGGGGGACCTCTCGTATGATCATTTCATCCCTTTAAAATGCTTCTCTTTATTTAGGTCTATATATGTGTATGTTATTTAATTTTACAGTTTGGGCTCGTTCATCTGTTTACATCATTATTACTTTTGCCCCTTTTTTGCATGTAAACTCCTTTGAAGATTGATCTCCTTCTATAATGCATATATTCTCCTCCAAGTCGTGCCATTTTGAACAAGGGTTTCACAAATTCTCTGTCGTAAAAGTTCGCATTAATAAATATTGTTACTAATTGTTCCCAAAACTAACAATAACTAATTAAAAACGCATTGTTTCAGTTGTGAGTGATTGCAGCTAAAAAAGCATTATTGCTAAATTATTCCTAGCTATCTGAATGGAAAACTATTTTTATTTTTTTTTGTTATCCGGGTTGAGCTGAAACAAAAAATTTAGCGTTATATGTGTGGCCTATTATGTTGTGGTCTGATGGGTAAGATAACATATCAAAACTACACAAGTTCGAATTCTGATGAAGTTAAATATTTTCTAAACCCTAATATTTTTTATCTCTTAATTTCTTTGTAATAATTAGATTTTCAGTAGAAAAAAAATGGTGGCCGGGCCACTTATGAGCAATGAATACACCATAAGGTAGTAGTTTATGTTTGAAATTGAAAGTACGAAAAAAAAACAGACAAAATCTAAGGAAAAAACGGGTCAAACACCCTTAAAACTTGACTTGTGGGCCCACAAAAGGGATGAGCAAGAACATTATAAAGTTGCGTGGAAGACGCTACAACCCAAGCAAACTATCAGTCTTTGTCAAATTTCAAAACGTCAGAGCAGACTTCCAAATGTTTGTTAAACTCGAGTAATTGTACTTTCAGCAAATTGAGTAATTGTAGGTAAATAATTAAATATCTTTATTTTTCTTTTTATAATTAGATGATTAAGCAATACTGCAATAGTGTGATGCAAATTCCATTGAAATTAAGATAATATAAAAAGGAATATATGCTTTCTTCTCTGTCAATCAAAGTCAAATTCTCTTCTCCATATATAAGTTTTATTTGCAATATACACTTACTTAATTTTCCGCCCATTTTTTTAGTATCAATATACATCTATGTATAAACTGTATTTAGAGCATCCCACCATGCTTTTTTGAATCATAGAAAATGATCATGAGAGATGATCAAAAAAATCATGCACCCCCACCATAATCTTTTTTATCATAGTTTTGATCATCCCATGATTTTTTATAAAAAAGATCATCTCATGATCTTTTTTTAGTTTTGATCATGAGACGTGAACCAATCGCAACGCGACACGTGTCCTGTGTAAGAAACAGTACAGTTTTTATTTTGATCTTGCAACGAATATATCTTCTAAATTACAAAGTAAACAAAAATCAAAATAAATACCAATATTCGTAATTTTTGGAGCTCTATAAAACGAGATATACTTTGATATATTTTTATTAATCTTAACATTAATGAGCTATAATTTATGTAGTGATGAGAGAGATTGATGGTAAACTTTTTTTTTGATCATGAGTGGGATGCATGTGATTGAAAAAATCATGAGGGATGATTAGATAAGAGAGAAAAAGGATGAGAGAGATGGATGACATGATTTTTTTTTATCATGGTGGGGATGCTCTTATACTGCAAAATGTCAGTCAGTTTTATAATGTTTGGGAAAGATGATGGGAAAAAGGAAAATGTTGATGACAATTATAAATAGAATTCCTCATTTTTATAGAATTTAAAATTTTAGGAAAAAATAAGAAATTTTTTTGTCAGTATCAATTCTATTAATGACACTTAAAAATTGAAAATTATGCAAGAAATGGTGTGGAATAAATATCACCGAAGTCTTTTTCAAAGCATGAACTATCTGAAATTTTTGATGATATGATTAATATGATAGAACATGTTCAAATTGATGCAAAAATCAATAAATGGAAAATGAAAAATTTTGGTATTTAATTTGAAAAGACGTGATAGTCCAGATAATGTTTTTATAGTTAACTCATTTTTATAGTAAATATTTTTTATGATAATTACGAACAAATGAATAAATTGAATTTTATTACTCTTTCATTTTTCTTTTATCCTCAAATTTTTATAGCTAAGTACCGGAATAATCAACTATTTTCAAAACCCACCATATTTTCCAAGATTCAAATGGAGCATAAGCTTTTCCAAATTCTATCCATTAAAAATTCCTGCAGTATTCAAATATGTCAAACTATTTTGAAAATTTTCCTTAATCGTTTCCGGGTCAAAGGTATGAAACAATATTTGAGCTTCTAACTATCTACACGTGTCTTTTTTTTTCTCTAAAAAAAAGGTGTTAAGTGGCTCTAATAGAAACATGCAATTAATTAATTATATTGAGCAGAAACAAAGTTAGGATTAAACTTTTAGTCAAATAAATTGATAAATACTCGTAAGAGGTGGGTTAAGTTAAAGAAAGGAGAAGGAATATAAGTTTGCTTGAAAATGAAGCATCTATAAAAACCTCTTAAGATGCTTAGAGAATTTATTCGACATGAAATGAATATATTCTTGTGAATATAAACTTCTTTGGGACCATCTTTATGTGTATGCTCTTTTACCTATTTTTATATCATGATTAAATATGCTGCAGATAATCAAGGTATTTATTGCCTTGCATTTTATTACCTTTTCATCAAATATAAAATAAATTAATATATGCATGGCTTGTGGCCTTAGCGAGCTAATGCAAGATCGATCCTTCTGTAGGGCTTATCATCAATCACACACACTCAAATGGAATCATCTTCGATTTTTGGAAGAAAATATCATAAAGGTTTAGTAGCATTGGTGGTCCCACAAGCAATGTTGTGATAAGGAATAATTATGTAGAATAATATATATGCCTTATCAACTACGTATATATTTACATGAGTGTATTTCTTAGATTAACGTTTCCATATGAATATTATCAATGTAAAATATAATGTCAAGAGCTAAATATGTCATTTTAAAACATTTGACTTCATCACAAATCGGCAATTAAAATAACCGGTTTGTGGGGGCTGTGGCATAACTTCAATAAACTTTAAATCGCCACTTCGTATCAAAGTTCCAATTGTTTCTAATATAGGGTCCCTGCTACTAATTTTCTCAATTCGATATATCTGCCTACCCCGAAAAAACGAAGAAGATGGGATATATCTGCAGCCACAATATGTTGAATTAATTATACTTCATTATTCTAGTGAACGACTTCAATTTATGTGTAATATACCGTCCAAGGAATGTAGACATAACTTTTTGCTGTTTGCAGAAGTATGACACTGGCATTTTGAGTTGTTATAGTACTCTAAGCAAAATGTTGGACAGATATTCCCCTTCAGGATAAGATGGATCAATAGGATGATCACAAGCTGCTCCAGCTTGTCGCAATACTGTGATTCTTCTACCAGCGTTTGAAGCGGCGCCCTGGATTGACATAAACATGATGCAATAAAACTTCAGCTTGTCGATTTTTTGATATTTAAAAGCAAGTTTATTGAAAACAGTTGATGAGACGTGACGATTTTGTAATTAAACCTCGGGAAAAACAGCCACCTGATAAATAGGTTTAACAAGTTAACTTACGTACGGAATATAATTTAGAAGTCATCTAAAGTTTCCTTTTTGTCTTTTTTTTTCCTTCTCATGTGCATCAGAATTAGAAAGACAGTTTGAGAGGAGGAGACTTGCCTGAAGAGTGCGCAAAAATGTTCCACTCTGAGTCATCGCTCCAGAACATGAGCAGGTCATGAGAAGACCACCACTCTTTGTTAGTTGCATAGCTAGTGAGTTCAAGTTTTTATACATGCCCGATGCATTTTGCAGAAACTGAAATCAGATGAACATGAATTGAGCAAAAACACAGGGCTAACGGCAATAAACAAGTTTAGCTCATGGTTAATATTGAGCAAAAAGCAACTACTTAAAATATCTATGGACAAGCACACAATTGTTAACAAATCTAGTAATGTCTGCATCAAGTTCCATATATGTAAAACTTCATTGTTAAAACTTAAACAAATGTAAGCCATTCTTCATCTTGGATCTGATATTTCATTATCATTATGAGCGTAGTCAATAAACGTTATAACTTCGTAGCTGGGGCAGGATGAAAAGACAACGATTGTTTTTTTGAAGCACGACCCTTGCTATCAATATAGTATGCTGAACCATAGATGGCCTACCTTCTTACGCGGTGCTAACTTGGGAGGATCGAGTATAACAATATCCCAAGAAAGATGTTTCCTAAGAGCATTCTTCATAAACTCAGTGGCATCCTCCTTCAGGAAAGTAATATTTTGTGAATTGCACTTATTCAGGGTAGCATTCTCTTTGGCAAGGTCAATAGCCGAAGATGATGAATCAATTGCTGGCAGGAATTAGAAGATAGTCAGAGAGCTTATGAAGACAATTCCCTAAAAAATATGTTGGAATATTTTCAAAAGCATTATTTATTTTAACACAGACAAGCATTATGTTGATTATCAGCCTAATAAAATTTTTTTTGGTTATAACCGCTTGTTTTAGGAGTCTCAGTTAAAGACTACTTACAAAATGACCGCCTGAAACAAAGATGCTAATGACTTACCAGTGACATTGACTGCACCACCACGCATAGCATTTAAAGCAAAGCCACCGCTGTAGCAACAAACATCTAACACTCTCTGACCACCAGATATTGTTGATATGAAGTGACGATTATCTCGTTGATCAGCATAGTATCCTGTCTTCTGCCCCTCCAGTGAAATTGCATAAAAAATGCCATTTTCTACCACCTATCATATAAAGGTCATCATCAGACATCAATCAGTGAAAAAATTAGAGATAACAATCCGAGTGATAATTGTGACATCAACCAGTTAACAAGAACTCATCCCGTCGCTGACGTTCATGAAAATTGACCAAAATATTCAAAATGGTAATTTTCCAAAAACTTGCCGGACTATAAGGATCTCTAACACATACCTTTACTCTCGTAAGAGGCGTAGAAGAACGATGTTCTGTATTTGATGATGGTTCCAACCCTTCTTCTTTTAACATGTCCAAAGATGGTCTCCAGTGGATATGATTGATTTCATCATATTCATTAATGCAAGCCTCAATTTCTGATCTATACTTCTCAACCCATGCAGCTGATGATGCTATCACAGCTACATCTCCAAATACATCAACAATTAAACCTGACAATCTTAAAGGAACAAAAAAGTTAGCTTCATAATATATCAGACCTATAGATTCATATAGCGTGAAATTCATACTGTTTGCAAGCTATTTGGATTCGACTTTTCAATCCAAAACTAAACTACTCCTTATCTAGGGATACATGTAAAAGGCTTATTTTTCTTTCCTATTTTAAAGGCACGATCAGTAGCGAGCTTGAGCAATTTGGCTTAGTCTACAGATAATCAAGAGCATCAACAGACATACTAATTTGGAAGACAAAAATGAAATACCAATGGTTACATGAATTGAGAGAATAGAAGCACAAACCTATCTCCTTCGCTATTAACAAGACGGAAAGCATTTGTACTAGTTGAAGGAAGCCCCAAACTCCTCCGCAAGTCCACAGCTTCTGAAATTCTTGCTTTAAGCAAATTCTCCATGCTCAACGCACGCGAAGGATCTCTGCAACATTGACGATAACGTCCAGTAATTCCCAACGTCCAGTATCCAGTAACTTCAAAAGAATTAAAAAACAAGTACATACCTCAATGCTTCTCCTTCTAACTGCATTAGCCGCACGCAGAACATGGACACCGAATTATACAAACCCCATCCGATGGGGGTTTCAGTTCCATCAGCTACTAGAACGACATCGCCCGTCTTTGGGGGCGGCCTTCCTATAATCCTATCAACTGCTCCACTGTAAACCATTGGGCTCCCATTCTTAAACAGCTGTGTCTTTCCCTTCTTCAGGATAACCTTAGCAACACCTAGCGGACAAAAGCACAAAACTTTATAAACCAACACATGAATCACAACCACAGCAAAGAGAGATATGAAATTGAAGCTCTGAAGAAACTTGGGTTGCCAGTTCCCAGAACCAATTAGGGTTTTGGGGGTTTAGGATAATTAAATTGGAAAAGAGAGAATGGAACATACCCTTGTGATTACTGGAAGCGATATCCTGAAGGGTTGTGGTGGTGGTGGTGGTAATGGCGGCGGCTGAACAAGAAGCTGCGGACCTGAAGAGGGGGCGGGTGGCAAGCATCATTCGTAACTAAGAACAAGAAGTTAAATCTCCAGTTTTGCTTCGCAGATATGGTTTGAAATTAGAATGAATGGAACAAAGCTTTGGAGCTTGGTGTCCGCTCTGCTTAGTACCAGTGAGCAACACAGTACAACTATAGCTCTCTAAGATTTTGCTGCTCCGAACTATCTGTGTATTTTTCAATCGAAAGTACAAACTTTTACGTAACAAATCCATGTTTCAACTTTAACACAAATAGGCTTGCACTCAAAGAACACAAATAGGCGAATAAGGGTACCCCTAATGGTTGAATTCCTATCTACACCCGTCATGTAAACCCTAAATCTTCTAATTCGTTCATTAACCGTCCTATTAAATCCGTGCATTAACCCGCTCTTTTAATTAAAGTCTTTAGAAAACCATTAAGAACCCATTTATAAAAGGGTTGAAGGATTTTAACCGGATAACTCTCCAACCCTTTTAACTAATATTATAATAATAAATATAAAAAACTAAAACACGAACTTCAACTTCGTATCGGTCTCTCCCGTGTCATTCGATTCATCTCGTCTTAGTTCGATTCAAACTCGACGTTGTTGTTGTCCGTTTTAAGCGTTCAGCAGTGTCGTGACTCGTGTATATTTGTTGTCGCGATTTCAGGCGAATTCGTTGAGTGTATGTATGTATAATTTATGTTGTGTTTTATTTTATAAAGTTCTTATCGATCCACTTTGATTGTATGTGTGACGTATGCATGTATGTTGTTTTCAGTCCTTCTGTGTTGGATTTTTTTATTTGGTGTTTTTTGGGGGCTGTTTGATTTTTGTCAACTCTATTTGCTTTCTTTTGAATTTTTTTGATGGATGCTTTCTTTTGAATTTTGATTCAGGCACTTAGTGGCCAATTGAGGATGTGATCCCTAATTCTGAAACTAGCCGTATGATCCTTAATTTTCCGTAGCTTGGATAGTCGTATACAACAAATCGGATCTAAAATTTAATTTTTTATATTTAATGATTCAAAATTGTTAAAATGCTTAAATGAGTTAAAAATAGTTAAATGGGTAAAAAATGTTAATAAAGGAGTTGAAAGAGTTTAAATGGTTAATAGAGTTTAAAATGGTTATTAGGGTTAAAAGGGTTCAACCCTTTACCCATTAAGAACCCGTCCATTTAACCCTTTAATCTAAAAGGGTTCAAAGGGTTCAAACCCTTCTAACCCTTGTCCATTAAGAACCCGTCAACCCTTTTAACCCTCTACCCATTAAGATCTATTTAACCCTTTAACCTAAAAGGGTTCAAACCCTTCTAACTCTTGTCCATTAAGAACCCGTCCACTAACCCGCCCGCCCACCCTATTTGCCACCTCTATTCCTATCTTAACTACTAAATCATAACTGCATAAAAAGTATAAAAAGTATAAAACATAGTTGTACAATATATCAATACTAATGTATATTTATTTAATATTTAAAACATAAAACAAAAGTATAGACGGAAATAGGAAATTTTATCATGGAAACTGAACGAGTATTTAAGATTAGAAGAGAAGTCTAAATCGTTAACACATGAGGCATTTTAAGGTGGATCCGTGTTGAATGATAATTCACATGAGATACATAGAGCTCACACATTAGAAAATTATTGAAGAAGTTCAATTTTGACAATCTCTTACTTACAAAAGATGTAAAAATATGCCCTCAACCCACTATAGAATCTGATGAGAAACCGTTTGTTGTAGTATTACTCTTATTTTCTCATTGGACTAGTCTAGTGATCATACTGTTAGGGCATCCACACCAAGGGGAACTATAAGCAATAATAGAGAGACTTTATTATTTATTGCACTCATGTAGCAGGTGACAAAAAAGAGAGCAAAGAGCAATGCTTGATAGGTGAGCAATAATGAATAGGGTATGAGATATCAAAGCAATAAGTGGGGCCCACATATATTTATGAAAAAAGACAAAAGGAAACTACTTTTTGTTGGTTTTGAATGAAATAAAAACAAAAAATGTGAATATTGGAACAAGTCCAATTAGTCAAATTCAAACCCACAAAATAAAAATAAAAATAAAAATACTATAACCTAAAAAAGAAGAAAATGTCAGAAAAATTAAATAAGTATGTTGGAAACACTAAAAAATACTTCAGAAAAATTATACAAGTAGGTGGGAATACTAGAAAATAAATTACAACAAAGAAAACATGTGGCCGCCCGACTAGCACCTATCATTTTCCTGTAACCTTGCTCTGAAGTGAATTTATTGGGGTAGCTTGTGTTATTTATCATAATTTAAAGATGTGCTTGAAATTATGTCAGACTATAATTTGTAATTGATAGAAAATCAGAGATTTTCTTGTAAATTGTGGATGTGTACGACTGTGAAAAGCAAGGTAGAACTATGAAAACCAGCTGGTTGTAATAAATTCAAAACAGAAAAATAACAACAGCATTTTCGTTAGTGTTTGCAGACATCTCCGAGTCTCTGACCTTTCTTCATAATTTTAGACCGGTGAAAATAGGCGATAGGTTTCCTCAACGATCTTCTCCCATCAACGGCCTACGTTCCACAGCACGTAACTACGACTGAGAGGAAGTTTATTGAGTTTGATGAGGGATGGGAGTTCATTGAGAGAGGAATAACAAACAAGCTGAAAAATATACTGAAAGGGTTGGATGAGCATTGTTTCAGTGCGAAGGAATCTATTATGATTTCCAGGTAAGTGTTTCTTAGTTTTATTGGGCTGCTTTTATTGCTAAATGCTGACAGTATATTTGATGCAGAAAAATCTATGATATGTGCATTCAAAACAGATAGCTTTCAATCTATAACCCAACTTTGTCATGGTGTCTGGTGGCCACATGTTTTCATCGATTAAGCTATCCACAATTGACATGTCATGTATATGTCCTCCTAGGCTCAGCATTCTAAACGAGCATGCGTTCATAAGATTTAATTTAATCATAAATAATCAAGCAAATCATGATAATCAGTGTTTGCTCATCAAGTCAAGTGTTGTGCTCAATAGAAACAAAGTCCTACATCGTCCAAATTGAGTGAAATGAGGGGAACGTACGTTAATAAATAAAAGGTGATGCTGTAATGCATCTTACAAATGTGAAGGGAGTAAAATCCTACACATGCCTCCGACCGACCCTATAAAAACTGGGTAGGGCTTCAATCGGGTCTCAATCAGGCCAGGGCCAGGTTTGTGTAGGGTTGCGTTTCGGGCCACCCTAAGGCTTTTTCAAGCCCCGGGCTGTTTGCTGATCCATTATATCAAATGCACAATTTATTTATGAAATCTAAAAAATTACCAGCTCTGATACCAATATTTTTGTTGACCTTATATTATTAGTATCAGAGCTAGTAAATAATTTTATTTTTTATTAATAAATTACACACTTGGTATATAATAATTCTTCTTTACTAACTTTTTATATTTAAATAGACAATTATGAAATTAAATATTATGAAGTATTAAATTAAATATTATTTTTAGGTTATAAGCATTGGCGGATCCAACGGTTCTCAATAGCGGTCCCAAAAAATAATGTTAGAGGAGTTGAACAAGTGAATTTTTGAGACAAGAATTCTTTTAAATGAGGGCAAATGTCAGGATCAAAGCTCGAAAATGGCGTGAGTTTTGACTAAGTTATTATGTTAGTAGTTGCTGCTAGTTATTTAATTTATGTTGGTGTGACACTCACTCGAGCGAAACACATCTCCCTCACCCAAAAACCCTAATCTCTTTCAATGGCTCAATCTCCAAATTTTGTCACCCTCGTCCTTCCACCGAATGTGGACTTCATCACCAACTACTAGGCCATACCCGCCGAAGGAGTACATCCTTCGAGAGCTCGCCCCTTCCAAAAATGAGAACTACCACGACTTCCTCGACATGGGAGTTGCGATTATATCGACGCCTTATCTCGATCCGAATGACCTCAAATGAAGTGGATGGTATGATTACATCCACGAGCTTGCCTCTCTTCTGGGTTCGGGATCATAATGTAGCTGGTCGTCACAACTACCCAAACCCTACCAGTGCTCGAGTTCATTTCCTCGTTCAAATACGACGAGCAGGACACGGCTTCTGGAAGTTCAACCTAGGCAGGTACCCATGACGTCTCCCCAACGACATGATCCAGAAGCACCTAGGGTTCAGCTGCTCAGAGACGTGTCGGGCAGTGTTATTCCGCATTATACTAACGCCCAAAGGAGGGCATGAGGGGATATTGCACTTTGAAAAAGGGTACTCTAGAAGCATGACCTCGGAGCATTTCGACCATCCGGGTCTCAAGATCCTTCACTACAAGGAGGCCAAATTATCAACGTCCGCGGAGGACGAGGGTACAATGGTCACACCCGAGGATCTAGATATCATGCGCGCCATATACTTTCAAATATGACAAGCAAGAACGCGGCTTCTGGAAGTACAACCTAGGCGGGTACCCATGGCGCCTCCCCAAAGACATGATCCTGAAGCACCTAGGGTCAGAGACGTGCCGGGCGGCGTTATTCTGCATTACACCAACGCCCAAAGGAGGGACATTTGGGGATATTGCGCTTTGGAAAAAGGGTACCGTAGATGCATGAACTCGGGGCATTCCAACCATCGAAGTCTCAAGATCCTTCACTACCTGGTGGCCAACGTGATACACGTCCAGGAGGACGAGGGTGCAACGATCACACCCAAGGATCTTGATATCATGCGCGCCATATACTTTCGAGACTCAATTGACTGGTTCGGCCTCCTCGCCCAACACTTCAGGGCATACACTAATTCGGCCTCCTCACCCAACGTTAAGTGAGAGGGCCGAATTAGTGTATGCCCTGAAGCGTTGGGCGAGGAGGCCGAACCAGTCAATCGAGTCTCGAAAGTATATGTCGCGCATGATGTCAAGATCCTTGGGTGTGACCGTTGCACCCTCGTCCTCGTGGACGTGTATCACGTTGGCCACCATGTAGTGAAGGATCTTGAGACTTCGATGGTTGAAATGCCCCGAGTTCATGCATCTACGGTACCCTTTTTCCAAAGCGCAATATCCCCAAATGTCCCTCTTTTGGGCATTGGTGTAATGTGGAAATAACGTCGCCCGACACGTCTCTACCCTAGGTGCTTCGGGATCATGTCTTTGGGGAGACGCCATGGGTATCTACCTAGGTTAAACTTCCAGAAGCCGCATTCTTGCTTGTCATATTCGAAAGTATATGGCGCGCATGATATCAAGATCCTCGGGTGTGACCGTTGCACCCTCGTCCTCGCGGACGGTGATAATTTTGCCACCTTGTAGTGAAGGATCTTGAGACCCGGATGGTCGAAATGTCCCGAGGTCATGCCTCTAGAGTACCCTTTTTCCAAAGCGCAATATCCCCACATGTCCCTCCTTTGGGTGTTAGTGCAGGGGCGGACGCACCCTAACAACTAGGGGGCACTTGCCACCAATCATTTTTTATATTTTCCTATTAATGTATATATAATTAATATAATGCCCCCATTAATTTTTAAGTTCTGCCCCCGTTCATTAATTTGAAAATATATTTCAAGTTCTATTCTTACTAAAAACAAACCTTATAACCAAACAAATTAAATTTAACTTCTAATTTCAAATAAGTCTAAACCAGTAACCAAACAAAAAATTTCAAACATCAAATTAAAATTAGAGTTTAACTTCGGTCTTCGACACAACGTCAATCAATTAGAAACTCAGAGAGTCGACAGGTTGGACAGAAGACAGGGGCGGACGCACCCTTCTAATGCTCATCAATCCTTTGCTATTGTGGTAAACCTTCTGAACCTTAGTCAAGCGTGATTTCATCCTTCTGAACCTTTGAATCTTCAATCTAATTGAAGTCTATTTTTAATGATGGTGCTTGGTTTCTTCACCTTTTATTATTATTATGATTATAATTATCAGTTGTTGCTTTGTTTAGTGAAAATAAAATGTTCATTAAACTATGATTTCAATTTTCAAAGCAAAGTTATCTTTTGCAACCTTCTGATGCTCATCATTCCTTTGCTATTGATATTCATTCCTTTCAGCATCTTTTGCAACCTGAACCTTCTGATGCTCATCTCCTTATACGGTGTCTTGGGGGCTGTAAAACATTCCTCACTCATCAGTCATCAAGTTGTTGCCAGTGTTCTCTGGATCAGCGGCTGTCTTTGATTTGAGACTAACATCTAAAGGCATATTAAGATTTTAAACTTGTGTTCTGAAGGTTTTAAACTTACGCCAATATGTCACGTAAGTTTATATATCATTTTCACATATTTCTGATTAATATAGTTATATTTTTAATGCCTTTAAAATTTTAGTTAAATATGTTTATAGAAAGAAAGCTTGACTATTTTTTAAAGCGAAAAACTCCCTCTTCAGCTAGTGATGATCGTGATTCAACTGCAAATACATCAAATATTATTCCTCAAGGTTCTTTTGCTCTTGAGTATGTTCATTTAAATGATCTTCCGTGGGATCCTGCAGACAGGAAATTTTTTAGAGAATATCATCAAAATCAACGTGATGAGATAAGAAGAAAATATTTGCTGAGAGGACCTTGTCAGCCGCGTGGTCATTCTTTTCCACAGAAATTAATAGCGGGTTTGTTGAGACGATTTAATGTTGAGTGGTTTGATCAGTATGGCAATTGGTTGGAGTACATTATAAAGGGGATAAAGCATTTTGTTTGTGATGCTACTTATTCAAAGACTCTGGTAAAGATGCATTTGTGATCAAAGGTTTCTCTAGTTGGAACAAGCCTGAAAGACTAGCCTCACATGTGGGAAACATCAATAGTTTTCATAATAGATCAGTCAAAAGAGGTGATGATTTGATGAGACAAGCTCAGTCTATTGCGGTTGCTCTTACTAAACAGAGCAAAATTACAAAGAATGAACATCGGATCCGACTGAATGCTTCTATCGACGTTTCAAGATTATTGTTAAATCAAGGATTGCCATTTCGTGGTCATGATGAATGTGAAGAGTCAAATAATCAAGGAAATTTTATGGAATTAATCAAGTATACTGCTAGTCTAAATCAGAGTATCAACAAGGTTGTTTTAGGGAAAGCTCCGGGCAATAACCAAATGGTCTCTCCGAATATTCAAAAGGACATTGTGCATTGCTTCTCTCAAGAATTTATTCGTCGTATTATTGAAGAAATTGGTGATGATGTATTTGCTTTGTTAGTTGATGAGTCGAGTGATGTTTCTTACAAGGAGCAAATGGCCTTGATTTTACATTTTGTTGATAAATATGGGATTATTAGAGAGAGATTTATAGGTGTTATTCATGTGAAAGATACATCGTCTATGAGCCTCAAAAGTGCTATTGATTCATTATTTAGTGAATATGGATTGAGTTTGAAAAGCGTCTGAGGACAAGGTTATGACGGAGCAAGTAATATGAAGGGTAAATTCAATGGATTACGAGCTTTAATTTCACAAGAAAATAGTTCAGCTTATTATGTGCATTGCTTTGCTCACCAACTACAGTTAGTTGTCGTAGCAATTTCAAAAAAGCATTTTGAAGTTGGTGACTTTTTTGAGAAATTATCTCTTCTACTAAATGTCGTTGGCGCATCATGCAAAAGAAGAGACATGATTCACCAGAAACATCAAGAGAAAGTAAGAGAGCCCATTGATAATCATGAGATTCGAACGGGAAGTGGACTAAATTAGGAACTTAGTTTACAGAGACCGGCAAATACACGTTGGGGTTCTCATTACAGGACACTTCTACGTTTGACTGAATTATATCCAATAGTTTTGGAAGTGCTTGAATATATTGAGGAAGAAGGTTTAGATGCTGTGAAAACACGCCAAGCAAATGGTCTCCTTATATATTTACAATCATTTGATTTTGCATTTTATTTGCAATTGACATTGCTTATTCTAGGACTCACAGAATCTTTATCAATGGCACTTCAAAAAAAAGATCAAGATATTTTCAATGATATGTCTGTGGTAGCATCAACTAAACGACATTTACAAACAATTAGAGATTCTGAGTGGGATTCCCTTATGGTGAAGGTCTCTTCATTTTGTGAACAATATGATATTCAAGTTTTAAAGATGGAGGAAGAACATGTCGATGCTCGAAGGTCAAGGAAAAAACCAATATTACTAATTTACAACATCTTCAAGTGGATTGTTTTTATACGGTGGTGGATTTGATACTTCAAGAGTTCAACGATCAGTTTAATGAGGTTATTTTTGAATTACTTATTTGTATGGCTTCTTTGAGTCCTACTGAATTATATCGGCACTTTGATATGTTGAAGTTGATGAGATTGGCTGAATTTTATCCAAATGACTTCGATTTTGGAGATCGAATGACTCTTGAGCATCAACTACACATTTATATTGATAACGTTCGACAAGATGAAAGATTTATGAGTTTGAATAATCTTGGTGCTCTTGCTAGAGTAATGGTAGATACTGGAAAACACCGCACATATATTTTGGTATTTTGACTCTTGAAGCTAGTGTTGACATTGCCCGTTGCCACTGCAACTGTTGAGAGATGTTTTTCCTCCATGAACATTGTGAAGACAAATTTACGCAACCGTATGGCAGATTCTTTTTTGTGTGGTTGTCTTATTTGTTATATTGAAAAGGATTTATTTCATACTGTTAGTAACGATGATGTGATAGAACGCTTTATGAAAATGAGAACTCGCAGAGAGCAACTTATATAATTTTATCTTATTTTTTATTAAGTCGCCCCCAGTAAAAAAAATCCCGGGTCCGCCACTGTGTTAGTGAAATGCGGAATAACACTGCCCGACACGTCTCTGAGCAACTGAACCCTAGGTGCTTTTGGATCATGTCTTTGGGGAGACGTCATGGGTACCCGCCTAGGTTGAACTTCCAGAAGCCGCCTTCCTGCTCATCGCATCCGAACGAGGAAATGAACTCGAGCACTGGTAGGGTTTGGGTTGCTGTGACGACCAGCTCTATTATGATCCCGAACCCAGAAGAGAGGCGAGCTCGTGGATGTAATCATACCATCCACTTCTCTTGAGGTCATACAGATCGATGTAAGGTGTCGCCTTAATCGCAACTCTCATGTCGAGGAAGTCGAGGTAGTTCTCATTTTTGGAGGGGGCGAGCTCTCGAAGGATGCACTCCTTCGACGGGTGTGGCCTAGTAGGGTTGGGGATGAAGTTCCCATTCGGTGGAAGGACGAGGGTGACAAAATTTGGAGATTGATCCATTGAAAGAGATTAGGGTTTTTGGGTGATGAGATGTGTTTCGGTCGAGTGAGTGTCACATCAACATAAATCAAATAACTAGCAACAACTACTAACAGAATAACTTAGTCAACAGTCACGCCATTTTCTAGCTTGGATCCTGACATTTGCCCTTTTTTAAAAGAATTCTTGTCTCAAAAATTCACTTGTTCAACTCCTCTACCTGTAAAAACTGAGACTTGATCGCATGTTATCTTCCCAAGTAGCGTCGTCTCGGTGAAGATTTGCCTATTTAATTAATACTTGAACAACAACTTGATTGTTGCGCTCAATCAATCTTCTATCTAGTATAGCTTCCATCTTTGACTTCATTTGGCCCTCTTCAGAGGTAAGAGGCGGAAATGTGACATCCACTTGATAATTCCCTACTCGCTTCTTAAGTAATGAAACATAAAAAACAGGAATGTAACAAGCAATCAGAAGGTAACTCTAGTTTGTAAGCTACAATACCCACTTTAGCCAACACTCGGTATGGTCCATAATACTTGGCAGCTAGTTTGATGCTCGAGCGCGTTGCCAAACTGGTTTGTTTATAAGGCTGGAGCTTTAAGAAAACTAGGTCACACGGAAAACTCACGCTCGCTGCGATGCTTATCTGCTTGAACCTTCATGCGATTTTGAGATTGTGTTAGAGATACAATCAAATAAAGAGCCATTTGAGCATGTCTTGTCGCAAATTCAGTCACCACCGCAATAGAAGGTTGTTCATCCTTAAGCCCAGAAATGGAAGGAGGCATGTGTCCATATACAACCTCAAAGGGAGAGCAGTTAAGAGCTGCATAATACGCACTGTTATACCAAAACTCAATCATTTGGACCGTTGCCTAGGTTGTCGAAAATACATTGCCCTTAAATAATGTTCAAGATATTGATTTAGCCTCTCCGTTTTACTGTCCGATTGTGGATGATAGGTTGTGCTGAGGTGAAGTTAAGTACCAAAACTGCGAAATAATTCTCGCCAAACAGTAGTAGTGAAGATCTTATCTCTATCAGAGACAATTGTTTTCGACAACCCGTGAAGCTTGAACACATGATCAAGGAGATAGTGTGCTACTTGAATTGTTGTATAAGGATGCGACAAGACGATGAAATGACCGTATTATTAACATCGATCCACTACCACCAAAATAACATCTTTTCCTTCTGATTTCGGTAATCCTTCCACAAAGTCCATTGCGATATCCTTCTACGCCCTTTCGGGAATGGACAGTGGTTGTAGAAATCCTGGCGTAGAAACATGCTCGGCTTTACATCTTTGGCAAGTGTCATACCTGGCCTCATAATTAATAACGTGAGCTTTAAGATCAGGATCCAAGCTGGAAAATGGCGTGAGTGTTGACTAAGTTATTCTTTAAGATCGGAATCCACGTGTTAGGAACTTACATAAATAAAGTTAGAAAAGGAAGAGTTAAGAGAGGTAATAGAAGCTGAGAGGATAGAAATGATAGTAATTCATTGCTTGATTAAAAGAGCTACAATGACTCTTAAATACTACCTCAATAAAACTACTAACTATCCACTAAGTACATTCAACGCCACTACATCATCACCCAAATACTTCCTACTTTTTTGGCCATGTTCTTATGAGAAGTGGGAAAGATAACAACACCAACAGAAATCAAATAACTAGCAACAACTACTAATAGAATAACTTAGTCAAGACTCACGCCAGCTTGGATCCTAACATACCCAACCGGATTATAGTGCATCAGTTCTTCTAGGTGATAAAAGAGATTCACCTAAGTTTTCTTTGTGAAGAATGTTGACAAACTTAAGAGGACTACTCTTGGTGGTGGGGAGTTTAACAGAAGATTCTCCCCATATCAGAACACGGTCACTGTCAAATACTTATGAATTCTTGATCCTTTGACCCATGAGAAAGTGAAACTTAACAATCACGGACAACTTGCAACTGTCATGTAGCATGAGGTCAATAATAAGTCATTGATAATGGTCCCCAATGAGTTTTGACACTAAGACCCTAAACAACACCCCCAAGTTTCGTTTGACACTTGCCTTCAAACCTTGAGTTCAAGCGGTAACCAATAATTGTTTTGCAGTCGTCATTGAGATTGTTAACTTTCTATTGGTTTTGAAAGTTTAATAAATTGCGCATCGAACATTCACTTTGAAAAAATAATATATGTATCATTTGCAAAATAAATAAATAAAGTAAACACAAGTAAATGTTATTAGTTTTTTATGTCCACTAATACTATCAGTAATAAGACTATAGTAATAACTATTATTTAAGGTATCATATAATAGTATTTCACTTCTGGTCTGAAGAGTGACACTAATAATTATCTAGTATTGTGATGATGAAAAATAATTACATCTGAAGCATAGAGTAAGAAGGTTGAGAAGAGGTAAGAATTTTCCAAAAAAAAAGTTGACAGAAGAAAAAATGGGTTTAAGGTTCTGCATGAAGACAGAAAAATAATAATATGAGTATGGGTGCTTACCTGCAATAGCTTTAAAATTTCTTTGTCGGAAAGAGATATCTACAAATTCCGTTCTGAAGGCGAAGTACATTAAGATAGAATTCTCATAAATTTATGATAAATTTGATGACCTCAATCCCGAGGTGTAAGGATTCATGACGAACTCTTTAACCATTAAGAAACCATCCATGATGGCAAAAGAAATTAGTGTAGTTGAAAACGGTGAAGATAGTCACAAACTTGGTTGTGGTGCATACTATCCTAATAGCTATATTTCCTACTAATGTGAAAAGATATGTTGCTTTAAAGAAAAAATTACCACTGCATTTCTTTTCATCGAATAAAATAATATATTAAAGTAAAAAAATTGAAGTAATCTACGTTCAATGAACTTAGAACTATCATTCAAAAACTGAGTCCTGGGGTAATTAATTTCTCATAATTTATGAGATTTTTCTTCTTCCGTTTCCTTTCTCTCTTTCTCGCCCTGCCTCGCGCGTGGATGCTACCTTCATCCTCGTGGATGCCTTCCTCATCCCGCCTCGTGCATGGATGCTTCTTTCATCCCTCGTGGATGCCTTCCTCGTCTCGTCTCGGGCGTGGATGTTGTTCCTCCCTTGTGGAGGTGTTATTCGACCATAAATAACGGATGTGATTGCAATGGTAAAGGTGTCCGATGTGGCATGTGCTTCAGATGTCGAGAAATGTACCAGCAATTACAGGGTAGAGGAGTGCGGATTCATGGTAAAAGGTAGGGGTGATCGTGGGACGGGTTAGGATGGGTTTGATTCGTCCCTAACCCAACCCAAAATACTGATCGGGTTAACTAGGTCAACCCGAACCCGACACTAAATATTCATCGGGTCGGATTGCAAAAATAGACTTATAACATAAGTTTTGAGTAGCTAAAACAAAATAGCCTAGAAAAAAGAAACTAAGCTTAAACTATATTAATCGTCCATATTATTGTAATAAAATATTATTAAGCACATAGTGAAACAAAATTCAAGAGTAATAAATTCAGGTAAACTCTTATTTTATTGGATATTAATAGGGATGGGTAACCCGATGAGTAACCCGAATTCGACTTATTTATTACCGGGACGGGTTCATATTCGTCCAAATTTCAATCGGAAATTCTTTTAGGTTTATGCTCTACTCCAAGTAAAGATAGGTCCGATTGTGATTTGCACATATAGGACAAATGTACCTACTACCATTTCTTTTTGCTACAAATTTTTGTTGAATCGATTTCATGTCTTCGGCCAAATTTTTGACGCATTCTCACCCCTAGTAAAAGATGTCAAATTTGGCATGTGCTTCAAACGGCGGATACATTTAAACCAACGATTACATGATCTATCGAAATGCAATATATATGTACTAGATGATATATTAAAAAGTATTGAATCATTGTATCCCTCCATAAAAAAAAATTGATTCTCAAGTCCTCATCATATATTGAGATTCTTAATTAAGTTTAATAGTCGTTCAATTCAATTCAAAGGAATAAATTAAGTTAATAGTAGTTCAATTCTTCTTATTTTTTGATAAATATAGTCGTCCAATCCAGTTCAAAGGAATACATGCATATTCTTGACAAAAGGACACGAAGTATTTTTTCGGGTGGAAATCTTACATTAATCCAAACCAACAACCTCACTTTGATTTTGAACATGACATCTATATCCAGTTTGAGGTTTACAATTCGGGTTGCCCATGCATTATTTTACAATGGCTTACTCTGAAGCTCCCGTTACACCGGCAACAACTAACAACTAACAACAACACTACAGAACAGCCACATATCTCCCTACCAAAATTTCAATCTAATGCCATTGAAGTGGGCAAGGCCAATTGCGATACATAACACAAATGCATAGCCAACCAAAACAACAAGTGACATGAGAGAAGAGGCATCCAGTGTGTCCATCGACATGTTTACAAGCCCTGTGAGCAAGTTTGCCTTCGGACATGGAACAAAAAAATTGAAATAAATGCAATGAATTTCAAGAAATGATACATGTCAATTGCTACTTTATCTTACATAGAGATTTATGAGAAAGCTAGCTCACCAGGAGAAAAGTAGCAAGTAGGTTATGATTGATAGCCTCAACTATTGCAGAAGTTGCGTATCCAGGGATGAAATCAGAAAGCATCAGTAGAGCCAATACCTGCAAGAAGAAAGCTTATATGTGATAACTACTACGTATTGAACAAAATATAACTATTTGTGGAGGGAAGGTGGTTTAGAAGATAATTGCAGATGTGCCACCATTTGATATTCAAACGAAATACCACACTAGTATTTGGCATGCAGTACTAAAAGTATGAGACAACTGGTCAAAGGCAGTATAGAAACCAGCCAATGATAATACTTGTCCAGCAGTAGAACCGAAACTTGAATCTGGAATTTCATAATTTTGTTTTCTTATATTATTTTTTATTGTATCATAAGGCATCATCAAGTTTCAAACGACTAGATAGTAGAATGTTTAATGCTAACACCTCACTTGTAAGAAAAGGAATCAGACACAGGAGAGGTAATAAGATAGGGGTAAAGACCTGCAGATTTTGAGCCATAACAGCAGTGACATAAGGTAAATTGCACTGCCAAGATTTAAATGTCAGTGAAAAGTGTAAAACCGAATCCCAGAAAAAAAACTGCATTAACAAACGAGAATGGGACATCTGGACATAGTTTAGTGTCTTACTGTTCTCCGCGAAACTCTTTCAACATGCTTGTCTAATACCACTGTCAATATCCTGCAGACCATGACACACAATTAGATGATTTCTTGTGATTCTTATTACCATACGACAGAAACAGTGTCCCACTTCTATTACCATAAAAAAATTGAGAGAAAATAGACTCTATTTCGTGTCCAGCTGATGCTTCTAGATGGAGAATTTTGGTATCCGAAAAAAAGATACCCTCCCAATTGGACGCCAACCAAATACATGCCCCAGTACCCTAGCAACCAGGTATTCAATTACTATATCAGAAGAATAAAGAAGTCTAGCTTGACAAAGTTAACAGCTCTACTAGAAGAGACAAGGGAAACAAAAAGGGGAAAAATAAAATAAATCATCCTTTAATCTTGTTGAATGGTAAGTGGAAGAAGGTGCACCATACCAACAACACTGAAAATTCCCTCCTTATTTTGGCTAATGATATCATCCCCCCTCTCGTCAGAGAGCAGGTAACTGTTTAACCCATGATTCAGCCAAATTTGATACCCTGAGGGTAATCTAATGTGTTAATTCAAATTAACTCATACTAAAACAAGAACTCAGAAAATGGAGTGTCAGGAAAGAGGAAACACACCGAATAAAATGACAAATCCTAATATTCCGCAATACTTTGGGGGAATTTTCACAAAGGATGTTAAGATTGCAACAGCTGCAAGAGTGAAAAAGAAGTTCCAGTGTACTCCATATTCGCCAACATGAACCTACAAAAGATGATAAATACTCATATTCACATTATGAAACCCAAACTCAGAATGAAACTAAAGGAAATCACAAATCTGTAAAGAAAAAAACTGTGGGAGAGACCATGAAAACTAAATTCAGGATTGCTATTGGACTAGGATGCCAAACATGGAGCTTTTATGTGCATCAGAGTTAACAACAGCTACTACCAAACCAATATTAGAAAACAACTTGAATGGCTGGATATATATCAGCCTTTACAGAATTATGTATGAGAAACAACAGGCTTAAGTTATGCTCCACCGGAAACTATATGAATTGGTTGTCGTAATATTTGTCAGAACATTTATATCACTTATTGTACCTGATAATTTACCCCATCGTGGAAACAAGGCGGACAATCCCTAAAATGACTAGGGGACTAGTGGATGTAATAGCGGTTTTCCAGTTTCTAAATGAGAAAAGAAAGCACAATCACTTTCATAATCAACAATAGAGTGCAAGCTAGAGCATAAGTAACAAATCTGAAAGTTGTCTCATTCTTCAGTTTCAATGACCGACAAAAGATTGTTGGCTTATAAAGTAAATAAAGAGTTAGGTCCGCGAAGATGTAGTAAGCATAACTAACTTACGATGTTGCCATATTACGAGCTTCACGGGAAACTAATGCATTTGCAAGTACAAATGAGCCTACACCGAGGTTCATCTGAAAGACAGACAACAAAGGGAAGACTGAGTAATGCTGTAGATTTTCTAAAGTGAAAGCAATTTAGAAACTTCTCCGAAAAGAGCATACACAGAGTCCAAAAGAACGGATCCATTACAAGCAACTAAAAGTATTTCCCTAACCTGGAGAGATACTTGGCTGCTCAGTTCAAAAAAAAAAACTAAAGATGAAAAAAAGAGCCTTAATGGGGGGAGGAAGTAGCAAAGCCTCATTGGTTCGGTAATGGGATTTCACAAATTAAAAGATTAAACGTGACATATGGAAAACCAAAGAAAGATTCTATATCGAATTTCATATCCTGACATTGTTCTCTCTAGCCACTCAATTTTCTAAAAAACAGACTACATCAAGGGTAGATGAACTCACCAAGCTGGAACCATAAGTCTCTGTTTTGGCATAGCGTCTAGGAAATATATTGAAGTCAACAGCCAAGATGCACAAGCAAGTAACAACCATCTGCAGCAACCGTTCTTATGAGACAAAAAGAAATATTAAATATAAGTAGGTGAAAACTGGGATAGCTAAAAATGTCCTAAATAAACAACAGTAAGGCACATATAATTCACAACTCACCATCGCAACTCTGTAAGACGAAATACTTTGCCTAAGGGAATTTGGCCGCTCTTGCTTGCTTCTAGATAACCATTCAATATAGTGAAAAGATGCAGTCATCATTCTTGTTAAATGATCTTGTTGATACTCAATCAGGATTTTGAGAAAATAAAACAAAAGAAACCAACCTCTTAAAAGAGAGGAGTAGTGACAAAAGCAAAAGAACAGCAGCTTCATAGGTCCAGCCTGACAAATATTATGATTCAGATGTATTGATCAGCGAACAGTTATTCGAATTTATCAAACTATTGAAGTACAGTTTACGAAATATTAATAATAAGTTGTGTTATCAACTGAATGCTTCATTGGTACTATCAAAAAAACTGAATGCTTCCTGTTGAAATAGGTTCTGGAAGACTTACTGTTAGAAATAGGAGGATAGGGACAACAACAAGGCAGAAATCTGACACTATCGTCACCGTGATTGTTATTGCACGCCACCTGGTGCCCTTCGTCAGTTCTCTTCTTGTTCTTGGCGTCCATGCGCCCATTAAACTTCCATTTGGTGGCTTCTAGCTATCATCGTTTACAGAATTTGAGTATCATTCCTTCTTTTTTAAGAAGGCATTAAAGGTCCCTTTCTAACATTCCTAGTTTATTCCTTGTCTTGGCTTGTTGTTCATAAACCCTTTCCATTCTCGGCTGTTGTCCAGATCCGTTTTAAAAGCTCGCCCTTTTCGTTTGCTATCCCTGTCTTTTTTTCACTGTTATCCTTTTGTCTGTCTCTGTCGTTTCAAATGGAGGATGAAGTTCACTCATTGGCTAGACAGTTCAATGGAAAGGCGGCGATCTCCATCCAGAAGGTGTTCCGAAAGGAAGCTGAAAAAAGTTTTGTGCATGCACTGGCGCTGAAGTTCTGTTGCATGAAAGGAGTTAACAAAGATGTAGTTGCTCCTTTGCTAGGCCAAGGTGAGACCGATGACTTCCTTGTTCAGGATTTTGTTGATGCGGAGGTGGCTGGTCACCGGCACCGCCGAGCGCCATGAAAATCCTGGTCTAGAACTGCAGGGGGCTTGGGTCGTCGTCTGCAGTTCGTGCTCTGCAGGAGCTAATTAGAGTGCATCGTCCGTTAGTAGTTGGTCTTGTTGAATCTAAGTCTGATAGCTCTCGTTGTGAAAAAGTTAGGGTTAAGTTAGGTTTCGATTGTTGTTTTGCTGTTCCTGCTCGTGGTCGCTCCGGTGGCCTAGTTCTTTTTTGGAATAATATGACAGACGTGTCTGTTGTGAGTTACTCTGGTTTTCACATTGACTGTACCTTGAACAATAAGGGACCAGTGCATGTTACAATATTTTATGGTAATCCCAGAACCAGTCTAAGGCATATGAGCTGGAATTTGATTAGGAAGTTAAGAGAGCTCATCAACCAGCCTTGGTGTATCATTGGTGACTTCAATGAAATTTGTTACTATTCGGAGTCCTCAAGTAGGAATCGGTCCCGGCATGTCTACATGGAGCATTTCAGAGATGTCCTTCGGGAGTGTGGTTTAGTGGACCTGGGATTTAAAGGTACAAAATTCACTTATTCTAATAAAAGACAGGGGTGTGAGGAGGTGAGAAGTCGTCTTGATAGAGCAGTGGGGGATGATCTGTGGCTAAATAAATTCCCCAATGCGTCAGTAGAGCATTTGGTCTCTCATCATTCTGATCATTGCCCTTTACTCTTTAAGCTGGATGGGATTAGTGGTGGTCAGAACAAGTTGTTCAGGTTTGAATCTATGTGGATGAGGGATGCTAGCCTTGCTGACATAATTTCTAAGACTTGGAATCCTTCTGTTGACAGTGCTTCGATGAATGATAAATTGGCTTTTCTTACTCAGAATCTAAAGATTTGGAATATAAAATTTTTTGGGAATGTTAATAGTTAGTTAAAGAGGCTGAATGGGGAGTTAGATGCAGTTCGTCAAGGGCTGCGATCGCATGAGACTATAGATAATGAAAAGAGAATTGCGAAGGAAATTGATGAATGGCTAGTTAGAGAGGAGTTCATGTGGGCGCAAAGATCTAGAGTGTCTTGGCTGGGTGAAGGAGACAATAATACAAAATTTTTCCACCAAAAGGCTAACTCTAGAAAGAGACTTAACACTATCAGTTTATTAGTTGATAAAGAAGGAGTTAGCCAAACTGAGCCGAATGCTTTAGAGCACGTGGCGGTGTCTTATTTTAAAGACATTTTCTCCTCTACTGTTGCCTTGTCTGATATGGAAATTCAGGAGTCTCTTCAAGTTATTCCTCCAACAATCACTGATGTTCAAAATAGGAGGTTATCGGAGCCGTATGCTGAATGGGAGATTAAGAGAGCGTTATTTCAGCTTTATCCTTTCAAAGCTCCTGGGTTAGATGGCTACCCTGCTGGTTTTTTCCAAAAGTTCTGGGACATTATTAGGAGAGATTTTATTTCTTCCTGTTTCGCCATCTTGCATGAAGGTCAGATTCCGGTGGGCACAAATGACACTCTTATAGTCTTAATTCCGAAGACTAAATCTGCAGGAAAAATGGAGGATTATCGGCCTATTAGTCTTACCAGCGTTGTCTCTAAAACAGTGGCTAAAGCGATCGTCAATAGGTTACAGCAAATTCTACCGGAGGTAATCTGCCCTGCTCAGTCTGCTTTCATTAAAGTAAGACTTATCACCGATAATTATCTTATTGCGCATGAATCAGCACATTTTATCAAAAATACAAGACAGGGGAAGAGCGTCTATGGTTCTCTGAAGCTGGATTTGTCGAAAGCTTATGATAGAGTTGAGTGGCGCTTTTTGTAGTTATTGATGCTGAGGTTTGGTTTTGAAGCGAGATGGGTGAATATGATTTTGAGCTATGTGTCTAACGTGCGATATGCTGTCAGGCTTAATGGAAAAGTCTCAAATTTCTTTGCTCCAGGAAGAGGTTTGCGCCAGGGAGACCCTTTGTCACCATACTTATTCATTCTCTGTACGGAATGGTTGAGTTATAACCTTTCAAAGTTAGAGATGGATAGGAGTATTGAAGGCATCAGGGTGTGTAGTAGGGCACCTTTTGTTTCCCATCTCATGTTTGCAGACGATTGTTTGTTACTATTCAAAGCTAAGGATGGCACTGCCGAAGCATTGTCCTCGTTGCTGTCTAAGTATGAGAGCATCTCTGGTCAGGTAATCAATTATAACAAATCTGAGCTAGTCCTATCTCCAAATTCCTCGGAAGAGTTAAGGAATCACTTCGGGTCTCAGCTTTCAGTATCAATTGTTAGTCATCATGCAAAATACCTGGGCCTGCCATTATCATTACAAAGGAAGCTTTCGTTGAATTTTTCAAGTATGATAGATAAATTTTGGAATAAGTCTGAAGGCTGGGTCTCGAAAAAGCTTTCTGCTGGAGGGAAGGAAATCCTCATCAAAACTGTTTTACAAGCGCTGCCGCAATATGCAATGAATTGTTTTCTTCTACCAGTCCAGGTTATTAATAAAATGCATAGCTCCATTAAGAAGTTCTGGTGGTCAAGTTCTTATGCTAAAAAGCCAATTTATTGGGTTAATTCTCAGACTCTTTGCAAAGAAAAAAATCAAGGAGGTCTTGGATTTAAAGATTTACAGTGTATCAACATGGCGTTTCTTGCCAAGCAAGCTTGGAGAATTTACACCAAACCTGAGTTGCTTGTATCTAAAATTTTCAAGGCTAAGTACTGCCCTGATTATGATATGCTGAATTGCTCTGTGGGGTATAGACCATCCTTCTGTTGGAGGAGCATTGTTAAAGGGTTCGAGTTAGTTAGAGTTGGATCTCAGCACGATCATAATGGGACCATTTATTGGTCAGAAAACTCTTCTGGTGAACTTGATATTCGCAGTGCGTATAGTCTCATAAGGCATATTAAGACCGTTAATATCGGTGAAGACATTGGCTGTTCGGATCGGTCGAAATCTCAGAAATTCTGGGCAGAGTTCTGGAAGTTGGAAGTTCCAAGGAAGATCAAAATCTTTGGGTGGAGGGGCTATCATGGTGCTCTCCCAACTGGGATCAGCCTGCATAAGCGTGGCATGGATATTAATATTGGCTGTGGGGAATGTGGTTATCATATAGAGACTTATTCTCATGTTTTCCTTCATTGCTGTTTCGCGAGAGCTGTCTGGTTCCAGGTGGGCATTCCAGAGTTGTGTGAGTTGCCTAGTTCGGTTGTTTTTGCGGACATAATCCATTATTGTTGGAGTTACTTCAGCCAGAAGAGGAGACAATTGGTGTTAGTTACTCTGTGGATGATTTGGTTTAAACGAAATAAAAGGAAACATGAAGATAGTGAGTTCAGTGTCAATGATCTTGTCTTCAAAGCACTTAATCTGTCCAGATCTTTCGAGCAATACAACTCAAAATACCTGTCCAGTTTACGATACCTTTTTAGCTCTGAATTTGGTTGGAAAAAACCACCTGTTGGTTTTTTAAAAGTTAACAGTGATGCTACATGGAAGGATTCTGAGGGAGGAGGTATTGGGATCATTGTCAGAGACAATGAGGGCATTACCATTGCTGTTAGATCCATTAAAGCAGTGAATACTCATAACAGTGTTAGTTATGAAGGTTTGGGTTTGCTAGAGAGTTTCAAGTTGGCAGAGAAGCTTGGTGCTGACAAGGTTATTTTCGAATCTGATTGTGCGGACGTTGTGAAATGGCTGAACATTTGCCCGGATGACAACATTGCTCATGAAGAGTGGTTTACAAAAAGCTTACAAATTCTTCACAGACATTTGGAATGGAAAGTGTTCCTTATTCGAAGAGAGGCAAACGTCGTTGCAGACCAGCTGGCAAAACGTGCGATGGAATTTAACTGGTGCTGGACGAGACTAGACTGCTGCCCAAGGATGTCATTTTTATCTAGTTGATCAAGTCCTCTGTTCTTGTTTTGTAGCATTGTAGCTACCATTATCAAAAAAAAAAAACAACATCTATAGTAATTTTTAATAAAGATAATTCAAAAAGACAAAACCTAGATGGCTCAAAAATGACAAAACACCAAAATGTCAACAAAACTAGAACCAGTTAATCTCTGATAAAATATACCAGCTATGCCAGGGAGGCGGAGAGTGTGTGGTAGGAGCATCAACACCTAGTGTTCAAAAGCAATATTAAAAACAAAATGATGCAATTAGGCATTCATGGAATTCAGTTGTTGAAGGAGCAACCACAAACGAAAAAAAAAGAAGAGGTTTTCTTACAGGTACGATAGTTGACAATGCGACGATCTCGAGCATGGAAGATCCTGTTAAGTTGCTGACAAATCTAAAAATGGAATTGGTTGAAGATCGGATCAGTAAGTTGATCAAAACAAAAGGATTTGGTGTTAAAGCAAGCGGAGAGTTCAAATGTATTACTCTTCTTTGAGACGTTTGTTTGGATTGAAATATTTTCCGACCGAATCCATCGCCGGAAAATTCAGGAGATTGCTAAGCTGCAAGGGAAGATGTTTCATTTTAAAAATTAGGGCTTCATTATTGTGCTGTAAAATAGTGTTGAGTGGTCGACGTTTTGACTTCAATTCAGAAGGAACATGTTTTACTTTTCTAGGATGCTTTGTTTTAAATTTAAATTGGGTAACAGGAATGCACTATATACATTTTCGGCTTTATCATAGTTTTCTTGAAACTTGAATTTTAGGTTGCAAATTTATTTCCCAATTTAGTACAAATAGGGGCTCCGAACTACCACTGATTTCTCAATTGAGGTCCGAACTACCTCAATTTCTAATTACAGGGCTGTCACGGCCCGATAATTGAGCCGAGACCGGCGCTTGACACTTATGTCAATTGTCAAGCAAGCCTCTATATCGGTCTTAAAAAATATTGATAAATTATTCGTAAAAGAGATCTATATAACTTAGTAGCAAAATAACATAGCGAAAGCAAAATAACAATATCCAAAATCTTGCTCAAGTACCACAGAGCAATAATCTATAGTGAAAAGAAAGAAATAAATGAAATGAGTCAAATGTGAAAACTAGCTGGATGGCACCATACGTGAACGTGAGACTTTTGCGCGAAGAAGAATGATAGCTCCCGAACTAGTAAATCACTTATCTGAAAATTAGGAGAAATAAGGAGGGGGTGAGTCAAAAGACTCAGTAAGTAAATAATATATTCTATTACTATGGATTAGGTTAATTTATAATGTCTCTCCTTTTTACGTATCTAGTTTCAAATTCCAAATGTAAATGAAATAAAAAAATACACATAAATTGATGAATGCGTGAATGCACAACGATGCACATGTCAATCGATAAACTATCGATGGGCAGTCGTCACTGCCGGTCCAGACCATCATATCGGTGGGCGGCTGAGGCTAGTCAAGTTATATCTCATTTGTAACATATCAAACGGTGGGCAGTCGTCACTACCGGCCTAGACCATCATATCGGTGGGCGGGTTGTACCTTGCCAAGTCTCATATCATGTCGGTGGCATGCATGTCGTGAATGCAACAATGCGTGAGTATGATCATGTCAGTAATCATGCATATTAAAAACGATTCTTGCCTATCTTTTTGGTACTATCCGAGCATAACTTCTGATATATATTTTATCAATTTTACAATAAGAGAACCAAATGCCTAATCAACTTGACTGTCAAAACTCCCATCTCAATCACACCATCATCCAATGACCAAGAACTCAAATCTGAAACATGAGATCGTGGCAGCAACCCTTAACCAATCCATCTCATCAAAATCTTTCACAACATCACATACTATGAAAACAACCCATGTAAAATCCTAAAAAATAATCACATAACTTTGTCATGTACATGATTCACTCTCTGTGAATTAGTGCAGACAGTAGTGACCTCTTCTTCTTTTCTCTACACATACTAGTGTTCAAAATTTGCATTCCAAGAGCAAAGAAAAAAAAAACAGTAATCAACATATGAGATGTCCTTATCAGGTTTTCACACATAGCTGAAAATCAAAAGTCGTCCATGTAGTTTGTGCCATAAGCTCGACTATAATCCTAATCAGGTTTTAAACAAGAAAATCCATCAACCATCCTCATCAGATTTTAAAACAAACGAATCCTTCAGCATTTGCTTACCTTAACCTCCCTCCAATCACTTTACTGTTGGTCTTCCGCTTCCAATTCAATCACCACTCCAGTAGGACAAAAGAAATCAGATTTGAACACAACTCCTTCTAAGAGCTAGCTGTACTCCACTCCACCAAGCCGCCAAGGTTGACTGAATTCAAATCCCGGTTATCGCCTCTCCCACTTTCAATTCGATAGCCGAACAGTCGATGGGATTGTATGTCGGCACACATTGGTGTAGCTGCTGCTGCGTTTCTAGTTGTTTCTCCAAACCCTAAATCATGTATTTAAATAACCCATCCAAAAATCAGGTTGAAGCGAGCAACAAATAAGATAACCAGGGCTAACCAAAAATCGTTTCTCGCCTATCCCAAAAAATCACAAGATTCCAACAAATAACCCAACCCTAACCAAAATTCAGCAAGAAGGGGTTACTGAAGCGAGCAGCTCGTCGTATCGCGGTGCAGACGAAGCAGTGCGCGTTGTTGTTGTTGTTCTTCGCTTCCGACTTCGCTATTCTTGGAATATAAAAAAAAAATTGGGCCAATAAACTACCCGGGCTGCAGCCCACTAACTACCTCCGCTAAAGAGGATTGCACTTATATACATTTTCTGCTTTGTCATCAATGAAAATATGCTCTTAAATCGAAAAACGTCACTGTTTCTGTTAGGACTGATTGGAGAATGTCAGTGTCAGAATGCGTCCACGCCAGTGCAACTTACTTTTCCAGGTCCCACCCAACACTTTCGCTTTTTTGTCGACTTGCACAATGGCACAAACCCAACACAACCAAACCGCATAAAAAGTCACACACAAGACACAACAACATGTTTTTTTAAATCATACATAATTAATATTCTTCTACTCCCAAATTCGCAACGCTCCATTTCCTCAAACCCTTATTCTCTATTTGTTTTTCTTCCTGTAAATGTGGAAAAAAAAAATAGTCTGATGATATCTTACCTTAAATACCTGTTTTGAATTGAACCTTCATCGCATGTCAATAAAATCTGATTCTGCTGATGCTCATCAAGACAGAGCCTTGATACTCATTCTAGTCTCCGATGGCAAGCACCCTTATGTCATCCTCCGTCCCCAATTACTCTAATCTTCTTCATCATCAGCGCCGTCCCCCAAAATCCATGTCTTTATCAGGTATTCATCTCTTTTTGGACCGTTTATGAGTTTTGAGTTAGGGTTTGTGTATCAAGTTTTGATCTTGTGGCATTGATACAATTAGATTGTATCAATTATTGGGTGTTTTGAAAAATTGGTGATTGGAGATTCATGGCTTCAAGGTGTTTGCTGATTTGTTTTGTTCTGATGGTATTCAAACATTTGTGCAGCTTCGTTGGATCTCGGATTAGCATTTGAATCAAAGGGAAACAATGTGGTAAGAGGTGTTCAAGTTTACCATTGTGAAACTGAATCATTTATGTGAATGCGGTTGTGAATAGAGTGATTGTGTTGTTTGCAGGGGTTTGAATTTGAAGAGACCAAAGAGAGAATCAAGAAAATGTTCAATAAGGTTGAACTCTCTGTATCTTCATATGATACTGCTTGGGTAGCAATGGTGCCTTCCCCTACATCTCCAAACACTCCATGCTTCCCTCAATGCTTGAACTGGTTGCTGCGTAATCAGCACAGTGACGGCTCCTGGGGGTTAAACCATGGTGACAGCTCGTTTATGAAAGACAAGCTCTCCTGCACGCTTGCTTGTGTTCTTGCGCTTAAGAGGTGGGGTGTTGGGGAAGAGGAATTGAGTAAAGGTAGGAATGGGAGTCGGGAGTCGTCTAACATATCATATGGTCATTCATGTGTGGTCCCGTTTCAGTGTAAAGAAGCTTTATCTGAATCCCTCGTTTTGCAGGTCTTCGCTACATTGGGTCTAATTTTGAGTATGCAGACCTAGAGAAAGAACATTCTCCTATCGGGTTTGATATCATATTTCCTGGAATGATAGAGTATGCCCATGAATTAAACTTGAATCTTGCATTAGAATCTGCTGATGTTAACGCTTTGCTCCGGAAAAGAGATTTGGAGCTTGGAAGGTAAATTCCAGTAAATAAATTGCCGTACTCGAAGTAATTTTCGATCATTGTTTGGCTTCGTGGTAGTAGACCATTGATATCTGCTGCTATTTTTTCCGCGGATCTTAATTGAGGCATTTCTTAGACTTACAGGATGCAGTCTACCCGGGAGTGAAGCTTACCTAGTTTACGTCTCGGAAGGAATGAGAAAGTTACAAGATCAAAAAACAGTTATGAAGTATCAGAGGAAAAACGGCTCACTATTCAATTCACCGTCCACCACAGCAGCTGTTTCAACTCACCTCCCGAACTCTGGTTGCCTGAATTACCTTCAGTCTGTTCTGAATAAAACTGGGAATGCAGGTACTCCTTCTCAGTAATTTCATTCAACTACTAAGTACGATTAAGAACCAAGATTGTGAAGATGATTTCTCATTTTGAATTCTACGATTCAGTTCCAACAGTTTATCCCTTGGATATTTATGCTCGCCTGTGTATGGTTGATACTCTGACGAGAATGGGTATTGATCGATATTTTATAAAGGAAATAGAAAATGCTCTTGATACTACTTACCGGTATCTCCTATTCTTTTTTTTTTCCGTCTCTTTTCTTTTGCTTTTTTTTTCTTCCTGTTTTGATGTTAGGCTTCACTTCTTGCATCTCTGTAACTCGCCCTCTGAAAACGCAGATCATGGGTGCAAGGGGAGGAAGAAATATTTCTTGACGTATCGACATGTGCTATGGCATTCCGTTTGCTGCGGCTTCATGGCTACTCAGTTTCACCGGGTAGATCTTCAGATTATCCACAAGTACCTTACATGCTTCACATACCATTTTGACGAGCTATACATACATCAAGGTGTTGATATGTCTTGTTCCGTTTGTTCATTTTAGATCCGTTGGAGCAGTTTACTTCCGAAATTCAGTACCTCGGCTCATTTGCTGGGCATTTGAAGGATATTAACACTGTTCTAGAACTACAGAGGGCTTCTCAGGTCATTGCGCACCCAGATGAATCAGTCTTGAAGAGTATAAACGTGTGGGCTACGAAACTAATGAAGAAAGATTGTTTAGATGATCCAGTGTACCTATTTGGACCGAAATCTCATATTAGACGAGAGGTAATGCTTGGAATTATCACTGTACTGTCGTCATCACTGCTGATTCTCATCTGCTATGCTCGTCTTCACGATTTTGTTCGTTTCGTAAATGTAGGTTGAAGATGCTCTTAAGTTTCCATCCCATACAAATTTAGCACGGTTGGAAAACAGTCGATATATTAAAATTTACAATGCACGAAGCGCTAGCATTCTGAAGACATCATATCGGTACACATATGGTCTTGCTTTTAATTTTTCGTAAAGAAATGCTTATACTTGTATCACTTTCCCTATCATTTTGCTTTTCAGCTGCAAAAATATTGTCAACGAGGATATGGTAAGGCTAGCCGCTGAAGACTTCAACATCTGCCAGTCAATCCTTCAGAAAGAACTTAAAGACCTCGAAAGGTTGACTTCCGTACATGACTCAAAGAAACATATAATGCTTGTAACAATAACAAACAAAAAACTGCTTTCCGTCGGTGCAGGTGGGTTATTGAAAACAAACTAGACAAGTTGAGTTTTGCCAGGCAGAAACTCGCATATTGTTACTTTTCTGCTGCGGCAACCCTTGTTGGCCCTGAATTATCTGACGCTCGCCTATCATGGGCCAAAAATGGTGTGCTAACCACTGTTGTGGATGACTTTTACGATGTTGGAGGATCTAAAGAGGAACATGAGAACTTAGTACAGTTAGTCGAGAAGTATGCTACCTATCTCTACTTCTTTTCGTTATTCCCTTTTATCTATTCTGATATCTTATTGATGTATTGTAGGTGGAATGCCGATGTGGCCACTGATTCATGCTCTGAGGATGTTGGAATTATATTTTCAGCCATTCATGGAACAATCTCCGAAATTGGAGAAAAGGCAATGAAATTCCAGTCTCGTGACGTAACAGGTCACGTAATCGAAGTTGTGAGTTTTTCCATCTTCTGCTAACTTATCATTGTTAGTTGCTCGAAACTCCACGGAAGGAAAAAAAATAAGACAGAAACAGTTTTATTATTTACACATTTTTACACTTGTGTCTTTTATTAATTTTGCATTGCTCTGTATACTTTCAGTGGCTGGATTTGCTTAAGTCCATGTCTAAAGAAGCCGAGTGGCAGCGAAATAAGTACTCGCCATCTTTAGATGAATACTTGGAAAACGGGTACATATCGTTCGCATTGGGACCTATTGTGATCCCAGCCCTTTATCTAGTTGGGCCTAAGCTTTCGGAGGAGGTTATACGAAGTCCCGAGTTCCACAATCTTTTTAAACATATGAGTCTTGTTGGCCGTCTTCAGAATGATATCCAGGGCTTCAAGGTAATTAAGTAACACTTTTTGGCTGGGGAAAATTTGATTACTTTCTTAAACTTTCCATTAATTTGGATAATTCTGTTCCAGAGGGAATGGGAAGAAGGAAAGCTGAACGCGCTAGCCTTGTTCAGACTTCAGAGTGGCGATGATAACAAACACAAGGCGATCCCAGAGATGAAGGATATTGTGGAGGGTAGTAGAGTAGAACTGCTACGATTAGTGGTGCGACAAGAGAACAGCGAAGTTCCAAGAGCTTGCAAGGATTTGTTTTGGAACATGAGCAAGATTCTGAACTTCTTTTATCTGAACGACGATGGATTCACTTCAAATGATATGTTGAATGTTGTTAAAGACGTTTTTTATGAGCCTGTTCTTCTCGAATAACATCGTGGATACCAGGTACGACGGCAACTTTTATAATCATGTTTCGTTTCTTTCTTCATATAAATTATAGAGCATGTGAAATTCATACATGACCCTTAAAAGTGAAAACTGGAGAGAATGAAATAAGCTCGTTGTTACAAATGAGAAACATAGATTCAGATCTGGTGCAGCGAAGCAAAATGTTGCGAGTAACGATGTCGTTTGGTTATATTCAAAATTTTATTTCAACTGAAACAGAACCTTTTTAATATATATATTTTTTTGATAAACAGCACCTTTTTAATTTTTTTTTTTTGATAAGGTAGCGGTAATTGAAACAACACCGTAAGCATTTTGTTGTGCTGCACCATATCTTTTTTCCGAGAAATACTTCATTCCTTCGAAAATGCCCGTCTCGTCCATAAAGTAATGACATTTTTTATCATCAGATTTCCTATATTATGTTCTTAAACTACAATCTTTTTAATAATACGATGAGATCAATCGCCATGTTAATCCGACAATGCTTCGATGAATTTTAGCATATAGCAACCACTATTCATATTTTGTTTGCTGCGTGGCGATCATCTTTGCAGGTAACAGATAGAGAATGGTGTCTGGGAATAAGACCAAGACTGCGACTTGGTTGCGAAAATTTTTATAAAAAAAAAGGATACCTTTACGAGTAAAGCTCCCTTATAAATTATTTGATTACAGGACATGTTGTTGTTGTTGCAAATCCTTCGGAACAAAAATGGCAGAAAAGAGTACAAAGTACAAATGAACTATGTAGCGTGGAAAACTGGAAACCACTGAATGGAAGGGGTTTCCATTTCAGAAACTCGGAAAACTGAAAACTCGAGAAATTTCAAGAAACCACAAGAAATCTTAAGAAAATCATACTGAGATTTCTAAAACGGGCAATGAATGAGAAACTCTTAGGGTGCGTAGTGCGTACACAACAAGAAAGCTCCAGCAATCTGATTTTGCAAATTATTTAGGATTTTTTTTTGAAAAAAATGCATTATTTTAAATTAAACTTTGATTATTTTAAAGAATCATAAAGTTATATATATTTAGAGTTTAGATCAAATACGAACCATTATTATAAATAAAAACTACAAATCCATAAAAATATTGTCACGTGTAAATATCGACCAATCAGAATTTATCCTGTTCGGGGTTCTTTTGTAAATAAAAAACACACGCGGACTAATTTAAAAATACATAAAAGATAGGAGGGGTATAATCGTCCTAAAATTTGCTACAGTACGATGCTAAGTCTGATCATCATGCGTTAAGTCTGATCATCTCGCGTAAAATTTTAAAATTTGATACAGTAAAATTTGACTTTTGCTACAGTACGCTTCTAAGTCTGATCATTATGCGTTAAGTCTGATAATTATCTTTTTAAGTCTGATTATTATTTTTTAAGTCTGATCATTATCTGTTTTAGTCTGATCATTGTTTTTTAAGTCTGATCATTGTTATTAAGTCTGATCATTATCTGTTTAAGTCTGATCATTTGTTTTTTAAGTCTGATCATTAACTGTTTAAGTCTGATCATTATCTGTTTAAGTATGATCATTAACTATTTAAGTCTGATCATTGTGATCATTAACTGTTTAACTCTGATCATTATCTGTTTAAGTCTGATCATTGTTTTTTAAGTCTGATCGTTATCTTTTTAAGTCTGATCATTGTTTTTTTAAGTCTGATCATTATCTGTTTTAAGTCTGATCATTATCTGTTTTAAGTCTGATCATTGTTATTAAGTCTGATCATTATCTGTTTAAGTCTGATCATTTGTGTTTTAAATCTGATCATTGTCGTTTTAAGTCTGATCATTATCTGTTTAAGTCTGATCATTATTTGTTTAAGTCTGATCATTAACTGTTTAAGTCTGATCATTGTTTTTTAAGTTCGATCATTTTTTTTAAAGTCTGATCATTGCTGTTTTTAAGTCTGATCATTTCCAAGTTTAAGTCTGATCATTAACAACTCGAGGACTAAATTGAAAATAACATTATTAGTTTTATACCCCTCCGTGTGGAATGACTATAATACCCCTCTGTGTGTTTGTTCGGGATTTCGACTAAATGGGACATGTGTCAGCTTAAAATTCGGTTTGTAGTTTTTATATATAATTTGGTTTGTACCTGAACCGATTTTATTAAAAACTGATAGAAATCTACAAGGGGATGCATCTGTTCATATCAACACACGTGTTCATAACTCCTCAAGAGATGCACCTATTCATGTATACAACCGCCGAAGGAAAAGATGCATTGATTCACAAAGAGATGTGATTGTTGAAGAAAGAGTAATATAAAAAGAAATGCAGATGATGAGGCAGAGTTATCAAGTTTTGTATATCAATAAACCATAATTCAACTAGCCTGTTGCAAGAGCAAGTTTGTACTATTCTTTATAAAATCAATTAAATATTCAAGTCGTATCAACTTGGTATCAGACGAAAAAGATCCTGGGTGATGGCACCAACAAAGTACGAGGCACTGGAGGAAAAATTTGATGCTGAAGTAAATGAAATCTGTTCAACCATGAATAGTCAGTTTTCAACAGTGGAAGAAATGTTACAGAAACTGCATAAGAAGCTAGAGCATATGCCAACTTCTTCACCTTCAGTGGCAGCGACTACAATAGAAACCGACATATCATTTGACGACGCACGTGCTGCCGAGGTCGAAAAAGGAAAGGGAGTGCAGGTCGGAACTGAAGTAAACACTTCTTTGGATGGGTCAAGGGGGCGGGAAATTTCCCAGGCTGTGGAGCAACATGGATGGAAAATAGCCATCCAAGGGTTGGAGGACTATTCTGGCCGCACGGAGGACGGATGGTAAACAATCGGATGCGCAAATTGGATATGCCTGTCTTTGATGGAACTAACGTGCAAGATTGGATATACAGAATTGAGCGTTACTTTCATGTAAATAATATGACAGAAGGGGAGAGGTTGTCTGTAGCAGGATTATGTTTGGAGGGTAGTGCTCTTGCTTGGTTTCATTGGAGGGAAAACAGATCCCCAATGAGGTCATGGGTAGAGTTTTGCGAGAGCTTACTCGAGAGATTTCAAGGTGCGCGCAAGGGGACACTCCATAAACAATTTTTTAGCCTAATACAACAAGGCTCGGTACAAGACTACCTAGGAAAGTTTGAAGCACTGGCCGGACGCATAAAGGACATGCCAGAAAAAGCACTTGAAGGAAATTTCATGCGAGGGTTGAAACCCTCAATTCGTCATGCACTTCGCATCTTGGAACCTCGGGGCTTAAACAACGCCATGAGGCTAGCTCTAATGCTTGAAGAGAAGGAACATGTTGAGCGAGTTAATATAGGCTACTTGAGTGCATTCTCGAATGGTACGAATAGCATTGGAACTACTCAGGGAAATGGAAAGGATTTTGAAGGGGAACCATCGAAGGGAATTGTCGGAACGGGAATAAAAGGGACAGGGACAATTAAACGCATGACGGATGTAGAATTACAAGCCAAGCGAGCCCGCGGAGAGTGTTATAGATGTGATGAAAGGTATGCACCAGGTCATCGTTGCAAGGATCGTTCTTTAAAAGTGATGATTGTATGCGAAGAGGATGGAGAAACTACTATAGCAGAAGAAACCTTGACCCCAAAAGACGAGGAGGAACATCTTCATTTAGACACCGCTGAGGTTTCACTACATGCAGTGTCTGGTCTCACTCCATGACATGCTATGAGAATGAGAGGAGAAATCGGCAAACGTGAGGTCTTGGTACTCATATACAGTGGAGAAACTCATAGTTTTGTTTCACTCTAAATAGTTCAAGAAGAAGAAATTCAAGTAGATGGTAAGGGCAAATTCAGAGTAATCCTAGGAACCGGCATGGTGGAACATAGCTTAGGGCTGTGCAAAGGATTAACATTAGAGATACAGGGAATACCCATCAATACAGATTTTCTCACACTTCCCCTTGGCGGAACAGATGTGATATTGGGAATGAATTGGCTTCAAACGTTAGGTGACATAAAGGTAAATTGAAAGGCGCTCAAGATGGAGTTTATTCAAGATGGGGGAAAGGTTCAGTTACAAGGTGAAGCGGGATTGAGCCATTGACAGTCATCCCTGAAAACCATAGTAAAAGGACTAGGGAAGGTGGACGAGGGATTTTTGGTGGATTTAAGGTCTGCAGAGGTAACTGAGTCAGATAACAAGGGGAGGTTGCATGAAATTCCAAATTTGATTCAAAACTTACTAAATCAGTATCATGGAGTATTTCGCAATCCAGCGGGACTTCCCCCAATGCGAGGACATGAGCATGCTATAACACTGAAGGATGGGTCACAACCCGTAAGTGTTCGCCCGTATAGATACCCACAAGCGCAAAAAGAGGAGATTGAAAGGCTGGTAAAAGAAATGTTGGATGCAAGAATTATACAACCCAGCGTAAGACCTTATTCTAGTCCTATTCTCTTAGTAAAAAAGAAAGACGGCAGTTGGCACTTTTGCGTGGATTATAGGGCTTTGAATAAACAAACTGTGGTTGACAAATTTCCCATTCCGGTGATTGACGAGTTGTTGGATGAATTACACGGAGCAAATGTCTTCTCAAAAATTGACTTGAGATCAGGATATCATCAAATTAGAATGGTTGAGGAAGACATCCCCAAGACGGCTTTTAGAACGCATGAGGGATATTATGAGTTTCTTGTCATGCCATTTGGATTGACTAATGCTCCTGCTACTTTCCAGTCTCTTATGAACCAAATCATCAAGCCGTGGTTCATAAAGTTCATCCTAGTATTCTTTGATGACATATTGGTTTACAGCCAAACAATGGAAGACCATGTGAAGCACTTACAAATGGTGTTAGAAGAACTACATCGACAGGAGCTGTTTGCTAATTATAAAAAGTGCTTATTTGGGCAATGTAGCGTGGAATATTTGGGACATATCGTCTCCGGGAAAGGCGTTGAAGCAAACCCATCTAAAGTAGTGGCCATGAAGTCTTGGCCAAGGCCAAAAACATTAAGGGAACTTAGAGGCTTCTTGGGTCTCACTGGGTACTACAGAAAATTTGTTCGACACTATGGTGCGATTGCGCAACCTCTTACTAATTTACTCAAAAAAGATAGCTTCAAGTGGGATGAGGAAGCAGAAGGAGCCTTCAAACGTCTCAAAGAATCTATGAGCTCTACTCATGTTCTTGCCTTGCCTAATTTTAAGCAAACCTTCATAGTAGAGACCGACGCCTCGGGTTTTGGAGTGGGGGCAGTGTTAACACAAAATAAGAGACTTGTTGCTTTCTTTAGTCAAGTTTTGGGGAAGAGGGCTCGTATGAAGTCGGTCTATGAAAGGGAACTTATGGCTATTGTCCTCGCCATAAATAAATGGAGACCATATCTCATCGGAAGACATTTTATAGTGCGCACTGATCAGCAAAGCCTCAAATATCTATTAGAGCAACGTCTAGTGGCAGAGGAGCATCAAAGGTGGTTGACTAAGCTATTAGGATATGATTTTGAGATAGAATATAAAGCCGGCAGTGAAAATAAGGTGGCTGATGCGCTATCACGGCAAGGAGAATCGGCTGCCTTAGTGGCACTATCTATACCTCAGATTACTATATGGGATGGGCTTATTGAAGATAATAAGCGATCACCATTGGCAGAGGTCAGGGAAGCTATTATGTGCGATGAATCGGTGCCAAAGGGATATACATTAGTTGAGGAGCGACTACTCTACAAAAGGAGGTTAGCCTTACCCCGTTCATCAATTCATATCCCTGAATTACTTCATGAGTTTCATGCAACAGCTCCAGGAGGCCATGGAGACATTTTAAAAACATATAAGCGACTGTCGAGTGAGTTTTATTGGCCCGACATGAAGGGAGATGTAGCGACATTTGTAGTTAACTATGATGTGTGCCAAAGGAATAAGTATCAAGCTCTCGCCCTGGGAGGGCTTTTGCAGCCGCTGGACTTACCAAATCAGGTGTGGTCTGGTATATCAATGGATTTTATTGATGGTCTTCCGCACTCTATGGGATATGCGGTGATATTAGTTGTGGTGGATAGATTGAGTAAGTACGCTCATTTTATTCCCTTAAAACATCCATTTACTACGACCACAGTAGCAGAAGCATTCATGAAGGAGATAGTGAGGTTGCATGGAGTTCCTGATTCCATTGTATCATATAGGGACCGAGTATTCCTTAGTCATTTCTGGAAAGAACTCTTCAAATTACAAGGTACGTGATTACACAGAAGTACAACATATCATCCTCATTCAGATGGACAAACAGAGGTGGTGAACAGAACACTCGAGACATATTTGCGGTGCTTTGCTGGAGAAAAACTCAAAGAATGAGTGCGTTGGCTTCCGTGGGCGGAATTTTGGTATAACGCCTCATTTCATTCAGCCACACAGACCACTCATTTCCAAGCTTTGTATGGACGAGAGCCGCCTCGCTTAATTCCCTATGAGCCTCAATCGACTGCAGTCAGTGTTCCAGAAAATGGCCGCCTAGACCGCCTATGCGGCCATTTTCTTGAACCCGTTCCGTTTTGATCAATTAGGTGGATGTTGATATTAGGCGGTTTCTGGGCGGCGCCTGGGCACTTTCTGGGCGGCCTGGGCGGTTTCTGGGTGGCATGGGTGGTTTCTGGGCGGCATGGGTGGTTTCTGGGCGGCCTGGGCGGTCTAGGCGGCTTCTGGGCGGTCAAATCGGCTTCTGGGCGGTCTAAATCGATTTCTAGGCGGAATGGTCAACTACATGTCAATATTCAAACTTGAAGGGCTTATTTGTGAGTTTTAAAAATTTAACTTATTATTGCAACTAGGGATTTGGATTGTATTGTTTAATTTGTATTGTTTATGCTGCTTGATTCTTATTTTTCATAATTCGGATTTGATTAACAATGTTAATGTGGATGAAGCCATTTACAATGTTCATATTTATTTGCAATGTCAATGTGTTTGAACCCATGAATTGATTAAAAGTCTACATTCTGGAGAATATGGAGGAAGACGTTTGTATATTAAATAATGTATATATAATTATATATTTAAAAATATTAAAAATTCAAAACCGATTAATCCGTGATTAATCCTTGGAGACCCTTTCCGCCCGATGCCCGCCTAGCGTTTTTTGTAACCTTGGCTGCAATACAACAAGTTGATCAAGCTTTGATTGACAGAGATCAAATACTTAATGACCTCAAGGAGCATCTCGGGAGAGCACAACAGATTATGAAAGCTAGAGCCGATAGTCACCGAAGGGATGTCCAATTCAAGGTAGGGGACTCCGTGTATGTGAAGCTTAGGCCTTACAGGCAACACTCTCTCACTGGACGACGCAATGAGATATTAGCACCTAGATATTTTGGACAGTATCAAGTGCTTGCAAGGGTTGGACCGGTTGCTACCGCATCAAACTTCCCGATAATGCTCAGATACATCTTGTGTTTCATGTCTCCCAGCTGCGAGAGGCATGGGGAATTCCACCGTCTCAACTTGCGCAACTGCCGGGAGAATTGGACTCAACTCAGTGCATTGTTGAGCCAGAAAGAATTGAGGGACTACGCCGTGGTCCGGAGGGGATGACTGAAGGGCTGATCGTTTGGAATGGGCGCCCATCACATGACGCCACTTGGGAGCCGCTGCACATGATAACACAACAGTTTCCAGAATTCCACCTTGAAGACAAGGTGAATGTCTTGGCGGGGAGTAATGATAGGAATCTACAAGGGGATGCATCTGTTCATATCAACACACCTGTTCATAACTCCTCAAGAGATGTACCTATTCATGTATACAGCCGCCGAAGGAAAAGATGCATTGATTCACAACGAGATGTGACTGTTGAAGAAAGAGTAATATAAAAAGAAATGCAGATGATGAGGCCGAGTTATCAAGTTTTGTATATCAATAAACCACAATTTAACTAGCCTGTTGCAAGGGCAAAATTGTACTATTCTTTATAAAATTAATTAAATATTCAAGTCGTATAAAAACATATCAAAACTGAAATGTCAAATTCATTTAGATCATTTTAAAAATGTTGAACTCAAACAGATCATTTTAAAGAATAAAAAAAAACTCGATGATCTCAAACACTGCTTTTCTCCCTTAACAAAAACGGCGGCGCTTCGTTGGGTCTGTCTGAACTCAGAAAGGTCGAGGAAGCCGATTAAACCCTCTGTGGCTCCTCTTCAGGCAGCCGCTTTTGCCTTTTGATTGTACCTGAGTTGAGTTGATTGATTTTCACAAATCGCAATTTAGAGTTGCTACTGCTAGTAGATTCAGCCCGCTCATGTGTGGCGCCTGTTCGGAAATCGACGGTAAACCCTAAAATTTTAATTCGCTAATCAATCAACGAAGATGATTTACAACTGCCTGAGAGCTGCCAGCCGTAGATATGCTCTACAGCACTCAAAAACTCTTTTTCAAACTCATTTTCTTCCTGCAGAGGTAAGAAACCCTAAAAGCCCTGTTTTTGAATTACTCAGTCCTAAATCGACTCTTTGTTCTGAGAATTGTAGTTCAGGAATTTCAGATAATAGGATTTTTGGTGTTCAGTTAAATTTTGTGAGGAATTTTTGCACTGGTAGAAGCAGCAGTAATGTTAATGGCTCGAATGAGTGGACTGATGAAATTGAGTACCTGGATGAGTCTGGACATATTATATATCATGGCAAAGGTGCGAGGTCTGTGGAGCCGGGGCAGGATGCTCATGTTATGGAGGGCGGGGTTAGGAAGCCGTTCTCCAACGCTGCAGCTGTTGCGAAAATTGTTGAGCTTGTTAACAGATGGAAGTGGGGGCCTGAGCTTGAAACTCAATTGGACAGGCTCCAATTTGTGCCGAATATCACGCATGTGAGTCAGGCGTTGAAGGTTATTGATAATAGTAATGCGGCGATGAGTCTCTTTAGTTGGGTCAAACGGAAGCCTTGGTACTCACCTAATGACGAGTTTTATATGTTGTTGTTTGAGAAATTGAATGATGGCAGAGATTTTGATGGGATACAATCATTGTTTGATGATATGATTCGCGATGCTGATAGCTCGGTGGTTTCATCGCTTAGTGCGTGCAATAGAGTTATTCAGTATTTGGCTAAAGCTGAGAAGCTGGAGGTGTCCTTTTGTTGTTTTAAGAAGAGTCAAGATTTGGGCTGCAAGGTTGATATCCAGACGTATAACTCGCTTATAACCATGTTCTTACGTAAGGGTTTGCCGTATAAGGCATTTGAGATATATGAGAGCATGTCAGCAGCCGGATGTTCGTTGGATTTCGCGACTTATGAGTTGATGATACCGGTTTTAGCAAAATCAGGCCGTCTTGAAGCGGCACTTAAGCTCTTTGAAGAGATGAAACAGAACAATTATCGTCCAAGCTTCTTAATTTTTTCTTCGCTTGTAGATTCAATGGGGAAGGCAGGGAGGCTGGATATGTCGATGAAGGTTTACATGGAAATGCAGGGATATGGATTTCGTCCATCGGCTTCCATGTTTGTATCTTTAATAGAGTCATTTGTCAAGGCTGGTAAATTTGACAATGCTTTCAAAATATGGGATGAAATGAAGAAATCTGGGTTTAGGCCAAATTATGGGCTTTACACATTGATCGTGGAGTCTCATGCCAAATGTGGAAAACTTGATGTCGCCATGTCTGCATTTTCTGATATGGAAAAGGCTGGTTTCCTTCCCACGCCATCTACTTATTGTTGTCTGTTGGAAATGCATGCAGCATCAGGGCAGGTAGATCCTGCCATGAAACTGTACAACTCTATGGCCAATGCTGGTCTGCGACCAGGACTGAGCACATACACATCACTTTTGACGCTTTTAGCAAATAAAAAACTCGTAGATGTGGCTGCCAAGGTGTTGCTTGAAATGAAAGCAATGGGTTATTCTGTTGACGTGAGTGCTAGTGATGTTCTGATGGTTTATATAAAGGATGGATCTGTCGATCTTGCTCTCAGATGGTTACGGTTTATGGGTTCATCTGGGATAAGAACAAACAATTTCATCATTCGGCAGCTGTTTGAGTCTTGTATGAAGAATGGTTTATATGAGGCTGCCAAACCATTGCTTGAAACATATGTTAATGCAGCTGCAAAAGTTGATCTCATACTATATACATCGATTATGGCGCATCTTGTGAGATGCCAAGAAGAACAAAATGAGAAACACTTGATGTCTATACTTAGTGCTACAAAGCACAGGGCTCACTCGTTTATGTGTGGACTGTTTACTGGCCCGGAACAGAGAAAGAACTCTGTTTTATTGTTTGTCAGAGAGTTCTTTCAGAGTGTAGATTATGAGTTGGAAGAGGGTGCAGCAAGATACTTTGTCAATGTTCTGCTGAATTATCTTGTTCTTATGGGGCAAATTAATCGAGCTCGTTGTGTATGGAAGGTGGCTTATGAGAATAAACTTTTTCCTAAGGCAATAGTTTTCGACCAACATATTGCTTGGTCACTTGATGTTAGAAACTTGTCTGTTGGAGCAGCACTAATAGCAGTGGTGCACACTTTACACAGGTTCAGGAAACGTATGTTGTATTACGGTGTGGTACCAAGGCGTATTAAGTTGGTCACAGGGCCCACATTGAAGATTGTGGTTGCCCAGATGTTGGACTCGGTGGAGTCCCCATTTGAGGTCAGTAAAGTTGTTCTGAGAGCCCCTGGAGATTCTGTGTTGGAGTGGTTCAAGAAACATATCGTTCAGCAGTTCCTTCTGAATGAGATACCATCAAGAGCCGACATCCTCATGCACAAGCTGAATACAATATTTCCTAGTTCTGCACCTGAGATTAGATCACTTTCTCCGCCCAAGCCGCTTATGGGAGGTAGGACAATGTGATGAAAATTTCCCTGAGCTGGAAAAGGCAATAGAATGCCACTACCCACTGGCTTTCTGTTTTCTATCGTTCAGTTGTAACTTGTAAGTCTATCTGTTCCTTTAAAATCCCCCGCTCAGTCATACAAGGTTATATAATAAAGTCAGGGACAAACTTGTTTTCAGTATTTCATTTTCTGGAAACCATTTGCTAAAATTTGTAGGGATCAACTATATATAATTTGCTTGGACTGGAGCCAGGTATTCTTGATTTTCCTCCTCGGGATCTGTTACGTGTTATACAGTTCTTAATTAAAGAATAGTAAGAGAAATAATGTTGCTGCAAATGGATTTCTTTTTTTTTACACATGCAATTGGTCTATGTTATACTACAAACAAGTGACTGTTTATTTAGCTCATACCGTAACTTGTGTGGACATGTTCACTTAATCGAGTTTGAAACCTGTAAGTGGTAACACTTAGTTGCATATCTAAGAATCTTTCGTCAACTGCCAAGTACAAGGCACCATTTCCTGCTTTTGTATTTGTGTCGATTGACTGCCATTGGTAGTGCCTTTTGAGTATCTTCACTTAATAAATTTGAACCCTGTAAAATATAATGGTAGCTCAACACCGACACATAGTTGCATATCTAAGAATCTTTCATCAACTGGCAAGCATAAGGCACCATTTAATGCTTTTGTGCCGATAAACTATGTGCCATTGGTAATGCCTCTTGAGTATATTTAGTTTTCAACTTTTGCAGGAATAAAATCATTCAACTTTTAAGTTGTGGGAGAGATGATACCTCTATACCCGAATCAAGCACGGGCGGAACAAAACTGAGTCATTACATAAATGTTACCTAGATTGTTAACTTATGCCCATTTGGCCAGGAAAGACATACAGCCAGAGCCTAGCAAAAGGGAAGTATAAGATCCTAACTGCAGTCGCATACTCGACTGCATCCTAGGGTTCATGAAATCTGCGGCCAGTATGTCAACAAGTGCCATGTAGATCAATATTCCAGCAGATGCAGAGTTTAATGTCCCCTGCACTATCAGGGATCTCTGGCTGTTTTCTCTGTACACATTTGAAACTCCCATTCCGATCCCTATGCCAACAGGAGCAGTCAGGGAGAAAAATGCAGCCATCATCACCATGGATCTGTTTTTGAATTTTGCCTACACAAATAAAATAATCCCAAATTCAAAACAAAAAAATATCAATTTTTTTTACAACTGCCCTAAATCCCAAAGTGAATTTTTGGCACTTGAGTTCGAAGTTTCAAGCCTTCTTGGTAATATTTCTCTTTTTAATCTTTCTAAGAGATCGGTTTTCTACCAATCACAGAAAACCAAGTCATTATTTTTTTTTTGAAAAATGTGTTTCATTGATCAAAAAAATGTACAAGATGAACCCAACTATCACAGTAGCAAAACAATCAAAAGACCTTAGAGCTACAACAGGAACAGGGCAACAAAGCTCACCCCACAAAAAAACCTGAGCACACTAAAAACTCAGAACCTAAAACCAACTGCACAAACCCTATCGCTAGCTACAAAAGAGAGGTGCACAAACCAAGTCATTATTGATTTTGAGACTGGTCTTGATTAAATCAATCTATTTGAAAAATTAAAGAGATTGATTTTACCATTACGGATTTTCTAAGAATAGGACAAAAATAAAACTTCAATTTTTTTTATGATTGAATAAAATTTCATATTTTTGAAATTGAATTTCAAAGGCAAACTCCAAATTTTGTTAACTAGTAAATGTTTAAAATGGGTATCAAAATTGACAGGAGAAGGTGCGAGTGGACAAAAACTATAGCCATGTGTGATAAAGATTGTGAAAATGTTGTCATTATGTCCACATTTCCAATATGTTTTAGCTATGTTCCAACACTTGTTACTCTAGTCTTGTCTTTTTGCCTAATTTTAAAATATTCCTTGAAAAGGACGACATTTTTGCAATAGAGACAACTTGTTAGAACAAGTTTGATACCTGAGAGATGCAGCCACCGAGACCCATGCCTTCAAAAAACTGATGGAATGACAATGCCACCAAAAGCGATTTTATCGTCTCTGGCTTTTCCGATGCGCCCATTGACACTCCGATCACAATCGAATGCACCACTATTCCCAATTCCAACACCTTTTATTAATTTCAGGAAAACATTCGTTATACATTTACCAGAAGAAAAAGAATTCACTAGCTTTTATTGAACAATAAAATTATAAAATTGGCTAAAATAGCGGGGAAGTTCAGTTGGGATTTTGGGCAATTCGGACGGTTTCTTATTTGGAACTGAATTGGAAGTATGAACCAAATAAGAGAATTTAGTTGACGAATTTGACTATACAATACTTAATATTTAAGCTAAAAAAAAGTGATATTTTGCTTAATTTCAATGCTTAATTATGAATCATAAATGAAGTACAACTATTGAAATTCAAATGCAAAAGAACAAAACCTAACTTGTGAAGAAATAACTTGTAAGAACGACAATAATAACAATCATAGAAAGTTGGTAGCTTTTAGTTTCATGGGATGTGTTCAAAATGTCGACATTAAAACCTAAGGATGTTGTCATACACAAAAAGCGTCCTACTCATAAATATATTGAATTAACATTTTAATCATACACACTCTTACCAATATGCCACCCTCTACAACTAAAACAATGCTACATCCTCCTAACAACACAAACATAAAAATAAAGCTCATCATAAACTTCCAAATTGGGTCTAATATATTGCCCAAAACTTGGAATTTACCTGTGAAATGATTCTATGCCGAACGAGCTCGGCCGAATTCGAATGATCACCGGACGAGGTACAATTCTCCGAGACTTCGTTCTCAACCACAATCACCAAATTTTTGTCCACCACTTGGTTTATTTTTGTCTCAGCGCGCTTAAAGTACCCCGTGGCGAGTGAATCAATCATCAATGTCACCATCGACGTGCACATTGCGATAAATCCAGTGAAAGGGAACTTTCCCCAAGGATTATTTTTCAAGCAGGGCGACGTCAGGTTACGAAAGGCTTCGGGGAGTATGTGGATGAATCCAGTTGCGAGGATCACCCCACCGGCGAATGATTTGATCATGAAGAAAATGTTGCTCTCTGGTTTGAGAGACTTAATATTTTTGCCTAGTAGAGGAAGAGTGACGCCAAGGGCGCCTGCGACGAGGATGGAGGCGATAGCAATTAGTTTGAAGTTGAGCGCGGCGGCCTTGTCGTTTTGTATAAGTTGGTGGTCGTTTTGGAGGTGGCAAGTGCAGTCCGGCGCGGCGGAGGCTGAGTGAAGATGGAAGAGGATTATGAGGCAGAGGGTTTGGAGAAACTTGGCTATGTGGGATGTTGTCATTTGGGAAGTGAGAGGGAATTGTGGTTGGAAGATGGCGAGGAAGATTTGTTTAGTCTCGATGGATATATTTGTGATTGACAATAATAAATTTCACATTTTATAATAAATAAAGAAAAAGAAAGGAAAAAAAACTAAAATGGAGTAAATCATTATTTTATTCTTGAAATTTTAAACATAATTGAACTCCAAATTCTCAAAGTATACAGGAATTTCGTCATCCTAATTCGTATTTGGTTCAGTTACACTGAATATGATTATGTAACTCGCAGATTCAGGTCTAAGGCTGCAGTAATATACTATGATCGCAAATGGGAGTCGAGTGTGTCATTTGTTATATTTCAATAAAAAGAACGTCGTTTTTATGCGATACAAAGATGAAAGAACAAAAATGCATAAAGGCGGGCGGAATTTATGTGGAAGGGCAATTTATGCTTTTAAGTATTTGAATTAACGTTCAACTTATCGTTCGCAAAAGAGGGATTCATATTATGTTCAGCAAAGCTACTTACGATCAATTCGAAAACGACGTGATTTTGATAAAATAATAATTAATGAGTTTGGATCAAATACAAATCACTATTATAAATAAAAATTACAAACCCAAAAAAATTTGACACGTGTCAAAATTAACCAATCAAAATTCATCCAAACTTTCATCCCGTCGGGGTTCTTTTTGTAAATAAAAAAACACACGTGGACTTATTTAAAAATATATAAAAGATAGGAGGGGTATAATCGTCCTAAAATTCGCTACAGTAAAATTCGACTTTCGCTACGGTACGTTTTTAAGTCTGATCATCATGCGTTAAGTCTGATCATTTAGAATAAATTTTGACTGTCGCTACAGTAATGATCAGACTTAAAAAAAACAATGATCAGACTTAAACCAGTAATGACCAGACTTAAAAAAACAATGATCAGACTTAAAAAAACAATGATCAAACTTAAAAAAATAATGATGAGACTTAAACCAGTAATGATCAGACTTCAAAACAATGATCAGACTTAAACCATTAGTGACCAGACTTAAAAAAACAATGATCAGACTTAAAAAAATATTGATCAGACTTAAAAAAATAATGATGAGTCTTAAACCAGTAACGATCAGACTTAAAAACAATGATCAGACTTAAACCATTAATGACCAGACTTAAAAAAAACAATGATCAGCTTAAAAAATAATGAACAGACTAAAAATAATATTGAGAGACTTAAACCATTAATGATCAGACTTAAACCATTAATGATCAGACTTACAAAGCAATGATCAGACTTAAAAAAGCAATGATCAGACTTAAAAAAACAATGATCAGACTTAAAAAAACAATGATCATTAAATCAGATCATTAAGTCTTTTAAGTCTGATCATTGCTGCTTTTTAAGTCTGATCATTTCCAAGTTTAAGTCTGATCATTAAGTCATTTAATTTGATCAATGCTGCTTTTTAAGTCTGATCATTAAGTTTTTTTAAGTCTGATAGTTAAGTCTTTTAAGTCTGATCATTAAGTCTTTTAAGTCTGATCATTAAGTCTTTTAAGTCTGATCATTGCTGTTTTTTAAGTCTGATCATTACCATTTTTAAGTCTGATCATTGTCTATTTTTAAATCTGATCATTAAGTCTTTTAAGTCTGATCATTGTCTATTTTTAAGTCTGAACATTGTCTATTTTTAAGTCTGATCATTAAGTCTTTTAAGTCTGATCATTAAGTTTTTTAAGTCTGATAATTAAGTCTTTTAAGTCTGATAATTAAGTCTTTTAAGTCTGATCATCAAGTTTTTTAAGTCTGATCATTAAGTTTTTTGAGAATGATTATTGTCTATTTTTAAGTATGATCATTAAGTCTTTTAAGTCTGAACATTGCTGCTTTTTTAAATCTGATCATTAAGTTTTTTAAGGCTGATAAATAAGTCTTTTAAGTCTGATCATTAAGTCTTTTAAGTCTGATCATTAAGTCTTTTAAGTCTGATCATTAAGTCTTTTAAGTCTGATTATTGTCTATTTTTAAGTCATATCATTAAGTCTTTTAAGTCTGATCATTGCTGCTTTTTAAGTCTGATCATTACCATTTTTAAGTCTGATCATTAAGTCTTTTAAGTCTGATCATTGTCTATTTTTAAGTCTGATCATTGTCTATTTTTAAGTCTGATCATTAAGTCTTTTAAGTCTGATCATTAAGTTTTGTAAGTCTGATAATTAAGTCTTTTAAGTCTGATCATTGCTGCTTTTTAAGTCTGATCATTAAGTTTTTTAAGTCTGATCATTAAGTCTTTCAAGTCTGATCATTAATTCTTTTAAGTCTGATTATTGTTTATTTTTAAGTCTGATCATTAAGTCTTTTAAGTCATCATTGCTGCTTTTTAAGTCTGATCATTACCATTTTTAAGTCGGATCATTAAGTCTTTTAAGTCTGATCATTGTCTATTTTTAAGTCTGATCATTAAGTCTTTTAAGTCTGATCATTGCTGCTTTTTAAGTCTGATCATTACCATTTTTAAGTCGGATCATTAAGTCTTTTAAGTCTGATCATTGTCTATTTTTAAGTCTGATCATTAAGTCTTTTAAGTCTGATCATTGCTGCTTTTTAAGTCTGATCATTACCATTTTTAAGTCTGATCATTAAGTCTTTTAAGTCTGATCATTAAGTCTTTTAAGTCTGATCATTGTCTATTTTTAAGTCTGATCATTAACAACTTTTGGACTAATTTGAAAATAACATTATTAGGTTTATACCCCTCTGTGTGGAATGACAATTATACCCCTCCGTATTTTGTCCGGGATTTCGACTAAAATGGGACACGTGTCAGCTTAAGAATCGGTTTGTAGTTTTTATTTATAATTTGGTTTGTATCCGAACCGCACCCATAAAATTATATCGTTTTATTAATATAGCTCCTAAACTAGTAACTAAACCTTTTTCAAGGAAAAGGATCTGGTGCAAAGTTAATTTTTTGATACAAAATACAAACTAATCATAGTCTTTGATCTTGTGATTTGAATGGATAAGATTAAATTTTGATTTTTTGGTATTTTTATTGGTAACGAATTATAAAATGAAACTGACGAATTATATCGTCTTTTTATTTTTCAATTCGAAAAGTGACGAACTATAAAATAAACTGACGAATTATTAAATAATTTTTACAAATTTTGTATTTTGTACCAAAATTTAACTTTCTACTTGATCTTGACCCATTTTCAAAACTACTTATAACAATACAATTTTAATTTAAAATACAGTAAAAGTGCCGTTAATACACGAAATTTTATTGCCGTTAATACAGTAAAAGTATCCGGTGCAGCAAAGCTGTTTACTGCCATTTTGAAACTACATCGTTTTGATTCCACTTTCAAATGTCACGTGACCTTATCTCTTCTTCTTCCAAAATTTTCAAAAGGGGTCAAGGACGGGTCTGCCTTGAAGAGAGCTCCGGATCTAGTTGCCCCTTCCTCGCCTTCATGTCTTCGCCAGCTTCATCGTCAAATGCGTTAAGGATGAGTCTTGATACGCCGACATGGATTGATTTCTGGAGTGAGGCGTCGGTAGATCAGAGACGGAGAAACTCGTCTTGCTCTGCAGCTACGACTACGACTTCATCATCTTCACAGGAACGAAAATCATTACAGATGATAAAACCCAGCAAACCCTTTTGGAACGACGAGTATATAAACGTAAACCTCAGACGTTGCGGAAATCATCGCATCTCCACTTCCGGCATGTTTGAAAAAGAATTGGTGATGTTGGATAACCAGGCTGTTTTCGACGATCTGTTGCTGAAAGCGTATAGATTTTCGGACTTGTTGAGGAAGGTTGGGTCGGAGATTTGGGGATGAAGGAGACGAGGCACGCGGCGAAGCTGTCGCCCTGTGGAAACTGGAAAAGATGTAGTCATTATTTTAATATTATTTTTAAGTTATGCGCTGTTTTGAAATTTTGCAAGAGGAAGAGATAAGGTCACGTGATATTTTTAAAAATAGAACCAAAACGACGTAGCTTAGGAATAGATGCGCTGTACGGGATATGGTTCCGCAAAAGAGATTTCAAGATGTGCACACTCAGAGTTTCACATTTCACTTCCAATCAACCGTCGCTCATCGACGCCAACAATCGAGCCCGAGCCGAGAGATCACATTCAGATTATTCAGATCTGCTCCGTGAGTTCCTCTACTCTCCCAAACTTTCAGATCCCTTCGAATTTTCGCTATATAATGAAAAAACTGACATTTTGTATAATTGATTTGGATTAGGTAACGATAAGGAATGGAATCATCCACAGCGCTGTACAACCAGCTAAAGGTTTCAATTTTGAATCTTCTGTTATGTTTCAGTTGATTTGGTTACAGAAATTTTAAGCGGACGTGGTGATGTAATTCGATTGTTGGTTTTGTTTACTGACAGAATGCCGAGCCATTTTTCTTGTTAGCTGGTCCAAATGTGATTGAATCTGAGGAACATATATTTAAGATGGCAAAGCACTTGAAGAGCATTTCAGCCAAGTAGTAATCCTGTTGTCAATTGCTCTTATGTCTTTAGTTCTGCTTTTGTTTACGTGCTTGCTAACGTTACTTTTTTATTATTATTTTGAAGAGTCGGGGTGCCGCTGGTTTTTAAATCTAGTTTTGACAAAGCTAACAGGACTTCCTCCAAGTCCTTCCGAGGCCCTGGGTTGGAGGAAGGTTTGAAGGTAACATTCGTTGTTCATTGATTTAATATCATCTCAAAATAATGAAGATGGCCATATAGATACGTACTCAGTCTAGTGAGGTGCTCTGCTGCTGGTAGTAGTAGTATCTTGCTATCACATATACTATTTTTCTCATAAAAATTCACAGTCATCATGGCACCCTCGTAATCTTGTTATCTATTTCGAGTGCCATGGAAATGATAGTCCGTTTCCAAACTTGTTCTCTTGTTAACACCTAGCAACAACTTGTATATCATTAAGTTATATAGCATCTATGGAAGACAGATGCGATACATTTTTCTTAATTTGAAGTTATGTTACTGACTTAATCTTATTATATTACTGCAGATCCTTGAAAAGGTTAAAATAGCTTATGATTTACCCATAGTCACTGATGTACATGAATCAGGCCAGGTAATCTTAAGCTTGGGTGAAGCCCATATTTCTGCTTAGTTTTATTTTATGTTTCCGAAAACACGTGCCATATGAAAAATGGCTCTGATTGTATTGTGTGCATTTAGTATCATATTAATTCACAATGGCCTCATTCTCTTTACGCGTTTCTTCACGCACAGTGTGAGCAAGTTGGCAAAGTTGCCGACATCATACAAATTCCTGCCTTTCTTTGTCGTCAGGTTATATTTATGGCATCCTTTTCCATCTTTGCCTATGGTCTGTGACTATATTTGTTAAGGATCCTATTTAACTACTTTATTACTGGAACCTCTGTGATGACAGACAGATCTACTAATTGCAGCAGCAAAAACTGGGAAAATTGTGAACATCAAGAAAGGTCAATTTTGTGCATCTTCCGTAAGTCAATGCTTTAGTAGTTACTTAATTCTCTTATTAATATTCATAGGTTCGGAAATCGTATCCTTTTATTAAGGCCTCTATGCATGGGCATGACTCAAGTTTCCATATCACTGATAAGTATTTGCACTTCCAGGTGATGGCGAATTCGGCTGAAAAAGTTAGATTGGCTGGAAATCAAAATGTGATGGTTTGCGAAAGAGGAACCATGTTTGGATATAGTAAGTTACTAGGGATATCTTTTTGCTTACTGTGTTAACGATTGAATGCTATCTGTGGGATCAAACTTTTAACCCATTAATATTTTTGGAATCAAGTCATCAACCGTCCTTAAATTCGGTTATATTATAAGTTGATTTTATCTCCATTGACAGATATACGCGCCTGTAAAATTTATATATTAATATCATTCCCAGAAATCATATTAATGGTACTGTTAAACACTTCTTAAACAGTAATGTCTTTGTAAGGATCACTTGTTCTTATTCAACTATTCTTGTAGAACACTTATAAAAAAAACTATTCTTGTAGAACAATTTTATACTCCATCGTCAAATTAAATGTTTTCCACCAGAAAAATTCTAATCCATATCATTGCTGATCACACAAGAATTATGGGTTCTTATCCATATAACAAACCTATATTAACTTTTTTTGAAAATGGGGCAGAAGGCCTATGTCGCATATAGGACTACTTAAATCGACAAAAATCTCTCTCCGTTAAAACTTGCCAAAGTGATGAAGTATATAGATTGCACTTCACCTCTTACCTTTGCCACTCGAGCTGGTGTAGTGCATCTAGATTCGGTTTGATTAAGTTATAATTGACTTTTGTTTTCAGATGATTTGATTGTTGATCCACGCAACTTGGAGTGGATGAGAGAAGCCAACTGTCCTGTTGTAAGTCAATACTAAAATCTGATCCTCAATACCTAATGAGTAAGTCAAAATGCAAAAATGTTTCATTATCAATATCAACTTAAGACCAATATTGGAAAGCCCTGAATAAGCACGATGAGTGAAGTAAGCAGTCACTTGGAACCTTAGATAATAATTTATCCCAATCAAATGTGTGTTTTATATGTGCTATATTAAACAGTTTGATCATTAACAGTCTGACCTGCGACTGTCTGATTGACTATATGGAAAAAAATTGCATTGATGTGTTCAGGTAGCCGATATCACACATGCACTACAACAGCCTGCTGGTAGAAAGGTAAGAATACTCTCCAAATCAGTCTTTTATTTCAAAGAGTGTGGTGTGAGTGATCACACTTGTACTTGCCAAGTCAAATTCTTTATAAAGAAAACGAGCGACTGTTGTCAGTTGATAAGTTAGGACAATGATCAAATGTTTTGCATTTACTTGTGAAATATATGTTTAAGCAAAATAGCAGTCTGCCTTGTGTATCTTTTTTGTTGTATGTTCAATTGTTCATACACCACATCTACCACCTGACCCGCCCCTTTTATTGTCTTCGTTATGTTGCATTCACTGTATTTTCAGTTATTTAATGTATATATATTCCTTTTACTGGTTCAAAATGACCGTGACATGTTTATATGTAAGATGTTTGTTTGTCGGTGTCACATTATGACGTAGGTCCTTCAATTTATTTTGTCAAACAGCTGGAAGGAGGCGGTGTTGCAAGTGGTGGTCTTCGTGAATTGATTCCCTGTATTGCGAGGACAGCGATTGCTGTTGGAGTAGATGGTATTTTCATGGAGGTAGGTATCATTCTAGTTTTAGATTGACTTGTTTTATGCTCTTTAGCTTAAAAATTCTTTCTGCAAGCAACTGATTTACCTCCTCCTTATGTTATATATCGTCCCTTTAATATATTTTGTTTATTTGTTGGCTTAGGTTCATGATGATCCTTTGAAGGCACCTGTTGATGGCCCGACGCAATGGGCATGTGATTTATCTAATCCAACATTTTATTCAACTGTCATTGCTGTCCAAGTTCCCCTTAGGCAGTTGATATTTGAGTCTCCTCAATTTAAGGCATTTCATTGTCAAGCCTAACTTTCCAAATGTTTCATATCTGCACTGCAGCCACTGAGGCACTTGGAAGAACTACTCATAGAGCTTATGGCAATAGCTGTAAGTCCTAACAAAAATTAATAAATCGTTAAAGTTATACCTCTAATCTTCCCTCATTATCTTGTTGACAATGCCTTCTTTGATGGGTTATTGTAGCGAGTAAGCAAGGGAAAACAGCAATTCAACATCGACCTCACACCTTTCCGAGATTAGCGGCAGCAGCAGTAGCGGCGGTGCAGCCATCACAGTTCCTTAATGTCTAATGCTGTCGAACGAAAACAGCAGTCCAACATGACGGCAAATTCATGAATCAGGGCCTCAGAATCTTGCATTGCTTTGCTTTAGAGGTTTGAAACAGTTGCCTAACGCTTTGTAATGTTATCAAATGACTAGTTCTATACAGAACAAAGCCAACACTAGGATTTCATCATTCCCTCTTATGCCTCTGTTGGTATATTCATACCAATTTACATTCACAGAGCAATAAAGCATTGCGTGATTGATGGCAGTATTGTTTCACATCCATGACACTGCTCAATGTACTGTTTCTCCTATTTTGAGAAACAAGCGAATAACTTCTTAAGAAAAAACATCAGAACAAAGTAGTTAAGATAGTCCGAAAGACCTGAAACTTCTACCATAATAATTTGTCACATTACTTGATCATGAAAAGCCATATGCCAGTCTAACAGAACAGAACTTACAGGCAACTCCCATTCAAATTTCATATGATCATTTGTATTCTTATATCCGTAGCTGAGCTACCATGTGCACCCACTGAAGCTGCAGCTAGTAACTCATCATGAATATAGTCAGCAAACCCACCAATATAGTACGCAGAAGTTGGGCATCAGGCTAGTAAAGAAAAAGCAACTGACCTTTCGACCACATGACAGAAAAGTGGAATTAGTCCGTGTTTTGTTCAATGTCACAAAAATGATATAAATCCCAAGACTCACTTTCGTCAAGTTCCAAAATAATACCACAGCTAATATACCAGACAAAGCATTACACATAAACATGATAGGACTGTTTATATGTCCAAACATGTTAGCTGTCATGGACAAACACGTTAGCTCACACGGACAAACCTGTTAGCTCTCATGGATACAGCAATAAATCTTTACGTTCCGTAGATGCACGGATACTACAACAACAAAAGCATGGACGATAAGAAGAGGTTCGAAAAACCTTACAAATCAGACTCCCTGTAACATGGTATTCTGAAGAGAGAAAAATATTACCGCAACAGCAGACATCTTTTTCAATAAGATACACCTCTTATCGGAAAAAAATTACAAAATTGAGAAGTAAAGAATATCTTTGAAATGCAAGTTGAAATAATGTTCTAGAAGGTTTATCACGGGGCTCGGGTTACATTGATATCTATCATGTATATCTTCAAATAGCGTAAGCCTACTACTTCTAAGACGAGTGAAGTGAGTAGTTCACCGTTCATGTCATCAACATCTTTTACACACATGGATAATTTCTATAACAAATACTATTATTTATATTATAACGCTGTAACAAGGCATATAAAAAACTATACGCTACATTTGAATAACACTCACTCTATTAACAAGTTACCAAGAGATTGTGATCCATCAAGTAACTTTCTCCATCTAGGGTCTCCCATACGGACCGATAAAACCTCACCCATGAAGAAGAGTCCATGTCCACCGGGGATTTCCTAAAAAACGTTGGATTAGGACTCGCAGGACATGCAGTGACCAAATCCAACACTGAGACACTCGATTTCAGCTGTTGAGGAAAATTGTACGCCAAATTATCGACTTTATGCTCATAAATTTTGCCATTTCGATCCAACTTATACCGTGACGTGCCTTGCAACTCTCCCTTGGCCTCCCAAGGGACTCTAGGGACACCCTTCAAGTTCCATCTAATCAATATGACATTCTCTGCCGGCTGCCAAATCCTAAACACCTCAAGTGAAATTTCACGAAACAGAACTTTACCATGAAATCTCAAGGCCCAGAATATCAGCTTATAATTCTCTATCCCGGAAAATGTGTTTAGCGGATCCACAAATGTAATATCATCTCTGCAAAAGACACAAAAGGCAACATTTTTACACATAAACACAAAGCAAAACTCCAATTAGCCAAAAACCATGATACAATTGTACCTATAAATGTCGTAATTGAGGTCTTTGGTGAACAACAAGGGCATATCCTCACGAAGAGTCCTCACAGCAAGTCCAAGGTTTACATAAAAGTCATCCTTCTGCTGCTGCTTATTATCCTGGCCACTTGGGGGGTCATTAACCTGCACACCCCTCACAGGTGGAGTCTGAATGCTGGTCAGGGGAGAGATGAGTGATTGAGAGCTTGAAAATGGAAGAACAGACACACACTGCTGCTGCTGCTGCTGCTGCTGATGATGATGATTAGGGGATTGGGGATGAAAATGAGTGGTGGGCTTTTCACCAGGCCAAGATTTGTTGGATTGGGAAAAGATGGATGGAGAGAAACTGGGTAGGAGAAAAGCCATGAACTTTAGAAAATTGGGATCAGTTTAGTAACTGGGTTGTGCAGCTTTCGCCAGATTGATCATTAGGGCTTGGAAAGATGGATGAATGGAGGTGAGAGAACGGGCGAGAAGTCGACAGTGGTTTTTGTGTTGTGGAAATTGAATTGAAAATTGAGTGGTTTTAAATGCTGCCAGGGATTGAGTTTTTTTATGATGTTTGGATGCGTCTTTGACTAAATGACAAATTGGTCAAATAGGATCGAATTTCCATTTGAAGGCAGATATGCTTCAGTTTGTTCCTCTTTCGTTGCATCTACTATCTTTTGTTCCTTCCTTGATGCTTTATTCTTAGCGCAACATGTAAGTCCTTAATTTAATTTCTTTATTCAAAATTAATTACTTAATTTTCGAAAAAGGTTTGGTCGAGTGGCTTTAACTTTTGACTATTAATCAAGAGGTTAAGTGTTCGATTCCCCTAAATAGTATTTTCTCCTCACTTTTGTGCATGAGTGTTAATCATTCCTTGTGGATGTATTTTCGTCCCGCCTTCGTATCAAATCTGAGTCCACCCATAAAAAAAAACTTATTTCTTCTCTTAAAGTAAAGTAATCAATACTCTTGTATTAAAACTGAGTATAAGTTAACTCCAATTCTGAAGAGACTCAATTCTCTCGAAGACTTTCAAATTTGCTCGATTTGAGCAAGTTGGTAACTTACGTACTTGATTTAAGAAATTGATTTTCAAAATACTCACCTTTCAAAATCAAAATCAAAATCAAAATAAAAAAATACCCACCTTTCAGAAGGCTCTCTTCTGAACTTCCTTGGTTTAAAACACTAATAAGAAGGGCACCTAAAATGGCGGTTTCAAATTACATAGACCTGATTTTGCTCGACTGCTGATGCATTAGACTTGTAGACATCCCCTGATTTTGGTTTATGTCACACCCGCGAATCGATTCTGCACATAAGGCTGACCTGATTTCTAGACACTAATACCAGTTTAAGAAGAACAGAGAGGTTGATGAAAGAAGAGATTTTTGTGAGCTATAAGGGTCGTTAACAACAACGGTTGTTAATAACTTGTTACGTGGTGAAATATTCCCGTGTGTGTCGAGATGTTGTTCTGGCTAATTATGGACCAATGCGCCAGACAACTTATGCAGAAACTTGATATCCAGTTCGGCAACCGTCTACTTTGGGTGAAAAGCAATTCACTATATTGAGTTTAGAGTACAGAATGATTTACGACTACTGAATCCCTCTTAATCAGCCTACGCTATCACTCCTCAGTGAGCTTGCGATTTAGGCTCCCCCTAGACTAAAGATCCTTCTCTATTTTCACCTTTGATCCTCCACGAAGATCAGCGCCTTCTCCCGAAAGCGTAGCAGCAACCAAGTCGCAATGCGTGCAACTCCAATACGTTCCTTGGTCAGTGTGAACTTATAACAGACTGACACTCAGCACCTAATGCTTACCGAAATGATGAGTTTAGGCCAATCACCACCTCCTGTGTGTAAATTCTCCAAGAGTGCTTGATAATTCGAGAACTAACACTCTTTATTTAGGGGCGAATGATTCCTAATTTATTTAAGAAACCAAGTCTTAACCGCGTATATCTTTTAGGGAATATTTCTCAATCTATTTGGAAGGTTTCCTAAAGTCTTGAGCCGCTTCTTTTAGATAAACTTCCGTCAGTATACCTTCAATATTATCTTCGATATCTCTTGTTTAATTATCTTTAGGCGAATATCTTCCCTAATCACTTTAATCGACTCCAAGATGCAACACTTACCTTCTAAATACAAATTAAGAAATTCTATTCTTCTGTTCTGCAACAGTCTTGTCTCACGTCGGTTGTCTCTCTGGTCTTGAACTCCTCATTGCCAGACAACTTGAACAACTTCAAATTTTTTTTGTCAAAATACATGCCATTAAATCTAATCTAACACCTGCGTTGTCGGTAATAGCAGATTACACTTAGACTTGTTGGGTAGAAAAACATGTTTCTAAATATATATAGTTTCGTATTAGACTGCTATTAAAAAATTAATTCAAAATTTGCAAATTTAATTAAAACAAAAAATAATCAAGTTATTATTGTTTTTTTTGAAATGATGTGATCTACATGGTTTTACTATTAGAAAAAGGGAAAACTACATAAAGGGCCTTGAACTATCACCTCTTTCCAATTTGAGGTCCGTACTATCATAATTTCCAATGAGGGGGCAAAATCAAAAATTCCGTTAAAGTTAACTCCGTTAGTCAAATTACAATTAAATGTCATTTACTTTAATTTAATCTATATATCTCTCATTTTATATTTTTAACTTCTAATTTTATTATAATATTTTTATCTTTTAAAATTTCATATCACAAATTGGTACTACATTTAAATTAATTATTTAGGGTTTATAATTTACCATATAACATGTATGAATAAAAATTAAATATATATTATTTTGATTCATATTCTAAAATTTTTAAGATGTTCCCCTTATATGATGGGTGAGTATAATATATTTTGAATTTTCAAAGATTGACAATTCATCATATAATATGTGTGGATAAAGTTAAAAAAAATTCTTTCAATTCATCCATAACTTATATTCTTTTTTATGGTAATACTCTTATGAACATGAATTTAAATTTTTTTTAAATATTTATCCATACATATATTATGATCAATTGTGAAACTATAAAAATGTAAAATACTATACTCATCCATCATATTAGCAAAGAACTTGAAAATTTTACAATAAAAAAAGTAATTGTTTAATTTTTATTCATACATATAATGGTAAATTATGAAAGCCTAAACAATTAATTTAAATGTAGTACTTATTTATGATATGAAAGTTCAAGAGAATAATAAAATTATAATAAAATTAAAAGTTAAAAATACAGAATGAGAGATATATAGATAAAATTAAAGTAAATGATATTTAATTGTAATTTAACTAACGGAGTTAACTTTGATTGTTAACTTTAACGAATTTTTTGATTTTACCCCCTCATTAGAAATTATGATAATTCGGACCTCAAATTTGAAAGAGGACCGCACTCACTATTTTTTTTTTTTACTATTAAACATGAATAAAAATGTTATAGTACTTAGTGGTTCACTATGACTTGTTCGGTTCAATATGAAAAAATTGGTCTGCGTCCAATTTGTTCGAATCTGTTATTACCAAAAACTGTGAATACCAAATTGATAATTTCTAATTGATGAATCCCCCATTAGGCAATTTACCAAAATATCAAACTAGGGTTCGCCTTCTTATCTCTAGTTGTCTGCAACATCTCCTCTCCGCTGCTGTCTGCATCGTCCCTTTTGCAACTCCATCTCCGATCGCTACGAGGTAAAATCCTTCATCACCGTTCATGAACTGATATTCACGTCATATGTTTTTATGCTCTTATTCGGTTTCCGATTACTTCGGTGTACTTATTGTGCGTTTTGAGCGTATTGTAATGGAATATCACTTGCCGAAATCTGATTGTGTTTTTATTCAATATGATGTTTTGATTGGATTAACGATCTGACTGTTTTGATTGTTTACGCAGATTGTTAAATTGTCGCTGCTAAAGTTGATTCAGGATGTCGAAATTTTGGGGCCAGGTTAGAATCGAAAAGAGTTTGTTATTTTTATTTTTATTATCTGTGTTTATGTTGTTTGGATTGTTGATGATCAGTGTTGGAATGTGATGTATAGGACGGAAGTGAGAGTGATCCTGATCTAAGCGAAATTGAAGATGGATCTGAGAATGAAGTTGGGGAAACCACTGTCACTACTGCTGGAAATAAGTATCTCCAGGGTAGTGACAGTGACAGTGATGATGGTGATGGGCAAAAGCGTGTTGTTAAATCTGCTAAAGACAAGAGGTTTGAGGAGATGGGGCAAACGATTGATCAGTTAAAGAATGCGATGAAGATTAATGATTGGGTTAGCTTGCAGGAGACTTTTGACAAGCTGAACAAGCAGCTTGAAAAAGTTATGAGGGTTACCGAGTCTGTTAAGGTTCCTACGCTTTATGTTAGAGCTCTTGTCATGCTTGAGGATTTTCTGAGTCAGTCGATGTTGAACAAGGAGGCTAAGAAGAAAATGAGCAGTAGCAATGCCAAGGCATTAAATTCAATGAAGCAAAAGCTGAAGAAAAACAACAAACTGTATGAAGAGCTGATTCAAAAATTCAGAGAGAATCCTGAGATTGAAGAGGAAGGTGAGGATGCAGAAGATGCTGATGAAGATGAGGATTCAGGATCTGAGTTTGAAGAGGATCCGAACCAGATTGTGGATGATGAGGATGAGGATGATGACGAGGAGGAAGATGGAGAGGATGATGCTGAGACTGGTGGGACTTGGGAGAAGAAAATGAGTAAGAAAGATAAGCTTATGGACAAACAGTTCAGGAATCCTAGTGAGGTGACATGGGAAATTGTGGACAAGAAGCTCAAGGAGATAGTTGCTGCTCGGGGCAAAAAGGGAACTGGTAGAATGGAGCAGGTAGAACAGCTATCTTTCTTGACCAAGGTGGCGAAGACCCCTGCTCAAAAGCTTCAGGTTCTGTTCAATGTTGTTTCTGCTCAATTTGATGTCAATCCAAGTCTTAGTGGGCACATGCCCATCAATGTCTGGAAGAAATGTGTTAATAATATGCTTACTGTACTTGACATTCTTGCTCAATATCCAAATATTGTTGTGGATGACATGGTGGAACCTGATGAAAACGAGACACAGAAAGGAGCTGATTTTAAGGGCACTATTCGCATTTGGGGTAATTTGGTGGCTTTCCTTGAACGTATTGATGCAGAATTTTTCAAGAGTTTGCAGTGCATTGATCCACATACGCGTGAGTATGTTGAAAGACTCAGGGATGAACCCTTATTTTCAGTTCTGGCCCAAAATGTTCAGGATTACTTGGAACGAATTGAGGATTACAAGGCTGCCTCTAAGGTGGCTCTACGACGGGTTGAACTTGTTTACTACAAGCCACAAGAGGTTTATGATGCCATGAGGAAATTGGCGGAGCAGACAGCAGATGAATTGGACAAAGGTGAGGAGTCTAGGGCAGATGACAGTAAGGGCCCACCTGCATTTGTCGTCACCCCAGAAATTGTGCCTCGGAAACCGACGTTTCCTGAGAGCAGCAGAGCTCTTATGGATATTCTTGTATCCCTTATATACAAGCACGGTGACGAAAGGACAAAGGCTCGTGCTATGCTATGTGATATATACCATCACGCTCTTGCAGATGAATTTTCCACCTCTCGTGATTTGCTGCTCATGAGTCATCTTCAGGACAATGTGCAGCATATGGACATCTCAACTCAGATTCTTTTTAACAGGGCAATGGCGCAGCTTGGTCTGTGTGCATTTAGGGTTGGCTTGGTTAGTGAGGCCCATGGCTGCCTATCCGATCTGTATTCCGGTGGTAGGGTCAAGGAACTGCTGGCCCAAGGTGTTCAACAGAGCCGTTATCATGAGAAAACACCAGAGCAGGTTAGAATGTCTTGCCTTTCTCTTTATTCAGTTTCTAATTTGGAATGCATATACAAATATAAAGACTAGTAGAGTGCTTGCAGCATATTTCAAAGATTTTTCTATGTTAAATTAAGGTCATTTATGTCAGATACTTTCACGCTTCACCATTTTTTTACTTGTATAATGCTTGGGATTCTATCAGATCCATCAAATCATAATCCCCAGTCATCTGCCTTTTGGTATTAGTATCTTAAGGGTGTTGGCAATTGACATTTGCGACTGTGCTGTAATGGTTCCTTATTTAACGACTTTAGTTGGGAAACATCATCTGTCTCAAACTACATGATGTTTTGATTGATTCGATGACAATTATTTGGATTGCTGCTAGGATCGGTAGATCAGCATATTAAGCCTGGTCAGGGTTTCAGTTTTGAGTCATATTAGTGTTGGGGAATTCAAGTCTGGTTCCCCTATATGTATTTCTGTGTGAAGTAACTTATTTATTAGTTTGGCTCATTTGGACTTTATTTTGCAGTTAAAATCCTCTTGTCTCCGCTTTGTGCCATGCATTGTTTAGGGTTGTATAAGTTAATCAAGTATGATGGATAGTCTTGGGGATGTGTTTTTTTCCCCTAGAGTCAAATACATATATTTATTAGTCTTTAACTAGATACTGATCATACACAGTTGAATAACAATATCATTCTGCTACAATCTGAATCTGTCTTTTATTGATGGAGACTGATCATATTTTCTTTGCGGTTGATTAAAATCTTTTTACTTTGGAAATTGATTACGCAGCCGTTTGTGTTTGAACATTGTATAAAGTGCAATGAATTTTCTCCATTTTTTTCATACTGTGTATGTATGTGGGCATTAGCTTACTTCATGTATGGTCTCATTATTAGCGGTACTGTACAATATTATGTTGCAGGTGGATTGATGTTCTTTTCTTCTTTCTTGCAGGAAAGATTGGAACGTAGGAGACAAATGCCCTACCATATGCACATCAACCTTGAACTCCTAGAGGCTGTCCATCTGATTACTGCCATGCTGTTGGAGGTTCCCAATATGGCAGCCAACACACATGATGCAAAGCGAAGGATCATAAGCAAAACATTCCGACGACACCTGGAGGTGAGTGAAAGGCAGACATTCACTGGCCCACCAGAGAATGTTAGGGACCATGTAATGGCTGCTACTAGAGCTCTCACCAAGGGTGATCACCAGAAGAGTTTTGACATCATCGACTCTCTTGACACATGGAAGCTCCTTCGGAACCGTGAGCATGTCTTGGGAATGCTCAAGGACAAGATTAAAGAAGAGGCACTCAGGACTTACCTCTTCACTTATTCCTCTTCCTATGAATCTCTGAGCCTGGAGCAGCTTACCAAAATGTTTGACCTCCCGGAAGGCCTGACACACAGCATTGTTAGCAAGATGATGATTACTGAAGAGCTTCATGCGAGCTGGGATCAGCCAACCAAGTGCATCATGTTTTTTGATGTTGAGCATACCAGGTTACAGGCTCTAGCCTTCCAGTTGACTGAGAAGCTTGCAATACTTGCTGACAGTAATGAAAGAGCAGTTGAAGCAAGGATTGGTGGTGGCTTGGATGGTCTGTCTTCAAAGAGGAGAGATGGCCAGGATTATGCTGGTGGAATGAACACTGGTGGAAACAAGTGGCCTGACAACCAATCCTACACTCAGGGCAGGCATGGCAGCAGCAGCGGTGGACGCACAGGTGGCAACCAGTCATATTCTCAAGGACAAGGTGGTGGTTACTCGAGGGATCGTGGTCAAGCTCGAGGCACAGGTGGATATTCCGGGGGATATCAGAGCACCAGATATCAAGATGCTGCTGCGTATGGTGGAAGTGGGAGATCTGCATATCAGAATTCAAACAGGGGACAAATGGATGCCCCAACACGAATGGTCAACCTCAATAGAGGAACAAGAGGCTAGTTAATCAGATGCTTTCGAGACGACTTATCTTTTTTGCATGGATTAAATTACCTTACAAATGATGTATGTTTACTTTGTTTTGAATCGTACTAAGTTTACTTTGTTGACAATTTTCTATCCTTTAGATTGCATAAAACATTATAACATCCTTATCATCTTAGGATTTATGATTTCATCAGTCAGTCCACGTAACATTAAAATATAAACATGAGACCAAAACAAAGCCAAACCACACGGTCGTTGGCATCCTTCGTTCTCGAGTGGTTGGCATTCGTATTGTCCCACGCATTCATTGTCCTTCTCTCCCCATGGCTACTGACGCTTTCTAATTACATCTTAAACATTGACCACCAGACTGCTCGTTCTTATCTTTCTCATATAATAATCCATCTTTTGCGCCTTAACAGTCCCATGCCGGAGAACTCCATCGTACGCTACAGAATCTATAAAAGCTAGACGAGAAGAGCGTGCTCGGAGGATTGTCGTGTCATCAGGTCGGAAACAAAGATGTGTGCTGGATTTTGGCATGGTGCAAACATGTATTTCATAAAGATTGCACGGAAGCATGGCTGAGACGGAAGGCAGTTTGCCCTTGTTGCAGGGCTAGAGTCCCCCATGGTTTATGAGTTGGATTAATTTTAATTAACACATTTATAATATTCATATACATTGGACGTTCAATCATTGTATATAGATAAACTTAAATAAAGTTATTTAATTTATGAAATGATTTAATTTTTTACATTTGGCTTAGGGGATATAGTCCATATATTTTTAAGATCATGCCTCCGGTCTTCTTCTTTTTCTTTTTCCCTCTCTTAATGGCTTGTTACCTGATCTGTTTCATCAAATTATCTCTTATCTTTTAATTTTAGCGTAGAGATCAGGTAGAAGCCATATTTATTTATAAAAAATTATAAACCATCATGTAAAAGTTTGGACTTAACATAGTGTACATAATTATTTTAATTTTAATTAATTTGGAACTACATCTATATTTTTATATTTGTATGTTCAATCCTATCAAAAAACAAACTTAAATAAAGTGATTTAATTTTTTACATTTGGCTCAAAAAATAGTATTTTGCAGCGGAGTTATGAGTTATCTTGTCTAGATGTGCTTTTTTATTTATTTATAGGGGTTTCTTACATCTCATACATATCAATTATCCTTCTTAATATATATTACAAAAGTGAGAAAAAAATGCTATTCAGGGGAATCGAACCCTTGACTTTGTCAAGAGTCAAGCCACTCGACCAAAGTGTAAATATGCATTGAGACACCAAATTTGTAATTATTTTAATTATAAATGTCCAATTTATAAATATGAGTTATAATTCGTGGTCTACCACATTTTTTTTCTCAGTTTCCTTTACAAGAAAAAACGGAATAAAGCAACGTTTTGCCGTATTATAATTTCCATCCAGGTTTTCATAAGGTAAATTTCCCAATTTGGTCAAAAATCAAAATTTCATTCCCTTTCTACTTAATTTTCAAATTTCATTCTCAATTTACTCACGTTTTCTAAGGCGCCGTTGGCAACGACGTCTTAGAGCTAAGCCGCTCTTGTGGACGACGATTTAAGCCCCGTGACATATATTTAAAACAATGTTAAGTGATATTAGTGACCTGACATTTTAATTTAAGCCGCTATTTTAGGGGATGAGAGGACGATGGATAGAGGTGTTGCAGCTTAGTACAAAAAGAAATTCAGACACGTAGGTGGACGAGGAACATGGGTCCAAGTAATGTTAGGTTGACATGTGGCATGTGGGTCGTACAAGAAGGTTAAATGGCGTCACGTGAGCCGACAAGGGCTGGGAGTAGGGGATATATTTTCACTATCCTCATTAGCCGCCGTTACCAACGGCCGTTTAGCATTGGACGCTCCGGGGGACAGCAGTTTAAGCTTATTTGGCATTTTGTGTCCAGTCAACTTTATTTTTATTGTTAAAACATGACGTGGGACTTAAACCGCCGTTCACAAGAGCGGCTTAGCTCTAAGGCGCCGTTGGCAACGACGCCTTAGAGAACGTGAGTAAATTGGGATGAAATTTGAAAGTTGAGTGGAAAGGGAATGCAATTTTGATTTTTGAGCAAATTAGGAAATTTTCCTCAATATGTTCCCACTCATTATTTATTTATAGTAAATAAGTTCACATGCTTACGTAATATATCACCTCTCACCTTTAAAAGATGGAATTTCCATCAACCATTAATTATCATAACTTGTCAATACTAATCTCATTGACGTACAAAATCACCCCGAACATATTTCCTACATGTCATAATTTGATGTAGACTGCTCACATAAACTAAAAGATAAGCATATACATTTGCTTCGTTTTGAAACTCATTATATCCAGTGGCGGATCCAGGGGGGCCGGCCGCCCCCACGTTCGCCGGAAAATCCCTTGTTGGAGGTTCACTTCGATGCCTTGTTTGCCCTTCCGCCCCTTGGTTCGCCCCCACGTTCGCTCGCCGCCAGAATTAATGCTATTTTTGTGCTCGTTACGACCAAATCGCTGAAAAAAATGAGTGTTTACAGTCCGCCGGCGTAAATGGTGGGTTACGGGCATGCGGCTGTGAAACGCGACTCGTTAGGGTTTTAATTTCAAGAGATGATGAACAGTAACATAAACATTTTCTAATTCAGCTGGTTTAAACTTTAAAGTCAGTATTGACCCAGTATTGGCCCATTACTTTCAGAAATAACCAGCCAGCATGAAATTTTAATTAGCCATTTTCGTTTGATACACAATATTTTACTTGAATCTTTCAAGTTTAAAATTTTACCAAAGCTTATATAATATATCAATCTACCCTCTGAGTATTAATTTCACATTAAATTAATATTAATATTAATACAATACAATATATTAACGTATATATAATTATATATTAAAAATTCAAAACCGATTAATCTCCGCCTAGGTCCCGATTAATTCTTTCAGGACCCTGACCGCCCGATTCCCGCCTAGCGTTTTCTTGAACACTGGCTCGCACGCATGGTCACAAGCATGCGAACGCATCCGCTTCAGGCCCCAAAATTTGCAATTTTTTATTAATAAAAATAAGTATAAAATTACTATTTTGATTATAAAAAAGGCTCAAATTTTATAAAAAAAAGGCCTCATTTTCATGAAAAGGTCCTAATTTTATATATAAAAAAAGGCCTAATTTTCATGAAAAGGCTCCAATTTTATAAAAAAATATCTCATTTTCATGAAAAATGCCTCATTTTCATGAAAAAAGTTGATGTGTTTTCGAAAGACGGGTTTAAGGGGCCCCAACTAAAAATTCGCTTCAGGTCTCACAATGGCTGGAGCCGGCCTGAAGTTCGCCCCCCCATCGATCCAGTCCTGGATCCGCCACTGATTATATCCAAAAGAAGGTAATTAAACATTGAAGAACAAAGAAAAAAAACGCAGCAGAAGGAAAACAAATTATAAGGTGAAGTCTCGGCTGCAATTGTTGTTTTGACATCACAAGGTAAAAACTTCAATGTTGATGTGCATTGAATCATGTTTGTTATGATGTTGATGATACAACTGATATGCTTCCTAAAGAGTGATGTCTGAGGCATGAGACCGAGGGTAGTTCTTCGGAAATTGACGACGTTGAAATTGCAGTCGAGCAGGGAGGATTATGGAGGTGTTGATTGGTAAACAAATATCCAGAGTGTTTTATTGATGAATATGCGAGGAAACTTGTCACCATTGAGCAGGGTGTTTGATTGAGAGTTCCCGTGAGGTGAGATTCATTGTCAGGAGAATGATTAGCCGATCGAGAAGGAGGTGTAAGGTCTAGATGAAAAGGTAGGTGTGGTTTAGGCAGCACAAAGCACGAAGCCACCGCAGGCAAGATGAGTGATAAGTTAAGGCATGCCAGCAGCAACAACTTTTCCAATAAAAAAAAGTATGGTCACCGCAATGTTGTCGACAGAAAAACAAATAAACAATACGAGGACACCAAACTTTGATACCAAGTTCGTCACTACATCGTGACAACGTCTGGGGGCACTACCAAGTCTAAGTTTTCTTCACTATGATATTGGATACAATTACAATAATCTAGGTGGGTATAAATAGGGCTAACCATCTAAACCTTAATTATCTAATTAGGAAATAGAAACCACAACCCTCACTACCAAAATTATGGACTTTCTAAACTAGACCAATCCAATAATCTAATCAGGCTCCACAACCCAACAGTCTCCCACCTGGAGACTGATTACTATTGAAATTGTCTTCGTCCTGAACAACCCATGCAGGCGGTAGTGTCAAGCCTTCAGCTCACGCCTTGAGCCTCGTTGAAGCAATGCACAACTACAACTTCTTACTCTTCAAAGTTTTGCTACCCTGTGAAACTTTTTGATTCATGTGACCACAACGACAGTGCCACAAATCCGCATCACCGCTCCCACCTGAACTAGCGATGTCGTTATGAACGTTCCTCACCTTGTACAACGTTCCTTCCTTTTTTTCTTTGAGCTATCACCCTAGCTCCTTTTGCTATCTTCCAGTTCCTGCAGCTGAAGGTTACATCAAATCCGTCTTCGTCTTCATCCTGCTACTAACTAATATCAAATTCTTCTTTCCTTGAGCTATGACCCTAGCTCCTTTTGCTATCATCCAGTCCAGTTCCTGCAGCTTAAGGTTATACCATAACTATCTTCATCTAGCTGCCTAACCGATAGCAAATTCTTCTTTAACGCAGTCCGTGGATCCAACATCTTCTTTGCTCGGCCGTGTGGTATGCTTCATCTCTAGACAACAATAAGCGAACCACGCTCATCGCCTTCCTGTCCTTCATACTCTTTGGTCTCTTGCCGTCTTCAGGTAGGTACCACTAACTACCAGACAAGTAATCCTCAATCTACATCTTCCATAATCCGAAATCCGACCCATCGAATTTCTCCATTGAATGTTTTCCATCTCTCTGCATGACTGCTACAACACCTCACTTGTTGTAACTCAATACTGAATTACATAATCCAATTCGTTATTACGAATTAATTCGGAAACCCTAATTTTGATTTGCGATTGAGAATTAGCAAGAAAGTAAAGGACAAAGAGATTTATACTGGTTCACCTCTAGGTGAGAGGCTAATCCAGTTTGAGCGCACTAGCTCAGTCCTAATCCACTATGTCAGACGTCGGAATCAGCCAAATCGCCGCCGGAATCGAGCAGCCCGATTACAAGCCTCCGCGAGAACCACCAACACCAATCTCTCTATGAAACAATGCTAAACACTCACAATGAACGAAAAATGACTCGCAATTGCTCACAGAATAAAAGCCTCAAACAATTTTGGAATCGAATCTCTCTTGGACGTTGAACAAAATCAAAAAGGTATCGGATGAGGGAGAACCCTAATCCAGCTCGAGTTGCAGCTTTAAGTACGATTTCCACCAGATTAAACTGTAGTTGTTGGATGCGCTCAATCTGGACCGTCTAATTCAAATGAACCCGCGCCCTCGGACTCGCTAACGTGGTGTCTTCCGATTGGTCGATCTTCAACGACCTCGTAACGACTTGTAACGACTTCTCCGAGCTTTCAGCAACGAATGCTTTACCTTTAGCAACGACTCTGAGTTTGTCCCTGATTTCAAACGCATCTTTAGCAACGAGAGCTTTGACCTTCAGCGACTTTCTGGACTGACTTTTAGCGACGACATCCAAATCTAGCAAAAAAATAGCTGCTTTATTTCTTCAATCCTCCACCTAAAGCAGCCATTTCTTTAAGCTACTTTAGGCCTTCAACTTGATCCCGAAAAACATGACATAGTGAAATCAGAACTGGGCTCTTTCATTGCTCAACCTGCAAAACAGATTACTCCAAACGCAATAGTTTCAAGCAAAGCTTGAACTTGGTGTAAGTGGCAATCTTAGTTCCCATATCAGCAGGGTTGTTTTCAATCCCTACTTTTTCCACAATAACATCACCATTTTCTACCTTATCTCTAACAAAGTGATATTTAATATCAATATTCTTAGACCTCTCATGATATACATGGTTTTTACTCAGACAAATGGCAGACTGACTATCACATTTAATCACAGCAGTTCCATTAAATAGTTTAGCTTCACTAAGAATGCCCTGCAACCACATGGCCTCTTTCACAGCATCACACAATGCAATATACTCAGATTCAGTAGATGAAATGGTAACTATGGATTGAAGTTGTGACTTCCAGGAAACACAGCAAGTACCAAGAGTGAAATACAAAGCAGTTGTAGATTTTCTAGTCTCTATCTCCACCAAAATCAGCATCAACATATCCAACAAGTTTTAAATCATTCTATCTTTTTTTCATAACACAGTCCAACATCCAAAGTACTTCTTATATATGCAAATACATGTTTTAAAGCCAGCCAATGTTCAGGTTCAGGGTTGGACATGAATCTACTTAACAGTGATATGGCATATGACAAGCCAGGTCCATAACTAATCATGGCATACATGACAGATCCAATAACATTAGCATAAGGTTCTTGTTCCATTTTAGCAAATTCAATATCAGATTTAGGACTTTGTGACTTGACAGAATAAAGTGAGGAGCTGATGACACTTGCACATGTTTACAATCAAGACTACTAAACTTAGAGACTATTTTCTCTAAATAAGGCCTTTGGTGTAATTTTAGAAAACATTTGCTCATATCTCTATCAATAACCATGCCTAATATTTTATTTGCCTTTCCTAAATCTTTCATGTCAAATTCTGAGCTTAACTGTGATTTCAGCACCTTAATTTTATCAACTGACTTAATTATCAACAATATGTCATCCACATATAAGAGCATATAGACAGGGCAATCATCCACATATACATAATAGAAACATGGATCAAAGTTACTTCTCACAAATCCCAGTTTTAGCACATATGAATCAAACCTTTTATACCACATCTTGAGCATTGTTTCAAACCATACAATGATTTTTTCAAGTAACAAGCATGTTCAGGGCATTTCTTATCTATAAAACCAGGATGTTGTTTCATGTAAATTTGCTCATCTAACTCTCCATGAAGGAAAGTTGTCTTAACATCTAGTTGTTCAAGTTCTAAGTCATTTATAGCAACCAATGCAAGCATGATCCTAATAGTCTTAAACTTAACAACTGGTGCAAAAATTTCATGGTAATCAATACCTTCTTTTTGAGTGAATCCCTTGGCAACCAACCTTGCTTTATACCTTGGTGATCTTCATCCTTGATCCTGAACAACCACCTGCAATCAACTAGCTTATGGTGTTCTGGCTTTTTGACCAGAACCCAGGAATTGTTAGTCTTATGAGACTCCATCTCATCTAACACGGCGTTCTTTCATTTCTCACTATCCCTACCCTCAACAGCTTCCTCGTATGTATCAGGCTCATTCTTAATTTCCTTAGCAGCTACTAGGGCAGTGGATACAAGATCAGCTTGGAAATTTTCTAGTGGGAATCTGAAAGATGCTTGTCGTCACAGCAAATGTGCAAATAAATTTATAAGTCCGCTACTCGCGACTTAACTACTGGGTAGCAAGTGGTAAGTAGGGGTCAAACCCAAGGGAGTCAGTGTGGATTAGTTGTTTTTACGGGATTGTCACGAAAGTAAATATAGTTGGGGGTTGGGTTTGAGTGTTTTGGGAACTGAAAGTAAATTACAACAATTGATAATGGACTGTAAGGAAAGTATTCGGTTTTAGGGTCCTTGTATTATAATTGTTTATCATCGACCGCTAATGATCATACCAAGTGGTCAAAGATGAATTGAGGCTATTTCTAGCGCAAGACATGATCATGCTAAATGTTCAAAGATGAATCGAGGCTATTCCTAGCACAAGACTTGCAACATCATTAAAAACACTTGTTCTAAGAAAAACTAATTCCTCCTTTCGAAGTATCTTAGCCGTAAGTGCATCCATTTGGTCCCTTTGGTCCAGTTTTCAAATGGTTTTTAGAATAGTCGACCTCTTCAGATAAGTTTATCCATTTAATCCCTTTGGTCCAGTTTTCAAATGGTCTACTTACCCGAGTGTGATCATGAATATCTAAGGAAGAGCTTACGAATTTGGACCCCTATGGTCACATTTCCAAATGGTTGACTTGACCTTAGACATTCTAACTTTTATATATGGCACATAGAACAAGTATCGAACATAAAGGTATACTAAGAGTAAAGTCTAAAACATTTATAATACAAGTACACACCCTTAAACCGAATAATTAATTTAGCTACTAATCATGGCAGTGGTTATCATAACTATGAACTTGGAAATAAACAACAGTTTAGCAAGACAATTAAATAAAAAAAAGAAGACTTACAAAACCGTTGAAGCGCCAAGGATCAAGCTTTGATTCCCAAAGTAATATTACATGATTAATATTACATGATTAGTGCCCAAAATTCTAGAGAGATAAGTGAATTGTTGTGGTGGTGATGATACAAATGAGGAGGAGGAGCTCCATATTTATAGCCATGGAGGAGGAGGATGGAGGGTGGAGATGGTAGCACATGGCAAGCATCCATGGAGGAGGAAGGAGGAGCCACCACATGGCAAGCATCCATGGAGGAGGAGTGGAGAGCAAGTTTGGAGGTGTATGGCTTGGATGGGAACACATGGAGGAAGAGGAGTGGTGGAGCCACCATGTGAGGAGGAGGCTCCTCCCCTTCTAGCCGCCCATGTGAGGAGGAGGGGGGAGGCCACCCATGAGTCATCCTTGCATATGGATGAATCTTGACGGTTTTGTACAGTCTTTACAAAACTATCTATCCAATTTCACTCCAGGCTGTTTTTGATAATTCCTCATTTGGATTTAATTTGAGTAATTCATCACCAGGATCTTGAGATTTCTTCGTTCAGTGCTTGATCTTGACCTTCAATTGACTCTTGATATCTTTTCAGCATAAAATCCTCTCCTTAGCGTGTTTTCACTTTAATCTCTAAAATGCCCTGTAAAAATATATCTGAACTAACAAGCAAAAGTTAAATAGACAAAATGTCTAAATAAGGGGGTTTTACTGTGTTTTTGATTCGTATAATTATGGTCCATCAGAATCCTAGGCTCTCTTCTAGACCTATCTCTAGCAAGTTGCTAGTCTGCTAGCACATCTTGGGTAGCAATCTCATATTCCTCCACCTGATCTACATTCTCAACATGTTCATTATGTTCATTCTGATCATTGCCTGGTTCTTGTTGGAGCATATCTTGTTCTATATGGTGCTCTACCTGGTCAGGCTGCTCATTGCTTTTAGGAGGATCTAAGTCAAACAAGGTTCTATCAGATGATAGTGCAGGGGGGAGGTCTCAGTATTGGCTTCACTATTATTTTTATATGGGAAGGTATTTTCATCAAAAATAACATCTCTATTAATAAGTTTTCCTAGCATTCATATCCCACAACATATACCCTTTGGTACCCTTTGATCTTTGATAACCTAAGAAGATACACTTAGTTGATTGACAAGGCGTCGTTAGGACCTTGCAAATTGAATTTATAAACTCCTCACTATTGGCTCACTAAAGATAGTAGAGCGGCAAGTAAGGGTCAAACCCAAGGGAGTTAGCTTGGTTACTTGTAGGTCTCGTGGAAGCAAGAACAGATTTTCACCAAAATCTGCTTAGATCATCAAATCACACTTGAATGTGCGTGGAGGGAGAGTTAGCTCCCTATGAGGCGTGAACCTCTTGGATATCTAAGCAACAATGGTGAGAACCAGGTTCAACTGCTTGTAAGTAAAAGAAAATGAAATGCAACAGTTGGGGTTTTGGGTTTTAAAGAAAGTAAATGACAAGTACGTGAATAAAGTGTAATATGAGAAATATCTAGTCGTGGGTTCTTTGCTACATGTTTATCCTTGGCACTATGTGGATAAATCTATCTCATGGTGCGCCGTTCCGGGCTAAGGAACGCGCCCTTGACCTTGGCTTCCTTCGCGTTAGTTCGTAGCACGCCGACTAGGTCGTGCTCTTGAGCCCCGGCTAAGGTAGCTCATTGATGGACCACAATTATACGAATCAAAAACACAGTAAAACCCCCCAAGTTAGACTGTTTGTCTATCTAACATCCATCTGTTAGTCCCGATATATTTCCACAGGGCATTTTAGAGACTGAAGTGAAAACACGCTAAGGAGAGGATTTTATGCTGAAAAGATAACAAGAGTCAATCCAAGGTCAAGATCATATGCCGACTGAAGAAATATCAAGGATCCTGACGTGAAATTGACCATAACAAATTAATCAGAAGAATCAGGAGAGGAATCAAGACAGCCCGGGGAAGGAACACACCGACAGTTTTGTGAAAAGACTGCACAAAACTGTACAAAACTCACATATGGGCAAGATGACTTGTGACTTGAAGAAGAGGTGGCCAAAGAGGAAAACCACCCCAAAACCACCACCCACCACCGGCGGCTCCTCCACCCTCCTCCTCCATGTGACCGGTTGACTTGCCTTGGAGGTGGCAAAGCCAACCTCTCCTCCTCCACCACAACCGGCTACCGGCGGCTGCCCTCCACCACTCCTCCTCCGCCACTTGGTGGCTCCTCCTTGGCTCCTCCTTGCCTCCTCCTCCTCCCTTGTATCAAACCAATCTCCACCACCCATCTCCACCCATTTTTCCTATAAAAGGAGGTGCTCCTCCCCTCACAAATTCATCCCAAAAAATTGTAATCACTTCTCTCTCTACATTTTGTTACTTGTAAGTTTGGTTCGGTTTTGAAATAATACTCCTGTTTGTTCTTGAGTATTATACTGGAAATTATAATACTCTTGTCGGTTCTCGAGTATTATAATACTGTAGAGAATACTCCTGTTGGTTCTTGAGTATTCAGTAGGAATTAGGAATACTCCTGTTGGTTCTTGAGTATTCCACCCCTTTCCCTCTTACTGTTTTCAAAAACCCCCGAGTATTTAGCTATGGTATCCATCTCTATGGATATTCGTAGCTAAACTCTTTATTCGGTGGAAGGTATTTTCTTGTATTATATAATGTTGTAATATCTTTTAGTTTCGTTTCTTTGTATTCAAAACTTGTTCTATGTGCCATTTATAGTCAGAATTTCCAAGGTTGAGTGGATGCTACGAAAGGGCAAAACTCTTCCGTGGGGATTCGTGAACATACTCGGGTAAGTGGATGCTACGAAAGGGCAAAGCTTATCTGAGAAGTTTGACTCATCTAAAACACCACTTGGTCAATCGTAACTGTGAGATCAAGTGGATGCACAAAAGGCTAAGATACTTCGAAAGGAGGAATTAGTCTGAAATAGAACAAGGGTTGCTTTAAACGATGTTGCAAGTCTTGCGCTACGAAAGGGCCTCGATTCATCTTTGAATACTTAGAAAAGTTACTAACAGTTTATTATATACATGTTATAATACAAGAGTACCTGAAACCGAATGCTTTTCTTTACTGTTAAACCGCAATCACCAACTGCTGATCTACCGGAGGAATTACAATCACGCATCACCCACTGTAAGTCTTCTTTGTATTTACAGCATTTAAATTTCTGTATTTACTTTTCCGCAATCAAAACCAAAAACCCCCAAAAAATCACGTAGTTAATTAGAGCGCTAAAATCTCAATCAACCATAAAACACGCTCCCCCCAGTTCAATCACCCTAAAAGAATAGCCTATTCCCCTAATTCCCTTGGGTTCGACCCCTACTTACCACTTACTACCCAGTAGTGTAGTCACAAGTAGCGGATATTATAAATTTATTTGTACAGAGGACACTGCACCTTAACGACAGTGCGGTGGCCCTCCGTCAAATTAGCGCCGTTGCCGGGGAATTAGCCGTCGAATAAGCTATTCTTTCGTTCCCTCCCATGACCTCATGACGCAACCACCTTCATATGCATGGACAACATGGCACCTTCCACTGTTCGGGGGAACGGATGCAGAAGATCCAGTACTACACTGTCGGAGCTTTCACTACGTTTGCTGCCACATTAAACCTGAGACTGAAACGTTAGAAGAATTTAAGCTTAAATGCTTTAAATTCTCTCTAACGGATTTCGCAACAATCTGGTATTACACATCACCCGCTAGTAGTGCGGTACGTTTCGTGGACCTCTGTGCACCATTCCTGAAAGAATTCTCCCCACCATCTTTACGCCAAGAAACCCGCGAGAAGATCCTGAACCTTCAACAATCCCGGGATGAGACTTTGGACGAATACTACATGAACTACGATGCCATCGTCTCAAGCTGCCCGCACCATGGGTTTACGAAGAAAATTCTTCTCCAAAAATTTCTTCGTGGGATGAGGGCCAAAGAGCTGGGAAGAGTTAACGAAGCTATGAGAAGGTCTGCCATAAACTTCACCATTGCAGACATGTGGCACCTTATAATCGGCTTGGCCGCTGCCACAAGACGAGCACCCCAAATTGACGAGGAAATGCAGACAGAAGAAGCTGAACCAGAGGCTGATGAAGGAGAAACCACCGAACCATCAGAAGAGACTCCTGAACCATCTGAAGAATCAGACATGGAAAGCACCGGAAGCAACGAAGTAGGAGTCCAGAACACCACTGACGAATTTCCCAGGCCTTCCCAACTTTTCCCCTCGATCAATAGGCAAATCGCTGAAAACCATGTGATCAAAGAAGAGGCTGAAAAGAGGATGGGAAAAGGGCCTGAGCAGAATGACTCCTACATGGAGCACGCTTTCGCCATGACCGGACAAGGCAGCCCTAAACAGGAGAACACCCAGTTCAAAAAGCTGATAGTGAAAGGTCCCTCGCCTTTTCAGAGACGTTGGAAGGAGATACCATCAGAACTGGACCCAAACCCGTCATCTGCTAAAAAATCAGGAAGACTCACCGCAAGAATCAAGGTCGGTGGAATCAAAAAGTTTGACCTCAGCCACCCATGGGACCCAAACCAGTAATCCACAACGAGGTATCGTCGAGCCAACGACGTAAAACAAGTGCACTGGTCGGGAGGTAACCCGACACTATCTTACTTTCCGCACTTACTTTCAGTACTTAGTTTTAAGCTTGCATGACTTTTGAACTAAGGCACGCCTTCGTTCAAAAGTGGGGGGGTGAAAACCGCCTGTGTACATAAATAACATGCTTGCTGTTTTTCTTTTTTTAGTAATAGTATCTTTTTGAACATATGAACTTAAGAATGTGAAAAAGATAAATCAGAATTCATGCATTTACCTTGTAAAAATTCAAACTGTTTAAAAACTTAGAATGTAACTTTCCATTTGTCCTTTGTACTGAGATAACTAGGGATGTGGAGTTGACATAAACTGCCCTAGAAGGACTTGGGAAGCAATCAAAGGATCAGATCAAACTATATGGTTTTCGAAGTCAGTGGAGGCTGCACTTCGGGTTTTCAGTGAATAATTGAGTCAAACTCCGCAAGAAGCATCTATGCAAAGGCGAGGACGGGAATCAGACCGTCCTCTCTCTAGTCAAAATAGCCGAGAAAATAGATAAGCGACCCTCATCTTGACCTGCGCAAAACGACGAAGACGAGAGGAGAGGGGAGGTATATCCATAGGCTTGCGGGCGATGATTGGACCTCCCAAGAAGGCTGACAAAATGGACTAGCAAGTCACAAAGAAGCAAAAAACTCAAAGAAGAAAATCAAAAGAGGCCAAAGGCCCAAAATTGTGAAGATTTTAACCGAGCAAAAGTGAAGCACTCGACAAAGTCAAATCAAAGGCCAAAGGCCGATTCACTACAACAAAAAAGCAGTCCCTCGCCAAAGAAAAAATCAAGAAGGTTCAACTCACTGAAACCCGAACCGAATCACGTGCATGAGAAAGCTACCAGAAAACCATATAGTACGAAACGATCCCGAGGCTGCAACCCAGGAACCTGAAAAGGGCTATCTCCCGAAACATCCAATATAATTTGCATCTCAGCACGGAGGTACAAGTATTAAGTTTCTTCTATTTATTTACGCAGTTTAATTTGGTAATAAGTAAGCAATGCATGAATTAGGATAGATCGAGTACCACAGTCTAATTTTCATATGCCAAATCCGAACCTAGAACTTACGCCCTTTAATAGCATTGTTCGGGACGAACAACTAAAAGTGGGGGGTATTCTGATGGACCACAATTATACGAATCAAAAACACAGTAAAACCCCCTAGTTAGACTATTTGTCTATCTAACATCCATCTGTTAGTCCCGATATATTTCCACGGGGCATTTTAGAGACTGAAGTGAAAACACGCTAAGGAGAGGATTTTATGCTGAAAAGATAACAAGAGTCAATCCAAGGTCAAGATCATATGCCGACTGAAGAAATATCAAGGATCCTGACGTGAAATTGACCATAACAAATTAATCAGAAGAATCAGGAGAGGAATCAAGACAGCCCGGGGAAGGAACACACTGACAGTTTTGTGAAAAGACTGCACAAAACTGTACAAAACTCACATATGGGCAAGATGACTTGTGACTTGAAGAAGAGGTGGCCAAAGAGGAAAACCACCCCAAAACCACCACCCACCACCGGCGGCTCCTCCACCCTCCTCCTCCATGTGACCGGTTGACTTGCCTTGGAGGTGGCAAAGCCAACCTCTCCTCCTCCACCACAACCGGCTACCGGCGGCTGCCCTCCACCACTCCTCCTCCGCCACTTGGTGGCTCCTCCTTGGCTCCTCCTTGCCTCCTCCTCCTCCCTTGGATCAAACCAATCTCCACCACCCATCTCCACCCATTTTTCCTATAAAAGGAGGTGCTCCTCCCCTCACAAATTCATCCCCAAAAATTGTAATCACTTCTCTCTCTACATTTTGTTACTTGTAAGTTTGGTTCGGTTTTGAAATAATACTCATGTTTGTTCTTGAGTATTATACTGGAAATTATAATACTCTTGTCGGTTCTCGAGTATTATAATACTGTAGAGAATACTCCTGTTGGTTCTTGAGTATTCAGTAGGAATTAGGAATACTCCTGTTGGTTCTTGAGTATTCCACCCCTTTCCCTCTTACTGTTTTCAAAAACCCCCGAGTATTTAGCTATGGTATCCATCTCTATGGATATTCGTAGCTAAACTCTTTATTCGGTGGAAGGTATTTTCTTGTATTATATAATGTTGTAATATCTTTTAGTTTCGTTTCTTTGTATTCAAAACTTGTTCTATGTGCCATTTATAGTCAGAATTTCCAAGGTTGAGTGGATGCTACGAAAGGGCAAAACTCTTCCGTGGGGATTCGTGAACATACTCGGGTAAGTGGATGCTACAAAAGGGCAAAGCTTATCTGAGAAGTTCGACTCATCTAAAACACCACTTGGTCAATCGTAACTGTGAGATCAAGTGGATGCACAAAAGGCTAAGATACTTCGAAAGGAGGAATTAGTCTGAAATAGAACAAGGGTTGCTTTAAACGATGTTGCAAGTCTTGCGCTACGAAAGGGCCTCGATTCATCTTTGAATACTTAGAAAAGTTACTAACAGTTTATTATATACATGTTATAATACAAGAGTACCTGAAACCGAATGCTTTTCTTTACTGTTAAACCGCAATCACCAACTGCTGATCTACCGGAGGAATTACAATCACGCATCACCCACTGTAAGTCTTCTTTGTATTTACAGCATTTAAATTTCTGTATTTACTTTTCCGCAATCAAAACCAAAAACCCCCAAAAAATCACGTAGTTAATTAGAGCGCTAAAATCTCAATCAACCATAAAACACGCTCCCCCAGTTCAATCACCCTAAAAGAATAGCCTATTCCCCTAATTCCCTTGGGTTCGACCCCTACTTACCACTTACTACCCAGTAGTGTAGTCACAAGTAGCGGATATTATAAATTTATTTGTACAGAGGACACTGCACCTTAACGACAGTGCGGTGGCCCTCCGTCACTCATCGAACGCAAGTTGAAGGGAACGCCGGTCCTAGTCCTTTCTTAGGTCGCGCGGAAGTGCTTGGGGGTTTCAAGTCGCGCCGACTAGGTCACGTCTTCGTACTCCGTCTAGGTGGTACTTCGAAACCTTACCCCAAACAAACCCACTTGGCCTAAGTGTTACTATCTACCATCACGGCTAGTATCCGGTAGATGATAACAATAAGGTCTCGAGCCTTCGCTAAGCTTTGTGGTTAGACATCCACTTAGCGTAGCTCTCGACCCATAGATTAAGCACAAGAACTAGTAACGAGATAGAAAATGTAAGTGCGGTGCCTCAAAACATAGTTGCAATTACGAACCCACAACTAGATCGAGAGTTTTAGCTACTAGTATTCATGGGGTGAATACAATAGCCTTGCATAAGTAAATGGAAATGTAAAATACGAGAAGGAGTAGAGAGAGAAGTGCAAAGGGAATAAAGGACACTTGTATTGCTAGATTTCCGGAACAAAAGGAACAATCACAAATTGTGGAACAATTTCCAAGGGAATGAAGGAGTTCTTTTAGAGGAAATGAGGAGGATTCTAGGCCCTTGGATGAGACTTGATCTCCAAGTTGAGTGGCATAAGCGGTTTTGCACTAGTAAGGACCTAGAACCTTCTCTCCATAGGGGAATTGGCATTGTGAACTTTGCATTGGAAGAAGCACACGGAGGCCGACGTCAGCACCTCGAAGGACGAGCCGAGAAAGTCAAGGGAGTGGTCAACGGTCAACTCTTGACTTTGCCCTTGAATTGTAGGCCATTTGGGGAGACCAAAAATGGATTGCTGTTTTGTGATTTTGGCCGGTGGATTTGGCTTCTTTAGACAATTCTAAGACTTTCTTAAGAAGAGGGCTAAGTCAGAATATGCCTCGAACTATGATGAATTCCACAATTTCCCATTTGTGCCTTATATTGGCCTTAACCGGGCTCGGGACCTTTACCTTCGAATTTCACCGGGCTAGCTCTTGATCTATCATGCTTGATCAATATGAAGACCAGTCTTTCAAGCCAGAAATGCCATTGGATGATTGGAATGACGATTGGCCAATAAGGGTTTGAATAGGACATTTGATTCGGCGCTGATCGTACTCGGACCTTGAAGCTCGATTTGGTTCGGCTTAGGATAGCAGGTCATTCGATGTTTTGGTCTTGGTAGCAAGGTGGTCATGTGTACTTGATGTTAGGACCTTGAAACCAGACTTTTGAATAGGATTTAGAGCTCGGGCGACCGACAAGGATAGCTTCCCGGTCAGCCCGGCGATACCCGGATGCATTCCCCAGCCAGCCCGGTTGCTCCTGGGTCGCGACCGCATTTTCTCGGCTGGCCCGATATCAAGGTTTCGGTACTCGGCATTCTCGGCAGACCCGGTATGATTCCTCGGGTGGCCCTTCCGAGCGCCTGATGCGGCATACTCGGTCTCTCTCGGATGCGGAGCGGACCAAACTAGGCCCAGACCGGCCAGAACTCCAATTGGTGAATTTTAGGCACAAGGGCCATCTTTTGCGCGCGATTCCTCATAAGTCCTCATAAGTACCTGTAATGCAAAAAATACATTAGCAAGCATCTGTTCATATGACCTTGAATGTCAATTAGTGGGAATTGTTGACTTAATAAGTCGTGTAAACACGGCTTATCAAATCACCCCACACTTAAATTTGTTCGTCCCGAACAAAGTCTAGGAAATAAGAGGAAAGACAAATGCTTCACCACAAGCCTCTTGGTCCAAGATATGCAATAGAGTGCTAATCTAGATATTACCTTTCCTCGCAATAATTCAACTACTACTCAACGAATCATGCTCAAACATTTAATCAACTCGATACGTGTTACCTCATGAGCCAGGATGCAAACCAATTGGGATGAGTGGGAGGTAGCCCTTTTCGAACCCATGATCTACACTCTTGGACCCCGAGCACTTGCCATATGGTTATACTTATTGCTTCTTCTAGCACGTGATGTGATTCGAGCTTTTTGGTCAAGTCTTTTTGTTGTTGTGCGGACGGTTTTTGTAGTGAACTTGGCCTTTGGCCTTGACATGGAATTGTGGTATCTCACTCGACTTCGGGAAGAATTTCTCTTTGGATGATGATGATTTTTCTGGAGCCTTGCTTTTGTATTGGAATCTTTTCTTTGCTTGAGCCTTGCTCTTTTCTGGAAATTGCTCGTCCATTTCTTTGAAAGGGTCCAATCATCGCCCGCAAGCTATGGAAATACCCTTCCCGCTCTCGCTCAGGCGGCCTTCTAGCGCGGGTCAGGTCGAGGGTCGCTCGCCCGTTTTCCCGGTTAGTCGGACCCGAACGAAGACGGTCTGTTTTCCCGTCTCGCCTCATGCGCGTAGTGTGTGCATAGGTCGAGCCAACTGATCCAATAGGTCTCGAAGCGCAGCCTCCACAAGTCCGTATAACCATATGACTCGGTCCCGGTCCCTCGAGTGCTTTTGTCAAGCTCCACTAGGGCCTTTTCTATCAACTCCACATCCCTTCTATTTATCCCAACTCACAAGGACAAATAAAGAGTTAATCTCATATTATCACACATTCCAGATTTCATAGGAAAAAAATGCAAGTACTTGGTTCTATCTATTTCACAACATTAATGCTCAAAACCGCATATCATGGAGCTAGAATGCATTCCTTATTCGAAAAATTTAAAAATTTCAAGGGAAACGTGCTGACTCATGCAAATGCAAGGAATTAAGCGTGCTGACACAACAAACAACCTCCCCACCCCACACTTTTGAAATGAGCCGTGTCCTCACGGCACGACTCGGGGTAAGGCGCAATGCATGCGAGAAAAAGACAAGGGTAAGAGAGAACAGGAACTCCCCTCGTGCGAATGCGATGAACCTTGCTCAGTCGAGGCCTCTCAACGTTTTAAGAACTTCTGTCGAGCCAGATTTTTTAGTTACGAACGTGGGGTCGGGAGTGGCCGGTTGGTGCTTGGTTCGCGCGCGCAGGGCCTGGTACTAGGGCCTGCGAGCGACCTTGCCTGGGCACTTCGGGAATTCTCAGATCCTTCGACAAATCGACCATTATAAGCACTTTGGTCGAGTCAGAATTCCCATTTGAAGAAGTTGGCCCAGTAGGTTCCTCCTTTCCATGTTTTGCGCGCCTAGCGCCGAGGTCCAGTTCCTGCAAGAAATACTCTTTTCCCAGGCTTAGTTATTTGAAAGTAAACATAAAGATAAACAGAAAAAATAAATGCCGGGCTGCCTCCCTGCGAGCGCCTTTGTTTAACGTCGTTGGCTCGACGGGGCCTCCATTCAAGGAGGTTCGAATGGCTCGGCTAGGTCAAATTCCTGGGGGGGGTGCTATGATCTCATCGTGGTAATGCTTTACCCGTTGCCCGTTGACCACGAACCGACTGCCATCCCTCGGGTTCTCCAGCTCGAGGGCCCCATGATTAAATACGCGCGCAATGGTGAAAGGGCCCGTCCACTTCGAGCGAAGCTTGCCCGGCATGAGCCTTAAGCGCGAAGCAAATAGGAGCACACGCTGGCCCACTTCGAAGTCACACTGGAGGATGAACTTATCATGGTAGAGCTTGGTGCGCGCCTTGTAGTCTGATTGGCCCTCATAAGCCTCGAGGCGCAACTCCTCCAGCTCGCACAATTGCATCTTTCGGTCTAATCCAGCGGCTCGCAAATCCGAGTTGCATTGCTTGAGGGCCCAGTAGGCCTTGTGCTCGAGCTCGACCGGCAGATGGCACGCTTTGCCGAATACTAGCCGAAAGGGTGAAGTCCCTATCGGCGTCTTATAGGCGGTCCGGTAAGCCCAAAGCGCTTCGTCGAGCCTTTGGCTCCAATCTGTGCGAGTCGGCTTCACCATTTTCTCAAGGATCCCCTTGATCTCGCGGTTGGAGATCTCCGCTTGACCATTGGTTTGGGGGTGATAGGCTGTAGAGGTCCGATGGTGAACGTGGTAGCGCCTCAAGGTGGTAGCCATGACTCGGTTGCAAAAGTGCGAACCTTGGTCGCTAATGATGGCCTTAGGTACGCCATACCGGCAAAAGATGTTGGTGCGCAAGAATTCCACAACGGCCTTCGCATCGTTGCACCGGGTGGCCTTGGCCTCGACCCATTTCGAGACGTAGTCGACTGCCACGAGGATATGGACGAATCCGTTCGAGGCCGGGAACGGTCCCATGAAGTCGATGCCCCAGATGTCGAAAACATCATTGACGAGTATTGGAACTTGGGGCATCTCATTCCGAGCGGACACGTTGCCGACCCTTTGGCATTTTTCGCATTTCTTGCAATGGTTGTGCGAGTCTCGAAAGATGCTAGGCCAAAAGAACCCGCTGTCCAAGATTTTCCGCGCGGTTCTCCTTGGGCCAAAATGCCCTCCACAAGCGTGCTCATGGCAAAAACTGAGCACCGAAGCAATCTCCTCATCTGGAATGCATCTTCAAAGAATTTGGTCGGACCCAATTTTCCAGAGGTACGGGTCGTCCCACACGTAGTGCCTTGCATCGTGCTTGAGTTTCAGGCGCTGGGCCTTCGAGTAGGCGGGCGGAAACTTGGCCCCGACCAAGAAATTCACAATCTGCGCGTACCAAGGCACTCGACCTGCGACAGCGTACAGGTGCTCGTCGGGGAAGGCCTCGGTAATTCGGCCGGGTTCCGCTTCTCTAACCAATCGGCTCAAATGGTCGGCCACAGTGTTTTCCACCCCCTTTTTGTCCTTTATCTCCACATTAAACTCTTGCAACAACAAAACCCATCGGATCATGCGCGGCTTGGCCTCCTTCTTGGTCATCAAATAATGAATGGCCGCGTGATCCGAGTAAACAACCACTTTCGTACCCAGCAAATACGATCTAAATTTCTCCAAAGCAAAAACCACAGCAAGCAGCTCCTTCTCAGTTGTCGAATAGTTCCTTTGCGCCGTGTCGAGAGTCCTCGATGCGTAGTAGATCACTACCGGCCTTCGCTCGATCCGCTGGCCAAGTACCGCGCCTACCGCGTAGTCGCTCGCATCGCACATGACCTCGAAGGGCTGAGTCCAGTCGGGCGCGCAAATGATAGGTGCGCTGGTGAGCGCCTGTTTCAGCTCGTCGAATGCCGCTTGGCACGCGTCCGTGAATTCGAAAGGAACGTCCTTCTGGAGCAAGGTCGAGAGAGGCAAGGCTTTCTTCGAAAAGTCCTTAATAAATCGCCTGTAGAACCCAGCGTGCCCAAGAAAAGACTTGATGTCTCGCACAGTCGTGGGATAGGGGAGAGTAGATATTACGTCAATTTTGGCCTTGTCGACCCTAATCCCCTCGTGCGAGACGATGTGTCCCAAGACGACCCCATGAGTTACCATGAAATGGCATTTTTCGTAGTTGAGCACTAGGTTCATCGAGACACATCGAGCTAAGACAGCGCTCAAGTTCTCTAAGCACGCGTCGAACGAGCTCCCATAAACTGTGAAGTCATCCATGAAGACCTCGATCATCGACCCAATCATATCCGAGAAAATGCTCGTGACGACCCGCTGGAACGTGCCGGGCGCATTGCAAAGGCCGAAGGACATGCGGCGGAACGCGAAGGTACCGAACGGGCACGTGAACGTCGTCTTTTCCTGGTCCTCGGGCGCGATAGGAATCTGGTTGTAGCCCGAGAACCCGTCGAGGAAACAGAAATAGGGCTTGCCGGCTAGGCGGTCGAGCATTTGGTCGATGAATGGGAGGGGAAAGTGATCCTTCATCGTGACGGCATTTAGCTTTCTGTAGTCGATGCACATCCTCCATCCGTTCTTTACTCGAGTCGCGACCATTTGCCCCTCGGCATTTTCCTCGACTGTTATGCCGGTCTTCTTCGGTACCACATGAACTGGGCTCACCCATTGGCTATCCGAGATCGGATAAATCACGTCCGCATCGAGCAACTTTTGGATCTCCTTCTGGACCACTTCCATCATGATCGGGTTCAGTCGGCGCTGTGGTTCCCTCGATGGCTTCGCACCATCCTCGAGCAAAATACGATGCATGCACACAGCCGGGCTAATTCCTCGAATATCCGCAAGAGTCCACCCGATAGCCAGTTTGTGCCGGCCCAGGACCTCGACAAGACGCCGCTCCTGGTCCGCACTAAGCCCATTCTTTATGATGACTGGAAGAGTGTTATTCTTGCCAAGGAAGGCGTACTTTAAATGCTCAGGTAGGGGCTTGAGCTCGACCTCGGGGGCTTGCTCGATGGACGGTACCGTAGATTTGGCCTTGAATAGCCGCACCTCGCACGCCTCGTAGTACCGGGTCAAGGGTCGAGAAACTTCGAGCGCTAGCAGCGCATCCCGGACGCCATCGGCCAGCTCGTATGAGTCCTCGTGCGCACACACGGCATTTATTAGCGCGAGCTCGAGCGGGTCCTCCTCGCGTTCCGGATGGAGCTCCTCGATCAGATCGTCGAGGGTGTCGAGCGCATGGACTGACTCGAACTCAAAAGGGTGCTTCATGGCCCGGAAAATGTCGAAGCTAAAAACTTCTCCCTCGACCTCCATCGACAAGGTCCCGCTATCACAATCAATCTTCATTTTCGACGTTTTCAAGAAGGGCCGGCCTAGTAGAATAGGTGCATGATCTCCTGGCCCACAGTTCTCCATCTTTAGGACATAGAAGTCCGCTGGGAATACGAGCTCTCCCACTTGCACTAGCACATCCTCGATTTTTCCTTCCGGCTGTTTCAACGATCGGTCCGCCAACTGAATGGTGAGCCCAGCTGGCTCGAGAGGCCCTATCCTAAGGCATGAGTAGATCGAATAAGGCAGGACATTGATCGAAGCTCCCAGGTCTAGCATGCAATTCTCGATCCGAATGTTGCCTATCGTGCAAGGAATGGTGTAGGTGCCTGGATCTCCACATTTGGGCGGAACCTTTCGCTGGATCACGGCCGACACATTCCTACTCATCAGCTCTTGGTCCACTCGAGGACCTCTCCTTCTATTCGTGCACAATTCCTTCAAAAACTTAGCATATCTGGGAATTTGTTTGATGGCCTCGAGGAGAGGAATATTTATTTCAACCTTGCTGAACAGGTCCCATACGTCCTTGTCCATCACATATTTCCTGGGGGCTCGAGCAAGGACGGGGAACGGAAGTGGCGCGCTAGTATTCGCATTATCGGCCTCAGGTACCGGGCGCGGGTCTTCGTTCTCAGGTGCGCGCGCTGAGTCCTCGCTGCGTTCTTCGGGCGTGTTCGGCTCGCGCGTATCGGCCGCATCCGGCCCGATATGGCCGAACGCCTCGGGTTCCAACTGGTCCTCCTCGGGCTCTTCTTGGCCCACTTCCTCATCTGAGCCTGGCTCATCCTCGGCTAGCCTCCCCGCACTCCTAAGCGTCACAGCGCTCACATTTCCTCGAGGGTTTTTCACAGTTTGCGAGGGGAGCCTGCCTGGCTCGCTCTTTAGCTCGGCCATGTCGGTGGCGATCTGGGAAACTTGCTTGGTGAGGTCCGCAATGGCCCCGTCCGTCTTTATCTGCTGCTGCTGCACTGTAATGGCCAGTTCCTTCACAATTTACTCGAGTGTCTTGCCAGGGCCTCGATTACTCGGACCGGCCTGGTCATGGCTCGGCCCTCGCTGATATTGTCCGGGCCCGTTCTGCTGGAATTGCCGGTTCGGCGGGCGATAGTAGCCCTGGCTCGCCTGGGGTGCGCCTTGCTGCGCGTGATGGAACTGCTGGTGCCCTTCCCTCGGCGCATTGTTCCGCCAGTCCTGGCCGGGCGGTGCGCGTCCACAGGCCTGATTTGGCCCGGAGCGATTGTTGTAGGCCTGGTGCCCGTCTATCGCATTGACTTCTACCGGGTCTTCTTCGAACAACGTTGGGCACGCATCGGTCTTGTGGTCCGATGCGCCACAAAACTCGCACGGCTTCACCACTACCGGCTGCCTCCTAATCAAAGTCGCCATCATTTCCTTCATTTCTCTCATCTCCTTCAACTGCTCCGCAATAGGTTGCGCCGGTGACTCGGCCTTGGCCACGCTTTTCGTGCGAGAGAACTCTTCTTGCCGAGTTGTTTCCTCGCGAAACCTCGCATTCTCGGCTACCTTCGTGACTAGTTCCCGGATTCCGCTCAAGGGCAGGCTCATCATCGTGCCTCCAGCCGAGGCATCGAGGAGCATTTTATCGAGCGGGCGGAACCCATCCAACAAGTACTCGACCACCAGTTTCTCCGGCAATCCGAGGTTGCAACAACTTCGCTCGAGTCGATTGAATTTCTCGAGGTAGTCGTACATCGACTCGTTCGCCCCTTGCTTAATTTCTTGGAGTTGCCTCCGCACTTGAATGGCTCGACCGGCTGGGTAGTACTTGTCGAGGAACTTCTTTTGCATTTGGCCCCACGTACGAATGCTTCCGGACGGTAGTGAGAGGAACCAATCATTCGCCGCATCGACAAGCGAGAAGAAGAACGCCTTGAGCTTGAAATCCGCCACATCGATCCCAGGTGGGCGCATATTTTGGCACACGCCATGAAAACGTTGAAGGTGCATGACCGCGGACTCTCCTTGGGTACCAGCGAACTTCGGCAAATAGTGTACTACGGCCGTGTTGATGACGATGTTCTCCATTTCTGGGCCTTCGTAGATGCACCATGGCTGATTTCGAAAGTTCGGGGCCGAAAGTTCGCCCATGGTCGGCTCGCGTATGTCCTCGAACTCGTCGTATAGCGCATCGTGTACCGGCTCGTGACGTGGAGCGCGCTGTTGCGCAGGCGGGAATGGGCGAGGTACCGGCCTAAGGCCGGCCTCGTGTCGGACCTCGGGCGCTCCCGGGTCTCGTCTCGCGGCCTCGCGCGCGATGCGATTTCGCTCTCGAATGAGCCGTTCGGGGTCATCGTAAAATGGAGGTGGGTCCTCGGGGTGTTCCACGAAATCGTCGACTCTCTCGTCGACGATATTGTCGCCCATGCGACTACCAGCGTGCGACATGACTCGCACTCGACACAAATAACCCCAAAAATGAAAAGAAAGGAAATAAACTAAGACCAAACTTCACCAAATACAACTAACTCCCCGGCAACGGCGCCAAATTTGACAAGGCGTCGTTAGGACCTTGCAAATTGAATTTATAAACTCCTCACTATAGGCTCACTAAAGATAGTAGAGCGGCAAGTAAGGGTCAAACCCAAGGGAGTTAGCTTGGTTACTCGTAGGTCTCGTGGAAGCAAGAACAGATTTTCACCAAAATCTGCTTAGATCATCAAATCACACTTGAATGTGCGTGGAGGGAGAGTTAGCTCCCTATGAGGCGTGAACCTCTTGGATATCTAAGCAACAATGGTGAGAACCAGGTTCAACTGCTTGTAAGTAAAAGAAAATGAAATGCAACAGTTGGGGTTTTGGGTTTTAAAGAAAGTAAATGACAAGTACGTGAATAAAGTGTAATATGAGAAATATCTAGTCGTGGGTTCTTTGCTACATGTTTATCCTTGGCACTATGTGGATAAATCTATCTCATGGTGCGCCGTTCCGGGCTAAGGAACGCGCCCTTGACCTTGGCTTCCTTCGCGTTAGTTCGTAGCACGCCGACTAGGTCGTGCTCTTGAGCCCCGGCTAAGGTAGCTCATCGAACGCAAGTTGAAGGGAACGCCGGTCCTAGTCCTTTCTTAGGTCGCGCGGAAGTGCTTGGGGGTTTCAAGTCGCGCCGACTAGGTCACGTCTTCGTACTCCGTCTAGGTGGTACTTCGAAACCTTACCCCAAACAAACCCACTTGGCCTAAGTGTTACTATCTACCATCACGGCTAGTATCCGGTAGATGATAACAATAAGGTCTCGAGCCTTCGCTAAGCTTTGTGGTTAGACATCCACTTAGCGTAGCTCTCGACCCATAGATTAAGCACAAGATTTAGTAACGAGATAGAAAATGTAAGTGCGGTGCCTCAAAACATAGTTGCAATTACGAACCCACAACTAGATCGAGAGTTTTAGCTACTAGTATTCATGGGGTGAATACAATAGCCTTGCATAAGTAAATGGAAATATAAAATACGAGAAGGAGTAGAGAGAGAAGTGCAAAGGGAATAAAGGACACTTGTATTGCTAGATTTCCGGAACAAAAGGAACAATCACAAATTGTGGAACAATTTCCAAGGGAATGAAGGAGTTCTTTTATAGGAAATGAGGAGGATTCTAGGCCCTTGGATGAGACTTGATCTCCAAGTTGAGTGGCATAAGCGGTTTGGCACTAGTAAGGACCTAGAACCTTCTCTCCATAGGGGAATTGGCATTGTGAACTTTGCATTGGAAGAAGCACACGGAGGCCGACGTCAGCACCTCGAAGGACGAGCCGAGAAATTCAAGGGAGTGGTCAACGGTCAACTCTTGACTATGCCCTTGAATTGTAGGCCATTTGAGGAGACCAAAAATGGATTGCTGTTTTGTGATTTTGGCCGGTGGATTTGGCTTCTTTAGACAATTCTAAGACTTTCTTAAGAAGAGGGCTAAGTCAGAATATGCCTCGAACTATGATGAATTCCACAATTTCCCATTTGTGCCTTATATTGGCCTTAACCGGGCTCGTGACCTTTACCTTCGAATTTCACCGGGCTAGCTCTTGATCTATCATGCTTGATCAATATGAAGACCAGTCTTTCAAGCCAGAAATGCCATTGGATGATTGGAATGACGATTGGCCAATAAGGGTTTGAATAGGACATTTGATTCGGCGCTGATCGTACTCGGACCTTGAAGCTCGATTTGGTTCGGCTTAGGATAGCAGGTCATTCGATGTTTTGGTCTTGGTAGCAAGGTGGTCATGTGTACTTGATGTTAGGACCTTGAAACCAGACTTTTGAATATGATTTAGAGCTCGGGCGACCGACAAGGATAGCTTCCCGGTCAGCCCGGCGATACCCGGATGCATTCCCTAGCCAGCCCGGTTGCTCCTGGGTCGCGACCGCATTTTCTCGGCTGGCCCGATATCAAGGTTTCGGTACTCGGCATTCTCGGCAGACCCGGTATGATTCCTCGGGTGGCCCTTCCGAGCGCCTGGTGCGGCATACTCGGTCTCTCTCGGATGCGGAGCGGACCAAACTAGGCCCAGACCGGCCAGAACTCCAATTGGTGAATTTTAGGCACAAGAGCCATCTTTTGCGCGCGATTCCTCATAAGTCCTCATAAGTACCTGTAATGCAAAAAATACATTAGCAAGCATCTGTTCATATGACCTTGAATGTCAATTAGTGGGAATTGTTGACTTAATAAGTCGTGTAAACACGGCTTATCATTGATCTAGGATCCAATTTTCCCTCTCTGTTATGAGCATCAGTAGCACACCCAAATATTTTCAACTCCCTAAGGTCAGGCTTTCTACCACTCCACAGTTCAATAGGGCATTTAAAATCAAGCTTCATATTAGGACTTCTATTAACAAGATAAGTAGCAGTATAAAGAGCTTCACCCCAAAAAGACTTAGGTAAACCAGAAGTGAACAATAAGCATCTCAGTTTTTCAAGCAATGCCATACTCATCCTTTCAGCCACACCATTCTGTTGTAGAGTTAATTTAACAGTCTCATGTCTCAAAATGCCATGCTCATTACAAAAATTGTCAAACTCAACATTACAGAATTCCAAACCATTATCAGTCATTAATGTCTTAACCTTTTTATTAGTCTGATTTTCTTCTAAAAGTTTCCACTATTTAAACTTGGTAAAAGCCTCATATTTAGTTTTTAGTAAGAAGGTTCATACTCTCCTAGAGTAATCATCTACAATGCTCAGAAAATATTTATTCCCCCCATGAGTTTCATTAGACTCAGGCCCCAACAAATCAGCATGTAAATACTCTAAGATTTCCTTGCTTGAATGGACTCCACTGGTGAATTTCAACATGTGCTATTCGGCTAGCACACATGGTTCACAAAAGGGTAACTGGGTAACCTTTTCAGCAAGGATACCTTGCTTATTCAGGTACTCTAGCCCTTTTTGACTCATGTGTCACAGTTTAAGATGACACCTTAAGGTAGCATCTTTACAAACAGCTGGGCAGGCTTCCTTAATCACACCATTATAGGAACCATCAAGGATATACACACTGCCAGTTTTATTTCCAGTTAACACTTGCCTGTCATTTTTAAAAACAAGAAGAACACCATTTTTAGCATTGTAAGAACAACCAGAATCATCAAGAGCACTAAGGGAAATTAAGTTTCTTCTTAAGCCAGAGACATATCTTAACATAGTTAAGGTCACTAATTTACCATTAGTCAATTTAAGGTTTATACTACCCATTGTCATGACTTTACACGCATTATTATTTCTAATGTACACATTTTCACTGGCAGTGTGAGGTAGGCCATCAAACCAATTATTGTTTGGGCACATATGAAACGAACAGCTTGAATCTAATACCCATTCATCACTTAGGTCCATACTGGTGACAGTTAGGACCTCTGGTGATGAACTGGCTTTATCAGATGTCAAGGCCAAGTTAGATTCAGAGTTCCCATTGGTTTTAGGCCTGGATAACCATTTATAATAATTCCTTCTTAAATGACCCATCTTACCACAGAAATAACACTTAGTTTGTGAGGACTGACCTTGTTGAAAACTATTATTTCTATTACCATTTTTATCAGACTTAGGCTTAGCTTGGAACTTATGTTTGTTACTCTGAAATGATGGCTTGCTAGACTTAACAAACAAACCAGAGGCAGACTTAGCTTTTTGATTCTTAAGCTCTAACTCGCTAGTTTTCAAAGCAGCACACAATCTATCATATGAAGGCACATCACCAGTATATTGAAAAACATCTTTCACGACATGATATGATTCAGAAATAGAATTCATCAAGATCATCACAAGACTAGTTTCATCAAGTGCATGAACTGTATCCCTAAGCATCAATGACATTTTCAAGAACTCATCAAGATTTTCATCTATAGTCTTAGCAGAGTTCATTTTATATGCAAACAGTGATGCCTTCAAATATGACAAGTTTGGAGCTACTTGATTAGCATGCAATGACTCAAGCTTTTTCCACATAGTGAGAGGAGTTTTGCATTCACATACCTTTCTGATAATATTGTCCCGAAGGCTCAATATTCTCGGCTTATAGGCCTCCACCTCAATCTCTGCCTTTTTCTTCTTCTCTTCTTCAGTCCACTTAGTGGCTTCCTCTTCAAGGCAACCAATACCTTATGTTGGGACAACACAACCTTCATCTTAAGGCATCAGACATGGAAGTCTCCTTTCCCATCATAAGGCGCTATCTCAATCCTTGCTTGCACCATTTTCACTTCGCAAGAACCAATCAAGCAAGTATGAGTACAAGCAAGCAAGTTAGGGCAAAATCAACAACAACACCAGCCAAGAATCAATACAAATGGCTCTGATACCACTATTGTAACTCAATACTAAATTACTTAATCCAATTCGTTGTTATGATTTAATTGGGAAACCCTAATTTTAATTTGAGATTGAGAAATAGAAAGAAAGTAAATGACAAAGAGATTTATACTGGTTTGACCTCTAGGTGAGAGGCTAATCTAGTTTGGGCTCACTAGCTCTGTCTCAATCCACTATGTCAGTCGTCAAGATCGGCCAAAACACCGTCGGAATCGAGTAGTCCGATTACAAGCCTCCACGAGAACCACCAACACCGATCTCTCTATGGAACGATGCTAAACACTCACAATGAATAAAAAACGACTCGCATTCGCTCACTGAGTAAAAGCCCTCAAACAATTTCGGAATCAAATCTCTCGTGGACGTCGAATGAAATCAAAAATGTATCGGATGAGGAAGAACCCTAATCCAGCTCGAGTTGCAGCTTTAAACACGATTTCCTCCAGATTAAACTGTAGTCATTGGATGCGCTCGATCTGGACTGTCTAATTCGAACGAAACCGCGCCTCGGACTCGCTAACGTGGCGTCTTCCGATTGGTCGATCTTCAGCGAACTCTAACGACTTGTAACGGCTTCCCGAGCTTTCAGCAATGAACACTTTACCTTTAGCAACGACTCCGAGTTTGCGCCTGATTTCAAACGCATCTTTAGCAACGAGAGCTTTGACCTTCAGCGACGTTCTTGACTGACCTTTAGCGACGACATCCAAATCTAGCAGAAAAATAGCTGCTTTATTTCTTCATCACTCTTGATACCAGTTGTTAGGATCGCGCAAGCAGTGATGCTGAGTGAAAAACAAATAAACAATATGAGGACACCAAACTTTGATACCCAGTTCGTCACTACACCGTGACTACGTCTGAGGGCACTACCAAGCTAGAGTTTTCTTCACTATGATGTTGGATACAATTACAATAATCTAGGTGGGTATAAATAGGGCTAACGATCTAAACCATAATTATCTAATTAGGAAATAGAAACTCTAAACCTCACTACCAAAATTATGGACTTCACCAACCCAATAATCTAATCAGGCTCCACAACCCAACAAACCACGTTTGGATGAATCTGATAAGGCCACACTCTGGAGTTGAGGAACTGATGGTTATGCTAACTTGGGCAGATAGCTGTCACCAGTGCTAGGAGGAGGTCAGTAACAGTGTATGTGAGGAGCTGTTTTGAGGAAGCTGCTTCATTGCTGTGACCATGTGAGAAGTGTTCAATGGAGCTATGACATTTTCTGTACCATGTTTCCATACTCAGCGGGGTGTCTTGGAATGCCTAGATGGGTACTACAACTGGGACATCAAGACTGAGAAAGTATCTCAGTCCATGGAGTTGTTAAGAAGATGAGTTTGCGAAGGAGTTGGAGCTCAATATTGATTAATAATGAGGTGCCTGATGAGAAGGGTTTGGATTTGAAGCCTCCAAAGTGTGTTTATTGAGAAGCACTGAATTCGGTCGAGCTGTGGAGATAAGTGTTTTGGCTAGCTATGAGCAAGTCACTTCATGTAGATTATGGCATTGTTTTTTATACGAAATATTTGAAGAGATGAGGATGTACACAAGTGATGAATGTTGGGTGATAGCTGGAATCATTATTGTTCAGTGTGAGCAGCACGAAGAGATATATGGATAATGTTCCATGAGTGCTGTAGTAGCGTCATATATTATATTTTAGTTTTGCATCATTTCTACATTGGTTTGGAATTGGATTAAGGTTTTTTATTGCATGACTTTATATTTTTAATGTTTTGGGAGGAAAAAAATGGCTGACTACGACCGCCACAGACACGCAGCTGACCCACACTCCTCCGAGGGCGGCAATCAGCACACTGCGCTGTACGCTATGTTAGCGATCGGGTGCCCTGCTTATTGCGGTCATCGGCGTGTACAAGATGCTGTTGCAGAGGTGGAGCTTCAGTAGCATTTATTATAAAAGTTCATGAAGTCGTGTATTATAAAAGTTTAATCCTAATATTTTTGAACAGTTTTTGTTTGTAATATATATATTAATGCTAGAAAATTAACATGACATTGAATAATTTGTTGAACAATATGAAAATTGTATACTCCATACAACACAGCTTGGTTTCCATCCCATTTAGGCTATTAAAACACCAACCATGTAATAAGTGATAGCAGTAATATTGACTACTCTGTAATGACCGAGCAAAACTTTCTTATTCCTTGAAGTCAACATGGATGGACTTGTTCAATGTCCATACAGACGACGCTCACTGCAGCAACTAGGCGAAATGCTTTTGCGCAAGTAGAAATCCAAGGGCTGAGCTCTGCATTCCACACGGGATAACAATCTAGCAGTTATCCAATATCCGATGGCAAATGCACGGCCACAGGCAGTAGCAGCTGTGCGCCCTGAGTTTTCAAAACAAGAGCTCATTTTGCAGTACTCTACTAATACAAATTAGCCACTGCATGTATGTTTGGTTCACAGAGAAAAATTAATTTGGGGAAAATCTGATGGAAAAATTAATTTAAAAAACAAGAGCATGCTTGTTTCATAAAGAAAAAACATGGAAATAAAATATAACTTCAAATTCAATTTACCTTTAAGGATTTGGATCAAATACAAACCATAATTATAAATAAAAACTACAAACCCACAAAAATAATGTCACGTGTAAAAATCGACCAATCATAGTTTTTTGAGTTCGGGGTACTTTTTGTAAATAAAAAAACACACGCGGATGCATTTAAAAATACATAAAAGATATTAGGGGTATAATCGTCCAAAAATTGCTACAGTAATGATGAGACTTAAAAAAAAACAATGATCAGACTTAAACAAGTAATGACCATACTTAAAAAAAATAATGATCAGACTTAAAAAATAATGATCAGACTTAAAAATAATAATGATGAGACTTAAACCAGTAACGATCAGACTTAAAAAAAACAATGATCAGACTTAAACCATTAATGACCAGACTTAAAAAAACAATGATCAGACTTAAACCAGTAACGACAAGCTTAAAAAGAACAATGATCAGACTTAAAAAAACAATGATCAGACTTAAAAAAATAATGATGAGACTTAAACTAGTAACGATCACACTTAAAAAACAATGATCAGACTTAAACCATTAATGACCAGACTTAAAAAAACAATGATCAGACTTAAAAAAACAATGAACAAACTTAAAAAAATAATGATTAGACTTAAATCATTAATGATCAGACTTAAACATGTAATGATCCGACTTAAAGATGGTAATGATTAGCCTTAAAGATGGTAATGATCAGACTTAAAAATGGTAATGATCAGACTTAAAGATGGTAATGATCAGACTTAAAGATGGTAATGATGATCATGCGTTAAGTCTGATCATTTTGCGTAAAATTTTAAAATTTGCTACAGTACGATTCTAAACTTTGATATTTATGCGCCTGTGTCAGAATTTGATGAAAGCCTAGTGTTTTTGGGTGGAAATGACGTTCTAAGCAAGACTCACAGCTATGCAGTGAGCTCGGCGTTTTTAAGGCGAATTCGACCATTTGGAGGGTCAAATTTGAGTTTTAATCCTCTTTAGTTTTAAGTCTGATCATTGCTTTGTAAGTCTGATCGTTACTTATTTTTAAGTCTGATCATTGCTATTTTTAAGTCTGATAATTACTATTTTAAGTCTGATCATTCTCAATTTGTAGTCTTTTAGTTACCAATGTTAAGTCTGATCATTCTCTCTATAAGTCTGATCATTATCGATTTGTAGTCTTTTAGTTACCAATATTAAGTCTGGTCATTCTCTCTGTAAGTCTGATCAATATCGATTATTAGTCTTTTAGTTACCAATTTTTAAGTCTGATCATTAAGTCTTATAAGTCTGATCATTAAGTCTTTTAAGTCTGATCATTAAGTCTTTTAAGTTTGGTCATTAAGTTTTTTAAGTCTGATAATTAAGTCTTTTAAGTCTGATCATTAAGTCTTTTAAGTCTGGTCATTAAGTTTTTTAAGTATGATAATTAAGTCTTTTAAGTCTGATCATTAAGTCTTTTAAGTCTTATCATTAAGTCTTTTAAGTCTGTTTATTATCTATTTTAAGTCTGCTCATTAAGTCTTTTAAGTCTGATCATTAGCTATTTTAAGTCTGATCATTGTCTATTTTTAAGTTTGATTATTAAGTCTTTTAAGTCTGATCATTGTCTATTTTAAGTCTGATCATTAAGTCTTTTAAGTCTTATCATTGCTGCTTTTTAAGTATGATCCTTATCTATTTTAAGTCTAATCATTAAGTCTTTTAAGTCTGGTCATTGGGGTTTTTAAGTCTGATCATTAAGTCTTTTAAGTCTGATCATTAAGTCTTTTAAGTCTGGTCATTAAGTTTTTTTAAGTCTGGTAATTAAGTCTTTTAAGCCAGATCATTAAGTCTTTTAAGTCTGATCATTAAGTCTTTTAAGTCTGTTTATTATCTATTTTAAGTCTGATCATTAAGTCTTTTAAGTCTGTTTATTATCTATTTTAAGTCTGATCATTAAGTCTTTTAAGTTTGATCATTAGCTATTTTAAGTCTGATCATTGTCTATTTTTAAGTCTGATTATTAAGTCTTTTAAGTCTGATCATTATCTATTTTAAGTCTGATCATTAAGTCTTTTAAGTCTTATCATTGCTGCTTTTTAAGTCCGATCATTATCTATTTTAAATCTGATCATTAAGTCTTTTAAGTCTGGTCATTAAGTTTTTTAAGTCCGATTATTAAGTCTTTGAAGTCTGATCATTATCTATTTTAAGTCTGATAATTAAGTCTTATCATTGCTGCTTTTTTAAGTCTGATCATTATCTATTTTAAGTCTGATCATTAAGTCTTTTAAGTATGGTCATTGAGTTTTTTAAGTCTGATAATTAAGTCTTTTAAGTCTAATCATTAAGTCTTTTAAGTCTAATCATTAAGTCTTTTAAGTCTGGTCATTGGGGTTTTTAAGTCTGATCATTAAGTCTTTTAAGTCTGATCATTAAGTCTTTTAAGTCTGGTCATTAAGTTTTTTAAGTCTGGTAATTAAGTCTTTTAAGTCTGATCATTAAGTCTTTTAAGTCTGATCATTAAGTCTTTTAAGTTTGTTTATTATCTATTTTAAGTCTGATCATTAAGTCTTTTAAGTCTGTTTATTATCTATTTTAAGTCTGATCATTAAGTCTTTTAAGTCTGATCATTAGCTATTTTAAGTCTGATCATTGTCTATTTTTAAGTCTGATTTTTAAGTCTTTTAAGTCTGATCATTATCTATTTTAAGTCTGATCATTAAGTCTTTTAAGTCTTATCATTGCTGCTTTTTAAGTCCGATCATTATCTATTTTAAGTCTGATCATTAAGTCTTTTAAGTCTAGTCATTAAGTTTTTTAAGTCCGATTATTAAGTCTTTGAAGTCTGATCATTATCTATTTTAAGTCTGATAATTAAGTCTTATCATTGCTGCTTTTTTAAGTCTGGTCATTATCTATTTTAAGTCTGATCATTAAGTCGTTTAAGTCTGGTCATTGAGTTTTTTAAGTCTGATAATTAAGTCTTTTAAGTCTGATCATTAAGTCTTTTAAGTCTGGTCATTAAGTTTTTTAAGTCTGATAATTAAGTCATTTAAGTCTGATCATTACGTCTTTTAAGTCTGATCATTAAGTCTTTTAAGTCTTAACATTGCTGCTTTTTAAGTCTGATCATTATCTATTTTAAGTTTGATCATTAAGTCGTTTAAGTCTGGTCATTGTCTATTTTTAAGTCTGATTTGAAGTCTTTTAAGCTTATCATTGCTGCTTTTTAAGTCTGATCATTTCCATTTTAAAGTATGATCATTAAGTCTTTTAAGTCTGATCATTGTCTATTTTTAAGTCTGATCATTAAGTTTTTAAGTCCGATCATTAACAATTTTTAAGTCTTATTATTGCTACTTTTTAAGTTTGATCATTTCCATTGTTAAGTCTGATCATTGTCTATTTTTAAGTCTGATCATTAAGTTTTTAAGTCTGATCATTAACAACTCTTGGACTAAATTGAAAATAACATTATTAGGTTTATACCCCTCCGTGTGGAATTACTATAATACCCCTCCGTGTGTTGTTCGGGATTTCGACTAAAATAGGACACGTGTCAACTTATAAATTGGTTTGTAGTTTTTATTTATAATTTGGTTTGTACCTGAACCGCACCCTACATTTAATATATATAAAAATCAGCAATTTCAACTTCTTTACAAAGAAAATGAAAGAATTTGTCAAGTCTTCTGAACTAACTGGATACATAATCATTTCATTATGCTTGGTCTTCGAATCTATGTCCTCACTCCTCACCAAATACAAGACTCTAGTAACCAACTTCATAGTCTTTGCCTTTGCCCAACAAAAGAGTTGTGAGCGAGTAGCGACCATACAGAATAGGGTGCTAACATTAGCCACAATCATTGCGTCATCAGATTGACCTTTAAAAGTGTACCAATACAATCTTTCATGTTATCCAGACAGCTAACATCAACTAGCGGAATACTAGATTTCACAAACAAGTTTTTACTGTACAACCAGCTACTATTCTCAACTATCAACGCTTAAGTAGTGTACTGAGCACTTTGTTTCAACTCATTACACGAAAAATGAAGCTACTCAAATAGGCATCAGATCAAAGTTCAAAATATATAAAACAATAAATTACTATCATACTATTCATTCTCACAAACACCAAGATCCCAAGCAAAGATCTGAAATAGAATTAAACAGGTATTTTGGCATATCTCAACTCTCATTATAGTCAAAATAGAACAAACAAAGTAGACCAGCCACATTATGTTCCCCATTCAAAAAATTCAAATCTCAGCAACCAAACAAACTGCTCAGTTTCCCATAACTCTAAACTCCATTCAATCAATTAAACTAAATACCCTAAACCCAATCCACTTTGCGAAAAAGGGCATCCATATAGATCAAAACTCGCTACCAAAATCTCATTCCAGCAGTCATTTTAGGAAGCATCAGACAACTAAAATATTATGCAAATACAAGAAGCAAACAATGTTATTACCTTCGACACATAAGCAACAAAAGAGGATGCTACAAATGTCAGATGATACAAGTTGTGGTATTTGACGTGTCAATATTTGGAATTTATTTCAAAATCAATGTATGCAATTCATTAATCGAAGCCATGTACATATCACTCAATTTTCGTCTTAGGTACTCTCACTAACAATTCATGCCTTGCAGACTAGTTAAGCTTTCAAACACAACACAAATACACAATATGTAAAAGAGTCTACACTTGCCTTTTATTCTCTTTTGGCCTCAAAGCCTCCTATAGCCAACTCGTATCGATTAAAAAAAAGAGTCTACACTTTGTGATCAGAATTGATAAATGAAAGTATGGCAAATTGGCATGAAAAGGAAGCTAAAGCAAACAGGATCATTTACATCTAAAATCCATCCTTACATTAAACAAATCCGTGGCACTCCAATCAGAAACTAACATCGATCCAAGGCGTAAGCGTAAACTATCTCAGGCAAAACCAACATCCGAACAGCACACCTGAGATGTTTATCTTCTCCAATCCGCCGTTGGTTGGCATAAGTTCGCGTCCTCTGGCAGTTGCGTCCTATTTTATTTCCACTTCGTTTTCGAGGAAAACATCCAATTAATACTTTCTTTCTCCTAAATTTTCCAGCAACCAAACATTCTTTTCTAAAGCCTATCAATGCAATACGGCTTACAAGTGTAGGCATCAACATGTCTAAAGATATCCACTTTTGTATTTGGGAACATAAACAAATAAAACAATGAAAATTACCTTTCTATTGCATTACTTAAATTTATACGTAACAAATTAAACACCCGACCAAGTACATTTACCTCCCGGTCCTCCAAACATAAACGAAAAACCATCAATACTAAGACTAGCATCTGGTCTGGTTGTCCGATTTTTAAATCATAACAAGCAAGGGAGTCTACGTGTTGATGGTAGTATCAGCTTGCTTTATGTTGATGAGGTCATTTTCAGAGTTAAAATATACCATTTTGTCAAAGTAAGCAGTATCTTTATAAATTCCATCTGGTAAGTGACTGCTGCCCATGGGAGGATACTCTCCGTTTGTTCCGGGAGATGCTGCGCCTCCCCAAGTTATCAAGTCTGCTCCATTTGATGCTAAATTTGGGAATAACTCCTTTGGCCAATATCCAATATTTACTGAACCATCAGCTCCATATAGCGACCAATTTCCTTTCTCAGCTGGATTCTACAGTTAAGATAAACGAATCAAGCATTAATAAGATATCGTTTTGCTTGTAATTGAAGCTAGCTAGCTAGCATCGGAAAAAAAAAAAGTACCTTGCCAATGGTAAAAGATATGCTATATATTGTTGATTAGTGTCACCATATACAGATAAATTTTGAAGCAAGTGGTTTATGGAAATTTCTTTGTCAACTTTGTGCGAAATCTGGGCAGAGGGTGTTGTAGCATCCTTGGTTATTGGTGCCATCCTATATCAAATTTCAACTCGTGTTAAAAAAAAATCCAACATAGGAATAATTCCAATCGCAAACTACATGCCAATTATCTTAATTGTCTTGTGAGCCCATCTTCATTTATGCGATTTGAAACCTGAAGATTCATAAGTATCTTTATTTATTGAAATGACATATACAAATATATTGTATTTGTTAAACAAATCATTTTTCGATTGATTGAATTGAACAAATAAACTTTAAAGGAAAAAGATTACGTACCTTCCAACCGACACTAAGCACATCAGCCTGGTGGACCGGCTTCAAGACGTATTTCAGAAGAACTTTCTTGATTATCGCTTATACTCACCTTATACACTGCCATACTGCCGTAGCCTCCATGTAACTTTCCTTTATTTTCTAGCCTCAAATTTGCTTTCTGATTGAATAAATAAATAAATACAAGTAACTAATTATAACAGCAAGTCGTAGAAAAAAAAGTGCAAAAATAAAATTGGTAAAATTACATTGCACGCTTTATAAACAGAGATTAAGCATAGAACCAGGCCCGGCCCTATACGTGAGGCGACTGAAGCCATTGCTTCAGGCCCCATCTTGGGGAAGTCTTCTTTTAATCACAGGGTGAGGCCCATTTATATTTTATACCCATTTTGAGAAGGCCCATTTCATGCCCAAAGGCCCCACTTCAGCCATATGGAGGCGCAACTTGTATTTAGTCATTCATTACGAGAAGGCCCCATTTTTAATAAATGATAAGGCTATGGCCGATTTCTTATTCAGCCATATTGAGAAGGCCCCACTTCAACCTCAACCATATGGAGGCCCAACTTGTATTTACTCCATTTTGGGGTGTCTGAAGACCATCTCTGTTTCAGTTATTAATTGGAAAAAATGCATATAGTCGAAATGGAGAGAGTGAGATTCGAACAAGACACCTCCATTAATGTAAAACAAACCCCTAACCATCTAAGATATGCTAACTCACTTGTCTTTAATGGTTACTTTCAAAATATAATATCTGATGCATTGCAAGTTGCAACTACAGTCTACAATACTTAATAAATGATAATATTTCTTTTTTATTATTGTTATTATCTTTCTTTATAAAAAAAAGATATTGACTTACTTTTTAATAAATAAAATTTGCTAAAAAAATAGTGAGAAGATTAAGAAAAAAGAACAAATTTGTATCACATTTGTTTACCATTTGTTCATGAAATTGAAGCTGATGTGGTTAGGTTGTGGTGATCTCTGCTAGATTAGAAGGAAAAAACTTAAAATTCAGTGTGTATTAGTTTGTCAAATATGAGAAACGAGTGATTAATTTTAACACGTTAAATAGTGTCATTGAATACGTTATATGTCTAAAGGATAAAAAGGCCCATTTTTTATGTTTCGCTTCAGGCCTCCGAAACCCTTGAGACGGCCCTGCATAGAACTATAAAAACTCACTTTAGTTGGAGCTACATTATCTTTGATGGCTTGAACCTTGAAGCTCTTTATCAGACCGGATCAAGTCTTCATTCGTAGTGCGCTTTATGGGTACTGTTCCATCAGGACACGGTTCTCTAGTACTGCGCAATTTCACAGAGTTTTTTCTAGCTTTACTTGGTGATGGTGTAAAAGTAGGATGCAACTAAAAACATATGAGAATTCATATCAATCAATATGCAGTTATTTTTCCCCCATGTATATATAATTTTGTACCTGAATTTTATGATTCTTTAACGCGGGGTGGTCAAAGGCCGGTTGCTCATTAATAGGAATACAATCAAAGACATCTACTGTTTCCTTCGTTTGCAAATAATATTAGAAATGAGAGAGATGGAATTTGTATTGCAAAGATTACATAGTTTTCCATTTTTTTCAGTTCTTTATTTTCATCGAATAAAATAATAGTTTAGAAGAAAATTTTTGTGTTCTAAGTAGCCATGGCGATTGTCGCAAATCCTTAATTTGCAATTTCCGAAGATCAAGAATATCAGATAGAGCTCGAAAAACGACTTCAAATCCTCAACAAACCTCCGGTTACATCAAAAAAAATATTTGAAGATTTGTTACTTCAAAAAAAAAATTTGTTTATTTGTTGCTCGATTGATCTTGATATCAAGTTTTTTTTTCCATTGAATATTCATATCAAATCTTATGATATGCGGAATATTCTTATTACATTTTATGGAATAGGGTTCAATAATATTGAGGAAAAGTTCAATTTGTTTCCTGTTTAGCTAAAATATATTTCGATTTCCTTTTTAATTGCAGGCCGGTCCATTGCCATTTTTTAGTTGTATTGCTCTCGCATTTATCATGCATTACAAGTTGAACACCTATAATACATTCTTTTGTGATAGACGTTGTAAATGTTGGGAGAGTTGAAGCGAGGCAGATTTTACGTTGTAACATGCATCGATCCCACATAATTTGATTACTTTATGATCATTAGCAACACAACTAGTTAGACCACAAAACTCTAACATAATAGTACGGACCAAAAAAGAGCTACACATAATATTTGAAAAAAGACGCATTGTGTGTCACAGACTTGCCTTAACATAATTATACAAATGCGTTACAAAGCTAGCAACCACAGGAACTATGTAAACACAATTTCAAACGCGTGACCTTGTGCAGCCTAGTTCACTTGCCCATCCACTGGACTAGTGACGGATCCAGCGACTCTCGACAGGGGTCCCTAAAAATTTTTTTACGAGGGTGGTCAAAAAATATAAATATAAAATATTTTTAATTACTAATGATAGAATTTAAATTAATTGGAGTTAATTTTTATCAATAAATATGTATTGTATTTTATCCATATAACTTAATGGTAGAAAAATAGACTAACTAAGGTCAGAAAAAATGAAGTTGCGTATGATTTAGTGGCAGAACATACTTAACTGAAATACAATATCAAATGTTCAACTTAATATATATAAATATTAGTCTTAACAAATCAAAGCATAAACTTCAAACAGCTCAATTTGTAGAGATTGAACACTATCTTACGAGAAAATGACGACCCGATTTATTTTGTATTTCATTTTCTTTCTTCTTTTCCATTATTCAAATTCAAAACTGAAGGAAACATGTTAATACATTTATTTTCATGAAGTGATTTTTTTTTTTGATGCATTCATGAAGTGAAGTGTTAAATGAAGTTACGAAGTAGTTTCATTTTCAGATAAACGCCGAGCATGAGCGCGTACAAGCCACGTAATTGATAGCATTTTCACACGCACACGCGCTGAACGCAGTACAGCGGCTGCTGAGGAAGAGAAGCGCGTCGTCATCCTACGAAAGAGAGCGAAGGGGAGAGAGAGAGAGGCAGAGCAGAAGAAGAAGAAGAGATCGTCATCATCCATCAATTCAACGATTCCCAATCCTTCTACGCCCGCTCTTCCTCCCTCTCTGCTACTGTCAGGACTCAATTTTCATTAGCCCTAATAGTCAAATATGGTATGATCTCCCTACTGTCCTTCATCTTTAGCTCTTTTTGGTTGATTCTTGTGAATCCAATCTGTTGACGTTTCTTGATTTTGTAGGAGTTTAATTGATTACTTTCGTATATTCTATTTCTGTTCTGTTATTCGAATTTAACAACTTTTATCTTCTGCTGACAGCATAAATTGAATAGAAGCAACCGTGATAAACTGCAGCAGTTCATTGCAATCACTGGAGCTAAGTAAGTTCCTTCCAATTCTTACTGCTTTGTTTGTAAATCCTTGCCTTACCTGAGATTGTAGAAACCAGAAAATGAACTTGAGTCTTGATGTCTGTGGATTAGTTTGAATCATTTGATTTCACTGCGAGGAGGCCATTTGGATGGCTCTCAGTATCAGTTCCATAATCAGTTTGCTTCTTTCTGCAGTGAGAAAGCTGCTCTTCAGAGCTTAAAGGCTAGCGATTGGCATCTTGAAGGGGCATTTGATTTGTTTTACAGTCAGTCCCATTTTAAGGCGTATACTGATTCTAGACATTTGGAGGACCTCTACAAGAGATACAAAGGTGAGCGAAGCTTCCTCTTCAATAATTGTTTAATTAATCGTTCTCTATGCAACATTATTGTGCAGTTAGCTAGCTAAGGTGCAACCAGTAGTCATGGTCATCATTAGTTTCTCTGTTGTATATCCTGTTTATACTTGTCGTTACGCATGTCAGCTCAGTATTGTACCACACAGCGTAAACAGACAGCTTTACCCTTTATGTGATTATGTCTCTTTTTTCAGGTAGAATTTTGGGATTGAACGCCGAGTCTTGCATGGAGATGAATAAACACATGCTTTTTATTACTTATTAGCATCTTTCTCTAATGAAACTTTGATTGATGGATATCATTTTTAGTAATTCCATCCTTTGTGGACTTACCTTCAGACACATCAAATTTGTACCCTCCAATAAATGATATCGCATAACGGATTCTGGATGTACCGTAGCCTCGACCTATACTGCACTTCCTGTATTGCTTGATATGATGAGTAGAGCTTGAGCTCAGTTTAATATGAAAGTCATGGTATATATGAAATAAGTATCACAAACTTCTTATATTGCAAGCTTCACCATTTAGAAAACAAAAACTTAAAAATTGTTTTATATACCATTACTTTTAAGAAACATTATGTTCTATTTATCTTACCCCGTACATAGGCAAATCTCTTTTGCCAGCCTTGTAAACTGGAGTTCAATTCTGATAATATTTCTAATATTGAATATACTGTTATATTTATGTTTATTTCCAAAGCTATTTGTGGCATCTGTGATGTGTAAACTTCACTGAATCTAATAAATTAATATTATTGATGCTAAGTTTGCCCAACTCTGGGTTTATCTCTTTGCAGATCCACATGCAGATATGATAATGGCTGATGGTATAACCAACCTGTGCAGTGACCTTCAGGTTTGTCATTTTGAGACCATTGTTTTGGATATAGTATAGGTCTAATTGTCTGTTGTCTTCCCTACTTATATGTTAAATGATTGTTTAAAGAGGTACTCAATAATCAGTAAATTTACTGGGTGATGAGTGATGTGGACCCTATATCATGTATGTTCCATTTATGATAATTCAGTGATGGGAAAGTATTTTTATCATTTAGAGGTTGGTTGTTTCTAGTGTCGCGCATAAAGCCCTATCATGTATAGATTATGTGCACATAGGGGTGTAAACGAGCCGAGCCGAGCCGAGTATCAATTTGTTCGTGTTCGGCTCGTTTAAAATTTGACGAGTTCGAGCCGAGTATTTTCGAGCATTAAAAATATGTGCTCGTGCTCGGCTCGTTTAATTTTTCACGAGTTCGAGCCGAACTCGAGCTTTAAACGAGCATTTTAATTTATTTAATTTAATATAATAATTTATAGTTAACGAGCTTAAATCAAGCTTTTTATGAGTTCAAACGAGTATTTAACGAGCTTCAATGAAGCTTTAAACGAGCCGTTGAATACTCGAATTAAAATTTTAATGAATTCGAACTCAGCTCAAACAATTGGAAAGTCTAAGGGCTCAATATAAACTTTCATTGCCTGGCCTTTAAGTAAACCCAACCCGTGACTCAATTGGTAAGGATGTTGTTTCTTTTATTCAAAAAATTCAATTCTTTCACTATTGTGTGAGCAATGTGGGACTTAAGACACCACAACTCTTTTTTGAGTAGATGGCTCTGGCATTTTTTGGAATGAAGGATTGGTGTTTGAGAGATGGTGTTTCGACTAATAACTCGAGTAATAATCGAGTCATAAACGAGTTTTAATCGAGTAATTATCAGGCATCTAAACGAGTTGTTCACAAACATACACGAGCCGAGCATCATTCGGCTCGTACTCAGCTCATTTATTAAACGAGCCTAAAAGTTATGCTCGTGCTCGGCTCGTTTAACTTCGAGCCGAGCTTTGACCGAGCATGTTCACGAGCGGCTCGCGAGTGTATCGGCTCGTTTACACCCCTATGCACAAATGAGTAATGTGAACTCTATGTCATAACTCATGTATATAATGAAACACATGTATGCATTAGCTTTAAAATAAAGCCCTAATAAGTTTGTTATTGTGGCAGGTCGATCCTCAGGATATTGTTATGGTATGTTTTTGCATCTCATCTCATTTGTTGTCGCAGCTTTCACTGTGAAAGTTTTACATGCCATACATAGTTTTCAAATAATATGTTAAGGCTGAGATACAGCTATCTTCAGATTAGAATGTTTGTTTCAAGTAGATGTTCTTAGCTAAGTGATCTTTTCTATGTGAAAGCATGCTAGCAGATATATATTGATTAAATTGCATGTAACCAATAGCTTGAAGCATTGAATGAACTCACTTGCTAAAGTGTGTTATTCTTTTTTTAGTTGGTTATTTCATGGCACATGAAAGCTGCCACCATGTGTGAATTTTCCAAACAGGAGTTCATTGGCGGATTACAATCACTGGGGTAACAACTGATTGTCAACTCTATCGTGCTCCATAATTGAATTATAATACACTGGTATCCTTATCCCTCGTTTGCTATTTACGTTGAGTCTAATCGTTGCAGGATTGATACATTGGATAAATTCCGTGAAAGGGTACAATATATGCGGTCCGAGCTGAAAGATGAAAGTAAGTGCATTTGTCACTGTATTCATGATATCCTCAAGTGCTTTGTTCACTAAATTAATGTGCAAAAAATTTGTTTTCCTTACTGGGAACCTTATGAACTATCATTTATTTATTAACTTCAGTAAGTAACCTGCTCTATAGATTGTAAGCTCTTTGCTTTCACTGCAGATAAGTTTCGTGAGATATACAACTTTGCTTTTGGATGGGCTTTGGAAAAGGTGAGAGCAAGTACGGTGCATAAGTTCAATCTTGATTATCTTTTATTAAGAAACAAAGTATGTGTGCCTCGTGCTTGGTAATAGCTTGTTTTGCATATCTATAGGCATCCTCTTCTCAGCCTTGATTAAGTTATACTACTGTTAGGCATTAAAAATAGAATTGCTTGTGCCTGGTAATTAATATTAACTTTTCATATTATAAATCATATTTGGAGATGATTTTACTTGCTGGAAAGAACAGTAAAAAAACATTTAAGGTTTTCTGTTTGGCTTGGTCCTGGTACTCGTCAAATACTACTTGAAAGTATGGGTTGTTTTGATCTTAATTGCATGCCTAACCATTTACCAACTAATAACCTGTCAATTATGTAAAACACTGATCACTTTTGATGTACAGGGTCAGAAATCGTTGGCATTGGATACTGCAATTGGAATGTGGCAACTTTTATTTGCAGAAAGACAGTGGCCTCTGGTAGACCACTGGTGTCAGTTCTTGCAGGTTAATTTTCTGTTTATATTAGTGCTCCTGGTAACCATGGCATATTTTCTCCACTCGTAACTGTAACCATCGTGGACATTTGAGAATGATGATGACCAGAATTTAGAAATGTAGACATTTTGCTTAATTTAACCAAGCATTGATTTAATATTCAGATCAAGAATCGTTGAGCTCTTATTGTACATTATTGGATTGTCAGTTGCTTATAGGTAGGAAATAGCTTGCTAATTATAGATAGTAGGTTTCTGTCTCATGCCAGTCACTCATTGGATAGAGTAATCGTAGCCTTTTTCCGGCCGGTAGCTTTTCGCGAGAGAGCTGAATCTGGAACCCTAGTTGTCGGGTAGCTTTGAGAGTCCTAGCGAGAGTTGCTAGTTAGAGTTTATAGAGTTTCATCCTGCAGTGTCGGGCCTTTGGGCCTGTGGGGTGATGTAGATACTAGATTGAATTAATGTTCCTAGAATGCTGATCTGCTGGACTATGTTTTATCTTCGGAACTTTTGTCTTTTAATTTCCTTTTTATGTATTTTAACAAATGATGTCTCGATTTCTTTTAGATCAGTGTTCGTTGATAGCTAGCTATCTCTTGACATGCCAGTAGTATGGATCAGTTACATTGCAAGGAGTGAAAGTACTATGTCTGCTTATATAAGTTGAAACTCAATTCTTATGTTCAGGCTCGTCATAACAAAGCAATTACAAGGGACACATGGTCACAGCTACTCGAGTTTGCGAGGGTGAGCTATCTTCAATATTAGACACATATTTATGTATTGCTAGATCTTGGTGACCACATTATCTGTTAATGTTTGTTAATCTGATGAACTTTTTCGGGACCTTAACTTCCCTGTCATGGTTAATGATGGATTTACTGGCTGTGTCTTTTCAATTTGATTGTTTTGTTAAAGGTTTCACGTCACTAACATGCTGTATTTCACATTACAGACAGTGGGTCCATCACTTACCAACTATGATGCTGAAGGTGCTTGGCCCTATCTGATTGACGAATTTGTCGAGTACTTGAATGAGAATGGCATTGTACAATTGCAAAACCAAAGGGATCAAGTGAGCTAATGGAAAATAGTTGGTGCGGATAATATGGTGTAACGTTGGAGTTCATCATTTCTTTACTGGAAGTTGTTTGCAATTTGTTCACTTGCGGATTGCCTCAAATACTATGATTGGATTGCAGTTTGACTTGGATAACAGAAGTGCTTATTCGATATGTGAAATACTCATCAACTAAAGTGTAAAGTCTACATTACGAAATGTCACCTGTTAAATTCCTATTGCAATCCATAGAACCAGATGAAAATTTTGTGATTATATGTAGAGATGATATTAACCATCTCTAACCGTCTTTTGTCATACATTCAAGCTCAACGGGAGAACTTGATTATTACAGCATGATGTTTCAAAATCAATCAAGTATGAATCTAGGGCTGATCACTTGACCATTGTAACAAAAGAACAGAACATTGTCCGGCTGCATAGCTATTCTAGCGAACAGGCTCTACGAATGTGACGAAATTTTTGCAGTGTGCACGGGACTCGAACTTCAGTGGTGGGCTGCAACCAACGCCATGTGCTCAATCAAGTCCAGCACCCGGTTGCTGAATAAAAACCATCATCAAAGAAATTCATCAGCAATTACATTGGAGGATCAATTAGACTAAAACATCACACATACAACAATGAATGGGGGCGATCGTGGGGGGTCTTTTGAGAAAAAGTGCAATATAGAGACTTTACCTGTAACCCCACTCATTGTCGTACCAAGAGACCAGCTTCATGAAGGACGAGCTTAGCCCAATTCCAGCCTTAGCGTCAAAAATACTCGACCTGTATGTATATGATCAGCTCAGTAGAACAAGTACTAATCTCTATCAAGAGAAGTAGTGCAAAGTCGAACTAACTAATCCACAATTCGTTTTTGGGGCTGCCTAATTTAGACTGTGCCCGTGATGATCTCCAAGTCTATGTCTATTACGAAGAAGCTTTTTAAGAAACTACCTTTAATTCAAAAATAAGAAATGTCTGTAACTTCATTGTTAAAATACGTGGCATGAGGATCAAATGGTATTTACCTCGAGTCACCAACGAAATCATTAGACACAACATCTTCATCAGTATATCCAAGGATGCCCACAAGAGGTCCTTCTGAAGCGAACCTTATCACACATTAACTTGTATTAGTACTATAATACACCATAAATACTGATGAGCCCTCGCCAAAAAAGACATCATAACCAAGAAATAAACAAGCCATGAATAAATATGGCGATCGCACATCAGTCATATGTCAAATGTAAACTAGACAGGCAATCATACTTGATGGCGGCTTTGACATCATCATAAGAAGCACTTTTTTCAAGACGAACGGTCAAGTCGACAACAGAAACATTAGGTGTTGGGACACGAAAAGCCATTCCAGTAAGCTTCCCATTGAGTTCTGGAAGCACTTTACCAACAGCCTGTAGTCACAATCACAAAATTGAAACCTCCATTTGGTCTTGCAATTAATCTAGTCATTATAAGTTATAACACAAAAATATACCTTTGCAGCACCCGTGGAACTTGGGATAATGTTTTGTCCAGCTCCACGTCCACCTCTCCAGTCCTTCATAGATGGGCCGTCCACAGTCTTTTGTGTTGCTGAAGAGCATAATACATTACATATAATTAAAATATAGAAACTTAACTTTAAGCTGGCTATAATACCACCATTATTTTTCTTTGCAAGGGAAAAAAATATTCACCTGTGGTTGCATGGACAGTTGTCATCAAGCCTTCAAGGATACCGAACTCTTCATGAACCACCTGTATAAAATTAGGATTTTTCATATGGCCATGAACTAGGAAACACGGAACAAAAAACTGACAGCTTCACTAAGCCCTGAATTTCATATGAATTGTTCAAACCTTCGCCAGAGGAGCAAGACAGTTTGTGGTACAGCTTGCATTGGAAACAACATCCATGGTTGGCTTGTAGGTTTTTTCATTTACTCCTACCACAAACATTGGAGCATCAGCAGATGGGGCCGATATTATCACCTTCTTAGCACCACCCTAGTGAAGCAAACCAAACAGGTCAATACAGAAAAGAACAGTGACATGTTGCATAAGAGTGAGCAATAAATCAATTGCCCACAAAAATGATAAGCTTACCTTCTTGTGTAAAGAAGCCTTGTCGACAGTCGTGAATATACCAGATGATTCCACGACATAGTCCGCGCCAAGCTCGCCCCATGGTATATCAGCTGGGTCCCTGAGTGATGCAGAGTTGTTTATTGATAATAATAGAACTAAATGGGAAGTCTTCAGCAAACTGATACAAATGGCAACAAAAACTGCAGTAACAGTACATTTCCAATAAGCTGGAATCGAGATTACCTCTTGTTGGTGATCTTGATCTGCTTCCCATTGATTTCCAGAGTGGACTCATCTACCACTTTAAGGGTTCCATCAAAAACTCCATGAGTGGAATCATATTTGAACATGTAGGCCTGAGAGATGTCAAAAACAAAGGTAGAACAATCAAACCTCATAAGCCAAAAAGCCAAATACTGATCAATTGCATAAAAGTTTCCAGCTGTTGGTGAAATTGTTTTTGAAACAGATGGGCATGTTCATCCGTCAACTGAAAAGTCCGTACAACAGATGAGCATGCTCATTAGCTGGATGTGTGCACCTTGGTGTCAAGTTACTAACACGTAACACATTGCAGCCAAACGCAATGAGTTGTGAGCATAAACTAATCCATATTGGCGCATTGCTCTGAATAATTTTTCTAAGTTTGAAACTTCATTAAAAAAACTACATTTGTCATATATGTCATACTCTTGACTTTACAACTGAAATCATTTTATGGCTGAACTATTACCATGTATCTTGCATCAACGAAGGGATCATTCACAGCAACCACATCGATATCATTCCTTGTGGTTGCAACTCGAAGAACTAATCTGCCAATTCGACCAAATCCTGCATACATTAGCTTGGTTATAACCTGATAAAATAAGTTCTCTATCCTTGAAAAAATACATAAGGTAGTACATGAGAAGTAAAAAATTGTGCAGGCAGATATGAATCCAATAAAACATTACGGTAGATTACATCAGGCATAATATTAGTTGTTAGCCATACATAAATGAGGAAAATGTTTCACTGCAAGTAATAATTGTTTCTGTTTACTCTTTCTCTGAGTTCACAATATCTATTTGTGCTCTTTTCATAGTAAACGTACCATTAATTCCAACTCTAGTCTTCCCACTGCCGCTCGACTCTGGAACCAAAGATAACAATGCACAAATGTGAGACAAAAGGAAATTCAAAACCAAAACAGAAATGAAGACCAAAATACGAGAAGCATGAAGGCACGGCTGCTTACTCTGGACCGCTGCCGGAGCCTCTGTAGCCGTGGCTCTAATGGGCTGCACACTCCGTGCACTAACTTTCCTGATCCACTAACAATGTTAGGCACTAAACAAAACAAAAAATCACATAAGACACAAGCTGGATAGGGAATTAAAAATAATTACGCAACTGTAAGTGAGAAGAGGCTGCAGATACAGGAGTGCCGAATGTGCTGGTCTGAAACTTGGACAAATTCAGGTTCCGGTTGAATGATACCTGACACAAGTAAGCAATTGGTTCAATCAGTAATCATATAACTAAACGACAATAAAAACAAAGTCAACTTTTTTTTTAAAGCAATCGGTCATAGGCAAGATCAGTTGAAAGGCAAAAACCTTAAGGCAATCGGAGGATTCAGGGAAGAGAGGGGAGGCAGCTGCGAGAGATGCAGATCTGAGAACGGTGGAAGAGAAAGCCATTTCTTTATGAAACAGGTGGCGACGAGGGATACGAAAACCCTAAAAAAATAAACGCAGCAATGGAGAGAGAAAATGGAGGAAGTATGAAATTGGGATTTTAGAGAGAGTGAAGCGACGCTTTAAAGATCGACGACAAGTAGAAGAGGCGGAGTTTTTTATGCGAGAAAATTAGAGTGCGGAGTAAACGATACGAGAAAAGAGAGAGGATCTGTTTTTGGGTTGGTAGGTGAAGACGGACACGCAAACAAATCCTCAGATGCATTTTTTTGTCACTGTTTGTATTATACCATAGCTGAAAAAGACATGGTATGTTTTTTGATATTTTCTTCTCTTCTAAATAATTATTAGATTCTCCGTATCGATCATGGAAAATAGGATGAAAATAAAATAAAATGGAAACTAAATGAAAAAAAATCATTTTCCCAAGAAAAAATTCATGGTAAGTTTGAAGACTCGTCCCATTGTATTGTATATCTATATAGAGTTTCGACAACTTGAATCTTGCACGAATAAATGAAATCAACAAAGAAGACACAGTGAGAGAGCTTTATTAATAGAAATTGATGGTAGTACAATCACACACTCGATCATCAAAATCTATACAACTAGAATCGCTAACCAATTCGAGCTCAATTGAAGGAATTTCCAAAACAACTTCAAGAACCCTAATCTCAATCTGGATATCGAACTGAGTCAACTCGGACACGTCACTACAGTACTTATAGTCGTTGAACTCCAAAACGCCTGCGTTTCTCGTTTGCTCGTGTTCTGCCGTTAGTTGCACGACGTCGTCCCGAACAACTCAATTGCATTTCTCAAGCTTCTCCAAACGACAACGTTTCCAAGCCAGCCCAAATACTCGCGCCTTCGCTCAACAACATCATACCCCTGAAGGCATCCTCTCACCTTCCTATAACGACGACGTTTTGCCCTGCGGCAGACTTACTAAGCTCCTTTGATTCAACTTGCTCCTCCAGATCATACCGGCCTATTCAAGCCCTGGCAACATCATCCATGTACTACCACCAAAAGTGCAAGTAAACCATAAATTACAAATCTTCACTTAGGTTACATATGTCACAATTGCTCTTGCAATGACGATGTGCGAGTGCGACATGTGTATTTAAAATGTAAACTCATGCTTATTTAACACACACAAAACGTGAACTCATGCATGGTTGACGTTTTCATCCTCATAACAAATGCGATTTTTTACAATTTGGCAGCTTACGTCATTGTGCACGCTCTTTAAGCTACTAATCAATTGCAAACATGATTGATGACCTAATCCTAATTATATGATGCATTATTGCAATGCACATGACAACTATTGGACATGGTTGTTGGAGTTAAATTGCTTGCAATTGTATTTTTTTTACTCCTAATGTTTTGAATTCAGAGCCACTTGGGTATTCGAGATTTTACTTCTTAGCCTTTGCTTGCAATGTATTAAGTGGTGTAGACTATGAGGCAAAGAGATTAGTCCAGTGGAAGGGCGTCTCCCTGCGCCCAAAGTGGTCAGGGTTCAAGTCCTCACCATCTCAAAATGAGCAGATACTAACTTTAATCCACTAACCCTCATCAAAAAAAAATAGTGTAGACTATCAATAGTTTGACTTCCTCGGCATGTCATGCGCAAAACCATAATTTTTGTTTTTTAATATAAATTTCATTATAGGAGCAATCAGTGGCGGATTCAGAGCTTTGCAGGAGGGGGTCCCAAAATAAATTTTCATCGAAGAATATAGATATCGCTCGGATTTGGCAAAAAATATTTTTGCACATATATATCATTTATGTTTGACGATATAAGTTGTTTTTCAAGTAAAATACCAAAATCAAACTCATATATAGTTCATTGACGACCTGACTTTAAGAGGTAATAAAACTCAAATCGATTACCCTATCATATCGAGTGAATGCCATTGGAAAGATAATTTAATAGGCTACGACTCTTCAGCTGATATTAAGATCTAAATCGTACATTAAAGTAGCTGAAAACATACTCAAACTAAGGTCGCCTAACAAGTGTATGTGGTAAGCCACATGTAACCTTAACAACTTTGTAACTCTATAACGAGCGACCGAAGCACCATTTGAGAAATCGGTCACCTAGAACATAAAGCTAACGACAATGGCTACAAGTTCTATGCTTACACCTAAACTCAAATCTAACGTTAAGATGACTCAAACCAAAGCCGAAAACAGATTACATGTTTGAAGTTGCTAATGATCGGTCAATCTTCTGGAGCTCACAAAGTCCTCATCATTTATCCATTGAAGATGATCTATATATGGTTGGAAAGCTAATTGAATATTTTACAACTTTTATGTTTATATCGAGATGAAATTCAAAGGTTAAGCTTGTGAAAACTACGACTGAAGATATTTAGTTGATCAAAATTCGCCGAAACGAAGAGGAGTCCTGGGACACCCCTGGATCCGCCACTAGAGGTAGTGGAAGCCCACAGTTTGATTAACCCACTGGATGTTAAGGTGGTCAACATATAACTTCTATTTTGATTTTTGTTTTGTTTTGTTTTTTTTGAAGGGGCTGGGTTAGTTTGATTAGTATCTGTTAAGAGGAGTCGAACTCCGGAAGACCGCGAAGGTGATGGATAAGCTGCCCCACTGGGCTAGATTTGCTCCTCTATTTTGATTTTTGTTTCTGATAAAGGTTTTTATTTGATATTGGAAACTGGATTTGGTGGTGGTGGTAGGGAGGTAGTGGAAGCCCACGGTTTGATTAGCCCACACAACGCTGCTGTCAATAGTCCCACTCGGATACATGACCCGCCCACCTAGGCTCAAAGGGTATAAAATGTGAATCAGTTCCATATTGAAATAAGCCTTAAATAGCAAAATACAGTGTTTTTGATTTGAAAAAGTGAGAAGAGTTTATTGGATGGAAAATTGAAGCGTAAGCTTTAATCAAAGTATGATAATATTTCTTATCAAAAAAAAAGTAAGAGAATATTTAGTATCGAATGAATAAATTAGGGTCCAAAACTATGTATAATGACAAAAACAAAACACTTGTTATGATTTTTTCAATGTCCAACGACTCACCCCACAGCCACAATCTCGTCTTCTCTTCTATGTCATCGTCGCGTCGTCCGTCTATTAATTGATCATCACAAATGGCAACATCATCCCTTTTCAGCAGAGCCTTCCTGCCTCACCATCGCCTTCTCCGCTCCTTCACTTCTCTGCCTCACTCTCTCAACTCCTCGCCCGCTCACTCCGCCCTTGTAAGCACTTATCTTTACTACTTTCTCACTTTTAATCGCTCCGTTTCATCTGTCACTGATTGCCTGCTCCTTATTCATATCGTAATTCAGAATACTCACTTTGTTGCTGTATGGATTTCAAGTTCGGGTCTTTATCATTTGAATTCTGATGTCCACCATTAAATTTGGGGATTCTTTTTTTGTATTGGTTATTTAAATTGTGTTGTCAAAATAATAGGAAGTGTTATTGTTTGTTTGATTCTCGCAGCCAGTCATCAGTTTTCCTCATAGTTTATCATCTCCAGATGAAATTAGTCAATATAACTTTTGTTGATGTGTTCTATCGATGTTTGAAAGATACGCATACTTGGAAGATGTGAAGAGTAAAATGTATTTGTTGACCTTAGTTACTAGTGTGAGTGCGGCGAACAATTTTTTTATATTCAGTATGAAATCAGCTGTTTAAGTGATTGAGTTCGTTGAATACGCTGCTTCTTGTTTGCATCCTATCTAAAATTTAATTCAAGGATGTCTTACTAAAGTCTGCTCGTACTCCTCTTCTCATTTCTTGTTGCAGAGAAGATTTCACGTGAAATTCGGTGCGGATAGTTTGGGATACAGGGCATCTAGAGTTTCCCGTATAGTTGCTTCTGTGACGAACATGAGTAAAGCTGGCTATTCTTCAAAAGCCATATCGACTAGCGATCCTGTAGTTTCTGTTGAATGGCTTCATGCTAATCTTAAAGAGCCAGATACAAAGGTAGACCTCCACTGCATCACCACATTTTGAATTAGCCAATACTTATACTCTGCTTCATAGAAATAAGAGTTATAGTTTCGATCATATATTGTATTTACTTTGCTTAAAATGGCCATCACTTGAATAAGTAGCTTCCACTCTTATCATTACCATGCACTTCAGATTTTGAGCACCCAAGAAGACAAGCAATACCTTTCCGGTGTGAAAGCTGCATTTATTTTACTCGTTAGCTGCCATTATTCGCATAATAAACTCGTAACTTCGTTATTCTCCAAGGCCATATTAATTCACGTCTCTTAAACCTGTTGATGTTTTTTCTTCATTTCTTCCATGCTTGTTGCTGATAATCATAACTCTCATGTCAACTTGTTGCGCCCATTTAAATTGCTCGTAATGACATCTTAATTTTACAATATATGGACTTCAAAATGTACCAAAATAATCATTTCCAGGTTTTGGATGCTTCATGGTACATGCCAGACGAGCAAAGGAATCCTCTTCAAGAATATCAGGTACTTACGCTTGCTCTTGTTTTAGGCAGGCCCCAGGGTTGTTTTAAAATATTAAACCCAAGAGGTTTTACTTCAATTTCTGAATAAAGTTACCGGTACAGCGGTATGCAAATTAATTTCTTCTTGTAAGTTGCACCCTAGAAGTTACAGATACATAGTTCCTGAAGCAAGCTGTGTTGTAGGATTATATCATTGTTTTCGTAGTGTTATGGTTACTTCAAGTCTTGTTACGTGTTATCTAATGATATGGTATACAGGAGCAGCTAGCCCAGAGTAAATTGACCAAATACCGAAGTTGTTTTCAAACCTGTGTTTCTTTTCTTGAATACTCTTTCTCACTATTTAATTTTCAGATCTAAAAATAGTGTTTTCTAGTTTAGATGGTGCTTAAGGCATTTCAGTTACGGCATATGGGGCTTAAGGCATCTCAGTTACGGCACAATCACGGCATATGGAGCTAAGAAATGTATTAATTTATAAGGACTTTCATGCAGGTGGCTCACATTCCTGGTGCCCTTTTCTTTGATGTTGATGGCATATCAGATCAGACTACCAACGTAAGCTCATTCTCTGTTCCAGGATATAGCCGCGTCATTTTCATTAGCTTTCTCTATCATGCTTGAATTATGCAGTACTTCCTTTATCATTATCGTATACTCCCTTGGTCATCCATCCATAACGCAATATCAGTCTGAAACTCTGAATTATTTTTCCTTCATTTCGTTGTATGTGAATACTCTTTAGGTATATCCATAACCTTATTTTTAGCCATATGGATGGCTAATGCCCCATCTCTATGACGCCACTCACATGATAAAACTATCAACTCAACGAGTTGGCATTTGGCTCTTTGTATCAGTTGCCACACATGCTACCATCAGAAGATGCTTTCGCTGCTGCTGTTTCTGCTCTAGGCATTGAAAATAAAGATTCTCTTGTTGTTTATGACGGGAAAGGAATTTTCAGTGCAGCTCGTGTTTGGTGGTAAGCGGTAGACACATGTTGAATTTGTTGATAAACCCCACAGTAATAGTTTACCATCCTTGGTTATCGACTTTCTCAGTTTTTTTAATAATTCAATGATCTTGGAAGGATGTTCCGAGTGTTTGGGCATGACAGAGTTTGGGTATTAGATGGAGGTTTGCCAAGATGGCGTGCATCTGGTTTTGATGTTGAATCTAGTGCATCAAGTGATGCCATTCTGAAAGCTAGTGCTGCCAGTGAGGCAATTCAGAAAGTATACCAAGGACAGGCGGTAATTCCTATTCATCAAATACATTATTATGTTAGTTATGTCCGTGTATGTTAGCTTTCTGTTTTATATTAAAATCTTACTCTGGTTTATATTTCAACTGATTGTGTATTTCAATAAGAAACACATTTACACAGATTCTGCATGAAAGATTTTTCTAGGTTGTGTAGATTCTTCCCTCTATCACTTGGCTGTTATCATTTTCCCAATCATTTATGTACATTGAATTTCTGATTTGTGCCTACGGAAAATATGCATGCGCTTCATCGACATCACAAACAGGAATGAACTAACTTCCACTTCTTACCATATATTTTGAGCAACAACAAATATTGTGAATTTGCTAATGGAAACCCATACATGGCACTGAATGCTTGATCTATTGAGTTTCTGCAAGCATCTAACTCATGGGCTACATGTTTTTCTGTAGGCTGGGCCAGTCATATTTGAGACCAACTTTCAGCCGCATCTTGTGTGGACTCTGGATCAGGTAATGTATTTTGTTCATCGGGCTCTCGTCTGAAAGTTGAAAATCAGACACAACAATTATAATTTGGCACAACCCTGATGCTACCACTCCAAATTGGTCCATCTTTACAGGTTAAGAAAAACATTGAAGACAAAACACACCAGCATGTTGATGCACGATCGAAGGCTAGGTATAAAGATCTTTTTAAACTCATGTTGTGTCATTGCTACTCATGCCTTTCTTACAATTGTAAGATAACTCGTCAAAATCAACATATTTTGTTGAAAAGGAATTGCATAGAGCATCCACATTCCTCGCTCATGCTACTTTGCGTCATGATGAGCAAATTTTGTTTCTGTCTTGTCAGAACTATAAATTATATTCAGATTATGTAACGGTTACATTTTGAAAATTAGAAGGTAAGAAAAATGCTAACAACCATGACCTATGTGATATAGAATTGACACTCATTTTGACATATTTTGATATATCTTTGACGTTTTTTGCTTCCTCTCTATATCTATCTTTATACTTAGGTATGAGAGAGAGAGATGATGAACTCTTTTTTCTTAGCGTTCTTTTGAATTGTTCATTCTTTACTGAAATTGTGAACTTTACAGAAAATTGTCAACTTTATTGAAGTTCTTTAATCTTTACTGAAATTCTCACTATAATCATCACCACATTTACTCACCACAAATACACACTCACAACGACCACAATCATACTCAATCAGTGAAGCGTAGTGGTTATAGTAAATTTGGCGGTGGTTAGTGAACTAGTGTGGTGGTGACAAGTGATGTTGAGCCTAAGTTTTATGTTTCTTATTTTTTTTATTTACTATGAAGTTTATTAATAACAAAGAAATACAGGATTTTAAGAGTAACACCTTTCAATACATCCCCCTGTACTCAATTTGAACCTCTTCATGCCGCAACCGCTCTTTAATTTTCCATTACACAACTTAATACACTCTTGAACTCCACACTCCTCTTGACCAGAAAGTAAAAAATTTCGACTCCCCGTACACAACTCAACTGAAGTTCTTTATTGAATTGTACTAAATTTCGTCTATTTACTGATTTTTCCAAGTTCAAAAGAATATGCTTTTAGTCATGAGTGGAAAGCAATTGATCGAATTGATCATGAGTAAGTTTTTCATGATGAGAAAGAAAATAGTAAGATGAGAGGATGTGTGTTAGGTTGCATGTTATTGCACATGATTTGGGGATCATATATCTTTTTTACTGCTAGGTTTGATGGAGCTGCCGCTGAGCCTCGGAAGGGTATAAGAAGCGGTCATGTCCCTGGTAGCAAATGCATCCCTTTCGGACAGGTAATTTTGTGAAAAGCGTTGCAATGATGATAGTAATTGGAACAATCAGTAACAGAAATTCAGTTGCAAAATTGCAAAAACGCTTGCACTGAGCATTCAGAATATAAATGTAAAGAAAAAGTGTGCAGGAACTGATACTCGATGTCAGTAGCACAGATGCTTCCCAGTAAATGGTTTGCTTGCAAGAACTGTGCATCAAGTTAGAAGATGCATTGTATTTGAGGATTGACCAACTCAAAGTGTGCATATGTTAGAAAGATTTAGCTACTAAATACTAATTATGTCTAATGGTGCGTGTAGATGTTGGATGGATCTCAGTCGCTCTTACCAGCTGATGACCTTCAAAAAAGATTTGAGCAAGAAGGTAGTAGTAATCAGTCAAAAAGTCAAGTTGCTCGTAGTAATTTGCTCTCTTATTGCATAACCATTAGTTCATTTATATTAATATCAGATGATTGTTATTTTGTTTTGGATTCACTGCAAGTAAATAATCATTTGGTGAGAACATTTATGACACATCCATGTGTACAAGTCCTTTTTTCTTTTCTGTTAACATCTTGATTGCATGTGCTTAACATAGTTTGATTTGACTCATCGGCAGGCATTTCACTGGATAAACCTGTTGTAACTTCATGCGGCACTGGCGTGACAGCTTGCATTCTTGCATTGGTAATTCTGCACATTTTGTTATCGCCACCCATTATACCTAGACATTAGAAATGCATTTATGCTCTCCTGTTATCGCCATCCTATGTTTATAATTTTGTATTATAAACGCTTTAGTTTTAAACTGAAGTATGTTTGTGAATAAGTTTACTGGCTACTTGAAGAGAGCTGTTATTGCGCAAACTCCACATTATAATCAGACGAATCCTCGCTAACACTATAATGTACTAGTAGATATTTGGATGTTTATTTGTTTCATAATGGTTATTGTTTAATTGTGTTTAGGGTCTTCATCGAATTGGGAAATCTGACGTTGCTGTTTATGATGGCTCTTGGACTGAATGGGGGGCACATGCCGACACTCCTGTGGACACTACACCGGCTTCTACATCATAAACACCTACCAGAAATTCCATCAGGATGGATCATCATCATGAGCCTTAAATTTGTACCGAAACAAGCACAAATATCGAACACTTTGGGTTTTTACTCTACCATGTGATTATTAATTTGCTGCTGAACTGGGATGCTTCTCTTTGTAACTCAAAATAAATCATTTTATCTGAAATTCTTTTTCTCATTACTTTCTAAAAGTTCAGGAGTTGAGAAGGCACAAGCAGTTGAGTGAAACATTGAATGGAACTCAGTTGGGAAAGGCAGCATATGCTGTTTGATTACTTCACTGTCATTTACTTTTTTTTATATAGACACTGTCATTTACATTTAACCAGTAATTGGAGCCCCAAACATTCAGTAGTAATTAGTACTTAAACAAAACAGCATCAGTAGCAGCTAGGCTGTTGCAGCAGATATCAATTATGAGAGAAGAGACAGAGCAGCATCAGCCATCATCAACTTATCCAGTAAACTTTGCCTGACCGCCTCGAACCTCTGCTTCAGTTGATTCAAATCGGCCCCCTCTCCGGCCATACACAAACTATCAGCAAGATCATCACCAGCCAGAGACAGAGCCAGTTGTTGTTGTGCTTCTTCATAATTCACCAGGCCATTAGCAATAGCATTATTATTAATGTCAGAAGTATTTCTGCTGCTGCTTCCAACTTCCCGTGTCACCATCTTCATCTGATCCCTACCTCCAGCTCCATAATTATTCTTCCCAGTACAAGAAAAAGGCGAAGAATACGAATAACGATAACTGTTGCAGTTGTAATTATTCTGAATATTATTAGAGCCACTGTGATGATCCATCTGCAGCAATTCCTGTCTACGCCATTCTTCTTCTTGATCTTCTTCACAAGCAGTCAACAACAGTGATTGATCTGATTGAACAAGATAATCATTATTGCTAGAAGTAGTATTTATTCTGCTGCTGCTTCCAACTTCCCGTGTCACCATCTTCATCTGATCCTCAGCTCCATAATTATTATTATTCTTCTTCTTCTCAATATTAGAATAATAATATGAAGACGACGCAGAATTATGATAATTATTATTCTGAATCGTCGGGACGACCATCTGCAATGGCTTACAAGGATCCATCTGATGCAGAAATTCATGTCTTCTACAGCGTTCTTCTTGATCATCTTCTAAAGCAGCAGCAGTCGTCAACAGCAGCAGTGATTCTTGATCAACAAGATTATCACCTACGCTTGGTGATTGTTCTTGAAAACAATCAGCAAATAATGAAGCCGGCATTGTTGTCGAATGGTGGTGGATGGCAGCGACGGAGGAATCAGCATCAGCAGCGGCTGCTTGTTCAACAAGGGAGAGGTCTCCATAGAGAATTGGATTCAAGCATGAGGGAGAGAAGAAGATAGCTGCGACTCTGCATCCGGTCAGACTCGACAATTGCTCTGCTTTCTTGATCAGTCCTTGTCGCCTTTTGGTGAATGTGACCCTTCGATTCTGCAACTTCTCGACCTTCCTAAACTCGATTCTCTTCCTTCCGCTCCCCATATTTCTTCTGAATTTCGATCAATAACTAACCTATACTGTTTAATTACTCACATTAGCTTTGTTTATATAGTAGCAGTATTTTTTTTTCTTTCTAAATTCTATATTTCTATATTTAAGTGGTTTTCTATATTCTTTATTTGTTCCTAATTTCTATATTTTCAATAAGAAAAGTGTACTTCTATATTTCTACATTCTTAAAATTTGTAAATCTAAATTCTCATAAAAATGCTTTTATTTATAAAATAGAAAGAAAAAAATATATGTTTTGAATTTTGATAGCTCGATTCGTCTTCCATCCGCTACCCATCTTATCAAAAAAAAAACTAACGTATAGTGATTACTCACATTAAGCTTTGTTTGTTTATATAGTACAGTAATTTTTTTTGTTTCTAAATTCTATAATTCTATATTCTATATGTTTTGTTGTATTTCATTTTTGCGCTAGGTAGGACTTGATAGTAGAATCTACTCTTTTGTCCATTTCTGATGTTTCTCTTGAGTGCTTAGGTGACTATGACCAAAATCTCATTTATGATATGCAGTATTCATACATTCTTTGAATGTTTGTTTTCGATCTGTGATTATATTTACATACAAAACCTCATTTGCAAACCTTAAATCTCTCAGTGTCTTTATTCATTCCAATCGTTGTTTACAATGTTAGATAGGTTCCAAGAAGCTGAAGATGACTGTACCGAGGCGTTGAACTTAGATGATCGTTATATATAAGCTTATTCACGACGTTCAACCGCTAGAAAAGAACTCAAAAGATTTAATGAATCCATGGAGCGTATGCCACTGAACCCTGAAAGACTTGGTACCTCATTCTTCATCACCTTGTCTGCTTGGTTGAGTGGTTATCCCATTGTGGTATCCATGCTTCATTACAAGGACTTGTAGGGGTAGTTGTTATCCCACTGTGGTATCCATGCTTTATTGAAGATACTGAGTTGACATTTTAGCGGAGGTTGTGAGATGGGTAGTTGTTATCAGATGGGTAGTTGTTTTGTACTTGCACGTTTTTTTTATCTTTCTGCATTGTATCCACTGGATTTCTAGTGATGATTTTTGGATTTTTCAATGCAATGTAGGTGAAGTGTTGGCAATTAAAATATATGGAAAAGATATGATGAAGGAGCGTCCAGAGATGTTCCTCTTAATGGGGATTACTACGCCACAGCAGGAAACATAGAAAATCACAATATTTGTATTGCATTTTCATTTTTCAAACATGTTATTGTATTTGTTGAATACTTCTTATTTTATGAAATGAAAAACAAAAGTTTCATCATTTAAATTGTGGTTTAATTTTATTAATTTAATTATTTGCAGAGTTTTGTTACATGATTATTAGAGAATAAAAGAGACCAAAACCTCCCATATTAAATTACAGCAGCATTTTGTTACATGATAACTATGGAACATAATCCACATTAACATCCTTGCAAAATGACAAAAGTATCTTTCTTTCAAAATTTTCTCCAAACAAGAAAATTTTGATAGAAAGAATACCAAGGAAACATAATGAGAACAAAAAGAACCATTTCCCTGCAGTATTTTTTTTTCTTTCTAAATTGTAAATTCTATATTTCTATATTTAAGTGGTTTTCTATATTCTTAAAATGTGTAAATCTATAACTAATTACGTATACTGATTACTCGCCTTGTTTATATTTATATAGTAAGTACTTTATTTGTTCCTAATTTCTATATTTCTATATTTTCAATAAGAAAAGTGTAATTCTATATTTCTACATTCTTAAAATTTGTAAATCTAAATTCTCATAAAAATGCTTTTATTTATAAAATAGAAAGAAAAAAAATATGTTTTGATAGCTCGATTCTCTTCCATCCGCTACCCATCTTCTCGATGAATAAACTAACGTATAGTTAGGGGTGGCAAAATGGATGAACGGATGGGTTAATAGATGGATGAAACGGTTAACGGATTAAACGGATTCAATCCATTAAAACCATTAGTGTTAATGGATTAAATGGACGGGATCACTAATGGTTGATGGATTAATGGATAAATACATTTGATCCATTTAACCCATTTAGTTCATTTTCTCATTTAACTCATTTATTTCTTATTTGATATTAAGAAATTTAAATTGAGTTATTTCTAAACATACAAGATCACATTGTAATGAATAGTAGCATCAAAACTAATTAAAACTGTGAAGTAAATAATTCTTCGATACATCTTGGCCGAGACTAGCCCATTGTCTCTCTTTCAAAATTTCCGCAGCTGTTTTACTTTCTGTTATGGTCTGTCTGTTTCCATTTTCTCTATGTCTGAAATGAAAAAAAGAAGACTTCCTTGGATTTCAAACAATTTTCTGATTCCAGTTAAGTATGCTACGTGGCACAATTGTGATGGACTGTAGAATTTCCATGTCAGCTCTGGCTCAGGATCTTCTGAAACCAGTTTAAAAAATGAGTTGATCTGTAGAATTTCCACAGCCACGACGACGAATGACGATGTTGTTCATAATCGAAACTGAGAGAGGGAGAGAAATAAGGGAGGGAGGAGATAGTCGATGTCGGAGATGCAGAATTGCAGATGTGTTTTGATTGTTTTACTTTTGACTTTTGAGGATTAATGGATCATTAATGGATTAATGGATTAAACCATGTCATCCATTTATTAATGGATTGTTAATGGATTTGGATTGATTCAATCCATTAAGTAAATGGATGGATAATGGATGGATTTCATGGATGGTTACCGGACGGATAAATGGATAATGGATCAAATTGCCACCTCTACGTATAGTGATTACTCACATTAAATTTACACAATTATATCAACAAGGAATTAAATTTGAGTAAGTTTTTGACCCATCTCAATTCAAACTCGTCATTTGTCAAGGGATTGACTTTTTTTTGTTCTAAGAGCATCAGCACCCGTTCAGCACCTCCTCAAATGGAGAAGGTGCTCAATCAGCACCTCCTAAGCAAGCAGCACCTCCTTGATCTGCAAAATATGCTCCAATTCAAAAGTTCAGCACCTCATTGCACTATTCATCAAATAAAATATTATTATTTTTTATTTTCAAAATTAGTCGAGATTTTCGATCACATTTTACCTAATCCGCATGGCACGTGTATACATTTGAATTGTGAAAATCTCAAATTCAGTATACTATGAAACTTTGAAATTTATGAAAATATTTGAAGTAGAGAGATGATTGAGACAAATGTAAATGATTTTGTATGGATTATGAGTCAAAATAAGTGTGTATTTAATATTTATAGACTTGATGTAGATAATTTTTAAAGATTTTTTTAGATTTTTTGAACCACATTTACCCAAAGTCAAATTTGGTCAAATGCCGATTTTAAAAACAAAACTTGAAATTGGGCCGAAATCAGCCCAAAAGCAGCACAAGCCCAAACGAAACCCTCCATCCGCAATTGCTCCAGCACGTCCGAGATTCGCAGCTGCTGCCGCACGTTCGACTCGTCGCCGCTGCACAACTCCACCACGCCGCACCTGCTCCACCTCTGCTCGCACGTCGTCGCAGAAGCTCTCCGGTGCAGATGCTCTAACCATTTGATCAAATTAAAGTAATAGTCAATGCTCCATTCTTACCTCTTTTATCATATCTATAGATCTCAAGTAGATCCGTCCCTGAGTAGCATTTTCTCCTCACTTTTGTGTATGAGTGTTATTCATTCCTTGTGGATGTATTTTCGTCCCGCCTTGGCGCGGACGTATTGTTACTCCTTCGCAGAGGTGTTATTCATCACTCTAGCAGTTCCTCGACTAGTCGAGCAACTCCTTGTCAGCAATTCACCGCTACACGCCTAGATTGCCTAACAACTCCTACATATAAGCTAGCATCTCGTCCCAACTTGCACCCCTCCACACGCTTATTCTCAAGCAACTCTAAACATCGTTACTATAGAAAATTTAAATCATTTTAAAGATATTAGGACTTTAAAACTACGTATGCATTCATCTCAAATTTATCGCTTCGTTACATGTAGCTTTACTCTTATAAGATGTCTAGTTTTTTCTTTGAGTTTCGTCGTATGTTGCTCTTTTTTTTACTTATTTTTTTTTACTTTTAAGTCCTTTGTTGCGCCAATCCGAATCAAAATAACGTATACTGAACTTTTATTGTATTGTTTATACATTATATAAGAGTCAAGATCAAGCGCAAACCTGATTTTTGGTGCAAACCGGCAAATTACGGTACACTTCCTACTAATATGTCATGATTTTATCCAAACGAATTATAGGTCACTTTCTCGTACTATGACGTAGTTCGTAGGAAGTGTACCATAATTTACCAATTTGAAGTATGAACGTTTGCACCTGATCTTAGTTCTAGTATATAATATTAAGAACAAACATTAGTTAAGAGCACTTTGAAGCTCGATGCAAATCATGCCAAGTTTTATTGCACAGGTTCGTCCTGTGATTACCATGATCCGCTTCACCAGTGGCATTTTTCAGATGACAATGACATTCTTTGATTCATCCAGTTTCAGTTTGTTATATGTTTCTTTTTCTAGATTGTTCTGCGTTTTTAGACAAGTTTTGATAACTTGTCGGCACTTGAGGGCTCTCTTGTTTTACCGGCAAAGTCGCCTTCCTTTTTGTATTAGCTACGGTGCAGGCTTTTTGCATTAGCCACGGTGCAAGCTTTTTGCATCTTTGTTTTAATAAAACATCGCTGGGACCGTCCAACTTTTAAAAAAAATGTGGGCTAAAGGGTTTACTTAACTCAAGCTTAAGAATAAGCTAAAATAAAAAAAATCGGTCCAAGAACAAAGCCCAAATTAAAAGAGGTCAAAATGGAGAAGATAATGGAAAACTCAACGTTGGATATGAGATATTTTGGTGGATGTTCCTATAATATTAAATTGTACTCATATGATCCTAACCCTCCATTTAAAAATGTCTCCAATATAAATAGGGATGAGTTGTAAGGATGTAAATACTTGCGTCCGTTCCCATTATGAATCAAAATAACATATATTGAGCTTTACTATTTTCTTTATAGAATCTGGATCAAATAAAAATCAGGATTATATATGAAAACTAAAAATCCAATTAAATATTGACACGTGTATCATTCGACCAATTATATTTCGGGGTCTTTTTTTAAATATGGAAAATTAAATTGAACTTGTTTGAGAGTACAAAACATAAACGATGGGTAAAAATGTCATGTTTACCTTAGCTCGATGTGTTTACTTCCGCTGCCCATTCTGAATCTAACGTATACTGTGATTCTACAGCCTTTTGTTCGTTTATATAGTATATTAGTAAACAATTTTATTTCCAAATACTTTATATCTAATTTCTTTATTTCTATTTTTTTTGTTTCTAAATTCTATTTTTTCTAAATTTTATATTACTATTGCTTTCTTTCTTTATTTCTTATTTAATTACATTAACATAAATTATAATCTAATATTGAGGCAAGGCGCTCAAGGCAGAGCTTCGTAAGACCCAACGTTGAGGAATGTCCACGCCTATAAAATGTGACTTTAAAGTTTGCAAGTTTTGATATTTATATCGTAACGGCTATAAACATTTTCCTACTTTTATAAATAATTTTGACAGAGTAAATACAATTATTACGTCACTAAAACTATAAATAATTTTACACAATCAATTCAACATGGAATTACACTTTAGTTAGTTTTTAAGCCCTTTTAAACTTTTCCTTCTAATCACTTGATAAAATAAAAATAACCGTCAATGCTTCATTCTTATCTCATTTATCATATCTATGGATCTCAAGTCATTTCGTCCCTACATATACAATACAACTAGACTTATTCAAATAGCTCTTCACCTCTTAAGCCCTCATCTAGGGTTTCAAATTCAATTCACACATCTCGTCGGAGGAGGAAGTGACGAATAGAAGCAACGACATCAACAGACTCTCAGTTGCTTGCCGACATCATCCGACGCTTGTTGGAAGCTCAGCTCTTCGAGTTCGAGATCAAGCAGCTCTATATCGTTTCTCCCCTCTTCTCTAGCCGCGTTATCTCTTCCAATTTCGCCGTGGCGAGTATATTTGTCATGAGTTGTTACTGCTAGTGAAGAGGGGGAGTATTTGCGGGCAGTGTTCAAGAAAATGCTAGGCGGGAATCGGACGGTCAGGGTCCTGAAAGGAATAATCAGGACCTAGACGAAGATTAATCGTTTTTGAATTTTTTATATTTTAATATATATATATATATATACATTAACATATTATATATTAGTATATTAATATTACTTTAATTTTAAAGGAATAGATCAATTTAATACATAAGTTCAAATATGAGCTTTGATAGTAAATTTTAAACTTAAAAAGAGGTTTTAGTATACTTAATTGGTTTTCTCAAAAAAAAATATACTTAATTGAGCTGAACTTAATAATTTATGGTTGATATATTAATGTTATAAATTAATGGACTGAAAATTCGGACCATGTAACTTTTTTTTAATTCCTCGGTCCATGTAACTTTAGATCAGTAGAATCAAAACAATTATTAAAATAAACAAAATGTAACTGTTCATCGTCATCTTCAAAAAAAATCCTAACAAGTCGGGCCGATTACAGTAGCAAGCACACAACCAGATATTCATATGCAAACCTTCTATTTTTTCGGTATTTTGGCCAAAACGAACACAAATATACCATTAACTTTTACCTTCGCCGATTAATTGCCGAATAAATCGGAACGGGTTCAAGAAAATGACCGCCTAGACGGCCCAAGCAACCGTTTTCTTGAACAATGTTTGCGGGTCATTTTTGGGGTGATTTTTCATAGGTGTAGCCTTATGAATTTGCTTTTGTGAATACTAAGATGTAATATCAGTGGTCCATTTTCGGTAGTTGAAAATTATGGCAATTCAATACTTCAAGCCGACTTCTGTCGTTAGATCATGGTGTTGGGTCATATCGACTCTTTTTGGATATGGCTGAGAGATGGCTGTCTTGAAAATCGAGGAGGAGATTGTTTTTTATATGTATTAGGTGTAAAGTCAAATTCAATATATATGATAGATTCCAACTTCCCATGAAGTGAACCGTCCATAACCATCCATGAATTCATAAGGTGATTCCAACTTCCCATGAAGTGAACCGTCCATAACCACCCATGAATTCATAAGGTGATTCTAACTTCCCACTATGTGGAGTAGCTGATTACTTACTTAATTACTACGTCCGTTTATATTGTTGAAGCAGGTTGCAACTGGAGTGTTATTTACAAAAAAATAGTTTTTTAAATTCTCTAGTTCGCCTTTGTACCTACTACCAGTGGCGGTTCCAGGGTGTCCCGGGACCCTTCTCCGTTTCGGCGAATTTCGATCAATCACCCATCTTTAGTCGTTAATTTCACCAGCTTAACATTTGAATTTCATCTTGATGTAAACATGAAAGTTGTAGAACATTCAATTAGCTTTCCGACGATATATAGATCATCTTCAACACGGATATCGGACGAGACCTTTGTGAGCTCCTGAAGATTGACCGATCATTAACAACTTCAAACATATAGTCTATTCGACTTGGTTTTGAGTTACCTTAATGTTAGATTTGAGTTTAGGTTTAAACATAGAACTTGTAGCCATTGTCCTTAGTTTTATGTTCTAGGTGATCAATTTCTCAAATGGTGCTCCGGTTGCTCGTTACAGGGTTGTAAAGTTGCTAAGGTTATATGTAGTTGACCACGCACACTTATAGGCGACATTAGTTTGAGCATGTTTTCAGCTGCTTTAACGTCCGATTTAGATCTTAATATCAATATCAACTGAAGAGTCGTAACCTATTAAATTATCTTTCCAATGAGATATGAGTCGAACTGATAGGGTAATCGATGTACGTTTTATGACCTCTCAAAGTTAGGTCGTCAATTGACTACATATATGAGTTTGAATTTTGTATTTACTTGAAAACTTCTTATATCGTTGAACATAAAGAATATATATGTGCAATTTTTTTTTTGCCAAATCAGAACAATATCCTTATTCATGGATGAAAAGATTTTAGGACCCACTCTTACAACGCTCTGGATCGGCCACTACCTACTCTTGCATCTTATATAAAAAAACTAGTCTTGTTCGAACGAGAGGCGACTTAAATGGAAAATGTAAAAATTATCCATATGTGATGAATGAAATGTGAACTAATCTGACTTTCTATTTATCTGGTCTTGATTTAAGTTTCTTAATTTTGGATTGTGTGTTTCAATTCAATTATTTGAATTTAACGGATAAATAGTTTCTAATTTAGTAAAAATATTTATATCAATTAAAATATTTGTTAAAATGAATAATTATTATATAAGTAATATTGTACGATTAGTGATAAGTGAACTAAAAATACTCATCATTAAAAATAGGGAAAAGTACACATTGGTGCCCTGAACTATCGACATTTTCCAATTGAAGGTCCAAACTATTAATTTTTCCAATCAAGGGCAAAATAAAAATTAAATTGACAAATTTTCAAACAACGAGCACCGTAGCTACACCGTGATTAAATTGCTAATTCAATTATGTGAACCCCGTTAACAACGACTCAATAAAAGGGTCTATTGGTACTAAAGAATAAAGATCGAATTTAATACGTTAAGAGTTCATGGTGAAATTGTCGGGTGATTTTCAACGGGGTTCACATGGTTGAGTTCACAATTTAATCAAGATGTAGCTACAGTGTTCGGTGTTCAAAAATTTGTCAATTTATTTTTTATTTTGCCCCTGATTGAAAAAATCAATAGTTTGGACCTTCAATTGGAAAATGTCGATAGTTCGGGGCACCAATGTGTACTTTTCCCTTAAAATATATAACATAGTATTGTATTACTATTTTTTTTATATTTTTAATATTCAAATGTTAAATTAACAATAATAATTTCATGTTTCGGTACTTGAATTGAAAAGAATTGATAGTTTGGTGATCGGTCAAATTCTTGACCTATTATTCACTTCATTCGATGATGGATTAGGTTTGTTTTCCGGACATTTTGTTGTCATTTAACCTCTTTTCTAGTGTTTCAGGTCATATATCACATTCCTAATACTTTTGGATTGATCTGAAGCAAAACAATGCATTTAGTAGAGATTTCGGTAAAAACAGGGCAGATTGACCTTTCCGACTTGTTTTGCACGTACAGATCTCATATAGTGTCCAAATTGGTTGATTCAAAGCTTGTTGGAAAGCTATTTCAAAGGGCTACAACTTTGTAGTTTACGCCAAGATCAAATTCGGAGGTTAAGGCCATGAAAAATTCACCCGAAGTCTCTGCCTTTTTGCATGGCCGTGACTGCCGTGACCACAACACAACATCACGGTAGTCACGGCCCCTTTTTGTCCCAGAGCAGTTTTGGAGCATGCCAAGCATGCCGTGACATGTCTAAATGTCACGGTAGTCACGGCCCCATCGAAGAAAGTTCTAAAAACGATTTTGGGCTTTTCTGGACTGATTTTTTGGAAGTTTCCTAATATCGTTTTTGGGCTTTTGGCCTTTTGGAAAGCTATAAATAGAGGGTTGGCTGGCTAAAATCAGTGTGGACAAATTGAGAAGTGTGCTATTTTGGAGAAAAGAAACCCTAACTTGGGAAAGAAGACAAGTTTTCATCGTGAGGATCAACGAGCCAATCGTCTACGGTTTATTCGTTTCTTCCTTCAATTTACACTGTTTTTGGTTAATCGCCATGAATAGCGAGTAGTCTTCCTTATTCTGGGATCCTACGGATCCCGTGCTATGTAACTCTAACTCTCATGTGATCAATTGAAGTTTATTATTTATGCGATTTGAATATTCAATTTCATTGTGTGCTTAATTTTATCGTTCTATGCATGGTTTACATCAAAGGGTATGTTTGCATTGGTAGAACGTATTTAGGTTATATGCCGAAAGGTGGATGGGCCCTAGGGATTAACCGGAATGCATGAAATTGATGTTAGGTCATGTTTGCATGATTTAATAGAAATGCCTTTAATTTAATAAATCGAAATCGTTGATAATCCGTGGATGGGCGGCGTTCAACGATTGAGATTAATCTAGACAATGATCCGTGGATGGGCGGCTTGTCTAGTGTTATTTCGGTTATATTCCATATTCGATAGCATGAATAATTAACGTAACATGATTGCATGATTAGTGGGGGTTGGCACGGGTGAAGTATGGATTCTGGAATTATTTCTCTGATTTAAACACAATAATTTATTTTCTGCTATTTAATTCTGCTTGTTTCAACACCATAAAACCGTTTGTCATTCGGAATAGCTAAATAGGTCACGCTGTTAGCTAGTATTCACACGCACTGCTCTTTGGATCGACCCTTGACTTACCAAGGTTATAAATTTTGTTTGACTGCAATTGAACCCCTAAAACTATTAATTTGACGACTATATAGGGTTAAAAATACGATTGTCATTCGGTACTTAAATTGAAACTGTTGATAGTTTAGTACTTTATTTAAAATGAGATAATAGTTCAATACTTAAATTGAAACTTTTGATAGTTCGGTATTTGATTTGAAATGACGTGGTAGTTCAAGTTATATTTTTGTACTTTTCCCTAGAATATATGCACCTGCCGAGTACCGTCTCGAAGGGGAGGTGTTTGCTAGCACATTTTCAAATGTTTGGAGGTGTTTAGCGAACAATTAATTCAACTGCAAATTGGAGCATCTTCTCGCACTATTCATCGACTAAAAACTTATATTATAGTTTTTTTTTATAAAAAAATTTGTATTATTGTTCGAATTTTTTAAACAAAAAAATTAATAATTTGATTCACTTCACTTTTTCATATCAATATTGAATTAATTTCGACCAAATGGAACCACACATAGACTTTTAAAACCATCAAATTCAGTCCAAAATTCGTTACTATTTAAAAATTAAATCATAAAACTACTTGTGCATTTATCTCGAATGTATCGTTTCATTGCATGTAACTTTGATCTTATCAAATGTCTAGTTTGTTTCTTAGACTCCATTTACTTATGTTGTTTCTTTTATTTCTGTTTGATCCTCAGATTTTCCGTTCCCCATTTTTAATGGTGATGGTAGAGTTATAGAGTTGTGTCGTTGCAAACGTTGATATATCGCTAAAATTTGATTTTTGACGGAAAGATGAGTTTGATATTGATATAAAGTATATGGAAAAAGATTTGGTACCGCGCAGCCAAATGTTGTGGTATCAAAATGACATAGTTTTCACTAAACCGACATCGTTTTGTTTGGAATAAATTTTAAATATATCAAAATGACGTCATTGTAATTGAAACAATGTCGTATTCGTACTCGCACCATTTGAATGCCCAATATACAACACCAAAATATATGTTAAATATTGACTAGAGGAGCGCTCAAATGAAAACCTCTTTAAATTTTGAGAAGTTGAAACCCCAATCTTCACCATCCAAAATGCAAGATGCATTTTTCAAGATGCATTTTGGTGGTGATACGTGTCTCATGTGCATTTTTCAAGATGCATTTGCAAAGTCAACGCCATCTTTTTTTACTTTGCTTTTTGGACATGTGTCACATGCAGATTCAAAGATGCATCATGATCCAATGATAAAATTTGAATTCTCAAATTTTCGAATTTATAAAGATTCTCAACGGAGCACTTCTATATTGACTATATATATAGCTATTTGTAACGAAACAACCCATCAAAAAGATTCTGAAAAATCGGATGACAACAGGCAGCAACTGCCAACTAACTCCCGTGCACCGGATCCAATTTCCTAGGGGGTCACAATAGACGTTCAATTCAATTTCAATCATTTTATTAATATTAAAATTTCTCTATATTCCGTAATAATAAAAAAATTTCTTTATAATCCTCATTTCATTTTTTTATTCGTTCTTCTTTCTCCGCCAAACCAAAACGCAAAACCTAACAAAACTTGTCTCATCTCCTTTCTCTCTCCTCGCTCCCAAATCACTAGGGTTTGGTTTCATTTCTCCATATTCAAATTTCAAATCCTCATTCATCATCTATCCACCAATCAATCCTTTTTTCCCGACCATGTCGCATAACACCGCCAGCGCCAGCCCAGATTTCAACCTGCCTGATGAGATTCTGTCGGTCATACCTACCGATCCCTTCGACCAGCTGGATCTGGCACGGAAAATCACTTCCATGGCTATCGCCTCAAGAGTATCCAACCTCGAGACGGAAACTGCTAGGATGAAGCAGACAATTAACGACAAAGATGTTAAGATATATGAGCTGGAAGAGAAGCTTGCTACTCTGCAAAACGCCTTCCATGACTCTGAAGCTCGCTTGCAAAGCCTCCTAGCTGAAAATGTAACCATTAGTTTTAAAAATATAAATCAACTAAATTGGACTGAAAAGTTTATGGAGGATATGAAGCTCCTTGTTTTTTCTGCTTTTTTCTTTACTCTCTAACGCATGTCTGAGTGACCACATTTTTACAGTTCTTTTTTTTCTCTCTCTTTTATATCTGTTGTATATGAGTGCTTTGTTGATTTTATTGTAATTTTGTACTTAAAGTTTGTTGTTTGCCAGGATAGTGTAGTTGCCTTTTTCCCCCTCTTAATGATGCTTATATAATATGTAATTCTATATATGAAAAAGAAGTGGATTCCATTGCGACAATTAAGAACACAATAAGACCATCTGAATGAATCACGCTAATCTTTTATCATTTGTTATCTCTTTGCAGTCAAAACTGTCAAAGGAGCGTGACACTCTTTCCATGACTGCAAAGAAATTGAACCGTGATTTGACAAAGGTGTGTATTCCATGTTTTTCTGTCAACTTCATCAAGCACTTGCTTTATTGTTCATTTGGCTTACCTATTCTGCCTAATGTTTAGTGGGGAATCATTGTACATTTAACATTATTGTATCTGCATTTAACTGTTATAAAATAGATGCATTTTAATGGCTATGATCTGTTTCAGAGGTGAATATTCAGCTCTCTCGCAAATGATGTGGTTGTTTCAAACTGAGCGACTTCAATATCAGTGCTATGTGCTAGTACTTTCATGATTACATATCATTCTATGGGTATTTGGGTGTCTATGTAACAATGTGCACGCTGTTTTATCCTCATAAATTTCCATTATTTAACTACAACTATTGCTCTACTGAAAAATTAGTAGACATAAAAAAAAGGGATAAATTTGTCACCTTTTCGCAGTTCATTACTATCTATCTTTGGTTCATAGGTTTGACTCTAATCATCTCTCCATCAATGAAGAAGTAGTTTACATTAGATCACATGTTTTCTACATGGTTTGCATATATTATTAAAGTTGACATCTTTAACATACCATTAAGTGTTGAAGTATCTGGACTGTTTTTTATTTTTTATTCTTCGTGGGTTCGTGTGCATCCTACAGCTTTACTATCAGCGTGAAAATGGTCATCATCTGTTTTTCTCTTTGCTTTTACTTCCACTGTTCGTTCGTTCATTCTTTCATTCATGTATCACGTTCTTCAAAGAGATATTGAACAATTCAATTTGTATTCTCAAAATTGTTGCGTGTCTGTATTTATTATTCTGACTCAAAGTATCTGTACATTTGAAGCCATATGTCGCTCTTATTGACTTGGCTTGCTACATGCAAATATGTTTTACCTTCAATTACTTAATTTACCAGTCTATTTTCTGACAGATGGAAACTTTCAAGAGGCAGCTGATGCAGTCACTAAATGAGGACAGCTTATCAGTATGATTCCTGCAATTCCATTCCTTTACCTCATAGCTACCTCCTTGTCACCAGAGTTTTTACTCAGCGTCTGCTGTTTGGCAATTATTTGTCCCTTGCAGCCTGCTGCGACTGTGGACATACAGACGTACGATCAACCATTGCCGAAAGCTTATCCTGTTCAAGGTAAAAAAATCCACCTCGTCTAAGTTTTCCAAATGATTTATTTTGATTCAAGTAGTAACTAGTAACACAATTCTTATGTTACGTGTTGGCTGTTGTGATTACAACTCATGTCTTGTAATTAAGCAGCTAACGAGTCATATGGTTACGGGCCTCCAAAATCACAGTATAGTTCTAAAGATTCATGCCTTACATCCAATGACGGTATTTGAACACTAATAAGTTGTTTTACATCATATCTCATAATACTTCTTACATTCGATGATATTACACGAGTAAGTTGCCTCAATTGTTATTCTCAAGATCACTGTGTTAATGTTAATTCTATGTTATGACAGGCTCGAGGTATAACTCTCAAACTTCCATGACACCATACATTAGTCCACGGCTTACACCTGCTGCAACGCCTAAAATCATATCCACAGCTGGCTCCCCAAGAAGTTACTCTGTTGCTGGGTCTCCTAAAGCCTCCGGTTTAAATTCGCCAACAAAATACAAAGTTGAAAATAGATCTAATCTCTCATGGTATTCCTCAAGCCAACTGTCATCAGCAGCAAGCTCTCCTCCTAAGTCGCGCCCTAATCCAGGTGATGAAGGGAATATTTTGGAATGCTAATTATTTATCTTTTGCTTAATTTTTCACTAACAAGATTTTAAAAGGTCTGGACTTCATAGCATACATATGCAATGTGTAAAGGTCTCACATGATTGATAAGCTGTGTGTCATGACTCAACAGGAGGACGTACTACTCGAACTGATGGGAAGGAGTTCTTTCGTCAAGCTAGGTGAGTTGGTCGACTTACTTTGGTAGTGTCTGGTATTCAAGCTGTGTTCCAAATCCTTGGTAAATTCTGTTATAGCTATCAGATGTTTTTGTTCCAGTTCCAAAACCTATTTTGATTAATAATGTACTCTAAAGCAATAACACAAGTGATAAATATTACTAAACATTGTCTGATATTTTCGCATGTGTACAGGAGTCGCCTTACTTATGAACAGTTCAGTGCATTTCTGGCTAACATCAAGGAACTAAATGCTCAAAAGCAATCCCGTGAGGTAGTATTCTGAAACTTTTCATTACCAGGTTTGAGAATCGGATAATCAAAAGTTTGTTGGTAGTTGATTTTGCAATTTTTCATCAATTTTAGGAAACCTTGAGGAAGGCGGAGGAAATATTTGGTTCGGAGAACAAAGACCTTTTCGTATCTTTTCAAGGATTGCTCAACCGTAACATGCACTAGGTTGGTATTGTAGCAATAATTTAGTAGGCAGCAGCTGTTAAACTGGCTGTGTTCTAAAGGATTTGTTTGTATTCATCCTCTCTCGAGAATGAAAAAACCTTATTTTGTTTACTTGTCTGGACAAAGATTGATGCTCAAAGATAACAATGAATAACTTGAACATGGAGTAAAACAAAATGTACCTAGTAAAGAGTAAGATAAGTTAACTACGTGAATCAAATATAGCTCAGAGGTGAGAAATTATGTTGAAATAAACATTTAGTTGTTTGTAATTGCAGCATCTGTGAAATTTTTTCAAAGCTCAGATTGTTTTTTTATTTTTATTTTTATTTTTATTTTTATTTTTATTTTTATTTATTTTATTTTTTTAAGAGGGTCGGCTCAGATTGTTATTCAGAAAGGATTGATTGATAGCTTCCGGTAAACCAGCTGTGTATTATTCCCTTAAAATTAAATGTTAGTTTTATATTCATCAGAAAATTAGTCTCTTCATTACATGAAATTGATTAAATTATTTTTTGACAACAAATATTAATTGACAAAAACTACCACTGAATTTGTCTAATGCTTATTAAATTCTTGGAATTTTCAAATCTTTGGATTGAAGTAAAATTGATTTTCATTTAATGGACACATGAAATACATGTAATAATATTATTTAGGGAAAATTACAAATTCATTACCTGAACTATCACTCTATTTCAAAATAAGTACCGAACTTTCAATTTTTTCAAATCAGATACCGAGGTGTCAATTTGTAATAAGAAAAGTTGTAAAATTAACAACGTTAAACATTTAGCCTTTTAAATGATTAATTATAAACAATATAATTGAAATTGAAATTATAGAATATGACTATTCTACCATTTAATTGAAAACATCATATTGCTAATGATTTTAGACAATTTAATGTAAAATTTAATTTTAAGAATTATATCCAAACAAATGCCGTTAAACCCTTTAAATGATTAAATTGAATTTTTTTTAGAATTTAAATATTTTATTATTCAGTAATAAAATTGAAAACGTATATTACTTATTATCTTTGATTATTTATATACTGAAACTTCAAAAATACACCCGAACTAACAGGTAAAGTTCTATATTGTAATTATATTTAAAATTGTACAATATGTTGTTTGTTGTAATATAATAGAGAAAGATACAAGAGATGGTGGAAATGTGTAAAGAGAAATTATATTCTTCTTCTCATTTCTTCTTTACATACACACATATTTAAAGGGTTACATGAGACAAATGAAAGGACATGATCATTTAACACAAATAAATGAGAGGTATAATGGAGAGATCTAAATGAGTCTAACCAAAGGTTAGACAACCAAAGGTTAAGTGTGCATTCATAATGCCATAATATCATAACATTGTTTTCAATTTGATCACTAATTGATCGTATATTCGAATTGTAATCAATTTAGTTCTTAATCACTTTTATTATTGAAATTTATCTATAATTAACAAGTTGAAAAATTGTAAATACTTTGAGGGTTAGTTATCTGTGAACTTTTCTTATTTAGTTTGGAAATATTTTTTAAAAATTTTATTATATCAAAAATTGTCAAAGATAATAAACAATATGATGTTTTCAATTTTATCATCAAATGATAGGATATTCATATTCTAAATAATTTAATTTCAATCATTTTATTTATAGTTAATCATTTAAAGGGATAAATGGTTTAAGTGTGTTAATTTTATAAATTTTCTTATTACAATTTGATCCCTCAGTACTTGATTTGAAAAAAATTAAAAGTTCGGTACTTATTTTGAAATATAGTGGTACTTCAGATAATAAATTTGTAGTTTTCCCTATTATTTATACAAATTCATAGTTTTTAGGCAAATTATATTGTTTGACCTTGATAGAAGCGTTTACTATTTATACAGTCAATATAAATTCGATCACTATAAAAGAGTACAATTCAATGTTTTAGGAATTCATCGCGGTTGATAGCAAATACTTCGTCAAGGACATCCTCCATCTAAAGGTAGAGTTAAAAATGAGGCCGAATCACTTGTACATAGAATTAGGCAGGGATCTCTCGTTTCGAGTTTTAGTTTTGGAGAAAGCTCGTTGTGGAGCAAAGTATATAGAATATATACCAAGTGGCTGAATAGTTAAACAATGCGCAGTAAAGGTTCTGAGCTAGATAGGATATTCAGGTGTGCATATATACCAATTTTTTTTGTTATAGATGTAGATACAAACACTTGATTGTGCTTTTGCTTAAAATCGCATGATATTCATTCATAGTAAAAAATTGACAAGAAACTATTTTGATCAGTCTGGATATACAATACAGAAAAATACTTTTTCTAAAATAAAATAAAAACTCATCGTGCATACAATCCTACAACTTATCTCTATTTATACTGGAGACCTTTTTAAATAGAGGGTAACGATCTTATGGTTACAATTCAATGTTCTAGGAACATCCACCAAAAAAAATATCATATCCATCATTTTCTATAATCTTCCCCATTTTAACCTCTTGTGAGGCATTCTATACGTGTAACGGTGGTATGCTGGCGAGGAGTTGCTCGACCAGTCAAGGAACTGCTAGAGTAATTGCTGGAGGCTTGGAAGTGGGCAGGGTTGATGGTGATTTTGATTCAGTTTAGATTGAATTTAAAGGCTCAAAAGTCAAATTATATCTCAATTTGGTTGAAATTAATTCAATTTTGATAAGAAAAACTGAAATGAATCTTAATTTAATTTGTTAAAAATCAATTCGAACAATAATTCAATTTAAAAAAAAAGATATAAGTGTTTTAATTGAGAAATAATGTGAGGACTGAGGAGGTGTTCCAATTTTGATTTGTCGTATAAATTGTTAACAAAACACCTCCTAACATTTGAAAATGTGCTAACGAACACCTCATCCTTCGAGAAGGTGCTCAATTGGTACATATGCTCAAAGAAAGAACTTTGTCCGACCATACAATTAATCTTATTAATTCACTTATTATTGAATTTTATTTGAATGTAGCTGAGTATAACATTTTGAAGTTTGGACAGTATGTTAAAAGATGGAAATTACTGGCAAGCTCAAAACTCAAATTGTATTTTTCTTGAATTTGATGTATTATTTATTCGTATTTATTCCTTTACTGTTGTATTCGATTTAAAATGGTCCACAAGGATTTGAAACTCTGCAATTTCCCTCCATTTTCATCCTATTTGTATCTTGTCGGGTAATGTGTGGGCGTCTCCAAACCTAAAGTTTGGCAAGGACCAGATGCACGCTACGGGCTACCACTATCAACTCACCTAGCTTGACGAAAAAATATTGTTTTCTTTGTTCGCATTAAGACTTAAGAGTCAAGATTTATTTATGTCAATAGTCAGTGGCAGATCTAGAAATTTTTTCAATAGGAGGCAAATTAAAACTTATATTAATATAAAGGTAATTTTCATGTACTTTCTAAATTAGTGGGGGCATAAAAATAAAATTAGTAGGGGTAAAAACTAAAATTTATTGAAATATTAACCTAATATGTCTACGGATAAGCTAAATTTCAGAAAATTACCGGGGGTTGCCCCCTCCTGTCAACATGCATCCGCCCCTGTCAATAATGATTTAATTGTATGAACATCTGAATTGTAGTTATAAGTTTAACGGTTCGAGCTCATCTTGACATATTTATCGATATGAGTTGGGAGTTGTCAAATCCCTAACAAATTTTTTAAACGATTTATTATTATTATTTCACTTAAAACTTAAATCTAGACCAGCCGAGATTAGTTCACATTTGATTTATCATTTATGGATAGTTTTTTACATTTTCCATTTGAGTAGCCTCTCAATTGCTTAAGTCTGGTTGTATATGGGACGGATCTACTTGAGACTATAGATACGATAAAAGAGGTAAGAATGAATCATTGATGATTATTTTACTTTTTTTATAGTGAGTTTTTTTACATTTTATACATATCATTCATCATTGAGGAGAAATATGCTACTCAAATAAGTTCAATCCAACTCGACTATTACTTTACTTTGATCAAGTGGCTAGAACAAAAAAAAGGGTCAATTTCCCTGACAAATGACAATTTTGAAAGGGGTAAAAAACCTACTCAAATTTAATTCCTTGTTGAAATGATTGTGTAAATTTAGTATCTTTCGCAGTTAAATATCTTAATCAAATATATGATTGGATTTAGGATATACAACACAAAATCATGCAATGGAGTTACAATAATAATCACGGGTTCGATTTCGGTGAGAAGTGTCATATTGGTGAGAAATGAGAACTAATCTCATCCTTTTATCTCATTTAGTTAATGGTTCCGATTAAATGCTAATCAAATCAAATCATGACTAATTAGTAGATTAATATACAAATTAGGGGTAGTTTAGCCCAAAGTGATGATTTGATTTCTCTGATCCGTCGACCTCCGGAAGCCTTGTCCGACGTTGCGATGCCAATGGATGGCGACGTCGCCAACCTCCGGCACACTTGATCGATCAGCCACTGTCTGACATTGCCCCTGCCGTGTGAAACCAGCCCGATCTGATTTCTCCTGGGGAAGATGAAGGTGTCGCGCGTTCCACGCTGACATTAAGTTCTCCGCGCCCAAAGTAGACATTAACTTGTTAATGTCTACTTTGAGCGCGACGTTAATGTCTCGATTGGGCGCGCTCAATTGAAATGCTACGAATTATCTTTTGAAAAGCTACGAATTATAATTAATTATTCGTAGTAATTACATACAAAATTCGTAGTATTCTATTTTGTACCTTTTCAAAGGATAACTCGTACCTTTTCAAAGGATAACTCGTACATTTTCAAAGGATAATTCTTAGCAATCATGTTTTGGTCAGATTAAAGGATAATTCGTACCTTTTCAAAGGATAATTCGTAGTAATTATATACATAATTCGTAGCTTTTCAAAGGATTATTCGTAGCATATACACAGTGATCCGCGCGCCCATCCTTTACATTAAACGAGCCGCGCCCCAGCGTAGACATTAACAAGTTAATGTCAACGCTGGGCGCGCGACAAGTCATGACACTGTTCATCTTTCCCAAAATGCAAACGTCGACTGGTGTCGACTGTGAGAGGAACCGGTTGCGATTCTGAGCAGTGCGATGTGATTTCCATGAGCGATGACGAAAATTTTCATCCCGATCGTGGCCAGGCGAACACTGATTGATTAACGATTGATTTAGGTAATTACTAATTTACCCTTAATCCTAATTAAAAACGACGATTGTGTGAATAAGTTAGGGTTTAATAACAACCATTAGATTATTAATCTAATGGTCATTAAGAGTTCTCATTTCTCACCAAAGATCACACTTCTCATGTGATCTTTATTTTAATAATCACAAGCAGTGCCGGATCCATGGGGTCTGGGGTCACCAGTTTATTGAGCTCCAACTCTACCAGTTGAGTTGTTTGATGTTTGTGTTATGAATTAGCTAAGATAATATTTGAATATTAAACTCGATCATTTGATTTAATGTTTTAATTAAGTATGTTCTACCATTAAATCACACTCTAATTTCATATTATTTACTTTTCTGATCTTAGTTAACTAATTTTTCGACTACTAAGCTATAATGATAAAACACAATACATATTTATTAATTAAAATTTACTTCAAATAATTTAAATTATGTCTATAATAATTAAAAGATATTTTAAATTTAATTTAATTGAAAAACAATAATTTAGGACCCCATCTCGAGAGTCGCTGAATCCGCCAATGTTCACAGGGTTGGAGTACGTGTCTCAAAACATGCTTATAACTTACCTATATTTTTAGGAATGCTCAAATGAAGCTTCTATATATTCAAGAAAAGTAGCGTTTATTATGAATATACCACAACAATAATGGATTAAAGGTATTAGATTTAGTGGCATGTGTTTTGGCAAAATCGTGTGAAGTTGTTCAAGCTGTCAAACAATGAGGTGTTCAAGACTAGAGAGCACACAAGTTGCGGAGGGACCTGGAACAAGACTGCCGCATATCAGAATTTCCTAATCCATATTTGGAAGGTCAGTAACGAGCTTGGAGGCGGCTGAGAGCTTTCAGGGAAGATATGCGCATGAAGATATTTATTGACAGATTATCAAGAAGGAGGAGCGCATGAATTTAGGAATGTTTCCTAAAAGATATGAGTATATTACCTAAAATATATGGTAGTTGATTTTTGATTTCCTAAGTGATTTAGGAAAGATCCAAACCATATATAAACAGAGGCGGGGTTCTCAATTCTACATCGATTTCAGAAGAGCTACACGCATACCCACTCAGAGAGGAGAGAGATCAATCGGCCTTGAGTTCATTATTCCGGTGAACTCACGGCGCTTCTATCAATATGTTCAAGGTTGATGCTCCAGACTGAAGGTTGAACGAGTTGCAGATTCCTGCATTGTTGGAGAAACTATTCACGCTTATATTCAGAGAGGGTTGGAGGTGGTTATCGACGTTAGTTCATTATTCCGGTGAACACTAATGCACACTAAGTTAGTTTGTTCTAAGTGCTGTTAAGACTGACCGTGGAACGTACTGAAGCTGCATGCACTGCATTGTTGCTGATGCGCTTTCGGGAGAGGGCGTTCATCTTCGGGAGAAACGCTTATCGTCGGGAGAGGATCAATGTGAAAATAGAGAGGGATCTCTAGTATAGGGGGAGCCTCTAGATTGCAAGTTCGCTGAGAGTGTCAGAGTAGGCTGATTAAGAGTGAGTCTGTAATCGTGAGTCCATCTGTACTCTAATCTAAATATAGTGAATTGCTTTTCACCCAGAGTAGGCAGTTGCCGAACAGGGTATCAAGTTGCGTGTCTTTAGTTCGTTCTGCACGTAGTTGTCTTTGTGAGTTTTGTATTAGGTTGTTTAGCTAGTTGTTCCGCAAACAGATAGAACAATATCTCGACACACAGGAGAGTATTTCAAAAGGAAAAGATCTAATCTTGACACGACTAAATTTTGAATATAACCTTGTATCTCTGTACAACTGCCATGTTGGTCTGCACTTTTCGCCTAGATGTTCTTAAGTGGCTCAAAATGCATCTAGTTCTTGTACCAGACTCGATCATTGATTTCGAGATCCTCAAATTGGACTCTAAGATCACATTTTATAGGCGTGGACAGGCTTTAAGGTTGGGCCTTAGTGAGCTTAAGGTAGGATCATGGTAGGCGGCGCCTTGAAATCTACCTAACTTTTCCTCTTCTCATCTCTTCGTTTTATTTTGGGGAAAGGCGGGCCTTGTGACAAGCGAGGCGGAGCCTTCGTTTGATCAAGGTTCAAGGCGGGGCCTTGGGTCTTATATGGTCTTTTTCGTGTTTTTGTAATGATATGGTCAATTTTCGTGTTTTGGCTCTTTGAAAGAATCATGTACGCTAAGTAAGCTGAAACACTAAAAAATCAAGTTAAAATGACAAATATCATTCGGAAATGTCTCAAAATCTATCAAAAATAAAGTCTAAAATATAACATATAACATTTGTCGATCACCAACACTACTGTTAGTCTGTTACTTATTTATCATCCAAGTGCATGATACTTGCAATCGTATCTGGTGAATACTTATCATTGATACTTCTTACTAAAATTACTTTGTGTGACTTTGATTTAAGCTTTCACAATTTAAACAAATGTAGGTCAATATAAATTCGATCATTTTTACGAGTATTTAAAATATTGTACAAGTCAATTAAACTTAATATCATAAACCATACCCAATCGCATAATGAATGATTAAACATAATATTAACCATGAAGTGTGTCAAAAAGTTGAGAAAATAATTGCTATCAATTGTTTTTGATAAGGCTAATGCCGAAACAGGCTTTAACGTTCAGTCCGTACTAGCGATCTTTCTAATCAACATTTGCGAGCAATGAGGTCTGCCGCTCCAATTTATATGAGAGTTGAGTTTGGAACTGACCATGTGATACCAGTCTTCATTGTTGTGCTCTCACTACAAATTTTGGATTTAATTTACGATTACATTAATTAGCGTTAGGTTATCGTAAACGAAGAAACTTACGTGACCATTACGTGAAACTTGCAATTATCGCAAAAAACTTTGTCGCAAATTCTGTGTGATAACCTCGCGGTAAATATTGCGATAAAACTACGATAACCTTACCATAAATGCGACCTAGTTATGGTATTGACAATGTATGGTTATCGCAACATATTTACGATAACGTACGTTAACATTAAGGCAACATATTTTTGTTATCGTAAAGGAGCGTAATGTTATCGCAAATTTTATGCGATAACGTCCGTTAACATTACGACAACACATTTATGTTACCGTATTAAACACGTAATGTTATCGCAAATTGTATGCGATAACTATGAAGCACGTAATGTTGTCGTAAAAGTCGTGAATATACTATAACAATTGCGGGACGGACCTATTCAAAATATATATTTTATTATTATTAAAAAATATTTATTTTATTTTTTAATATGTGAATTTATTTTTTAATAAATAAAAAAACTATGAAGCACGTAATGTTGTCGTAAAAGTCGTGAATATACTATAACAATTGCGGGATGGACCTATTCAAAATATTTATTTTATTTCTTATTAAAAAATATTTATTTTATTTTTTAATATGTGCATTTATTTTTTTAATAAATAATGACGTGGATAATTCAGATATTGTAATTGATATTTTTTTATAGGAATATAAAAAAAGAAAAGCACATGCAGATTGTTTTAATAGTGACATTAAAAATATACTGTTATGAAAATGTTTGGCAAGAGTTTAACATAAGTTCAAAATCTAAAATATTAAAAGTAGTGCTTGAAGCACTTCAAAAATCAGTACCAGCAACTGTAGAGCATAAGAGAAAATGTGTGCTAGAGAAAATCAGTGCCTCTGGTCAATCCTTACAATAAGAGGAGAAGAAGTAACACTAGCCCTGGCTGATTTCATCATCTTCTTCATGATCACACTGGCCATATATATCTAAACTTAATTATATGATCCAACTGATCCAAAATGTTTTCTAGTCCGTGAAAGACTCCAAAAAAATCATTTCCAAAAGGTTACCGCAGGGGCTGCACATTCCCAATAACAAAACTAATCTGCCGAACGCATGTCTTCATCTACCTCCGGACAAATGGGCTGAGAACCAGTAACTCTAACATAAGCCTGCGTCAATTGACTAATCATCTGAAGCTGTTGTTGCTGCTGCTGCTGAAGCTGAGAGACTTGCTGAATAAGAAGATCAAGCTTTGGGCTGCTCTCGAGATGAGAAGAAACAATATTGTGGCTGCCAATGCGATGAAACTTGGAACCCTCAACTAGAGCAGCAGCTGTCCCGATGACATTTGGAAGTCGTGTCCTCTTACACACCCCTAGTATAGTCGATCCAACATCGAAATCCAAAGCCTGAGTTACAGGACGTCCATTCTCTTTGAGAGCATCATGTGCTGCCTTTAGTTTGCGCTGCCAACAATCGAACAGAAATATTAGTAAATGATCCTTTGTCAACCGATTAAGATAACACTGCCCTACGATACAACAATAAGCAACAAGTATACGAAATTTTGCATGAACTACCAAATTTACCTTTGACAAACAGTTGATTGGTAAAGTGAATTGTTATCTGTTTTTGAGTCCTATAAAAAGATCTTATTTTATTTTTTTGAAAGAAGATGATATCAATCAAACAAAAGGACACAACACTCCAGGGACACTACAGACTAACTAACTAAACATGCAACAAACTAAACATCAAACTAAACAACACAAACTAATCAAACACAAACTAAACAAAACAAAAGAGAACCCCTGCAGGAACAACCCACCAAAATACCTGCAAGACCAATAAAGATAGCTCCTGAAACCCATACTTATCAACCATTCCCTATCACATATACTAACATATTTACTTTCTATACAAGCTAGTTTACTTATTCAATACCAACAAAGGCCTTGCTTTTTGTTATTTACTGAAAGTAAAATACACCACAAAAAAGACATCAAATTTGATATGGAAAGATACATACGACTTTCTCCGCTCCATCGTTCTCCACATAAGTACCATCGGGCTTTTTCTTGAGGCGGTCGTACATGTCCGAGCAGAAAACAGTCTCTACAGTCGTTGCCTGTAATTAGCGGATACAAAAATTCCTATGTAAATTTAGAACAAGAGAGTAAAGCATACACCGAAAGACAGTAGGGAAACACTGACCAATTCTTCGAAGTGAATATATGCAGCTTTAGCACCTCCCACATGAACACAGCGGCCATCTTTTCCTTGAGAATTAATCTTGTTACGATCTGACATCTTTTTTATGTATGCCGCATTTTGATAGTACCACATTAAACCGGCCTGAACTTCATGCCGCTTCAAAAACTTAAGGCCATCTGCAGTCCTCGCATGTCGCACGTTATACCACCCATTATTAAGTTTACTCCGACACTTCTTGAAGAAAATTTCTTTAATGGTTGCTGTGTGATCTTCGTGCCACCTAGCTTTAGCCTGCCAAAGCCAAAATAATGTGATTCCATTCGGAAAAATATAATTATCAATCATGTACACACTTAAAAAATTGGTGTGGAACACATACAAAAAAGGCAAGAGGCGAAAGGTTGGTCCCGTAGATCATGAGTTAGTTTTGAATGCAATGTCAAGAGCGCTTGACATGACGGAGGGTGCCTACTTAGACATGACTGATAAGTTTATTCATCGCAATCCAGAGCTGGCATTGATGGGATCATGTTTGCTAGTCGTGTTAATGAGAGATGAGGATGTATACGTGATGAATGTGGGTGATAGTCGAGCCATTGTTGCCCGATCTGAACAGCAGGAAGAAGTTGGTCCCAGCGTGGACTTGGAGGAGCAAGCAGAAAATGGTTCAAGTATAAAGGGGATGGTTGAAGAGCAAACAAAAACACTAAGTGAGAAAGTAAATGAGATGGTAAAGAATCATTCTGTTCAGGTTATGAAGCTGACTGCATTGCAATTGTCTACTGACCACAATACAAGCATCGAAGAGGTAAGCTCTTCTTTATGTTGTGCTGTGTCAACTTCCTCATCATGAACTGGTAATAAATTTGTTTGCATTTATCATTTCATCGCATTAGAATTTGCTTGAATTTTTATGTCCTCAAAACTGAATATTCTGTTTGTTCGTCAGTATTAGAGATACACTAAAATCATTGACAAGTAAAACATCCAATTATAGGATGAGTATGCACCTGTTCCTTTCAATGCAGATAAAGTAAAGACATAAGTTTGTATGGAAGCTTTTGTTATATGCTGTGTTTTTTTATTTAGTTTTACCACCTTTACTTAAATTTCCTCATTCGGTCGTGAACATTTGCTTTCATGTGCTACCATTGAAAATTGCAAATTTTATTCATGATTTCATCGTCGAATATTCACGTCCTTCATACTTTCTGCAGGAAGTTTTAAGAATAAAAAGTGAACATCCGGATGACAACCAATGTATTCTTAATGATAGGGTTAAGGGCCGGCTTATAGTTACCAGAGCATTTGGAGCTGGGTTTCTTAAACAGGTTTGTCATTTTGTAAATATTCATTAAGTAATTGATTCATTGTATTCTACAATCTGCAAATTAAAATGAACTATTTGATCCTTGTAGAATATTATTTGGTAGTGCTATGAAAAGGATGTAGTTAGGCTAAGGAAAGATCAGTGATGATAGAAACACATCGTCTGTTTGTGGTTACATGGTTGCTTTTTGGTTTAAACCCCTTTATTGTTTCCAACAAGGGTAGTCTATCTATGCTGCGTGTATTCTATCTTTCTGTGATCGCAATGATTGAAAAATCTTATTATGAAGCAAACTTGACAAAGGGTGCCTAGTAATAGAGAAGAGAATTCAATATAGTTTCCTATGTCTAGTATATTTAAGTAGAATGCATACATTTCAGTTCTTATAATTTAAGTCGCAAACATACTTGCTAATATCTCATAAGCATTGTTGCAGCCCAAGTGGAATGAACCATTGCTGGAAATGTTCCGCAATAATTATATTGGTACTGCACCATATATATCTTGTACACCTTCTCTGCGCCACCATAAGCTATGTCAAAAGGATCGGTTTTTGGTACTCTCGTCCGATGGTTTATATCAGTATTTAATCAACCAAGAAGTGGTTTCTCATGTGGAGAGTTTCATGAAGATGTCTCCAGAAGGGGACCCTGCACAACATTTGATAGAAGAGCTTCTGTCTCGTGCAGCCAAGAAAGCGGGTAAGCTGACTTATCTGCCAATGTAAAATGTGAATTATTTTTAGAATATAAAGCCTTCTCATTAGGGCTGATTTGAGGTACTTATAGTCCAAATTGAACACAGTTTGAGCAATCTCCAATTTTCAATATTCATATTTCTTTCAATAATTACTAAAACCACAACGTTAGTCTAATTCAAACAACATTTCACGATGTAAAGTAGCAGCGTCTTTCTATGTTTGTATTTGGGAACAAATCAATTCATTTTCTTGCTGATTCATGATGATTCTTCATCCTACTTTCTTCCAATTTGCAGGAATGGACCTTCATGAGCTATTGGATATTCCGCAAGGAGATCGCAGGAAGTACCATGATGATGTCACTATCATGGTGGTGTCTTTGGAAGGAAGAATTTGGAAGTCATCTGGGAAATATTTCTGAAAATAGCAGCAGTACTCTCACATCAACAATGACACCTCTATGTACATAAAAAAATCTGCAAATGATATTTTGGGGAAGAAATGTTCATTCAGTACAGCAGGGAAATGGTTCTTTTTGTTCTCATTATGTTTCCTTGGTATTCTTTCTATCAAAATTTTCTTGTTTGGAGAAAATTTTGAAAGAAAGATACTTTTGTCATTTTGCAAGGATGTTAATGTGGATTATGTTCCATAGTTATCATGTAACAAAATGCTGCTGTAATTTAATATGGGAGGTTTTGGTCTCTTTTATTCTCTAATAATCATGTAACAAAACTCTGCAAATAATTAAATTAATAAAATTAAACCACAATTTAAATGATGAAACTTTTGTTTTTCATTTCATAAAATAAGAAGTATTCAACAAATACAATAACATGTTTGAAAAATGAAAATGCAATACAAATATTGTGATTTTCTATGTTTCCTGCTGTGGCGTAGTAATCCCCATTAAGAGGAACATCTCTGGACGCTCCTTCATCATATCTTTTCCATATATTTTAATTGCCAACACTTCACCTACATTGCATTGAAAAATCCAAAAATCATCACTAGAAATCCAGTGGATACAATGCAGAAAGATAAAAAAAACGTGCAAGTACAAAACAACTACCCATCTGATAACAACTACCCATCTCACAACCTCCGCTAAAATGTCAACTCAGTATCTTCAATAAAGCATGGATACCACAGTGGGATAACAACTACCCCTACAAGTCCTTGTAATGAAGCATGGATACCACAATGGGATAACCACTCAACCAAGCAGACAAGGTGATGAAGAATGAGGTACCAAGTCTTTCAGGGTTCAGTGGCATACGCTCCATGGATTCATTAAATCTTTTGAGTTCTTTTCTAGCGGTTGAACGTCGTGAATAAGCTTATATATAACGATCATCTAAGTTCAACGCCTCGGTACAGTCATCTTCAGCTTCTTGGAACCTATCTAACATTGTAAACAACGATTGGAATGAATAAAGACACTGAGAGATTTAAGGTTTGCAAATGAGGTTTTGTATGTAAATATAATCACAGATCGAAAACAAACATTCAAAGAATGTATGAATACTGCATATCATAAATGAGATTTTGGTCATAGTCACCTAAGCACTCAAGAGAAACATCAGAAATGGACAAAAGAGTAGATTCTACTATCAAGTCCTACCTAGCGCAAAAATGAAATACAACAAAACATATAGAATATAGAATTATAGAATTTAGAAACAAAAAAAATTACTGTACTATATAAACAAACAAAGCTTAATGTGAGTAATCACTATACGTTAGTTTTTTTTTTGATAAGATGGGTAGCGGATGGAAGACGAATCGAGCTATCAAAATTCAAAACATATATTTTTTTCTTTCTATTTTATAAATAAAAGCATTTTTATGAGAATTTAGATTTACAAATTTTAAGAATGTAGAAATATAGAAGTACACTTTTCTTATTGAAAATATAGAAATTAGGAACAAATAAAGAATATAGAAAACCACTTAAATATAGAAATATAGAATTTAGAAAGAAAAAAAAATACTGCTACTATATAAACAAAGCTAATGTGAGTAATTAAACAGTATAGGTTAGTTATTGATCGAAATTCAGAAGAAATATGGGGAGCGGAAGGAAGAGAATCGAGTTTAGGAAGGTCGAGAAGTTGCAGAATCGAAGGGTCACATTCACCAAAAGGCGACAAGGACTGATCAAGAAAGCAGAGCAATTGTCGAGTCTGACCGGATGCAGAGTCGCAGCTATCTTCTTCTCTCCCTCATGCTTGAATCCAATTCTCTATGGAGACCTCTCCCTTGTTGAACAAGCAGCCGCTGCTGATGCTGATTCCTCCGTCGCTGCCATCCACCACCATTCGACAACAATGCCGGCTTCATTATTTGCTGATTGTTTTCAAGAACAATCACCAAGCGTAGGTGATAATCTTGTTGATCAAGAATCACTGCTGCTGTTGACGACTGCTGCTGCTTTAGAAGATGATCAAGAAGAACGCTGTAGAAGACATGAATTTCTGCATCAGATGGATCCTTGTAAGCCATTGCAGATGGTCGTCCCGACGATTCAGAATAATAATTATCATAATTCTGCGTCGTCTTCATATTATTATTCTAATATTGAGAAGAAGAAGAATAATAATAATTATGGAGCTGAGGATCAGATGAAGATGGTGACACGGGAAGTTGGAAGCAGCAGCAGAATAAATACTACTTCTAGCAATAATGATTATCTTGTTCAATCAGATCAATCACTGTTGTTGACTGCTTGTGAAGAAGATCAAGAAGAAGAATGGCGTAGACAGGAATTGCTGCAGATGGATCATCACAGTGGCTCTAATAATATTCAGAATAATTACAACTGCAACAGTTATCGTTATTCGTATTCTTCGCCTTTTTCTTGTACTGGGAAGAATAATTATGGAGCTGGAGGTAGGGATCAGATGAAGATGGTGACACGGGAAGTTGGAAGCAGCAGCAGAAATACTTCTGACATTAATAATAATGCTATTGCTAATGGCCTGGTGAATTATGAAGAAGCACAACAACAACTGGCTCTGTCTCTGGCTGGTGATGATCTTGCTGATAGTTTGTGTATGGCCGGAGAGGGGGCCGATTTGAATCAACTGAAGCAGAGGTTCGAGGCGGTCAGGCAAAGTTTACTGGATAAGTTGATGATGGCTGATGCTGCTCTGTCTCTTCTCTCATAATTGATATCTGCTGCAACAGCCTAGCTGCTACTGATGCTGTTTTGTTTAAGTACTAATTACTACTGAATGTTTGGGGCTCCAATTACTGGTTAAATGTAAATGACAGTGTCTATATAAAAAAAAGTAAATGACAGTGAAGTAATCAAACAGCATATGCTGCCTTTCTCAACTGAGTTACATCCCACTAATGTTTCACTCAACTAAATTCTGCTATGTCTGAATCCAAAAATAACATGTAATTCTTAGATGACAGCAAATTGTTGTTTTAAGAGTTCATGGACTACTTTGTTGGCAAGTAAATGAATATATTGCATTTTGACTTGGTTGAAATTTGACATAATTGTTTATAGGGAAAAGTACAAATGAGGTCCCCGAACTATCACTGATTTCCCAATTGAGGTCCGAACTACCTCAATTTCCAATTACAGGGCAAATTTAAAAATAAATAACTGTTAGGTTAAAATTGACTGACATCACTTAACACCGTTACTTAACTTAACGGAGTTATAATTAAATCATTAATTTTTATTTAAAAATATTTTTAATTTCAATTTTAATTATTATTTTGTAGGTTTTTTTTTGGTGAAGCCGGGACTATTTCTTTTGAACCTTTTTTATGATCTCGCAATGAAACACGCCCAATAACAACAAATAAAATTTTGTTTCTTGATTCATGTTCATAGAACAATGAATCACAAAAAGATAAATATTTATCCCAGTTCACCTACATTAGGAACTTTGTCCTCCAGTACAAAGTGACACTAAACATAGCTAGAATTTTAAAAGTTATCGGGAGTAGTGGACTCAGAAATCAAAACATTTCATCTTCTTCCTTCTGCAGTGCTGAAACTATTAGCAGTGTCGTTATATGTCAATAAAGCTGCTCCCCTCGTGAACATGGTTTGTCCACCGTGTGATGGAATTTGTAAAGGTCCATGAAGTACCGGTCTTTGATAAGGAACGACATTCCCTACAGTGTCGTATTCTGAATGCCAATCTCGCACAGGTTGCTGACTTGTGGGTACCTATATATAAGAAGCAGAATTTAGTTCATCAGTGGTATAATATTTGAATTAGTATCCAACAATAATAATTCTGAATAACTACAAAAGAGTTTTGAGGTCGGCATTAAAGGACTACAAGAACAGATTCACTCATTTACAGATACACAAATTTACAACTACATACATGTTGTCATAGACTATGACGAGACTTTGATGCTTGATGCAAAACCAACTATCTTAGGTAGGCAACAACCGAGCATAAGAAAAGTATACTTGAATAATCTAGTTAAGCATCATCCTACTGAGTAAGGCAATTAACATACTATATCTTTGACATCTTGAAAACAGATGTAGACCTTAATAAGATCACCTTATTCAAGTGACAGCAACCTACTTGTATTTCCAACATATAAATTGTTGAAAGATAATGTGGCAATCAAATAACCAAACCAAAATCAACAAGATTTCATAAACATAAATATACTTGACTTCCCATTCGTGTCACTAGATACCTGACTTTCTCTTATGGTGATTGGTTCTTGTACTTTCTTGTTCCTCCTAACCTATATGTGCAAAAAAAATTATTATTAATATATTCGACTAAAGATATAAATAAGAAAAAATTAGGAAAGTGAAATAACGGGCTTCATCAGCTTCATCAGCTGACGACACTAGAGAAATAGGAACCTCTATCAAACTACGGGCTTCCTCTTGTTTATCCATCTGAAGCCAAACTGAGTTCGACTAACACCTGTTATTACAAAAATAATATAACAACAGAGTTAGAAAACCAAAACAAATGGCAAACAATAAGACAAGAAAAAACTGACATGATAATATAACCAAAACAAATGGCAAACAATTACAAAAATAATTTAACAACAGAGTTAGAAAACCAAAAAAACTGACATGGTATTGTTCTATATTTCAGCTCTCCACCAATAAATACTTCAAATTTCTAAATCTATGCCGACCATAACAGACATCAAACAACCATCAAAACAACCTATGACCAACTACAATTTCTTCCTTGAACATAAATAACTTTATCGATGCCCTAAATCTCACCAAATTGACCAAGTGATACGAATGTCTAACTATCACCGAACCCAAATCTCATACCATCCCTGGACTTACCGGACAATAGAAATCAATAGATAATATCAGTCGAAGACATGTATGCAGGAATCCGAAATCAAGACGATGCTCCGACCGATTGACGGGGTAGAAGTTTTTTTTGCCGAGAGTGTTTTGGTTAGAGCGAGAGATATCTTTTAATTGAAAATTAATGATTTAATTATAACTCCGTTAAGTTAAGTAACGGTGTTAAGTGATGTCAGTCAATTTTAACCTAACAGTTATTTATTTTTAAATTTGCCCTGTAATTGGAAATTGAGGTAGTTCGGACCTCAATTGGGAAATCAGTGGTAGTTCGGGGACCTCATTTGTACTTTTCCCTTGTTTATAACTACTGCTTCCCTTTCCCAGAAGGAAATTACATAACAAGATAGCAAAACTAGATATAATTCAACAAAAACATTTTATTCAATCTCATCCAAGTTTAAGTAGATGAGCTCATCGTCTCCCTAAATTTTGCTCGGAACAAAAGGCAAGATCCAAAAGCTCATTCACAGAGCATCATCAAGGGCCAGAACACCAGGTAGCGGTTTTCCTTCCAGCAGCTCCAAGCTAGCACCACCGCCAGTGGAAATGTGGCTCATTTTCTCTGCTAAACCTACCTTCTCTACTGCAGCAACTGAATCACCTCCTCCAATGATGGTTGTCACTCCTTTGTCACTGAGCTCAGCTAATTTCCTTGCGATTGCCTAAAAAAACATACTCATTAATCATTTCTTAAGCACACTTCTCATCAGCAGGTGTGCCTTTTCCAAGGACGTTATTTTATATTCATAAAAAAACAATTATATATAGCAGTCATCCGAAACGGTAAGAAAATAATACAAAGCTCAGAAAAGAGTTTTATAGTCTGCTCTAATTGATAAATTAGCTACGTAGTTGCAGTAGTGTAACACATTTTACTCATTGTTTCCCGTGCCATACCTCGGTTCCAGCGGCGAATTTGTCAAACTCAAACACACCCATAGGTCCATTCCAGATAACAGTTTTGGTGGTATCCAAAGCATCGTTGAAGGTCTTGATGGAATCAGGACCTATGTCGAGCCCCATCCAACCATCAGGAATAGCAGATGCAGGGACAGTCTAGAAAAGTGAAGACCATGAGAAAACTTTTAGTTACACAGCCACAAGGTACCGACTATGAGGACATGCTTTGACATAGCTATTCATGCTTTTCCTACAATCACAATTAAAGAAACCCGGACATGACAAAGTTATCACTGACATAGAAGAACTCAAACCTTGCTGTTAGCATCAGGAGCAAACTTGTCAGCAATAACAACATCAGTTGGCAGCAATAGGCTAACACCTTTAGCCTTCGCCTTTTCAAGAAGTGAGGTAGCAAGTTCAAGCTTGTCTTCTTCCACAAGTGATGATCCAACCGGAAGTCCCTGAGCTTTGTAAAATGTGAAGATCATACCACCACCCAACAAAAGAATGTCAACCTTTGCCAACAATGACTCGATGACTCCAATCTTGCTGGACACTTTAGAGCCACCAACAATTGCGGCAAAGGGCTTCTTAGGATTTGACACAGCTCCAACCAAATAGTCAAGTTCCTAAAAGGACAACGCAAGACAAAGTGTCATATATTTGGAAAGAAAGTTAACATCCATTTATGACACAAACGGATAAAGTCACGGACTTAGCAATATATTGTGGGCTACCAAAACAATAAGATAACAAGCTGAGCCTGAACAAAGGCCCTGAATACCAAGAGCATGATAAAACATTCAAAAATGATGATGGATAATGTGCAATAATTTATTTCCAAATTTCTTTTTGTATGATCACCAATAAGGCAATAATTGTATTAGATAGACCAGCGACTAATTAAAAAAACTGTCTCTTTGTCCTACCTTCTGCATAAGAAAACCAGCAACTGCAGGCTTCAAGTGTTTAGCTACACCCTCAGTGGATGCATGGGCTCTATGGGCAGTTCCAAAAGCATCATTAACATAGACGTCTGCAAGAGACGCTAGCTTCTTGGAAAATTCAGAGTCGTTCTTCTCTTCCTCTTTGTAGAACCGGACATTTTCCAGAAGAAGTACACCACCTTCAGGTAACCCGGCAACCAATTTCTGAACTTCCTCACCAATACAGTCATCTGCCATTATAACCTACTCAATAATGAAAACCGATTTAATAAAACAAGCACATATTGTATTGGTGAAAGTGAACTATTGAACTGATAAAATAATGCAATTAAACTCAACCAAAGTATTTAAAGTTAGATCATATAGCACCTCTAATCCAAGAAGCTCCGACAATCTCGGTACAAGGGGCTTCAAGCTGTATTTGGGAGTGACACCTTTTGGGCGACCCTAAAAAACAAAACAGCTGATCAGTTTCATATTCAGAAATTCGAAATGTGACGTTGCACTAATCAAAATGAATGAAAAAATTGCCAAATGTAGTAGAACTATATAAACCTTAGCTTCCAAAACTAAAAAGAGTTAATCAGGATAGCACTTAGTCACATACTAATAAACGAGTAAACTAAATCAAGATAATAAAACATGAAAATAAACAACATGTTAGATCTGCTTTATAAGAAATACAGTACTAATTAGTGAGAAAAAGATAAGGATAGTAGAGGGAAGTACCAAGTGGCTGGAAAGGATGACTCTGGCACCATGATCGATCAAGTACTTGATAGTGGGAATAGCAGCACGAATCCTGGTATCGTCAGTGATCTTAAAGCTATCATCCAAAGGCACGTTGAGATCGACTCTGACGAAAACTCTCTTTCCTTTCAAATCAGCTTCCTTGAGATCACCAACGCTCCTCTTCGTCGCCATCGAACCAAAAAACTATCCGCACAAAACGAAATCAATCAGTTGAATAAAAAAAAAACACACACACACAGTTGATAAAAGTACAACAGATCGAAACTTTGTGGAATCAATTACTTGGTTACAACAGATAGTGATGAGTGAGAGAGGAAGCTGAGGTGTGAGATTTACCAGATTGAGATGAGGGAAGGAAATGGATGGACGAGTTGTAGAGAGTGAAAGATTTATTGACGGAGAAATCAAAGGTTGTTGTTGAAAACGGATCCGGGTCGGGCGTCACGTGTTCACCAATAAATCTTGGTTTTTTTTGGTATTTCGTAGGGAATATGCCGCTTTTGAAATTGCATCCCAGGAGTCGTACTAGTGGAATTTATGGAATGGACCTTTCAAAATTAATGCTGTAACTTTTATATGAAATGTTTTAATAAGTATAAAAGCAGCATGCGCATAAATTCTTGATGCTGGTTAGATAAACAAATCAACTTTGGTTACTGGCTACAAGATGGAACCTTGTCACGAAAAATTAACTTAACAGAGAACTTTGATCTAAATGGAGGGTAGATTTGTCTAAATCATAGTGCGTTTATAGGTTCAAAAGGGTTTCTTTAAATGGAAAGTCCAATCACTGCAAGTCATGACGTTTCATGCATCAACTAATAAAATTAATTTAGATTTAGTAAGTAATTGTAAATAAACTATCGTTTTTATCAGCTATTCTCACAAAGTCGGTATCTCATTGACTGTGCATTATGATAAGCTTCACGACCCAGGTCCAACACGTCTTGATGGGTATGCGTCTAATGGGAAAAAAAACTTAAACATTATAAGAAACGTATGATTTATTAATGCTTCAAAAAAATTACTGAAATTTCAGAGCATGACATATATTTACATAACAAATATTTTTCAGAGTTTGTTAAACTTTTTTAGTGGTAAGTTTTTGTTTGTCACCCCCGAACTTAATTCCTGGGTCCGCCCCTAGTTTCATGGATTCAGGCTCAAGGACAAGGAGAATCGCATAACTGATTTGATTACATGTAAAATTTAGCTAGACCGGAGTAGATAAATCGAAAAACCAACTCAATATAAAGAAACATTTTGATATTTATTGAATCCTCTCTTGCTTGTCACCAAACTTGAATGATAATCAAGATGTGATGAATACACACCATGAATAACAAGTCAAAGATCCAACACATTGAATGATCACCTTAAAAAGGATCAACACGTAAGTCGTAAGGTAACAAAATTCGAAGGCAAAAATGAGATCTTTCCAACTAAGGTGATCGAGTTCGGTCTTGAAATTGATGCAATGTTCATATCGCTAGAAGAGAAGATGGACAAACTCGAAGCACTGGACACATCAGTAAATGAAGGTTGTCCCAAGATCATCGAAAAACTTTCATGAATGAAGTCATCAAAGAAACAAAAACTTATTCGGTCTTGCGATAATATGGAGTTGAAAAAACAAACTTCACCATTGGCCATCTAGTTGACTTATTTATAAGTTCATTTTGTTTATTATTTATAAAATAAGTTCTATAATAAAATAATATCATTTTATCACAAGACCATTTTTTTCTTGATTGATGAGTTATAATTCATACAATATCATTGAAATTTATATTTTTATAATAAATCATCGAGCACATTTATCATAAGCAACTGAACACAAAAGTTCAAGGAAATTATAGCCCATCAAATTAGGTAGAAATTTTTACCGAAATTGAACTCTTGAACTTTTAATTTGTAATAAAAGGTTTAATCAGTTATCACCCCTTTCATCAAGCAAAGAGAGACTATATAATTTGTATTTACTTTCATTTTTATTAGAATGGCGCAGAAATTAAATAATTTGTTAAGAGAAAAGATCACATGAGAACACCTAGTTACCAGGAGAAATGAAAATTAATCCTGACCATTAGATTATCAATCTAATGGTTGTTATTTATCACTAATTTAATCTCACAATCCCGATTTATTAACGATTAAAGGGTAAATTAGTCATCTTCAATATCAATTTGCAGTTACGATCCGATTCTTCCTCGTACTCGATCGGATGTCATGCGCAGGAATCTCGACTTTGCATCCACAACGACTTCTCAAACTCTAGGCGCGATCGATTGAATCCTCCTCGCAGTCGCTCAACCGCTCATCGAATCTATAGCGAGCCCAACACCTTCGTCGTCGTTTCCAGATAATTTCAATCCCAACAAAACCAATTCCGATTTGTGTTTTTTGCTTTTTTTCAACTGCGATTTAGCATTCAATTGTCCCACTTATGTTTGGATCTGAGTTTTTTTACAGGGCCGTGGACTCTGAAGCTGCAGCTCCTGTTGCGACCTCATGTGGCATCCGTTCAAAGCTCTTCAATGATTGTGTGAACAAATTTGGAAGTGATAAGTGCCAGTTCTACATGGACATGTTGGCAGAGTTGGGTTTATTGAGTGTGTGAGGTTTTCTATGTGGTACTCTCTTTATGGTGTTCTCTTTTTATTCCAGGATTACTAGATTTATAATTTGTAGTAACAGATTTATCTTTCGTAATAACAGATTTATAATTTATATTACCAGATTTATAATTTGTAGTATCAATTTTATCTTTCGTAATAACAATTTATGTGATTGAGTTTGCTGAGTTCTTTAACTGGCATGTTTTTGTCAACGAAAAAGGTAAGAGCTTTTTCCTAATGTGTCGAATGCCCAATATATTTCTTAGAATGTTAGGTTTTGATTTGGTTTTTCAAGGAAACAATAGTAATCAGCTAAGTAATTTATTTTGATGTCCTAGGTAATCAGTTTTAAGTTCAAGTTGAGTATGCTCCATCACAGTAGGTGCCGAAGCCACTCAAAAATGATGGCCGTGAAGGGACCATTGTTAAAGGTTGATCATTTGCAATTTAGTGTAAATATTCGATAAGGATATCAAATACTTATGCTAATCACGGTTAATCAAAACAATTTGTAATGACTCGGGAAACCCAAGGTCGTACCCAAAAGATAGGTGATTAAACTAATAGTGCTAAAGATTAAATCTAGAATGTTCATGGTTTTGGGGGGATTTGTTCCTCGAAAGAGGTTGATAGCAATGATTTACTATCCAAAAGGGAGATTTTAGCAATGAAACAAGTAAACAATCGATTAAAAGATGACTAGAGATTACTTCCCCACCTAGACAATTATCGTGACAATGATATTGGATGTCAATTATGAATTTGCATGCACATTAGTAGAATTTAGCCATGTAACATTCACACTAAGTTCAACCCGCGCTACAATTTAGAATAAAGAGGTTACACCTCGCATATGACCTCACACTCGCGCTCTATTAGCCCTATAGAACATGCGTTTCTGGTCTCACACTCGCGCTCTATTGACTAGATAAACACATTCTTGTTAAACGCAAGCTATTCTCATTAGAATTTAAGTATCGCCGTGTAATACAAAAACTCTAATGCCTCTTCATTCATTTCATTAAAGTCATGTTGATCAACGTGAGCTACATCATACATGAGATTAAGCTAAGTTCCCATTGAGGACATTTCACAAACACCTTATGGGCAACTCTTAACACTTAGTTCAAATGAAGAAGATTAATGTGCAAACTCATTCAATATTGACATCAATAGCATTTATATCATCACAAGCATGTCTAGGGGATCCATAATCCCCAATCAAGGTCACTACTCACTCATAATGAGTGTACAAGCAAAAACAATGAAAGAGATGGAGTTTAGGAGTCTAAAACCAATATGAGATTGAAGAGTATGAGAATCCTTGTTGTTGATCTTCTTCTTCACTTAAACCACTTCGAAATCCGTGCTAGATGCTCCTCAAAATCAGTGCAAAAGTACCTTGAAAATCCCCCAAAAAGTCCTCTTTTATTTTGTTCTCAAACTTTCTATTTATAGCCAACATTAGGGTTTCCAGAACTGTAGCACGACTCAACCGGCCGGCTCAAATTGTGTGAGAGAGTCCCAACCGGCCGGTTCGAGCAGGGGAGAGTGGGCGAGACTTTTCTGAGATGTTCAACCGACCGGTTCGATGGTGAAGGGGAGTTTTCAACCGGCCGGTTCGATCCAAGGGAGAGCTTTCTTGAACTTTCTGAGCAGTTGAACCAGGCGGTTCAGTTAGTGAGGGGAGTTCAACCGGCCGGTTCAATGCCTCAGAGAGTTCTTGCTTCTGGTCTTCACTTCAACCGGCCGGTTCGATCCAAGGCCAATATTCAGCCGGCCGGTTGGATCTGCTCCTTGGGTACTTTTTGCTCCAAAAGCTCGGTTTTGTCCCAAATTCACTTCTTGCTTGCGATCTCAGCTTAAACGCTGCAATTTGCCTGAAAATGAACCACAAAGCATCAAATAGCAAGTGAAATCGTGATAAAATGATCGAAACAATAAGCATGAAGATCGCCTAAGATGCGTGTATTTTAGCGCTATCAAATCACTCCACACTTAATGTTTGATCATCCCGAGCAAACTAATCATAGGGATCAACAACAATAGTGCATTTCACTCACTTAGGATTGGTTCAAGGAAAACTTCATATGGTCACAGAAACTAACGAAACAATAATAAAAAACAAGTCGTATTCCTAACTAACCACTTTTGTAGGTAACACGAGTGCATTTAGCGCATGCACCAAGCCTTTAAACCCCTAGGCTACCCTAGTGGACGAGTTATAGTCTCGTGAGAGTTTTCAAAAAAGGGAATACTCACAAATCCCACATGCATTTATCCCATAGGAGTGTAAAGCAAGAATGTCTAACAATTTAGGCGAGGATTTCTCAAAACTTACTTCACATCCCACGCTAGCATCACAATCACTATACATTTCAAAAGAGTTTTCCACCGTTTAAGTTCACATGAGGGTGCTCATTCAAGGAGGTCAATACTAGCGCTATCAAGTGCCTAACCCAAAAGTCTATTCATTTTATGATGCAGGGCTTTTGAAAGATGGTTAAAGCTTTTTGCACAAAAACGTCGCTCGATCACCTATGCTAGCTAGGGCTAGTCCACGGGTTCACGATATAACTCATTTCCAAGTTTTAGACGCTAAAGTCGTAATCCATAAGGAAAGAGGAGTTTGACAACAAGAGTTCTTAAAACAAGCATAAACCAATCAATAGCTTACGTGAAATCACAAGGGTCGTCCTAGAGCTCAACTTGCTAGCACACAATGCACGTGGTGAACTCGCACATACAAGAGATGGTGGAAAGGCGTAAAGTCAAGTTCTAAGTGATTTTTACTTGGCCTTTGGCCTACAAATGCTTTCGAGGGGGAACTTACCTTCCTAACCCCCGACATTTGTATGTTTTGCACAGAACTTCTCTTGGCTTTTTTTCTTTCTTTTTTTGACATGTGCTCTTTTTTGACTCCACACTTAAAACTTGACAATATGCCCAATGTGAATATGGAATGTGCGAGGATCAGCCACAAACAAGGCACGAGGCAAGGGAACTAAAGTCACCTAAAAGCAATCGAGAGGTTTAAGTTTTTCATGAAGGTTTCAAAACGTGCTTGCTAAAACTTTTCAAAGCATGCGCGAAAAATAATTAGATTTCTAGGTAGGCACAAGATAGCAATGGAATTGATTCACAAGAATGGGCATTCAATAGAGCTAGCTTGGTTTTGGACTCTTAATCATGTAAAAGGGAATTGCAAGCTAGATGTGACTTATAGAAGATGGGAGTTGATAGTCACAAACCCTTGGAAGTGTAACACTCAAGAAAAGTTGGGATAAAGCATGATGCAAGTGCTCATTTCAAAAGATATGCATGGTATAAACATGTGAACCATTTGCCTAATCCAAACAGTAATCTAAACAATACAATCACTCCACACTTAAGTGAAGCTTAGTCCCTAAGCGCAAGAAATAGTAAAAGTAGAGGCAAAGGCGCAAAGGAAACTCCCCTCGTTTGAAGGATGTGGTCTATTTCAAATCAACTTGCCTCGTTTTGGCTAGCAAACTTCCCCTTGATGGCAATATAAAACGATGAGGGTCAATGTGCACTAGCATGAACATTTTCATAAGAGCATTAGAATGATACAAGTGAATATCAACTTCCTCATGTCATAACATAAAATATCCGACAAAGGTACAAATAAGAGTCATACAACCAAAATGCGCACCATGGCGACTTTAACATCCAAAGTATCAAAAGATAGCAAGTCAAATATCATCACAAAGTTCATAGGAATAGAGGTGCAAATTCAAATGACCACAAAATGTAAACAATATCACCGAGTAAGCCTCAAAATGGACCATCATCATCATCATCATCATCGTCGTCTAGGCTTGCAAATCGATCCTAGGCTGCTGGAGGTCCGGAGGTAGGATAGGGAGGTGGAGCAGCATAATATGGAGTAGGGGCATAGGAAGGAGCAAAGCCGATTGGTTGAGGTGAGCGAGCACGGGACCGAGTGGGGGCATAAGGAGGATGAGTGTAGTCAAATGGCAGAGGAGGAGGGGCACTAGCACTGCTGGATGGAACACTCATGTTCTGAACGATGGATGTGAGAGTAGAACGAACCCACTGAGCCTCCTGGCGATGAAACTGGGACTCCTGATGAGTAAACTGCTCTAAGCGACTAAATCCCAACCTCAAATCAGCCATATCCGCGGAAAGCCTCTCAAACTGTGAAGTCCAGTCCGCACTAGAAGGCGGTATGCTCTCGGATGGAGGAGGAACGAATGGAGGGGGAACGGATGGCTGAGCTCGGCTGGGTGAGGAGGAGATGGGGGTTTGGGAAGAGAAGTCGGGCGGAGGAGATTTGGAAAAGGAGAGGAGAAGTGTCGTGAGGTTTGGGAAGAGAGAGGTGTGTTGTTTGGATTTTGACTTTTTTAAAATTAGGGTTGATTTTGGGTGTAGATGGATTAGGGCAAAATTGGAAATTTGGGGCAAATTGGAATTGAATTTGAGATGTGGGTTTGGATTGAGCCAATTGAAATTTGGAAATTTTGAATTGGGCCAAAAAGAGTTGAGAAATTTTGAATTGAGCCAATCGAAATTGAAATGTTTAACCGGGCGGTTCAGAACATTGGGTATGATTGAACCGCGCGGCTCAATTGCTCAGAGGACTTCAAGTGATGAAAACTCATTTCAACCGGCCGGTTGGAAGAATGGGAGGTAATTGAACTGGGCGGTTCAATTGCTCAGTGACTTCGGACAGATTCAAGCATCAATTGAACCGACCGGTCGATATTAATGGCAGGCTTGAGCCGGCCGGTTCAACACCCCAGAAAGTTCAAGTGATGAAGTCCAATTTTGGGCCGGCCGGTTCAGATTGCAGATGGAAATTGTGCCAGCCGGTTGAGCCTCTCAGAGAGAATAAGGGGATGAAGGCTGAAGCGAACCGGCCGGTTCGATGGTGAAGGCCAAATTGAACCGGTCGGTTCACTGGCTCAGAGAAGCAGGATCAAATACCAAGCATTCTATATGTTTGTGCGAAAATGAACACTTACAACGGGTTACCTCCCGAGAGGGCCTAGTTTAACATCTTGGCAAAGACCGAGCCGAATCTTTTCATAACAAGAAGCACACTAAGAGAAGTCCCGAGCGGGATCCCTTCTCTAGCGGTATTGCGCATAACATTCACGAGGGTGCTTCCAATAGGTCCTGATTTCCATCGGCGGCATGGTAGATCTTAACTCTTTACCCATTTGCCTTGAAAATGTTCTCATTGTTGTCAATTTGCTCTAGATGGCCGTCGTTAAAGACTCTATGAATTTTATATGGTCCGAACCATCTAGACTTGAATTTCTCGGGAAATAGCTTGTATTTGGAGTTGAACAATAAAACCTTGTCTCCCACCGAGAACTGTCTCTTCAGAATGAGCTTGTCATGCCATCTCTGAGTTTTCTCCTTATAGATTCTTGAACTCTCGTAGGAGTCCAATCGGATTTCATCCAACTCATTGAGTTGAAGGAGTCTCTTTTTCCCCGAGGCTTTTGTGTCGAAATTCAGCTCTTTTACTGCCCACATGGCTTTATATTCGAGTTCTACTGGAAGATGGCATGATTTGCCATATACTAGCCTATAAGGCGACATACCAATCGGTGTCTTGAAAGCAGTCCTATACGCCCAAAGCGCATCGTCAAGCTTCAATGCCCAATCTTTTCCTGACTTCCCAACTGTCTTGGTCAAGATATTCTTTATCTCTCTATTAGACACCTCGACTTGACCATTAGCTTGAGGAGGATAAGGAGTCGAACATCTATGGAAAATTCCATGTTTCTTCAACATGGACTCAAATCTCTTCCCCTTGAAATGGGAGCCATTATCACTGATTACCGCTCTAGGGACTCCAAATCTCGGGAATATTACCTTCTTGAACATTTTAATCACTACTTTAGCGTCACAAGAAGGGGAAGCGATCGCCTCAACCCATTTGGACACGTAGTCCACCGCTACTAGAATAAATAAATTCCCTTGAGACGAAGGTAGGGGTCCCATGAAGTCCACGCCCCATACATCGAAGATCTCCACTTCTAATATGCCCTTTTGAGGTATTTCCTCCCTTCTAGCTATGTTCCCCATTTGTTGGCATTCATTGCAAGCCTTGACAAACTCGTAAGTATCTTTAAACATGCTTGGCCAATAGAAACCCGACTGAAGAATTTTAGACGTGGTTTTTGAAGCCGAGCCATGACCACCATAAGAAGAAGAATGGAAACAAGCTATGATTTCATTGAAGTCTTCCTTGGGCACACACGTTCTATAAATCCCATACGAGCATAGCTTGTAGAGGAATGGGTCATCCCAATAATATCTCGAGACATCATGCAGAAATTTGCTCTTCTGATTATAGCTAAGGCCTTCAGGAATGATGTTGCACGTCAAATAGTTCACAAAATCTGCATACCAAGGGGCATTGTCTTCGGCACTCATTAAATATTCCCCAACGAAAGAGTCTTGGATGGGCGCCGAGAACCATTTCGAATCATATAGCTCTACCCTTGAAAGGTGATCCGCCACAACATTTTCTACACCTTTCTTGTCCCGAATTTCAATGTCAAACTCTTGTAGGAGGAGGACCCATCGAGTAAGCCTTGGCTTAGCATCTTTCTTCGCCATTAGGTACTTGATAGCGGCATGGTCCGTGTAAACAATAGTCTTCGTTGCAACGAGATAAGGCCTGAACTTTTCAAAGGCGTAGACTACCGCTAACAACTCTTTTTCTGTGGTAGTATAATTCATCTGGGCACTATCGAGCACCTTGCTCACGTAGTATATCACATGAAGCTTCTTCTCAACCCGTTGTCCCAAGACTGCCCCAATGGCGTAGTCACTTGCATCACACATTAACTCAAAAGGGAGATCCCAATTTGGCGGTTGTACAATGGGTGCCGATACAAGGTTCTTCTTCAATTTTTCAAATGCCTCAAGGCACCCTTCATCAAAATTGAATTCCACATCGTTGCAAAGGAGATGAGTCAACGGCTTTGCGATTTTTGAGAAATCCTTGATAAACCGCCGGTAAAAACCGGCGTGGCCTAGAAAACTCCTTATTCCCTTTTGGTTTTTCGGTGGAGGAATTTGCTCAATAACCTGAATTTTTGCTTTATCAACTTCTACTCCTCTCTTAGAGACCAAATGCCTTAGTACAATTCCCTCTTGCACCATAAAATGGCACTTCTCCCAATTGAGCACCAAATTTGTCTCGATGCACCTAGCAAGAACATTAGAGAGATTAGCCAAACAATCATCAAAAGAGGATCCATGGATAGAAAAATCGTCCATGAAAACCTCAATGCACTTCTCAATATAATCGCTAAAGATGGACATCATACAACGTTGAAAAGTCCCCGGTGCATTACACAAACCAAAAGGCATACGCCTAAACGCAAAAGTTCCATATGGGCATGTGAAAGTGGTTTTTCCTTGATCATTTGGCAATATAGGAATTTGGTAAAAACCACTATATCCATCTAAGAAGCAAAAATAATCATGCCCCGCAAGCCTTTCAAGCATTTGATCTATAAACGGAATAGGAAAGTGATCCTTTTTTGTTGCCTTATTTAATTTCCGATAGTCAATGCACATTCTCCACCCATTCACGGTTCTCGTGGGGACTAATTCCCCTTTTGCATTTTGAACTACAGTGAGTCCTCCCTTCTTAGGGACGACATGGATGGGACTTACCCATTCCGAGTCTGGAACGGAGTAAATGATGCCCGCATCTCTAAGCTTGGTGATTTCTTTAAAAACTACCTCGATCAATTTAGGATTCAATCTTCTCAACATTTCCCTAGAAGGCTTCACACCATCATCTAGATTAATTCTATGCATGCAAAGAGAAGGGCTAATCCCCGTTATATCATCAATAGAATAACCTAGGGCCTTTTTATTTGCCTTCAACACATTCACAAGCTTGGATGTTTCATCCTCATTCAATGTAGCACCAACTATCACGGGAAATGTAGCATTGGACCCAAGAAATTCATACCTTAGATTCCAAGGTAGAGGTTTTAACTCTCCTTCGAATTCCTTACCTCTTGGGACCGGGTCTTCCTTAATTTCATGATCATTTAACCCTTGCTCACCTTCATCTAGAGTAATGTCGCCCATATCCTCATCTTCCATATTCATTAGAGAGGCAAAAAGTGTACTAGAGTCATCTAACTCCATAACTTCACTTTCAAAAGACGTTAGCCCGAAAGTTTCACAAGAAATATCAAGCATATTGCACTCAAAGGATGAAGTAGGGGCTTTCATAGCATTTTTCAGAAAAAATTTCAGTTTTTCATTCCCTATTTTCAATTCAATGGACCCTTCACCACATTTGATAACCGCTTCAACGGTATTTAGAAAGGGTCTCCCTAAGATGACGGGCGTCTCTTGTTCACTATCCATATCTAAAACATAGAAGTCCACGGGGATGAAAAATTTCCCAAATTTGATAGGCACATCCCTTAGGACTCCATTAGGGACTCTAGAACTCCTATCGGCTAGCCTCAATGAAATAGTGGTGGGATGTAGCTCACCCATGTTAATCTTTTCATACAATGAATATGGAATCAAAGAAATACTAGCACCTAGATCACATAAAGCTCTATCAATTTCAATTTTCCCTATGGATATAGGAATAGAGAACGACCCTTGGTCTTGCATTTTTCTAGGCATGCGGCTTTGCACAATTGCACTACATTCGGCATTTAAAGCTACCATGCTAGACTTCTCAATCACCCTACGGTTTGACACAATATCTTTCAAGAACTTAGCATAAGTAGGGTTTTGTGTAATTACCTCATGAAAGGGGAGCGTGACGTACAACTTTTTAAGCATCTCGACAAATCTTTGGAAGTGGGCGTCAAGCTTGCTCTTGTTTAGTCTTTGAGGGAAAGGCACCATGGGCACATACTTCCTCATTAGAATCGGTTCTTCATGCTCCTTTTCCTCCTCTATTGGAACTTGAGGCTCACTTTCCAAGTTTTCCTTAGCCATTTCTCCTTCCACTTCCTTGCCCTTCAAACTAGGCTTCCCTTGAGGAGTAGGCAGCACTTTCCCATTTTTCAATGTGATGGCTTCAACATGTTCAATTGAATTGACATCCGGTTGGGAGGGAAGTTTCCCCATTTGCCTCAATGCTACGGCTTGTTGAGCACTCTCTTTAGAAAGTCTTTTGTTTTCGGCCGCAATTTCATCTATCTTAGCCTCCAATTTTTTATTGCTCTCTAGCATTTGTGCCATCATCGCCATCATAGGATTATCTTGAGAGTTAGAGGAAGAACCTCCTTGCTCATTCATATTGGACTTGGCTTGATATGGCTTTTGGTAGTTTCCTTGAGAATATTGAGAATTTTGATTCGAGCCTTGGCCTTGATTTGAGTAGGAATTCTGCCCTTGGTTTGAATAAGAGTTTTGCCCTTGATTTTGATTAGAGCCATACCCTTGCCTTTGATAATTTCCTTGATAATTGCTTTGATAATTTCCTTGATAATTGCTTTGATAATTTCCTTGCCCTTGAGGCCTTGAGGTGAAGTTAGAGTCATTAGACATCCTCTTTTGCGGAGGCTCATAATTCCTAGTGGTAGGATTCACATTTTGATTGTAATTTCTTTGTTGGTTGACAAAATGCGCCTCCTCATAGCCATCATCATCTTCTTCATATTTCCCTTTGGGACAGTTTTTGGTAGAGTGTCTTGTACTAGAACACAAAAAGCAAGATTGTTGCGCCGAGACTCTTTCTTTTTCAGCTTTAGCCTTTGTTGCCTCAACAGAGTTCACCATACTGAACATATTCTCCACTTTCTTAGTCAAGTCGGCCATTTCTCTCTTCATTTCGGAATTTGAGGTGTCATCCCTTGACTTGGCCATCTTTTTGTGGTCCACTCCTTGATATTTATCGGAGTTTGAAGCTATTTTGTCCACAACATTGAAACCTCGATTAGCCGATAATCCCATAATGGCCCCGCCACTAGCCATATCCATTTGATTTTTAGCTTCTTTGCTCATTCCTAAGTAGAAATAGCGCATCAAATCCGCTTTTCTGAAATTATGATGAGGGCACTCCCTCAAATAATGTTTGAAACAGTCATACGCTTGGTGGAAGAGCTCATTATCCCTTTGAGAGAAAGTAAGAATAAAATCGGTATACTTCTTGGTCTTAGACTGAGGGTAGAACTTATTCAGAAAAGCCGTAGCTAACTGTTCCCAAGTACGAAAAGTCCCCGGTTCATTATTTTGTAGCCATTCTTTGGCATCCCCATATAGCGAAGAAGGGAATAACTTTAGGTATACGTTCTCGATGGGCACATTCCTTGGCTTGTAAGTCCTACAGTATTCTTGGAAGTTGGATAGATGATTGGAGGGATTCCCGGCTCCTTGAAATTGGTCATTCGTGATCATGTGCACAAGAGATGATTTAACATCGAAATCAAAAGCATCCTCATCGAGAGGTTGAATAACCGAGCCATTTCCCTCGAGAGTCGGAGTCATGTAATCCCCTACGGGTCTTTCATCCTCATCTTCTTCCTCTTCCTCCTCATATCTATTGTTTCGGTTCTCTCCACGAGGGAGGGGAGGGTTCCGACGGGGGCATCTATCATTATCATCATCCTCTCTAGCCGGAGGGTCTTCTATTCCATCCCCGTCAATTCTACGATTGCGGTTGTCTCTTGGTAGAATAGGGCGGTTCTCGTGTTCATCTTCCATTCTAAACCCCGGTGGTAAATAAGGTAGCGGGTCTAAAAGTGGAGGTGGGCGAGGTCTAGGCCCTTGGAAAGCCGGTGGAATAATAGGAGCAATAGGGACTAACGGAGGTAGAGGGTTCTTGCGAGGTCTGCCTCTCCCTCTCTTAACGGTTGGTTGAGAAGGTCTAGAAGTACTTGAAGAAGAGCTGGTTGCTACGTGTTTCTTTCCTTCAAACATTGTGTTCATTCAAATGCCTGCGAGAACAAAGGAAAATCTTAGCAATGAGCGGCAAAATAAATAGACAAAGTCAAGTTCAACACAAGCAATGGCTACAAAGTAGAGAAAAGTAAACAAACTAAATAATCTAATAGCACGATAGTTAATTGACCTATCCCCGGCAACGGCGCCATTTGATCATTTGCAATTTAGTGTAAATATTCGATAAGGATATCAAATACTTATGCTAATCACGGTTAATCAAAACAATTTGTAATGACTCGGGAAACCCAAGGTCGTACCCAAAAGATAGGTGATTAAACTAATAGTGCTAAATATTAAATCTAGAATGTTCATGGTTTTGGGGGGATTTGTTCCTCGAAAGAGGTTGATAGCAATGATTTACTATCCAAAGGGAGATTTTAGCAATGAAACATGTAAACAATCGATTAAAAGATGACTAGGGATTACTTCCCCACCTAGACAATTATCGTGACAATGATATTGGATGTCAATTATGAATTTGCATGCACATTAGTAGAATTTAGCAATGTAACATTCACACTAAGTTCAACTCGCGCTACAACTTAGGATAAAGAGGTTACACCTCGCATAGGACCTCACACTCGCGCTCTATTAGCCCTATGGAACATGCGTTTCTAGTCTCACACTCGCGCTCTATTGACTAGATAAACACATTCTTGTTAAACTCAAGCTATTCTCATTAGAATTTAAGTATCGCCATGTAATACAAGAACTCTAATGCCTCTTCATTCATTTCATTAAAGTCATGTTGATCAACGTGAGCTACATCATACATGAGATTAAGCTAAGTTCCCATTGAGGACATTTCACAAACACCTTATGGGCAACTCTTAACACTTAGTTCAAATGAAGAAGATTAATGTGCAAACTCATTCAATATTGACATCAATAGCATTTATATCATCACAAGCATGTCTAGGGGATCCATAATCCCCAATCAAGGTCAATACTCACTCATAATGAGTGTACAAGCAAAAACAATGAAAGAGATGGAGTTTAGGAGTCTAAAACCAATATGAGATTGAAGAGTATGAGAATCCTTGTTGTTGATCTTCTTCTTCACTTAAACCACTTCGAAATCCGTGCTAGATGCTCCTCAAAATCAGTGCAAAAGTACCTTGAAAATCCCCCAAAAAGTCCTCTTTTGTTTTGATCTCAAACTTTCTATTTATAGCCAACATTAGGGTTTTCGGAACTGTAGCACGACTCAACCGGCCGGCTCAAATTGTGTGAGAGAGTCCCAACCGGCCGGTTCGAGCAGGGGAGAGTGGGCGAGACTTTTCTGAGATGTTCAACCGGCCGGTTCGATCCAAGGGAGAGCTTTCTTGAACTTTCTGAGCAGTTGAACCGGGCGGTTCAGTTAGTGAGGGGAGTTCAACCGGCCGGTTCAATGCCTCAGAGAGTTCTTGCTTCTGGTCTTCACTTCAACCGGCCGGTTTGATCCAAGGCCAATATTCAGCCGGCCGGTTGGATCTGCTCCTTGGGTACTTTTTGCTCCAAAAGTACGGTTTTGTCCCAAATTCACTTCTTGCTTGCGATCTCAGCTTAAACGCTGCAATTTGCCTGAAAATGAACCACAAAGCATCAAATAGCAAGTGAAATCGTGATAAAATGATCGAAACAATAAGCATGAAGATCGCCTAAGATGCGTGTATTTTAGCGCTATCAAAGGTACATGCTACGTGATTGGATGTTAATATATTTTTGACCTCTTTAAGTTGTTAATGACCCGATCTTTCTCCTTATTAGACCCTGAGGACATCGAGTTTCTTGAAAAGAAGATTATGAGAAGATGGAAAATCTGATTCTTTGAGAGTGAATAATGATTCACTGTTCATTCTGTCGGACTAAAGTTTGAGGATTTTGTGAAGCCAAATGTCTTGGGTTTTAAGAAAGAAGATTATGAGAAGATGGATGAGATGAGGCTGAAGCTGTTCATTCTGTCGGAGTAAAGTTCAAGGATTTAGTGAAGCCAAATTATGGTGTTTTCCAACAATTGAGCGTTATTTGTGCATGGTTGATATTCTCGGAAGAGTTGGTTACCTGGTTGAAGCTTGAGATTATTTGTGGGGAAGACGTGGATCTTTTTTTATTATTGGTCTAATCCAGTACTATTATTTGTATTACCAGATTTATAATTGTAGTAACAGACTTATCTTTCGTAATAACATATTTATAATTTGTATTACCAGATTTATAATTTGTAGTATCAGTTTTGTCTTTCGTAATAACAAATTTATAATTTGTATTACCAGATTTATAATTTGTAGTAACAAATTTATCTTTCGTAATAACAAATTTATAATTTGTATTATCAGATTTATAATTTGTAGTACCAATTTTATCTTTCGTAATAACAAGTACATAATATTCGTAGGATAACCAGTACAAAATAAAACTTCCTTATTTTAATCACCATTCAAAACTGCTTGAGATAAATGAAAGAGAACGTTCTATGTAATACAACACAACAACAAGCTTGAGATAAATGAAAGAGAACATGATTTTTACATAAGGAACTCTCTCTTTAGAGTATTTCTGTTTATTCACTTGCTGCGAGCGTCTGCAAGTAATCGGGGAGCTGCTATGTAATAGAATAGACAGCTCTAGTTACTCATTTCACAGCTTTGGGCTGTGGCCTCTCATTCAAGAACAAGAATCTTGCTCTGTTGATCACATATGTCTACACACCGCTTATGTCCAGCACCTTCTGAATCTTTGAAACTCACACGACATCATGGTATGATGATCTTCTTATCTGTTCAATTGTTTAAAAAATCAGCATTGACCCATTACTGAAATCCTTGAAACATAAAACACTCATTTTTGACCAGACCCAAACAAACCTCAACCTACTCAATAAACCCAACATCATGAAATACACAATCCATCAAAGAAACAAAATGTACTACACAAAAATTTTAATTTTGACATATTTAAGATGAAATTCAACACAGAGCCACAATCACAAACACCAGTTCTCTGATCAATGATTCAAAAATTCAACAATGACCCACCAGCTACGCAAAATAAATGATACAAACTATAACTACGAAGTTTTCAGAACAAAATGAACATTTCAGTTATCATGGACACCAGCTACGAATGATATATGTCATACTACGAATAATAATAAAGTAGAAACTGAATCAAATGGTAACCCCTTTGAAACACCAGCTACGAATGATGTGTGTCATACTACGAATAATAATGAAGTAGAAATTGAATCAAAAAAGACTGCCCTGTTTCTAGCAACTACGAATGATGTGTGTCATACTACGATTTATAACAAAGTATATATTGGGTCCAAAATGCTTCTCTCCATGTGTAACCTAGCTAGCTACGAATAATGTGTGCTACACTACGAACAATAATAAACAGTAATTAAATCAATTGAAATAATGTATAAGGAACTCAGTTGAAATAATTCATAAGAAACGTAGACTACGAATTAGGTGTGCTGAACTACGAATAAATGCAGAAATCCTACTACGAATAATGTGTGCTACACTACGACAATAATAAAAAGTAATTAAACATTCAAAGTAAAAACACGACTATGTACATGCCGATGAAAAACCAGCCAAAAAACCACCACCAATAGCAACGGGAGGAGCAACCGGAGCCGATGCCAGCCACCGCACCAACAGACCACAAGCCGCCCAAAATCCACACCGACGTCCGTAGAAGACCAAGCAGCGAGCCCCAATCGATCAACACAAAAGCTGCCAAACCCTACAGCACCGTTGCCAATGACTCAGCCGGAGACCGCAGAGCTGACGCCGACCGAAGGGGGAGCGGCAGCGACGACACATGCCGAACATCAAGTTGACATCCGCAGCCCTGTCCCACAGCCGGCAGATCTAGACCGGGAAGCTTTGAATTCGGTCAAAAAATGGGGAGATTTCGCGAGCCTTCGAAAAGAGAGAGAGAATACACGGTTATTTGTCTTGCGAAATTAACGAGATTAGGTTTCTTAATGATATTTTGGTTCCGAAATTACCCTTAACATGTTATTTAACCGTATTTTAATTACGAATTATGATTTATATTTGGATTTATATCAGCCTGAAATCTGATTAAATGAGAGGTTCAGATCTGTTCTCATTTCTCACCATAAAACCCCTTCTCATGGGAATCGGACTCAATTTGTTAAAGAAAACAGATCAAATACAAATCACATTTATAAATAAAAATTAAAGAGTGCGGTTCAAGTACAAACCAATTTATATATAAAAACTACAAACCACATTTCGAGCTGACACGTGTCCCATTTAGTCGAAATCCCAAACAAACACACGGAGGGGTATTATAGTCATTCCACATATCCTAATAATTTTATTTTCAATTTAGTCCTCGAGTTGTTAATGATCAGACTTAAACTTGGAAATGATCAGACTTAAACCAGTAATGATCAGACTTAAAAAAACAATGACCAGACTTAAACCAGTAATGATCAGACTTAAATCAGTAAGGATCAGACTTAAAAAGTAATGATCAGACTTAAACCAGTAATGATCAGACTTAAAAAACAATGATCCGCCTTAAACAAGTAATGATCAGACTTAAAACAGATAATGATCAGACTTAAAAAAACAATGATCAGACTTAAACAGATATGATCAGACTTAAACAGTTAATGATCAGACTTAAACAGATAATGATCAGACTTAAAATAGATAATGATCAGACTTAAAAATAGATAATGATCAGACTTAAAACAGATAATGATCAGACTTAAAACCAGTAATGATGATCAGACTTCAACCAGATAATGATCAGACTTAGAACTGATAATGATCAGACTTAAAAAACAATGATCAGACTTAAACAGTTAATGATCAGACTTAAACAGATAATGATCAGACTTAAAACTGATAATGATCAGACTTAAAACAGATAATGATCAGACTTAAAACAGATAATGATCAGACTTAAACAGTTAATGATCAGACTTAAAAAATAATGATCAGACTTAAAACAACAACGATCAGACTTAAAAAACAATGATCAGACTTAAACAGTTAATGATCAGACTTAAAATAATAATGATCAGACTTAAACAATTAATGATCAGACTTAAAACAACAATGATCAGACTTAAAACACAAATGATCAGACTTAAACAGATAATGATCAGACTTAATAACAATGATCAGACTTAAACCAGATAATGATCAGACTTAATAACAATGATCAGACTAAAACAAATAATGATCAGACTTAAAAAACAATGACCAGACTTAAAAAACAATGACCAGACTTAAACAGATAATTATCAGACTTAACGCATGATGATCAGACTTAGAAGCGTACTGTAGCAAAAGTCAAATTCGATTGTAGCAAAATTTAAAATTTTACGCAAAATGATCAGACTTAACGCATGATGGTCAGACTTAGAATCGTACTGTAGCAAAATTTAAAATTTTACACAAAATGATCAGACTTAACACATGATGATCAAACTTAGAATCGTATTGTATCAAATTTTAGGACGATTATACCCCTCCTATCTTTTATGTATTTTTAAATAAGTCCGCATGTATTTTTTTATTTACACACAGAACCCCGGACGAGATGAATTCTGATTGGTCAATATTTACATGTGGCAATATTTTTATGGATTTGTAGTTTTTATTTATAATAGTGGTTTGTATTTGATACGTTTTCAAAACTAAAAACCCAATAAAATATTGTCACGTATATATTTCGACTAATCGTAATTCGGGGAACTTTTTGTAAATAAAAAAAATTAAAACGTACTTATTTAAAAATACATAACATATGTGAGGGTATAATCGTCCTAAAAAATTGCTACAGTAATAGTTTAAGTCTGATCATTGCTACAATAATAGTTTTAAATCTTATCATTGCTGTTTTAAGTTTGATCATTGTAGTTTTAAGTCTGATCATTATAGTTTTAAGTCTGATCATTATAGTTTTAAGTCTGATCATTGCTACAGTAATAGTTTTAAGTCAGATCATTGTAGTTTGAAGTCTGATCATTGATGTTTTAAGTCTGATCATTGCTACAGTAATAGTTTTAGGTCTGAGCATTGTTGTTTTGAGTCCGATCATTGCTACAGTAATAATTTTAATTCTGATTATTTAAGTCTAAACATTCCATCTTAAGTCTGATCATTTCGACATATGTTAAATGATCATAATGCCCCTCCTTGTTATATCTAATTTCATTGACTTGAAATTCGATTTTTTATTTTTATAAATAATAGGATTGTTTAGGTGAACCTCATTATTTGTTAATTTACGTATTTGATAATTAGTGTCGGCCACTAAGGTCGGTGATGGACCATAATTATACGAATCATAAACACAGTTAAACCCACTAAATTAGACCTTTTGTCTATTTAACTTTTGCTTGTTAGTTCCGATATATTTCTACAGGGTATTTTGGCGCTTAGAGAGAAAACAGGCTAAGGAGAGGATTTTACGCTGAAAAGATATTACGAGTCATTCCAAGGTCAAGATCAGACGCCGAATGCAAAAATCTCAAGATCCTGACATTGAATTACTCAATTCAAATCCAACCGAGGAACAACCAAAGTCAGACCGGAGCGAAATTGGACTGATAGTTTTGTGAAAAGACTGCACAAAACTCACAAACCTCCACCTTTCCTCCTTGGTGACCGGTGGCTTCCTCCTCCCCTCCTCCATGCAACCGGCGGCTTCCTCCATGGTGACTTGGAACCGGCGGCTTTGGAGCCTCCCTCCTCCTCCTTTGGATGAAACCACATGGTTTCATCTTAGCCCTCCATTCCATCCTCATTTAGCTATAAAAGGAAGCCTTCTCCTCCTCATTTGTATCATCCACAACACAATCCACTTCTCTCTCTAAAAGTTTGGCATTTGTAAGTTTGGTTTTCAATATATAATACTCCTGTTGGTTCTTGAGTATTATAGTTCGGTCTTGAGTACTCTTGTCGGTTCTTGAGTACTCAAGCTTTTCTTTATTCTCGAGTACTCTTGTCGGTTCTTGAAGTACTCACCCCTTTCCTTTACTGTCTTTTACTTTCGAAACTTTTACTTGCCTGTCTTTTAAAACAGCAATTTTGTTTTCCTTGTCTTTACTTTCAAAAACTTTACTTTCTGTCTTTCGAAAACCTTTACTTTTCAAGTACTTAGCTATGGTGTCCTCTTCCATGGATAACCGTAGCTAAACTCTTCATTCGGTTGAAGGGGTGTACTTGTATCATAAAATGTTTTAGACCCTTTTCTTAATGCCTCTTTGTGTTCAACTTGTTCTATGTGCCATATATTAGGTCAGAACTTCATTGGTAGAGTGGATGCTTGACAAGCGTATTTTTAACCCTATATAGTTGTCAAATTATAAGTTTTAGGGGTTCAATTGCAGTCAAACAAAATTTATAACCTTGGTAAGCCAAGGGTCGATCCTAGGAGCAGTGCGTGTGAATACTAGCAAACAGTGTGACCTATTTAGCTATTCCAATTAAAAGAAGTTTGTTTGTTTGTAAATTGCAGAATTTAAATGGCAGAAAATTAATGTGCAGAAAATAAATGGTTGTATTGAATCAGAGAAAGAATTCCAGAATCCATACTTCACCCGTGCTAACCCCGCTAATCATGCAATCATGTTACGTTAATTATTCATGCTATCGAATATGGAATATAACCGAAATAACACTAGACAAGCCGCCCATCCACGGATCATTGTCTAGATTAATCTCCACCGTTGAACGCCGCCCATCCACGGATTATCAACGATTTCGATTTATTAAATTAAAGGTTTTCCTATTAGTTCATGTAAACATGACCTAACGTCAATTTCATGTAATCCGGTTAATCCCTAGGGCCCATCCACCTTTCGGCATATAACCTAAATACGTTCTACCAATGCAAACATACCCTTTGATGTAAATACATGCATAGAATGATAAAATTGAGCACACAATGAAATTGAATATTCGAATCGCATAAATAATAAACTTCAATTGATCACATGAGAGTTAGGGTTACATAGCACGGGATCCTTAGGATCCCGGAATAAAGAAGACTACTCGCTATTCATGGCGATTAACCAAAAACAATGTATAGAGAAATAAGAACGAATAACCGTAAAGACGTGGTGGCTCGTTAAATCTCTCACGATGAAAGCTTCGTCTTCTCCAATATAGGGTTTCTTCTCCAAAGTTGCAACAACCTGTCTATTCTGGTCGTGTTTCGTTATATATCTCTCCCAAAAAGGGCCAAAAGCCTAAAAACTGCTCTATTGCCAAAAAGGACCAGAACTTGCCAAAAACGGATTTTGAAGAAAGACAGCAACTTCGGGTCGATTTATCATAGTCTTAACCTCCGAATTGGATCTTGGCCTAAACTACAAAGTTGTAGCCCTTTGAATTATCTTTCCAACAAGCTTTGAATCAACCAATTTGGACACCGTATGAGATCTCTGCGTGCAAAATACTTCGACGGGGTCGTTACACCCGTTACAGCTGGGTGTAACGACTGTAACGGGCTAAGCAAAAATCTCTGAGAAAATTCATGCACGTTACAGCCGTTACAGCTCAAGGTGTAACGGTTGCTGAAGATTGTACTGGGCTGACTTCTTTTGCCTTTTTGGAGGTCTAAACCTTCGAATCTGCTCTTTGTGTCAACTACAAAGTTGTAGGCAATTGAATTAGCTTTCCAACAAGCTAAATTTAGACTCATTTGGACACCGAATGAGCCCTGGGCATGCAAAATACGTTGCAAAGGTCTGTTTGCCCTGTTTTGTCCTGTTTTTGCCCAAATCTGCACCAATTGCTTTTCTTTGCTTCGGGTCAATCCAAAAGTATTAGATATATGATATATGACCTGAAACACTAGAAAAGAGATCAAATGACAATAAAATGTTGGGAAAACAAACATAATCCATCATCGAATGAAGTAAATAATAGGTCAAGAATTCGACCGATCAATGCTCGGAAGAGCAAAGCTCTATCATGAACTCGCGACCTCCGTGGATAAGTGGAGGCTCGGAAGAGCACAGCTTATTTGTGGAGATCAACCTCTTTCAAAAACCATTTGATTTATCAGGAATGATGGTCAACTGGATGCATGACGGAGCCCATTGCACTGTCGTTAAGGTGCAATGTTCTCTGTGCAAAATAAATTTATATTTTCCGCTACTCGCAACTACACTACTAGGTAGTAAGTGGTAAGTAGGGGTCGAACCCAAAGGAATTAGAAGGATACGTTGTTCTTTAAGGGATTTGTACAGGATGGGAGCGTTTTTAGATTGATTGAGATTTTAACGCGATTAACTAAGCTACTGTTTTTGGTTTTTTATGCGGAAAAGTAAATACAGAAAATAAATACTGAAAATAAAGGAGTTAAGGGAAGAAGACTTACAGTGGGTGATGCGTGATTGCGATTCCTCCGGTAGATGAGCGGTTGATGGTTGTAGTTGATCGAGCTGTTTATAAAAGTAAATACAGGGGGGTTTTTTGTAATTCAAGGAAAAGTATTCGGTTTCAGGGGCCTTGTATCATAGCCTGTTTATTGTTTTAGTAACCTTTTGATGTTCCCTTAAGTGGCATGTATTTGGCAAAACATAGGTTAGACAGTTCGAGCAGGTGTTCAGGGGGAGTTTGAACAATATCCTGGTACTCCTGTACAGCGTGATCAAGACGCGAGGATATTTTCTGGAAGATATTTGCAACGAAGATTTCGACAAGTGGAAGTCGGCCTGCGACTTATTCGAGCATTAGATACTCGAATGAATATCTACATTGAAGATGGTGCGACTTACTTGGAAAGAAGACTTCGCATATTCTTCTGATCGATTTATCAAAGATATACATCAAATATTTAGGAATCATTTCCGAAATATTTGATGGGATTATCTTGTGCGAATTAGGGTTTCGCTCGAGCATATAAATACAATGCAAGGGAAAACCTAATTCCTGTCTCTTTCAAAGATCAATTATACACGAGCATATCCTGCAGATTGGAGAAGAAGAAAGCGACGGCCGGTTGTGTTTTCTCATTGAGAATACACCGGTGCAAGTGCAGTCTGTTCAAGTGCAACAACAGACTGTCTGAAGCGTATCAACTGCCGCACACAACAAAGGTGAACAAGCTTTCGAGAGAAAGCATCCGAGCTTCTGGAGAAGGTCGAGAACGTTCAGACTGCAGGTTCCGAACGAAGGGGATCGAGGGGAATTGCGGTGAACCTCGGTTGCAAATCTGAGAGACGGAGTATTGAGGTTAGGCTATTACAAGGTGTAAGTGTAAGTCCCTGTGGAAACCCTATACTCGTAATAAAGATTTGCTGTCCCTTTTTCGGGTGTGGGAAACCCCCCAAAGTAGGCGGAGCCGAACTGGGTAATCAGTCTGTGTGTCTCTACTGCCTTTATCTGTTTGCTGAACTGTTGTGATAAGAGTTCAACCTCTGTGTGTTGAACTGTTCTGCAAATAGTCCCAGGTCTGTCGCAACACTACCTTGGACACAAGCTTGAACAGGGGACATAATTTCAATTGGTATCAGAGCAAACACTCGACACACTGAGTGGGATCCTGAACTGTTCAAGATGACTCTGAAAGAAGGACAAAGCATCACCAGGCCTCCTTTGCTTGAGGGATCTAACTATGCCACCTGGAAGCCCGTGATGACATCATTTCTGAAATCACTAGACGAGAGGGCCTGGAAGGCAGTGCTGAGAGGTTGGACTGAACCCACGATGAATAACCTCACTGGAGAGCCGGTTCCAAAACCAGAAGCTCTGTGGACAAAAGACGAGGATAAAGCTTCCATGGGAAACTCAAAGGCTATGAATGCAATCTTCTCAGCAGTGAATGAAAACATCATGAAACTGATCATCAACTGTGAAGTCGCCAATTAAGCATGGGACATTCTCCAGACAGCCTTTGAAGGTACAGACAAGGTTCTCAACTCTCGCATGCAGGCTGTTACAACGAAGTTTGAAGAGATGAAAATGAAGGAGGATGAGAATATCTCTGAGTACAACACCAGAGTTCTGGAACTGTCCAACGAGGCGTCTGCACTGGGAAAACCCATTGATGAAGAGAGATTGGCCAGTAAGATCTTGAGATCATGACAGGTCGTCGTTGGTACCTGCAAATCTAAATTTATAATTCCTTGCGAGAGACTAGTGTAGTGGCAACCAAGGGTCGAACCCAAGGGAGCTAGATTGGTTACTACTTTGTTCTGTAAGAGAGAAAGACAAGAAAATTGGGTGAGAGTAAAGGTTAGTGAACAATAGCAAGTCACGAAAATAAGAGAGATTGTATCAATCAGAGAAGATATTCAGGTTAGGGTTTTCTTCAATTGTGATTAAGTTTATCCTTGATTTCTAAGTATTTATTATTGTCTTCTTTGGGTTACTCCTGGTCAGGTTATAACCGTTTAATTCTAGCAAACCTAATACTCCTGGTCAGGTTATATTAGGTTTAGTGCTCTACTTATTCTAACGGGTCAGTATCAAATAAGCAGTGAATAGATAGTAAGTATTACTAGGTTAAGTTGTACCCTTTCGGATCTCCCCTTAACCTAATAATTCAAACTGATAATTTGCACAAGAACTAAATAGAATGCAATAATAATAATGAAGAACTGAATTTCAAAACATCGTCACAATTATTCAACCCTAACCCGAATAAGGGTTTTAGTTACACATACTCATAGTAAATAATGCAAGTAAATAGGGAACGAAGAAATCTCACTAAACCGAAACACAAAAGCAATAGCCGTGGGGCTGAGCCAAGGACGAGTCACGGCCGTGAGTGGTGGTGCGCGGAGGAGCAAGGCGGCGGAGCAAGGAGGAGTGATGGGCGGACGTGTGGAGTAGAGAGGAGAGTTCGAATAGAACTTGTGGGATTTGTATTATGGCTTGTATGCTCCTCCTTATATAGAGTTTTGAGAAACCCTAAAGTTCCCAAAATAAGCCAAAAGATAATCATGGAAATATTTCCATAATAATCTTTGCTTTATCTTCAAGCCACCTTGATCTTCTAGATGATTCCAAAACCCTAGATGTAGTTTGCCCTAATTTCACATTGATTTGGGCCGAAATTACTGTTCACGGCCGGAGTTACTGTTCATCCGAGGACACTGTTCATCCATTCTGCGCATCTGTTTTGACTTCGGCTCTCGATTTGACCTTCCAAACGACCTCGGATGCTCTCGGTGTGAACTAGAGAGTTGTAGGGAATTGAGTCAGCTACGCAACGCCATGTAGTTCGTATTTTTCGGATCATCGGTGCATTCGCAGTCCTCCGGCGAAGCTCCAAAGGTCAATCTGCCATTGTGATGTTTTTGGCATAAAATGCCGTCTTTTATGCACGTTTCCTCCTAGAGCTTCCGAAACACCTGAAATACAAAACCATACTAAAAAGTAACTGTTCGCATACAAAAGTATCGGAATTGATGGGTTTTAATGACTCGATGAGTCGTATAAATACGGCTCATCAAACCACCCCACACTTAAACTTGTTCGTCCCGAACAAGAACTAGGTCATAGGAGGAACGAACTAATGTAACACCACAATGCTTCGATCATCCTAGACGTGCTACATGGACATGAAATGGTTACTCTAGATCTCGCCTGTTATGCATGCTTGCTACTAATATCTTTGTGCGAGAAACATGGGTTAATGATACGTGTTACCTTTGGGTCGAGATGCAAATCAACTCGGATGTCTCGGGAGATAGCCCTTTTAGACCCATGAACCCTCATTCTCGGACTCGAACTCGCTGCTATATGGTTATGCTTTGCCGCTTTTTCTTGCACGTGATTGATTCGAGCTCCAAAGTGATGAGTACTAATCGGTCAGCTATAGTGTCATCGGATCTGATAATTCAATGATGCTTTCACTTGATTTCGTGTGGACTATCTCAATGATGGTGGATTTGTTGCTTTGTAGTGCGGATTGTGACTTGCTCGAACCATGGTTCCTTCTCCTTTTGACGCGAGTCAAGCCGAGGGTCGCTCGTCTATTTTCCCGGTTACTCGGATTAGAAACCTTCCTGCTCTCACTCATCATCGTCCTTTCGACACGGGTCAAGTCAAGGGTCGCTTGCCTATTTTCTAGGCTACTTGGACTAGAGATTGGACGATGTGTGCCACCGTCCCGCCTAACCACAAAAGTACCGCAGTGGCGGAGCAGACTCGTACTATGTCGCCTCGAAGTGCTAGCCTCCACAAGCTCCACATAACCATATATCCTGAGTCCGGTCTTTGAATGATCTGTCAAGTCTCTCTAGGGCATTTCTATCAACTCCACATCCTTGTTTATCTCAACTAACAAAGGCACGCAAAAATTTTAAAATTACACGTTAGTCGCACAAATCAATTTTCACCAAAGACATGCATGTAATCGGCTCTATCTATTTCACCTAATCATTATCCAATACTGCAAGTCTAGGAAATAGTGAAGTATCATGTACAAAATTTTTAAAATTGACCCGAAACGTGCTGACTCTGTGCAAGGTGCAGGAAATAAACGTGCTGACTCAATACTGACTCTCCCACCCCACTCTTTTTAAATAAGCCGTGTCCTCACGGTACGACTTAAATCAAGACTCACAATGCATGCAATAAATAAAAGGAAAGGGAAAAGGTAGAACGGGACTCCCCTCGTGTGATGTGTGACGACCAGAAGTGGCTGGTTATTCTCTTATGAGTCCTCGAAGAGTACCATTGGAGCTTGTATCGCGACGTGAGTTCATTGCACACCGAAAGGTCTGTGTCAATGACATGGAGACGAATAAAAGATTCCCAGGAGGTTGGAGGAGTCACAGCGGTCTCACTTAAAACCCAATCTCCTTAGACTCGTAAGTCTTTGTGACAGAATCTTTAAACGGCTCGTGTTTCTTGACACAACTAATTCGAGGTGTGAACTACTCATGTCGGAACAGTCTGATATTGGAGCAAGCAAAATGCGTAGCCCCGTACTCAATTCATGGTCGACTCGGTCTAGTCCCTGCAGAATGAAACCAATTCCTTCCCAAGGTACGATGTGACAATAATGACTCGAAAATAAATATGGTAAATAAATAAATAAACTGAAATGTAAACGCAAACCGTGCAAGGCTGCCTCCCTGCGAGCGCCTTTTTTTAACGTCGTTGGCTCGACAGTACCTCGTGTAGGGATTACAAGTTAGGATCCCATGGGCGTGTGAGGTCATACTTCCTTTCAGCAACTCCATCAACCTGCCCAAAGTGGTTATAAGGCTGTGCGCTCGGTCCTGCTCTCCTGTGATCAAGTGGGCTCTTCTTCACATACTCCCGAGATGGTGAGGATCTCTTGGCCATAGCTGCTGGCCCAGTGGTGTGTATGACCTGATCTGGTAGGTCCGGAACTAGGGCATCGAAATCTGATGTGTGCACAATGTCCGGCGGATTCCTCGCGCATGGACGGTCGTCATCCCCATAGATGTAGAAATCTTCTGTCTTTCCACCGAATGCAAGTGGTAGTAGGCCCGTGCCCATGTCAATTCTGGTTTTGGTGGAGAAGAGGAATGGCCGCCCCAAGATGAGTGCCGGTGGTACATCGTTCCTAGAGTCGCCCATCTGCAAGACGTAGAAATCTGCAGGAACAAGAAGATCTCCCACTCGGAGTGTTAAGTTTTCAAGCAATCCATCAGGCCGAGTGCATGATCTATCCCCTAACTCTATCATCAATCTAGGTGGTTTTAGTGAGCAAAGTTTCAATGAACAATATAAAGAATATGGCATAACGTTAATAGCAGCACCAAGATCGATCAAACAGTGAGGAATTTGAGTCTCACCGATGCCACAGGTGACCGTGAAGGCCCCTGGGTCCTTACTCTTTTCTGACGGTGTCTCATGGCCTGTAGAGAGTGGCTGCCTCATGAGTGGGTCGCTCTGCGTAGGCCATGCCACCAATATTCTTCCTAGCTCCATTGGGGTGAGGGCTTCTGCTGGCCCGGTACTCTTCTGTGCTGTCTCTTCCCATAGTGCCGAGCATCTCGTCCCCCCAATATGTGGACTGCTTTGGTGTCGTGTCCACCACTCCTACCATGCTGACATTCCCCTTTGGATTCTGAATGGTTTGTGAGGGAAGTCGTCCAGCATTATCCTCAAGTCTAGAGACTGCTGTGGAGACCTGAGACATCTGCTTCTGAAGGTCGGTTATTGCCCCGTCGGTCTTTGCCATGTACTGGGTCACGGTCATACTCATCTCCTTCATCATTTCTTCCATGGACTTATTGGAACCGTGATTGCTTGGACCGACCTGATTATTGTTCGGCCCCTTCTGCTGATACTGTCCTGATGCATTCTGCTAATATTGACTGTGAGGATGTCTGTAGGGCTGCTGAGTCTGATAATTCTGGTGAGGCACATTCGGACGTGCTGGCTGATGTTGCTGAGTGTTGTTCCTCCAGGTTCCTTGATTGGGTGCTGTTGCGCCATACTGTTTGACTGGGCCTGGTTGGTTGCCATAATTCTGATAATTGCCCACTGCATTCACATCGGCCTGGACGTCTGTCTGTAAGGTAGGGCACTCGTCCGTCTTGTGATCTGTAGATGTACAGAATTCGCATGGCTTGTCCTGGACTGGCTGCCTTCGGACCACATGCTTCATCAGCTCCCTCATCTCCTTGAGTTCTGCGAACACAGCACTGATAGAGGGCTCAACTGTTGACACGTTCTTTGTTCGGGCATACTCGTCCTCTTTCGTAGTCTCATCCTGGAATCGCTCACCCTCTGCCACTGATATGATCTTCTGCTTGACTCTAGCTGGGGTCATGTTCATGAGTTGGCCTCCAGCTGAGGCCTCTAGTAACTTCCTGTCCATCCTGCGAAGTCCATCCAGCATATATTCTACGATCAACTTCTCCGGGAGCTCCAGATTGCAGCAACTCTTCTCCAAGGCTAGAAATTTCTCCACGTACTCGTACATGGTCTCGTGTGGGCCTTGCTTTAGCTCTTGCAACTGTCTCCGGACTTGCGCTGCACACCCTGCTGGATAGTACTTACTGACGAACTGTTTCTGCATCTGCTCCCATGTATGAACGCTGCCTGAGGGTAAAGCTAGGAACCAATCTGAAGCAGCATCTTGCAGTGAGAAATAGAAGGCCTTTAGCTTGAAATCGTCTACTTCGACTCCGTGTGGCCTGAGGTTCAAGCATATCCCGTGAAAACGCATCAAGTGAGACGTGGCAGACTCTCCCTTGATTCCTGAGAACTTAGGTAAGTGGTGGACGACTGAGGTGTTGACTGTGATGGCTGCGATGTCTGGTCCTTCATAAATTGGCCATGACTGGTCTCTGAAACTAGGGACCGAGAGATCGCCCATAGTGGGTCCTTCGTATTCGTCCTCCTCGTCGTCTCTGACTACTTGCTGGCGTGGAGGTCTCTGAGGTGGTGGGTGTTGTGGATAGTATGGTAATGGCGGGTACTGTGGTGGGTATTGAGGGTATGGTGGTTGTGGGTACTGTGGATACGGTGGTGGCGGATATTGCTGGTACGGTGGTGGATACTGAGGGTGCTGCGGATATTGCGGTTGAGGTTGGTTTTGTTGTTGTTGGTTTTGTTGTTGTTGATTTTGTTGTTGTTGAAATTGTCCCGGGATAGCCCCCCGGATCTCTCCATTCTATATTTGTTCGACTTCATTATGTTGACTGTTGTCACCGACTATACTTCCTGCATGAGACATGTTGCAAGAAATAGCAAGCACCGAGATAGAAAACACCGAAATAACAGGAACAGACTAGCAACAAAGGATCCCCAGGAGAGTGGAGGAGTCACAACGGTCTCACTTAAAACCCACACTCCTTAGACTCGTAAGTCTTGGTGACAGGATCCTCTAAAAGCTAGAAATTGGAAATCGAGAAAGAATGGAAATCGGAAATCGAGACAGTTGAATAGGAAATCGCCGAATAGCACATTTCGAAATAAGCAAACAGAAAAATAAACGAAAAATTAAAAGAGAACAAATTTGACCTTTGCGTAGCTCCCCAGCAACGGCGCCAAAATTTGACAGGTCGTCGTTGGTACCTGCAAATCTAAATTTATAATTCCTTGCGAGAGACTAGTGTAGTGGCAAGCAAGGGTCGAACCCAAGGGAGCTAGATTGGTTACTACTTTGTTCTGTAAGAGAGAAAGACAAGAAAATTGGGTGAGAGTAAAGGTTAGTGAACAATAGCAAGTCACGAAAATAAGAGAGATTGTATCAATCAGAGAAGATATTCAGGTTAGGGTTTTCTTCAATTGTGACTAAGTTTATCCTTGATTTCTAAGTATTTATTATTGTCTTCTTTGGGTTACTCCTGGTCACGTTATAACCGTTTAATTCTAGCAAACCTAATACTCCTGGTCAGGTTATATTAGGTTTAGTGCTCTACTTATTCTAACGGGTCAGTATCAAATAAGCAGTGAATAGATAGTAAGTAATACTAGGTTAAGTTGTACCTTTTCGGATCTCCCCTTAACCTAATAATTCAAACTGATAATTTGCACAAGAACTAAATAGAATGCAATAATAATAATGAAGAACTGAATCTCAAAACATCGTCACAATTATTCAACCCTTACCCGAATAAGGGTTTTAGTTACACATACTCATAGTAAATAATGCAAGTAAATAGGGAACGAAGAAATCTCACTAAACCGAAACACAAAAGCAATAGCCGTGTGGCTGAGCCAAGGACGAGTCACGGCCGTGAGTGGTGGTGCACGGAGGAGCAAGGTGGCGGAGCAAGGAGGAGTGATGGGCGGACGTGTGGAGTAGAGAGGAGAGTTCGAATAGAACTTGTGGGATTTGTATTATGGCTTGTATGCTCCTCCTTATATAGAGTTTTGAGAAACCCTAAAGTTCCCAAAATAAGCCAAAAGATAATCATGGAAATATTTCCATAATAATCTTTGCTTTATCTTCAAGCCACCTTGATCTTCTAGATGATTCCAAAACCCTAGATGTAGTTTGCCCTAATTTCACATTGATTTGGGCCGAAATTACTGTTCACGGCCGGAGTTACTGTTCATCCGAGGACACTGTTCATCCATTCTGCGCATCTGTTTTGACTTCGGCTCTCGATTTGACCTTCCAAACGACCTCGGATGCTCTCGGTGTGAACTAGAGAGTTGTAGGGAATTGAGTCAGCTACGCAACGCCATGTAGCTCGTATTTTTCGGATCATCGGTGCATTCCCAGTCCTCCGGAGAAGCTCCAAAGGTCAATCTGCCATTGTGATGTTTTTGGCATAAAATGCCGTCTTTTATGCACGTTTCCTCCTAGAGCTTCCGAAACACCTGAAATACAAAACCATACTAAAAAGTAACTGTTCGCATACAAAAGTATCGGAATTGATGGGTTTTAATGACTCGATGAGTCGTATAAATACGGCTCATCAGATCACTTCCTCCAAGATTCGCCATGAAAGTCACTGCCATTGAGGAAATGCACGACATCACCAAACTGAAGCTGGACGAACTGATGGGTTCTCTCAGAACCTACGAGATCAATCGTGATTTCCAAACCAGTGAGCAGAAAGGAATCGCCCTTAAAGCAGACATGACGGAAGATAAACTGGACGCTGGCTGCACCACTGAGCAGCTGGCTATGATGGCACAAAATTTTGAAAGAATGGTGCGGAAAATCAATAGACGCGGTCCAGAACAAAGTCAGTCTTCATCAACTGGTTACAGAAACTGGAAATCCAGCAGGCCAAGGTCAAGCGATTCGAGGCAAGACTCGTCTGACAAAGGAAAAGAAGAGATTCAGTGTCATGAATGCAAGGGTTTTGGTCATATTGCTTCACAATGTGCAAACACTCTCATGAAGAGAAAGGCAATGGTTGCTACCTTCAGCGACAGTGAGTCAGACGAAGAGAAAGAAGAAGGTGAAACCACCAACTTTGTGGCCTTCACTACAACTCTGGGTGAATGCAGCAGCACTGGTGAAACAGTTCCATCTCATCCGGAACTCCCAGCTGAATATCTTTCAGACAGTGATGATGAAGAACTCACACAGGAGTCCCTCACTCAGACATACAAAGATCTGTATGGGAAGTGGCTGCAACTGGTCAAGATCAATAAGAAGCTGAATGACACAATTGCTAGCGTCTCTATAGAAATAGAAAAGGTCTGGCAGGAGGTTGAGATTCTACTAACACAAAAGGCAGAGCTCGAATGCACGGTGGACTCTCTGAATACTCAACTGGCTGAGATGAAACAGGAAAAAGTGGATCTCCTTGCTCAGAGAACAGAACTCCTGGGGACCATCTCCTCACTGAAAGTCGAAATGGATCATGACAATCATCCTGGAGGCATGACGGGTCTAAGAAAAACCATCACAGACCTGAAGCGGAAAGAAGTGTTCCAACTAAGGAGGGTAGAACAGCTGGAACTTCATCTAGAATCTGAAAAGATGGATCACTCTGACACGACGCAGGAACTCAATCACCTCAAACAGTCGGTAAGAATGCTTAACTCTGGCACCAAGAACTTAAATGATATTCTTAGATCTCAGAGAATGGAGTCCGGACATAGAGGATTGGGGTTCACAGGAGAAGGCAGCTCCAAAGGCATTATGTCTACTAAAGCAAGATCAATGTCTGAACAGAAGACAGAATAGAAGGTGAGACAGCACCCGAGACAGAAAGTGGATTTGACCCAAGATCAGTCCAAAGGAAACAACCGAGCTGATCACAAGGAGACGCATAGAACACTCGGGGGTGGAAAGACTCGTGGAACTCCTGTCCAACGCCGAGATTTCTCACCAGTAAGGCCAAGGGGAGAATGGCGCACCTGCTGGTATTGCAATCAGATGGGACACATTAAACTAAAGTGTCACCTATTTTTATCCGAACGACGTGCTTTCCAGCAACGAACCACATCGCAATAGAAACAAGTCTGGGTTCAAAAGGTAGACCGAACCGTTTGCATGGTAGCCTGTTACACCTCAAACTACTTATCGCATGATAGTTGGCTCTTCGACAGCGGATGCTCCGCACACATGATAGGTAACTCTCAATATCTTACCCACATTAGACCTGTTGAGCACAAGTGGTTTGTCACCTTCGGGGATGGTGAAAAGGGTCAGGTGATCGGCTGTGGGACATTGATGGTTCCGGATCTCCCTGCACTCAAGAACACCCTCCTTGTGAAGGGACTGACCAGGAATCTTATCAGCATCAGTCAACTATGCGATGATGGACACTATGTGTCATTCTCCAGCTACTCGTGTCTTGTTCTAGACCAGAATGGCGATACGCTGATGAAAGGAAAAAGAGATGCCAGTAACTGCTGTACTATTAGGGTGGTTCTGACAGAGTCGATGAACAATGTGCATTCGCACCATGGCCAGCAACCGGTTGCTCTCCCATGTGCATATGCACAACCTAGCTTTCTGCGAGGGGGAGTGGAGAAGACCTTGCACACAAGATCTGATTGTCGATGCGCACAAATCAAGGTTGCCGGGTGTCCCAAGAAGTTGTTGAATCAGTTGGTGGTACAGTTGCAAAAGGAGTTCGTACACTGCCCACAGGAATGTGCCTGGCCCCGTACAAGAAAATATGAATGCTCACGAAAGATGGTAACTCTGAGGCAGCATACTTGTGTGAAACCATATGGCAGGTCACGGAGTGAAACACCCAGATCCCCAGGGGGTCTATGTGGTGTCAACCACTAAAAGCATCCAACGGTGGTCAGTCATAGTCGAATCTCCAGCTGAAACAGTTGGACTGACAACCTAATATATAGAGCTGGAACAGAAGGCACAGCGCATGAAAATCAATTTTTTTTAATATTCTCGAAGATTTTTCCTGCCGTTATTTGAATCAAGGGTTGGCTAATTTGGGAAGTTGAAAAGGCCGGAGGATATTTTTGAAACACAAAACAGTTGAGTGTGTTCAATTTCTTCTCTCTCTCATCCCCAAAACCCTAGAATGGCATCTTCTCTCTCTCAACCGCTCATACACTCAACGGAGATGGTGAACATGAGGAAATCAGTGAAATCCGGCGTCAAAACTGCAGAGAAAAGCAAAGAAAGCATGCAGGCCTCAAAGGCGATGGCGGCGAAATCAAAGATTCCGAAATCAAAAGCTGCGAAGATGAAAAAGGCGTCGCCTTTACACTCAGCCACCGAATCTTTGGCCAGAGAGAAGTCTGCGGAAGGAGTTACCGCTGGGATCCCTCAGCCGGGCACAGTGGATTCATCTCCAAAGGTTCAGGTAAATCCCAATATTCCTTTTGTCTCTATGAATATCCCCGTTGTTGAAAAATCGGTGTTGAATGAAGAATCAAGTATGGAGGGTGAGAAGGTTGTTGAGTCGATTGACGGTGATGAAGCCAGAAGGGCTGTAATTGACGATAATGGTGGTAAGTCTGTTAGTGGTGTTAAAGCTGATGGTGTTGAAACCAGTAGGGTGGTTCTTGATGGTGATAATGAGAGTGGTAGGGCGGTTGACAAAGCCGGTAGTGCGGTTTCTAAGAAGCAATCTGTCAAGAACGTGGAAGAAAAGGAACCCAGCAGGGGGGCTAGAGGCTCAGGAACGTGGAGATAAAAGATCTTCGCCACGGGATACATTCCTCCGAAAGCTGGCCGCAGGAAGAAAGTGAAGCGGGCCAGTGACTCTCCCAGTAAATATCTAGCCCAGATCTATGCCACTCGAGGTAGGAAGATTGCAATGTCCGATGAGGAAACAGAGAAGTTTATCGAGTCCTCGGGGAAGAGGAATGTGGTGTTGAGTGTTGCTGATCCGTCTGAGAGTCAAGAAGGAATCACTGAAGAAGATTCCAGTATGCATCATGAGACTATGGCAGAGGAGATTAAGACAGATGTGCTGAAAGAATCAGACCCTGCAGGAAGAGATGAGGAATTGGAGAAGTTATACAAAGACATCGATGATGTCATGGTAGACCTAGAAAAGGAGAAGGATCAGGAAGTGGCTAGTCCGGAAGAAGCTCAGGCTGTTGGGGGAAAAGAATCTGATGCAGAAAAAGCTACAAGTGATCCATCTATGGAACCAAGAGTTCAGTCTAGTGTTGAGACTATAAGAGCTACAGAGAAAGCTGCAAACGGTTCAATAGTGGAACACTCTATTCAGACCAAAGCTCAAACAGCACCAGCTCCAGAGGAAGGTCTGCGTAACCTAGGTGTTGAAGCAGAAGACTCTGGTACTGAAAAGATCTCAAGTGTTTGAACAGTGGAACAGAGTGTTCAAACTGAACTTAAGACTGGAGTAGTTCCAGAGAAAGTAATGAGTGAAGAAACCACGACAGTCCAAATGATCGTAGGGATCATTTGGAGGAGGATGAAGCATCCATTCGTAAGGATGCCCCTATATCAGCAGCAGAAGGTGTTACCCTTTCAGAAGATGACCAAGACAGTGTTCCCCTTGTCAACCTCAAAAGGACAACGAAGGGGAAGGAAAAGAAAAAGGTTGCCTTTGCTACGTCTACAAAGGAACCAGCCCAGAAGGTTGCTGAGGTCAGCAGTGGTGCAGGGGGAGCTGGCTCTTCCAAGAAAAGAAAGCGCGTTGCTGCAGTTCCCATCTCTGAAGATGCTGGGAGATGTGAAGTCCCAGCCCCTGAATCTGAGGCAGTCCCAGTCGGTAAGGTCAAGAAAGGAGTATGGTTCGTAAAAAAAGAAGCTGGATTGAAATGGGAATGTGTGCTGAAAAGGAAAATCATACCGAAGAGGCTGCTGGATGCATCGAGTTACAAAGGAAAAGAAGTAGTTGAGGTACTCAAAGAATCGGATCTATTCTGGACATTAGACAGATGCAAGCCGTTCAACGAACAGCTGGTGCGTGAGGCCATGGCAAACTTGCCTCCAAAGTTTGGGGTCGTTGGAGATGCAGAATACGGGGTATTCTACGTCAGAGGGAGAAGGATCAACATTGATCCTGAACTTATAAATGTCTACTTCTCCATGGATGACCCCGCTGCTGATGAGGAGGAACCCAGCTTTGAGAAGGTAGTAAGGACTATCACTGCAGGCTCTGTTCAGTGGCGGCCTGAGTCAGTTGTGCATACAGCAGATCTGTCCATGTTCTATTCAATGATGTTCTTCATTGCTGTGTTCAACTGGAGGCCATCTACTCATCGCTCTACTGTGAACAAGGACACGGCCCAACTGATTTATCAGATAGGGAACAAGCTGAATGTCAACATGTGCAGAATGATGTTCAAATAGATTGCTGAACACGCTACTTCTACGAGATCCCTGCACCAGATATGTTTTCCTTCACTTATCTATGAGCTGATCATCCACCAAGCTCCTGATTAGAAAGCCTCGTCGGACCGTCTTACCAAAGCTCCAAGCAAATTCACAGTGGACCACAAGCTTTTCAAAGGGCGTCATGTGAATGATCTGAAAGGGGGGAGCAGGAGAGGTAAAGAAGTTGGGGAATCCAGTCGAGGGGGAGCCAGAATGGGCGTGGATGAGAGGAGCAAGCTGCTAAAGGACCTCCAGGCTATCATTGCTGCGGACAAGGAACAACGCCGTCGGATCAACAGGCTCGCTCGAGCCCTTAGCTATCCCAGCGATGATGAATCAGATGCAACAGTCTCTGAAGATGATTCCGTTGAAGAAGCTTCTGATTAAAGGTCCATTGAAAAACTGAACCCTCTGAACTTTTTGTTTAAAACTATCATTCTTAGTGCTTGTTCTGGCACATTTTGATTGTCTGTTCGAACTCGGATCGCACCCCTTGCCAGTTTGTGGCAAAAAGGGGGAGTATTTTGGAGGAGACAATTCTTGTTTCCCTCAAAGTTGTCGACTGTCTAGATAGTTAGATAGACCTAGTTATCTAGTAGATCTGGTTTTGCCAAAATGCCAAGGGGGAGATTGATGTTCCCTTAAGTGGCATATATTTGGCAAAACATAGCTTAGACAGTTCGAGCAGGTGTTCAGGGGGAGTTCGAACAATATCCTGGTACTCCTGTACAGCGTGATCAAGACGCGAGGATATTTTCCGGAAGATATTGGCAACGAAGATTTTGACAAGTGGAAGTCGGCCTGCGACTTATTCGAGCATTAGATATTCGAATGAATATCTACATTGAAGATGGCGCAACTTACTTAGAAAGAAGACTTCGTATATTCTTCTGATCGATTTATGAAAGATATACATCAAATATTTAGGAATCAATTCCGAAATATTTGATGGGATTATCTTGTGTGAATTAGGGTTTCGCTCGAGCATATAAATACAATGCAAGGGAAAACCTAATTCCTGTCGCTTTCAAAGATCAATTATACACGAGCATATCCTGCAGATTGGAGAAGAAGAAAGCGACGGCTGGTTGTGTTTTCTCATTGAGAATACACCGGTGCAAGTGCAGTCTGTTCAAGTGCAACAACAGACTGTCTGAAGCGTATCAACTGCCGCACACAACAAAGGTGAACAAGCTTTCGAGAGAAAGCATCCGAGCTTCTGGAGAAGGTCGAGAACGTTCAGACTGCAGGTTCTGAACGAATGGGATCGAGGGGAATTGCGGTGAACCTCGGTTGCAAATCTGAGAGACGGAGTATTGAGGTTAGGCTATTACAAGGTGTAAGTGTAAGTCCCTGTGGAAACCCTATACTCGTAATAAAGATTTGCTGTCCCTTTTTCGGGTGTGGGAAACCCCCCAGAGTAGGCGGAGCCGAACTGGGTTATCAGTCTGTGTGTCTCTACTGCCTTTATCTGTTTATTGAACTGTTGTGATAAGAGTTCAACCTCTGTGTGTTGAACTGTTGTGCAAAGAGTCCCAGGTCTGTCGCAATACTACCTTGGACACAAGCTTGAACAGGGGACATAATTTCACCTTTCTAAGTATTCAAACGTGTATCAAGGCCTTTTCCGGCGCTCGATTTGCCACACTGTCTAGTCTTTTGCAAAAGTGTTCGAAAGTGAATCAAGGCCATTTCAAGCACTCGACTTGCAACACTGTCTAATCTTTTGCAAAAAACGTAAAGCCCTTGTTCTATTTAGACTAGCACCCCATTTCAAGGTATACTAGCCTATGTGCATCCATTTTGGGTTGTCTTTTCCGATTTACCCAAAATGGTGTTTGAGAGAGATCAAACTCCTCAGATAAGCTTTGCCATTTCAAGCATCCACTTACCCGAGTATGTTTGCGAACTTCCACGGAAGAGCTTTGCCATTTCAAGCATCCACTCAACCTTGGAAGTTCTGATCTAATATATGGCACATAGAACAAGTTTTGAATACAGAGAAAATAAACTAAAAGATATAAAACATTTTATAATACAAGAACACCCCTTTAACCGAATAAAGAGTTTAGCTACGATTATCCATGGACGAGGATATCATAGCTAAATACTCGGGGGTTTTTGAAAACAGTAAGAGGGAAAGGGGTGGAATACTCAAGAACCAACAGGAGTATTCCCAATTTCCTACTGAATACTCAAGAACCAACAGGAGTATTCTCTACAGTATTATAATACTCAAGAACCGACAGGAGTATTATAATTTCAAAGCGTATAATACTCAAGAACAAACAGGAGTATTATTTCCAATCAGTATAATACTCAAGAACCAACAGGAGTATTATTTCAAAAACCAAACTTACAAGTAACAAAATGTAGAGAGAGAAGTGATTTTGATTTTTTGGGATGATTATTTACAAAGGAATTGGCTTGTATTTATAGCCATGGGAGAGGGATGAGAGCCATACACTTTTCGCATGGGGAGAGGAGGAGCAAGGAGGAGAAGCCACATGAGGGGAGCAAAAAGCCGCCGGTCACCTTGTGGGGAGGAGGAGAAGCCACCGGTGGCCGGTTGTCCAAGGAGGAGAGGAGGTGGTCTTGGCCACCTCTTACACAAAGCCACCGGTCACCCATGGAGGAGGAGGGGTTTTGTGATTTTTGTGCAGTCTTTTCACAAAACTATCAGTCCAATTTCACCCCGAGTTGTCCTTGATTATTCCTCGGTTGGATTTGATTTGAGTAATTCAACGTCAGGATCTTGAGATTTCTTCGTTCGGCGTCTGATCTTGACCTTGGATTGACTCTTATCATCTTTTCAGCGTAAAATCCTCTCCTTAGCGTGTTTTCTCTTTAGTCTCTAAAATGCCCTGTAGAAATAAATCGGGACTAACAAGTAGAAGTTAAATAGACCAACAGTCTAATTTGGTGGGTTTTACTGTGTTTTTGATTCGTATAATTATGGTCCATCAATGCACATATTAGAACAAGAGTTCTACGTCTTGCAAAAGACTAGACGGTGTGGCAAGTCTTGTGCTAGGAATAGCCTCGATTCACTTTTGAACACTTAGTATGGTCATTAGCGGTCAATGATAAACATATTATGATACAAGGCCCCTGAAACCGAATCTTTCTTTAAATTTAAACATCACCTGCATTTACTTTCTTAGTATAAACTGCTCTATCAACTGCTCACCTTCCGGAGGACTTGCCAATCACGCATCACCCACTGTAAGTCTTCTCTTTTATTTTCAGTATTTACATTTTCTGTCATTTACTTTTCCGCACAAAAAACCAACCAAAAAGTCACTTAGTTATTACCGCTAAAATCTCAATCAATCTAAAACACGCTCCCTCGCTGTACGATTCCCTCAAAGAACGACTATCCCCCTAATTCCCTTGGGTTCGACCCCTACTTACCACTTGCTACCCAGTAGTAAGGTCACGAGTAGCGAAATATAAATTTGCTTTTGCACAGAGAACACCGCACCTTAACGACAGTGCGGTGGGCTCCGTCAAAACTGGCGTCGTTGCCGGGGAATTAGCCGTCGGATAAGTTGTTCTTTCCCTCCCCTTCTCATGTCCTCATGACGCTACCTACTATGTATGCATGGACAACGCGACATCTTCCTCAATTCGGAGCCCACCGCACTATCGTTAAGGTGCGGTGTTCTCTGTGCAAAAGCAAATTTATATTCCGCTACTCGTGACCTTACTACTGGGTAGCAAGTGGTTAGTAGGGGTCTAACCCAAGGGAATTAGGGGGATAGTCGTTCTTTGAGGGAATCGTACAGCGAGGGAGCGTGTTTTAGATTGATTGAGATTTTAGCGGTAATAACTAAGTGACTTTTTGGTTGGTTTTTTGGTTTTTTGTGCGGAAAAGTAAATGACAGAAAATGTAAATACTGAAAATAAAAGAGAAGACTTACAGCGGGTGATGCGTGATTGGCAAGTCCTCCGGAAGGTGAGCAGTTGATAGAGCAGTTTATACTAAGAAAGTAAATGCAGGTGGTGTTTAAATTTAAAGAAAGATTCGGTTTCAGGGGCCTTGTATCAGAATCTGTTTATCATTGACCGCTAATGACCATACTAAGTGTTCAAAAGTGAATCAAGGCTATTCCTAGCACAAGACTTGCCACACCGTCTAGTCTTTTGCAAGACGTAGAACTCTTGTTCTAATATGTGCATCCAGTTGACCATCATTCCTGATAAATCAAATGGTTTTTGAAAGAGGTTGATCTCCACAAATAAGATGTGCTCTTCCGAGCCTCCACTTATCCACGGAGGTCGCGAGTTCATGATAGAGCTTTGCTCTTTCGAGCATCCACTCTACCAATGAAGTTCTGACCTAATATATGGCACTTAGAACAAGTTGAACACAAAGAAGCATTAAGAAAAGGGTCTAAAACATTTTATATACAAGTACACCCCTTCAACCGAATGAAGAGTTTAGCTACGGTTATCCATGGAAGAGGACACCATAGCTAAGTACTTAAAAAGTAAAGGTTTTCGAAAGACAGAAAGTAAAGTTTTTGAAAGTAAAGACAAGGAAAATAAAATTGCAGTTTAAAAGACAGGAAAGTAAAAGTTTCGAAAGTAAAAGATAGTAAAGGAAAGGGGTGAGTACTTCAAGAACCGACAAGAGTACTCGAGAATAAAGAAAAGCTTGAGTACTCAAGAACCGACAGGAGTACTCAAGACCAAACTATAATACTCAAGAACCAACAGGAGTATTATATATTGAAAACCAAACTTACAAATGCCAAACCTTTAGAGAGAGAAGTGGATTGTGTTGTGGATGATACAAATGAGGAGGAGAAGGCTTCCTTTTATAGCCAAATGAGGATGGAATGGAGGGCTAAGATGAAACCATGTGGTTTCATCCAAGGGAGGAGGAGGGAGGCTCCAAAGCCGCCGGTTCCAAGTCACCATGGAGGAAGCCTCTGATTGCATGGAGGAGGGGAGGAGGGGAGGAGGAAGCCACCGGTCACCAAGGAGGAAAGGTGGAGGTTTGTGAGTTTTGTGCAGTCTTTTCACAAAACTATCAGTCTAATTTCGCTCCGGTCTGACTTTGGTTGTTCCTCGGTTGGATTTGAATTGAGTAATTCAATGTCAGGATCTTGAGATTTTTGCATTCGGCGTCTGATCTTGACCTTGGAATGACTCGTAATATCTTTTCAGCGTAAAATCCTCTCCTTAGCCTGTTTTCTCTCTAAGCGCCAAAATACCCTGTAAAAATATATCGGAACTAACAAGCAAAAGTTAAATAGACAAAAGGTCTAATTTAGTGGGTTTAACTGTGTTTATGATTCGTATAATTATGGTCCATCAGATCACCCCACACTTTTAGTTGTTCGTCACGAACAATGCTGTTAAAGGGCGGCACATTAAGTTTGGTTTTAAAATATGAAAGTTAGACTGTGGGACTCGATTTATCCTAATTCATGCATTGCTTACTTATTACCAAACTGAACTGTGTAAATAAATAGAAGAAACTTGATACGTGTACCTTCGTGCTGAGATGCAAATTATTCTGGATGTTTCGGGAGATAGCCCTTTTTAGGCTCCTGGACTGCATTCTCGGGATCGTCTCGCACTATATGGTTTCCTTGTAGCTTTCTCTAGCACGTGATTTGGTTCGGGTTTCAATGGTTTGAGTACTTTGATTTTCTTTTGGCGAGGGACAGCTTTTGTAGTGAATCGGCCTTTGGCCTTTGATTTGACTCTTTGAGTACTTCACTTTTTGTTCGGTTAAAACCTTCACAATTTTGGCCCTTTGGCCTCTTGATTTGCTTCTTTGAGCTTTTTGCGTCTTTGTGACTTGCTAGTCCATTTCTCAAGCCTTTTTGGGAGGTCCAATCATCGCCCGCAAGCCTATGGAAATACCTCCCCGCTCCTCTCATCCTTGTCGTTTCGCGCGGGTCAAGATGAGGGTCGCTCATCTATTTTCTCGGCTACTTTGACTAGAGAGAGGACGGTCTGATTCCCGTCCTTGCCTTTTTTCTTTTTTGCATAAACACTGCATGGCGGAGATGACTTCAATCTTCACTGAAACCCGAAGTGCAGCCTCCACTGACTTTGAAAACCATATAGTTAGATTCGATTCTTCGATTGCTTGCCAAGCCTCTCTAGGGCAGTTTATGTCAACTCCACATCCCTAGTTTATCTCAGCACAAAGGGACAAATGAGAAGTTACGTTCTAAGTTTTTAGACAGTTGAATTTTCACAAGGTAAATGCATGAATTTTAGATCTATCTTTTTCACATTTTCAAGTTCATATTTTCAAAAAGATAATATTAAAAAAGGAAAAGAAAAACATGTTATGTACACAGGTGGTTCTCACCCCTACACTTTTGAATGAAGGCGTGCCTTTCAGCAAGACTTAGTTCAAAAGCCATGCAAGCAGACAATTATGAGAAGGAAATGACATTAAGGAAAAGGGAAGAACGGAACTCCCTTTAAAGTGTCGAGTGAATGACATGGCATGAGGCTGGATAATCGAGGGAGTTCGGCTGGGGCCTTGAACTCTCAGCGTAGGCCTGGCTGGCTTAATGTTGCACCCATAACTGATTCCTGAATAGTCATTTCTTCTATGCACCAAGTGGGTGAGAGCGACTTATTGGAAAAAACTAAATGATAGAAAAATAAAAGACAGAAAGTAAGATAGGTGTCGGGTTACCTCCCGACCAGTGCCTTTGTTTAACGTCGTTGGCTCGATAGTACCTTAATCATGGATCATAAGGTCGGATCCCAGGGGTGAGTGAGGTCAAACTTCTTATTGGCAGCTCTTTTATCCTGCTCAAAGAACTTGTGGAGTGATGGGCTTGGTTTGGTTCTCCATTGGTTCAGCAGGTTCTTCTTTTCATAGCTCCGAGAAGGTGAGGCTCTCTTGACCATAGCTGCTGGTCCATCGAGTCGTGGTCTCTTGTTACTCCATCCCGGCTTCCATTCTTTTGGCCCATGTCTTGGCCGCTTCTTCAAATATGACCGGTTAGCACCTTTGTAATTGTAGAAGTTCGGTATTGTGCCAGCAACCATGGGCGACATCAAGCATGTTCCTATGTGAAGCCTCTTCTTTATGGCAGCGACGAATGGTCGTCCTAGAACGAGCGAGTTTTCAGGGCCGCTTTGTTGAGTCGTGGTGAGTGAGAGCTTCATTGATGGCTTTTCTTGCCCTTGATTCGCCTCCAACTTGCTTTGCACCTCAGCGTTAATTACTTCATTTTCAGGGGCTGTGATTTGCATAAAAACCGAGGGGAAAAGTTGGGGAACTTCCACCATAAGGCCCAGGTCTTTCTTGGATAGTTTGATAATGAGGGTCAGGTCTGCCTTAGGTGCTTCGATAGTTAGGATCGGGTATGTTTCGGGTGCTTTGAGCGCAAGGACCGGGCCTGCCGTGCTTTCTTCGGTTATTTGTGAGTCCTCATCCTCTGTTGGCGCTTCATCATCAGTTTGGTGCATCGGCCCTTGTTTTGTGCTTTCTGCCAAATCGTCTATGAGGTCCCAAGTTTCAGCCATGGTTAACTTCATGATCGAGCCTCCCGCTGCATTGTTAAGTCTTTTCCGCTCAAGTGGCATCATTCCACCGAGAAACCTTTGAAGAAGAACAGAGTCCGTGAATCCATGGTGCGGGCATCTTGAAACAATGATTTCGAAGTACGTATAGTACTTGTCCAAAGTTTCGTCCCAGAGTTGCTCAAGGTTGAGAATCTTCTCGCGGGTTTCAAGTCGGAGAGATGGCGGGCAAAACTTTTCTAGGAATTGGGTTTGTAGATCCCCATAATCACCTTCATCCTCCGCACATGAGTAATACCAATTTAGTGCGGAGTCTGTTAAAGAAAATTTGAAGCATCTCAGCTTAAACTCCTCTAACGTCTCGTTCTCAGGTTTCATGTGGCAGCAGATGTGGTCAACATGTTGGCAATGTATCACAGGGTCCTCTTCAATGGTACCTCCGAATTGAGGAAGATGTCGCGTTGTCCATGCATACATAGTAGGTAGCGTCATGAGGACATGAAAAGGGGAGGGAAAGAACAACTTATCCGACGGCTAATTCCCCGGCAACGGCGCCAGTTTTGACAGAGCCCACCGCACTGTCGTTAAGGTGCGGTGTTCTCTGTGCAAAAGCAAATTTATATTCCGCTACTCGTGACCTTACTACTGGGTAGCAAGTGGTAAGTAGGAGTCGAACCCAAGGGAATTAGGGGGATAGTCGTTCTTTGAGGGAATCGTACAGCGAGGGAGCGTGTTTTAGATTGATTGAGATTTTAGCGGTAATAACTAAGTGACTTTTTGGTTGGTTTTTTGGTTTTTTGTGCGGAAAAGTAAATGACAGAAAATGTAAATACTGAAAATAAAAGAGAAGACTTACAGCGGGTGATGCGTGATTGGTAAGTCCTCCGGATGGTGAGCAGTTGATAGAGCAGTTTATATTAAGAAAGTAAATGCATGTGGTGTTTAAATTTAAAGAAAGATTCGGTTTCAGGGGCCTTGTATCATAATATGTTTATCATTGACCGCTAATGACCATACTAAGTGTTCAAAAGTGAATCGAGGCTATTCCTAGCACAAGACTTGCCACCCCGTCTAGTCTTTTGCAAGACGTAGAACTCTTGTTCTAATATGTGCATCCAGTTGACCATCATTCCTGATAAATCAAATGGTTTTTGAAAGAGGTTGATCTCCACAAATAAGTTGTGCTCTTCCGAGCCTCCACTTATCCACGGAGGTCGCGAGTTCATGATAGAGCTTTGCTCTTCCGAGCATCCACTCTACTAATGAAGTTCTGACCTAATATATGGCACTTAGAACAAGTTAAACACAAAGAGGCATTAAGAAAAGGGTCTAAAACATTTTATGATACAAGTACACCCCTTCAACCGAATGAAGAGTTTAGCTACGGTTATCCATGGAAGAGGACACCATAGCTAAGTACTTGAAAAGTAAAGGTTTTCGAAAGACAGAAAGTAAAGTTTTTGAAATTAAAGACAAGGAAAATAAAATTGCAGTTTTAAAAGACAGGAAAGTAAAAGTTTCGAAAGTAAAAGACAGTAAAGGAAAGGGGTGAGTACTTCAAGAACCGACAAGAGTACTCGAGAATAAAGAAAAACTTGAGTACTCAAGAACCGACAGGAGTACTCAAGACCGAACTATAATACTCAAGAACCAACAGGAGTATTATATATTGAAAACCAAACTTACAAATGCCAAACTTTTAGAGAGAGAGAAGTGGATTGTGTTGTGGATGATACAAATGAGGAGGAGAAGGCTTCCTTTTATAGCCAAATGAGGATGAAACGGAGGGCTAAGATGAAACCATGTGGTTTCATCCAAGGGAGGAGGAGGGAGGCTCCAAAGCCGCCGGTTCCAAGTCACCATGGAGGAAGCCGCCGGTTGCATGGAGGAGGGGAGGAGGAAGCCACCGGTCACCAAGTCGGAAAGGTGGAGGTTTGTGAGTTTTGTGCAGTCTTTTCACAAAACTATCAGTCCAATTTCGCTCCGGTCTGACTTTGGTTGTTCCTCGGTTGGATTTGAATTGAGTAATTCAATGTCAGGATCTTGAGATTTTTGCATTCGGCGTCTGATCTTGACCTTGGAATGACTCGTAATATCTTTTCAACGTAAAATCCTCTTCTTAGCCTGTTTTCTCTCTAAGCGCCAAAATACCCTGTAGAAATATATCGGAACTAACAAGCAAAAGTTAAATAGACAAAAAGTTTAATTTAGAGGGTTTAATTGTGTTTATGATTCGTATAATTATGGTCCATCAATCGATCCGATCAGAACTGTTTATTTGGTCGTGCCCTTTTAGGAGAGGTGCCCGTTGCGGCAGTTTCTTCTTATGTTGTAATGCATATTAACTTATCAAAAAAAAATTATTTGACAATTAGATAGCTTGGACCATCGACGGGAACCATTGAGCTCGGAATTCAAAATTCCGTCGATGGCCTATGCTCGCATCTACCACCTTCTTCTCGTACTCAGCCTCCTTCCGACTCAGTTTTCTTCCCTAGCCGATGAGTGCTGTTTGGGTATCTTCTCACTCATTGTTCTCCAGTTCCTCTGAATTTCTAGGGTTTAAATTGTAGTTTCGTGATTTGAGCGCTAGGCAATTTAAAGTTGACTCACCTCAAAATCAAATGGAAGGCTACAATACTCTTTACTAGAAACTACATTACTCGTCGGCACATGAAACTTGATTTTGATGCGCAGCGCTTGTTAGATGTTCTGATCATCAATTTTAGCCTTTTAACCGAGTAATTATAACTTAATTTTGATGTTTTTTCCTATTTATTGTGTCAGTTACTTTCTTTTTACCAGAATTAAGCATTTCATAGATTTAAGATTCTTATTTGATATGTTTCATTCTTCTTCTTTTTCCGACTGCAGTTGTGGGGAAGCATGCATCACTGCACCTACAGTTAGTACAAAATTCTCCAGGTGTGAAGTCTGGCCGATCAGTTGTTTGTGGAAGGGTACAAATCTGTGGCTTATCAAGGTTGAAGAATATAACTAAGTACTCTCATGCGGTGAGAGTGAGAGTTTCAGTCACAAATACAACAGCCCATGCACCTAATGTAGAATTTTGCTTACACAGGTGGGTAGAACAGGATGATAACATAGTATGATTAATAATTATCACTTAAGCATGCAGCTTTTAGAATCTTTTAAGGTACATGAGGTTGCAAATATGGACTCCGCCTCTGTATTGTTACTTCATGGCCAAACCAGTTAAACTGTAATCTTATCTTGCATGGTGCTATATCATTGACAATTCACCTAATAAATTTATAATTATAATTATAATAATTATTATTATTATTGTTGTTGTTGTCATTGTTATTATTTCAGGAATGTATCGCTGGGGTTAGGAATGTGCCATCAGGAAAAATGGAAAAAGCTTGCTGAGGAATCATGGGTAGGCTACATTTCTCCTTTTGACCGCAGAATCTTAGATTTAAGAATGCCCAGCTCTTTGGTGGGAAATGTTGAAGTGTCCATTGTGGAAGGTACAATTTATATGAATTTTTAACCCTTCTTACCAACAACTGCAAATTCTTACCATTTCATCTCGAGCCCTATAATTCGTTGCTCTAATTTGGTTGTGAACAGGACATAGATATAGCTACATATTCTAGGTTGGGTGGTGGTGTACATGCTTACTAATGGTGTGTATGTCTGACATTTGTTTCTCACACTGAACATTGAACAAATCACATGCTATTTTCTTTTTTTTTATTTTGAAGTCCAGACTGTCAGAAAATATTTATTCCTAAAATGCATGGGTGTAGTTGGAGTCAGTGGCGGATCCAGAGCTTCATTTGAGGGGGGTCCTAAATTTTTTTTCTAACAACAATGATATAAGTCGAATCGGGCAAAAAAAAGTCTACTAATCATCCGGCGATTTTTTTGAACAAAAAGGTCCGCTAATGATAAGCCAACCTTCTGAAGCTCATAAAGGTGTCATCTTATGTCCATTGAAGATGATCTATATATGGATCGAAAGCTAATTGAATGTTCTATAACTTTCATGTTTAACTCAAGATGGAATTCGGAGGTTAAGCCGATAAAAACAACGATCAAAGATAGATAAATAATTGAAATTTACCAAAATCGAGGGATCCGAGCCAATCTTCTAAATCATAGAGGCGTCATCCGATATCCGTTGAAGATGATACATATATGTATAGAAATCTAATTGAATGCTCTACAACTTTCGTGTTTACTTTAAGATGAAATTTGACAGTTAAGCTGATAAAAACAGTCACTAAAGATGGATGATTGATCAAAACTAGCCAAAATCGAGGAGGTCCGAGCCAACCTTCGAAAGCTCATAGAGGCGTCATCCGGTATCCGTTTAAGATGTTCTTTATATGGGTAGAAAGCTAATTGAATGTTCTATAACTTTTATGTTTACTCCAAGATGAAATTCAGAGGTTAAGCACTCAAAAATAATGACTGAAGATACATGTTTGATCAAAATTTCAAAATACATATTGTAGGCACTAAAAGTTTAAGGACCCAATCAAAATTATTTAAAGTATAAATGGGCTGGCCCACAAGGGATATTTGGGTCAAAGCTACAAGCTCGGTCCATGAGTTAAACTCAACCCAAAGCACGGGCCCAATCTCAAGCCCACTAGTGAATTCTATAAATAGAGTATTTCACTTCACAAATCAAAGACTCTGAAATTTGAGAAGAAAGCACAGAGAAGAGTGCTCTCAAAGGAAGCGTCAGCCGCCAGCAAACGACAAGTACGTGCTGCCTGCCACAGCATCCCAACATCATCTGCTAGAGCATCCAACCGCAACCCAGTCACGTAAGACCAAGTCCCGCGACCCTTACTTCGCTGCGCACGTGAGATCAAGTCATCAAGACCCTCGCTACGCAAGACACGTTGCACACTCTGAAATTTGAGAAGTAAGCACAGAGAAGAGTGCTCTCAAAAGAAGCGTCAGCCGCCAGCAACCGACAAGTACGTGCCGTCTGCCCAAGCATCCCAGCGCCGTCTGCCAAAGCATCCAACCGCAACGCAGACACGTGAGATCAAGTCCCCGCGACCCTCACTCCGCAGCGCAGACACGTGAGACCAAGTCCCCGCGACCCTCACTCCGCAACACAGACACGTGAGACCAAGTCCCCGCGACCCTCACTTCACTACGCAAGACACGTTGCACTACGCCTTCATCCGCACACATCAAGCTGAGTAGACCAAAGCAAGCAACACCGTAGAATCAGAGGAAGCACTTGAGATTACGAACACAACTTCCGCTCTCAAGCAAAAATCATTTGCAAAACATTATTTTGTATTTGATACGAAATATTGTGACGCTACACATATATATATATTTAAAAAAATTCTGAGAATCGAGAGGGGTCCTGGGCCCCCAGGCCCCCCCTAAATCCGCCTCTGGTTGGAGTGCACCCAGCTACACCCATGCAAATTATTTTCTTTTCAAATATATCTTTCTAATAACGGTGTGTAGGGGTTAGTTTTCCCCTGCTATCAAATAGACCAAAGGGCTTTGTACATTTGTTATGTGTTTGCTCAGAAGATTGTGTAGTTGTAGTGCATAGACTGCAGAAAGTCAGTGCCAGAGCAATATCCATGGGTGTAGTTGGAGTTAAGTTTCAGGAGAGGCCAAAAGGCATATCAAAATCTTTAATTAGAGATTTTTAGGTCAGGTGATCTATGTGGTATCAGTGTTTAATATACGACACTCATTTCTTGTCCAATTTAATCCATTGGTCATTTTGTCAACCTTTCAAGTGGATCTATTGCATAAATTTTCATACTAGTTATTACTAAAAGTACATGGAACCATACAAACCTTCTGTTTCCAATAGTAAAGCAAAAAATGCTAGTAGTTTTTGTAGATTGGAACCTAGCCATATGATCAAATGATATCAAAGAACTTTAAAGCCCACTAGAGTCTAGACCCCTCATGTACCATAAATTTGTTGAAACCTATATTGACACACAAAACAATGAAGGCCTTTGTGTATATCGTATATTCGAGCGTTGGGTGTATCCATGTTAGTTCCTTCAACCGTAAGTTGGTCAGCATTTGTGAGAACCTTAGCCACAATTTTGATATGCTAACAGACGTGACGAGATACTACTCTCTAAGGTGCGCATGGTTTGTGACTTGTGAGTATTTGTGAGAACCTTAGCCACATCAGACATCACTTTTTATGTCATCACAACCCTTAAAGTTGGATTCTCATATTGGCCCTTTATGCTTTCATTGTGCTTCAGATATCTATTTCATTATAAGTTATGCTTTCTGTTAAATCGTCAAGCTCGATCATCATTTGTTGTTTTGGCTTTTTGACTTATATTTCATAAACTGTAGAGTTCATGTCGTATCGTGTGATATTTCTGGTTATGGGGCTAGTTTTGATGGCGTCAGCATCCTATATGAGCGAGTCAATCTTGTTCTACTACAGCAGTGCCATGACAGTGGGGGTTCTTCTTGTTGTACTGATGGTTCTTTTTCAGGTATTACAGTAGTTACATGTCCTATTCTCATGTATCTAACTCTTTATGAATCAGTGGATCTGGATCATATAATCTGAATGTCTCCCACATTCAACCGCTAAATTCAAAATTTAAATACAAGAATTTTTGCTATCTGATGCACACTAGTCACCATTCCTTGCAAATACTATTATACTATGTATACATTATTTTGGAACCTGTGATTCTCCCTCTCTTGTCCATCAGTTTTCCCTCTTCTCTCTAACCAATATACGTCATGATAATCAACTCGTACTTTAACACAGTACTCATTTTTATATCAAATGCAGTTTCTAGGTTAATTCTTTGTCTCTACATGTTTGTCATATACTGTTAATTGTTATGCTTAAGTGTGGTTGCATTCTACGAAAATTCTCTCTCGTTATGAGATATTTGGCTCTGCCATCACTGATACAAGCTATGGTTTTTTAAAGGGTATGAAGCTTCTTCCAACAGGTCGAAAGAATTCCCTAGCCATTTTTGTATATTCAATCATGGTATGCAAAAGCCATTACTGTGTCACAGCTCACATGTATGTTCTCTGTTTTTATTCTTGGAAATGGATCTTATAATTTATTGTTCAGGTCGGATTGGGGTCCTTTCTACTCAGCTATTTATCAAATCTACCTCGAATAGTGCTTACAGAGATAGGAATCAGTGAGGACATGTATGGACCTGTATGCAAGTCTATTCTAACCATTGTTAAATTAAACCAGTGACGTGTCAGCTGGCTTTCTCTCTTCTTACGATTATAATGAACACAGCAATGACTCTCTTGTCTCTCCATTCTTTTGTTTTATTTTTGCAGTTGACTATATTTGCGATAACAGTGTTAGTTATTGCTGGAGCTTGGTTAGGCTTCTGGGTAGTTCGTAAGTTGGTACTAACTTCTGAGGGGACTATTGATGTAAGCACATCACATTTTGTCACATGGGCAATCCGAATTTTGGCTACTTCGATGATTCTTCAGGTATGTTCAAAGAGGTATTATATTGTTTGATTACAAGATTTGAATCTTCTTGCAGTGATTAATTGTTCTGCCTTTTAGGATTGCAGAATATTAACCTTTCCTGTGAATAGGGCATGACTGACGGTTAGCAGATTAATTTATACTTATCCTTGTAGAGGATGGCTTAATTGTTAGCCCATTTTACTATGGATAAGACTATTTCGCTGTGTTTGTTTGACATGGAATAGACAGTTGATGTCCTATATGCTTGCACAAGGCACTGACAACTGACAAGCATAACCAAATATTGGCAATTTCTTCTTGATAGAAGTATATCTATTTTATCAAGGAACTCAATAAGAGTTCAAAATACCAAATATTGACAATTTAGTTAGCAATTCCGATTTATCAACATTTATATTTAACGGAGGCAAATGTTTAAATTTCTTAATGAATTGTCCTTTACCGTTAGCGCCGCATAGTTACTATGTTTTCTGGTCCAAAAATGCTTAAGCTTATTTGTTTTCATGATTCCCAGAGCTCTCTAGATCTTCTACTGGCAGGAGGAGCACTATTTCTTGGAACATCTTTCTTGACAATAGTGCGAAGAGTCTTCAAAACGAAGTATCTCCGTGATCGGGGCAGGTAAATTAATTTTGTATAGTCTTTACGACATGAGACAGCTTTTTTCCAGTTTCATTCAAATGCCATTTCAAATTTATGTGCTTCTGCTGGTTTTGGGTCGGTAAATGTCCTCGAAGTGCTGCTGGCATCATGTAAGTAATGAGTGGCTGAGTACCTTTGAGTTAAATTGTTGATGATGGCTTTCATTTTTGGGGCTTGAATAAAAGAAGTCATTTATGATAGGATTCTCAGATGCACCATCTCGAAAAATTTCGCCATTTTTGCACTAATTCTACTTATATGCCATTCATTCTGAAATCATTCCAACAATGCCAATTCTCAACAAGTGCTTTAATAAGTTAAATTGCTTATATTTTCAGTTCAAAAGAGTCCTATAGTACAGATAAATGTATGATCATAGTTATCGCAAGGATGACATGTATGCGTAAGGATATTAATGTAGAGTTTTGGTTGTTTTGCCCTTTACCATGTCATTCAGTATTTCAGTTATCTCGTTTCTAATTGCTTTTATATTGGCCGAATTACCCATATTCTTTTGTCATTGTCTTACATTTTGATTTTAGTTGTAACTGAAGTGATTCTCCGGTGAGTTGTAGGCATTTGATGGGATTATCAATGGGCAATGATAGAAAGGTTCGAGACGCTTCTAAGTATGAAGATACTCCTGAGAAGTTTATTTATACGAGCCAAAGTATTAAGAAAAGCAGTCATCAAGGATATGAAACCAAAGAGTTCACAAGATCCCCTCGCATCTCTCCATTCATAGGTTTGCGTCGTTGGTCTCTAATCCTTAATTTAGTAACGTATGATATTCCCTCTGCCACAAATTAAAAGAACTCATTGTTTACCATCCTCTATATCTTGCGTCCCTTTTCTAATCCAGGTACAGGTTCTACCCCATCAGAATCAGACACTTTCATTTCCAGTTTTCACTCAACCCCCGAGAGGAAAAAGTACTCAAAAGAAGAGTGGAATGAGTTAACCAGATACTCCACCAAGAAAGCATTGGAGGAGCTCGTGTCCTCTCCAGATTTCAGCAAATGGGCTGTTGCTAATGCAGAAAGAATCACGCTTACTCCAAACACAGCAGACATTTCCAATCATAAAAGGAGGTGGTGGTTCCCATGGCCTTGACTTGTTCTGGATATTTTTATCTTAACCAGAAGTACATCCTATCCTAGCAGTTCATGAAGCTGATTTAATCATCAAAGTGATATAGATGCCTTCAAAGGGTTCAAACAGTTTCTTGAATCTTGACTTTAGTTGTGTCATGTGTGTCTCGGCAGATACTAAAATTCATTGTCTCATTTCATTTGATGTATAGAAAAAAATTTGTTATTTCATGCAATGTGTAGAATAATTTTATGCAGAGTGTAAAAAAATATATATTGCACAATGCACATCGTGGTTAGTATATTGACTTTTATGCTAAGTCAAGGAAAATAACAAAGCACGATTTGAATTCCTAGTTTCCTAATGTCTCCTCAAATTTCTCTCTCAAAAAAAAAATGTCTCCTCAAATTAAAATCATTATTTCCAAACAAAAAATCTTACTAACGAGCTAATATTAAAATAATTGGTAGAATTTTTTTTTAATATTTGAAAATCTTTGTCCAATAAAATGCTAATAAGAGCACAAAATAAATAAATAAATTTTTTTTTAAAAAAAACAAGAAGGGAGTTTTGGGGTGGATAAACCCGAAGTCCATCATCAACCCAAAAACCCTGCTAAAAGCATCGCCGTTCCAATTTCAACCGGACTCCTCGTCCTCTATTTATCTCTCTCTTTCGTATGGACTTCACAGTCCAATGCACCACCAACCCACTTTTCATTCACTCCTCTCCAACCTTTGTTCCATTCAAATCCCTTCCTCCAAAGTCCACATTTTTCCGCCGCCGGCAAAGTCCACGACGACGGCACCTACTCGTAGTTTCTGCTTCCCAAAACCCCAATCCTGATGCCTTTTCCTGGCCCAACTCCTTACGCCGGGGATCCGAGCGCGTTCTTACCAAATTCACTGAATCGGTGAAACGCGAAACTGGATTTGATGTTCAGAATGCATTTGGAGAGGCGGTGGAGGCTGGGGCTTCTGCTTGGAGGAAGGTAGAGGATGAATTGGAGCGGTTTAGAGACGAGGTAGTTCCTGGTGTCATCCAGTGGAATGATTTGCAACGGTGGAAGGTCTGATTTTGTTTCTGAAATTCTGTGCATTGCAATTCTTTCTTGCTTGTATTTGACATTTTGCATCACTTATTAGATTATCAGAAAGATCGATTCTCTCTCACACACAGATAAAATAGTTGCTTTATAGGTATCTAGCACTGTTCACTAAGCACAAGGTTGAATACTCGAATAGTAAAATGACCAAATTGCTATATTTTCAACCTGACTTTAAACATGTATATTTAGGCGAGCAAGGTATTTTATTTATGGGCTTATATACTCTTTGTATTTGAAGAAAACAGCTTTTTGCAAGCAACATGATATATGCATTCACAGGACTTCATCATTGTTTCAAGTCTTTAGGCTCCAAAATCGTTTTTATTGTTAGCAGGATGTTAAAAACTGGGAACCAAAGCGCATGGGTGTGTCAATTTTGTATGTCTTGGTTGTGGTGGTTTCGTGTCAGAGAATCTACATGGCTTTTCGAGCTCCTCGTTTAGAGAGAGAAAAGAAAGAGTTAACTGAGGCATATATGGAGGCACTGATACCCGAACCAACTGAAATTAATGTGCGGAAGTAAGTGCTGGTAATATCAAATTTACCTGCGATTTGGCGTAGTCTTCTTTTTGCTATGGTGTTTTGTTATGAAAAATGATTCAATATTATAAACTCATAGCGAATCTGCGGCTCACAAGATTTGGTGCTAGCTCTATTGCAAGCTCTCTCATTCCTTCTTGTAACAGTTTAGCAAAAACAAAATTTGTTGGTGCTTAAAAGGATGTGGAAGCCAAACATGTCATGTAGATACTGGCCTTTTTTTTGAATATTGTACTAGACTTCATTTATAATTGTCATTGCTCATTTAGGTTTATTGAAGCTTTTATTCTTAAATAAATATGGATATACTGGCCAAAATGGTCTGATTTCCTTAGTGAATGCCACACTGATACTTTTATAAGACTTCATTTAGATTTTACTCGAATTATTAATGTTGCAGGTTCAAAAAGGGTGTTTGGAGGAAGTCAATGCCCAAAGGCCTGAAGATGAAGAAGTTCATTGAAGGTCCTAATGGTTCGGTTGTTCGTGATGTTTCATATGTTGGGGAAGATGCATGGGATGATGATCCACAACCTCCGCAAGAGAAGATGAAACAAATCATCAGTAGTGACATAACACTCAAAGCAGATGAAAAAAAAGAATTGATAGAAGGTTTGGGTATTTCAGGTACTATTACGGCTAAAAAATAAAATTGGCACAAGTTACCTTTCATTAGTGCTGCCATATGCTTGTATGTTTGTGTACCAGTTAGATTCATTCTGATTTAAGTGTTGAGCAAATTGGTTGGATAACTTAATTTCTCATCGACCATTGTTAATATTTTCTGTTCAGCTGTAAATTGCTGTTTGTTTGTATGCATCTGCTTGTGGTTTACCATTAACTACAAGGAGCTATTTTCCTGAAAATATATTGTATATTACTAATAGAGGTCCATTTCAAGTGTTCTTGCACCTGTCTTCATTAACGACAAGTCCTTGCCCAATACTTCTGTCCATACACATTCATATTTATTACTTGTGCATCTGCTTTAACACCACTTTAACCATTTTACTAATCCATTTCAATATTTGGGCTCAAAGTTGGTTTAAAAATAAAAATTCGTGTCTATTTATGTATGCTGAAATGCCTGCAAATTTATTGGCAGAAAAAGGTCAAAGTGGTACATGGCGTGAGAGGCTTCAGAAATGGAACGAACTTCTCGCAAAAGACAAATTAGCTGAGCAGCTGGAGTCATCAATTGCCAAGTATGCGATTGAATTTGACATGAAGGAGGTTGAGAACAGTCTCCGCCAGGATGTGATTAATAAGGTGACCGATAACAACCAAGGTTTTCGAGCGCTATGGATTGCTAAGAGATGGTGGCGTTACCGCCCTAAGCTACCTTACACATATTTCCTGCAAAAGCTTGATTCCTCTGAGGTGAAGCTCTCTTTATTTATTGTCTAACGTTATAGAATTCTGTTTCTTGAAACATAATATCTATTGTTGAAATGTCAAGCTTATTAGAACACGGGACGGTATAAGAATCATCCTTCAGAAATAATTTAGTAATTAATTGCTGACTGATCCTCATGCACTCATGAATCATGATGACTCTAAAATACGGAGTCTTTAACTGATTTTCATTTGCATTCTAGTGGGTTCTTGTTATTGGAATCTCACTCCCAGATGTGGGAAGGACTGAAAACTTATGGGGCATTTGATCAGCTGATATGTGGCGTTTTATTTTTCATACATGGGACATCATATGAAGTAGTTTACGCTAGCCTTTCTATACCTCGTTTATTTTCAACCGCTCCATGTTATACATCTTAGCCAATCGCAGATGAGGGTTTCAAAACTTGAAAACATACCTTTTTTCTGGATCTATGCTTCAGATTGGCAGGATATCATTCCTTGTTCTATACTACACTTTCTTGCTCAAAGCAGTTAATCTTTTTTAATCTTATTGTTAGGTAGCAGCTGTTGTATTCACAGAAGACCTAAAACGGCTGTACGTGACTATGAAGGAGGGTTTTCCATTAGAATACATAGTAAGTGCGAGATAGTGTCGTAGTTCAATGGACGACCTCATATGGACGTTACTAAAAAACAATGATTTTTTGTAGGTTGACATTCCTCTCGACCCTTTCTTGTTTGAAATGATTACAAGTGCTGGAGTTGAAGTAGATCTTCTCCAGCGGCGACAAATTCATTACTTTCTGAAAGTTATGATTGCATTTATACCTGGAATCATTCTTTTGTGGTTTATCAGAGAGGCTCTAATGCTTCTTCATATTACGTCTAACCGCTTTCTGTATAAAAAATATAATCAGCTCTTTGATATGGCTTATGCTGAAAATTTCATACTGGTAAGCTCTTCTTCTCTGGACTGTCTCCCAACCCTCTTTATACGTTAAGATTTTAGAATCTGACTATTTTTGGTACTCATCCAGCCTGTTGGAAATGTTGGTGAAACAAAATCAATGCAAAAAGAGGTGATTATGGGAGGTGATGTTTGGGATCTTCTAGATGAATTGATGATATATATGGGCAACCCCATGCAGTATTATGAAAAGGAGGTGGCTTTTGTGCGGGTATTCTTCTTTCATCCAATAAAACAAAGTTCTTATCTTGTTTGCAAAGAATAGTTCAATGACTATGTCCTTGACAGGGTGTACTTCTCTCTGGGCCCCCAGGAACAGGGAAAACACTTTTTGCACGGACACTTGCAAAGGAAAGTGGAATGCCTTTCGTATTTGCATCTGGTGCTGAGTTCACGGACAGCGAGAAGAGTGGTGCAGCGAGGATAAATGAAATGTTTTCTATTGCTCGTCGAAATGTGAGCACTCTCGTTCTTTAATTGTGAAACTGTTTGCCATGTATAATCCCTAAGGATGGTAAAAAAAAATCCAAATATGATAACCATTACATATTGGATGTTGCATTAGTTTAACTTTGTCATTCACATGCAACTGTACGATTTGAGTCCTTAAGCACCATTGAGGTTATGGTGGTTTAAGCATGTGTTTCCCAATATCAAGCACATCCATTTCAAACATGCATCTACTTGAACTATTTAGCTTTTTTGGCTTATGGTATACAACTGTACGTAGGGTGCGTTTTTTGTTTCACATAGATCGTTGATCCATATCTATGAAATTCACTTGCTGGTGAAGAAAATGCTGTCAATTAAAATGATAATGAGTGTAAATGCTATGTTCTTTTTTTCTATGTTTCATATTAGGCCCCATCTTTTGTATTTGTGGATGAAATCGATGCCATAGCTGGACGACATGCCATACAAGATCCTCGAAGAAGGGCCACATATAACGCTTTGATTGCTCAGCTTGATGGGGAGTAAGCACATTTATTTGATTAGATTAGTACAAATTCTTTTTTATTATTTACAAATAGAATGATATAGTATTTGATTTTGGTAGATTTAAGTGTCCTTGCATGTATTCATACTTATTGCAGCCTGATGTGAACATTGTACTATACCCAGAGAAAAAAATCAAGAAACTGCTGTAATATGATTAGGCCAGGTTCTTTATTTGTTATTTTTTCTTATCGATCTTTATTTGTTATTTGAAGAAACCATTTTTGGTTTATAAGGATAGAACTCTATATTTGGATTATAGATACTTAGAATGAAATCTCTGACATTTCAATAATGATAATAGAAAAGTGTTTTATTGTATATTTACTGCTGACTCGCCATCTATTTAATGTCTTTAATTAACTAGTGTGGCAATGTGATGCTGGCTTTCGCGGACCTTTGAGCAGGATTATTATTGATATTAGTCAGTTTTCTACAGTCTCTTTCGATATCCCTGTTCAGTTTTTTACGGTTGAATATGTTTACATTAAGTGACATAAAAGGCAAGCACATGATTAATCATATCTCACTTGATTTTATTGCATTACTGTTTGTACTACAATGTGCTTTTTTTGCCTGAAATTAAAATTAACAAAAGCGGATATGGAGTAAGAATTGAACTGAAGTCATGAATTTTTAATGCCAGTTGAAGTTGAAAGTATAGCCTCACATTCCAGTTTTGCTTAGTTATTAATGTAAGCTAGATATCACCAACTTCTCTCCATATAATTCTTGCATTCTTCGCAGGAAACAGAAAACTGGCATCGACAGGTTTTCTCTAAGACAAGCTGTGATATTCATCTGCGCCACTAACAGGCCAGATGAGCTTGACCTGGAGTTTGTTCGTCGTGGACGGATTGATCGACGTTTGTACATTGGTCTACCTGATGCAAAGCAGCGAGTGCAAATATTTGGTGTTCACAGTGCAGGAAAGCATCTTGCAGAAGATGTAGATTTCAAAAAGGTTGTAACAGTGTGTTTCAGCATCATTTAGCATACTATATGCTTAAAAGTACTGGTAGTTCACACTTCACAGGATGAAAAACCATATAAGGGAGCTCAAGTGCTCAACTAGTTGCAATTGGTTTCATTCTAAATCATGGAACATCTAACCAGAATTTTATTATATTGATCCGACTAGCTGTATTTCTCCCATCGTTTGTTGACTTCGCTCTTTGTTATTTACGGACAGCTTGTGTTTCGCACAGTTGGTTATTCTGGGGCAGATATCCGTAACCTAGTCAATGAAGCTGGGATAATGTCTGTAAGTTCTCTGATTTGCTGAGTACATCTGGAGAGTGACAGAGCCAACCTGACAACCCTCTTGTCCTAGTGGTTGAAATATGTTCAAGTGTCAATTTTGCTCTTTGCATTGTATGGAGATGAGGCTGCTCTCTAAAGTGTCATGATTTTGTTGCAGGTAAGGAAAGGACACACTATGATTTACCAGCAAGATATTGTTGATGTCCTTGATAAACAATTACTCGAGGGTATGGGTGTGCTCCTCACCGAGGAAGAACAACAAAAGTGTGAAGCAAGTGTAAGTTAATCTCAGTATTTTGTTATATATAGACTCTCTAGTGTGATTAGGAATTAGGCGACCCTTGGATTATCATTATTGTTTTTTTTTTCTGAATGACAAACTGTTTGCTGGAAAACACATTTACTTTCCAGGTTTCTTTTGAGAAGAAGAGATACTTAGCTGTACATGAAGCAGGCCACATTTTGCTAGCTCATTTGTTTCCTCGATTTGACTGGCATGCATTTTCACAGCTTATGCCTGGAGGCAAGGTACAACCAGATTTAACTATGTTTAGCATTTTGGCAAGATTCTTACAGTGGAATCAGTAATCTGAATGTGCTGCAATATGCATAATGAATTGTTACATTGGCGTTTGTAGGAAACTGCAATTTCAGTTTTCTATCCCCGAGAAGATATGGTTGATCAAGGATATACAACCTTTGGCTACATGCAAATGCAAATGGTAGTCGCTCATGGTGGTCGTTGTGCTGAGCAAGTTGTATTTGGAGATGACATAACTGATGGAGGAAGAGATGATCTTGAAAAGATTACCAAGGTAAAATTCTTAATGATTCAAATGTTGTGCTTTAATATTTGGATGGATCCTCAGTTGTATCCCGCACTGCACTTGGTCATATGTTTGCCCGTGCATATTAGAACATTAGTCAAGAAATTAAGTTGGTTACTTTCAGGGAGGAGTAATGTCATTGTACAAGATTGTAAAAAGTATATGAAAATCTAACTCAGATAAAAGAAATATGATATTGGTAAATCCATTACAAGCAGTATTGAGATACATATTAATTAGGAAATAAAATTTTATAAACAACTCAAATAGAAATAGAGAATGGAAGGGCATATCAGCCCATAATTGAAATTTCGGATTGAGGATCTTTTAATATAATATTTTTATCTGAACTTAATAATTGGGGGATCATCAGACATGATAATTATAGATTAGCTAATAAAATTTCATTTTTGATTCAATTACATATAAATACAAAAAGGCATGTATGTCATTTCACTGTTGTGAATGTTCAACCTATTTCCGATCTATTCTTACAACCTAAAAAGTATGTATAATAATATTAGATTGAAGTTCATAATTATTTTGTCTCTCCAGTTAGCAAGAGAAATGGTTATCAGCCCTAGAAATTCCAGGTTAGGGCTGACTGTGCTGACAAAAAGAGTTGGGCTGGCAGATCCACCTGATAATCCTGACGGTGGATTGATCAAATACAGAGTATGTTATTTAAAAATGTAGCGCATCTAGTATTTTCAAATGCACAAATAACCCAGGATCGCGGTCTATCTTCATTTTGCGCAGTGGGATGATCCTCATGTTATACCTGCTGAAATGACACTTGAAGTATCTGAGCTTTTCTCTCGCGAACTTGCGCGGGTAATTTCTTTATACAGCTAATATTTGCACTGGAACATATTTCAGTTAGTAGTGGAATGGATTATCTAGTGGTGAGTATTTAGGCAGTGTTTTTTTTAAAATAAAGAATGTAAGAGAAGGTGTTAACTGTTATTATACGTTGTCCAAATGTCCTCTCAATTTGTATCCAGAATTATGAATCTGAACTAATGTTTTATTCTGCTTTCCTTGTTACTGTATTTACACATTAAAATGTCTCAGTATATTGAGGAAACAGAAGAGCTTGCTCTAAAGGGGCTGAAGGACAACCGGCACATATTGGACATGATTGTTCAGGAGTTGTTGGAGAAATCTAGGATTACTGGATTGGTAAGTCGGATGAAGCAAACCTTGTTCAATTTTCAATTCCAGTCCAGCAATCAACTAAATAATGAAAGTTTGGCAGTTAGCACTGCTCATATAACCCAGCTATGTTGATAGTAATATCTGTGATGATAGTTTAGAGTTTCAGGCTGTTGCACGCATCTACTTGTAAACGTGTCTCTACATATAGTCATCCTACAACTCTAATATCCGTGTCAGTAATTGTAATTGTGACTTGTCAAAAAAAAAACTTTGAATTTTTTCCAGTCTCTTACTTCTCTTGTTAGCACTTCGCTAGCATGTGCTTTTTTTTTCCAACTTTGATGCTGACATACTATAGAGGGGGGGCATCAGGTGATCAAAACCTAGCATCTTTTTATTTTGCAGGACGTTCAGGAAAGGATGAAGGGGTTGTCACCACTGATGTTCGAGGATTTTGTGAAGCCATTCCAGATAAACGCTGATGAGGTATCCCACTTTTCATCCCCTCTAAACTTCTAGTCGGGTGATTAATATTCTTTTAATGACACCTAATTAATTTGAACAAGGCGACTACTATTGCCGTCCAGTGAAGGGAAATCCTTTTTCTTCTGCGACCACTGTTTTTATTCCTTTTTAACAGTTTGGTGAGGACTTTTCTTGTTTCTCATCTAACCTTGACATATTGTTCCTCCAAAATTTTCAGGATGGGCCGTTGCCTCACAACGACCGGGTTAGATACCAACCCTTGGACATATATCCTGCCCCACTTCACAGATGCTAAGAAACAGGATACATAGACATGCTTGCTGCTAATCTCGCTACCCAACACAAAATTTTGATGGAGCACATTCGTGTTGAGCATTCTTTGGTTGCCGGCTTTCCTTTAGTGCATATTTAGTACACAGTGTGATTTAGTTTAGCTATCCACTAGTTTATTCAGCTTCAGTGGTTGCGTTGTTGTAACATTCAAATCAGTTCTCTGTCACAATGGCAACAATGGAGTAATAAAGTCAGAAATTTGTTTGACTGATGCATGAATTGAAAGTGGTGAGCAGCTTTATTCTTGCAAGGGTATCATTTTATGTTCATTGACCACAAAACTGCAGTACATTAACTTTATTTTTATTTATTTTTATTTATTTTTTGTGTGAATGCAGGCAGGCATCATAGTACATTTTTTGCGAATGTAGTTTTGTCGGATTCACCCGAGCAGGGTTTGGTAGATGTTCCTATCATTTTGTTGTTAATAAAATTTGAAAAAAAAATTCATGACTACTAAAGTCTGAACCCTGCTTTATTAAACTGAATTCAAAGTGAAATAAAATGAAGTGAAATTGGAAAAAAATTCCAATTTAAGCAAAATTCAAATTTGCTTTTCAATTGTACATACTCTTCAAATTTAATTTTCAAAATACACCTCATCCTTTAGGCGCCGTTGTCACACATTAAGCGCTCTTAGCAACAACGCCTAATGCCCAGTTTCCTGTTTATCTCGATAACATGCTGAGTCATTAGTTTATGTGGCAACTTTGACTTAGGCGCTCTTAAGGATACCGCTCTAATGTAAGGCGCTTCTAGTAACAATGCTTTAATAGTCGTCAATAAGGCAAAGCATGGTCTAATTCACAGGGTAAAGGCGCTTTTATGGACATCGCTCAAAAATATGAAGCACAAACTTAAGGCGCTGTTTGCAACGGCACCTAAACCGAAAATGGATGTATTGTGTATTTGTTTCAATCTCTAACCCAAAAACAACCTGCAAACGACATCTAAAGTATACAATCCTGTCCAATAGATGAAATCCAAACCACCAGAATCCCATCCACCAAAACTTAACTACTCAAAAGTGTGAAGCATAAAGTGATGACTTGTAAAAAGTTACAAAAGTTACATGGCAACATGTAACATAAGTCATCACCCTTACAAAATGACAATACATAAACGTTATAGTTTATAGCAAATAGTTAGATATCAAGATCCCGGCGTAAAATGATTGGGTAACCTTCTAGTGCGTGAACTAACCCTCCGAGTTGGAATCATTTGTGACTCCGCTTGAGTAACTAGAGAGGGGCCGCCAACTTCATAGTTATCTTCTGGTAAGTCCACATTTTCATCGGAGTCTACATTTACAAAAAAATACAAGTTAGGTATAAAAGACTAAAATATATATATTTCAAAATTAAAAGTTCATATACCATCATGAAGGTGAATTTGTGTGGGATCAACATTCAATGCAAGACCCTCTCCAATTCTCAACAATTCCGCACGAGTAGAATGAAACAGATCATGGAGTGACCTCTTCAAATCCTCGTGAGTCGTCTTAAGAAAAACTCCTAAAGACACTTTGCACGTGCGCACTAACGACGTAACCTGTAGAAAAGATTAGTTGTCATAAGTTAGATATTTTTGTAACTATCAACACTTACACTAAAATGTATAAATACTTACAAGTGAATTCAAATGAAATTCATATGCTTTATGCTTGAATTCCCTAAACTTTGCCTTCCGATTTTTATCAGTAATTTATATGCTTTATGGAAAAAAATTCAATTGAATTGCAGATGGCCGATACGGCGCCGGTGTATCCCATGGTGGCTGAATGCGATTACGAGTGACAACGTAGTATCAAGTGTAGTACGCATTCAGGTACGATCCATCACACTCGTCGAATGACGGAATTTTAAATCTCTCTATTAGAATTTTTATATTTAAATGTGGTTCGTACCCGAACATCCGAACTGAACTCTAAAATGAAATATATATTTCTAATACTTTGCTAAACTATTACTCTCATGTAATTTTTACTTTGCTTTTTTGATGGATGATCAAATTATTTAAACCTTAATTTTTCTTCAGAGTACTGGGGAATAATTTTTTTTTGATTGGGTGCTCATTTTAGTGTTAGTATCTGTTAGGTGAAGATTTGAACCTTAAATGCTTCTTGGCTCAGAGGGAGTGCTCCACTGAGCCACACTCTTCTTGACCTCGAGGAATAATATTAAAATCACTTGGACATGATGTTAAATTTACTGGGCACGCGCGTTTAGTTATTTAACCAACCAATTCTGAACGGATATTTTAAGAAACAAGCGAAGAACCAATAAATTTTATTATTATTATCATAATCAAAATTAAAAACTCTGTTATTATAATTTGACTTTTTAAAGCAGCATAATTACTAAATATCACTTTGAGTTCTAAAAAAAAACATAATTTATTAATTAGGAAATCCTACGATTCCTTGCTTCGCAAGGTTTCATCAGTTCATTATAAATAAACAACTGCTAACATTACCAGCCTAGCACAGAAAAGGATACTTCACTCTGGTTTTCTTCGCTCAGTTAGCCATAAATGGAAGTCATCCGGTCTTGCTTCCTGACCAGGGAGCTCTTCACAGAAGAAGTCACCGAATCACACCACGCTTATAACACAAAAGAATCCGACGAATACATGATAGAGTTTCGCAAGATCAAGTGCAACACTTATAGGTACGTATGCCGTCATGGTCAGCGCCAACACAATGTTCTAAGGGTCAGGCCATCGATTAAGAGCTATGTGGTCAGTGGTCGTTCTTGGTCGCCTATTGAGGATGCGAATATTCTTCTGCGACATCAAGGTTTAAGTCTTTCAGAGTCTGATGTTCAAAAGTTGGCCAGATTCTTGGACAGGCATAGGACTAGAGTCAGTCCCGGGACGAAGGTGATGGTTGTTGCTGAGATTATGATTCGTCGGATTGAAGTAGTGAACCGGTGCGTGCTGAGGAATGTGCCGATCAATTTGGCACTAGAGGTGGGATCAGGATGGATTCGTATCGTAAATGATCGATTAAATTCTGAATCAGTGTCAGATGATAATACAGCTCAAGATGCAACTGCTGATGAGTTGAAGATGCAAATAAAATTTCTCAGGATCAAATATGATGGATCTGGAGATGATACTTGTTCTATTTGCCTCGATAAATTCTCCGAAGAGGATGAGATTGTGAGGACCCCATGTTCCCACAATTTCCACCCGGACTGCATTGCAACATGGATGACGCGAAGGATGAACTGTCCATTCTGCCGAGCACGTATCCAAATTTAGCACATCCAAATCCATCTAGTTTTGATTGATACTGGAGTGTAAAGAGCTTCAATAAATTAGATAGGTGAGGCAGTAGGACTTGGCTTGCTATGTTATGTACTGCATCCTATTCTAGCAACATGTAAGAAGAATTGAAATTATAATATATATAATTGTTTTTTGTTAACTCTCTTTTCCAATTGTTATATATACTAGATAGTGAGAAGCCTTCAAAAAAACTTCAATTAAAACTTTATTTATTCACGTGATCCAATACATCCATTTCGGATAAGGGTGTGCAGGACCCGTCACGGCCAATGTACCCGTTCCCTATTCGATTAAATTAGGATGAACATAGATCCAATCCGACGCTAGGTGGGACGGACTCGGGATAAAACTTGGGTTATCCGTCCCTATATCTATAGGTATTTCACAAAATCTAACCCGGTATCATATATAATATATTTATGTTTCAGTTTAGGCTTGAACCTCGACCCTTACTCACAGATTACACAACGTTAATTAGAGGAAATTGATTTTTGATTGAAATTATATATGTTTCAGATTTGTCATTTGTGGATTTTCCTACCTCCTTTACGGATGTTTTCCTCTGCCCTTTCCTCTTTCTCTTGTAGGTATTATCTTCTCGCTTCTTCCATGACGGTGTGAGGAGGCATGCTAAGAGTGATATAAATTGCAAGTATGAATTGGCAAATCTGTATTTGCACTAGATCATGTTTTTGTTTTAGCAATATGAATTTTCATTATGAATTGCAAACTAAATAAATTTTTCTCATGGTGATATAATTTTGTTTCAATTAAAATATTATTTAATAAAAAAAAATTCCTGATGTGAAAAAAAAAATACATTTTTTCTTTAATGACAATTAGTATTTAAATTGATTTTGCTCAATTTAGTGATATTGCAGCTTACGTTCAAATTTAGGGCATACAGTGCGAAACAGAAACCTCTCTAGTCGGCTCGCAAATTCTCTGCAATGGACGCCGACGAAGTCGATGCAAACTTCCCTCTTTTCTCCAAATCCTTCAAACCCAACTCCAATCATCCGCCCCCCACCACTCGCCCTCACCACCAATTACCATCCGCCGCACCAACCGTCACCGAAGATTTAGCGGACGATTCAGCCACATTCGCCGACCTAGGCCTCGCTGAATGGGCAGTAAACACATGTAAGGAGCTCGGAATACGTAATCCCACTCCGGTCCAGCTTAATTGTATTCCCAAGATCCTCTCAGGCCATGACGTTCTCGGAATCGCTCAGACTGGGAGCGGAAAGACTGCGGCTTTTGCGTTACCGATTTTGCAGAGCTTGTCTGAGGTTCCTTATGGTGTTTTTGCATTGGTGGTCACTCCGACAAGGGAGCTTGCGTATCAACTGGCGGAGCAGTTTAGAGCTTTGGGCTCATGCTTGCAGTTGAGGTGTGATGTGGTGGTTGGTGGAATGGATATGACCACTCAGGCCCAGAATTTGATGAAGAGACCTCATGTTGTTATTGCCACGCCTGGCAGATTGAAGGTCTTGGTCGAAAATAATCCGGATATCGCCACTGTGTTTTCTAGAACTAAGGTACCACCAATGCCGTCAGCAACTTATTTTTTTTTAGTATTTGTGCTTGCGTGTGTTGTGTGGTGTCATGATTTGTTTTATGATATTCTTTTGTGTGTTAGTTTCTTGTTCTGGACGAAGCGGATAGAGTACTGGATGTTGGATTTGAGGATGAGCTAGAGGTCATATTCCAGAACTTGCCGCAAAGTCGCCAGACTCTATTGTTTTCAGCTACTATGACAGATGATCTTCAAACACTTCTTGAGCTCTCTGCTAATAGGACATATTTCTATAAGGCTTTTGAAGGTTTCAAGACTGTTGATTCTCTTAAGCAGCAGTATATATTTATTCCAAAAGACGTGAAGGATGTTTACCTGTTTCACATATTGTCAAAGATGGAAGAGAAGGGCTTTCGCTCTGCTATCATCTTTGTATCCACTTGCAGGTATTGTGTCTTATTTGATTCATCAAACACTAAAATATTGTTTCAGTTCCCTGGTTATTGATATTTTATCAAAGTTAATAAGATAGCATGATCCTGTGTCTATTTGGACACAGCATGACCTTTCTTCCACCCAAGAACTGGTTTATGCATTAGATGGATTGGTTGTTTTAGTTTAAAGATAGAAATCATTTAATTTTACCAAGAAATCCCTTCATGTTTTTGGTTCATGGGAGTTGGGACTGGGAGCAATATGAATGTTTCAAGTTAGGATTGTGAACCTGAAAGAAGTGGTTTACATCTGGATTTCAGTCCAATTTTTTAAAACATCAGTTTTATTCATTAAATGGAAAAATCGTGTCGGTGGTTTTCTAACTGTGCTCCAGTACAAATTCTTACAAATTTGTAGTTTTCAACGGATGGAAGGATGGTGTTAGAGAGTGTTACAGACACTCTGACTCTGTGTGTACTTTTATTGTATTCTGCTTCCTATATTAAAACTTTTTCAAATGTCATATATGAAAATTTATGTCCAACAAACTAACAAAAGATATGTTCTGAACAGTTATTTCTTTAGTTTCTTACGTAAGTTGTTTAGCCTCAGTAGATTGACATGAAATTCTATATTTTTATTTTCCAAAACAGAGGTTGCCATCAGCTGAGCCTGTTGCTGGAAGAACTAGATCAAGAAACTGCAGCACTGCATTCGTACAAAGCGCAATCTTTAAGGCTTGCTGCACTGAATCGTTTTAAATCTGGGCAGGTACCGTTGCTGATTGCCACTGATGTTGCTAACCGCGGGTTAGACATCCCAACAGTTGATCTCGTCATAAATTATGACATCCCCAGGTGATTTTACTCCCCTTTTCTTTTACTCTCTTTCAGCTATTTTTGGATACTAGGTAAGACTTTAATCTGATGCTTGTTCACCTCAGGGATCCAACAGATTATGTGCACCGTGTTGGGCGTACTGCACGAGCTGGTCGTGGAGGTTTATCTGTTAGCTTTGTTACTCAGGTTAGTACTTTCTTCAGCATTGATTTGGGACCGATACTCACTGATCACGGTTTAAATGTTGAAGTGTGGCATATCTCCTCTTACCTTGTATTGTTATCATTGAAAGTTAGGGATAGCTACTTTGTCATTCAACCTTTCTCATAATGCTAATTATACTTTGTATTTGGATGGAAGAAGAGCGATAATACTATTGTAGTAATTTACTTAAGGTAAAATGGATAGTAAGGAGGGTTTAGTACTACTCCCTTAACAAACGGTTTACATTTTTATTTTGTTTTACTGTTTGGTTCGTGTGGTTAACTTGCCCATTTTGACATGGTATTGCAGAATGATGTAAATCTTATTCATGGAATTGAAGAAGCTGTTGGTAAAGTAATGGATAAATTTGACTACAAAGAGAATGAGGCGCTTGAACATATAACGGAGGTACGATCTCGGTGAGACCACACATGTATATATGTTCAAGAATATCAAATTCTATTTTTATAGCATTTCGGCTGGACTCGCAGGTATACAAGGCCAGGCGCATTGCAACAATGAAAATGATGGACGATGGCTTCGAAGACATAGTAAAGGCTCGCAAGGAACAAAGAATAAAAACTATGGCGCAGAAAGGGTTACTGAAGAACAATAAAAAGAGGAGAATCTCTTCAAACTAAGAGGTGCACATACTGCTGAAGGTTCCATATGATTTTGGAACTCAGTTTTTGGTGATTAACTTGAAGAGTTGAGTTTCTTACTTTCTGTGTTGTAGTTGCGATTCTCAATTTTGGTAGTCATTACATGAACCATACATAGTAATTGTAGGAGCAATTTATGAAAAGGTCATCTGTTATGCAATGAAACGGATGATATGAAATAGCATGTTTAAGCTGCCAAATTTAAAAGCCCAATTCACTATTCTGTCAGATTAGCTTAAAATCCAAATTAGCATCTATCTATATAACTGATGATAAGAAAACCCGTACTGATGTTATATCAAAAGTTAATAACAAGTGTCTAGAAATAGTGAAGTTGCTAGCTGAATGGATTGAATTTGTATCAGCAGGTTACCAAAAGATCCACATTATTGGAATCCAGCACAAATTCAGCCCACACCCTCACTGTCAATTAAGTTTACAGGCATCAAAGTTTGACATAGGTAGTAATTCAGTAGCCTGCCATGCAATCTTTTACTCTACTTCAGCAAGGTAATCTTCCACTTCTGCCGGAGTTAGTACCCTGCAATAAAAGACCAAATGACCATCAATGTTTCCCTTCTCATGTGTTCAAATATCTCTTTGTACACAGATGTCAGGAGGCTGTCTAAAATGTGTCCAACTGTAAGATGATCAATTTCTTACTTGCAAAGAAAGATAAAACTCAAATAATTGTTTTTAGGGAAAACAAGATAAGATTAACAAACACAGCATTGATGTGGTGCCTACTAAAGAGTAAATAGGCGACTTGCCTGAATTTTCTGTCAGCGCCAATAATACCAATCTCAATGTTTTTGCCAGAGATTTGTCCCTCAAATCTGCAGTTCACACAATAATAAGCCACTATACAAACGAATATTAATATCTAGATGATCCAACAGGGATATAATAATATTTGAACCGCCATCACGAGACTTGATGTTTTTAATGTATGTAATTTTATTCAGACAAAAGTGGTCACATTTGTATGCATCATTTGACCAGTGAAGTATCATATAACAACCACAGACGATAAACTTATCAGGGAAACTGTTTAACAAAGCTTACCCCTCCTTCAGAGTCAGTATAGCAGTATGGACAGCGTCATCAAGTTCCATGTCATCGGTGTACCTATCAAAAGACCATAAACATGGGGCTTAACAACATTGTAACAACTTGGCTGCTGTCACCAAAATTTTTACTCAATTTCATGTCCAAAGCTATTGAATAAATATTGGACTTTCTATTGACTAATACACATTTAAATATCCCCAGCACATGCACATTCTATGGATTTCCAATTCTCATTGTTATCATGTCCCAACGAACCCCTATTTGACCCTTCACAGTTCACACTTGCATAAATATGTTGTCATGGGAAATGGGAAATGTGAAACGTTAATAGCTCATTATACCATGGAAAATGTGCTGGTATAAACAACTCATGGGAATGTTATGAGAAAACTGGACTTCGTATGTTAGAGTTTATTTGTTGCCGAAGACGATTTCTACAAATCAATAATGCTGTGTAGGGTTTTTATCAAAACATCTTATGAATAAACTTCTACAGATTACCAAATAAAAATTATATTTTCCTAGCAAAGAAATTTCTTGCCCATAAACTTTCCATGATCCAAACACGCGTACGATGTTAATGTTTAAGGAACAAAGACAAAATTGATATTTGACCTAGCAAATGTGTGATACATTGTAAACATCAAAGAAATCTACTGACCTCTTCTCAAGAAATGTCTTAGCATTAGATACATTTTTACCCATAGCTGAAGCTTTCCAGGAAAAGTATGAACCTGAGGGATCCACCTACAAGCAGGAAAAAAATTTAGCTAATACTTATTTACAACTCTTAATGTACTTGGAAACATAGAGCGACATGTCTCTAGGTTAGTTGAATTTGAATAGGAGTGTTAGCACATCTGAACCACTAAGATGTGATCGAGTTTTCTAAGCAGAACATATGGATCTGTAGGGAATAGGGATATGAATTATTTGGTACTTATAGCTGCAACTTATATAAACATCTAAGATTAAATAAGAATGATTATGTTTTACACAATAAGCTCCATTTCTCTAAATACTAATCCTCACTTCTGGCCCCATTCAAAAGTCAAGCAAAGCACCACGCTTGCACCATGCTTACATTGACATCACTGCATTATTTAAATGAAGAAAGGGTCCCCCAATCTTAATTCAAGATCAGAGCTTCAAATACGTCAATGGTATCTAAAGACATTTTTCTAATTTACAATTTTACAAAGAAGACCATAGACATCACGCTAGAACGAAGTTGCTCAGGTCTTTTGCAATTAATTTACTATAACGAAAAGAACACGACAGATAATAAGATGATGATAAACACTGACCTGGAATAGTTGAGGTCCTTTGTCATCATACCCAGCAACTAATAGTGAAACTCCAAATGGCCTCACACCACTACAATATAGAAAGATTAATATATTAATAAGTATTTCTTAGAATGGTATAAACATAGGCGAAGTAACAACTAACAACATGATGACAACGATAAATGGTAACAATAGGACTACAAAGCTTCTTTGGTAACCACCAATTTTGGTATCAAACGCAAAATTAATTACCCAGATTGAGTGAACTCTTGCATAACAGTAGCAGTCTCTCTGACAAGCTGTGTCACTGGTATTGGTTCCTAGAGAGAACAATACGCGTTTATTTGGTAAGCTGAAGGTGGAAAGTTTAAGCATTTGTATATAAGGTATTAAGATGAAACAGTGATCAAAAACAGGATAAACGACTGCTATTAACAAATTGTTTTATATTGCTTATTATTTTTCGTGTATACTAATGAACTTATTGAACCTTCATATTCCAGTTCCGAAAAAAATAAAAAACAATAACCCTTTATAAGAGGATAAAGGATCTCAAAAACTGAGATCCGACAAGTACCTTGTACAGCCTGTGGTATTGCTCTGCCTGTTTCCTGCTTTTCCTTACTAGAACCCTTGAATCAGGACCCATGCCACTGCAAAAATAAAATAAAAACATTTTTATATATAAGGAATGCAGAACAGACTCTAACACGGCATTAAGGAAAATCATGTAAATTGGAATTGGACAATGCTACTTTTTGAATATGATAAAGAACTAAGATCCATCTCAAACCCATACCTATAAACAACACCAATGTTTGGTGTCAGTATCTGAATCTTCTGAACCTGAAATAAAAAAACCCAGTAAGTTTACATATTAAGACATAGTCCCATCTACAACTTCTGTGAGGCTAACCCCAATGCTATATCACATGGGGATGAATGGACAAGTATATTTTCTGATGGAAATAAATCATAAAAATGTTGATAGCTAAATTATAAACAGAATTCTGGTCATTTGGTACAGTCCCATCTACAACTTCAGCGAGGCTAACCCCAATGCTATATCACATGGGGATGAATGGACAAGAAAATTATCTGATGGAAATAAAGCATAAAATGTTGATAGCTACATCATAAACAGAATTCTGGTCATTAGGTATGCTACCATTGCATATAACAAAAAAACTGTGAGCGCACACAGCCACAAAATATATGTATATGCTGGTTGACAACTAAAAAAGCATGAAAGGACAATTGAGTGTACTCACAGATGCTTCATCAACCAAGATGGATGGTAATTTCTTCTCTGTAGCTATCACGACCCCATTGGCAGCTGTAAACGTCAATAAAAAGTATGCAAATTAATAATACAAGTTTTACAATATCAGGAAAACATTTTAGTAGACGATAAAACATGATTTGAATACAACCCAATTAAATTATAAATCCCTGATGCATGATGTTACAGAGTGAATAGAAATTTGTACTTGACCAAAACATATCTAGTGCTGCAAGCTACTAGTGTGCAGCATTTAAAACCAAATTTAAACAGCTACTGAGAGGCTGATAATGAGAGATTTAAGATTGTCAATAGAATTAGAGCATCTAAATCCAACACATGTTTCGATAATAAAAATGACATAAAAAAAGGATGATACCTTTAATTCCTAGAGATGTTTGGCCAGATCCAACAGCAGTGAGAGCGTGCTCGATCTGCACCAGCTTGCCAGAAGGACTGATCCAATACAACACCAAAAAAGCAAATTAGGTATCACTGACGCCGATCAGCAGTCACGTTAAATTTGTTCAGTAAAGAGAATGGAAGGGCGCACGCACCTGAATGTAGTGAGGGAAAAGGAGTACTGACTGTCGCCCATCGCAATTGAAATCAACAGTACGTATCTAAAGTGAGCTGCAAACAATAAAGTCTGACAAAAATATTTTTATCAAAAGCTGCGAACTGATGATAAACAGCGCTGCGCAAACGATGATTTTGAGAAATGTAATGCGATGATGTTGAGTACGGTACCGACCTGGTTGCTCGAATGGAAGTAGAGTTGTTTCTTGGAGAAGAGGGAAGAAGAGAAGGAGGTTGTAGTGGGCTTACGGCCCAATAAAATGTCCACTGAGAGGCCTAGTACAAGGCCCAATAGGCCCGCCGTGCCCTGGAACCGGAGCTCCAGCAGGCATTGCACATTGCACTAGAAGGTAGACCCGGACCGTACCGAAATTTTAAAAATATGGACTGCAGACCGGGACTTTATACAGTTCGAGTCTAAACGGTGGATCATAAACATTTTACAAGAGACCGAGGACCGGATCGAAATTTTATAGTTCGAATCAGACCGATGAATTGAAATTTTTCGAAAAGGTGTACCGTCGACCAGACCAGACTCGGGTTTATACGGTCCGGTCTAATTTTGTGCATCCATAGCTAACTGTTGGACACCCAAATTATTTGTAGACGGACTCGGCTACCTGGCAGCCAGTCTTTATGAAGTTTCTGTATTATTAATGAAATTTTGGATTCAATCCTTGCAGCAGCAGATAGCTTAGCAATATGTGCGACATTGTTTCATTTCAGATGTCATTGACTGCTGCTCTGGTCTGAAACATATAATCAAAGGTAGAACAACAATTAATAGGCAACCGAAATTTGAATCTTGCTTTTTTTTTTCATTTTTGTCGTGACAAAAGTGAGCCAGACAAGAACACAAGGAATTACCAACAAAGGTTACAGATTGGGATTAGTAAACAAGAGAGTCGAGAAAGAACCAGGGTATCCACATTGCTACTTGATTTTCCAATTGTGAGCTGAGCGTGGGGCTGTCGAGATGCCTTCATAGTATTGAGGTTTAAGTTTGTGCTTGTTCCACTTTTTCACAAATTCTAAGAAGAGTTCTCGAGCTGAATCAGTTGAAAGGTCTGAAAAGTATATCTTTCTCTCTTCTTTAAGCCACGTTGCGAACTCATTGTTCTTTGAAAAGTAGTCTTCTTTCGTAAGCTCTTGTATCTCACTTTTCTAAAACAACAAAGAGGATAAATGTTACACTTGAGATGCATCCTAGCTTGGGGAAATTTCAATACTTAAGAGCAAAAGCAATTACTCAGCTTTATAAATAGATGCGAGTTATCAGAGGAACATGCAACAAGTACTTCAAATTTACGAGTGTTTAATTCAGAGCAGTCACAATGATATAGTCTATCATCCTGTCTATTTACAATGTTTCAGAGCAGATCTAATCCGAGGAGCTCTAAGCTTTCTACCTATTTATTGCAAGTGGCTGACTGACCAGGGAGTTGGAAGGATCAAAACACTCTAAGACATAGTTGACTAAGAAGAACAAAAGGTTATAAAAAGAACTACTGGTAACAAAAGTGACCTGATGTCGATCCTTCTTGCTACGTTTATCCTTGTGCTTATCACTTGACTTCTTTTCTGCAGAAATATTTTAGAATGATAAACTATCCAAGAGAATACATAAGTAACGCAATGAAAGCATGATAAAGAGTTTCCTGACGTAAAATAAATGGATTCTGAAGGTTCATATTGAGTTAGGTTCTGTATATGTACTGAATTTGTGCCCCAAAGGCCCGAACCTTAATAAGAACAAGACATGTAAAATGCGCCTTTACTCTTTCTGAGGAAACATTCAAAAGCTTCAGTTTCTAAATATAGCCATATATTACCCACACTTACGTTACTGTAAATCATCTGCAAGTTCAACCAAACTGTAAATGCAATTCTCTTTCAACAAAAGATAAATTTTAAACCACAAGCACCAAATATTTGCCCTACTCGTGAAGGGTAACACATTGTGATAAGCAAATTATCAAGGAGCTTATAAGTAATTGGTCTACATCCCTGATTGTTCCACATTCTAGAGTTTACACCAAATACCTCTAAACACCAATCATCAAATAAAACACAAAACATCCACGAGATGTCAAAATTAAACTAAACCTAGTCTTAAATGAAATCCAAAGTGAGATTCTGAGCATAACAACCTTTATCAGAATGGTGGTTGGATGAGTGCTTATGAGATTTCAAGCTGCTGCTTTCCTTGTTCTTGCTACTGCTCTTCTTTTTCTCTTTCCTTCCCTCCGCAGTCTTAATCAATTTGCTTTTTCCTTCATCTGCAAATATAACCAATTCATCAGTGAAAATTTTCACATCAAAATCACTCAGATAAAAATGGCGCAACAAAGACTTTCCAGTTCAGCTGTTAAAGGAAGATGGGGGATGGTGATTGAGGAAATATTACCTAAGTATGAGGATGGCGATGAATCTCTCTTCCTCTTGTCAGATTTCTTGTCGCTTCCCATTTTTAACTTTGAACCAGCTCTGCGCTAGGGCACAAGTACTCGTGAATTTTTAGTATGCCTTTTTGGAAGACACAAAATTTTAATTTTTTATGGTTTATTTTATATTAAAGGGTAAATTACAAAAAAATTTGACAGCACTATCACCTGATTTCAAATCAGGTACCAGACTTTTTCAATTTTTCATTTAGTGATTTTTGTATCAATTCGAACATTTTCAATCCTATTGATCATATCTCCAATCATGATAAAAATAAAGTTGACCAATTTTGTTAACCATAAAACCAAATTCATAAGTTTTCGATCTTAATTCCTCAAAAACATCGAATTCGTAAACAAAATGTATGCAAGCTGATGCAAAAATCACTAATTTGAAAAAAAAGTCTGGTACCCAATTTGAAATCAGTTGATAGTCTAGGTTATGTTTTTGCAATTAATCCTATATTAAATTACAATTTTTGTTTTGTTTTAGACATGACACCATTTTAATGGCTTTGTATTGCGTTGTAAGAGCATCCCCACCATGATCTTTTGGGTCATGAAAATGAGTCATGAGAGATAACTGAAAAAATCATGCACACTCATCAAGATTTTTCTAGTCATAGAAAAGATCATCACATGACCAAACCAAAATTTGGTCATCTCATGATCTTTTTTTATAGTTTTGGTCATGAGAGTTGAACCAATTCTAATGCGACACCTGTCACGCGTCAGAACTTTATCAGTTTAAATCTAGATTTTGTAACGAATATATCTTGAAAATTACAAAGTATTAAAAAAAATAATCACCAATATTCATAATTTTTGAAGACCTATAAATAGAGATATATTTTGATATTTATATGCTTGTATTTATGTACAAATAAGAGAGAGTGGTGATGAACTTTATGTTTGGTCATGAGTGGGATATCCATGACCAAATAGATTATGAGGCATGACTAAATGAAAGATAAGTGGATGAAAGAGATGGATGATATTTTTTTAATCATGGTGGGGGATGCTCAGAGTATATTCATCATCAAATTGTTTCTGGTCATGAATGTTATATGAAATTATGAATACAAGTGCGTCATGTGCCCATGTGCATAAGTCAGAACGTTTATAGATTAGGCCCTGTCCATTTGAACTCTATTTTTTGACGGTTAAGATAAGATAAGTTCCTTTCAATCAACATAAGTTACTTTCAGTTACTATAAGTTACCTTCAGTCAATATAAGTTAATATAAGTTTCAGTTAAGATAAAATAAGTTACTATTCAACATACCATCATCATCATACCACCACCATCATCATCATATCATATCATACCATCATCATATCATCATCATCATCATACCATCAACATTTCATATCATCATCATCATCATACCATCATCATCAGCATACCATCATCATCATCATACTATTCATCATCATAGTACTATTGACAGGCGTCGTTTGACCTGCAAATTTAAATTTAAATTTTTCCTTACAAAACACTAGTAAAGCGGTAAGCAAGGGTCGAACCCAATGGAGCTGGTGTTGTTGAAGCTGGTCCTGTATGTAACTGAAAATAAGAAAGAAGGGGGGTTTTGAGTGATTGTGAGTACAAAAGAGAAATAGAAAGGAAATAATAATGAAGATTCAATCAGAGAGAGAACTCAGTCTAGGGTTTCTATTGTGACACGTTTATCATTGACTGCTAATGATCTAATTTCATGCTTCTAAGCGTGGTTACTCCGTTTCAGGTTATAACCTAAAGTACTCCGTTTCAGGTTATACTCCGCAATCTACTCCGTTTCAGGTTATAGACTTCTAGTTCTCCCAAATCTAATAATCCGTTTCAGGCAATATTAAATTCAGGTGTCCTACTTGTTTTCACGTTTCAGTATCAAACAAGCATTGACGATAGGGGTTGAATCGTTTCGCTTAGCTTTACCGTTTCAAGTCTCCACTTAGCTTCACAATTCAATCCTTTAATTTAAGCACAAGAACTAGAGAAACATAAACTAGCATTAAGAATAGAGTCTCAAAACAAACGTCACAATATGCGAAACCCTAAACTGGATTAGGATTTAGCTACACATAATCATGAAAAGACGCATAATTAAAAGTAGGAAAATATTCTCTCTCGTCGAAATCTTCTTCTCCAGAGCCGTCTCGAGTGATGGATGATGAGATGATATTAGAAACCTGCCTCTGGTCTAAATATATATGCTCTAGGGTTTCTAAATCAGTTTCTGGGGCAAAAACGCAATTAAGAAATAAGCCCGGAAATACTGTTCACGACCGGAAATACTGTTCATCCGCGGACACTGTTCACTTTAGCGTCCGCGGTCACTGTTCATAAAGTGAACAGTATCCGCGATCTGGTATGAGTTGTGGTTCTCCTTCTGTGCGCCAATTCCGACTTTAACTCTAGATTTGCCCTTCCAAATGACCTCGGATACTCACGGTGTGAACTAGAGAGTTGTAAGGAATTGAGTCAGCTACGCAACCCCATGTAGCTCGTATTTTTCTGATCAACGGTCCATTCCCAGCTCTCCACCGAACGTCCAAAGGTCTGATTTGCCGTTGTGATGTTTTCGGCATAAAATGCCGTCTGTTATGCACGTTTCCTCCTAGAGCTTCCGAAACACCTGAAATTCAAAACCATACTAAAAAGTAACTGTTCGCATATAAAAGTGTCGAAATAGATGAGATTAGTTGACTTGACGAGTCGTATAAATACGACTCATCAAACCACCCCACACTTAAACTTGTTCGTCCCGAACAAGAACTAAGTCATAGAAGAAAAATAAATGCAACACCACAATTTCTTCGACGTCCTAGATAATGCACATGAATATGAATTGCTAGTCTAGACTCGCTTTTCTATGCATAACTCAATCGCTACTAAAATCATCATGCTCAACATAGAAATAACTTGATACATGTTACCTGAGAGCTGAAATCCAAATCAATTCGGATGTCTGGGAGATAGTCCTTTTTAGACCCATGACCTGCACTCTCGGTCCCGAACTCTCGCTATATGGTTATACTTCATTGCTTTTCTTGCACGTGATTGATTCGAGCTTCAAGGTGCTTGAGTTCTTTTGGGACAGCTTTTGTAGTGATTTGGCTTTTGATGTAACAGTGGTGTACTTCACTTTTGTTGCGTGTAAAACTTCACAAATGACTGATTCTTTTTTCTTTTTCCTTTTTGCTACTGATTGTGACTGCTCGTCCGTGCTTCCTCTATTTGACGAAGGTCCAATCATCGCCCGCAAGCATATGGAATTACCTTCCTGCTCTCACTCATCCTCATCCTTTTGACGCGAGTCAAGCCGAGGGTCGCTCATCTATTTTCCGGGCTACTCGGACTAGAGATTGGACGATGTGTTGTTTTCCCGTCCCACCTTACCGCATAAGTACTGCAGTGGCGGAGCAGACTCTTAACCATGTTGCCTCGATGTGCTAGCCTCCACGAAATCCATATAACCATATAATTTGAAGCTCGGTCCTTTGAATGCTTCGTCAGGTCTCTCTAGGACATTTCTATCAACTCCACATCCCTGTTTATCTCAACTCAAAGGACACGTAGTAGGTTAAATTCACATCTAGTCACACAATTCAAATTTCACGAGAGAAACGCATCTAATCAGGTCATCTATTTCACATCAACATTCAATACTGCATATCCAGGAAATAGAGAGAAATTTCATACTTTCAATTTTTTTTTAAAAAGGGAAACGTGTAGACACTATGCAGGTGCAAAAAATAAACGTGCTGACACAACAGACTGACTCTCCCACCCCACACTTTTGAATAAAGCTGTGTCCTCACGGTACGACTTAAATTCAAAGACACATCCATGCAAGACACACAAACATATAGAAAAAGGAAGAGATCAAAGTGAACAGGTACTCCCCTCGTGTGAAGATGAGAATTCTGGTCAACGAGTTAGTCAACGCTGGTCAACGGTCAACGACGGATCATGTTCATTTTAACTCCGCGGTCAATGGTTAATCTGAACTGCACCCGCGGTGAACAATCTGCACGTTTTCCGCGATCCTTTCTGAGCTGCACCTATTTTCTGCATAAAAAACGTTCTCCTTTTCCAAAAGACAATGTGATAACACAAATAAAGACTCAAACAGACATAAAAAGAAAAATAAAAACTCAAAACTCAAAAATTTGCCAGGCTGCCTCCCTGCGAGCGCCTTTGTTTTACGTCGTTGCCTTGACGTTACCTCTTTAGGGATCACAAGTTAAGATCCCATGGGCGTGTGAGGTCAAATTTCGCCTCAGCTACTCCTTCAGTGTGCCCAAAGTCATCGTGCAATGATGTGCACGTGTCTGCTCTCCATCGGTCAGGTGGATTCGCCTTCACATTCTCTCAAGACCGCGAGAACACCTTGCTCATGGCTACGTCGTTTGCTGCACAACTCATCTCGTCTGGTAGTGTTCTCGTGTCTCTCCATCCTGGTTTCCATCCACTTGTGTCATGTCTCGGTAGGTCGAATGAAATTATTGTAGAGACATGCCTGCAAGGCCTAGCTCGATTTTTCTCCTTATGAAGCTTCCAACACGCGTGTGTTTCTAAATGATAGTTTGTAGTTGGTGATCCATCTTCTAGTTTTGCACAATGGGATACTAGCAACCACAATGTAAAGTGAACCAATCGCCTTTTCTTGTAATTTTTTAGGTTCACCATCCTGCAAGTACAACACAAGAGGCATATGATTCATATGTAATTCCATATTAAGTTCAGCGCTTACCTCGGAATTTTTAGTAATCAAGTCGGTGCACGGGTAAGGAGTGGAGTTTTCTTCGCTAGAACATATTTCCTCCTCGTATGTGGCTGGCACAATTCGGCTGAATTCTTTCTCATCTTCTCCTGCTTCTTCCTCTTCTGGCTCTTTATGATCATCTTCGATGATGTTATCCTGCACAAGAAGTGGAAGAGGTATATCAATATTTTATATAATTTGAGGTGGTTCAGAGATTACCGCAGACATGATTATTTCTTCCTCCGTGTGCAACTCTCTGGTAGTGGTGGAATTATCCTCTTGATCTGAAGCTTGAGTCTCTGTTGCAAGTAAGGTTGTGATGGAGGTGTTGGCGTGTTGCATGTGATGTCGGGCACGGTCTGCACTGAATCAGCTTCCATTATCTGCGCCTTATCATCTGTTTTGTGCATCTGACCTCGTCCTGGTCTTGAACTCTCTGCCACATAATATATCAGGTTCCAGAGATCATACATGCCAACATTCATTATCGAACCTCCTGCTGCAGCATCAAGCATATTACGCTCAAGTGGCATCATCCATTCAAGAAATCTCTGAAGAAGAAATAAGTCTCTGAATCCATGGTGTGGACAGCTTCCCCGAAGGTCATCGAAGCGCGCGTATTACTCATAGAATGGTTCGCCCCAAAATTGCTGAAAGGTACGAAGCTTCTCGCGGACACCAAATCAAAAGGATGGTGAAGAAAACTCCTTAAGAAATTGGGCTCGTAGTTCCCAATAACTGCTTTCATATTCTGCACCTGATGAGTAAAACCAAGAACTTGCAGAGTCAGTTAAAGAAAATTTAAAATATCTAAGCTCAAACCTCTCTAATGGCTCATCTTCAGGTTTGATGTAATAGCAGATGTAGTGAAATGTCTGCACATGTCTCACGGGGTCTTCTCCGATGGCACCTTCAAATTGGGGAAGATGTCGCATCATCCAAAACGCAACATTGCTGCCCTCACATCCATCGTCCTCATTGTCTTCATCCTTCCAAGGTTCTCTACTATAATAAGAACACATAGCGAACCATAAAAAAACAAAAACAAAAAAAACAACTTCACTGATGCGCAGCTCCCCGACAACGGCGCCAAAATTTGACAGGCGTCGTTTGACCTGCAAATTTAAATTTAAAATTTTCCTTGCAAAACACTAGTAAAGCGGTAAGCAAGGGTCGAACCCAAGGGAGCTGGTGTTGTTGAAGCTGGTCCTGTATGTACTTGAAAATAAGAAAGAAGGGGGGGTTTTGAGTGACTGTGAGTACAAAAGAGAAATAGAAAGGCAATAATAATGAAGATTCAATCAGAGAGAGAACTCAGTATAGAGTTTCTATTGTGACACGTTTATCATTGACTGCTAATGATCTAATTTCATGCTTCTAAGCGTGGTTACTCTGTTTCAGGTTATAACCTAAAGTACTCCGTTTCAGGTTATACTCCGCAATCTACTCCGTTTCAGGTTATAGACCTCTAGTTCTCCCAAATCTAATAATCCGTTTCAGGCAATATTAAATTCAGGTGTCCTACTTGTTTTCACGTTTTAGTATCAAACAAGCATTGTCGATAGAGGTTGAATCGTTCCGCTAAGCTTTACCGTTTCAAGTCTCCACTTAGCTTCACAATTCAATCCTTTAATTTAAGCACAAGAACTAGAGAAACATAAAATAACATTAAGAATAGAGTCTCAAAACAAACGTCACAATATGCGAAACCCTAAACTGAATTAGGATTTTGCTACACATAATCATGAAAAGACGCATAATTAAAAGTAGGAAAATCTTCTCTCTCGTCGAAATCTTCTTCTCCAGAGCCGTCTCGAATGATGGATGATGAGATGATATCAGAAACCTGCCTCTGGTCTAAATATATATGCTCTAGGGTTTCTAAATCAGTTTTTGGGGCAAAAATGCAATTAAGAAATAAGCCTGGAATACTGTTCACGACCGGAAATACTGTTCATCCGCGGACACTATTCACTTTAGCGTCCGCGGTCACTGTTCATAAAGTGAACAATATCCACGATCTGGTCTGAGCTGTGGTTCTCCTTCTGTGCGCCAATTCCGACTTTGACTCTAGATTTGACCCTTCAAATGACCTCGGATACTCTCGGTGTGAACTAGAGAGTTGTAAGGAATTGAGTCAGCTACGCAACGTCATGTAGCTCGTATTTTTCTGATCAACGGTTCATTCCCAGCGCTCCGCCGAACGTCCAAAGGTCCGATCTGCCATTGTGATGTTTTCGGCATAAAATGCCGTCTTTTATGCACGTTTCCTCCTAGAGCTTCCGAAACACCTGAAATGCAAAACCATACTAAAAAGTAACTGTTCGCATATAAAAGTGTCAAAATAGATGAGATTAGCGTTGACTTGACGAGTCGTATAAATACGACTCATCAACTATTCATCACCATCATCACAACCATCATCATCATCAGTATATTACTATTCATCATCATCATATTACTATTCATCACCATCATCACAACTTTCATCATCATCATCATAATATTACTATTCATTATCAGTATATTACTATTCATCACCATCATCACAACCTTCATCATCATAATATTACTATTCATCATCATCATATTACTATTCATCACCATCATCACAACCATCATCATCATCAGTATATTACTATTCATCATCAGTATATTACTATTCATCATCATAATATTACTATTCATCATCATCATCATATAACTATTCATCACCATCATCACAACCATCATCATCAGTATATTACTATTCATCATCATAATATTACTATTCATCATCATCATATTACTATTCATCATCAATATAAGTTTTAATTAAGTTAATATCAGTCACTATAAGTTAATATCAATCACTATAAGTTACTATCAGTTAAGATAAGATAAGATAAGATAAGTTTCAGTTCAAATGGACGACCAATCTTGTAACAATTATATCTTCAAAATTACCATCAAATTTATTTATCAATAATTATAATTCTTTAAAATCTATCACCTTATTTTCTATACATTTTTAATTAATTTGTATTTCAGTTAACTTATTGATAAATAAACAATTCATTTAACTTAAGAAAAATAAGAATGATGAACTTTTTTATTAGTGATTAGTGTCATTACTTGATCAATTTGGTCATGACATTACAAAAAATTTCATTATGTGAAGAGGGATGACTGACTCCCTCTTTCTATGGCCACAATCTAAGGACTCTTTATTTGGAGAAACTTGTATTATGTTATCCTATGACATAGATTCAATTTCTTTTGACCTCCTCAAAAAAACGAACATAGCATTCTTGGGACTCGATTATTTTTACGCAGTGTTATTAAAACTGAATCGTGGATTTCGAATCGGTCAAGTCACTAGGTCAATGAGTCAATGGTTCAATCGGATTGAATCGATTTGACCTGCACATATTAAAAAATAAAAATAAAAAACTTATATATGATATTATAATTTCACATATTTATGACTTGAATAAATATTGCATGATTATGATCTGATATAACAACATACCATAATAAATTTAGAATTTGATAAAGTACAAATCAATAATACAACAATAATAGAACAACAATAACAATTTTAGTCTTAATTTGCAAGTCACAATTATAAGAGATTTCTAAGACTAATTGAATTTTTAGTTAAATTGAGAATAAGTAATAAATTTTATAGATTTGATAAATGAATATACATTTTTGAAACAAATAATAAAACAACAATCATCTTTAGCCTAGTGGAAGGAGGAAAAAGATCAGGTGAGAAGTATGCATATTTTTGAGAAATAAGAATTTATCCTGTCCATTGATTATAAAGATCCAACAGTGGTAATTAAATAGAATATTTAGAATATATTTAATGTTAAATACGGTTAAAGGGTATATTTGTAATTCAATTTTGCATCAATCGTGGTATCGACTGATTCGTTTCTGATTGTTCGCAATCCATTCGTATGCGTCTTTCCCAGGGTTGAGATCTTTCCTTGTTCGCGTACCAATTCGTGTCGCATCCCTAGCGTTCAGTCATCCCCAATCAGATTCAGTTCGTAAAAATTAATCTACGTTCAGTCGTCCCCAATCAGATTCAGATTCAGTTCGTAAAAATGTGAGCTCGGGTACCCTATCGGCTACCCGACCTAAGTTGCTCGCACCCTATCGTCTACCCGATCAATCCCTGTGTTTACTACGGACTATGCTTTGATATGTACGTATAATGCAATGATTTCTACGGACTATGCTGTGGAAATTACGGATAATGCTATGATTGTGAGCTCGGCTACCCGCTCGGCTACCCGATCGGCTACCCGACCCAAGTTGATCAATCCATGTGTTTACTACGGACTATGCTGTGATATATACGGATAATGCAATGATTTCAACGGACTATGCTGTGGAAATTACGGATAATGTTATGATTGTGAGCTCGGCTACCCGATCGGCTACCCGATCGACTACCCGACCTAAGTTGATCAATCCCTGTGTTTACTACGGACTATGCTTTGATATATACGGATAATGCAATGATTTCTCGTCGTGATTTCTGGTGTTCGGACGCCGATTTTCGAACCATCCTCGTCGTGTTTTCCGAATCGATGGCGGCGCTTGTGCGGTTGTCCGTAGCTTCTATTTCGAAGCACAAGTTGGTTTGGGTTTTGCGAATCGATTGCGGAGGTTTGCGTCGTCCATAGCTTGTATTTCGAAACACAAATGATTAGGGTTTGGTTCGTAACCAACGATAGCAGTTTTGGATTTGTTGGGACGATACTGCCCCTGTATGTGTAATACGACGTGTTTTTGGTTAAAATTTTAGACAAATCATAGCTGTTGATTATCAAAAATTAATGGACAAGATAAATTTTCATTTCTCATCTTAAACTCACTTCTCACCAGATCTCAACCCAGTGGAAGGAAAGTGAAAAACTATTAAGTGGGGTTGGGTTTGAGTCTTGTCAAAGTCAAAATTAAATAAATAAATTTTCAGACCAAATCGAACCGATCAAATCAGCATTTTAATGAAAAACCAGGTCACTCGGTTCAACCGGATTTTGACAGGGTCAACCGAATTTTGACCGGATTGATTGTAAAACGATCCGATAACCAAACCGATCCGGTGACCAGTTCCCGATCCAACCGGTCGGACCGGCCAATTCGGTCCATTTTTTATAACTACGTTTTTACGTACTTCCCTTGACCACTAGACTAGACCCCATCTTTTGACGGGCACGTAAATTTAATTCATCAAAAATCAAGTTGGATCTTGATGCTTCAGATGTAAACAACATTCTAACCATCCAAATAAGATCTTGCTCTTCCAAAAAAGAAATCAGAAATTGAAGCCCTTAACATAAAACTGTTACTAGAAAGATAAAAACTTCAAACTGTAAAAGATGAAATGTGAATGTAAACATGAAAGTAAAGAAAATCCTCACACCACAAAAGATAAAACATATCAAATGTCTGCTAGGAAGTCATTATTGGTGAAATGAACGATCTTGTAGTCTGTTTGCTGCAGCAGCAATGATACTTTCTTAGGTCATCAATCATGATCATAGTCTAAGGCTCACTCCCAGTTCCAGGTTTCGCTGGTGCTAGGGAAGTACCTTGGTCCAGGAGATGGAGGCCACATTGGGAAATAATCCATGTTGGGAATTTCCTTGCTATAATAACCGGTTGCTGCTGTCTGATTGCTTTGTTGGAGATAATCCCCTTGGAACTGCCCAGGCTTCTCACACATCTCTGTAGATATACGAGCTAGTTCTGGCTCATTCTCCCAAAACTCCAATAAGCTGTCAATATCTTTGTCAATAATATGTTCCTGTGCAGCAGCATTCATGTTCTTAGCGCTCATGGGAGCTTCCAAAATGGGTGCATTGTCTGCTGGCTTGTCATCGGGCTTTGCTGGTGGTGGTATCACGTCATAGTCAAGCATACTCCATACATCAAAATCATGCCCCATAAGAAGCTCATTAGATAAGTTGTTTTGTACCAAGTCAGGTTGAATATTCGGATGGGGTAATGCCCAGTTCGGATACTTTTCTACGCCCAGCAGCGATTCCAACAGATTTGGGTCTTCCCACATGGTGAAATCCTCAAGCTGATCAATACCACTGGGGTTGACAAACTGATCTGAGTGCTGAGAAATGAAACCAAAATCAGTATATGATTCTGAGTCTTGCAGTCCTAACACTTGGTTTGCCACAGTTCTTTGATTTGGTGCAAAGGTGGTCTTATAGGGTTCCATTTCAGCTCTCATCATCACACTGACATTGTCAGGAAAAATATTAATTTGGCCGTCAACTTCAACCATCTGGTGATGTTGAGTTGATTCATCTGTATTACTTGAAGAGGAGGAAAATGTCATCATAGTTGACTCCGTGGTTACATCTTCCCTGGATGCTGCAGGCCTCTGGGTCTGCCTTTTCTTCAAATAAGTATTCCAAACATTTTTTATCCCATTGTCAGTCCTTCCAGGCAAGTAGGCGGCAATCTTTGACCATCTGCAAACACCATTATCATTTTTAGTGCTCATTAACAATACTAAAAAGCTTCAGGTGTGCAGGTAGAAGGCAACAACATCCTCGACAGATTGAGCTGACAAGCGTAAAATCATCATTTAATATACGATATGCATTCTTCAGATTCTAGTTTGATTGAATGAAGCAACACATTTTGCAGTTGCATTGTCTATGGACCCACTGGGCAATATACCATTGCAATTAGTTCACATAAATCTAAAGTACAGTCTTACTTGTTTCCAAAAGCTTGATGCAAACGGACTATGGTATCCTCCTCTTCCTTTGAGAGATTCCCGCGCTTTACACCAGGGTGCAGATAGTTGACCCATCTCAATCGACAGCTTTTTCCACACCTTAACAGTCCTGCAAAATATGTTTTACAGAGAATGAATACCGCTAAAACCACTAATTAACTTTCCAAAACCTTAAAGATTATTACTGACAAGTGTGACTTGTATTGAAGAATGAAAAGGTCCTAATAAACTGGACTTTCGTAAACCAATAGTTGTAAGTGTAATTTTAAACAAATTTTAACAACCAGGGGATTGATATCATTGACGATGACTTGATTCCATATAATAAATCCAGAGAAACTAACAAATGTTCCTTCCTATTGCAGCTTTAACAGTATTTCATTTTCTTTTTTCAGGAGTAAGTTTACAAAATAAAGCACCCCATACTAATGTTGGTGGCCATTTATTAATGTTTCAAACACAAACGAAAACTGCAAGCCTGTAACAAGATGATTCACCACTTTATTTTTCATTTTACGCTTTATGACTGTAGAATTTATCACTGCCATGACAGATAACTGTTATACAAAACCAAAGAATAATTTTGTGCCTCTCTTTAAAAGAGTCTGTCAAACATACAGCCTTATGCCAATTTGATATAAAAAGATGATCAAATCAACTACTTACAAAATGTTTCAGCAACAACTACGTACAAAATGATATTGTCATTAACATGAACGGATTAATAAGCCATGGGATCAATGTTGCCATTGAAGATATTGCCATTATTTATAAAAACAATTCATTTTGGATTTTGTTGGTATGGGGATTCATGCTGGTATCTTAACTTCATCGATGTAATTACAAAGACACATTAAATAACTCCCTTAAGAACGCTTTTATTCCTCAACAGTTAGGGCGTGCTTTTGGATAAAGATAGACAATGATATTTCATTTTGAATTACGACCGTATGCAATCCACCAGCACAATAACAGCCATCAAAATTTCAGTGCGTGAACGGATGAAAGACCACAAACTCGAATAAACGAACAAACGATAGTGACATTTCAATGAGTAAACAAACAAATTAGTGACAGATAGAATAGTACCAGCCCTTTTTGGGAGAGCTCTCCAATTATCGTGTCCATACATTTTGATGTAGGAAATGAGTCGGAGATCTTCAGCCGAACTCCATGGCCCTTTTTTCACTTGACACTTGTCGCAGCATGGCGTTCTCCCTCTTCCCATTTTCTTCGTTATTTTCCCCCACGCTGCGAAAATTGTTTGAATCTCTCTCTTTGTCGTCTCTCTATAGACTGCTTCTACATATACAGTTCACCGCACACCTTTATGTTTAAAGAAACTGGGAAATTGATAAAAAAGGAAAAAAAGAGAACAGAAATACTTTTCTATAAATGATATAAAATCCATTAGACGGTCGCTCAATTCTGCCATTAATAGTTGAAAATCTTGTACTCTAAAACTAAATAATAACTATTTTCTCTTATAATTGATTTCCGCAAATACGCATTTGTTGTTTTCTTATCTGATATTGCCAAGTCATCATGCAGTGGACAAGATAATCTATTTCCAGTTTTTGTGATCCTTTTGATTTTCCATATTTCAAAATATATAAAAAAGATCGCAAAATCATTAAATCTGCTGTATATATGAATAAGTAATGATAGAGACCCAATATATATGGGTTTTAAACCAACAATGAGACTGAATATTACTGTCAACTTTCATGCCTATCTCCAGAGTCATTACATGTTGGAAAAACGGCTAATCCACAGATTACTTCCTACAAATACAATATTCGTATCCTGAAGGTGCCAATATTATTACACTATGTAGATATTTTATCACAATTTATCGGTGTAGAATTCCGTGTCTCATTATCATAATTCATACGTGGAATTACATTTCTTTTCTAATCGTGTGTGATACATAGAAAATAATACTTATCAGTGTTAGTAGAAGTAACCAAATATACAATAGTTTTCCACACAGAAAACCCCAAATATTACCTGAATGAATTTACTTGATAATGAAATAAAAATACATTACTTTTCTTGGTGTTGAAAATGGAGATTAAATTTCAGTTGAAAAGATCAATCATTTTACAGTCTACTATGTAAGCTGTGTAAGTCGAGGAGTGGGCAGCGTTAATTTTTATCGTGTATGCTTAAGGTCGACTCAAATGAATTTTTTTGATTGTTTTATTAAGTTCTAGCTTCTAGTAGCTAGGGACGAAAAAGCATTGTGTTGAGTATTCATTATATATTTCAACTGATATAACGATTATGAGTGACTTGTGATACTGATATCTGGGGTGTTCTTTTGAGCTAGTGTAATTAACTCAGGTGCTTAACTTATAAGAACTTTAATTATATTAATTGAAGTGAACTAAAATTATGTTAAATTAATTGAATAACTTTTACATATTTGTTGGAGTTTTTAGATGCTAAGGTTTTTGTCGGGTTATAATTTTTCTATTCGTTAAAGGGCCGGAGAATGGTGGTCCAAACTCACAATTGTAGAAGTTTGACCTGAATAGTTGTAGTCTGATCTTGCTCGGTGAACCACACTTGCATGACGTAATTTTATTTGTGTTACATAAGGGCCATTTGAAGAAATTAATCCTCAAATTTCAGGAGGAGATTCTAGTTTATATACATCTATAGATGCATGACTCACCAGCTTGAGCTTTTAAGTTGCAATGGAGCTAAAGTGTTATATAAGTTAGCAAAACTCAATACAATATCTGAGCCCATAGCAGGATCTAGAACGAATAGACTAGCTGTGGGACACATGACTAAGGCGTAAGTAAACGAATAAAGACACCCCTAGTCAAGGGAAGCTGAAAGGCAGCTTGGAGAACGAGAAGTAGTGCGAGGGATTGGCTGGACTAATAAGTCATAGTGTGACGAAGCTTCATAGGTGAAGACCTCAACCGAGGGAGAAGTAGCAGGACGCACCTTTGATGAAGTGGGAACCTACAAAGTGTAGATCGAGCGGGAGCATGTCCAATTTCTTTGGGTGAGAAAGAAACTGTTAAGTAGGATCTCTTGAAGAAATTATCTCATATCGCTTAGAATGAGGAGAAGATGCTAGCTTATATGGTCTACAGAAGTATGACTCATCAGCTTAAGCTTTTGAGTCACAATGGGACTACAATCCTATATAAGCTAGAGAAATATCAACATTTTGCTCTCTAAGTTTTACAAATTTGTCCTTCACGACCATTTATTTTCAGCCTGCTTTGAAGCTGCTTAATTTAGCTAGCTTTGCTTCTTTTCAGTTTTTCAGGTAACAGTCTCTAACCATCTCATTTTTGCAGTTCTGTCTTCATGAAAACGCTTGTGAAGATGTTTCATTGTTTGTTATTTTCCAGCTTCCTTTCAATCTGTTTCAGTTTGCTTTATTTCTTGTACAGTGCAAGTATTCATAAATATGAGGTACTCTTTCTTGGATGTCCTACACTTCAGTTTTTTTGCTATTATGTGTTATCTGTCCTGGGTATTATTATTCTTTTTGAAGATGAAATTACTGAAAGTGGAATCAAAACGACATTTAAGTATCGTGAACGTGTAGGTCTATTTGGTATACAACAAAATCTGGTAAGACGATCTAATAATATTGGCTGAAAATGGCGTATACGGTGTTGTTACATATAAGGTGTTTCTTGTTGCATATAAGGTGTCTGTGTTATTATCTCAATGTAACAATAGTGTCAACAAGGATAGAGGTTGCAATGCTCCACAGATCTGACTGCAGCCAGATTTTGAGTGCATTGTAGCTGCACAATGAGTTATTTTAGCTTACTTGTTTCCCAATTTGTATAGCTTTTTAATGCACGAGTTGCAGGGGATAATTGATTTAGACCTATCCAACCCACGAAGAAGATAAGTAACTAAAAAATTGCGAACACTTTTGCTTGACGCTTAGGCAACAACTGATATAGTTGATAATGTTGCGAGGGGAAATGTCAAATGTTACCATGAGGGATACGCAGTATTACCTATCATAAAAGCTTCCTGATACCTCGAAGAAGATATTTACAAATGGGATTAATAATTAATGAAAACTACTTTCGATTGAACTCTCAAACTGGATTAGTGGTTCGAAATAGCAGCAACTCAGACACAAAAGTAGTTCACATTATCAAACTGATTAATATTTTGGCCTATTCTTAAAAGTGGCAATGTCAAAGCATCTTTAGATTTGAACAGATTAACCTTGGAGACTTTTTGAAGAAATCTTACTTAATAAAGATTTGATAAAAAATAAGAAAAGATGTCTAACATTGTGAAAAACTGATATGACGATCCGAACCCCCAATAACCACAAAAGAAGGATGTTAGATCAAACATATTCAATAGCCAATATGTATAGCTAAAAACTTGAGAGTGACTACTGTTTGTTGATCAAAACTGTGTCATTTGGCCTTACTATGCTGCCAGCAAGATCAACCCACCACTCATCATACGTTCTTGTTCTACACAAAAATAACAAAAGAAAAAAGATACTCCAAAAGCCTCAGTCTTCTTGATCTCCTCCTCTTTCAAAGTCTTTAAAATCTCTACAGGGATCCAATAATGTGTTATTAGCTTGATTATTGTTTATTTATTCTATAGGTGAATCCTTTGTGTTGTTTCCTTTTTTTGGAAGATATTATATTAACTTGACATTGTTCTTGAAGTTAATACCTTTTGAATGTTCAAAATGCGGTTTTGCATAACATATTATTTATTATGTGAAATCATGAATAAATCCTAATGTATCGTGCGAAGCGAAATGCACAAAAAACTTTCCAAGTTTCTAATCTGTTGCAGTTTATGCGTAAGAAATTTTCAGTTAACTAAAATTTTAGTGTATCAAATCGTCATTTCTATGTTGTATCAAATTTTGAAAGACTACCATTTTCACATTCTTTTCTGAATAAACTTGCGTATCAGTTTCTGTGCAATCTAGTTCTATCCGCAACTTGGATTTGAATATTTAAACTTGCATTTGTGTCTTGACTATCAAACTCTTTTGTACAATATCTCAGTCGAATAGAGTCATAAATATTAAATAATAATAATAATAGTAATAATAATAATGATTCCATACTTAGAAGAGACTGAAACACGAGGAACCGTGGAAAATAGTATATCTGAAATGAACTAACATTGCAAAATTAGCCTACTAAAACAATAAACTGACCGATATATCGCCTATTATTCTAGTCATTTGCACCACCTCTAACAGCACCCTCAATCCCGTAATCTTTTGCAGTCTTTTGATTTGCAGGCTGCTTACCGCCATAAATAATAAGCCTACAACAAGTCATGACATAAAAAGTGAGATTTTAATCTATACATGATGAGTTAAAGAAAACTTTGAACCAAAGAAACAGAAAAAGGTTCATCAACTTTCAACCATTTAACGAACTGATTTAATCATTAGGAAAAAAATAAAACCAGTAAGGTTCAATATCAATTTCAATCGTCTTGACCTCGTTCATGGTGCCTCCCCGAGCCTATAATCAACGCGTAGATCGCTTTCGTCTTCGATGCCATATTCAGCAAGAGTACGTCCATCTCGCAACTCCTTAGCACCATAACTCAACAATTGCATATCTGGAGGAAATCCTTTCTTTATCTGTTACATCAGTTTAGCAAACACTTAATTTATAATATCAATAAACAGCACATCTCTCAATTAAACGATTGGTGGTCGCAATCAGCCTAAACCCTAAACCCTACCACACAAAAAAAAGATGCGGAAGGGAATGGAAAAGGTTACCAGTCGAAGGAGTTACCTGAATCTTAGCCTTGACATCAAGGATGGTGTGGCTGCTCTCGACTTGGAGACACATGATCCCAGTGGGGCTATAGACGAAGATCTGCATATCTGCGTGCTATCTAACAAGTTTCAGAAAAAAGAAGTTGTGATGACGGAGGATTGGAAATCGATTTCAGCAAAAGTATTTATAGTTGTTGGGAATTGATGACATCAATTTTGCTCAAATTTCCAATTTGAGCAAAATTGAAATTTGGATTTCCAAACTAAGCAATTTTGAAATTGGATTTCCGATTTAGACTCATGCCCTTAGGCGCTGTTGGTAAGGGCGCTTAAGGCATAAGGCGCTCTTAGCAACGGCACATAATGCTTAGGTGTCAAATTTTTGATACAGCAAGCTGAGTTAGCCAAAAAAATTTGAATTTTTATTTAGGCGCTGTGTAGAACAGCGCCTAAAAATGTTCTATTTTTAATGTTATTTTTTTTTGAAAAATTTGATTAAACACCCATCTTTGATCACTATATTTGTGAGCTTAACCTTTGAATTTCATTTTTGAGTAAACATGAAAGTTATAGAACATTCAATTAGCTTTCTAACCATATAAAGAACATCTTAAACGGACATCGGATGACGCCTCTATGAGCTTCCGAATGTTAGCTCGGACCCCTCGATTTCGGCTAAATTCGATCTATCATCCATCTTTGGTCACTATTTTTATGAGCTTAACATTTGAATTTCATTTTCGAGTAAACATAACAATTATAGAACATTAAATTATCTTTCTAACCATATAAAGAACATCTTAAACGGACACCGGATGACGCCTCTATGAGCTTCCGAATGTTAGCTCGGACCCCATCGGTTTCGGTTAAATTCGATCGATCATCCATCTTTGGTCACTATTTTTATCAGCTTAACCTTTGCATTTCATTTTCGAGTAAACATAAAAGTTATAGAACATTAAATTATCTTTCTAACCATATAAAGAACATCTTAAACGGACACCGGATGACGCCTCTATGAGCTTCCAAATATTAGCTCGGACCCCTTCGGTTTCGGCAAATTTCGATCGATCGAAATTAGCCTAAACCGAGGGGGTCCGAGCTAACATTCGTAAGCTCATAGAGGCGTCATCCGGTGTCCGTTTAAGATGTTCTTTATATGGTTAGAAAGCTGATTGAATGTTCTATAACTTTTATGTTTACTCAAAAATAAAATTCAAAGGTTAAGCTTACAAATATAGTGATCGAAGATGGGTGTTTAATCAAATTTTTCAAAAAAAAAAACATTAAAAATAGAACAGTTTTAGGCGCTGTTCTACACAGCGCTTAAATAAAAATTCAAATTTTTTTGGCTGACTCAGCTTGTTGTATCAAGAATTTGACACCTAAGCATTAGGCGCCGTTGCTAAGAGCGCCTTATGCCTTAAGCGCCCTTACCAACAGCGCCTAAGGGCATGAGTCTAAATCGGAAATCCAATTTCAAATTTGCTTAGTTTGGAAATCCAAATTCCAATTTTGTTCAAATTGGAAATTTTTTCCATATTTGAACAATTCAACATTTACGATCCACAGCCAACCGGGTCCACCTGCAACATTTACGATCCACAGCCAACATTTTGATACGATCAAGGGATCAAGTCAGTGTTCATGGACTGGACGCTGCCCGCGCAAGCTTAATTGGTGTCACATTCCCACACCAAAAGGATGTGTTAAAGGGAGCCTGGAGTCGATTCCCACCTCCAACATCCGAATACTAAAACGGTTGGGGTGTATGGCCTGCAGGCTTAATACGGCAGTGCGGGCAGCGTCCAATCCATGAACACTAGCTTGGTGGTCCCTTGGTCGTATCATAAAAGTGCACTGAGCTGCGGCTCAATTGGTGATAGTGGCATACTAAAACCACTATATAAAGGGTGGTGGGCATCTCGTGTTCGAATCCCACTACCAACATCCTCTACCAAAGGTTGGGGTGTATGGCCTGCAGGCCTGATACGGCAGCACGGGCAGCATCCAGTCCATGAACACTGGCTTGGTCCCTTGGTCGTATCACATTTACACTTTAGATTCGAGTACAGGATCACCAATTTTCTTATAATTTTGTGAGATTTTCTTTTTCATTTTCTTCATCCTCGTCCCGCCTCGCGCGTGAATGCTTTGTATTAAAATGTATTGAATCGTTGTACCTTTCATAAAAAATATTTACGATCGACAATCTTCCCACATCTACTGCTGTTTTTTCCCCAGTCCCTTCCCCATATACGGAATAAAAGAGTATGGAGACGGGAGTTAACGAAGAAGGACTAGGACACAATATTACTTATGGTGTGAAAATGTCACGCAGCTAAAGACGCTATTTGTTATAGTGTTAGACTTGTAAAACGATAATCATACATTGGGAAACAACTGACCCGATTTAAGCAAATTGGAAATTTTTTAAAAAAGAGTTTAATTACACTTATCTTCGATGAAAATATGAGCAGAGCCTGGCCCTTGGATTGAGTCCTACTTTTTTACACTTTCAGCACCTTACAAAAATATTCATGTTATTTTCTTTTTACTTAAAAATAAATACTTGATTTAAATGTTTATTAATCAACTGAGTAAACAGGAAGAGTGGGTCGTAAACAGGAAGAAATAAGAATGGGTCGAAGTTTTGGTAGAAGACAAGAAATCGATTCGACAAAAATTTGTAACAAAACTAAATGGTAGTAGGTCCATTTTTCCTATGTGTATAACTGTATATTACAATCAGACCTATCTTACTTGGGGTAGATCATAAATCTAAAGAATTTTAGAGGTTCATTCAGGAATAAGAAAATGACATCGTGATTGATAGTGTACTTTGTCAATAAGGTGGCGTGATTGAAGTGACAAAATATTTAAGGGTTCAAATCCTGCTGCTAAACCTTTATAAATATGTGTTTTTGTTCTCTATGGCTGGCTCGAATAGAGTACTCTGACGTTAGTATTTTTTGTATAGTCAAAAGAATTTATAATTTGATCGGTAAGACCGGTGTCGAACCCAAGGGAGCAATTGGATTATACGCTAGGGAAATCAAGTTTTCTATCTCGGCTATTCATTTAGATCAATTATGAGGTGATTATCAAACAAGAAACAAGTAATGAAAAGTTTTCAAGGGGGTTTCGATTCAATTAAAGAGAGTTTCGAGGGGTTACTCCCCTCCTTGGCAACTTCCCAACGATCATGTACACAAGAGTTAATTTATCTTTAGGGGTTGATTGGTTCAAACCTAGCTTAGGCTAAGGTAGACTAACTATCGTGTGATCTATCCTAGTCAAGCCATCTCAATTAAAACCTCACTTTGTCAAGATGTTGATCCTCTCTATAGCACTATTATCCTTGGAACATCTCCGAAGGTAATAATTGCTATAGGCATTAAGCCTTAGTTAATCACATACCATTGCATTTACTCTCATAAACACTAGATATGTTCATTTCCACAATATCCAAATCATCACTAAGCTTTTTCAACACTTAGATCACAATTCTAAGATCAATATGTCACTTAGGCATTTTATCAAACACTTAGCAACATATCATGAATTGAACACTTAGTGGAAATGAAATCAACTCCATGGATTGCAAATAGAATGTGTATACATGATCATTGAGTACCAAGGAGGGTTGTAAATCCCTCAAAACACAAGGAGACTACTCACACATCATGTAAGACAACATGGTGTGAGTAGGGTTTAATGAAAACACAAAGAGAATAGAAGAGGAATAGAAATAGGATGATTAATCCTAGAATCTCCCTTTGATCTTCACTCCTCCTTGGTTGGATGATGATGGATGACCTTGATTTGATCACTTTTCCTTGTCTTTTTCCCCCAAGATGACAGATCTTTGTGTCAAAAACCCTCTTTCTATTTATAGCCTCGAGTAGGGTTCCGGTACTGTAGCAGGCCCAGTCGACCGACTGGCATATGCTGGTGGCCCAGTCGACCGACTGGCGGTGAAGAAGCAGTCCTGTTGAAGCGATCGCCCAGTCGACCGACTCGATTGACAAGCTTGGAGAGCCTCCTGAGGTGTTCGTCCACTCGACCGACTGAAGGTCCAGTCGACCGACTCGTGCTTTTGTGCTCTCTAAGCTTCTTCTTAGTCGACCGACTGGAGGTCCCAGTCGACCGACTCGATGGGCGATCCTGAGCTCCTCCCCTGATCTTCCAGTCGATCGACTGGCGCAGGGGAGATATCCAATCAACCGACTGGAGATCTTTTCTGCCCAAATTATGCTATAGTCTCTGATTTTTCCCGAGTTTTTGTATTTGGGCTTTGACACTGATATATATTGTTTTGTACCTGAAACGTACGAAAAGAGATCACATGACATCGAATTATAACCGGAAATGAACTAAAGCTATAGTGAGAAACGGGTATTAATAAGTCGAAAACTCGACTTATCAACACTCCACACTTAAGCTTTGATCGTCCCGAACAAAGTATGCAAATATGTCAAGGGCATGCAAATGGCGAAATGCTAGTGGTGCTATGTTTTTCGTCTATTTGCCTCACTAGCTTTCACAAGGTCTCGATCACTATTGCTAAGCATGTTATTGAAAAATAAATACAAGTATATACAACCTAACTAACTCCTTTTCGTAGGCGTTACGAATGCATTTAGCATATGCATTAAGCCTTTAAACCCCTAGGCTACCCTAGTGGACGAGTTATAGTCTCGTGAGAGTTTTCAGAAAAGGGAATACTCACAAATCCCAAGTGCACCTATCCCATGAGAATTAATTCAAGAGTGTTCAACCAAGGCTAGGATTTCTCAAAACAAATTCCTTACCCCACGCTAGGACTACCATCACAACAACATCAAAAGAACTTTTGAACCACTTTGAGCACCCTTGAGGTTGTGCATTCAAGGTCATCAACACTAGAGCTATCAGTCATCTCATCCAAAAGTCTACTCATTTTCAAGGTGATACAATAGAAGTAAAGTTTTTAGTTTGCACAGAAATTGTCAATCGCTCACCTATGCTAGCTAGGGCTAGTCCATGGGTTTGCGATATGGAACTCATTCCCAAGTTTTAGGCGCTTAAGCTGTAATCCATAAGGGAAGAGGAGTTCGACACTAGAGTTCTCAAAAACGAGCATAGACCAAATGATAACTCCCGTGCAAGCACATAGGTCGTCCAAAAGTCATTCTAACAAGCACACAATGCAAATGATGAATCCCGCACAAATGAGGAATGGAGGAAAAACATAGGGTCAAGTTTTAAGTGCTTCTTATCTTCTTTTTGAAACGGCCTTTGGCCTACAACTGCTTTCGAGGGGGAACTTACCTTCCTAACCCCCCGGCATTTGTATATTTTGGAGCAAAACTTCTCGTGATCATTGAGAAAGTTTTTAGTCGGGGCTTTGCCCTCTTTGACCGCAAATTTTTTTTTGAATAGGGCCTATTTTTCGCCCTCTTTTGACTCCACACTTAAAACTTGACAATATGTTCAAAAAGTGTATGGAATGTGCGGGAATCAAACATGAACAAAGCACCGTGTTAGAGAACTCAAGTCACCAAGGAGCATTCAAAGGGTCTAAGTTTCTCACGAAGATTTTAAAAGGTGCTTGCTATAACTTGATCCAAGGTATTTCAACAAAAATACTTAGAGATTTGGATAGACGAAAGATAGCAATGATATTGGTTCTCAAGAATACACATTCAAGGGACTAGGTCGGCTCTAAGTTCAAGATCCAATAAATGTGATAAATAGACTAGATGATAGTCACAAGCCTATGTGGTTAAAAACACTCTCATGTAGGGATAATGTGCAAAAGATGCAAATGTCCATCTAAAAATGATATGCATGGCATGCAAACATGTGAACTATGCGCATCAAACCACTCCACACTTAGTTCAAGCTTAGTCGCTAAGCGCAAAGAATGATAAAATAAAGGCAATGGCGCATAAGAACTCCCTTCGTTTGTAGAGCCGGTGAGATAACTCTTGGGAGTGAGAAATAACCTTTTGGTTGCAAATGTAGATAAAGAAGGTGAATTTAGAACATGATAATGATATGTAGATGTATATCCTGTAGAGCGAACAACATAAATGGTAAACACCTTCAATATCATAGAAAATGTAGTATACAACCAAATGTAAGTCAAGAGTACATCACTCTAAATGGCATACATCATCCAAAATTGCGCCAAAAGGCGACTTAACATCCAAGTACATGATCTAAGCAAGAAAGCATCAAGGCATAGATGACAACACTGCCTTGTCGCGAGGCAATGTGTACAAAATAAATTTATAAGTCCGCTACTCGTGACTTTACTATTGGGTAGTAAAGTGGTAAGTAGGGGTCAAACCCAAGGGAATTAGTGGATAGTTGTTCTTTAGAAAATGGAAAGTAAGACAGTTGGGGGTTGGTTGTGATTTTAGTACTGAAAGTAACGTGGGTTGGTTGTGATTTTAGTACTGAAAAGTAAATGACTGAAAGTAAAGAATTTAAATACAGGACTGAAAGTAAATACTGAAAAGTAAAGTGCTGGAAGTAAGTGCTTGAAGGACAAGACTTGCGAAAAGTAAATGCTTGAAGGACAAGACTTGCGGAAAGTAAATGCTTGAAGGACAAGACTTGCGGAAAGTAAATTGCGGAAAGTAAATGCTTGAAGGACACGACTTGCGGAAAGTAAGCAGTTGATATAGGACTGAAAGTAAAGTTACAGGTGATGTTTTAATTAAAGGAAAAATTCGGTTTTAGGGGCCTTGTATCATAGTCCGTTTATCATCGACATCTAATGATCATACTAAGTTTCTCTTTCCAACACCTCTGAGAAGGCGAGGGACCCTTCACTATAGTCGCTGGTCTTTTGAGTCGGGCTTTCTTGTTTCTCTATCCGGGCTTCCATTCCATCGGTCCATTTCTTGGTCGCTTCTTTGTGTATGAACGGTTGGCATCCGGGTTGTGCTCTTCGCTAGCCATCTTCCTTGCGGTAGAGGTGAATGGCCGTTTCAGCACGAGTGAGTTTCCAGGGCTGTTTGGTTGGCTCGTGGCGAGGGAGTGCTTCATTGTTGGCTTTTCTTGCCTTTGTCCCGCTTCCAACTCGCCTTGCACTTCCTCATTGATCACTTCATCTTCAGGGGCTGTGATCCGCATACAAATCGAGGGGACAAGTTGGGGGACTTCCATCACAAGAGTCGGGTCTTTCTCGGACAGGTTGGTAGTGAGGACCGGGTCTGCCTCAGGTTCTTCGATAGTGAGGTCCGGGCATGTCTCAGGTGCTCCGAGCGCAAGGACCGGGCCTGGCTTGATTTCCTCGGCCGCTTTAGTAGTGAGAGCAGGGTAAGTCTTGGTCAATTCAGTAATGAGGACTGGGTCAGTTTCTGGTAGCTCGTGAGTGGCGTTCGGGACTTCCTCTTCTGCCGGCTCGGTAGTGAGTTTCCATGAAGGCTCTTCCTCGTCCCACACTATATCGATTTCCGGTTCTAAGTCTTCTGATGGCTCGGGAGTGATATCCCATGTGGGCTCTTCTTCGTCCCACACTATATCAGTTTCCGGTTCTAAGTCTTCTGATGGCTCGGGTGTGATATCCCATGTGGGCTCTTCCTCGGTGCTTCCAGTTTCCATCTCGTCCATTATGGCCTCTGTCAGCCTTGTGAGCTCCAATGTTGGCTCTTTTAGTGCCGCTTCCACGTCCATTACTGCCCTGGTACTGATGTCTCTTTTCGGGTTTGCTGCGAGCAAGCTTGCAATGGGTGTGATGCCGGGCTCATTCTGTAATGAGTCCACTTCCATCGTCGGTGCTTTATCATCAGTTTGGTGCATCGGCCCTTGTTTTGTGCTCTCTGCCAAATCATCTATGACTTTCCAGATTTCAGTCACTGTTAACTTCATGACCGAGCCTCCCAATGTAACATTGAGCCTTTTCCACTCATGTGGCAGCATTCCACCAAGAAACCTTTGAAGAAGGAATACTTTTGTGAATCCATGGTGTGGGCAGCTCGCCACAATGGAGTCGAAGTACGTATAGTACTCGTCCAATGTTTCGTCTCGGGATTGCTTAAGGGTGCAGATTTCCTTGCGGGTTTCAAGTCGGAGAAATGGTGAGGAGAATTCTTTTAGGAATTTGGCACGTAGGTCCTCATAATAGTCTGCACAATCTGAATCCGATGAGTAATACCAGACTATTGCGGAGTCAATTAATGAAAACTTAAAGCATTTTAATTTAAACTCCTCTAAGGACTTGTTTTCAGGTTTTATGCGACTGCAGATGTGATGAAATGTTTTGGCATGTTCCACAGGGTCTTCTCCGATGGTACCTCCAAACTGGGGGAGATACCGAATCATCCAGGAAAACATTGTGAATCATGTATCGAACTAAAAGAAAAAGAAAAAGAACAACTAATCCGATAGCTAATTCCCCGGCAACGGCGCCAATTTGACAGCACTGCCTTGTCGCGAGGCAATGTGTACAAAATAAATTTATAAGTCTGCTACTCATGACTTTACTATTGGGTAGTAAAGCGGTAAGTAGGGGTCGAACCCAAGGGAATTAGTGGATAGTTGTTCTTTCGAAAATGGAAAGTAAGACAGTTGGGGGTTGGTTGTGATTTTAGTACTGAAAGTAACGTGGGTTGGTTGTGATTTTAGTACTGAAAAGTAAATGACTGAAAGTAAAGAAAGTAAATACAAGACTGAAAGTAAATACTGAAAAGTAAAGTGCTGGAAGTAAGTGCTTGAAGGACAAGACTTGCGAAAAGTAAATGCTTGAAGGACAAGACTTGCGGAAAGTAAATGCTTGAAGGACAAGACTTGCGGAAAGTAAATTGCGGAAAGTAAATGCTTGAAGGACACGACTTGCGGAAAGTAAGCAGTTGATATAGGACTGAAAGTAAAGTTACAGGTGATGTTTTAATTAAAGGAAAGATTCGGTTTAGGGGCCTTGTATCATAGTCCGTTTATCATCGACCTCTAATGATCATACTAAGTGTTCAAAGATGTATCAAGGCTATTTCTAGCACTTGACTTGCCACACCGTCTAGTCCTTTTCAAGACATAGAACTCTTGCTCTAGTTGGGCTAATTCCTCCTTTCGAAGTATCTTAGCTTATGTGCATCCATTTGATCAATCATTTCCGATCAACCAAATGGTGTTTAAACGAGGTTGAATTCCACAGTTAAGCTGTGCTCTTTCGAGCCTCCACTTATCCACGGAAGTTCACGAAACCATGGAAGAGCTTTGCTATTTCGAGCATCCACTCAACCAATAGCATTCTGACCTAATATATGGCACATAGAACAAGTTGAACACAAAGAGGCACTAAGAGAAGGGTCTAAAACATTTTATGATACAAGTACACCCCTTCAACCGAATGAAGGGTTTAGCTACGAATATCCATAGAGGTGGATATCAAGACATGAAAGTAAAGGTTTTTGAAAGTAAAGACAAGGAAAGTAAAGATTGTTGAAAGTAAACTCAAGAACAAACTTGAACTCAAGAACAAACTTGGGACTTTTGATTCAAAGGAAGTGTTTACAAGGATTGTAGTGAGATTTTCTACTAAAACTACAAGTGATCAAAGGACTAGAACATGGAACTTGGGACTACAAAGGACATTGAACAAAGAAGGAGGAGATGTTCTATTTATAGGCAAAGGGGAGTAGGAGGGAAGGAGGAGATGTGGAGGAGAGGCCATCCACATGTCAAGAGGGGGGAGGAGGCTTCAAAAGCCACCGGCCAAGGTGGCAAGAAGCCATGAGCCGCCGCCCATGTGGCAAAGGAGGAGAGGAGGAGTGAGTTTGAGTGGAATGAGATCTTTTGCCTCCAAAAGCCATCGGCTCCCATATGACTCCGGTTGCCCTTTGGTTGCTTCTTGGTTGCTTCTTAGTTGACATCAAAAGGTGAGGAACTTAGACTTGGCATTTCACTTGTGTTCTTGATATTTGTTGAAATAAGTCCTTGGGACTTAGTTGTGGCTTTGATCGGAGTACTGCCGGAGCATGGCCAGTTCTGACTTGTGATTCACTTTCAGCGTTTAGAACTCCATTTTAGCTCGTTTCATCTTTACTCCTTGAAATAGCCTGTAGAATAAAAGTGAAACTAACAAGTAAAAGTTGTCAAGATAAAGCGTCTAGTTTGGTGGGTTTAACTGTCTTAACGAATCATATAAATATGGTCCATCAGATCACCCCACACTTATACTTGTTCATCCCGAACAATGCTATTTGAAAGATGCGCACACAATCCAAGTAAAAACTCTAAATAAGAAAGTGAGAATGTGGGACTAGATTTATCCTATTCATGCAATACTTACTTGTTACCAAACTAAACCGTGTAAATGCTTAGAAGAAACTTGATACTTGTACCTTCGAGCCGAGATGCAAATTAATTCGGATGTTTCGGGAGATAGCCATTTTCAGGCTCCTGGACTGCATTCTCGGGACCGACTCGCACTATATGGTTTTCTTGTAGCTTTCTCTAGCATGTGATTTGTTTCGGGTTTCAATGATCTGAGCTCTTTGATTTCCTTTTGGCGAGGGACAGTTTTTTGAAGTGACTTGGTCTTTGACCTTTGATGTTTAATTGAAGTTTCTTCACTTTTGTTTTGGTTAAAACCTTCACAGAATTTGGCCTTTGGCCTTTGATTTGCTTCTTCGAGCTTTGCTCCTTGTGATTTGCTTGTCCATTTTCTCAACCTTTGGGAGGTCCAATCATCGCCCGCGAGCATATGGAAATACCTCCCCGCTCTTTTCTCATCCTCGCCGTTTCGCGCGGGTCAAGATGAGGGTCGCTCATCTATTTTCCCGGCTACTTGGACTAGAGATAGGACGGTTTGATTCCCGTCCCGCCTCTTGCATAAACGCTGCACGGCGGAGATGACTTCAATCTTCAATGAAACTCGAAGTGCAGCCTCCACTGACTTTGTAAACCATATAGTGAAATCCAATCCTTCGAGTGCTTGCCAAGCCTCTCTAGGGCATTTTATATCAACTACACATCCCCTGTATATCTCAGCACAAAGGGACAAATGAGAAGTTACATCCTAAGTTTTTATACAGTTGAGATTTCACAAGGTAAATGCATGAATTTAGATCTATCTTTTTCACATTCTCAAGTTCATATTTTCAAAAAGATAATATTAAGGGAAAAGGAAAAAAAGAAAGCATGTTAATTATGTACAAAGGCGGTTCTCACCCCACACTTTTGAACGAAGGCGTGCCTCACAGCACAACTTAGTTCAAAAGCCGATTGCAAGCAAATATATACAGGAAAGGTGAGAATGACTTAAGGCAAAAACTAAATGACATAAAATAAAATGACAGAAAGTAAGATAGGTGTCGGGTTACCTCCCGACCAGTGCCTTTGTTTAACGTCATTAGCTCGACGACACCTCACTTCTGGATCATAAGTTCGGGTCCCATAGGTGGCTCAGGTCATATTTTATCGAGGCTCCTGCATTGATTCTTACCTTGACTCTCCCCGAGTTCTTGTGGGATGACGAGCTCGGGTCCTGTTCCCATTGTTCTGGTGGTTTCTCTTTCCAACACCTCTGAGAAGGCGAGGGACCCTTCACTATAGTCGATGGTCTTTTGAGTCGGGCTTTCTTGTTTCTCTATCCGGGCTTCCATTCCATCGGTCCATTTCTTGGTCGCTTCTTTGTGTATGAACGGTTGGCATCCGGGTTGTGCTCTTCGCTAGCCCTCTTCCTTGCGGCAGAGGTGAATGGACGTTTCAGCACGAGTGAGTTTCGAGGACTGTTTGGTTGGCTCGTGGCGAGGGAGTGCTTCATTGTTGGCTTTTCTTGCCTTTGTTCCGCTTCTAACTCGCCTTGCACTTCCTCACTGATCACTTCATCTTCAGGGGCTGTGATCCGCATACAAACCGAGGGGACAAGTTGGGGACTTCCATCACAAGAGTCGAGTCTTTCTCGGACAGGTTGGTAGTGAGGACCGGGTCTGCCTCAGGTGCTTTAATAGTGAGGTCCGGGCATGTCTCAGGTGCTCCGAGCGCAAGGACCGAGCCTGGCTTGATTTCCTCGGCCGCTTCAGTAGTGAGAGCAGGGTAAGTCTTGGTCAATTCAGTAATGAGGACTGGGTCAGTTTCTGGTAGCTCGTCAGTGGCGTTCGGGACTTCCTCTTCTGCCGGCTCGGTAGTGAGTTTCCATGAAGGCTCTTCCTCGTCCCACACTATATCGGTTTCCGGTTCTAAGTCTTCTGATGGATCGGGAGTGATATCCCATGTGGGCTCTTCCTCGTCCCACACTATATCAGTTTCCGGTTCTAAGTCTTCTGATGGCTCGGGAGTGATATCCCATGTGGGCTCTTCCTTGGTGCTTCCAGTTTCCGACTCGTCCATCATGGCCTCTGTCAGCCTTGTGGGCTCCAATGTTGGCTCTTTTAGTGCCGCTTCCACGTCCATTACCGCCCTTGTACTGATGTCTCTTTCCGGGTTTGCTGCGGGCAAGTTTGCAATGGGTGTGATGCCGGGCTCATTCTATACTGAGTTCACTTCCATCGTCGGTGCTTTATCATCAGTTTGGTGCATCGGCCCTTGTTTTGTGCTCTCTGCCAAATCATCTATGACTTTCCAGATTTCAGTCACTGTTAACTTCATGACCGAGCCTCCCACTGTAACATTGAGCCTTTTCCACTCATGCGGCAGCATTCCACCAAGAAACCTTTGAAGAAGGAATACTTTTGTGAATCCATGGTGCGGGCAGCTCTCCACAATGGAGTCTAAGTACGTATAGTACTCGTCCAATGTTTCGTCCCGGGATTGCTTAAGGGTGCATATTTCCTTGCGGGTTTCAAGTCGGAGAAATGGCGAGGAGAATTCTTTTAGGAATTTTGCACGTAGGTCCTCATAATAGTCTATACAATCTGAATCCGATGAGTAATACCAGACTATTGCGGAGTCAATTAATGAAAACTTAAAGCATTTTAATTTAAACTCCTCTAAGGACTTGTTTTCAGGTTTCATGCGACTGCAGATGTGATGAAATGTTTTGGCATGTTCCACAGGGTCTTCTCCGATGGTACCTCCAAACTGGGGGAGATACCGAATCATCCAGGAAAACATTGTGAATCATGTATCGAACTAAAAGAAAAAGAAAAAGAACAACTAATCCGATAGCTAATTCCCCGGCAACGGCGCCAATTTGACAGCACTGCCTTGTCGCGAGGCAATGTGTACAAAATAAATTTATAAGTCCGCTACTCGTGACTTTACTATTGGGTAGTAAAGCGGTATGTAGGGGTCGAACCCAAGGGAATTAGTGGATAGTTGTTCTTTCGAAAATGAAAAGTAAGACAGTTGGGGGTTGGTTGTGATTTTAGTACTGAAAGTAACGTGGGTTGGTTGTGATTTTAGTACTGAAAAGTAAATGACTGAAAGTAAAGAAAGTAAATACATGACTAAAAGTAAATACTGAAAAGTAAAGTGCTGGAAGTAAGTGCTTGAAGGACAAGACTTGCGAAAAGTAAATGCTTGAAGGACAAGACTTGCGGAAAGTAAATGCTTGAAGGACAAGACTTGCGGAAAGTAAATTGCGGAAAGTAAATGATTGAAGGACAAGACTTGCGGAAAGTAAGCAGTTAATATAGGACTGAAAGTAAAGTTACAGGTGATGTTTTAATTAAAGGAAAGATTCGGTTTTAGGGGCCTTGTATCATAGTCCGTTTATCATCGACCTCTAATGATCATACTAAGTGTTCAAAGATGTGTCAAGGCTATTTCTAGCACTCGACTTGCCACACCGTCTAGTCCTTTTCAAGACATAGAACTCTTACTCTAGTTGGGCTAATTCCTCCTTTCGAAGTATCTTAGCTTATGTGCATCCATTTGATCAATCATTTCCGATCAACCAAATGGTGTTTAAACGAGGTTGAATTCCACAGATAAGCTGTGCTCTTTCGAGCCTCCACTTATCCACGGAAGTTCACAAACCCATGGAAGAGCTTTGCTATTTCGAGCATCCACTCAACCAATAGCATTCTGACCTAATATATGGCACATAGAACAAGTTGAACACAAAGAGGCACTAAGAGAAGGGTTTAAAACATTTTATGATACAAGTACACCCCTTCAACCGATTGAAGGGTTTAGCTACGAATATCCATAGAGGTGGATATCATAGCTAAGTACTTGGAAAAGTAAAGGTTTTTGAAAGACATGAAAGTAAAGGTTTTTGAAAGTAAAGACAAGGAAAGTAAAGATTGTTGAAAGTAAACTCAAGAACAAACTTGAACTCAAGAACAAACTTGGGACTTTTGATTCAAAGGAAAGTGTTTACAAGGATTGTAGTGAGATTTTCTACTAAAACTACAAGTGATCAAATGACTAGAACATGGAACTTGGGACTACCAAAGGACATTGAACAAAGGAGGAGGAGATGTTCTATTTATAGGCAAAGGGGAGTAGGAGGGAAGGAGGAGATGTGGAGGAGAGGCCATCCACATGTCAAGAGGGGGGAGGAGGCTTCAAAAGCTGCCGGCCAAGGTGGCAAGAAGCCATGAGCCGCTGCCCATGTGGCAAAGGAGGAGAGGAGGAGTGAGTTTGAGTGGAATGAGATCTTTTGCCTCCAAAAGCCATCGTTTCCCATATGACTCCGGTTGCCCTTTGGTTGCTTCTTGGTTGCTTCTTAGTTGACATCAAAAGGTGAGGAACTTAGACTTGGCATTTCACTTGTGTTCTTGATCTTTGTTGAAATAAGTCATTGGGACTTAGTTGTGGCTTTGATCGAAGTACTGCCGGAGCATGGCCAGTTCTGACTTGTGATTCACTTTCAGCGTTAAGAACTCCATTTTAGCTCGTTTCATCTTTACTCCTTGAAATAGCCTGTAGAACAAAAGTGAAACTAACAAGTAAAAGTTGTCAAGATAAAGCGTCTAGTTTGGTGGGTTTAACTGTCTTGACGAATCATATAAATATGGTCCATCAATAGACAAAAGTAAGAACAAAATGCAATATAAGCTCAAGATGTAGCCTCATCGCCTCCTGGACTGATCTGTCTAGCTGAATCTCCAACACCTTCCTCTCTAGCGGAACTCTCATTCGGTATCGTGGCACGAGTGAGTAGTGGACTCTCCTCCCAAATAAAGCTAACTGTCTCCACCGTGCCTCCAGTGAGTGGTGTGCCCGCCTCCCCGACTCTAGAAACCGGCGTGGTAGGCAAGGGGGAGGTGCCATGAGGTACAGAGAACTCTGGGTGGCTAGAGGAGCTATTGGACCACCGGAGCCGCTAACCATGGATAATACAGTGGACCGAAGCCACTCCCACTCCTGGTGAGCTCTCACGTCTGACTCTTTGACAAAATCCTCAAGTCTGCTCAAGCCACTCCTCAAGTCAGCAATATCAGAGGATATCCTCTATCTCCACTCAGCTGAATCATCTGTAGGATGGGGAGCACTCTCAACCACCGGCTCCTCAGTGCGTGGCTCCACGATGGGAGGCTCCTCAGGAATGGGAGCTGCGGGCTCGGTGGCGGTGGGAGGAGAGGCTATGGGAGAGGAAGGAGGGGAAGGGGTAAATTTACCTGCTCCTCAGTAGAGCGGGTTCTCCATCTTGAACACCTTCCTCCTGTACGCGGCATTATCCACCTGCTCCTTTTGATGAGGCTTCCTGTCGACTTCCCAAGTCTTCCCATCCTTCTTGAGGATATGCATATGCTTCATGGTACCCATATCAAGTGTGCTCTTGGACGGCTTGGGACATCCCTCATGACCAAAGGTGAAATTACATCTTAAGGCAATCAGTGTGATCAAAGAGCCACCTCCCAAAGCACGATTCCTCGTCCCCTCCTTAACAATGTTCTGAAATCGGACGGCAAGGACAGCGAGCCAATCAATGACCTCCCCGTGATCAATAACTAGCATGAGGTCCATATCGGGGAGGGTAAACAACCTAGCCTTCGCCGTCCGGGTATTTATCCCAATGACAATGAGGTGGTGGATAATCTTCCAGACCGGGTCAGTGATCGCTGAAGAATTGTAGGAGGAGATGAACCACTCTTGCCACCCGGAAATCCTCTTCCAGAATCTACTCTGCTCATGCTCAGTGAATTTTTGGACTATAGAATCATGAGGAGGGAATCCTAGCCATTCTCGAATCACACTCTCCTTAATCTCAAAGTTCCTACCCCCCAAAACAAATTTCCAATAGAACTCTCGTCCCTCCTCCCCTTCCCCTCTAATCCATTCAAAAGAGCATATAAACTCCTCTACTGCCCTCTGGTAGGATCCGGGATCATCCACAAATAAAAAGTTCAAACCACTGTGAGTAAGGCGCGAATGTACCTCATCGGTGACCGTACAATAGATTCCACGTAGGAGTCCCATGTCGGGGTAGAGGGTAGGAAGGGCCGTCTTCCCTTCTTCTTGATGATGGCATGACGCTTTCAATGTTCCTCGTCATTGAACTCTAGAGGCATGGAGAAGGGGTACGGGGTTGGAGACGGCAAGGGTCCCTCGAAAGGTCCTTCATGAGGCACTACAGGGACGAGTGCACTGGAGAGGGCATCTTCAACAGTGGGTGAGGGTGCTTTATGGAGAGGAGGTGATGGCATTCTAGGGATAGGAGGCGCCGAGGCCTTCTTCTTCGGTTGGGGTCTTTTCTTTTTGGGAGGAGGTGTGGGAGAGGTTGGGCGAGTGTCAACTTCCTCTTCCGAGCAGAGTTTCTCAATGAAGTCCTCAACAACTTCCGCTTGCATGTCACAAGAGGCCTATCATCCTCGTCGGATTCATGGTGTTCAACAATTTGATCATCTCTCGAGGACTCATGAGCGACCTCCTTGCCTTTTGATTTGGAAGTGGATGAAGAACCGGCACGAGGCATGATTGAACAGGGGGCAAAAACTGAGAATTCACTGAACTTCAATCCAGTCGGTCGACTGGCGTCAATCAAAATTCCAGTCGATCGACTGGGAGTGAATTGGGGCAAAAATTAGGGTTTTGCTCGAAAGGCTTTGGCAAGTGAAATTGATGTCTGGGTTTTGTAGTCGGGTGGATGGGGAGTAGTTTGAGCGGTCAAACAGGTGTAGGCGATGACAGACGGAGGAGATCGGCCGGATTGAGCTTTTTCGATCGAAGTCGGGGTTGCGGGTGATTTGAAGTGCAGCTGGGGTGGCCGGAGATGGCGAGCTGATGGCGAGGTCACGGCGGGGAGATGACAGGCTGGCGGCGAGGTCTGGGGAAGGCCGGGGATTGAGCGGATCAGAGATGGGGGAAGTCGGTCGAGTAGTGCGAGTGAGTTGGGGCAAAAATGAGTTTGAAAGGAAGAACTGGGGTTTTTGGATAGAATTATCTCAGTCGGTCGACTGGCAAGCGAGTCGGTCGACTCGATTGAAGGGGTTTGGGCAGGGTTCTGAGGACTGATGCTACTCGACCGACTGGATGTCCAGTCGACCGACTCGATTGGCAGCTTTGACAGCGCGCTCTGAATGTCCATCCAGTCGACCGAGTGGCCTTCAAATCTCAGTTCTGAAGATCTTTTACTCCTTGTTTGAACTCCCAACTCCACACTTAGAATTTCACTCCGCATCACGAATAAGCATCACTCAATATTCATAAAAATTCAATTCAAACATAGTCATGCTTCACCAAGAAATCACTAGCATAAATATATTTCACAACAAAACGCAAGCTAGGATAATACACTCCACACTTAAGACATCACCATCACCTAGATAATACATGCAAGCACAGTTTCACACCAAGCACACCTAATCATGCATTTTAGACCATCCTAGCACCATGTTCTCATTCAAAGTTCAATGTACACATGCCAAACATATATGAGATTAATTGTGCATAAATGGACAACTCACAATCCGGGTAACCTCCCGTTAGGGCCTAGTTTAACGTCTTGGCAAAGACCGAGCCGAATCTTTTCTCAAGAAACACACTTAAGGAGTCCTTTACTAGGATCCCTCCTCGAGCGGATTGTAGCTTTTTCATGGGTCGGTCAAGGAATAAGTTGCATTATGCTCATCCCGGGCTTGTCCACAATAGTGCTTGAGCCTTTGTCCATTTGCCTTAAAGATAGTTCCGTCATCATTGAATAACTTTACATGGCCATCTTCGTGAGGCTTGTGGATAATAAAAGGACCACTCCATCGGCTCCTTAGTTTTCCCGGAAAGAGCTTGAGCCTAGAGTTGAAAAGTAGGACTTTGTCTCCTATTTTGAATTCACGGCGGAAAATTCTCTTGTCATGCCATTTCTTTGTAAATTCTAGCACTCTCATAAGCTTCAATCCTTATCTCTTCTAACTCGTGGAGTTGAAGGACCCTATTTTCTCCCGCCGTTTGTAAGTCCATATTCAAGAATTTGATTGCCCACATTGCCTTATATTCTAATTCAACCGGCAAATGGCATGGTTTCCCATATATGAGGCGATATGGAGACATCCCAATGGGAGTCTTGAAGGCGGTACGATAAGCCCATAATGCATCATCTAGCTTCGATGACCAATCGTTCCTTGAGCTTCCTACCGTCTTTTCTAAGATTGCCTTGATTTCCCGATTCGATATCTCCACTTGCCCACTAGTTTGTGGGTGATACGGCGTTGCTACCTTGTGGCTCACCCCATACTTGCGAAGCAAGGCTTCAAAATGTTTTTCCTTAAAGTGTGAACCGCCATCACTAATGACGGTCCATGGAACTCCAAATCTCGGGAAAATTATCTTTTTGAATAGCTTGGTGACGACCTTAGCATCACAAGTAGGGGAGGCGACGGCCTCTACCCATTTGGAGACATAATCAACCGCGACCAATATGTATTGATTTCTGTATGAGGACGGGAAAGGACCCATGTAGTCTATACCCCAAACATCAAATATTTCCACCAGAAGAATGCTTTGTTGGGGCATTTCATGCCTTTTAGAAATATTTCCCGACCTTTGGCATTGGTCACAAGCCTTGACGAAATTATAAGCATCTCTAAATAGGGTAGGCCAATAGAATCCACTTTGTAAGACCTTTGATGCCGTTTTGGTTCCGCTACCATGTCCTCCATATTGGGATGAATGACAATGGTATAGGAAATTCCTCATTTCTTCTTCGGCGACACAAGTCCTATACAATCCGTCCGCGCATAGCCTATATAAGAATGGTTCATCCCAATAATACCTCTTGGCCTCCGATAAGAACTTCCTCCTTTGGTGATGATTCATGTCATGGGGTATGATCCCACATACCACGAAATTAACCATATCCGCATACCAAGGAAGGGCTTCTGCTTCTACTCTCATTAGTTGCTTTCCTACGAAAGAGTCGTCCACAAGGGTGGTGTCTTCCTTAAGCTCTTCATTTCCCTCAAGCCTAGATAAATGATCGGCGACTAGATTCTCCACTCCCTTTTTATCTTTGATCTCAATGTCAAATTCTTGGAGCAAAAGGATCCATCTCAATAACCTTGGCTTGGAATCTTTCTTTGACAAGAGATATTTGACTGCCGCATAATCGGTGAATACTATTGTCTTTGACCCCACGAGATATGGACGAAACTTGTGAAAGGCATACACAATAGCAAGGAGTTCATTTTCGGTTGTGGAATAATTCAATTGAGCTCCATTTAGGACCTTGCTAGTGTTGTGAATGGCATGAAGTTTCTTGTCCACCCTTTGTCCAAGAACCGCTCCAATAGCATAATCACTTGCATCGCACATGAGCTCAAAGGGCAAATCCCAAATTGGAGGTTGAATAATAGGAGCTGAGACCAATGCCCTCTTCAACTTCTCAGGCCATTAGGCAATCTTCATCAAAATGGAATTTGGTGTCATTGCATAATAGATTTGTCGGCCTTGCAATCTTTGAGAAGTCCTTAATGAATCTTCTATAGAAACCGGCATGGCCAAGAAAACTCCTTATCCCTTTTACATCCCTTGGATGTGGCAATTTTTTAGTAACTTCCACTTTAGCTTTATCCACCTCAATACCTCTCTTTGACACCAAGTGTCCAATCACTATGCCCTCCTGCACCATAAAATGACATTTTTTCTCAATTTAGCACAAGATTTGTCTCAATGCATCTTTTGCAAAACTTTTGCCAAGTTGGCCAAGCAATCATCAAATGAAGAACCATAAACAGAAAAATCATCCATAAATACTTCCATAATTTCCTCAATAAATTTTGAAAATATAGCCATCATGCATCTTTGAAATGTGCCAGGCGCATTACAAAGTCCAAAGGGCATTCGCCGATAGGCAAATGTTCCATAGGGACAAGTGAAAGTGGTCTTTTCTTGATCTTGTGGATGAATAGGGATTTGGAAAAATCCACTATATCCATCAAGATAACAAAAGTAATCATGCTTGGCTAATCTCTCTAACATTTGATCAATGAATGGAAGTGGGAAGTGATCTTTCTTAGTGGTCTTATTAAGTTTTCGAAAATCAATGCACATACGCCAACCGGTGATGGTTCTAGTGGGAATCAATTCATTTTTATCATTTTTCACAACCGTCATGCCTCCCTTTTTGGGCACCACATGTATGTGACTCACCCAATTAGAATCCGCAATAGGGAAGATAATTCCCGCATCAAGCATTTTCAAAATTTCCTTCTTAACCACTTCACCAACAACGGGATTAAGTCTCCTAGCATGTTCCCTAGATGGCAAGCTATCATCTTCTAAATTAATTCTATGCATGCACAAACTAGGACTTATCCCCTTCAAATCATCAATAGAATATCCAATGGCACCTTTGTGCTTTCTAATCACATCAGGCAATTTCAAAGTTTCATTCTCATCCAAGGAGGCATTCACAATGATAGGCAAAGTAGAATTGGGGCCTAGGAACTCATACCTTAGGCTTGTTGGTAGAGCTTTTAACTCTATCGAACAAGACTCCTTACCTTTGTCACTTTGAGTTTTCCCTTTGCCCTCATCATCCAAGATAGCCCAACAATCAACATGCTCGGGTAGCTCATTATCAAGATCAATAACATGTGTAGGCAATATAGGAATATCAAGCAATTTAAAGCTATCAACAAAGTCAATATAATTGCAACTCATGGTAGAACTAGGACTTTTTTGTGCTTTATCTAGATTAAATTCAATTTCCTCATCACCTACTCTCATTGTGATTGAACCCTTAGTCGTGTCAAATATAGCTCCGGCCGTATAGAGGAAAGGTCTCCCTAATAGAATAGGGATCTCCGTGTCCTCTTCCATTTCTAGCACAACAAAGTCTCCGGGAATGTGAAAGTTCCCTACTTTGACCGGGACATCCTTAAGAATCCCCCTAGGATATCTTGAGGAGCGGTCCACAAGCCTCAAGGTCATTTGTGTGGGCATGGGTTCACCAATGTTCAATTTCTTGCATAATGAGTAGGGCATCAAAGATATGCTAGCTCCTAAATCACACATGGCACACTCTATTTTAACTCCACCAATATAGCATGAGATAGAAAAACTATCGTTGTCTCCCAGCTTTGGTGGCATGTTAGGATGAAAGATGGCGCTACACTCTTCATTGAGGGATATAGCATCAACCTCTTCAATTGTCCTCCTGCAAGTAACAATGTCTTTTAGAAAACGAGCATATGATGGAGCTTGAGTAATTACCTCGGTGAAAGGCAATGTCACATATAGTTTCCTCATCATAACGGCAAACTTGGAGAATTGCTTGTCGTTGCTCTTCTTCTTGAGCCTTTGTGGGAAGGGTATAGGAGGTGTGTACGGTTTAAGCTCATCTTTCTCTTTTCCCACTTCTTTCACCTTTTGGGTATGAGGATTAGGGACCTCTTCATCTAAATCTTCAATTTCGGCTCTAGCTTGGCCTCCAAGATCAAAGGAAACTTTCTTCTTCCTTGGTTGCTCACCCTCTAGCTCTTTACCACTCTTTAGCGTGACCGCATTGATATGCTCCCTTTGCCCTTGCTCGGGTCGAGCCGGCAATTTCCCTTGAGCCCTTGTACACAATTCGGCTTGTTGAGCTATTTGGTTCTCAAGCATCTTGTTATGAGTTTCTAGCCTTTGATTGCATTGCTTAACCTCTTTCAATTCTTGCCTCATCTCTTCTTGGTTTGCTAAGAGTTTTGCAAGCATTGCCTCAACACCGGAGGGTTCACTCAAGATTTGTGGAGGAGGGTCAACTTGTTGGTAGGGTCTTTGGGTTTTAGCTTGGTATTGTTACCCTTGGTTTTGGTTCCTTTAAAGCAAAGTCGGTCCTTGGCTTTGATAATTGCTCCTAGATTGGAATTGATTCCTTGGTTGGAAGGCTTGATTATTAAGAGTAGGCTTAGGACCAAACCCGAGAGGTGTAGTGCCAAAGTCGGGACGAGTGGGAATTGTGGTTTTGTAAGAGAAATTAGGGTGATTCCTCCATCCCGAGGAAAACCTTGGCGTGGTATGGTTAGCTTGAGAATTTTGGCCTTGAGTGGCGCTAGTGTCATACTCTCTACCTTGGTTTCCACCAACAAAGTTTGCTTCCTCATACCCATATCTATTACCATCTCTTTGGACCAAGGGGCAAGAGTCGGTTTCATGCTCATAAACCTCACAAATGTCACACCCTTGACTCGTTGAGCAATCTTTCTCCGGGTGTTTCAACTTAAACACTTCATCCAAGAAGTTCTCAAAATCTTTCCTTAAGGCTTCGTAGTCACTTGTGCTCACGGCTTTTATCTCATACCTTTCATTTTTCCTTCTTGGGTTTCCTCTTTCACTTCCCCACGTGAAATAGTTCTTTGTGATCTTCTCGATCACCGCATATCCTTGGGGAGGTTTAAGCTCCATGATAGCTCCTCCCGCGGTGGTATCAAGTGCAAGCCGCGAGGCACCATCAACACCATGATAGAAGGTATGGAAAACGAGGAGGTCGTCCAAGTTGTGATGTGGGCAGAGCCTTTGATACTCTTTATACCTCTCCCAAGCTTCATAAAGTGTTTCCCCATCCATTTGTGAAAAGTTTGTAATTTGATTTCTATAGTACGCCGTCTTGGAAGGAGGGAAATACTTGTTAAGAAATGCAACGGCGAGCTCCTCCCACGTGGTGAAACTATCCGGAGTTTGGCTCCTTAACCAATCTCTTGCTCTTCCCGTAAGGGAGAAGGGGAATAACTTCAAAAGCTTCGCATATTCGGAGAACCCATTAATCTTGAACGTGGCACAAACTTCAAGGAATGTGGTCAAATGAGAGTTCGGATCCTCATGGTCTCTTCCTGAGAATTGGTTTGATTGAACCATTTGGATGGTTGAGGTCTTCAAGTCGAAGTCTCGGTTATCCACCGCCGAGACAAGGATGGGAGAACGGTATCCATAGGCATTGGGAGCAGCATAGTCCTTGAGAACCCTTCTAGCTTGAGGGCCTTGTGGTAGTCGAGCGGGAGGTGGAGGGGGAGGAGGAAGTCCATCTCTATCTCCCATGGATTGATGAATGTTTGCTTGAGCGTTCGAGGTGGTTCCTTTATCCTTGGTTGTTTTACTCCTTGTAGGGTAAGGGTTAAAAAATTCTCCTATTGGTTGCCTCAAGTCTCTGTCCACAATTTGAGTAAGCTTCTTTGTCTTTGGTGGCATAAAAGAGATGCACCTACAAGGGGAAAGCAAACAAGATGAGTAAGAATAGTGGAATAAGCTCAAGAATCACGAGTAACAAAGCAAATAAAGAAAAATATGGAATAGTCGGAGAACTAAATGATTTTTCCTAGGGACAATCTAGCCATTACTCCCCGACAACGACGCCATTTTGATGTTAGTATTTTTCGTATAGTCAAAAGAATTTATAATTTGACCGGTAAGACCGGTGTCGGACCCAAGGGAGCAATTGGATTATACGCTAGGGAAATCTAGTTTTCTATCTCGGCTATTCCTTCAGATCAATTATGAGGTGATTATCAAACAAGAAACAAGTAATGAAATGTTTTGAAGGGGGTTTCAATTCAATTAAAGAGAGTTTCGAGGGGTTACTCCACTCCTTGGCAACTTCCAAACGATCATGTACACAAGAGTTATCTTTAAGGGTTGATTGGTTCAAACCTAGCTTAGGCTAAGGTAGACTAACTATCGTGTGATCTATCCTAGCAAGCCATCTCAATTAAAACCTCACTTTGTCAAGATGTTGATCCTCTCTATAGAACTATTATTCTTGGAACATCTCCGAAGGTATGTTCATTTCCACAATATCTATAAACACTAGATATGTTCATTTCCACAATATCCAAATCATCACTAAGCTTTTTCAACACTTAGATCACAATTCTAAAATCATTATGCCACTTAGGCATTTTATCAAACACTTAGCAACATATCATGAATAGAACACTTAGTGGAAATGAAATCAACTCCATGGATTGCAAATAGAATGTGTATACATGATCATTGAGTACCAAGGAGGGTTGTAAATCCCTCAAAACACGTGGAGACTACTCACACATCATGTAAGACAACATGGTGTGAGTAGGGTTTAATGACAACACAAAGAGAATAGAAGAGGAATAGAAATAGGATGATTAATCCTAGAATCTCCCTTTGATCTTCACTCCTCCTTGGTTGGATGATGATGGATGACCTTGATTTGATCTCTTTTCCTTGTCTTTTTCCCCCAAGATGACAGATCTTTGTGTCAAAAACCCTCTTTCTATTTATAGCCTCGAGTAGGGTTCCGGTACTATAGCAGTCCCAGTCGACCGACTGGCGGTGAAGAAGCAGTCCTGTTGAAGCGATCGCCCAGTCGACCGACTGGGGGGGGGTCAGTCGACCGACTGGGGGGGGGGGGCAGTCGACCGACTCGATTGACAAGCTTGGACAGCCTCCTGAGGTGTTCGTCCACTCGACCGACTCGTGCTTTTGTGCTCTCTAAGCTTCATCTCAGTCCACTGACTAGAGGTCCCAGTCGATCGACTCGATGGGCGATCTTGAGCTCCTCCCCTGTTTGATCTTCCAGTCGACCGACTGGCGCATGGGAGATATCTAGTCGACCGACTGGAGATCTTTTCTGCCCAAATTTTGCTCTAGTCTCCGATTTTTCCCGAGTTTTCGTATTTGGGCTTTGACACTGAGATATATTGTTTTGTACCTGAAACGTACGAAAAGAGATCAAATGACATCGAATTATAACCGGAAACGAACTAAAGCTATAGTGAAAAATGGGTATTAATAAGTCGAAAACTCGACTTATCAACATCATTTAGTATATTTTATAAATCATGGAGAACACATATATTAAATCAATACATCCACACAAAGAAAGAATACGATCTATTAAACTTTATAAACCCAGAATTTATAAGTTTTTTTATAAAATAAATTGCACTATGATGAGCAAGGAATGGACAAGCCCCAAACTCATGTCATTGAGTGTATTTAGTAAGGATTTGAACCATCGACTTTCTGGTCATTCGACCAAGACTATGACCGCTATACCACAACCCCTTAGCCCAGAATTTATAAGTGAAAGCACATACCACACATGACACAAAATACCTTACAAGTATATGTGAATAAGCGTATTAAGTATTTTCAATTGTATATTTTGTCTGTCGCATTTTACTAGTTCATATATGACTATATTTCTATTATGACTCAAAAGGTTAAGCTTGTGAGCTATGGTTCCATAAAATCATATAAGATAGCACCTATCTCATTTACAAAGCAATGTTAAACATTTCTTCAATTTTTTTAATACTCAACACATTTCAAAATTTTAAAATTTTATAACTCTATACATTTTTTTTAAATTTGGGGACTGTCAATCTTAAGTTAGAGTTAGGTTTAACAAATTAACTGGAAGCCCAGTGGTCAGCTTGCTCCACTCGTTGCCAGCGTGCGCGAGCTCGAAACCTCATGCTAACATTTGCTAACACTAACCCTTGTAATCAAAAAAAAAAAAAATTAACTGCTACCTGGTGTTGACTTGACTTTGTGAATACACATCTACGAACCTCTGGACAATAAATTGAGTTTGAGTTTGAATTTTTCGTATTGCTTAATTGTCATGGACCAATGTGGTAGCGTGTACAACTTGGTCTCTACTGAACCAAATACCCTAAATTGCTGTGTTGACTCTACTATCCTTAATTGCTGTTTAGGCACTTGTGGTGTACCTCAGAATACGATAATGAATCTATTTTGCTGATCACTAAATTTGCCTATTTATGTATTTGTGATTTCAGAAAACAAATGCAACACTTGATTATGTTTTTTTAAATATAAATTGTTCTTATTATAAAATAAAATGAGGACATAAAATTTCAGCGATTCAATGCAAATCAATTCCATACAAATTAAACGAGAATCTAATATAGTTTTTATGGGTCTATGAAAAGATATGCGAGACGCCAATTTGATAGGACGAATTTTCTTCGGCAAAGCAATACCCAACCTACGAGCATTACGAAATAATTGTATTTTGGCCTCTGACAGAGATTGGAACTCTTCCATATTTGAATGTGAATCACTCACATCTTCGAGAGTCTTCAAAATAAAATATTGAGATAATGTCGTTGGTTGGAGATCAAGAAATCTAAAAGCATCATTATCCCATTCCGCGCTTGAAGAATCATCCGACGATGACATAAATCTTGTTGATTACCATTTGATCGCTCGATTTGGATGAGAAAACTTTATTGGCGAATAGGGGGTCGCATTGACATTGAGAGTAGAATTATAAGTCAAAGGAGATTGATCCAAGAAATATCAGGTTGAACCAAGATATCAAGTTGAACCGGATGAATTTTATCAAATGAACCTAATTCAATCCTTGTTCATGAGTAGAAATATTAGGGTTTGTAGTTTTTTTCTCAGCTGCCGGAAGAACATGAGATGCCGCCATATTCATCTTTTTTGGTTGCCATATTCAAATTCACTTTCCAAAATACACAAATTTTTTAAGGCGTCGTTGCCAATGACGCCTAAGACTCAAAACGATGTTGGCAATATCGCCTTATGCCTAGTGCGTTTTTGATTTAAACGATACTGAGTAAACCGACTGATTTGACATATTTCCTTACGCGTTGTTAAGAATAACGCATTGGGTGACATACTTATTCGAGCCCTAATATCACTCCTATTGTTCCGTTAACAAAAAATCACATTCGCCGCCACCGTAGCGTTGGTCTTGACGGGTCCAAGGTTGGCTACAATTAATCGCCGATGCGAAGGATTAACGGATGTAAAAATCCGAGTTTTGGATTTACAAAGAAACGTGTGTTAGGGTTTTAGTTTAGGTGAAGAAAGACACGTGATATACACGTGCGGTGACTCATCTAACCCTAAATCTGTCTTAGAATAGAGCTCAGTTGGTCAATGGCGAGCGAAGATGCTCACATCACTCCCTGTATCGAGAAAGCCCTAACAGACGACGAGCTGATTAGTAGCTTCTGAATCAGTACTGATCTATTGAACAGTATTAAACCGCTCTTGCTAGGAGCGTTTTTTTAAGTCGCTGTTACTGACGTAGGGTGGGCATGAGGCGGGATTTGCTCATTCCTAACCCGACCCGAAATAGTGATTGAGTCATTTTTGAACCTTAACCCAACCTGAAAGACCGGGTCAATCATGTGTAACTTGAACTCAACCCTAAAACTAAAATTTATAATAGACATAAAACATTTAATATCATTTATCGCATTACAAATACTTTGAAACTATAAGCTTAAATCACTATTTGTGATTGAAAGTTTAGTATACGGTTTTATTTTTCATTGCAAATCAATTAAATATTCATATGTGATGTGAAATTTCACGAGAACACTAATAGATTAATTGGGATGTGTAGTCATATTCATTCAGATGAGGTGTAAGGTTCGAATCTTATTAAAAATCTAGTATTTTTTATATTACTTATGAAATCGGGTAACCCGATCCTCAACCATAACCCAACCCGAAACTCATATCGGGTTGGATTAAACCCGACATTAAGTGGACCGGGTTTTGCCCACCCCTATTACTGAGAGTGGCTGAATGAATTTGACATGTGTAAGCACGTGACCGACATTATTATCGATCCAAAAATGACACGAGGCATAAGCGGTGATTGCCAAAGAACGACGCTTTAAGGCTTCTCCATTGGCAACGCCACTTTAAGAAAAGTGTGTATTTTAGAAAACAAATTTGAAGAGTGAGATTTTTGATTTTGCCTAATTTGAAAAAAATGACATTACTCTAATTTGACCATAAAAAAAACCATTATTCTAATTTGATACGGTACAGGATGTTGTCTCTAGAACTCTCCCGACCTTTCCCCAACCCAAGCTTTTCTTCTCCAGCCCACCACCGTTTCCTCTACCTCCGCCAACTCCCCACCCCCTCCGAAACCATCTTTGCTCACCCTGCCCGCACCTCATCCACCTCTTCTATCCGACGGCCAGTGACGGAGGTGTTAGTTGGAGGCATGAGTTGGAGTTGGGTTGATGGTGGTGGCTTTGGGGGCAGTGGATGGTGACTTGGGTGGTGTTGGCGGCGGTGGGTTTTGGCTGTGGGGTTTTTTTGGTTTCTTTTTGTGTAATTAGTCCCTCTAAGTGAGCTCAGCTTATGAGGGTTTTGTTCTCAGCCGGTTTAGTCTGAATTTTCTTTGCCGTGTCTGCATGGTTTTTGTGAGTTTGTGGTTCTTCTCGGCTGGTTTGGCCGGTGTCTACTTCGGCGGCTGCGCTTGTTACATTTGTAGCTTTTCGGTCTTCGCTGGGTTGGTCACCTCCCTTGGCGTGAGGCGAAGTGGAGCATATCATTGTTCCCGGCTAGTTAACTTGTCCTAACTTTTAAGTCCTCTTTGATGCCTTTTATGGAGTTCAGGTGGCGTGTTACCATTGACAGGAAGCCGATTTATGATGTTCACTAGTGCAGCCTTGTCCATTGTTCAGTGGAAATTTGGTCAGTGCTTCATCGTCGCTTCGGAGTTAACTGACGAATCACTTCTTCCGTTTGGCCAATTTGGCATGCCTTGGACCTTGGAGCGTGAAGATAACAAAGCAGTGGATGGATTGTTTAACTATGCTTGGATTTCTGTTCCAGTACTAGTTAATCGTCTGTATTGTTGTTGTTGTTTTCTTTTTCTTCGGATCTTTGTATGTTATTTTCTTCAATCAAAACAAAAAAATTTGATACGGTACGGTGATGTAGGTTTTATGAATCAAATAAATATTTCTGACACTTTACAAACATATCCGCCACTTCACCTTACTTTATTGTAGCGTCAGCTTCTCATTTATGCATGCCATTCAATTGTAACTGCAACATAGGAAAAATAAATAAATAATGTATTTAGTTGATCTAGTAATCCACACACATTGACATATTGTAAGTTCAACCATACAACTATTACATCGACCATGCTCTATCTAGCACTGCACTCATGTAGTTAGCTATCTACCTTAATTAATTTAGAATTGACATTTTCTTGTTAAGACTACCAAAAAATAAAGTCAACAGAGCAAGCCAACTACATACATGATATACATCTACACAGCTTGAAGAATAAATGTAGAAAGTATAACCGGCCGCAACCTAAGTCAGTTCGGTTGTGGTCTTGTGGAATTATTTTAGTATTGTTTTGGGCAATTAGACAATTGTGGGCGCATTATTTCTATTTAAAAAGAAAGAGGTCGATCAGTAATGGTCGATTCAAAATTTGCAAAGTAGAACAATTATGTGATCACCACATTACAAAGATGAAAAGGTCGCCCGAATTACTTATAAGGGTTTTATTTCCTCTCAAAAGTGTTTAGTAAAATCAAATTTCTAACTGTGTTTGAAACTCAAAAGGATTATTTTGAAGAAAAAAAGACTCATTTATATGTGAAATTATAGATAGTCTCACAAAAGTCTGAAATCGTATATGTTCAGTTACCAAAATTCGATCAGTTCGACCCAAATAAGTTTTCTCATTCCTTTCTAATGAAATTATAAATGATCATCAGATCATGTATGTGAACATTAGCGCGTGGAATAAGCAGGATAGAGTGATCGAACAAAGTGCAAGCAACACCTCACATATTTTGGCGTCAAGCTAGTCTCCATAAATATATTAGTACAAGGAAAAGTTCAAAGAAATAAATGGGGACGAGATTGAGTACCATCATCCATCTCTCAATCCCAAAAAGAAAAAAAAAAAACTTGAAGAAAGACCCTTAAAACATGGAAAACATTCAAGTGGCATTCATACATAACTGACTGACGTCATGGATGACGTCATTATTAAGTAATCAGTAAATAAAAAATTAAATGCAGTAGTAAATGAATGATAGATACTTGTAAATTGAAACCAACATTAAGAAAAAAAAGAAGGTGCTGGCTAGCTGCCAGGGGTAGTAAATATGAGCATTTAATGAGAGCATCAAGAGGTGGCTAGTTCAATATGGTATGTATGTAGTTATTGAATGGTGATCGATTGTTTTGATTCATTAAATTGATAGAGAATGGCCCCGCCATCAAATATTGAAGACTACTTCCATTTCCCAAACTTCCCAAATCATTTAATGCTCCCCTACTCACTTTGACACAATTTGTTGCTCATTTAATTCCCCCCACAATTCCTATCTACTTTGAAATCTTTTAGTTTTCTAGTTCCACGATTTTAAATAAATTACATTTACTTTTTTTGAGAAAAAATGTCTTATTTAATAATTAAGTTTCGGGTGCGCTAATTTGAGGTTTTTTTTGACAAAACGTTGAAGAATTTTGTTTGATGAAGGGGTACAATTCATAACATTTCAGTACATATTGCTATAGTCTTGATCATCTAGTACATATATATTAATATTCGAAACTCTATCAAGGCATCTTGAGCAGATATTGATATAAATATCCGCATCTTAAAAAGCACATGTCAGGTTCGACACCTTTACCATTGATCTGCGCACATATACCCCTGAAACCACTATAACATTCTTCAACATTTGAGGACAGGCCACATCGGGCACATTTACCATTGCACCTCCATTGGAGGGCAACAACACATCCACACGCTCAAGGCGAGACGAGGAAGGCATCCGCGAGGGATGTAGGAAAAAGAAGAGGAAAAACTCACAAAATTGTGAAGAAAATTGGTGTCCACGGGATAAAAACCCGAGATTTAAGGATCTATGACGGATTCCTTAATCAACGGGGCACCTCCCCTGTTGGCCGCTAAAGCATATTTCTAATCAGTAATCATATATTTCAATTGAATAAGTGATTGAAATTAAGTCACGTGTGATGCACATAAACGAAGGTCTATAAATGAATGTATATTAGTTTAAGTCATCACATGTGACTTAATTTCAGTCACTAATTCAAAGTAAATGTGTGATTAGAAATAAATCAAATGATCACATAAAAAGAGAAGAGCGTTTCTCAACTAAGTAATATCTATGTATCGTAGCATTTATAGTTCAATTGAATCTATGAATAATCGAAGTGATGAGGACATCCTTGAGTCACCTATACGCTTACAAGCTGATACATTAACGAAGGATGCTTACCTTGGACCCATGACTAGGAATCGTGCCAAACAAATTCAGCAAGAGGTGAATGCGCTCCTAGCCAACTTTCATAATGTTATTAATGAGAATCGTATTCTACCTAAATCCCGGATGCTTCTTTTACTCAGGCTTTTATCTACGGGTGTAATTCAAGGTAAAGGAACTTACGAGGAGAATCAAAGCTTAGTCGTTGGAATGTATTGTTTGCAAACATCAATATGTGAAGAACAAGATATGCTGAATTCAAAGATGGACACAAAGAATGATAGCATGCTTTCCGCGCCATCATTAATTGCACACACTACCCTAAAAGCTCGTCCATCAACACCTCATTATGGACATATCAACCTCATAAAGATGTACAATTCCCAAGCAATTAATGCAGCCGCCAAAGAATTAAATGATGCCGCCCAAGGATTGAATATTGCGCAAGGCTCAACAATGATGGTTCAAGAACCAAACTTGGCTGCACAAGACTCCATTTTGATGGCACAAGACTCTAGAGGATAGCACAAGGCTCAACGATGGCTGCACATCCATCCGCATCCACAAGACTTTATTGCTTTCCTAGTATAAATACCCCATTTCATTTTCAGCAACATTACACATTACTTTGAATCTGATTTCTATATGAAAGTTAGCCAAGTGCTATTTCTATCTCAATGATAGATTTCTCTACCTCATTGCTCTTGTAATTTCCTAGTGATATTGCAGAAGCGATCGTTCGACGGCAACCTTTCTGTGCTTCCAACTTCGTGCGTGGTTGTGTGGTTAGGAAACTTAGAGTGTGGTTAGGCGGGTACTTGTCGCAGGTCATTGCACTAGCAGTGGTTGACATCAAGAATCGTCGGGTTGAACTATTATCACCCAATTATTTCGAGTGACTATAACTGCTGAAGTTCATCAAAATCCTACGACGTGAAGATCGAAACCATCCCCGTATCATCTGGTATCAGAGCCATGGTTATCACGGTAGGATCTATTCCATTCTAGTTTACTTCAGTTTGCTTCATTGAAAAAAAGTAGAAAAGTTTCAGCTTCTTCGTAGTTCCTTCCTTGGTGATCAAAAAAAAGAAGAAAAAAAAAGAGAAAAAAAAGAAAAAGAAGCAAGAGTAGCCAATATTTCGGGGATAGTTAGTGTTCTTGTATTACTTATTTCGGTTTTACACCTATTCTGCCCAAGCATCCCAAGGTGGCCACTGTTTGTGTAATTCTCGACTTGTATGCACTTGATATTCACTATATTGTGACCTACCACCAACGCCACAATTGAGAAGCACTCTGCACTCACTTGGAATTTGCACGAGCTTCGGTTGGTAAGAGAAAGTGAGGTTTGAGTTTCTTTTTTTTCTTTCATACACATTTATCTTTAGTATAAAATTTTCCACAACTAATCATGGCAGGTGATGGAGATGAATATGAAATTGATGGCGCTGGACAACTCAATCAGCCCATCACACATTTCCATTTCAATGCCTTACATGATCATCTTCGTCAAGAATTTAGAGCGAGTCTTGATACAGTTGAGGAGAAGCAAGACAAGCTATCCGAAGACCTTCAACAACTTATGGGTAATGTCAATGATCAACTAACACAAAATCTTGTAGCAATGCAAGTTGATCTTGTAGCTCAGATTGTCGGAGAGCTTCGTTAAGTCCCCGGAGATGCAAGTGTGCATGGTGATGAGCGTGATGACATAAATGATGAAACTGCTGCTCGTAATGCCCAAGGACGAAGGAATCAAGTTGTTGTCCATAGGAATAATGCGGCTGATGGTCATCGATATGATGGTCGTGGTGATATTCGTAGAAACAATGGTGGTGGTGCTGCTGGTCGTGGTCGTAGAAGAGGACGCGGAAGAGGTAATATCGATCATGATGATTTTGATGATGAATATGAGGATGATGATTATGGACTGCATAGCAATGATGGGTTTCGTAGATGAGGAAACTATGGACGTGAACATCGTGATGAAGAGAGATTTGGTAAGCTGAAATTTATCATGCCAAAGTTTGATGGTGGATCTGACCTGGAAGCTTATCTCACTTGGGGAGTTAAAGGTTGATAAGATATTTCGCATGCATAACTATTCTGAAGAGAAGAAGCTTGCTATGGCTTCACTTGAGTTTGAAGATTATGCCCTAATTTGGTGGGAGCAAGTTCATTCTTAGCGAGAAGAAGAAGGAGGAGCGCCTATTTCTACATGGGCAGAAATGAAAAGGGAGATGAGGGCGAGATTCATTCCAAGACATTATCAAAGAGACATCTTTGATAAACTCCAGAATTTGAGGCAAGGGAAATAATCTGTTGAGGAGTATCATAAGGAGATGGAGAAAGCCATGATTCGAGCCAACATACATGAACACGAAGAGCAGTCCATGGCACGATTTTTGTTTGGTTTAAACCCAAATGTGAAGCGAGTTGTTGAGCTGCAGCCCTACCATAATGTTATAGATTTCGTGCATTTAGCTTCAAAGGCTGAGCGTCAAGTACAAGATGACTCCAAGCAAAGTAGATCTATCTCATTCATTGCTCGTTCTACCACTAGTGGAAGCAAGTTTGTACCTCAATTTAGTGTTGGCCGAGGAATCACCACAAGTTCTAGTGGAGGTAGCCAAGCCATTGCTCGATCAACTACAAGTGGAGCTGATGTTTCAACTCCAAGGGAGAAAGGTAAACAAGTAGCGACATCTATCTCATATTCTGTTGCATCTACAGGTAAGAGTCGTGACATTGTATGCTTTAAGTGCAATGGGCGTGGTCATATGATTAAGGAGTGCCCTAACAATTGCACTATGCTTGTCACGGAGGAAGGGGAATATGAATCTGCTAGCGATTTGGAAGAAGATGTTGGAGGTGATATGTTAGAAGGAGAAGAACAAACATATTGCAACTTTGAACAAGGCACATCACTTGTTGTTACCAAGGTGCTAAGTGTGCAAATCAAGGAGACTGAAAATTGTCAACAACACATCTTTTCCAAACAAGAGCTAGAATTGAGGATAAGGTATGTAAAGTTATAATTGATGGAGGGAGCTGCCATAATCTTGCGAGTAAGGAGATGTGTGAAAAACTTGGACTCAAGCTGCTGCAACATCCCTACCCATACCATGTGCAATGGTTAAGTGATTGTGGTGAGATGAAGATTACACACAAGGTGAAAGTTCAGTTCAAAATTGGTGATTACATCGACGTAGTCGAGTGTGATGTAGTACCAATGAAGGTATGCCACTTGCTATTAGGAAGACCGTGGCAATATGATCTTTTAGCCCAACACTGTGAACGGACCAACCAATACACTATCAAGTGGAAAGGGAAGGATTTAGTGCTTAGACCCATGACGCCGCAACAAATCATGGCTGAACACATGCAAAAGGTTTCTTCACAAAGGAGTGAGAATGAGAGAGAGAAAAAGAAATTGAGTGACCTACACACATCTGAGAGTGAGCGCCCCAAACCAAACACGAGAGACAAAAAGAAAAGAGAGGGAGAGAACTTATGCTAGCCACAAAATCTGAGTTGAGAAGAGACAAAGCCCAGATTGTGTGATCTTTGTACTCATGTACAAAGATACTTTGGTATCTTCTAACGACTTAACTTGTCTTCCTAGTGCCTTTTCTTATGTTTTGCAGGATTACAACGATGTCTTTTCGGAGGAGGTTCCAGCGGGTTAACCTCCATTGCGTGGCATTGAACATCAAATTGATCTCATTCCAGGACTTCACTTCCAAACCGACCACCATACCGCACAAATCCCGAAGATACAAAGGAGATACAAAAGCAGGTACAAGAACTTTTAAATAAAGGTTATGTACATGAAAGTTTAAGTCCTTGTGTAGTGCCTGTGATTTTAGTCCCTAAGAAAGATGGATCTTGGCGTATGTGTGTTGATTATAGGGCCATAAATAACATAACTGTTAGATATCGTCATCCTATTCCTAGGCTAGAGGATATGCTAGATGAACTAAGTGGCTCTATTATCTTCTCTAAAATTGATTTGCGAAGTGGATATCATCAGATTAGGATGAAAGAAGGAGATGAATGGAAAACAACATTCAAAACAAAATTCGGATTGTAAGAATGGTTAGTCATGCCTTTTGGTTTAACTAACACCCCTAGTACCTTCATGAGATTAATGAACCAAGTTTTGAGAGCTTATATTGGCAGATTTGTTGTTGTGTACTTTGATGATATCTTGATATACAGTAGGTCCAAAGAAGAGCATCTTGATCATACCAAACAAGTGTTGGATGTTCTTAGGAAGGAAAAGTTATATGCTAACATGGAAAAGTGCTCATTTTGCACAAATAAGGTTGTGTTTCTTGGCTATGTTGTTTCAGGACAAGGAATTGAAGTTGATGAATCAAAGGTGGAGGCAATCAAGAATTTGCCCACCCCTATCAATGTAAATCAAAAAGAGTTAAGAGTCGAGGACGACTCATTTTCAAGAGGGAGAGGATGATGAGGACATCTTTGAGTCACCTATATGCTTACAAGCTGATACATTAACGAAGGATGCTTACCTTGGACCCATGACTAGGAATCGTGCCAAACAAATTCAGCAAGAGGTGAATGCGCTCCTAGCTAACTTTCATGATGTTATTAATGAGAATCGTATTCTACCTAAATCCCGGATGATTCTTTTTCTCAGGCTTTTATCTACGGGTGTAATTCAAGGTAAAGGAACTTACGAGGAGAATCAAAGCTTAGTCATTGGAATGCATTATTTGCAAACATCAATATGTGAAGAACAAGATATGCTAAATTCAAAGATGGACACAAAGAATGATAGCATGCTTTTCCGCGCCATCATTGATTGCACACACTACCCTAAAAGATCGTCCATCAACACCTCATTATGAACATATCAACCTCATAAAGATGTACAATTCCCAAGCAATTAATGCAGTCGCCAAAGAATTAAATGCTGCCGCCCAAGAATTGAATATTGCGCAAGGCTCAACAATGATGGTTCAAGAACCAAACTTGGCTGCACAAGCCTCCTTTTTGATTGCACAAGACTCTAGATGATTGCACAAGCCTCAACGATGGTTGCACATCCATTCTCATCCACAAGACTTTATTGCTTTCCTAGTATAAATACCCCATTTCATTTACAGCAACATTACACATTACTTTGAATCTGATTTCTATATGAAAGTTAGCCAAGTGCTATTCTCAATGAGAGATTTCTCTACCCCATTGCTCTTGTAATTTCCTAGTGATATTGCAGAAGCGGTCGTTGGACGGCAACCTTTCTGTGCTTCCAACTTCGTACGTGGTTGTGTGGTTAGGAAACTTAGAGTGTGGTTAGGCGGGTACTTGTCGCAAGTTATTGCACTAGCAGTGGTTGACATCAAGAATCGTCGGGTTGCACTATTATCACCCAATTACTTTGAGTGGCTCCAACTGCTGAAGTTCATCAAAATCCTACATCGTGAAGATCGAAACCATCCCCGTATCACGAAGTGTGTTAGTGTTAAAATCGAAAGACCTAAAGACTTCATCACGGGTGTGGTCTGATGACAAGTATTAGGTTAGAAGTATCAATCAATCAAAATTAGTCCGAAATCAAATCTTAATGAGGTTCAAATTGGAGTTTCGGCCGTCGATGGAGAAGGTAGAATAAGAGAAGCTTCAACGACTAATCTTAACTGTATTGAAATAAGAGAATCCGGTTGAATAACTCGACTGGGTGACTCATCTAAATAATATGGTAGTTGAATTTTAAATTTAAAAATCGTTTGATTGAATAACTAAAATTTTAAGTGTAGAAAAATGGACTACAAAATAAGAAAGGGAAAATATTTACAAATCAAAACAGATACAAATTACATCAATTGGTATTATGAGCGAACGGATGGTAAAGTGATTAATCCAACAATTTTTTTTTGTCTCATACATATTAGAAGTAGGCGTGGGACGGGTTGGGTCGGGTGTTGCTCATTCTTAATCCGATCCGAAATAATGATCGGGTCATTTATTTGAACCTTAATCCGATCCAAAAGACCGGGTCAATCACGTGAACCCAAATCTGACCCTAAAACTAAAATTTAGAAAATGCATAAAATATTCAACATCATCTATCATTATATATATACTTTAAAAATATAAGCTTAAATCATTGATTTATGATAAGTTTAGTATTACGATTTTATTTTTCATTGCAAACCAATTACTTATTCGTATGTGATGTGATATTGCACGAGAATACAAATAGATAATTGGTATGGAAGTCACATTCATTCAGATGAAGTGTGAGGTTCGAATATTGTTAAAAATTTAGTATTTTTTATATTACTTATAAAATTGGGTAAACCGATCCTCAACCCTAACCCGACCCGAAACTCATACCGGGTTGAGTTAAACCGACATTAAGTTAACCGGGAAGGGTTTTCGGGTCGGGCCGGGTTTTGTTCACCCCTAATTAGGGGTGCACAAAATCCGACCCGACCCGAAAACCTGACCCGACCCGGTCCACTTAATGTCGGGTTAGGGTTCACTGAACCAACACGGTATAATTTTCGGGTCGGGTTAGGGTTGAGGCTTGGGTTACCCGATTTCATAAGTAATATAAAAACTACTAGTGTAAGGTCATAATATTTCGTATCAAATACAAAAATAATGTTTCACAAATGATTTATGCTTGAGAGCAGAAGTTGTGTTCGTAATCTCAAATGCTCCTCTGATTCTACTGTATTGCTTGCTTCGGTCTACTCAACTTGATGTGCGCGGATGAAGGCATAGCGCAACGTATCTTGCGTAGTGAGGGTCTTGATGACTTGATCTCACGTGCGCAGCGAAGTGAGGGTCGCGGGGACTTGGTCTCACGTGCCTGCGTTGCGGTTGTATGCTCTATCAGACGGCGTTGAGACGCTTGGGTAAACAGCACGTACTTATCGGTTGCTGGTGGCTGACATTTCCTTTGAGAGCAGTCTGGTGCGGTGAAGGTGGAGCGCAACGTGTCTTGCGTAGTGAGGGTCTTGATGACTTGATCTCACGTGCGCAGCGAAGTGAGGGTGGTGGGGACTTGGTCTCACGTGCCTGCGTTGTGGTTGGATGCTCTAGCAGACGGCGTTGGGACGCTTGGGCGGGCAGCACGTTTCCTTTGAGAGCACTCTGGTGCGGTGAAGGTGGAGCGCAACGTGTCTTGCGTAGTGAGGGTCTTGATGACTTGATCTCACGTGCGCAGCGAAGTGAGGGTCTCGGAGACTTGGTCTCACGTGCCTGCGTTGCGGTTGGATGCTATAGGAGGCGGCGTTGGGACGCTTAGGCAGGCAGCACGTTTCCTTTGAGAGCACTCTGGTGCGGTGAAGGTGGAGCGCAACGTGTCTTGCGTAGTGAGGGTCTTGATGACTTGATCTCACGTGCGCAGCGAAGTGAGGGTCTCGGGGACTTGTACTCACGTGCCTGCGTTGCGATTGGATGCTCTAGCAGGTGGCGTTGGGACGCTTGGGTAGACAGCCTGTTTCCTTTGAGAGCACTCTTCTCTCTGCTTTCTTCTCCAATTTCAGAATGTCTCAAATTTCAGAGTGTCCTCTTTGTGAAGTGAAGTACTCTATTTATAGAGTTCACTAGTGGGCTTGAGATTGGGCCCGTGCTTTGGGCTGAGTCTAGCTCATGGACCGGGCTTGTAGCTTTGACCCAAATATCCCTTGTGGGTCAGCCCATTTATACTTTAATAATCTTGATTTGGTCCTTAAACTTTTAGTGCCTACAAATTGCCCCCTCATGATCATGTTGTGCGACACAATTTGAGTGTCTTAGCGCGACGTGATCGTGAGTGATTGACTTGAGAGTCTTGTGGATGTCGAACTTGTCGTAAGAGCTTCCACGTAAAAATTTTTTTGAGCCACCATGTCGTTCTCCAACTTGACGGTTGACTTGCGATTTTTGTGAATGTCGAACTTGTCGTAAGAGCTTCCACATAATTTTTTTTGAGTCACCATGTCGTTCTCCAACTTAACGGTTGACTTGAGATTTTTGTGAATGTCGAACTTGTCGTAAGAGCTTCCACATAATTTTTTTTGAGTCACCATGTCGTTCTCCAACTTGACGGTTGACTTGAGATTTTTTTGTGAATGTCGAACTTGTCGTAAGAGCTTTCACATAATTTTTTTTTGAGTCACCATGTCGTTCTCCATTTTGACGGCTGACTTGAGATTTTTGTGAATGTCGAACTTGTTGTAAGAGCTTCCACATAATTTTTTTTGAGTCACCATGTCGTTCTCCAACTTGACGGTTGACTTGAGATTTTTGTGAATGTCGAACTTGTCGTAAGAGCTTTCACATAATTTTTTGTGTGTTTGTCATCTGTCGTTTTCCAACTTGGCGAATGACATCTTTTCGAACTTCAAATGAGAATTTTTTTATATATTTTCTATTGATCCCTTCCTTTTTACGAGTTGAAACTGAAAAGAGATAATTTCAAATCTTCTTCAGCTTTCTCTTTCTAACTGAAGCGGCTTGCCATATTTGATCTTTTCCAACATTGCATAACCAGGATAAGGATAATACTGTGCGTCTGGAAATCACTGGTGTGGTGATCCATCTGGAAGAAGCCTAAACATGGGTGGCTGTTGCCGCCAAAAACATGCCAGAGCCGTGAACAGTAACTTCGGGCCATGAACAGTAATTCCGGGATGAACAGTACTTCGGGGCTGTGAACAGTAATTCCGGGATGAACAGTACTTCAGCCGTGAACAGTAATTCTGGGAAAATTCCTAATTCTATGCGTGGCGATTCTGGAATCTTCTAGAATGACTTGCCAATTAAGTTAGCTTGAAGATAAAGCAGAGTCGGTTAGATGAGATTAGGAAATCTTTCCTAAATCTCCTTGGTTTGACCGACTTTTGGGCATAATCTTTAGTAATCGGCCAGCCCTAATCCCCTCTATAAATAGAGCCTCAAGTCAAGAGTTCAAGGCATCCCAAAACCGAGAGCCTCACTCAAAAATCTCGTAAATTTCATCTTTTCTTCGCCTTTTTGTGATTCACTAGGAGCTGCAGCAGTATCTTCCTCGACATGGTGTCTTCATCGTCGCTTGATTCATCACTAGAATCATCACTGGAGCTAGACTCAACTTTTGCAACTTTAGATACAGAATTTTTCTTCACAGCAGTAGCCTTGGCTTTAGGTGCTTCTTCATCTGAAATTTGCTAAGCTTTTTGTCAACTCGTTGTTTAAGCTTTCATTGCTCTTTTTTTTTATTCCTTTCTCTTTCACATGTTTCTTTGCCGCATTACCAGCGCATCGCCAGCACAGGTCGACAAATCAATTGAAGGATGCTGCTGCTCCTCACGGACCATCACTGTATGATTCGGATTTCGGCGGCAACCAGATTCTTATTCGGGTTTGTAGCAAACGGCTTAGGGCATCTACAGCGGATATATTTTGGAGGAGCTGCTGCTGCGTTTTCGTCGACGTGGAGGAGCTGCTGTAACAATTTCGGATGCAGCGGTGCAATCAGCCGTGCTGCAGCTGCTGTTCTAGGGAAAACCCCTTCCAGATTTCGATTGACAAAGGTCACACTGCCAAGAATCCATGGCTGCTTGAGGAAAGACGCCCAATGCATGATGGCCCATATTTTCATATTTTGACAGGCACCATCATATTTTGACAGGCACCACCTCTTCTATCTACAGCTGCCGATTTTACTGCTTTGACGTTGATGCGCTGTTGTTGACGATACTTTGGCTTGTTGTTGAGAGACCAACCCGCTATCCTTCTTTGCGTAAGACTGCTATCCATCGGGGGTAGTTTCACACTTTGAGTACATTGTGTCAAGAACATAAGCTTTTGAGGATTCTGTCACCAAGACTTTTGAGTCTAAGGAGATTGGTTTTTAAGTGAGACCGTTTGTGACTCCACCAATTTCCTGGGAATCCTTGTAAGGTTCTTAATTTCTTCGACATAGTTCTTTCCTCTGTGACGAACTGACATTGCGATACAAGTCTCTACCAAAAGAAGGCAAGCGCAATGGTGCTCTTCTTGGACTCAGAGGCGAAATGTTGGCGATGACACCTCCATTCTTCAGGCGCCGTTGATGCGTATGTAAGAGCGTTGCCACACTCCTTGTAGTCCAGCAGGGTGTTGTTAGCAACTCCGCCCGTCATGCCTGTGAGATTTCTGCGGTTGAGGGCAGTCTATGTTCTGCTCGAGCGACTTATAAGGGCGCTCTTCAAACTAGCAAGAGTTTGGAGAGACATGGAGAAGTAGTGGCGCAGGCAATAGAGGGAGCTGAAGCCAAATTACGAGCTTTGCATGATGAGGCAAAGAGCATAAGACACCAGCAAAGCCGACAAGTGGAAGTAATTGATGCGGCCGAGTCGAACGTTGGTGCACTTCAACAAAAGTTAAATGAATTGAGAACTTTTCGAGCATGCTCTGACGACTTGGCGCATGTGAAGCGTGAGTTGGATCAATGCAAGAAAGCCATCCAGGCAGCTATGCATTAGAACCGTCAGACTACTTTGTTATTTTTTTTTGAGTTTTTGAGACTGCACTTGAATTTTTTTTACTCAAGCTACCTACGTACTTGCAAAGTCACGTGCGTGATACTTCGCAAGATCAAGTCAACGTAGTTCATTTTTTTTAGCCGTTCACAATTTATACTCTTGCGGGCCAGGAGTGTCGATCTGTAGCTTTAGGAGTAGTAGCATTTTAAGAACTTTCCATTGATTGGTCCGACGCGTAATCCTTCTTGATCCACGATCTTGTATGCCCCAGAGGTTGCGTTGACACCAACTTTATCGAAGTAATCCTCCGGAAAGAAGTCTTCTAAGGTAATGGGACTTGGTGGAATCTGCTTCAAAGGATCAATAGGTAGTATATGTGAGCTCAGACTCCTCTTGAGTCTTTTCTTCCCTTTCGCCTGACGTGGTCCCTTCTTGGTCACATGCTTCTTCTTTCGGTGGACAGGTTCTGGTTGTGGACTGACTTGCTTCTTTGATCTTCTTCGAGTTACAAGAGTCCATCCTTCATCATCCTCCATGCATTCAACCTCTTTCATAATCCCATAAGTTTCGATTCTTTTTGGATTATAATCGCATCTCAATTTTTTTGATTCAGCTTCAATAGATGGCTTTGATATCCGAAAAAATTTCCAATTTGATCAAAATTGGAATTTCGTTTCCAATTGTAGACTATCTTGAAATTCAGTTTCCAATTTAGACCACATTACTTAAGCGCCTTGGAGAGAAGCGTCCAAGTAAATAAACGCAGTTACGAACCGCGTTTATTGCCTAGTGTCAATTTTGTAGATGTGAATAAGGATGAGTCACCAAAAATTGCTGATTAAGCAAAAAGCGCTGATGAGAGCAGCGCCTATAATTGAATTTGTAACGAGCCCTAAATCTTCTTCTCTCATTCATAGTCTTCCTCCGCGCCTTAACTCGTCCCACGCCCTCAGCCGTAGCCGCTCCTCATCACTCTTCGCCGGTCGTTCTCATCACCCCACATCATCTGCGGTCATCATTCCGCATCATCTCCGGTCGTCACCTACATAGCCGCCGGTCATAAGCCCCTAACCTCAGCCGCTCTTCATCCATTGCTGATCACCAAAATTCTTCTCCGGTTCCAGGTATATGAATAATTTAATGGGTCGATTTAGATTAAGTTCAAGGCATATTATTAGTCGACAATTTTATGCAGATAGGTTATGAATAAGCTGGGTCGATTTAGGTTATGAATATGCTGATCACATTGGCTTCATTAGTCGCCAATTTTATGCAGATATGTTAAGTGGATTTTGTGAATTTGTCGGATGAACATATTGGTAGTTTGTTGGATATGTTGGATTTTGGTTTATGAACTGTGAGCAACAAATCCATGTTGGATGTGTTGGATTTTGGTTATGAACTGTGATTTCGTTTGTAAAACGGCTTTAGTTCTAATATATTATTGTTTATGTTGGCTTGGCTTAGCAATGACTAGTGTTCAAAATGATGGAATGACATTATCAACTATAGAGAGATTTGAAATTCCGTCATTAGATGAGTATGATAGAGATGATATGAGGAATTTTGAAAATGACGAGGAGGAAGGATATGTGGAAGTACCCGTATGTGGTGAAGAAGGTAATAATTCCCTATGGGATTTTCCTCCTTTTAATGATGTATCCGGTCTGACGAGGCATCCGACTATTGAGGACCATGATTCTAATAACAGTCAGTTTAATACGAAAGTGCTCAAAGAATGCGGTTTGTTTATGCGGAAGGAGTTGCTCATATATGCTTGTCACAAGTATTCTATCAAATACCGTTGAGAATATCACACTGTAAGCTCGAGCACGAAACGATTGATTCTTGAATGTAGTCGAGGCAAGGATAAATGCAAATGGGAGTTACGAGCTTCGAAGAAGAAAAATGAAGGCATGTGGAGAATAACCAAATACGAAGGAGATCACACGTGCGAGGTTGATATCATCCCTCATGACAATGCCCATTTTAATAAACACTTTATCGGAATAGATATAAGAGATATTATTCAAGAGAAGTTAAGATTTTCCGCTTACGAGGTGGAAGCTTTAATGAGATCAAAGTATGGATATAAAATATCTTACATGAAGGCTTGGAAATCCCGACAGAAAGCATTATTACATATATTTGGGGATTGGGCAGAATCTTTTGAAAAGCTATCGGCATATATGGACATGCTGAAGGAGTCCAATTCCGGTAGCATCGTTCATTGGGACACATCATTGCTAGAGAGCGGGAAAGTTAGCATGAATCGCGTATTCTGGTCATTTGCTCCGGCCATCGAAGCCTTCAAGCATTGTCGTCCCGTCATTTCTATCGACGCGACACATTTGATCGGGAAGTGGAAGGGTATTTTGATGATTGCAGTCTCTCTCGACGCGGAAAATGAAATTCTTCCTTTAGCTTATGCATTGGTGGAGGGTGAAAATATCGAGAGCTGGAAGTGGTTCATGACATGCCTTAGAAGTGGCGTCACACAACGTGATGGATTATGCATTATTTCGGATAGGCATAATGCGAGCGATGGAAGAAGAGGATTGGTCTCCACCAAGAGCTTATCACCGTGTGTGTTTGAGACACTTTGTCTCAAATTTCAATCAAAAGGCAAAGTGTATGGCCCACAAAAAATTACTTTACAACATCGCCGAGGAGAATCAGCAAATAAAGTTTTGTAATCGTTTGAAAGATTTGAAAGAGTTGTTGAAAGATAAGCCGCAAGTTATAGAATGGTTGGACAAAGTTAATCCGGAAGCTTACTCTTTGTCATATGATTCTAATGGTAGAGGATGGGGGGGTCCATGACGACTAATCAGTCTGAATCATTTAACTATGTAATTATGGCTTGCCGTGATTTACCTATAACCGCTATCGTTCACTTCACATTCAAGCAAGCCAATAGTTGGTTTATTAAGCGATGTGATGAAATGATAGATTGGAACAATCATCATGTTCCGAAAATCGAGAGCTTAATCAATGATAATATAGAAAAAGCCGGCCGTAATGAGGTGCAAATGTATGATCGGGCTAAAGGTATTGCCTCCATTTTTACCAAATCAAAGGCACATTCACACAAGGTTTCCATTATTGACAAAACTTGTAGTTGTGGAAAATGGCAACTATTTCACTACCCTTGTTGTCACGCGCTAGCGGTGTGCCACCAAGAGGGAATATCAACTCATAGTTGTGTGGCTTACGAATATACCACGCGAGCTTATAAAGACACTTGGGCTCCAACATTTAATCATGTTCCTGATATGAGACATTGGAAGCATTATGATGGACCGAAACATATTCCAGGAAAGCACTATAAAAGGCTGAAAAGAGGAAGACAACCAACAAAGCGAAAACACAACGAAATGGATATGAGGCGTGACCCAAGACCAGAAGACGTGCAATCTACTAGTTCACAACCATCGACAAAGGCGAAGAGGGTGTTCAAGTGTTCTATATGTGGAGTTGCAGGACACACTAAGAAATCCTTGGCATTTCATGGTGGAACATGAACTTGGATTACGTGGAGTTCATATTTTTGTATATACTTTTGGGAAAGATGAATGTATTTGTGTATATCCTATTTTGGAAACTTACATTAGGCTTTCGTGTAAATCTTTGACATTAGTCTGTTACTTTATTTTACGGTTGAATATGTTACTTTATTGTCATGCCCTCGATAGTCATTAATTACATTACCCGGTTACTTTACTGTCAATGCATATTGATATATTACTTTACAGAGATGTCACGACGTTCACGCTCTGAGGCTATGCATGCCGTGCCATCTCCCTCAGCCGAAGATGACATAGTGCTACCTGATTTATCACATATTGAAGACCCGAGACCCATTGTTACCACACTACTATATAAACAAGATTTCCATAAGTCTAAGAGGATTTGGGAGACCTCGGTTAGTTGAACATTCAAACTTTATGTTTTATGATAAGTGTTATTATATTTTGTAATAAATATACTCACTACTTGTTCCACACGTGCAGAACACGGAGTTATTAGTGATTCCTCATCGCGGGCATTGGAAAGCAGATGAGCGCATATTGGAGTACGTCGTGAGGGCAGGCTTTGGTCCTTGGTATTATATGCAAAATTATGAAGTAGACTGGTCTTTTATGACAGCTATGGTGGAGAGATGGCATTCTGAGACGCATACATTTCATTTGCGTCACGGGGAGATGACTATTACCTTAGAGGATGTAGGTGTGCTGGCAGGACTTCCTATTGAGGGTAGAGTTGTGACTACGAACCAGGTGGTAGACGACGAGTTATGTATGCAGCTATTGGGTGTGGTTCCGCCGCAAGGTAGGAGAGATGGTTTTGTCAGACGCACTTGGTTTAGAGCAAATAAGAGGGAGGTTCCAGCAGATGCTACAGATGAGGTTGTACAGCGATATGCGAGGGCATATATTCTGGTTATGTTAGGATCATCATTATTGCCAGATTCTTCAGGTAGTGATGTTTCCCTTCATTACTTACCATTACTAGCAGACCTGGATGGTATTTCTAGCTACAGTTGGGGTGCTGCAGTGTTGGCATATCTATACCGAGCTATGTGTAATGCATGTCAGTCGACACACACACAACTTTCTGGATGTGCCATTCTCATCCAGCTGTGGGCTTGGGAGCACTTGATTATTGGTCGCCCGAGGAAGCTTGCTATCCCTTCCCCACCAATTGGTTCTGACGTTGATCCTATGCGGCTTCCAGCTTTAGGTTACAAGTAAGTTTAACTGTTAATTATTTATTTTCATTCACAATTTATGTTTTACTGTGACTAATAATTTCAAAATTGTAGATGGAGTGTCCCTAAAACATGGATGAAAACTTCACATCGCGTGTTGATGTTGTACCGTGATTTGCTGGATCGTCAAGAATCAAATGATGTTATATGGACTCCGTATAACGATGAGGTTTTGGCCACGCATAATCCGATGTGTGTTGCGGGGAGAGAAAGTTGGAGAGCCGAAGTTCCACTCATCTGTTTCAATATCGCTGAGTGGCATTACCCATCTCGAGTTCTCCGCCAGTTTAGATGGAGACAACCTGAGCCACCATTGCCACCACAAACTCACAGAGATATGCACATGAGCAAAAGACGAACTTCTGAACCTATAGATGAACAGATTCAAGTTTATATAAATCTCTGGGATAACCGCGCGGATAACGTCGTTACAGGTGAACCTGACACGGATGGAACTTATCTGGATGCGTACTACACATGGTATTACAATGTCACTCGCAAGCGCATCCAGCCACCAGTGGATACACCTGAGCCATATCGCCCATCTGGATTTCAAATTAATTTACTTGTAAGTATTTACAAATTTTAGTCTATGGTAACTTACACATCATTTACAAAATATCTCACTTATGGGAACTTACTCTTTTTTTCAGGTCACATCGTTAGTGCGCACATGTAAAGTGACTTCAGCATTGTTTCTTAAGTTTAGTGACATTGATTCGAAGAGGGCACTACATGACCTGTTTCATTCTACCCGTGCGGACTTATTGAAAATTGGTGAGGGTCTAGCATTAGATGTTGATTCTGCAGATATTCACTTAGATAATGGTATATGAACTTATTCATTGTTGTCAAATGTTTATAATTATGTGTTTTCTAACTTGAATTTTTAATCACATATTGTAGACTCCAATGAAGAAGTGGTATTGCCAGAATATAACTACGACGTTGGCGGTCCTTCTCAAGTAACTCAAGTCGAGTCACAAAGGACTCCAAATCGTAGGATTGGTTCACGCGCTAGAAATGCTCCCAACCGTTATACACCGGGAAATTGAAGGCTACCTTTGATGTCTTCTCATTTGTACTAGTGACGACTTTTGTTACATGTTCTCATCGTGTAACTTTTGAAATTTTTTAGATTTCGTCACTATATGCTTCATGTATACTGTCATTTAAACTTTTGATGGATGCGTTGTGCGATTTGAACTTCTAGTGATTGGGCTTGTGCTATTTGAACTTCTGGTGGATGTGCTTGTTTGTATTGGACAGGATTTTATTTTCATGTTTGCAAGGAGGTTTGGGTATAAAAACAGTCAACATATATAACATCTCAGGTCTAAACGCTGTTTGTGACAACGCCCAGACCTAAAACACCTTAGGCGCTCTTCGTGACGGCGTTTAGCCTTAGGGCGCTGTTGTGCACAGCGCTTCTGCCCTGTCAACCACCCCCGATGCCTCTGAGATGTTACTGAAGTGTTTATACAGTTAAACAGTACGTAGGCGCCGTCATGGTCAGCGCCCAAACCTTAAGCGCGGTTGTGCACAACGCTTCTGCCCTGTCAAACACCCCCGATACCTCTGAGATGTTACTGACTTGTTTATACAGTAAAACAGTACGTAGTCGCCGTCATGGCCAGCGCCCAAACCTTAGGCGCGGTTGTGCACAGCGCTTCTGCCCTGTCAAACACCCCCGATACCTCTGAGATGTTACTGACTTGTTTATACAGTAAAACAGTACGTAGGCGCTGTCATGGTCAGCGCCCAAACCTTAGGCGCGGTTGTGCACAGCGCTTCTGCCCTGTCAAACACCCAAGTCAGTAAAACAGTACGTAGGCACCGTCCTGGTCAGCGCCCAAACCTTTGGCGCTGTTGTAAACAGCGGTTCTTCCCTGTCAAACACCCCCGGTGCTTCTGAGATGTTACTGAACTGTTTTACACAGTGTAGGCGCCGTCATGGTCAGCGCCCAAAAAATAATGCCACATGTTGTGCCACTGGACAATGAACGCTGTTATCAACAGCGCCCAAATGATTGTGCCTAAATTGGAAACTGAATTTCAAGATAGTCTACAATTGGAAATGAAATTCCAATTTTGATCAAATTGGAAATTTTTTCTTGATATCCACACTTTTGTTGGCTCAAGGGTGCCAAATTGGATTTGTTGCATGCACCATTCTTGCGGCTTGCAAAGTGAGTCGCAACTAGTCGTCACGGAGGTGTGGTTTGCTTCTATTGTTTCATCTGTGTCGAGCTCGATGCGTCCTTCTTTGACTAATCTCATTATAAGCTCCTTGAGAGTGAAACAGTTTTCGATACTGGGACTAACCAATCTATGGTAGCGATAGTATTTGGGATCATTCGTCCTGTTGACTTCATTTGGGCGTTTTGCTTTTGGTAAGTTGATGATGCCTTTTTCCAACAGGTCATCGAGCATGCCTGATAGATTAGAGTCAGGGAATGGATACTCCTTGGCTTGTAATTCTTTCAGCGTAGGCTTCGTGCGCTTGAAGTCTTTTGAGGTGACTTCTTTCCTCTTCTCCTGCTTTGGTTTTGATGATATCTTCACATGATCGTCGTTGGTGCTGATGGCCATGGCCTCGTCAATGATCGCCTTTGACGAGGATAAGCGATTCCTTCCATGTCCTTTCACGGTGATTTCCATGTCGTGTGCGCGTGTGGCTAACTCTTGAAAATTCCTAGGTTTGATACCTTTAAGGATGTATAGCAAATCCAGTTCATTCCATCGATGCACATTTCTACAGCTGATGTCTCGCTGATGCGATCTTTACATTCAAGGCACAATGAACGCCAGCGGCTGATATAGTCAACCACAGGTTCTTCTTCCCATTGTTTCGTATTCGTTAGTTCACTCATACTGACAACCCTTCTGGTGCTATAGAATCGGTTAAAGAACTCGTCCTCCATCTGACTCCAGCTGTCAATAGACTCTGCCTCCAAGTCAACGTACCAATCGAAAGCAATGCCCTTTAGAGACCGTACAAATTGTTTGACCAGTAGATCCCCTTCAGTTCCTGCGTTGTTACACGTTTCTACGAAGTGGGAAACATGTTGCTTTGGACTTCCTTTTCCGTCAAACAGTTGGAGCTTGGGGGGGTGATATCCCTGTGGCATGCACAGACCGTCTATCCTCTTGCTGTAGGGTTTGGCACAGCGTGCACCACCAGAAGAATCTCCACTTAGCTGGCTCTTGACCGCGTTGGCTATCAACACTTGAAGTTGGTCTTCGTTGCACGCAACACCTCCGTTCCTGTTGGTTTCTACAGGGATCATCTTATTAGCGTCATCATCTTCTACCGTCAGATTGACTTCTTCAACATTTCGTTTCCCGAGCCCAACCACCTCTTTCTGGAGCTCTTCAAGCTTCTTGTTCTTCTCCTGGTTGTCTTTCAGGACTAGCTCAAGCATCTCTCTTAGTTCTTGCATCTGCTCCTCCATGGTCTTGGTGCCTATGGTCTTGACAGAAGCTACACAGGGTTTGGGTGTCTCGGCTTGTTTTGGCAGAGCCACCTTCGCTTTTGGTGAGGGTGTTCCGTCAGCTTTCACACTTCCCTTGTGTTGTGGGGAGTTGGAGGCAATCACTGCCGTAGCTGCAGCCATGATGGAAGCAACGGTATATGTGCGTTCCCTCCTTGACACTTGAGAAGCTCGTAAGCTTGCAGCAGCGGCATTGACAGCCATCCTCTGAGTCATCCCTCTTGTGCAGATGCCGGTTGGTTGAGCCACAGTTGCGGCGTAAGTCTTCTTGGGAGTTTGTGGCTAGTAGGTTGAGCAGACATCTTAGCTTTAGCGTAGGGATGAGAGGTAGAGATTTTCACGTCGGGTTCACCAAAATTTGTAAGGTCATAATATTTCGTATCAAATACAAAAATAATGTTTTACAAATGATTTATGCTTGAGAGTAGAAGTTGTGTTCGTAATCTCAAATGCTCATCTGATTCTACTGTATTGCTTGCTTCGGTCTACTCAGCTTGATGTGCGCGGATGAAGGCGTAGCGCAACGTATCTTGCGTAGTGAGGGTCGCGGGGACTTGGTCTCACGTGCCTGCGTTGCGGTTGGATGCTCTATCAGACGGCGTTGAGACGCTTGGGTAGATAGCACGTACTTATCGGTTGCTGGCGGCTGACGTTTCTTTTGAGAGCACTCTGGTGCGATGAAGGTGGAGCGCAACGTGTCTTGCGTAGTGAGGGTCTTGATGACTTGATCTCACGTGCGCAGTGAAGTGAGGGTCGCGGGGACTTGGTCTCACGTGCCTGCGTTGCGGTTGGATGCTCTAGCAGACGGCGTTGGGACGCTTGGGCGGACAGCACGTTTCCTTTGAGAGCACTCTGGTGCGGTGAACGTAGAGCGCAACGTGTCTTGCGTAGTGAGGGTCTTGATGACTTGATCGTCTCGGGGACTTGGTCTCACGTGCCTGCGTTGTGGTTGGATGCTCTAGCAGGCGGCGTTGGGACGCTTGGGCAGGCAGCACGTTTCCTTTGAGAGCACTCTGGTGCGGTGAAGGTGGAGCGCAACGTGTCTTGCGTAGTGAGGGTATTGATTACTTAATCTCACGTGCGCAGCGAAGTGAGGGTCTCGGAGACTTGGTCTCACGTGCCTGCGTTGCGGTTGGATGCTCTAGCAGGCGGCGTTGGGACGCTTGGGTAGACAGCCCGTTTCCTTTGAGAGCACTCTTTTCTCTGCTTTCTTCTCCAATTTCAGAATGTCTCAAATTTCAGAGTGTCCTCTTTGTGAAGTGAAGTACTCTATATATAGAGTTCACTAGTGGGCTTGAGATTGGGCCCGTGCTTTGGGCTGAGTCTAGCTCATGGATTGGGCTTGTAGCTTTGACCTTAATATCCCTTGTGGGCCAGCCCATTTATACTTTAATAATCTTGATTTGGTCCTTAAACTTTTAGTGCCTACAACTAGATTTTTAATGAGATTCAAACCTTGTACCTCATCTGAATAAAAATTTATTTGCGTTCTCGTGATATATCACACTACATAAGAATATGTAATTGATTTGCAATGAAAAATAAAACTGTAATACTAACCTTTAAAGTATTTATATTATGATAGATGACCATGAATGTTTTATGCCTTTTATGAATTTTAGTTTTAGGGTCGGGTTCGGGTTCACATAATTGACCCGGTCTTTCGGACCTGGTTAGGGTTCGAATAACTGACCCGGTCATTATTTCGGGCCGGGTTAGGACCAAGCACAACCCGTCCCAACCCGTCCAACACCCACCCCTACCCCTAATACATATCAAGCATTACAAACATATGTTTCAATTTCACACATTGCATGCGAACTTTTTTATCGACTGCATATGAATATCTAGACTCTTGGAGCACAGGCCGCTCTAGGCACAAACCCGAATACTTGAATCGCGTCCACTGAAGCACATGCCATAAGGCAGCTCTTAACTTGAACACACGAACGTTAACTTGAACTCAGCAACTTCATGCGTTCATGGAAGGAAGAGACGAAACAACACCAGCGATACATCGGCGAGAGAGAAACAACATGTCCATAAGGGACGAACAACACCTCCGCGAGGGACGAACACCATCTCCACGTCGAGGCAGGACAAACAATACTTCCGCGAGGGAGGAACAACGTGTCCACGCCGAGGGGAAACCAAAAGAACTTGACCACAAAAATGAATAAAATTATGCTATATAGGAGGTTGAATTATTAACCTCTTAACATAATGTAAGGGTATAAGCTACTCCACCGAACCCTATTTCACGTAATTAACCCACCAATTGAATGAGGGGATATTTGACAAACAAATGTAAGCTTACGCATTAAACGCGATTCACCAAAAAATTGAAAACAGCATTAAATCAGGAGTCTATATATATAATTAAATCTCCTTGAATTATTATGAATATTTTAATACTCAATATAAAAATGCTAATAATAATAAATGTAACGGAACTCATTTATTTAAATCTTAACTTAATTATAAAGTATCAAATTTCATTTCAAACTTCCCCAACAATAAATATAAATACAACCAACCACACACGCTCTCCATCTCCAACTTCTCTCTCTCCGATTCAAGCTCTCTCTGTTTTGATCAATAAAACAGAGCATCAACATCATCATCGACGTCATCATCGTCATCTCATCATCATCTTCGATCGTTAGCAGAAATGGCTACCGACGTCAGCTATCTAGTTCGGGCTATGGCGCTCGGTAACAAGAATGACGAGACGGCTCTGATGACGCGAGATCTGCTTGGCGAATCGTTTTCGTCGTCGTGTTCTAAAATCGACGACTCGCAGGAACTTGATCTCGATTTGAAGGTACCTATTGGCTGGGAGAAACGACTCGACCTCAAGGTACGGTACCGGTTGTTGATTACGCCCAAAATTTTAATTGCTACTTCCAAAAATTAGGGTTTTCAATTCTTCGATTTTTCGAGAGTCGCTGAAGATTAGATTTTCAAAGCTTGATTTACAGCAAATATTAATTAAATCCTTGCATTATAATTTAATATTTCCTTAAATTATGGAAGGTTGAAGATTTCTTAGAATTTATTACCAGCTATACTTAATGAGTTCTGCATTTATCATGACTTTTATTTTTCGCGTGATTGCATTTATTGTGTGCCGTATTTAATTTCCATCTGTCCAACATTGAATATTTGGTTTGTCATTAATGCAATATTAATTTCTTTTCTTTTCTTTTCGATTTCTTTACATTATCTTCCTTCTCAGTGTTCCAAGTATTATAAAATTAAATTTTATCTAATCTGATGAATACTATTTTGCATGCAGTCAGGAAAAGTCTACTTACAAAAATGCAGCTCCCAACCAAGTCGGTCAGCTACTAAACCACTCCAGGAGAACAAAAGCCCTAAAATCAAACGGTCTCTAAACACCATGGAAGAAACCAACCTTGATCTCAAACTCGTATCTTCACCGAAATCGTCTAATAATAACTCAAGCGTCTATCAGAGCGTTTGTACTATTGACAAAGTGAAGTCCGCTTTGGACCGAGCAAAAAATGAGCAGATACGAAAGATGTTTTTCCCTAGATCTTCCAAGTCACCTTCAACGAATTCTTCCTCGTCTACGAAAGTCACAGTTGAGATTGAGAACGAAGTGGATGAGAAGAGTGTTACTTCTATGTCTCAGCAGCAGGGATTATTGTCCGCGGCGGGGTGTCCTAACTGCTTGATGTATGTGATGATATCAAAAGAGAATCCTAAATGTCCCAAGTGTAACTCGACGGTTTCGCTCCCTGTGATGAAGAAACCTCGGATTGATCTTGATCTTAATTTATCGATATGATGACAAGAAATAGGGTAGGATGGAAAGATCGATATATTTATATGGCAGGTTGTAGTTATAGGAAGGTTATGAATATTGTTCATCTAATCTGATGTAAATAATAGTGATATTTCTTTCTTTCACTCTTTTTTGTTCTTGTGTTTCTAATTTACAAGTATTTTACAGTAATTGCTACTGCTGAAACAGTATTAGATCAACCAGCTAAATCGCTAGGCGGAGGTACTTTGAACTTGTGAATAGGGATGCTCAAATTGAGATCGGATCGGACCGGATTTTACGGGTCGGTCAATTTTCATAATTTCTGGTCCACCGGTCTGATCCGGACCGTAAAATTAAGCAAAATCAAACCGATCCGGTCCACTTTTCACAAAAAAATTCGGTCCACGGTCCGGTCCGGACCGGTTGTGCATCCCTACTTGTGAAGGCATTATAATTATATGGGTATTGTAACATGGGAATGCTCGGTTGAGAATTTTTAAAAATTTGAGAATTCAAAACTCATTGCATATAGTCGCATCTTTGAATATGGAATGGAGTTCACACGTGTGCCTCGCTCACTTTTTTCCTTCGTTATGCACTTTCGAATGCAGTTTAGAAAAGTGCACTTAGGCAAAAACTATTGCATTTTCAACAATGCAAAACGAAGATGAAAATGCAACGAAGGGATTCTCCAAATTCTAGAAAAAAAAGAAGAACGATATTCATTTGAGCGTTCCTCTTATAACACGTGTGACATGTGACAATCGTATTTTTAACCCTTTATAGTTGTCAAGTTATATGTTTTAGGGGTCAAATTGTAGTCAACCACAATTTATAAACCTTAGTAAGCCAAATGTCGATCCTAGGAACAACGTGTGTGAATAATAGCTAACAAGTGACCTATTTAGCTATTCCGAACAATTAAAGGTTTGTTAATGTGAAACAAATAGCAGAAATTAAATGCATAAAAATAAAAGATTTGATTTGATCAGAGAAAGAATCCCATGATCAAACTTCACTCGTGCCAACCCACAAATCATGCAACAATGTCACGTAAATTCATCATGCTATCGAATATGTTAATAAACCAAAATAACACTAGATAAGCCGCCCATCCACGGATCAATGTCTAGATTAATCTCAATCATTGAACGCCGCACATCCACGGATCAATGTCTAGATTAATCTCAATCATTGAATGCCGCACATCCACGAATTATCAACGATCTCGATTATTTAAGTTTAGGGTTTATCAGACAATAAAGTCAACTTTCATATTAATTCATGTACTATCAGTGTATCTACAATATGATTACCGTAGGACCCATTCATCTTTTGATAATTAACCTAAATATGTTCTAGCATGCAAACATCCCATTCAATGTAAAACTTGCAAGAACGATAAAATTGACCTCAATGAAATTGAATATTCGAATTGCATTAATGAAAAACGTTCAATTGATCACACAAAGAGTTGGGTACATGGCACGGGATCCATAGGATCCCAAAATAAAGAAGACTACTTGACAAGCGTATTTTTAACCCTTTATAGTTGTCAAATTAAGTGTTTTAGGGGTCAAATCGTAGTCATACAAAATTTATACCTTGGTAAGCCAAGGGTCGATCCAAGGAGCAATGCGTGTGAATACTAGCTAACAAGTGACCTATTTAGCTATCACAATTAAAAAGAGTTGTTTGTTTGTAAATTGCAGAAATTAAACGTGCAAAAAATAAAGGTTGTGTTTTTATCAGAGGAAGAATTCCAGAATCCATACTTCACCCGTGCTAACCCCGCTAATCATGCAATCATTCTATGTTAATTATTCATACTATCGAATATGGAATATAACCGAAATAACACTAGACAAGCCGCCCATCCACGGATCATTGTCTAGATTAATCTCAAACGTTGAACGCCGCCCATCCACGGATTATCAACGATTTCGATTTATTAAACTAAAGGTTTTCCTATTAGTTCATGTAAGCATGACCTAACATCAATTTCATGTAATCCGGTTAATCCCTAGGGCCCATCCACCTTTCGGGATATAACCTAAATACGTTCTAGCAATGCAAACATACCTTTTGATGTAAATACTTGCATAGAACGATAATATTAAGCACACAATGAAATTGAATAATCGAATCGCATAAATAATAAATTTCAATTGATCACATGAGAGTTAGGGTTACATAGCACGGGATCCGTAGGATATGAACCACATTAAAAAGAACCACATTAAAAAGAACGATACCGTTTTAAAGAACAGAACTTTGAACGACGTAGTGCACTGTAAATTATTGGTGTGCATCACCATCGTAATTCATATCTGATCCGATCCCTGCTCAGTGTCGGACCTACCCTAACAACAATGGGGTCACTTGCCCCCATTAAAATTTTAATTTGCTCTTTTTATTTAGAAAAATTAGACCAAATTATGTGAATAAAACTAAGAAATACCCTTAAAAACCCCTATTAGTTTCTCCAAAGAAGTGTTATGCCCCCAGTAAAATATAAGTCTGGGTACGCAACTGTCCCTGCTTAATGAACTTAGAAGGTCTCTCGTTGGATTATCTAAACGATCAAACCAAACTTTCTAATAATAATATTAATTCGCGCATAGGGCAACTAATATGCATTAAATGCTATATGAATTCGTATTTAAATTTGAGTTTTCGTTTTAGTCATTAATTCGCGCAGTTTGTCCACCTATCCGGATGTTGATATTTTGACTTCCCAAACATTTATTGATGCGGATTGGGGCTGCCTCGGCCATGAATGTTATGGGCTATATTATGTTTCACACGTGTGCTACTCTAAGGGCATCTGCATCTGCCCGATTAGGCTTTTGGGGAGATAAAATTGTATAGTGAAGCACTCTGGTTAAAAATCTCTTTATAATTCGAGAAATTAAGACTCTAAACTTATTGTTTAAATGAATATATCCTTGAAGAGTAGTGCTCAAATGAGAACTATCCAATCGATTAGGACGCGCCACGTAAGCCCTAAACCTACTCACATATCCAATGGGCCATGTGCTTTGTGGTAGTGGATGACGTGACGCGTTGTGGAGTGTTGGATCAACAAGATGTAACGGTCCAGATTAGACTTTAGGTTTTTAGCCTAAGAATGATTCTCATTTGAGGGCGCCCCTATCCTTGAATATGCATCTTATATTCCATTTTCCCTGAGAACTCAGGATGACGCTTTCATTAGGAGATCCTTTTAGCCTCCTCTTCGTTGCAGGTGTTGTCCTGCTTGCTGTGTTGGCTCTTTGTAGGTTGCTGCGCCATCTTGTGAACTTCGTGTTTTCTCCTTTCTGTCTAATGAGGCCATCTTGTATTTGTGCTAAGGGCTTTGGACGTTGCTTCCCTTCAGGATTGTCGGCCCCCAATCAATAAAATTTGCGCTGTTTAAAAAAAATATGCATCTTATACCTGTCTCACTTGTTAGAGAATATATTATTCCCATCATATATTCATTTCATATATCCTGTGATATTCTCTCATTATTGTGCTTACCATATACGGTCTATCCTGTACTGTATATATTGACGTATTCGTCACATATAAATACACAATTCATATTCATAACATGGTATCAGAGTCCGATGGCTTAAACTTCTAACTTTTGACTTCTTGCATCTTTAAAATTGCTAGTGCAACACGTTCCAGCACCTTTTTGAAAGGTACAGATTAAGTTTTCAGAACTAAATATAAAGGTATACTCAACCATGAACGTCTCCATTTGACAAAGTAAAAATTTGAGAAACATTGAATGAAAGAGACCTAATTGAAATCTAATCACGGATTATCCTTAATTTATCTACCTATCAACAAAGGTTTGAACCGTAGCCTGCATAAAAAAAATGAAATCCCAAGATTTAGATATGTTCCTGCCTTGTTGAACAAAAACAATTGCTATTTCAAAAAGACAAGTACTCCAAATTTATTGTAAACACAAACCAGAAGTTACCACAATAGCCAACAAAGTTCACCAGATCCGCTGCACTGGTATTTTTACTAAGGATGATTTTTTATCTCAACAAAATCAAGAGACTCTTTTCCAACATGAACAGTGTTAATGAAATTGTCCATGTATTCTTCGAGGAGAACTTCCTTGTAATGAGCTTTCCCGTCTCCATTTATTGTTTGCGGAAGCGGTCCGATCTTCACTGATGGTCTCGGCGATGTAAAGATTGGGACCGAAACTCGTGCATGATCTGTAGTCCTGACTCTGTGCTCTGCACTTATGTACCTCCCATTGCTTAAAATCTAAAACAAACAAAAATATAAGTTGCATTATGTGTATTTTTTAAGTTATTTTTTAATTTTAGTTATTTGTTTCTTCATATTAGTCATATTAAGCGTGATCTGGTGGCAACAAAAGATGTCACAAGAATCAAATACTTAAAACTATCTGAGAATTTTGTGGGATAAGTGGGTAGAATATGAGAGAAAAATGTACTTTTGTAAAAAAGAAGAAGTCATATTCGTATTATCGAAATCTAAAATTATTTAGTTGAAGTTGTAAACTTATGAAACATACCTGTAAGACATCTCCAACATTGATGACGAGTGCACCGTCCATGGGTGGGATATCAATCCAATCTCCCTTCTTCAAACTACCAATATCCTTTCCGGCCTTAACGGACAAGCCGCCAACCCCGTCTTGCAACAATACGGTCAATATGCCCATGTCCGAATGAGGGCAAGCCCCATTTGTAAGTTCAGGATTGGGACATGGTGGGTAATAGTTCAAGTTTACAAGTCTTATGCCTGTATAATCTTCGAATTTCTCATCGTGCAAAATCACTCCAAGCTTCCCAAGCAACACTTCAAGCAATGTCCTAATCATTTTAAATGACTTATTGAGATAATCCAGTGCTATTTCCCTGCAGTCAAATTATATACCGTAAGTTCCAAAATTATATTTAGATATTTAGGAAAAAGTATGTTTTAGAGTCATAAAGTACAAATATTTATACAATTATAATAATATCTAGCGAAAATTTGAAGATTGTAAAACAAGGAATGAATAACTCAAATTCATGTTTTTAGATGCATCAAAGAGGTTTAAATCATCGAAATGTTCATTCGATCAGGCTTATGATCGCTAGACCACTACCTCTTCTGCATGAACACGATATAGTTATTTCTTTGTTAACGTCATTAGTAAAACAAGTCAACCCTTTCAGTCTGCCAAAATTATGGTCATTTGGACGGCAGTTGAATTTGGAATTCACCACAAAATTAGAAAATTTTAAAGTTCTGATCCGAGTTGAATAAATGATGATAGTTTGGAGCCCAAAACATATTCTTTTTTTTTTCTTTTTCAATATTTATATCTTTCTATTGAATTTAATAAATTTTAGTCTCAAGCAACAAATGATTAATTGATCTGATCTTACTTGCATTCGGCCGGCCAATATTCCAAAGCTTCAGCATCACTAGTATGCACCAAACTGAGACAATCTCTCCAATCCCATGATGTTTCCTTCTCAGGATTGTAACTAGTCACGTATTTCACAAATGGACTTGTGCTCACACCTCTCGCGTACGCCACTTTCCTTTCAGGCTTCTGCTGAAAAAATTCATGAGCAACAATCTTTATAGCCTCAAGCAACTCGACAGGCACGCCGTGGTTAATAACTTGGAAGAACCCGAGAGTCTCCGCGGCGTGAACAATTTGCTCAGCCACTTGCTGATCATAATTAGACCCGTTAAGGCGCGACAAGTCAATAGGCTTGTGATCATATTGGCTAGGAGTAGGATTCGGATGCTCAATTCGCTGATGTGGAGGCTTGACGCACTTTTGTGGCACTTCGGTTAGACCCAAATCGAACAAGCCTTTGACGCCGTGGCCTTGCGTTACAACAAAATCGTAGAGAGCCGCTTCGTTTTGGAAAATAGTTGACATTATCTTGCTGTTGTTGGATTCAAATATTAGGGGGAGATGAAATGAGAGTATGTTTTGTGTGGTTGATTATAGGCACTACATATAATATCTCAACACGACAACACGCATTGTTATTTACGTACACATTGGACATGTGTCATAGATACATTGGTTAATTATTTTATATTTTTTTGTTGTTGATAGGAATTATTTTATATTTTTGATCGGAGGATAAGGATAAGTTTGTAGGACTAGGGAAACGACGCAGTTCAACTTGCTCCTGAAAATATACGTGAATGGGATTTGTCCAGCCTCTCTTAATGATTGTAAGCATTATTGTGGGATGGACAGCAAATTGAAATTATTGAAGGAAATGAAATTTTATGTTTGTTTTTGACAAGAAAAATTCAGACAAAGCAAATCTTTTATTGTTTATTATGATATTTTTTTTCTTCAATTTATTACTATTAGAAGCAAGGAATGGAAATCATGAGAAAATTAATGACGATTTGTTTTCGAAATATTTTAGGAAAAAAAGAAGAAAGGGAAATAGTACAAGTGATATTGTATGAGATAATGATTATGTACACAAATAGTGTATGAAGTGTGATGTCTGATTTTGTTTTTGATGATGGGTTTTTACATTTCATATAACTCATACATATAAATCATTATTCAAATACATCTCAATCATATTGTATGAGATTTTCATTTGGTACTTGTGATACTTAGACTCTTAGAGCACGGGTCACACATTAGGAGAACAACACCTCCGCGAGGGAGGAAAATATTCCTACACAAAATTTAAGAGAAATATGCTACTCAAGGGAGTCGAACCCTTAACCTCTTGATAATTTGTCTAGAGATCAAACCACTCGATCAAAGCCCTTTTCGCGATGTTTGATGTCTGATTAGTCTAATTAAAACCATCAATGGTTGTGTTCTTCCTCCCTCGTGGAGGTGTCGTGCAACAGTAAAGGTGCCCAAGGTGGCCTGAGCGCTAAGTGTCGAAGAATGTAACGATATGGGGTGGATGTGCGGATCCATAATAAGGTGGATGCTTTCTACATCCCTCGTGGATGACTTCCTCGTCCCGCCTCGCGCGTGGTTGTGTTCTTCCTTCCTCGTGGAGGTGTCGAGCAACGGTAAAAGTGCCCAAGGTGGCCTGAGCTCAAAGTGTCGAAGAATGTACACCGATGGAGTGGATGTGCGGATCCATAATAAGGTGTCGAATATGGACAACGCTTCAGAAGTAGAGAGATGTACTAGATGATTTCGGTTTCGGTCAAGATGTCTTGCTAAAGTTTTAAAAAAGATTAATATATTATGTGTACTAGATGATAAAAGCTTTATATAGTAATATGCATTTTAATTTTCAGAGTTTTTGTACCCCATTATCAAAAAAATGTTCATAATATTTTGAGATCTATAATTAGACATTCATATAGACATATTTCCAAACATTTTTAAATTTTTTTTTATAAATCAACCCTTGCAAATATAAGAAGAATGATGAACTTTTTTTTGGTTGGTCATGGTGTCATATACACATGACCAAAACTGTCTTGAAACTTTTATGATGAGTGAGAAATGATAGAAAGATGAATGAGAAATTTTTTTTGGTCTTTGGTGTCCATGCTCTGAGCATTATTGAGAGTGGGATGGAAAGTAAGGCCCTGTTTTTTTGAGTTTAAATTTGTATTAAATAAACCAACTTAACATAAATTAACATAAATTAACATAACATAACATAAATTAACATAAATTAACATAAATTAACATAAATTAACATAAATTAACATAAATTAACATAACATAAATTAACATAACATAAATTTCAACCATCATCATATTACCACCACCATCATCATCATCATCATCATGTCATCATCATCATCATCATCATCATCATCATCATCATCATCATCATCATCATCATCATCATCATGTCATCATCATCACCATCATGTCATCATCATCATCTTCATGAATAGTAATATGATGATGATGAATAGTAATACGATGATGGTGAATAGTAATATGATGATGATGACATGCTGGTGATGGTGAATAGTAATATGATAATGATGACATGATGATGATCACCAGTAATATGATGAACAATATATATGATGATGATGATGGACACGATCATCATCAGCATATTACTATTTATCATATTACTATTCATCATCATCATGATCACCCATATTACTATTCACCATCATATTACTATTCATCATCATGATGATCACCATATTACTATTCATCATATTACTATTCATCACCATCATGATCACCATATTACTATTCACCATATTCATGATCATCATATTACTATTCACCATATTACTATTCATCATATTACTATTCATCACCATCATGATCACCATATTACTATTCACCATATTCATGATCACCATATTCATGATCACCATATTACTATTCATCATATTACTATTCATCGTCATGATGATCACCATATTGACATGATGATGATGATGATGACATGATGATGATGATGATGCCATGATGATGATGATGATGATGATGATGTTGATGGTGATGATGTTGATGGTGATGACATGATGATGATGATGGTGATGACATGATGATGATGGTGATGACATGATGATCATGATGATGGTGATGACATGATGATGGTATGATGATAATGTAATGTTAGGTTGGTATAAACTAAAATAAAATAAAATAAATTAACATAACATAAATTAACATAAATTAACATAAATTAACATAACATAACATAAATTAACATAAATTAACATAAATTAAATTAACATAACATAAATTTAAGCTCAATCAAACAGCCCCTAAATTGGAGGAAACATAATTTTATGTTTGTTTTGACAAGGAAAATTCAAACAAAGCAAAGAGTGTCCAACATAAATTTATTGTTATTTATTATGAGAAAATAATTTTTTCCAATTTATTGTTATCAATGCAAGTACTGAAAATCATGAGAAAATTAACCACATTCTCATTTTTTTTTCTTTATTTAATTTTCTTTCTACCACATTTCTAATAATCCATGGTGTATGATTATGATTAGGCACACAAATAGTGTATGATTATGATTAGGCACACAACATTTTCATTTTGTTATTGCCTTTTGCATCCCCACCCAAAGCCAAGTTCGTCACTTGGTTTTTGTGTGGACAGTTAGTCAACATGCCATTTTGTCACTTTGAAGGACAAATCATTCTATCAATATATTACAAGTAATGCTCTTCCAGTGCCGTCACATGATGAAAGTTTAGTATGTATATATTTTTTTCTGCTCCTATTTTGGAAATTAAAAGTTTCGACAGGCTTTGTACACACTCAATATTAATACAATTAGCATTTTTCATACAATATTTGGTATTTTTAAGAGACACAGAAAGGCTATATTACGACTAGAATGTGCCTTTTAGCAAACAATTTCATTTTTGCATATCAGATGTGAAATTCTGATGTGTGTTCAAGACCAAACCCAGGTAGTGTTCAACTAGAGACTTAAACACCTTATGAGACAGTAACTGGGACAGAATATGAAGAGGACACGCAGTGTAATTCCCAGTTCGGCAACAGACTACTCTGAGGGGCTTCCCACGCCTTAAAGGGATGCAAATCTTTATTGAACAGTATAGAGCTACAAGTGGACTTACTCTTACAGTCTCCCGAATGTAAACGCCTAGCCTCTATCACTACTTCACTCAGATTTGTGATCTCAGCTCCCCCTCGATCCCTTCGGTTCGAAACTCCCTTCCGAACGTCCTCAATCTTCTCCCGAAACTTGGATGCTTTCTCTCGAAAGTGTGTGAAGGTCTTCTGAGTGTGCAGCGGTTAGTTCAACAAGACCAGTTTGATCAGCACACTGAACACACTGCTTCAGCACCGATGATCTTCCAGTGGGGAACACTTAGTCGGTCGTCGCTCTTCTCTTCTCCAATCTCACGTATGCACTCGTGTGTATTTCTCTCAGAAAAGCGATGATCATCTTGAACGCCCTAGCCTTCTATTTATATACTTTTGTGGAGTCCTAAACTGATCCAGATAATCTGTCAAATATTTAGGAAATATTTCCTAAATATTTGCTAGATATCTTATCTCTAATCTTTAGGAAGATCTCTGCAATATCTTCCTTTCCAAATCTTCTAAACCGCCTTCTAACAGATACAAAGATATTCTTCTGAATATCTGATCGTTTCAGATCATTGACTGACTCCAATCTGATGGGATCTTCGATCTTTAGAAACTTCCGGTTTAGGAAACATCCTTGCGTCTGTTCTACGATGTACGTCCGTTCCAGTCTTCGGTTGAACTCTTACTTGAACTCTCTAAAGGCGTTTTGCCAAAACCATGCCATTCAAAGGAACATCAATCTCCCCCTTGGCATTTTTGGAAAAACCAACTCTTCTAGAACTTATCTATCTACACTTTAGAGACTTGAGGGAACAAAATGGTCAGCTCAAAATTACCCCCCCTTTTTCCCACAAATTGGCAAGGGGTCCAATCATAGTTCAAATAGAATGATAAAAGTACCAGAACAAAGTACTAGAATGAAACCAAAATGTGTCAAAGTTCAAAGTTATTCAGAGCAAGGACCTTTATGTAGACGAGGTATCAATGGAATCACCATCCTCTGTCGCGTCAGCATCTTCCTCATCATTGCTAGCGTATCTCAGTGCACGAGCCAGGCTATTGATGCGCTTCTCCAGCTCCAGTTCCACTGCAAGGTAAGTATCCAGCTGGTTTAGCAGTTTTCCCTCTCAGTGAGAGCATTTTGCCACCAGCTGGTCCTCTCATCGACGACTATGGAATGTCCTTCCTTCTCTGCCCCAGTGCATGAAGATCATTCTCATGACGCCCTTTATATAGCTTGTGATCCATAGTAAACTTTTGCGGGGCTTTGGAGAGACTCTCATACGGCGACATCAGTTCCGGATTCTTGTATATGATAAGCTCAAAGATGAGGGATGGAAAGTCAATCTGATGCAGGGATCAGCTGGAAGTAGCATGTTCTGCAATCTGCTTAAACATAACTATGCCCAAATTGAAGTGTAGCCTGTTTCTAATTTGATATAGTAGCTGTCCCATCTCCTTGCTGACTGAAGAGCGGTGCGACATAGGTTTCCAGTTGACAATAGCAATGAAGAAGAGCATGGAGTAGAACGTTGTCAAATCTGCGACAGGAATGGCCGTATCTCCCCAGAAAGGGTATGAACTCGCAGTAATGCAGCTGGCAATCTTGTCGTAGTCACGTTCCTCTTCGTCCACTGTTGGGTCATCCATAGCATAGTAGATGTTGATGAGATCTGGATCTAGTTCGACCCTTTTTCCTCGAACATAAACCACACCATAATCCTTGCCTCCAACAACTCCAAACTGTTTTGGCAAGTTCGCTATAGCCTCACGAACCAGCTGTTCATTGAAGGGTTTGCTTTTTGTCAATGTCCAAATCAGACACGTCTCCTTCAGTACATGCACAACTTCTTTTCCCTTATAGCGTTTCTCATCAAGGATCTTCTCTGGGATAATCTTCCTTTTCAGTATTGTCTTCCACTTCTTTGCGGCATCTTTATTCACGAACCATATGCCACCTTTTGTGATCCCAGCTGGAACATCGGCTGATACAGGGGGTGGTGCTTCACGCTTTCTCTTTTTCGTTGCATCGACTCCACCTGCAACCTGACTCCCTTCTGCTTGCCTGGGATGGTTCTCATCTCCTGGTCCTTGAGGGGTCACTTTCTTCTTTGCCTTGCTTTTTTCAGACTTCTTGAGTTCTGACAGGGGAATAGAGTCCTGAGCATCTTCCTGTGGGACATCTGCATTAGGCTCTGTCTAAACACCCTCCTACATCTCAACATCTTGATTAACTAGATGATCCACTTCCATCTGAGCCTCTGACTCAACCCTAACTTGTTCATCCACTTGATCAGCATGTGATATCTTGTCAACAACTTCTTCTTCGCCAGTCTCAACTTCCTCTGTTCCTGGATTTCTTTCTGATATCTACTCTTCTTACTCAGTTTGACTCTCCTTTTGCAAGTCTTGAACCACCTCATCAATCTCCTTATATATGTCATCAAGCTCTTCATCCTTCTCAGATGAATCTGAATTGTCGGATTCATCATCTTTTTATGATTGTTGCTCCTGGTCATTGATATTCCTGGACACGGCTTTGACATTTGTAGACGTAATTTTTGTGACAGCCTCTTCAGACTTATCAGCTGTACCATCGTCTGTATCTTCATTCAGAGCCAATCTTCTCTTCCCAAAAGATTCAATCAGTTGCTCTGCCTCTGAATCTGACATAGCAATCAACCTTCCTTTAACCGCAGTAATCCTAGCCAGATACTTCCGGGGAGTATCACTCCTTTGGACCACAACTTTCCTGCAAAGCCCCCTCTTTGGTAGAACAAAACCAGCTGCATGCAGTTTAGCTTTCAATGCATTCAGTCTGGTAGCAGCGTTGGATTCGGCCAAGCTTGGTCTAACTTCTTTCAATACTCCAACTTTGGTCACCACAGACTCAGCCTTATTGGTTCCCCTTTCTTTCACATTCTCAGCACCCGCATCATTCACCACTGTGTCTCCCTTATCATTTTTCTTGTTTTCTACATTCCCTACTTCCACAGGTAAGGGAACAGTAGACTGAGTTTTAGGGCTAGAGATTACCTCAGTTTGTGGTTGCTCTCCTGTTGGCAGAGCCTTCTTCAGCAGTTGTTCACATGCTTTAATAGCTTTAGGGCTTGTCTTTTTTTCCTTCCTTTTTCTCCAGGGCACCATTTGCTTTTCCCTCCAACTTCTCAACTCCAATTTTAGGGCTAAGAGGGACAGTGACTTCTCCAGTTTCTGGTTCCAATGCTTTCTTTGATGTGAGACTCCCAGTGGGTTTCAACTCCTTCTCCTTTAAGAATTTCATTTTCGCAGTCTTCACTATTTTTGGATTCACCAAAAGAGTATGCGAAGAGACTTCTGTAGACGATGCTTTCTTCTTCATCTGCTTCTTTGGTTCCGGCGATGTCTTGACAGTGCTTTTGGCGGACTTTCTGGTGTTCACCATTGTTGCCGATTTGCAGATGATTTGAGAGATTTTGAAGAGATTGTTACTCTAGGGTTTCAGAAGCTTGTCCGAGAACGGCAGCAGAAGAGTGATTTGATTTCAAAAGAAAATACAAACTTCTCACCTTCCCAAAACTGACTTGAGTATATTTGCGTGAAATATTCATCCAATCATCTCTCTCCTCATAATGGCCCGAAAATATCTACGAAATAATTTGAATAAAGAAGCACCTTCTAGATATACACCATCTGTTCCAGCTCCTTTCTTCGTTTGGTCAGTCCAACTATTCTACTGGTGTTCTGCTTTTGACTGACCACTACCTGGAACAGTTAATTATTGACAACACACAGACCTAGAGAGGATCTTAATGTTTCAAACTGAGTAGCATCCAGTGGCTTGGTGAAGATATCAGCGAGTTGTTTGTCTGTTGTCATATGCTTAAGTGTAACGACCTTCTGTTCTATCAGCTCTCTGATGAAGTGATGCCTGATATCTATGTGCTTCATCCTGGAGTGCTGTACTGGGTTTTTAGATATGTTGATAGTGCTCATGTTGTCACAGTACAACATCGTCTCCTCCTGTTCCACTATGTATTCAGACAACATCTACTTCATCAATAGTAGTTGAGTACAACAACTTCCTGCAGCCAATATACTCTGCTTCGGCAGTAGACAGAGAGATGCTATTTTGCTGAACCAGGAAACCAAGTTGTTGCCCAAGAAGAAGCAACCTCCGGACGTGCTTTTTCGATCTTCAGCGTTTCCTGCCCAGTCTATGTCACAGTAGCCGACCAAGAATGGATTTGTGTCCTTGGTGAACTAGATCCCAAAATTTGTAGTTCCACAAACGTATTTGATAACTCTTTTTACCATAGTAGATGACTTTCTTTCGGATTTGCCTGGTATCTCGCACAAACTCCTACTGCATAAGCGATATCTGGTCTGCTGGCTGTTAGATAAAGAAGACTTCCAATCATACTCCTATATAGTGTCTGGTTCGCCTTTGTTTTAGCATCATCTTTGGTGATCTTCAAGTGAGTAGCTGTTGGTGTCCTCTTGTGACTTGCCTTTTCGAGATCAAACTTTTTGATTAGATTTTTGGCATACTTACTTTGAGAAATGAATATGCCATCCTTCTTCTGTGTCACCTGGAGTCCAAGAAATTAGTTCATCTCCCCTACCATGCTCATCTTAAATTCCTCTGCATCTGTTCCACAAATGGGTCCACCAGCTTCTGGGTGCTGGATCCAAACACCATATCATCAATATATATTTGTGCTATAATGAAGTCTGACCTTGTGCGTTTGACGAACATGGTCTTATCTACTCCCCCTCGCACATAGCCATGGTCGACAAGGAACACCGTGAGACGCTCATACCATGCTTTGGGTGTCTGTTTGAGGCCATACAGGGCCTTCTTTAGCCGGTACACATGAGTAGGGTGATGTGGATCTTAAAATCCCTTGGGTTGAGCAACATATATCTCCTCATTCAGAAAGTCATTTAAGAACGTACTCTTCACATCCATCTGGAAAAGTCAAAACTTCAGATGGTAGGCCAAGGTGAGAAGCAAGCGAATGGCCTCGAGGCGTGCAACGGGGGAAAATGTTTCATCGAAGTCGATGCCCTCAATCTGAGTATAGCCTTGTGCTACTAATCTGGCTTTGTTCCTGGTGATGTTGCCCGTTGCATTGGATTTGTTTTTGAAGATCCATTTTGTTCCAAGACATTGACGTTGGCAGGTCGCGTAACTAAGTCCCACACATCATTTCTAGTGAATTCTTTCAGTTCTTCCTGCATCGGCAGGACCCAGTACTCATCAAGTAGCGCTTCTTTGACATTCTTTGGTTCTATCATAGACATAAAACATGAGCAAGCCGCTAGTTCTCAATAAATAATCTCCTTGCCTCGATTCTTCATCCCTTCACTTGGTTCACCTATAACCTCAGAAATCGGATGGTTCTTGGCAACTCGCCGGGATGGCTTTAAATCAGCAATATTATCGTGTGTGCCGGGGTCTTCAACGTTGTCAGATGAGGAGTCTGAAGTGTGACTGTCCTCCTCGTGCACTCCTCCTGGACCATCATCTCCAACAGACTAGGACGAAGAGGGTGTGTCACTTACTGTTTCACCTCCACAGTTATCATCGTCTGAGACAGATCTCTCAAACACTTCATCATTCACCTTGACATTGACTGATTCCATGACGGAGCGTGTACGCTTGTTGAACACACGGAAGCTCGACTGTTTGTGGAGTCTTCTAGAAAAAATCCCTCATCACTCTTCGGATCCAGCTTCTGTCTGTACTCCCTATCATTCAGGATGTAGCAATGACGGAGCGCACCACACCGTCGTTAATGTGCGATGGCTTTATGCAAAAATAAATTTATAAGTCCGCTACTCGTACTCTACTATTGGGTAGTAAAGCGGTAAGTAGGGGTCGAACCCAAGGGAATTAGTGGATAGTTGTTCTTTCGAAAATGGAAAGTAAGACAGTTGGGGGTTGGTTGTGATTTTAGTACTGAAAAGTAAGTGGGTTGGTTGTGATTTTAGTACTGAAAAGTAAATGACTGAAAGTAAAGAAAGTAAATACTGGACTGAAAGTAAATACTGAAAAGTAAAGTGCTTGAAGGACAAGACTTGCTGAAAGTAAGTGCTTGAAGGACAAGACTTGCGGAAAGTAATTGCTTGAAGGACAAGACTTGCGGAAAGTAATTGCTTGAAGGACAAGACTTGCGGAAAGTAAGCAGTTGATATGGACTGAAAGTAAGCAGTTGATATAGGTACTGAAAGTAAATTGCAAGGTGGTGTTTTGATTGAAGGAAAGATTCGGTTTTAGGGGCCTTGTATCATAGTCTGTTTATCATTGACCTCTAATGATCATACTAAGTGTTCAAAGATGTATCAAGGCTATTTCTAGCACATGACTTGCCACACCGTTTAGAACACTTGTTCTATTTGGGCTAATTCCTCCTTTCGAAGTATCTTAGCTTATGTGCATCCATTTGATCAATCATTTATGATCAACCAAATGGTGTTTTAAAGAGGTTGAACTCCACAGTTAAGCTGTGCCCTTTCGAGCCTCCACTTAACTACGAAGGTTCACGAACCCATGGAAGAGCTTTGCTCTTTCGAGCATCCACTCAACCAATAGTGTTCTGACCTAATAAATGGCACATAGAACAAGTTTTGAACACAAAGAGGCACTTAAGAGAAGGGTTTAAAACATTGTATGATACAAGCACACCCCTTCAACCGAATGAAGGGTTTAGCTACGAATATCCATATAGGTGGATATCATAGCTAAGTGCTGAATAAAGTAAAGGTTTTGAAAGACAGGAAAAGTAAAGGTTTTTGAAAACAAGTACAAGAGAAAACTTGAGTACTCAAGAACCAACAGGAGTAAACTCAAGAACAACGAAAAGTAAAGGAAATGCTTGAGTACTTCAAGAACCGACAAGAGTACTCAAGAACAAACTTGGAGCTTTAATATCAAAGTGGTGTGTTTACATGGATTGTGTTGTAGAATCTGGAGAGCTTCTCTCACTAACCAAGAACTATGGGATGTTGGGATGAAATGAGGATGTTGGGATTGGGATGATGAACTAAGGAGGGGAAGTGTGGTATTTATAGGCATGGGAAGAGGAGGAGATGTGGAGGAGATCAAGACACTTGTCAAATGGAGGGAGGAAGTCCATATAGCCGCCGGCCATGAGGTGGCTTCCTCCAAGAGCCGCCGCCCATGTGGCAAGGGAGTAGAGGAGGAGTGAGTTGAGTGGGTTTAGATCTTTTCTTCCCAAAAAGCCTTCGGTTGTCATGTAACTCCGGTTGCCCTTTGGTTGCCTCTTTGGTTGCTCCTTAGTTGACATTAAAAGATAAGTCACTTATACTTGGCATTTCACTTGTGTTCTTAATCTTTGTTGGAACAAGTCATCGGGACTTAGTTGTGGCTTGATCGGAGTATTGTCGGGGTATGGTCAGTTCTGACTTGTAATCCACTTTCAGCGTTAAGAACTCCATTTTAGCTCGTTTCGTCATTACTCCTTGAAATAGCCCGTAGAACAAAAGTGAAACTAACAAGTAAAAGTTGTCAAGATAAAGCATTCAATTTGGTGGGTTTAATTGTCTTAACGAATCATATAAATATGGTCCATCAAGCATACACTACCAAAGATGTGGAAGTATTTCACAGTTGGCTTCTTCCCCTTCCAAAGTTCATAACAAGTCATCTCTGTTCCAATGCGTAAGGTAACACGGTTGACGATGTGACAAGATGTATTCATAGCTTTCGACCAGAACTTAAGAGGTATCTTCTTGGCGTGTATCATCACCCTGGCCATCTCTTGAATTGTGCAATTTTTGTGTTCTACTACGCCATTCTACTGAGGGGGTAATGACAGATGCAAACTGGTGTGTAATGCCATGTTCTGCACAGTAGGTAGCCATAGTGTTGTTCTTATATTTTGTACCATGATCACTCCTGATAGCCACCAGGTTTTCTTCTTTGTCCTCTCTTTCTCTCTGAAGTAACGTAGCGTGTTCAATAAACTGACGAGCGGCTTCAGACTTGTCTTGGAGAAATCTAGTCTAGGTGAATCTGGTGTAGTCGTCCACACACACTAGAACATACTTCTTCCCACCGTAGCCCTCAACTTACATTGGCCCCATCAAGTCCATATGAAAGAGTTCCAGGGGTCTGCTTGTACTGATCTGAGATGTCTTTGGATGCGAGGCCTTTGTCTGCTTGCCAATCAGACACTCTCCACAAACTACATCCAGATTTCCCTTAATAGCAGGCATTCCTCGGATGAGTTCAGCTGTGGAAATCTTCTTCAGAGACTTGAGATTTATATGTCCCAATCATCTATGCCACAAGGCCATCTCATCAGTTTAACTTATCAAGCAGGGAGATGTAGCAACTGTTCCATCAGATCCCAGAAGATAGCAGTTGTTGGCTGACCTGCTTCCCTTCATCAGAGTACCTCCATTCTTATCCAGTATTTGACATGAATTGTGAGTGAATTGGACATGATATCCTCCATCACATAGTTGACTAATACTAATCAGATTCACCTTTAATCCTTCAACCAGGAAGGTATCCTCGAGCACAGGTAGATCTGGAACCTTCAATGTCTCACAGCCGATCACATAGCCCTTTCCTCCCTTTTTAAACGTGACAAACTGACATTTCTTAACAGGTCTAATATGTGTAAGATACTTAGAGTTACCTGTCATGTGGGCAGAGCAGCCACTACCAAAATACCAGCGGTCTTTCTTCATGTGACAGAACAAGCTGAAGGCAACCATGCACACTTCCTTTTTGACCTTATGCCTCCATACTTGTCGAATTCGAGGGTTGGCTCCTGATCCCATAGCTTTTCACTCAGCTAAAAATAGTCGGCACTTCGGTTTGATGTGCCCTATCTGGTAGCGGTACCAGCAAGTACGAGTGTCTCTCCTCCCATCTATCTTAGGTCTAGCTTGAGAAGTTAGGGTCCCCCTTCTGGATTTGCCGGGGTTCTTCTCATGGTTCAACGCCATCTTCTGTCCAGACTTATGTACCACCACTGGTTTGGCCTTGACAAATGTTGTTCCTTTCGAGCTAATTTTTTCCGTGAAACTAAGGCCTCTGTGTCCACCCTCCATTCTTTGAGACTTGAGTATAGTATTCAGATCTTTTGATTCAGAATTTAGCATCTTCACTGACCTCTTAAACTAACAGAATTTTTTATGGTTGTTGCATGACCCATTCTCTCTGACTCCATCTGAAGTTCTAGCGACTCAACTTTGTTTAAGAGGAAAACCTCTTTGCGATTCAGATCTGCCAGTTTCTTCCTCAACTCCACCATGCCTGTTGGGTGCATGTCTCGATTTTTCTCCATCTCAAATTTTAGTGATGACACTGTACCCAGAAGTTCAGCTTTCTGAGCAAGCAGTGATGCCCTTTCCTGTTTTATCTCAATCAGTTGATTCTTTAAAGATGTAGCCTCACCTTGGAGTTCCACCTTCTGAGTAACCAGGATTTCTATCTCTTGCCATATCTTGCCATTTTCTTCAGTCAGACTGGACACCTTTTCAGTGAGCTTCTTGTTCAGCTCAATCACCATAAGCCACTTCTCATATAGCTCTTTGTATGTCTCAACCAAAGTTTCCTGTGTGAGCTCTTCATCATCGCCGTCTGAGGTGTCGTCAGCTAGCTATTCAGACTTAGGACTGGAGTACTTGCTTTGACTTGTGTCATTGCTGTCTTCGATAGTGGCGATAAAAGAAACAAAGTTAGTGGTTTCATCATCTTCCTCTTCATCGTCAGACTCACTGTCGCTCAGATTAGCAACCATTGCCTTTTTCTTCTTGAGGGTGTTGCCGCATTTCGCTTGGATGTGACCGAAGCCTCTGCATCACCGACATTGTATGTCTTTCCCCTTTTCAGCAGAGAATTCCTGTCTGGTTTCACTTGTCCTTGTCTTCCCCTTTGATGTTCCCATGAATGGCATGGCTTTGGCAAAACGGCTTTAGACAGTTCAAGCAAAAGTTCAAGGAGTGTTCAACCGACTACTAGAACTCGCATACAGCAGATATGAAGATAAGACGTTTCTTAATCTGAATGATCAAAAATTTGATCTGATTGGAGTCGGCTCAACAATAATTTAGAGGATCAGATATTTAAATGAATATCCTCTCATCAAGTACGAGTCGATTAAGAAGATTCGGATTTACTTGGTGATAAAGAAATATCGAGATCTTCTTGAAGCTTGGAATGAAGATCTGAATATCCAGAAGATATCGACGAGATTATTTGATTGGGATCAATCGACAAGTCATCGTGAGAGAACAAATATTCAGATAGATATTCTCACATCAGTATCCAACCAGATTCGAAATGACTTGGCGAGAAAGAAAGATCGAGATCTTCATGAAGATTGGAGGAAATATATCTAGCAAATATTTAGGAATATTTCCTAAATATTTGACAGATTTCCAAGGGCTGATTCGGATCCGCCAATGCATATAAATAGAAGGCTAGGGCATCGACATAAGCATCACTTCCTGAGAGAAAAGAAAACACGAGAGCATTCGTGAGATTGGAGGAGGAGTGACGGCCGGCTGATTATTCCACACCGGAATATCAACGACGAAGAAGCAGTCTGTTCAGTGTGCTGTTCAGACTGTTCTTGAAGGACAACAAAGCGCACACACACGGTGATCAAGACACGTCTTCGAGAGAAGGCGTCTGGACTTCTGGGAGGTCCAAGACTAGGCCGAGAGGGAAGTCTCGTCCTACCCATAGGGATCGAGGGGAGCTGCGGTGAACCGAGATTGCAAATCCGAGAGAGGGAGTGTTAGAGGCTAGGCTATTACAAACAAGGCGTTGTGTAAGTGTAAGTCCATGAGTTGCTCTAAACTCGTAATAAGATTTGTGTCCCTTTTCAGGTGTGGGAAACCCCCCAGAGTAGGCAAAGCCGAACTGGGTTATCAATCTGCGTGTGCCTCTATTTTGTTCTGTTTACGGTACTTTCTGCTAAGGTGTTCCAGTCTTTGGTTGAACACAACCTGGAACTGTCCAACAAGTGTTCGAGACGAAGTTCGAACACCATCTGGAACTCGTCTTGACTAAGACAAGTAGATTTCAATTGGTATCAGAGCAGACACTCGACATACAGAGTGTGATTCGGCGACTGTTCAAGATGAGTTTGAAGGAAGGACAGAGCACTAACCGACCACCGTTGCTTGAAGGGCCGAATTATGCCTATTAGAAATCAGAGATGAAAGCCTTTCTGAAATCTCTCGATGAAAAGGCTTGGAGAGCTGTAATGATAGGATGGACAGAACCCATGATGGCCAACCCTGAAGGAGCTATTATGCCAAAACCCGAAGCCCTGTAGTCTGAAGAATATGATGTAGCGGATGTAGGGAATTCAAAGGCCCTGAATGCAATATTCTATGGAGTGGACGAGAATGTGTTCAAACTGATTGCTGAATGTGAGGTGGCCAATGAAGCATGGGATATTCTTAGAATAGCCTATGAGGGTCCAGATAGTGAATCTAATGATAAAGAAGAAGAACATGAGAATTTCAATCTCGTCAGACTTGAAGACTGCAGTGAGACAAGTGAAAATCCATACTCTAGTACATTGTCTGAACAGGCTGTTGACGACGCATCAAGCAGTGATGACGAAGGACTTGCTCATGAGACCTCAGCAGAGACGTACAAGGAACTCTATGAGAAGTGGCTATTGGTGATTGGCCTGAACAAGAAGCTCACAGAAACAGTGGCCAGCCTGACAGAAGAAAAAGATAAAAAGTGGCAGGAGGTTGAACTTCTCGTTGCCTAGCAGGTGGAACACCAGGAGGAAATATCTGCTTTGAAGCACGAGATGATTGGAATGAATCAAGAACACTCGTCACTTCTTGCACAGAAGGTGAAACTGGTAGACACCGCATCGGTTTTGAAAGCTGAGATGGAGAAAAATAGAGAAACATATCCTGCAGGCTTGGTGGGGCTAAGGAGAAAGAATGCTGAGTTGAGCCGCAAAGAAGTTCATCTCAATATGACAGGTAATCCTCAATATCTCATCAATGTTAAACCTATTCGCAAGCGTCAGTTTGTCACTTTTGGAGATGGAGGGAAGGGCCAGGTGATCGGCTGTGGGACATTGAAGGTTCCGAATCTACCTGAGCTCAAGGATATCCTCCTAGTGGATGGGTTGAAGGTGAACCTGATCAGTATCAGTAGATTATGTGGTGAAAGACAGTCTGTTACATTCACTCGTGATTCCTGTCAAGTACTGGATAGGAATGGAGACACACTGATGGAAGGAAGTAGGTCATCCAACAAAAGCTACTTTCTAGGCACAGTTGGAACAGGATCTGCCACTGTCTGTCCGACAAATACGATAAATGAGATGGAATTGCAAGGGACAGGTATGGTGTCCTCTTCTGGAAAGGTGAAAGACAAAGTTGCCCTAAACTCAGTTCCAGAAGATGGTAAAGTTAGAGGTGGGACATCGTCTGAAACACCCTTTCAGACCAAGTCTACAGAAGATAAAGTTCCAGAGGGAGGTCCAGCTAATGAAGCCACATCTACTCCAGCTGGGACACTTGACAATGCACCTGCGCTGCAACCCTCATGGAGAATTATCAAGCATTATCCGATCACGGAAACTGTTGAAGATCCATCTGAAGTAATGAAGAGTCGAGCGAATGAGATCAAGTATCGAGAACTGACTGCATGCTCATCCAGTCTGAAGATTGTCAACAAAGCATTTATTGATGAAATTTGGGTGGTGGCCATTCAGGTGGAACTAAGAGAGTTCACCAGATCTGAAGCATGGAAGTCATATCATCTCGTGCATAGTCACGAACTGAAGAAGACTATGTACAAGCTCACACAAGCGCCCAGAGCATGGTACGAGACGTTGCTCATCGACCATGGCTATGAGCGAGAGGGAGTAGTGAAGCATATGTTCGTCACGAGTACACAGAAGCTGTTTGGATAGTTCGTGAGATGGATGCAAAAGGAGCTCCAACTAATCATGGTGGGAGAGATGAAACACCTTCCTGGAACACACGTTGCCCAGATGCTGGGAGAGCAGGAGAGCATCGCTGCAGGAGAGCAAGAGAGCATCACTGCAGGGAGGTGCTGCACTCAGTTCCTATGGATGAAGCAGAATCTGTCTGAACACAGAGTGGAACGGATGAAGAAGTTTCTGCCCAAGAACCCAGTACAACACTCCATGAGCAAATATCACTTCATCAGAGAGCTAGTGGAGAAGAAGGTCATCACATCAAAACTCATGACAACCGTAACTGTCATACTCACCATGTCACTAGATGTCGCTCAGTTCGAAACACTTGGATCCTCTCTGGATCTGCGTGTTATCGCCAACTAAGTGTTTCAGAAGGAGGTCAGCCAAGAGCAAAATCCCAGCAAATCAGATGGGCTGACCTACCAAAGAAGAGGGCTGGAACAAATGGTACGTGGTTGGAACTGATTACCAAATTCAACTTATTAGCAGTTTTATGAGGCGTTGGAGCATTTCAAGGAGGAGAGAGGTGATTGGACAAATATCTCAAGAGATATACACATGACAGTTTTTGGCAAGTTGAGGAGTCCAAATATTTAAAAATAAAAAAGGCAGTCGAATCGAATTCGGATGAGGATACATTATGAGCAATCCCTAAGATCAGAGAAGGGAAAAAGAAGGGAGAAGAGGCGGCTGTCATGGAACTTAAAGAAGCTACTTCAAAGGCATCAAAGGCTGATCCTAATCCAACTAAAGGGATTGTGCAGACTGCGAAGGAAAATCAGACGCTGGCTGAACAACCCCTCAATGAGGTAATCTCTTGTTCTCACTCCTAAGCTACTGCACTCAATTCTGTTGATGAGGAAGTACACACGATTGGTAAAGATTCGGTGAGTTATAAGGGTGACAAAGTGGTTAGTAAGAAGCCGAAGGGATTGAAACCTGCTGTAGATTCTGTGGCCGATGCTACAGAAGAAGGTGAAGCCAATAGGGCTAAGATTGTGGTTCTGATAAGTAGAAGAATGAGGATGCAAGTGGAGATTAGCAAGCTAAGCAATCTGGCAATAAGATGGAAGAGTCTCAAGCATCCGACAATGATGAAGAACTAGATGTGTTGTTCAAGGACATTGATGTTGTTGTTGATGAGTTGCAAAAAGAGGAGGTTACAATACCTGTTGAGACAAGAGTTGATCAGTCCTCAGGAGCCCAGGTCGTAGGGGTTGAGAAGGAGGCAACTGTGCCAGATGATGCTGTCTCAGATATGCAGCAAGGTGGTGAGACAGTTTTACCCCAAGAGTCCTCTAGTTCTGATGCAGTCCCAGAGGGTGAGTCAATTAAAGCACCGAACGTTGTGCAAGGAGGGTTACATGATGATTTTGTGGAGGATGCACATGTGGTGGTGGATCCCCCAGCTATTCCTGATTTTTTGATGAAGGATGCTCAGGACTTCGTCCCTCTTTCTGAACTAAGGAAGGCAAAGAAAGACAGAAGGAAGGAGATGTGTTTGTTTGTGTCTGTAGCACAATCAGAAAATGAACATGTTGAAGAAAAAGCATCTGATGAACCAGCTGTGCCGACTGAGTTAGAACGTCCAGCTAATACGGATGTAGAGATGCAATTATCTGATCAAGAAGAGGCTAAGAACGAGAACACTCAGAAGGAGGATCAGGATACAGTTTTACTGGCTGAGCTCAAGAAAGCAGAAAAGAAGAATCCCAAGAAGAAAGTGACATTCCAAGCATGCTCATCTAAGGGAACTATCAAGATGAATGGGAACATAAATGCTGGGGGAGCAAGTGCGTCTAAGAAGAGGAAAAGGTATAGTCCAGATCTTGTTCCTTGCCATGTTCCAACTAAAATTGTGAAAAATGGAGTATGGTGTGCTAGTACAGAAGCAGCAGCCAAGTGGAAGGCAGTGAAGAAAAGAAAGATCATCCCTGAAAGGCTGCATAATGAGAAGACAGTTCCATCCCAGTTGCAGATCTGACTCTATTCTACTCGATGTTGTTCTTCATCACCATAGTCAATTGGAAGCCTACATCTCATAGAACCACGATCAACAAGGAGATGGGACAGCTGCTCTACCAGATTAGAAATAGGATGCTCATTGACATGGGAAGAATTATGTTCGACCAGATTACAGAACACGCTATTCTACAAAGTCTCTGCACCAGATAATTTTCCCATCATTTATCTATGAGTATCCAGATTTGAAGACTGACCAAGACAGACTGTCAAGTGCTTCGTTCAAGTTGGTAGTTGATCACAAGCTGCTCAAGGGTCGACATAAGAATGGTCTGAAGGACCCTGTCCTGAAGAGGAAGGATGCACCTGAGTCTTCCATAAGGAGAGCTGCTGGTGAGAAGTTGTCCCGAGCTGAACGCGGATAACTACTATAGGAGGTGGAGATTATATTGGAGGTCGAACATGAGCAGATGTCAAGAATCAATCAATTGGTACACACTCTGCGATATCCCAATGATGATGAAGCAGATGAAGCTTGACGAGCTCATGGGGTCACTAAGGACATTTGAGATGAATTTTTCTGATGATCTTCGAAGAAGGATAGAAAAATGTGTTGCTCTGAAGACTGATGTATCTGAAGAGTGGAACAGCGTCAAGGACAAGTCTGAATCAGGTCAAGACATTAGTGAAGATGTTAAACTCTAGATCAAAAGACCTAGACACAATTCTGAAGTCTCGGAGGATGAGTGGAGGACATAGAGGCATTGGCTACACTAATGGGAGCAGTTCAGGAAAGACTAAGTTTGTCAAAGCTGAACAGTTAGTGAACAGAGAGATGAATAGGTACCCTCTGGCCAACATGAAGAGTTCTAACGGTGAATGGATACGAGACTCAAGAACCTGTTGACACTGTCACAAGAAGGGGCACATCAAGCCAAGGTGTCACGAGTTCTTCACTGTGCACAGAAATTTACAGCAGAACAATACTTCAAGGATGACATGAGAATTGAGAGTGAGAACGTGAACCGAGAATCTCTGATGGAGGAAACCAGATCATCAAAAACCTCGGTTGCTGACCTGTGGTCGAACAGCTGCTAAGACACCATGGTTCGACAGACTCACAACATGTGTCACTGTCCCAGGCTATGTCGAGGGGGAGTTGACAAGATTCCAGATGCCGAGGAGACCGGTTTGCTCGATTGGACCCCTTGCCAATTTGTGGCAAAAAGGGGGAGTATTTTGAGGTAACTGTTCTGGTTCCTCAAGTTGTGTCTAAAGCGTAGATTTGGTTTTTCCAAAATGCCAAGGGGGAGATTGATGTTCCTATGAATGGCATGGCTTTGGCAAAACGGCTTTAGACAGTTCAAGCAGGAGTTCAAGGAGTGTTCAACCGACTACTAGAACTCGCATACAGCAGATCTGAAGATAAGACGTTTCTTAATCTGGACGATCAAAAACTTGATCTGATTGGAGTCGGCTCAACAATAATTTAGAGGATCAGATATTCAAACGAATATCCTCTCATCAATTACGAGTCGATTGACGGAGCCCACCACAGTGTCGTTAAGGTGCGATGTTCTCTGTGCAAAAATAAATTTATATCTCCAATACTCATGACTTAACTATTTTTGGTAGTCAGTGGTAAGTACGGGTCGAACCCAAGGGAATTAGGTGATAATTGTTCTTTCGAAAAGGGGGGATTAAATAAAGCAGTTGGGGGGTTGGTTTTGGTTTTAGTTACTGAAAAGTAAGGTGCTTGATGGACAAGACTTGACAGAAAGTAAGCAGTTGATAAGGTACTAAAAGTAAATAACAGTTGATATTACAATTAAAGGAAAGTATTCGGTTTTAGGGGCCTTGTATCATAGTCTGTTTATCATTGACCTCTAATGATCATACTATGTGTTCAAAGATGAATCAAGGCTATTTCTAGCACATGACTTGCCACATCATTTAGAACACTTGTTCTATTTAGACTAATTCCTCCTTTCAAAGTATCTTAGCCTTATGTGCATCCATTTGATCTTCAGTTACGAGCAATCAAATGGTTTTTAAAAGAGCTTGAACTCCTCAAATAAGCTTTGCCCGTTAAAGCATCCACTTACCCGAGTATGTTCACGAACCCCACGGAAGAGCTTTGCCCGTTAAAGCATCCACTCAACCTTGGAAGTTCTAACCTAATGTGTGGCACATAGAACAAGTTTTGAACACATAGAGGCACTAAGAGTAGGGCCTAAAACATTGTATGATACAAGCACACCCCTTCAACCGAATGAAGGGTTTAGCTACAAATATTCATGGAATAGGACATCATAGCTAAGTGCGTTGAAAAGTAAAGGTTTTTGAAAGACAGTAAAGTAAAGTTTTCGAAAGTAAAGACAGGAAAGTAAAGTTGTTGAATTGAAAAGACAGTAAAGTAAAGAAGAGAGTACTTACAAGAACCGTTAAGAGTGCTAAGGATCAAGCTTCGATTCCAAAGTAAAGTGATTACATGATTAGTGCCCAAAATCTATAGAGAAGCTAGAGCTTTGTGATGGATGATGTTTTGATGTGTTTGTGATGTGTGTTGTTGATTGTGGGATTGTGGGATTGTGGGATGATGATACAAGGAGGAGGGCTTTGGTATTTATAGGCTAAGGGGAGGAAGAGATGTGGAGGAGGAGAAGACACATGTCAAGAGGGGGAAAGGGAAGCTCAAAGCCGCCGGCCCTTAGGTGTCTTCCTCCTTAGCCGACGCCCATGTGGCATGAAGGGAGAGGTGGAGAGCTTAGCCGCCGGGCAAGGTGGAGGAGAAGGAGTGGGTGTGAGTTTTGTGATCTCATCCCCAAAAGCCATCGGTCCTTTCAGCTCCGGTCTGACTCTGGTTGCCCTTCGGTTGGACTTGTTTTGAGTGATTCCATGTCAGGTTTATGAAAGGTGTACAGTCGGAATGTGATTGTGGCCTGGAGTGTCTTGTAATCCATTTTTGCCTTTAAGAACTCCTTCTTAGCTTGTATTCTCTCTAGACTTCAAAATACCTTGTAGATAAATATCGGAACTAACAAGCAAAAATTAAATAAACAAAGAGTCTAATTTGGTGGGTTTAACTGTGTTTATGATTCATACAATTATGGTCCATCAGATCACCCCACACTTTTAGTTGTTCGTCCCGAACAATACTATTTAAGGGCGGAACACAATCTAAGTAAAAACTTTTAAATATGAAAGTGAGACTGTGGGACTAGATTTATCCTAATTCATGCATTACTTACTTATTACCAAACTAAACCGTGTAAATTCTTAGAAGTAACTTGATACTTGTACCTTCGAGCTGAGATGCAATTTAATTTGGATGGTTGGGAGATAGCCCTTTTCAGGCTCCTGGACTGCATTCTCGGGACCGACTCGCACTATATGGTTTACTTGTAGCTTTCTCTAGCACGTGACTTGATTCGGGTTTCACTGAGTTGAGAATTTTGATTTCTTTTTGGCGAGGGACAGCTTCTGTAGTGAATCGGCCTTTGGCCTTTGATATTGAGTTGGAGTTTCTTCACTTTTGTTTCGGTTAAAACCTTCACAACTTTGGCCTTTGGCCTTTGATTAGCTTCTTCGAGCTTTTGCTTCTTTGTGACTTGGTAGTCCATTTTCTCAACCTTTTTGGGAGGTCCAATCTTTGCCCGCAAGCATATGGAAATGCCTCCCCGCTCTTTCTCATCCTCGCCTTTTTGCGCGGGTCAAAATGAGGGTCGCTCATTTGTTTTCCTGGCTACTCTGACTAGAGATAGGACGGTTTGATTCCCGTCTCGCCTCTTGCATAAACGCTGCACGGCGGAGATGACTCTGACTCAACTGAAACCCGAAGTGCAGCCTCCACTGACTTCGTAAACCATATAGTGAAATTCAGTCCTTCGAGTGCTTGCCAAGCCTCTCTAGGGCAGTTTATGTCAACTCCACATCCCCTGTATATCTCAGCACAAAGGGACAAATGAGAAGTTACATACTAAGTTTTTAAATAGTTGAATTTTCACAAGGTAAATGCATGAATTCTGATCTATCTTTTTCACATTCTTAAGTTCATATTTTCAAAAAGATAATATTAAGGGAAAAGGAAAAGAAAAAGCATGTTAACTAACTATGTACACAGGTGGTTCTCACCCCACACTTTTGAACGAAGGCGTGCCTTTCAGCAAGACTTAGTTCAAAAGTCATGCAAATATATACAAGAGAAGGAAATGACATTAAGGAAAAGGGAAGAACTAAACTCCCTTTTACTGTGTCGTGTCGTGGAACGACATGCTTCGGAGCTGGATAATCGAGGGAGTTCGGCTGGGGCCTTGAACTCTCAGCGCAGACCCGGTAATTCTCGGAAGCTGCCTGGCTGATCTGATCTTGCTCCAAAAACCAATTCCTACAAGGAGTCATTTCTTTTATACAAAAAATGGGTGAGAGCGACTTACGGTAAAAACTAAATGACAGAAAAGAAAATTACTGAAAGTAAGATAAGTGTCGGGTTACCTCTCGATCAGTGCCTTTGTTTAACGTCGTTGGCTCGACAGTTGGGATCACCAGTTGGGATCCCATGGGCGGCTTAAGTCAAATTTTGCTGCGGCTCCTGCATTGATTCTAGCCTTTACCCTTCCTGATTTTTTGCTGGATGATGTGCTTGGGTCAGGACTCCATTGTTCTGGTGGTTTCTTTGTATCCGTGCGGCTATCACCATAGATGTTATAATATGAAATTCTGCCATTGAATGCAAGCGACAATGAGCCCTTGCCCATGTTTATCTTGGCCCCTGTGGTGTAAAGGAATGGTCGTCCCAATATGATTGTTGGAGGGTCGTCCTTGCTGGATTCTCCGATTGGTATCACATAAAAGTCCATAGGAACGACGATTTTTGCCACACGGAGCATTAAGCTTTCTAGCACTCCAACCGGTTGGATACACGACTTGTCTCCCATCTCGAGGGATATCATTGGTGGCTTCAATGGACCAAGCCCCAATGAGCAGTATAGATGGAAGGGCAAAACATCGACAGCAGCTCCAAGGTCAATAAGGCAATGGTGAATTTGGGCTTCGCCGATAACACAGGTGACTGTAAAGGGTCCTGGGTCCTTATTCATTTCCAGTTGTACCTCATGACTCCAAGTGACATTCTGTTTCGCTATCAGGTCATTTTGTTCCTTCATTGGCTCCAATCTTTTTTCTTTTTTGTTCTTTTGGGCCGTAGGATCTTTGGAGGCAATGATTTTCATGGGGTAGGATGAGTCACGAACCCCGATTTTTTCGATTCCGAGGCCCGATCTAGGATCGTCTAAGTCTTTATTGTCATCCCACCCAGATGCTGGTACGTTAAAGCGTGTGACTGGCGGTGGTGTCATGCAAACGGTGAATGCATAGCGTCCATTATCATTATGCGTGACCCACTGATGGACCATAATTGTATGAATCATAAACACAGTTAAACCCACCAAATTAGACTCTTTGTCTATTTAACTTTTGCTTGTTAGTTCCGATATTTATCTACAGGGTATTTTGAAGTCTAGAGAGAATACAGGCTAAGGAGGACTTTTAAAGCTGAAAATGAATTACGAGTCATTCCAGGTCACGACCAAATTCTGACTTTCAAGAACCTGACGTGGAATCACTCAAAACAAATCCAACCGAAGGGCAACCAGAGTCAGTTCGGAGCTGCAAGAACCGATGGCTTTTTGGGATGAGCTCACAAAACTCACAAACTCTCTTCTCTCCTCCACCAAGCCGGCGGCTAAGCCACTCCACCTCTCCCCTTCCTCCATGTGGCCCGCGGCTTTTGGCCATGGTGACTCACCCCGATGGATTTTGCTCCTCCTCCCATCTTGTGACATGTGGTCTCTTCTCATCCACATCCATATCTCCTCCTTAGCCTATAAATAGAGATGCCCTCCTCTTTGTAAATCATCCATCAATCCCACAAACACAATTCACTTATCTCTCTAGATTTTGAGAGCACAATCATGTAATCGCTTTACTTTGGAATCGAAGCTTGATCTTTAGCACTTTCAACGATTTTTGTAAGTACTCTCTTCTTTACTTTACTGTCTTTCAAAGTATTTTACTTTCCTATCTTTACTTTCAAAAACTTTACTTTACTATCTTTCAAAATCTTTACTTTTCCAAGTACTTAGCTATGGTATCCACCTCTATGGATATTCGTAGCTAAACTCTTCATTCGGTTGAAGGGGTGTACTTGTATCATACAACGTTTTAGACCCTTCTCTTAGTGCCTCTTTGTGTTCAACTTGTTCTAGGTGCCTTATATTATGTCAGAATTCCATTGGTTAAGTGGATGCTCGGAAGAGCAAAGCTCTGCCATGGGTTCGTGATCTTCCGTGGATAAGTGGAGGCTCGGAAGAGCACAGCTTATCTGTGGAAGTCAACCTCTTTTAAACACCATTTGGTTTATCAGAAATGATGATCAAATGGATGCACATACTAGAACAAGAGTCCTTTGTCTTGCAAAAGACTAGACGGTGTGGCAAGTCATGTGCTAGGAATAGCCTTGATTCACTTTTGAACACTTAGTATGATCATTAGAGGTAAATGATAAACGAAAATATGATACAAGGACCTGAAACCGAATCTTTCCTTTAATTGCAATATCAACTGTTACTTTACTTTTCAGTACTAAAAACCAAAACCAACCCCCCAACTGTTTAATTTAATCCCCCCTTTTCGAAAGAACAACTATCACCTAATTCCCTTGGGTTCGACCCGGACTTACCACTGACTACCCAAAATAGTTAAGTTGCGAGTATCGGAGATATAAATTTATTTTTGCACAGAGAACATCGCACCTTAACGACAGTGCGGTGGGCTCCGTCAAAATTGGCGCCGTTGCCGGGGACTTAGCTTCAGATTAGCTGTTCTTCTCTTTTTCTTTTCTCTTTTGAACTCGCTTCTACACAACCATGTCTCGTGAAGGAAGCCACCATGACTATCAGGATGACGACGAGATGAATCTATTCGATCGAAATAATGAAGCACCGCCACAATTTGTCGATGATCCGGAACAAATCATCCGAAACCGAAGAGCTCATGATAGGGAGGCCATCCGAAGAAACCAAGGACCACCTGAGGACCGAAATGGAGCTGGTCCAGTATAGCCCCTAGATATCCCCCACCCCCTCAACCTCGACAAGTGCCAAGGCAAGAACCCATCTTCGATGATTACTATGGGGATAACAACTACCGCGAGCCTACTATGGACGAACTCAATGACCCAGATTTTAGAAATCAGCCGTGGTGCATATACAAAGGCCCTGAACTAGAAAACATTGCCGTCGACATGTCCGTGATCCACAATTTACCAAAGTTCTCAGGAACTCATGGAGAATCTGCGACAACTCATCTCCAACGCTTACATGGCATTTGCCAAAATCTAAAGCCCAGTCGAGTGAATATAGACGACTTCAAGTTAAAGGCGTTCTATTTTTCCCTCATTGACTCGGCAAACGATTGGTTCCTTTTATTGCCTTCGGATAGCATCAGAACATGGGCTCAGATGCAAAAGAAATTTCTATACAAATATTACCCAGCACGAAGAGCGATGCAAGTAAGGAGGCAGCTACAGGACATAAAGCAAGGGCCCAACGAGTCGATGTTCGACTACCTCGAGAAATTCAACCGATTGGAGCAAAGCTACTGCAATCTTGGATTACCCGAGAAGCTCATCATCGAGTACCTGATTGATGGACTGACTCCCTTAGATAAAAAGCTCCTTGATGCTTCAGCTGGAGGGTCAATGATGAGCCTACCATTAAGCGGCATAAGGCAACTAGTCACAAAATTTGCTGAAAATGCCCGGTTCTGAGAGGAGACCACTCGGTAGGATGAGTTTACCCGAACCAAGAATGTGGCAAGTGCCGAGACAACGGTAAACTCAATGCCCGAGCAAATGGAACAGATGAAGGAAATGATGATGCAAATCCTACGAAAGCAGACAGTTCAAGTAAGACCTTGTGAGTTTTGTGGCTATACGGACCACAAGACTGATGCATGCCCAACTTTGATCGAAGAGGACCCGGTGGAGGCCAATGCAGTAGAGGGATATCAAGGGTACAACAACAATAATAACTACGCCGGTCCAAGCCGGCAGTATGGTCAAGCAACCAACCCGAGCTGGAAAAACGAGAACCACCCTCAACCAGCTTCAGTCATTCTACCAACCGCCCCACCAACAGTACAACCAGAACACCCCACCAACAGGCCAATACCAACAAAGGGGACCAAACCAGTACCCGACGGGCTAATATCAGCAGAAGGGACCAATATAGTACCAAGCAAGCTCGAGTAATCATCAAGGACCGAACAAGTCACTTGAGGACATGATGAAGCAATTCTCGGGTACTGTGCAGCAATTATCGGGCACCGTGAATCAATTAAGTGCTACCGTTCATCAAAACCAGGCGAAAAATGATGGAGCAATAGCCGACCTGAAGAAACAAATGTCTCAGCTCGCTACCTCAATGTTCGAGCATAATAATGAACATGGCCGACTTCCTTCACAAACCGTCCAAAACCCGAAGGAAAACGTAAGTGACGTGACCCTAAGGAGTGGGAAAAAACTTGTCAGCAAACCTACAGAGCAAGATGAGGACAAAAGTCCGAGGTTGCCCGGAGAAGAACAAGTAAGGCCCGAGGCTCTCAAACTCTTGAGCAAGACAAAGAGGAGGACGTGACCGAAGAAGAAGTGAACACATCCAAGGATCACAGGCCTGGCCCAGTACCAGCAGCCAGCCCGGTTCCAGTGTCCGAAGTGCACAATGAGCGCCCGGTGCCCAGAACCGAGACCCCCAAAATCAGCACTGCACTTCCATTTCCAGTACCTACTCGTGTGCAAAAACAACATGTCATGGATGAGGACGTGTTTGAATTGTTCAGCAAAGTCGAAATCAACATCCCCCTCTTGGAAGCCATCAAGCAAATTCCTCGATATGCTAAGTTTTTAAAAGAACTTTGCACCAACCGAAGGAGGAGTACTAGATATGATCAAGAGCTGATGAGTAAAAACGTATCGGACGTCATACAACGAAAAGTTCTCCCCAAATGCGGAGATCCGGGAACCTATACCATTCCATGCACAATTGGCAACATCCGGATCGAGAACTGCATGCTAGACCTTGGAGCATCAATCAACGTTCTTCCCTTCTCTATCTACTCATGCCTTAGGATTGGACCACTCGAACCCACCGGTCTCACTATTCAACTGGCAGATCGGTCGTGCAAACAGCCCGAAGGGAAAATGGAAGACGTCCTGGTTCAAGTAGGTGAATTGGTGTTTCCAGCAGACTTCTACGTCTTAAAGATGGAGAATGGCGGACCTACAGATCATGCACCCATCCTTCTCGGCCGTCCATTTCTCAAAACATCAAAAATGAAGATAGACTGTGGAAGTGGAATGCTCTCAATGGAAGTAGAAGGAGAGGTCTTCAGCTTTGACATATTCAGAGCAATGAAACACCCTATGGAATTCGAGGAGGTACACGCTCTCGACGCTTTGGACGACCTGGTCCATGAAGTTCAACCAGAACCAAGAGCAGATCCCTTAGAAGCCATACTCAATGGAGCCGAAAGCTTATACGAATTGACCGAAGACCTGCATAAAACAGTGGCCCACTTAACAATCTCGGAGCCTCGCACACTAGAATAAGAAGTCAACAAGGTAAAGTTATTCAAATCAAATACTTTTCTGCCCTCAGTAATTCAAGCTCCCAAAATATAATTGAAGCCCCTGCCCGGACATCTGAAGTACGCTTTCCTTGGGGATAATAACACACTCCCGGTAATCATCAAGAGTGGCTTGGAAGCAAGCCAGGAATGTAGTTTGATAACAGTGCTGAGACAACACAAGTGGGCTATTGGATGGACTCTAGCCGACTTGAGAGGAGTTAGCCCGGCAGTATGCATGCACTGTATTCTACTTAAGGATGGAGCAAAGCCATCAAGAGAGCCTCAACGACGACTCAACCCAATCATGATGGGGATTGTCCAAAAAGAAATACAGAAGCTGCTTGACGCGGACATTATCTATCCCATATCGGATAGCCAATGGATGAGCCCTGTCCACGTGGTCCCAAAGAAAAGTGGGATCACTGTCGAGGAAAATGCCAAAGGAAAAATGGTGACAACAAGGGTCAAGAACGGCTGGAGAATGTGCATCGACTATAGAAAATTAAACGCCGTTACAAGAAAAGACCATTTCCCTCTGCCATTCATCGACCAAATGCTAGATCGACTGGCGGGCAAGCCATATTTTTGCTTCCTAGACGGGTTCTCAGGATACAACCAGATCCCCATAGCGCCTGAGGACCAAGAGAAGACTACATTCACCTGCCCATTTGGCACATTCGCCTTCAGAAAGATGTTGTTCGGCCTATGCAACGCCCCGTGAACTTTTCAAAGGGTAGTAACCAGCATCTTTTCAGACATGATCGGAGAATTCATTGAAGTCTTCATGGACGACTTCACCATCTATGGAGACACATTCGATGCTTGCTTAAGCAATTTGAGCACGGTTTTGGCACGATGTGTGTCCATGAACTTAGTGCTCAATTATGAGAAGTGCCACTTCATGGTAACACACGGAATAGTCTTGGGACATATCGTCTCACAAGAAGGCATGGAAGTGGACAAAGCAAAAATCGACCTGATCATGACGCTACCATACCCATCCACGGTCCGAGACATCCCATCATTTCTTTGCCATGCAGGATTCTATCGACGATTCATCAAAGACTTCTCCAAAACGGCATTGCCTCTAACCACTCTTCTCCAGAAATAAGTCCCTTTTGAATTCACTAATGCATGCAAGGAGGCCTTTGATAAACTGAAGAAAGCCCTCACCAGCACACATATCATCCAAACGCCAAATTGGGAACTACCATTCGAAATCATGTACGACGCGAGCGATTATGCTGTGGGGGCAGTCCTCGGTCAAAAAGTTGATAAGAAGGCAGTTGTGATCTACTACGCCTCAAGAACCCTAGATTCTGCCCAACGAAACTACTCCACCACCGAGAAGGAACTCCTGGCAGTGGTTTTTGCTCTGGAAAAATTCAGATCCTATTAGCTTGGAGCAAAAGTAATAGTTTATTCTGACCACGCAGCCATCCGTTACCTAATGAAGAAGAAGGAGGCCAAGCCAATACTCATTCGGTGGATATTATTACTGCAAGAATTCGATGTGGAAATAAGGGACAAAAAGGGGATCGAGAATATTGTGGCCGACCACCTAAGCAGGATTGTCCGAAAGGAAGAAGAGGGGCACATAACCGAGTCATTTCCAGACGAGCACCTCTATGCAGTCTCAACCAAGGTGTCGTGGTATGCCTCAATCGTCAACTACCTTGTAGGAGGTACATTTCCTCCTTCTTTTACTAAAGTACAATGCATGAAACTTAGGCATGATGCTAGACACTACTTATGGGATGATCCTTATTTATGGAAAATAGGAGCAGATCAAATACTTAGGAGATGCATCCCCGATAATGAAATAGCTTCTGTTATTAGCTTTTGCCATGAGTTTGCATGTGGAGGACACTTCGGGCCTAGGAGAACCGCTAGGAAAATCCTAGATAGCGGCTTCTTTTGGCCGAGTGTATTTAGAGATGCATATGAGAAGTGTAAAAAGTGCGATAGGTGTCAAAGAGTAGGAAATATGTCAGCTAGAAATGAGATGCCTCAAGTACCCATATTGGTCAACGATGTTTTCGACATTTGGGGCATTGATTTCATGGGTCCAATCCCAGTTTCATGCGGTTATACTTACATTCTAGTTGATGTAGATTATGTGTCAAAATGGGTAGAGGCTAAGGCCACAAGGTGCGACGATGCAAAAACTGTCATAGATTTTTTGCGCACTAACCTGTTTTGTAGGTACGGGGTACCCAAGGCCATAATCAGCGACCAAGGAACTCATTTATGCAACCGCATGATGGCTGCCTCCTTGAAGCGCTACCATGTACACCACCGAACATCCACGGCATATCATCCCCAAACCAACGGACAAGCGGAGATCTCCAACCGCGAAATCAAAGGTATTCTGGAAAAGATGGTGAAACCAGGTAGGAAAGATTAGAGTCAGAGGCTAGACGAAGCTCTTTGGGCTTATCGGACGGCATACAAGACACCAATTGGAACCTCCCCCTTTCGGCTTGTTTATGGGAAGGCATGTCACCTTCCGATAGAATTAGAACATAAAGCCTATTGGGCGCTCAAGCATTGCAATCCGGAGTTGAAGGCTGCCGGACTAGATAGGAAGCTTAATCTGTGTGAGCTTGAGGAGTTGCAGCTTGAGGCCTATGAAGGGCAAACGGACTACAAGGCGGGGACAAAATTGTATCATGACAAATTCATCCTCCGGCGCTCATTTGAGGAAGGACAACAAGTACTACTCTTCTCCTCACGGTTGAAGTTGATGCCAGGCAAACTAAAATCAAGATGGACCGGCCCTTATACCGTGACCAAGGTATTCAACCATGGGATGCTTGAGTTGGAAAGCATGGAGGATGGAAGACGATTCAATGCGAATGGGCAGCAAGTCAAACACTACCATGTCGAGGTCAACTTGACAACGACAAAATTCGACCTGAGCCGCCCATGGGATCCAAACCTGTGATCGATCCCCATGCGTCGAGCCAACGACGTTAAACAAAGGCACTGGTCGGGAGGTAACCCGACACCTATCTTACTTTCAGTAATTTTCTTTTCTGTCATTTAGTTTTTACCGCAAGTCGCTCTCACCCATTTTTTGTATAGAAGGAATGACTCCTTGTAGGAATCGGTTTTTTGGAGCAAGATCAGATCAGCCAGGCAGCTTCCGAGAATTACCGAGCCTGCGCTGAGAGTTCAAGGCCCCAGCCGAACTCCCTCGATTATCCAGCTCCGAGCCATGTCGTCCCACGACATGTGACAACACAATAAAAGGGAGTTCAGTTCTTCTCTTTTCCTTAATGTCATTTCCTTCTCTTGTATATATTTACATGACTTTTGAACTAAGTCTTGCTGAAAGGCACGCCTTCGTTCAAAAGTGTGGGGGTGAGAACCACCTGTGTACATAGTTAATTAACATGTTTTTTCTTTTCCTTTTCCCTTAATATTATCTTTTTGAAAATATGAACTTGAGAATGTGAAAAAGATAGATCTAAATTCATGCCATTACCTTGTGAAAATTCAACTGTTTAAAAACTTAGGATGTAACTTCTCATTTGTCCCTTTGTGCTGAGATATACAGGAGATGTGGAGTTGATAGAAAATTCCCTAGAGAGGCTTGGCAAGCAATCGAAGGATCGAATCTAACTATATGGTTTTCGAAGTCAGTGGAGGCTGCACTTCGAGTTTCAGTGAAGATTGAAGTCATCTCCGCCGTGCAGCGTTTATGCAAGAGGCGGGACGGGAATCAAACCGTCCTATCTCTAGTCCTAGTAGCCGGGAAAATAAATGAGCGACCCTCATCTTGACCCGCGCGAAACGGCGAGGATGAGATAGAGTGGGGAGGTATTTCCATATGCTCGCGGGCAATGATTGGACCTCCCAAAAGGTTGAGAAAATGGACTAGCAAGTCACAAAGAAGCAAAAAGCTCGAAGAAGCTAATCAAAGGCCAAAGGCCAAAATTGTGAAGGTTTTAACCGAAACAAAAGTGAAGAAACTCCAACTCAATATCAAAGGCCAAAGGCCGGTTCACTACAGAAGCTGTCCCTCACCAAAAAGAAATCAAAGTACTCAACTCAGTCAAACCTGAATCGAATCACGTGCTAGAGAAAGCTACAAGGAAACCATATAGTGCGAGTCGATCCCGAGAATGCAGTCCAGGAGCCTGAAAAGGGCTATCTCCCGAAACATCCGAATTAATTTGCATCTCGGCGCGAAGGTACAGGTATCAAGTTACTTCTAAGTATTTACACGGTTTAGTTTGGTAATAAGTAAGTAATGCATGAATTAAGATAAATCTAGTCCCACAGTCTCACTTTCATATTTAAAAGTTTTTACTTAGAAAGTGTTCCGCCCTTAAATAGCATTGTTCGGGACGAACAACTAAAAGTGTGGGGTGATCTGATGGACCATAATTGTATGAATCATAAACACAGTTAAACCCACCAAATTAGACTCTTTGTCTATTTAACTTTTGCTTGTTAGTTCCGATATTTATCTACAGGGTATTTTGAAGTCTAGAGAGAATACAGGCTAAGGAGGACTTTTAAAGCTGAAAATGAATTACGAGTCATTCCAGGTCACGACCAAATTCTGACTTTCAAGAACCTGACGTGGAATCACTCAAAACAAATCCAACCGAAGGGCAACCAGAGTCAGTCCGGAGCTGAAAGAACCGATGGCTTTTTGGGATGAGCTCACAAAACTCACAAACTCTCTTCTCTCCTCCACCTAGCCGGCGGCTAAGCCACTCCACCTCTCCCCTTCCTCCATGTGGCCCGCGGCTTTGGGCCATGGTGACTCACCCCGATGGCTTTTGCTCCTCCTCCCATCTTGTGACATGTGGTCTCTTCTCATCCACATCCATATCTCCTCCTTAGCCTATAAATAGAGATGCCCTCCTCTTTGTAAATCATCCATCAATCCCACAAACACAATTCACTTATCTCTCTAGCTTTTGAGAGCACAATCATGTAATCGCTTTACTTTGGAATCGAAGCTTGATCTTTAGCACTTTCAACGGTTTTTGTAAGTACTCTCTTCTTTACTTTACTATCTTTCAAAGTATTTTACTTTCCTGTCTTTACTTTCGAAAACTTTACTTTACTGTCTTTCAAAATCTTTACTTTTCCAAGTACTTAGCTATGGTATCCACCTCTATGGATATTTGTAGCTAAACTCTTCATTCGGTTGAAGGGGTGTACTTGTATCATACAATGTTTTCACTACAGGAAAACTGCTTATTATCAACAGTCGATTCCGTTGCTTTTACACTTTTTTCGTAAGAAATGTTATTAAAATTGACGGAATATTCCGTTGGAAAGTTGTTGATTATAAGGCTGTAGATTTTAACAAATCCGTGGATGTTAACATCATTTACAACGGATATTTCTGTTGATTATATCAAATTAAAAGAGTGAAAAAATCAAGAAAATCGACGCATAATCCATTGATTTAAAAGTTGTAGCAATTAAATGTATTTACTGTTATACCCTTTCCATTATTTACGACGAATTTATTCCGTTGATTTTATAAGTTATAGGAAATAAATGTAATTACTATTATATAATCAACGAACGCCCCCACCCGCCGCCTTGCCGGACCTCCCCTACCGTACCACCACCTCCTTTGTCGAACCACCGCCTCCTGCCGATCAGCCGCCGGACCACCTCCACCTCGCCGGGAAGCCTCTACCGCCGCCTTGCCGGACCTCCCCTACATGACCACAACCTCCTCGCCGGACCACCACCACCGCCTCACCGGACCACCACGACCGCCTTGGCAGACCTCCCCTATCGGACAACCACCTCCTCACCGGACCTCCCCTACCGGACCATCTCCACATCGCCGGTCAGTCGCCGGACCACCTCCACCTCGCCGGTTAATCGCCGGACCACCTCCACGTCGCCGGTCAATCGTCGGACCACCTCCACGTTGCCGGACCACCTCCTCCTAGCCGGACGCCCTCCCCTCTCTAGTCTATAGACATTTTAAAAATTTTAAATGAGTATTGCATTTGCTAGAAATTGAACCCTAGCTCCCTCAACCATAAAGCACACATCTAACCACTAGACTACAAGAGTTATCTTGTCACCTTTTGTTTATTTATGTATTATATTGTATTTATGAATCAGTCTTGTCATCTTATATTTTTTTTATGTATATATACTTTATTTATGAATCACTAAACTAATATAATAACTAGATAATAACTTACTTGTTGAAGTTTAATCAAAATAATAAAATCATAACCCAATGCACAACTTTTTTTGTTGAATTTTATTTTTACTAAATTATACGAGCTCAAATGCATATGCGTCCAATTCTCACATCAATCTCATCATTAATAGCATATAACACATCAATCTCAATAAATTTATTTGTAACGATTTTGACGATTTTATATAAATATTATCAACAAATTATATTCTGTTGCATTTAATTTGTAACTTATTACACATAAATCGCAACGGATTTATTTCCAACCAAAGTTTGAAGGTTATATATATATAATACCAACAATATATTTTTCGTCGAATTTAATTTGTAGCTTATAACACTTATAACTGAACGGATTTATTTCCAACAAAATTTCGACGGTTTTATGTATGTATTATTAACAATATATTTTCCGTTGAATTTAATTTGTAGCTTATAACATATAAATCTCGACGGATTTAATTTCAACCAAAGTTCGAAGGTTTTATATATATTATCAACAACATATTTTTGTTGAATTTAATTTGTCGCTTATAATTCATAAATTTTCAACGGATTTATTTCCAACAAATTTTTTGAAGGTTTTATACATATTATCAACAAAATATGTTCCGTTGGATTTAAATCGTAGCTTATAACACATTTTCTTGTAGTGTTTAGACCCTTCTCTTAGTGCCTCTTTGTGTTCAACTTATTCTAGGTGCCTTATATTATGTCAGAATTCCATTGGTTGAGTGGATGCTCGGAAGAGCAAAGCTCTGCCATGGGTTCGTGATCTTCCGTGGATAAGTGGAGGCTCGGAAGAGCACAGCTTATCTGTGGAAGTCAACCTCTTTTAAACACCATTTGGTTTATCAGGAATGATGAACAAATGGATGCACATACTAGAACAAGAGTCCTTTGTCTTGCAAAAGACTAGACGGTGTGGCAAGTCATGTGCTAGGAATAGCCTTGATTCACTCTTAAACACTTAGTATGATCATTAGAGGTAAATGATAAACAAAAATATAATACAAGGCTCCTGAAACCGAATCTTTCCTTTTATTGCAATATCAACTGTTACTTTACTTTTCAGTACTAAAAACCAAAACCAACCCCCAACTGTTTTATTTAATCCTCCCTTTTCGAAAAAACAACTATCACCTAATTCCCTTGGGTTCGACCTGGACTTACCACTGACTACCCAAAATAGTTAAGTCGCGAGTATCGGAGATATAAATTTATTTTTGCACAGAGAACATCGCACCTTAACGACAGTGCGGTGGGCTCCGTCATGGACCGACCCGGAACCGGTCCGGTGAATTTTGTGCATCCCTACAGTAGACAATCACACTTTAATAAATTAATTCACTAAAGTTAAATGGATCTTTTGTATCTATTTTTAAGTCACATTTATGTGTTTTATATTGGATTTGTTGGATTTGCTTTTAAACACTGGCGAAGTTACTAAATAAATGTAGAGTTGAATTGAACAATTATAGGGATGTAGATATGAATAAAAATAAAACGGTAAACAACAATCACAAACCAGATTATGAATATAGTCACGTTTGACGCTGTCCTTAAAGCAAGATTGTCGCCCTATAGGTGTTTGGAACTTGTTGGCAGTATGCTTCCCAAGATGAAACTATCATCGGCAAACACTTGAACACCGAAGCTTTGCCGATCGAATGCTGAATGGTCTTTAGCTATCACCGACTACGAATGAAAACGAGAGGAGGAAAGTTGTTTGTGTTTGCAGTGATTTGAAAGTGAAGAAGGAGCCTTAATTTATAGGAGAGGACTGCCTCAGCCTCATAAATCCATGGTACATCATCCAAGACCATTGGGAGATCAAAAACAGCATAAACCAAATCGCGCTATCCGCGGAGAAATCGATTATGCATTCGTGTCCCGTACGACGTGTAGTGCGCACACAAGTCAAGCCAAATCTAACGTCGTCGACCGAATTAAAATAAATTGAAGCACAAGTCGTGAGGCACACCACCATTTTCTTGACACGTATTAAATACATTTTTTTCAACAGAATTGAAATGAATGGACTTTGTTCAAAAAGAAACATTTAACTCAATAATTTATATCAAATACTTAAGCGTAAGTATTTCTTTTAAGTTCACATTATGAAATCTCATTTAACTTAAAATAAGTATTTAATTTAAGTGTAATTGAATATAATATTTATATTCCTTCAACAACAAAAGAATATAATGTTGATATAAAAATTTAAATTTAAAAGGCCTAGAATACATAGAGTTTATTTCCTATCCGATCTGCAAAAATGAAATTGTTTGGAAAAAGGCATATTCTAGTTTTTTTTTTGATTATGAGCTCATGCTCTTAATGTAGTATCTGCTCAATTTTGAGCTTGTGAGGACTTGAACCCTGGATCATTTTGATACAAAAGGAGAAGTGCTCTACTGAGCCACCTCTTTGCCTTAAAAGGCATATTCTAGTTGTAATAGCCTTTCTGTGTCTCTTTTAAAAATACCAAATGTTGTATGAAAAATGCTAATTGTATTAATATTCAATGTGTACTAAGCCTGTCGAATTAACTTTTAATTTCCAAAAGAGGAGCAGACAAAAATATATACATACTAAACTTTCTTACTTATATATTGATAGAATGACTTTTCCTTCAAAGTGACAAAATGGCATGTTGACTAACTGTCCACACAAAAACCAAGTGACGAACTTGGCTTTGGTAGGGGATGCAAAAGGCAATAATGTAAGCTTTAAAAATGAAAATGTTGAGTTATCTAGAACATTTGACATTTCAACATGTGATACTTGAACAAAAATGTAATATCAAGGATCAACCAATTACGACCCGTAACATAAACGGCATACAATGTCAAAAATAAACACAAAGAGAAAGTCATCAATTAAAGACCAAGTCGATAACTAAGAGACACAGAAATTGATGGCTTTCATTAGACTATAAATACCAGACATCCAACTTCATAATTCATACAACAGCATCACTAGTACTATTTCACTTTCAAATAATCAATTTAGGCGTCTAGTGCAAAATTTTACAAAATTAATTTGGCACATTTTTACGACAGTAACTATACAATAGTTGTGTGACACATATACTACAGTTGTGGAATTTATGTAACTGTGCGGCGGCATGGATTATCAGAAATGTGGTAGAAAGAAAATTGAATAAAGAAAAAAATGAGAATGTGGTTAATTTTCTCATGATTTTCAGTACTTGCATTAATAACAATAAATTGGAACAAATTATTTTCTCATAATAAATACAAAAAATTTGTGTTGGACACTCTTGCTTTGTTTGAATTTTCCTTGTCAAAACAAACATAAAATTACGTTTCCTCCATTTTGCTTTCCATCCCACTCTCAATAATGCTTAGAGCATGCATATCAAAATAAAATAAAATGCTTAGAGCATGGACACCAATTAATGATCAATGACCAAAAAAATATTGGTCATTCATCTTTCTAACATTTTCTCACTCATCATGAAAGTTTCATGGCAGTTTTGGTCATGTGTATGACACTCATCACCAACAACAAAAAGTTCATCATTCTTCTTATATTTGCAAGGTTGATTTATAAATTTTTAAAAAATGTTTGGAAATATGTCAATATAAATGTCTAATTGTAGATCTCAAAATATTATCAACATTTTTTTTATAATGCAACAACTCTGAAAATTACAATGCATATATATTACTATATAAAATTTTTATCATCTAGGACACGTATATATTGTTCTTTTTTAAAGCTTTAGCAAGACATCTTGACCGGAATCGAAATCATCTGGTACATTTCTCTACTTCTGAAGCGTTGAGCATGTTCGACACCTTATTATGGATCCGCACATCCACCTCATCGGTACATTCTTCGACACATTGAGCTCCGGCCACCTTGGGCACAACCGTTGCACGACACCTACACGGGGGAGGAAGAACACAACCACGCACGAGGCGGGACGAGCAAGGCATCCACGAGGGATGTAGGAAGCATCCACCTTATTATGGATCCGCACATCCACCCCATCGGTACATTCTTCGACACTTAGCGCTTAGGCCACCTTGGGTACCTTTACCGTTGTACGACACCTCAACGAGGGAAGAAGAACACAACCACACGTTGGGCGGGACGAGGAAGGCATCCACGAGGGATGTACGAAGCATCTATACGCGAGGTAGGACGAGGAAGAGGAAAATGAAGAAAATCTCACAAAATTGTGAGAAAAATTGGTGGCCTCAGGATTTGCATCCGGGTTGTAAAGATCTATGACAGATTACTTAATTAACAATGCACCACTCTTGTTGGCCAAATATTATGAACATTGATATTTTTTGTATTTGTAATTTGTAAGATATGGTAGTTAATTACAAGTTCAATATAAAAATTTAAAATGATACATGTCACTTTGTCATTGGTTATTCTCATGACCCAACTTCAAAATTGATCATCGGGTGACCAATTTCATAACTGGTCATCTTTGTTGACTAAAAAAGCATTAATGTGATGCTTGATTTTTTGGATCACCTTTTATGACAATTTTTCATAACTCAAAAAGTAATTAGTGTATATGATCTTACAATCAAAAGGTAAATGGTAGGCAGTACAAATCCAATTGACGTATATTTGCAGGAGCTTGTTGTTGTACTGCGTCGTTTCGCCAGTCCTACAAACTTATCCTCCAATTAAAAATTTAAAATTAACCAGTGTATCTATGACACATGCCCAATGTGTACAAATAACAATGCGTGTTGTCGTGTTGAGATATTATATATAGTGCCTACAAAATTGTTTCATTTAACCTTAAACCACACAAAACACTCTCATTTCATCTCCCTATATTTGAATCCGAATAGCAAGACAATGTCAACTATTTTCCTAGACGAAGCGGCTCTCTACGATTTTGTTGTAACGCAAGGCCATGGCATCAAAGGCTTGTCCGACTTGGGTCTAACCGAAGTGCCACAAAAGTGCGTCAAGCCTCCACATCAGCGAATCGAGCATCCGAATCGTACTCCTAGCCAATATGAGAACAAGCCTATTGACTTGTCGCGCCTTAATGGGTCTAATTATGATCAGCAAGTGGCTGACCAAATTGTTCACGCGGCGGAGAATCTCGGGTTCTTCCAAGTTATTAACCACGGCGTGTCTGTCGAGTTGCTGGAGACTATAAAGATTGTTGCTCATAAATTTTTTCAACAGAAGCCTGAAAGGAAAATGGCATACGCGAGAGGTGTGAGCACAAGTCCATTTGTGAAATACGTGACTAGTTACAATCCTGAGAAGGAAACATCATGGGATTGGAGAGATTGTCTCAGTTTGGTGCATACTAGTGATGCTGAAGCTTTGGAATATTGGCCGGCCGAATGCAAGTAAGATCAGATCAATTAATCATTTGTTGCTTGAGACTAAAATTTATTAAATTCAATGCAAAGATATAAATATTGAAAAAGAAAAAAAAATATGTTTTGGGCTCCAAACTATCATCATTTATTCAACTCGGATCCGAACTTTAAAATTTTCTAATTTTGTGGTGAATTCCAAATTCAATTGCCGTCCAAATGACCATAATTCAAATTTTCGCTAGATATTAGTATAATTGTATAAATATGTGTACTTTATGACTCTAAAACATACTTTTTCCCAAATATCTAAATATAATTTTGGAACTTACTGTATATAATTTGACTGCAGGGAAATAGCACTGGAGTATCTCAATAAGTCATTTAAAATGATTAGGGCATTGCTTGAAGTGTTGCTTGGGAAGCTTGGAGTGATTTTGGACGATGAGAAATTCGAAGATTATACAGGCATAAGACTTGTAAACTTGAACTATTACCCACCATGTCCCAATCCTGAACTTACAAATGGGGCTTGCCCTCACTCGGACATGGGCATATTGACCGTATTGTTGCAAGACGGGGTTGGCGGCTTGTCCGTTAAGGCCGGAAAGGATATTGGTAGTTTGAAGAAGGGAGATTGGATTGATATTCCACCCATGGACGGTGCACTCGTCATCAATGTTGGAGATGTCTTACAGGTATGTTTCATAAGTTACAAATTCAACTAAATAATCTTAGATTTCGATAATACGAATATGACTTTTTTTTCTTTACAAAAATACATTTTGCTCTCATATTCTACCCACTTATCCCACAAAAGTCTCAGATAGTTTTAGGTATTTGATTCTTGTGACATCTCCTGTTGCCACCAGATCACGCCTAATATGACTAATATGTAGGAAAAAAACAACCAAAATAAAAAAATAACTTAAAAATGCACATAATGCAATTTATATATTTTTATTTATTTTAGATTTTAAGCAATGGGAGGTACGTAAGTGCAGAGCACAGAGTGAGGACTACAGATCATGCACGAGTTTCGGTTCCAATCTTTACATCGCCGAGACCATCAGTGAAGATCGGACCACTTCCGCAAACAATAAATGGAGACGGCAAGGTTTATTACAAGGAAGTTCTTCTCGAAGAATACATGGACAATTTCATTAACACTGTTCATGTTGGAAAAGAGTCTCTTGATTTTGTTGAGATAAAAAATCATCCTTAGGAAAAATACCATTGCGGATTTGGTGAACTTTGTATGGCTATTATGGTAACTTCTGGTTTGTGTTTACAATAAAATTTGGAGTACTTGTCTTTTTGAAATAGCAATTGTTTTTGTTCAACAAGGCAGGAACATGTCTAAATTTTGGGATTTCATTTTTATGCAGGCTACGGTTCAAACCTTTGTTGATATGTACATAAATTAAGGATAATCCGTGATAGATTTCAATTAGGTCTCATTCATGCAATGTTTCTTAAACTTTTAATTCGTCAAATTGCGTTGTTTATGGTTGATAATTCCTTTATATTTTTGAGAATTTGAAAGCTCAATCTGTACAGGAACCATTACTAATTTTTGGTAAATTTCCAACGTCAGGAAATCGCCGGAATAATGAATGAAAAATCCAATTTTCCGTCAATTTTCCTTCAAATATGACGGTGACGGAAATTTCCCGACGGTAAAAAGTTTCCGTCTACATTTCGTCGTTTAATTCCATCAATGTTCAGTTGACATTCCGTCGCCGTTCCGTTAATTAAAATTCCGTCGTCAATCTTGCATGTATCCGTTGATATTCTCCGTGAAAATACCGTCTGAATTTCGTCAATAGTATTTTACCTCTACCAGCCCTGTTATTCCTTTTATCGGGTTCATTGCGCTTGATTAGTCCCATATACCCCACAACAAAATTTAAATCAGTATTTTTAAAACACAAATAGACAACAACATGGCAAACTAACCAGCAAGCGAACACAAATAGTTTTGTTAATCAACAAATTCAATCAAAGCAGCAAGTAGCTTGTATCTGTATGACAAAATTAAATTGAACCCAAATTGTACCAAAAGTTTGACATTCAAGCCAACATTGTACCTAAGGACGATGAGCTACAAGCATTTCATTATCAGAATATGACAATAATCACAAATTGTACCAAAACGGTAACATTCTTGGATAAACTTACACAAAATGCTAACGAATGAAAATCAGTTATACCTGCCGAAATACAGCTTACACAGTCAAACAAACACAATTATGTCAATCGGCCATTTTTGGAACATGTTTTTACAGTACAATCAACACTTTATACGACAAACAAACGCCCAACTATCTAGCAGAAACACACGCATATCATTCGAACAACAACAAACGCAGCCACGGAATATAAATGACGGAAATCAAGCTGATATAGAAGAAGGTCGATGACTTTTTCATACCCGGGCAACAAAACTTGCTTCCGAAATCGGCTAAAATCGGTTGAAGAACTCGGCGGAGTACAATGGATGTTTTTGAAGACGGATAATGAGGGTTTTCTACTGACGCATGTAATTTCAATTCGTAAACATATATTTAATTATTCCATTGTAATTCCGTCAAATAACCATTACCTTTTCGTAATTAGTCTATTTTAGGTAATTATTCTTACTTGTTTAGGCGGGCGAATACGGCGGGCGATTTTTTAGATAGGACTACGACAACGCTTGACGCGCGTCGTTTGACGCGTCAAACTTAAATTTGTAATCTCCAGCAAGAAATTAGCTAGTGGCAAGCAGGGTCGAACCCAAGAGAGCTGGTTGTTGAAGTTGTGACTGTAAACAATTAAAAAGGGGGGGTTTTTGTAAGCGATTATTGTAAAGCGCAAGAGAAAGAATTAACGAAAACAATCAAAGAAAATATTCAGCTTAGAGTTTCTATTGTGACACGTTTATCATCGACTGCTAATAATCAAATCTCAAGTTTCTAAGTGTGGTTACTCCGGGAAAGGTTATAATCTAAAGTATTCCGGGAAAGGTAATACACCACAATCTAGTTCTCCTAAATTCGATAGTCCGGGAAAGGTGTTATCGAATTTAGGTGTCACTACCTGTCTTTACGTGTAAGTATCAAACAAGCATTAACGATAGGGCTGAATTGTTCAGCTAAGTTTTACCATGACAAGTATCCACTTAGCTTCACAATTCAATCCTTAAAATTAAGCACAATAACTAGAGAAACGAGAAATTGCATTAAGAATAAAGTCTCAAAAACATTGTCACAATGTAGGAAACCCTAAACTAAAAGAGAAATTTAGCTACTCATCGTCATGGAAATAAATAAAAATATTTTTGATGAAAAGTAAGTAGAAATTCTCTGTATCGTCGAAAGCTTCGCGTTCGTCTTCTGTAGAGCTGTCTCAGTCTTCATAGGATTATGAGATACTGAAAACCCTAACCCAAGCTTCTTATTTATAATAAACTGGGTTTCCAAATCTATTTTTGGGCTAGAATTATCAAATCTCGGCTCGCTGATGTCATCATACGCGTTGCTGAGGTCAGCATCTCGTGGCTCACCGCGTTTTGCCTTGATATTACCACCACGTTTCCTTTAGACATTAGCACCGAGCTAATGTCTTCATGTGGCACGGTAAGCACTGGTCTGTTTCCTTCTTCTGCGCGCCAGTTCCGACTTCAGCTTTGGATTTGACCTTCTATATGACCTCGGCTGCTCTCGGTGTGAACTAGAGAGTTGTAGGGAATCGAGTCAGCTACGCAATGATGTGTGGCTTATATTTTTCTCCTTAGCGGTCCGTTCCCAGCACCCCCTCGAATGCCCAAAGGTTTGATCTGCCATTGTGCTGTTTTCGGCATGAAATGCCGTCTTTTATGCACGTTTCCTCCTAGAGCTTCCGAAACACCTGAAATGCAAAACAACACTAAAAAGTAACTGCTCGCATAATAAAGTGTCGAAATAAATGGGATTAGTTGATTCGATGAGTCGTATAAATACGACTCATCAAACCACCACACACTTAAACTTGTTCGTCCCGAACAAGAACTAAGTCATAGAAGGAAAACAAATATAACACCATAATTTCTTCGACGTCCTGGATAATACTACATGAACATGAGTTGCTAGTCTAAATTCCTCCTTCCCATGCAAAGTTCAATCGTTACTCAAATCATCATGCTCAACACAGAATTAACTTGATACATGTTACCTTTTGAGCTGAAATTCAAATCAATTCGGATGAATGGGAGATAGTCCTCTTTAGACCCATGATCTGCGTTCGCTATTCCGAGTTTTAGTTATATGGTTACACTTCATTGCTCTTTCTTGCACGTGATTCATTTGAGCTTCAAGGTTGTTGAGTTGTTCTTCTCTTTTTTTTGACAGCTTTTGTAGTGACTTTCTTTGGCCTTTGGCTCTTGATGTATGAATGATGTACTTCACTTTTTTTTTTGTAAAAACCTTCACAAGTAGCTGATTTTTTTTCTAGAGCTTTGCTCCTTGTTGTGAATAGCTTGTCCTTTCTTCTTTTCTTTTGAGGGAGGTCCAATCATCGCCCGCAAGCATATGGAAATACCTCCCCGCTGTTTCTCATCCTTGCCCTCTTTGACGCGAGTCAAGATGAGGGTCACCCACCTTTTTTCCCGGTTACTTCAGACTTGAGATAGGACGGTCTGTTTTCCCGTCCCGCCTACTCACATAAACGCTGCGGTGGTGGAGCTAACTCTGAACCATATTGTCTCGAAGTGCTAGCCTCTACAAAGTCCATATAACCATATAACTCGAATTTCGATCCTTTGAATGCTTTGTCAAGTCTCTCTAGGACATTGCTATCAACTCCACATCCCTGTTTATCTCAACTCAAAAGTACACGTAGTGGGTTAAATTCATATGTAGTAACATAATTCAGATTTCACGAGAAAAATACATGTGATCGGTATCATAAATTTCACATACTTATAATTCACTTCTGCATATCCATGAAACAGAGAAATTTCATACTTCATTTTTTTATTAAAGAAAACATGCAGACGCTGTACAATATGCAAGAAAAATAAACGTGCAGACACAACAAACTGACTCTCCCACCCTACACTTTTGAACCAAGATGTGTCCTCACGGTACGACTTTAGCTCAAAGATAACAGATAATGCAGACATAACAAACTGACTGACTCTGACAAAGAGAAAAAAGAAAGGAAACTCCGAAGGAACAGGATCTCCAAAGGAAAGGAAAATAGGCACTCCGAAGGAAAGGAAAATAGGCACTCCCCTAGTCAGAGTCTGACGATGATGCTGTATGAGGAATAGCAAACTCCAAAGGAACAAGATCTCCAAACTCCCATCCTGGTGGGGCTGGCACTTGTTGTGTTTCTGGTGGAAGAATAAACTATAAAGCCCTAGCCATATTGAAGGCCATGTCTAGCAGCTGCCTTGAAGGAACGGCTGCTGGTGGCTCTAGTGCTCTGGCACGTCTCTGTCGAGCTGTTGAGGACTCTCCTACCTCCCGAGTCTGGCATCGTCAAGCAGCGACTGATGATGACTCAGCTCCGTCTCCAGCTGTAGGTGCGCGACGCCTGTCTAGAGGCATAGCAGTGTGGTACCTCGGGTCGTCATGGTAAGTCCATGTGTACTGCTCTCTTCTACGGGGATGCCTTTGAATAACTTTAGCGAAATGTTCGATATCACAGAAGGCTGGACCGATGCGCTCATGGGTCTCTAAGCTCGGCTGCCCGTGTAGGTGGTGCACCATACATGTAATTATCCCTCCACATGCAAGCGATCCTATCGAAGGGCGGTTCTTCCAGAATTTGCAGGCCAGATGGAAGAAGTCAATCGGTTGCCCTCGGTCTAGGGCATCTAGGCAGATCATGTTATAGAAGGTCACCTTATCGCCCCCACTGTTTCTAGCAAAAATAGTACCTCCTAGTACCTTATAGAGATAAAATAGCACCGGGTCTCGAATGCATATCGCCCTAGACTCAGATGGCTCAAATATATAGGCGTCGTCCACCTTAAGCCGCCCCAAGAAGCATATAAAGCCATGTTGTCCTACCGGCCAACCAAATATCTCTCTCACCTGGGCTGGCCGGGTGAGATAAAACTCTCCTTGATGTCTGTAACGAATTCCTTAATGGTCATGTCTCCCCTCGTTGACAAAAGATGCTAGGAACTCACATGTGTCCTCGACGTCTGTCTCATAGCTCAGGGTGAGGAGTCCCGGCCAACCACTGGCCTCTAGCATGCTTTGGACTCGATCCTCGAATCCACTGTTGCTTAGAAACTCGGCCTTTACAAATCTGCTCGGCACTTGTTTACGGGCCCTAAGTCTCGCATATTGCACCTCAAATGGTACCTCTCGTGGTGGCATATTGAATAACAGCTTAAAACGGAAAGAATTCCACTTGGTCAACTCTGGTCAGCGTTGACCGCATTTCTCCTTGACGTTATCTTGCCACGTCTTATGTTGACGTTAACGTAATGTTGAAGCATACCGTGGCCAGCTAATGCCTAGGTGAAATGCGCGACCTCCGAGTCATCTTCTCCGATTGGATCTCCGGCTTTCACTTCCAACTCCTTCTAGACTCAACCAATAATGATCCAAAAACACTCAATTGAGTAAGAGAGAGCACAAAACAATTCCAATCTAACCGATTTTCAGATATGAGTTCAACTTCTTGAGCAAGAATACCAACCACAAATACCTCAATTTAATGCCACGGGATGATGCGGCCTGAGAATCCAGTTCGGTAGCGATATGATGATGATGGTGATACGCTTCGATCCAAACTCCTGACACGAACTGTCCAAAATTTGCTAAGCGATTGGAGAGCTTTCGGGCGCAAGGGTTTGATGTTTCGGATGAACGGAGGATAGATGTTTGAGATTGGGGTTTTGAGCGGTCAACGACTAGCTGCGTCTACAATAGCCATTGTATTTCAGTCAATGCCTTAATGTTGATACATGACCCGGCCAGATAATGTTCAAGCCTGATGCGGTACCCACTGAGCTCCACCTGTAATTGGCCGGCAAAACAACTTCCTTTCCACAAAAACCAAGTCAAGATAGACCGGGTAGACGTTAAAAAACTAAATAAGACTCAAACTGACACACAAGACACGAAAACACAAGAAAATGGAGAAATAAAAATTTTGCCAGGCTACCTCCCTACGAGTGCCTTTGTTTTACGTTGGCTCGACGGTACCTCATTTATGTTTCTATGGGAGGTTTGGCGAGGTCAAACTTCTGAACATGTAGTTCGATTTCACCTTGATAATGCTTCACCCTTTGTCCATTGACCTTGAATCGGCTTCCACTCATCGGGTTCTCTAGCTCAAGTGCTCCGTGGTTAAAAACCTTTGTCACCTGTCCATCTAGAACGTAATTTGCCAGGCATTAATCGTAAACGTGATGAAAATACTAGTACCTGTTGGCCAATCTCGAATGTGCGTCGTAGGATGAACTTGTCATGGTACAGCTTGGTCCGCGCCTTGTAGTCTGATTGGCTCTCATAAGCCACCAGGCGTAGCTCCTTAAGCTCACATAGCTGTAATTTCCTATCCAAACCTGCCTCTTACAAGTTCGAATTGCACTTTTTTAGCGCCCGGAATGCCTTATGCTCTAGTTTGACTGGGAGGTGACATGCCTTCCTATACACCAACCGAAAAGGTGAGGTGCCTATTGGTGTCTTGTAGGCTATCCTGTAAGCCCATAGTGCATCATCCAACCTCTGACTCCAGTCCTTCCTGGACGGTTTCACCATCTTTTCGAGAATCCCCATAATCTCCTGGTTAGAGATCTCTACTTATCCATTCGTCTAGGGGTGATAAGATGTAGAAGTACGGTGGTGAACGTGGTAATGCTTCAAAGTTGCTGCCATCATTCTGTTGCAGAAATGTGTCCCCTGATAACTGATTATGGCTTTAGGCACTCCGTATCTGCAAAATATGTTAGTGCGAAGAAAATCTATAACAATTTTAGCATCATCGCATCTAGTAGTCTTAGCCTCTACCCATTTAGACACATAATCCACTGCAAAAAGAATATATAAATAGCCAAACGATGCAGGAAAAGGACCCATAAAATCAATCACCCAAATGTCAAAAACATCATTAACTAAAATAGGTACTTGGGGCATCTCATTCCTAGCAGAAATATTACCTACTCTCTGACATCTATGACATCTCTTACAATGATCATAGGCATCCTTAAACACATGTGGCCTGAAAAAACCACTATCCAAAATTTTTCTGCTAGTTCTCATGGGGCCAAAATGCCCACCACATGCATGCTCATGACAGAAACTAAGCATAGAAGCAATCTCATCATCAAGAATGCACCGCCTAAGTATATGGTCTGCGCCATTTTTCCATAAATACGGGGCATCCCACACATAGTATTTCGAGTCATGCTTAAGTTTCAGACACTGAGCTTTTGAGTAAGAGGGTGGGAATTTACCTCCGATCAGGTAGTTCACAATGGGAGCATACCAAGGTGCGTTATTTGTGAGAGCATACAAGTGCTCATCTGGGAAGGTATCTGTGATCTATCCTGCATCCGCTTCTCGTACTAGTCGACTTAGGTGGTCAGCTACCATGTTTTCTATCCCCTTTTTGTCTTTGATTTCTAGGTTAAATTCCTGTAGCAGCAAAATCCAACTGATCAATCGTGGTTTGGCCTCCTTCTTCGTCATCAAGTACCTGATAGCTGCATGGTCAGAAAAACCAACTAGTTTAGTATCAAGCAAATAAGGCCAAAATTTCTCCAAGGCAAAAACTACTGCTAATAATTCTTTCTCAGTGGTCGAATAGTTTCACTGAGCTGCATCCAGAGTTCTCGAAGCGTAGTAAATCACTACTGACTTTTGGTCCACCCTATGGCCTAGTACAGCTCCCACAGCATAGTCGCTGGCATCACAAATAATCTCAAATGGCTGATCCCAATCTGGTGCTCGAATAATAGGTGTGCTGGTGAGGGCCTGTTTCAGTTCATCAAAGGCCTCTCTACATGAATCTGTAAACTCAAAAGGAACATATTTCTGCAAAAGGTTAGATAGAGGCAGAGCCTTCTTTGAGAAATCCTTAATGAATCTACGATAAAACCCAGCATGTCTAAGAAAAGATTTAATATCACGCACCGTGGAAGGATAAGGAAGAGTAAGAATTAAATCAATTTTTGCCTTGTCCACCTTAATATCATCATGCAAAACAATATGACCAAGAACCACACCATGAGTAACCATAAAGTGACACTTTTAATAGTTGAGCACCAAATTCATAGAAACACTTCGTTCTAGTACTCTACTCAAATTATCCAAACATGCATCAAAAGTGTCACCATAAATAGTAAAATCATCCATGAACACCTCTATAAATGTACCTCTCATGTCAAAAAATATGCTAGTAACCACCCGCTGAAAAGTATCGGGTGTGTTACACAATCCAAAAGACATACGTCTAAACACAAACGTACTGAAGGGACATGTGAAGGTAGTCTTTTCCTGGTCCTCGGGTGCAATGGGAATTCGATTATAACCAGAAAATCCATCAAGAAAACAAAAATAAGGCTTACCTACTAGCCTGTCTAGCATCTGGTCAATAAACGGAAGAGGAAAGTGATCCTTACGCATGACGGCATTCAGCTTCCTGTAATCGATGCACATGCGCCATCCATTCTTGATCCTAGTAGTCACCATCTCTCCCGCAGCATTCTTCTCGACTGTAATCCCTATCTTCTTCGAGACTACATGAACTGGACTCACCCATTGATTGTCTGAAATTAGGTAAATCACATCAGCGTCCAGCAACTTCTGAATTTCCTTCTGTACTACCTCCATCATGATCGGGTTCAGTCTCCTCTGAGGCTCTCTAGAAGGCTTAGCTCCATCCTCCAACAAGATACGATGCATACACACAGTTGGGATGATTCATCTGATGTCTGCAAGTGTCCATCCAATAGCGAGCTTGTGGCTACTCAGCACCTCGATCAATCGTCTTTCCTGGTCTGTTTCTAGCACGTTTTTGATGATGACTGGCAGCGTGTTGTTCTCCCCCAGAAATGCATACTTTAGGTGCTTAGGTAGAGGTTTCAGTTCCAGGTTTGGTGCCTGCGCAATAGAAGGCAGAAACACGTGAGATTTAAATAAGCGAACCTCATTAACTTCATACCTAGGTGTGTGTGGCCTTGCGATCTCCAGCTGGGATAGCACATCAAGGATGGCCTCAGCGAACTCGTACGAGTCCTCATGAGAGTATATTGCCCTCTCGAGTGCGAGCTCTAGTGGATCTGTGTCTCTCTCCGGTCTCACTTCCTGGATAAGATCATCCAGTGCATCTAGAGCATGCACCGATGCAACTTCTGGTGGGTGCCTCATAGCCTGAAAAATATCGAAGCGAATCACTTCGCCCTCCATCTCCATAGAAAGAGTGCCACTATCATAGTCGATCTTCATCTTCGAGGTCTTCAAGAATGGATGGCTTAGTAGAATAGGTGCGTGGTTCGTCTGATCGGTGTTGTCCATCTTAAGCACGTAGAAATCAGCGGGGAACACCAGTTCCCCCACCTGCACTAGTACATCTTCGATTTTTCCCTCTGGTTGCTTACAGGATCTGTCTGCTATCTGTATGGTCAGTCCTACAGGTTCTAAAGGACCAATACGAAGACATGAATATATAGAATATGGAAAAACATTAATAGAAGCACCAAGGTCAAGCATGCAGTTTTCAATTCGAATGTTACCGATAGTGCAAGGAATAGTATAGGTACCAGGATCACCACATTTTGGAGGTACATTGCGCTGAATGACGCGGAGACGTTCTTATTAAGCAGTTCTTGATCGTCGCGAGTGGAGAACCTCCTGTTTGTGCATAGGTCTTTAAGAAACTTTGCATAGCGCGGAATTTACTTAATCGACTCGAGGAGTGGAATGTTGATCTCCACCTTGCTCAATAGCTCCCACACATCCTTATCGATCATATGCTTCCTTGCGGCCTTCACCTGTATGGGAAACAGACGTGGAAGTTCGTGTTTTGAATTTGCCTCAGTGGGTACCCCGTTGCGCCTTGACATTACGGCCACGTCTGGTGTGGACATTACCGCTGCGTCTGGTTCAGACATTGGCATCGAGCTAATGTCTATTGCAGGCCCGGTGCTTACTGATGCTGGCTCTTTTTCGCTCTTTGTCGCTCTTTTTCAACTTCTTCCCGCTCCTGAGTGTTACTGCATTGACATTGCCTTTCAGGTTTGGAATGGTCTATGATGGTAGCTTCCCTTGATCATTCTTCAGCTCAAAAATGGCCTATGCTATCTGTGACATCTGTTTTGACATCTCTGTGATGGCCCCATCGTTCTTGGCCACACTTGTGGCCAATTGCTGGGTGCTAGCTGCCAGCTCCTTCACCACATCTTCCAGCGAATTGCTAGAATACTGATTACTTGGGCATGTCTGGTTGTAGTTCTGTCCTCGCTGTTGATTCTGGTTTTGATTGAAGTAACCTCCCTTCTGCTGACGGTACGGTGGGCGGTAGTAATTGTATTGTTGAGTCTGTTGTGGGGCAGCCTGCTGAGCTGGCTCCCTCGGGGCATTATTATCATTCTTCCACCTCTGCCCACTGGCAGCTTGCCCATACTGTCTCCCAGGTGCGCGGTTATTATAATTTTGGATCCCATTCAGTGCATTGACATCACCCTGTTCTTCTTCTACCATTGTTGGACAAGCATCTGTCTTATGGTCTGTTGCACCACAAAACTCACACGGTCTCACCTGGACTACCTGATTCATCACGAGTTTTTGCATCATCTCTCTCATCTGCTTCAGCTCTTTGGCCATTAGATTCACTGGGGTTTCGGCCTTTGAAACATTTCAGGTTCTGCTGAATTCTTCCTGTCGATTAGCCACTTCCGCATTCAAGTTCCTTACTCCAGCTAGGGATAAATTCATGATCGTGCCCCCAGCTTAGGCATCAAGCAGCATCCTATCGAGTGGCCTCAACCCATCCAGCAAGTACTCGATTATCAATTTCTCAGGCACTCCCAGGTTGTAGCAGCTCTGCTTCAGCTGGTTGGACTTCTCCTGATAATCATACATCAACTCATTTGGTCCCTGCCTGATATCTTGTAGCTGCTTGCGAAACTGCATTGCCTTGGCAGCTGGGTAGTACTTGGTCTTGAACTTCTTCTGCATTTGGTCCCATGTCCTGATGCTACCTAGAGGAAGAGACAAAAACCAAGCATTAGCAACGTCAGTTAAGAAAAAATGGAAACCTTTTAATTTAAAATCCTCCACTGAGACTCTGTATGGTCTGAGAGTCTGGCAGATGCCATGAAAGCTCGTAGATGCTTGGTGGCTGACTCTCCTTGTCGTCCTGAGAACTTTGGCAAATGGTGCACCACTGCATTCTTGATTTCTATTTCAGCTAGTTCTAGCCCTTCGTCGATACACCACGGCTGATTCTGAAAGTCAGGAGCAGACAGCTCTTTCATGGTAGGCTCTTAGTAGTATTCTTCATCGTCTTCCGGCCTCCTGTTAAGTGGTGGTTGCGGCGGTGGCGGCTGCCTCGCACCAGCACCATTCCCAATGTTCTGTGCAACTGGTGCCCTCTGATTCAGCTGTCAGGCCAGCCTTGCTGCGTTATTTGCCCTATTGCGAGCACGTATCTCCCGTTCTGGCTCATCATAGAATGGAGGTATCACCTCGTTTTCATTACCTAGAGCGATCTCATTATTATTGTCATTATTACCAACCTAAGTACTTATGCGAGACATAATGAAACAAGTAGCAAGCACAAAAATAGCCTAGCAAGATAAATAAATAAAAACAGAAAAAAATTGAAACAACTTCACCGAAGCGCAGCTCCCCGGCAACGGCGCCAAAATTTGACGCGCGTCGTTTGACGCGTCAAACTTAAATTTGTAATCTCCTGCAAGAAACAAGCTAGTGGCAAGTAGGGTTGAACCCAAGGGAGCTGGTTGTTGAAGTTGTGACTGTAAACAATTAAAAAGGGGGATTTTTTGTGAGCGGTTATTGTAAAGCGCAAGAGACAGAATTAACAAAGACAAACAGAGAAAATATTCAGCTTAGGGTTTCTATTGTGACACGTTTATCATCGACTGCTAATAATCAAATCTCAAGTTTCTTAGTGTGGTTACTCCGGGAAAGGTTATAACCTAAAGTATTCCGGGAAAGGTAATACACCACAATCTAGTTCTCCTAAATTTGATAGTCCAGGAAAGGTGTTATCGAATTTAGGTGTCACTACCTGTCTTTACGGGTAAGTATCAAACAAGCATTAACGATAGGGCTGAATTGTTCGGCTAAGTTTTACAATGACAAGTATCCACTTAGCTTCACAATTCAATCCTTAAAATTAAGCACAAGAACTAGAGAAACGAGAAATTGCATTAAGAATAAAGTCTCAAAAACATTGTCACAATGTACGAAACCCTAAATTGAAAGAGAAATTTAGCTACTCATCGTCATGGAAATGAACACAAATATTTTTGATGAAAAGTAAGTAGAAATTCTCTGTATCGTCGAAAGCTTCGCGTTCGTCTTCTCCAGAGCTGTCTCAGTCTTCGTAGGATTATGAGATACTGAAAGCCCTAACCCAAACTTCTTATTTATAATAAACTAGGTTTCCAAATCTATTTTTGGACTAGAATTATTAAATCTCGGCTCGCTGATGTCATCAAATGCGTTGCTGACATCAGCATCTCGTGGCTCACCGCGTTTTGCCTTGACATTACCACCGCGTTTCCTTTAGACATTAGCGTCGAGCTAATGTCTTCATGTGGCGCGGTAAGCACTGAGTCTGTTTTCTTCTTCTGCGCGCCAGTTCCGACTTCAGCTCTGAATTTGACCTTCTATATGACCTCGGCTGCTCTCGGTATGAACTAAAGAGTTGTAGGGAATCGAGGCAGCTACGCAATAACGCATGGCTTATATTTATCTGCTTAGTGGTCCGTTCCCAGCACTCCGTCGAATGCCCAAAGGTCTGATCTGCCATTGTACTGTTTTCGGCATGAAATGCCGTCTTTTATGCACGTTTCCTCCTAGAGCTTCCGAAACACCTGAAATGCAAAACACCACTAAAAAGTAACTGCTCACATAATAAAGTGTCGAAATAAATGCGATTAGTTGATTTGATGAGTCGTATAAATACGACTCATCGGCGCTTTTTGAACTAAGCGCTGTCTACATTCACATATGACAACGCTTTACATATTAGGCGATGTCGTATATGTTAATTAATATGGCGCATATATATGAGGCGCTGTAGTTTTGGTGATTTTCTAAGGCGCTTACCCAGCCAGCGCTGTCTTATGTGTGACATATAACATCACCTTACCCTTCAAGCGCTGTATTTTGTTTACATTAAGACAGCATTTACAGACAAAGCGCTGTGTTCGACAAAGCGTTGTGTGACATATAACAGCGCCTTACTTATTAAGCGTTGTTTACTTATCATTTTTCAGAAAATTACATTAAAAGAAACGTTCCAGCCCTTTGCATTTACTTAAAACAACTGTAATTATTACAAGTACAAATTATTCTTTCATACTGAAGATTTATTTATTCAATTTTATTTACAATTTATTGAACCTGCAAAACATACAGTAAGTGTATTTGGATTATCTTGATTCATTCACTTCGATTCGTCAAACTCTTCTTCGGTATCTAGATTATCAGCTACGTGCTCGTTGCTTCCATCTTCTTTGGTGTACTCGTAAACCTCATTATCAACGAGGTTCCCGTATAATTCGGTTTCGTTGACCTATACAGGCAGTTCAGTTCCTATTTGACCAGCATCTTGGATTGTAACATTTACTACTTCCATGTCGATTGCGTTTGTTGGTTTCACAGGACAAATTGCAACCCAACCCTGATTATTTTGTCCAGCTAATCCCGGAAACGTCACGTAGTAAACTTGCATCGCTTGCTGGGAAAGAATGTAAGGGTCGTAATGGGGGTAGGGTCTATGAGTGTTCACGATGACAATCCCGTTAGACGGCTATGACCTAACAAACTGAGGGTCGTACCAACGGCACTTGAACAAGACAACTTTTAGGCAATGGTTGGTTCTACATCTCATATGAATTAATTCTTCAATCACCTCGTAGTAGTGTGTACCCTATGTTCCTTTCACGTAAACATAACTGTTCACCATGTTCCTCCCTTCACAATGGGTTTCAATGTGAATTTTGTAGTTGTTCACTTTGTATGTCGCCGAACATGCAACATCGGATTGAAATCCACCGGACAAGTAGTGAATCCACTGTGGTAGTGCTAATGTTTCTCCAAGCGCCCAAACCTGAACATAATATTTTGTGTGAACATGAAAGTGCAAGTACAGTTTAATTTGCTACATAATGAAACAAAATTTGAGTTGATTACACTTACATGGGAACACAGCCATTCTGGAAAATCCGTTAATATAGTATTGTATATTTGCTGATCATTGAATCGCGGACATCTTTGCCTTAAGCCGGTCTCAAATAATGCCAAATATTGTTCAAGTTCAGGTGTGTTGCTATAGATGTAATGAGTTGCTTTTTTAAATTCTTGGCTATCTAATACCCTCCTTTTAATTTTGCTGCCCCCAACTTCAGGATAATTGTAAAAAGAAATCTGAGGATCTTCGAAATCTGATGTCGCTACTTCATTTCGTTGTAAGCATATACCGATCATTGTTAACACCGGATATAGGTAGTCGGATCTCAAATGCGAAGTCTCCAGTTGCATGTATGCGTTAACAATACTAGCTTCCACCTCAGCTCTGTTTCGCTTTTGGCCCAACTACTTAAGACGGTAGATGAAACGCTCAACGGATACATCCAACGGTAGTGTACGGGTCCACCAAGTAGGACCTCATCAGCCAAATGAATTGGTAGATGTTTCGTTGAGTCAAAAAAATGAAGGGGGAAATATTGTCTCTAGCTTACACAATGTGACCGGTATGTTGTTCTGCCAATGTTCCATTCGCTGAATGTGAAGGGAAGATGCACAGATATCTCGAAAAAATGTACACAACTCAGATACAGCTTCCCAGACTTGTTTTGGTAAAAAACCCTTGAAAGTAATCGGCATGAGTCGCTCGATGAATACGGGTGCGTCGTGTGACTTGTAACCTACTAGTTTTAGTGCACTCAAATCTACTTTATTCCCCAAATTAGATGAAAATCCATCAGGAAACTTCAGAGATTTCACCCAAATGAGCACAAGATTCTGTTGTTCTCTTGTAAGCTGATACTTACCCTTATTCGCTACCAAATGACCGCGGTAAGTTTTCAGTTCCAACTCTGGTTGTCGACAGTACAACCCTATATCTTTTCTGCACTTCACACCATCATCCTTTATTTTCCCCTTTACATGCATGATGGTGTTGACTAAATTCTTGAAAACATTCTTTTTAATGTGCATCACGTCTAGGTTATGTCTAAGCTTCACATCCACCCAGTAAGGTAGTTCCCAAAAAATGGATTTCTTTGTCCAGTTGTGTTCCACCCCGAAGCCGTCGAAAACCTCATATATACGTTGTTCCCATATATATTTTAAGTTTCTAACCCTGTCATAAACTTCTTGACCTGATCGAAATTAGACTGGACCGTCAAAGTCGATTCAATTTCTGTAGAAATTCCTAGCATTACCCCGATATGGATGATTTTCTGATAAAAATCATCTGTGACAGCCAAAATACGACACTTTTCTTCCGATCTTCAACATGAATGTCTTTGTGTAGTCCATAAAATACGGGCAGCCGAGTTTTCCTTGTGTTGACAACCCCGATAACATTGCATATGCTGGGAAATCAGATACAGTCCACATGAGAGCTACCCTCAATGTAAAACTCTGTTTGCGATTAGCATCGTAAGTGTCAACCCCAACATTCCAAAGATGTACCAAGTCATCAATAAGAGGCTTTAGATATATGTCCAAATGATTCTTTGGATTAGATGGCCCAGATATTAGTGTAGTTAACCAAATGAATCTCATTTTCATGCACAATCACAGTGGTAAGTTGTAGGGTGTTACCATGACAGGCCAAACGGAGTACTGTTTAGTGGACATACCCCATGGATTAAATCCATCTGTGCATAATCCCAATCTTACATTACGTGACTCCGATGCAAAGTTTGGATGGCACCGATCAAAATGCTTCCATTCTCCATCCAAAGGGTGAACCATGCGATGCACGTCTGCTCTGGGTGAAGCGTGCCAGCACATTTCCGATGCCAGACTTTGCGATAAAAAAGTCTATGTAGTCGCGGTATAATCGGCAAGTAAAACATTTGGCTTCTCGCATTTCATTGGTACGATGAAGAACTCTCGGTGCGTCTTGGATGATGATATCTTAGTTCTGAGCAGAAACGACATAGTGTCATACTTTTGTCACAGCCATAGTAAATGATACACCCACCGACACAAACGTCAATCCGTTGGTACCCCATTTCGAGATCAGCTACGAGTTTTTTTTGACTGTTTGAAAGAAGATGGGATCTTATTCTCCCCCCAATTAGATTTTTCATCGTTCCACATATGGCGTTAAATGAACCTTTGAATAATCCGTAGTTAGCTTTTGTTGCCAGCATTTTCATATTAATTGAAAGCTCCGTCTCTATCGTGCAACCTTCGTAAGCTGGCTCTGAACTTGAATTTAAGAGATTGAAGAATGTATTTGCTTCGAAATTCTCTGTTTGATGTTCACCAAATTTAGACGACTCAAGAATATCAGCAGGACTGGCAAAATCAGGAACCATCTCTGGGAAGGCTGCATGACTCCAAATTTCTTCTTCCGAATCAAGAACTGGGTCAACTATGCTCGGGTCAGGTATGATTAGGCAAGTATTTACGTACTGCATTTCCGCAAGATCTTCGTCGTGCAGGTGACAGGTCGTCGTTTGTACCTGCAAATTTGAATTTATATTTTCCTCACTCTGAACTGTGGGTTAGTACAGTGGCAAGCAAGGGTCGAACCCAAGGAAGCTAGATAGTTACTACTTTGTTCTGTAAGAGGGAAAAAGAAAGATTGGGTGAAAGCAACAGTTTAAGAAATAACAGTAGAGCACGAAATTGAGTAAGAGTGTATCAGGCAGAGAAGATATTCAGGCTAGGGTTTTATTCAATTGTGGCTAGGTTTATCCTTGATTTCTAAGTATTTATTCTTGTCTTCTTAATGTTACTCCTGGTCAGGTTATAACCGTTTAATTCTAGCAAACCTAATACTCCTGGTCAGGTTATATTAGGTTTAGTGCTCTACTTATTCTAACGGGTCAGTATCAAATAAGCAGTAAATAGATAGTGAGTATTACTAGGTTAAGTTGTACCCTTTCGGATCTCCCCTTAACCTAATAATTCAAACTGATAATTTGCACAAGAACTAAATAAAATGCAAGAATAATAATGAATAACGGAGTCTCAAAACATTGTCACAATTATTCAACCCTAACCCGAATAATCGGTTTAGTTACACATGCTCATGGAAACAATGAAGAAAGTAAATAAGAACAAGAGTACTTCACTAATGAACCGAGGAAACAAAGACTGAGTCACTGCTGAGCTATGGTGAGTCACGGCCGAGTGATGGTGGTGCACGGTGGAACAAGGCGGCGGAGCAAGGAGGGAACGTCTAGGGCTTGGACGTGAGTAGAGGAGACTCACCCGTGAGTTTGTGGGATGACTATTAGGTCTTGTATGCTCCTCCTTATATAGAGTTTGAGAAACCCTAAAGTTCCCAGAATAAGCCAAAGATAATCATGGAAATATTTCCATAATATTCTTTGCTTTATCTTCAAGCTATCTCTTTGCTTGGGAATTAAGCCACCTTAAACCTTCTTGAATATTCCGAAACCCTAGATGTAAGTTGGCCCTAAATATGACATTGGGCTGGATGAATTTGGGCTTTGAACTCGGTCAACTCGGCTGCGACTCGGATGCAACTCGGTCAACTCGGCTGGAACTCGGATGCTAGGGCTGATCGGACTGGGTACTTTGGGGCCGATTTGACTCGCCTTCGGACACTCTTCTGGCCGGGCTCTTGGTCTGGGGCACTAGCTGGACATGTATAATTGATGCTAGGACCTTGAAATAGGACATTTGAATGGACATTGAAGCTCGGGCGGTCCTTGAAGTTGGTGTCTCAGCCAGCCGGAAATAGTCCCTGAAATTTGGCTAAGTCCTGAAATCTGCGCTGATCGGACTAGCGACTCTGGCAATGATTTACTCCGGCCTCGGACAAGCTTTTGGCCGGGGTCTTGGCCATGGGCACCAGGTGGACATCCGGAATTGGTGATAGGACCTTGAGATCACCCCATTGTGAGGGCGGATAAGGCCGGGGCGGCTCTCAAAGTCGGGGTCTCGGTCATGGTGCGCTGGTCTCAAAATCTGCCGGTGAGTCCAATTTGCGCCTTTTTTCTCTCGAATGAAGTTCCTTTACTCCGCATGACTCCAAAATCATCTTGTGATGCATTTATGGCCTAAAGTGCCATCTTTAAGCGCAATTCCTCATAGAGCTTCCAAATCACCTGAAACACGAAACAACACTAAGAAGTAACTGTTCGTATAATAAAGTGCTGGAATTGGTGGGATTTAATGACTCGATGAGTCGTATAAATACGGCTCATCAGTAGGGTCCAATTGAAGTAGTTTGGTGTGAAACCATATTTGTACAAATGCTCCTGCATCATTCTTATATTGATGAATCGCCGATTTTTGCATTCATACATGGACAGCGGATTGTGTTGTCGCTGGCAAGAAAACCTTTTGACACAGCTGTTTCAATAAATTATTGACTCCAGCGATAAAAACATCATAAGTGTATGACTCCCCATGAGCACGTGCTTCGTACATCCATCTCCTTTCGTGATATAAATATGCCATGTATACTAATATGCAGTATGATTTTAACGGAAACTAAAAGAGAGTACCTCACGTCGTATCTGGGTTTAAGAAAATATCAGCACAGGTGGTTGGTCAAAATTTCCGATGCCTTAATTCCTTGGACATTGCAAACAAGCCATTGGGTAAAATTGGAAAAATTGATTGTAAGCGTGAATATAGAAAGGTTGTGGGAATACATTTGTCTATTGCATATTTCCAAATTTATATTATAGGACATTTGCAAATTTTACAACAGATACATATTAACAGTTCATTTATTTCCCAGCGGATATATTAAAATTAACTGACGGAATGGTAAGGGAATGGTGATGATAACTATACCGTCAACATACCAGGACCATTCCGGCACAAGGTGACGGAATTACAACGAATTGTCGACAATTTTTTACAACGGTTAAATATTAACGGTCCAATTATTTCCCAACGGATATATTAAAATTTAGTGACGGAATGGTAATGGAATGGTGATGATAAATATTCCGTCAACACGGCGGGACCTTTCCGTCACTAGGTGACAGAATTACAACGAATTGTCGACAATTTTTTACAACGGTTAAATATTAACGGTCCATTTATTTCCCAATGGATATATTAAAATTTAGTGACGGAATGGTAATGGAATGGTGATGATAAATATTTCGTCAACACGGCGGGACCTTTCCGTCACTAGGTGACGGAATTACAACGACTTGTCGATGATTTTTTACAACGGATAAATATTATCGGTACCTTGATTCACCAAAAGACACCGCTTAGTTAGGAAGCGCCGTTGTATGTCACCAAAAGACAGCGCCTACCTGGTACGCGCTGTCTTAATCATTAGGTGTTTTCAAAATATTTCCGTTATAATTGCAATGCATTTCCATTTCCGGCGACGGCAAATTGACAGAATATAGACGTAGAAAAGAATTTCTTGTGCTACGAGTTTTTCCTTATAATGATCTTTTTTGATAGCTTGTGCAGGTCAGTCAACCACATTATATGGTTATGTTTCATGACCAGCTCTATTTTGTTCTCATTCGTATTATTCAGAATTTCTCTCTCAAGATGAGCGAAAAATTCTGAAGAAGACGGATGAGAACATAATGGTGCTGATCATGAAACATAACCAAATAATGTGGTTGACTCACCTACACAAGAAATCCAAAAAGATCTTTAAAAGAAAAAACTCGCAGCAAAAGAAACCACACATTTGGTAAAATTGGAACACTTGATTGTAAGCGTGAATATAAAAAGATGGTGGGAATACATTTGTCTATTGAACATGTCCATATTTATATCACAGGTTGTAAGTTTCTGTAGGTCAGAAGTTAATAATTACGATACATATTCCATCAACACAGTAGCTCCATTCCGTCACTTGGTGACAGAAATACAACGATTTATTAACAAAATGTTACAAAGGATAAATATTAATGGTAACATTATTTCTGAACCTATATATTAACTGTGAAGTGATGGAATAGTAACGGCTAACGGATCATTGATGAAACTTTTTTCGTAAAAATTGCGTTGCATTTCTGTTGCCGGTGACGGGAATTTGACGGAAGACAGACGTATAACAACTGTTTTTGAATTTGTGTTCAATTTATTAATTTACCAATATATATGTGTTAACAATTATTATAACATAACATGTATCAAAAACAAAAAATTAATATAACATACATACATTTAAAAAAAGTTGTACAATCAAAACATTGGAAAATATTATGATAATGAAGCACGTGACATTCGACTAATGTCAAGGAAAGTTTAGATATTATTACAAAAAGGTCAATAACACATCAGGCCGGCGGGCTTTCATCCAGGTAAACCCGGGCGAGATTTGTTCCAATAATATTTAGGATACATTTGTTAGAACGATCCCACCAAACTGAAACCTGGAATAGTTATCGTAAGTAAATTGATTAAATGTCAAAATAAAAATCGTACAATCGATAGTAGTATGAACCTTTTGTAGTATAAGGACAGAGCCGACTTTAATATTGGCTCGTGTTTTCTGATCCCATACAGCCGTTCTATGAACAGTCGCTCGTACTACTGCAGTAGGATCTTACATTGGATAATGTATATCTAATTAGAATGCAATTGCATTAAAAATAAAAATGAAAATAAGTGTACCTTTAAAGTAATGATGAATCCAGATCCGTCCATGTTCAATTGACATGTGTCAATGACTCCCTAAATCTGTCAAATGATTGTTGCATATCATCAATCAAATTTGGAAGGTGTAAATGAGTTTGAAGATATGTTGTATTAGAACAGTACCTTGTCAGGCTTCTTTGTTCCGTCTGGTGTAATTTCGATCAGAGCCATATTTAGTACATCAATAGGAAACTCAGTCATCCGGGTGAATAACTCGCTGCAAGTGAATTGCAATGCATCCAACCAATTTTTTTTTGTAAAATAAGTACTATTTTCACCAGCTGCACTTGACTGCGCCAGTCGTTCAGCGAGATACTCTTGCATTGTTTCTTCAGATATCTGGTCGTTATCAACGCTTAATCTTACTCCTGGTCTTTCTCGGAGCAACTCGAGAACACGACTAACAGGTCCAGGAATACGACGATGGGGATTCATAGTAAGTAGGATTTTTTTTGTTTTTAGTGTTTACATGCAACGTATCTTACTTTTATAGGCCATTCAAACCTTTAGGTACGTTGTATTGTCGATGGTATGAAAATCGTCAAGTTTCCATCATAAGTGTAGGAATTGCAACGGAAAATATAGGGAAATGATGTCGACATGTTTTATTCTTAACGAAAGTCAATCATGTCTCTTGATAACAACTTTCCGTCTGTTTACCGTGACATTTCCGTCATCATTGATGGATTTGTAAGGTAATGAAGACGGAAAAGTTGTAGTTAATAAATGTTGTGATTAATGTCCCCCAACATTGCTCAATAAAGATCGTCACATCATGTAGTAAATAATATATTAATGTTTTGAACATTGATTAGGACACGACAAGAAAATTTATACTATTAAGAAACACATACAATCGACATGGACAAAAATATTTACAAATATCTGCAAATTCTGATAAAGAAGTACATCACATTACAAGATTGTTACAAAAAGTTTTGGTATTCGTACATAAAGGTCTTAGTGACATCATGTCGGGCTCTCATCAACGTACACACGGACAAGATTCATTCTGGTAATCTGTAAGATACAGTTGTCTGAACAACCCAACCACACGAAAACCTGACATTGTTATCATACAACCAATATATGAAATGTCCCTAACAAACATAAATATGTACATAAATCTGTGTCCAATGAAAATCTTTTTTAGAACGAGGACAGATCTCACTTTAATACTTTCTCGTGTTTTCTGAGCCACTACAGCCGTGCTATGGACGGTTGCGCATACTATAGCTGTTGGATCCTAAATTTGAACCAGTGTATGTTTATCAAAATTGAAATTGAAGTAAATAAAAAAGGGGGAAATAAGTGTACCTTTATAGTAATGTCGAAACCAGAGCCATCCATGTTCAGTTCACAACTGTCAATAACTCCCACAATCTGTCCAATGATTGTATCAAATACTCAGGCATCAATAAATAGTACTAAAATGCAACGGAATAAATGTTGTTTTCGAGTAGTACCTTATCAGGCTTCAATGGACCGTTTGCTGTAATTTCGATAAGAGGCGTAATGGGTACATCAAAATCAAACTTAGTCATCCATCTGAATAACTCGCTCGTAGTAAATTGCAATGCATTCAACCAATTTTGTTTGGTGAAACAAAGATTATTTTCACCCGCTGGACTTGATTCCGCCGGTCGTTCAGATAGATACTCTTGTGTAGTTTCTTCAGCTATGTGGTCGTTATCGTCGCTCAATCTGACACTGGGTCTCTCTCTAAGCAACTCGGGAACACGACCTGCATGACCAGGAATGCGACGATGTGGATTCATAATTGCATTTTTGCGTATGGCTTAGGCACATTTATATTCATTTCAAAGGGCCAGGACCAATTATAATATAGGATGGTACAATTTTGATTGTTTTCCGTGGTTGTTTCGTCACCAGTGGCGGAAATGTGACGGAACATAAACGGAATGTGTGTCGGCAATTTAATGAGCCACATGAAATTTTGTGTTATATACGAAAGCTAATTTACACCATGTGCACATATTTATGTACAAAATAGCACGAAGTTTAATCTCAAGTGATATTTTGTATTAGATACATTAACGTTATTTGAATTGCATTAATACAAAAAAATTTAACAATTTAAAGGAAAGTTAACTTCATTAGATACGTTGAACATCAATAACAGAGTACTGATTATTTCAGATGATGCGGAACGCTAATTTCATAAATTCAACAAGTTTTTGATTCTTGATTTCCAGGTGACCCGCGGGGTGACGGTTGGTCAACTTCTTCGTCACCTTCACATGGATTTGCCCTTGAAGACGGACTTATCTACTATTTTCTTCGACCTCTCTATATTTTGACCAACTGAAGCTATGCTCTCCTAAACGGTTCGAGCCATTATCACAAGGATATATAAAATCTTGAGCAGAACAAATATATCCTACATAACCGCTTGATTCTTCTTCAGACATCTCAGCAAAAAAACGTTCAACTGCAGAATTCAAACTCATTATATGAAATTGTTGGGATGTCTGATTCCGTCTTATTTCTGTTATTAGTCCGTTATGCTTACAACAATGCTTTATTTATAAGCGTTGTTTCAAAGATGAACCGAGACATCGCTTTTATTATAAGCGTTGTTGTAATAGAAGTAAAACATCGTTTCAATGGAGGCGTTGTTATAAATAACTTAAATTAGCGCTTTCATCAAGAGGCATAGTCATAAGTGTAGTAAAGAGGAAACGTTGTCGTCTATTTTACCCTAAAAATGACTTTTCTACACATTTTTTTACAGACTATAACGTTTCCTTGACACTGACTTCTTCGCCCGCCTACGCATCTCACTCACAGCGGAGGTTAAATTTTTTGCCCAGGTATTTCATTTTTTTGTCTTCGTTTTTCATAAGTTTTCGGCGATATTCGTCCAAGATTGAATTTACCTTACCGATTGTCTTCGATTTCCTCGTTATGGTTGCGTGTAACATTGAAAAATTGTTGATTTCGGCGTCGGGATGTATTCACATAGTTAGGGTACTCAGTTCAGGCACCTAGTTGTTATTCATTGTATACTATGAGAATGTCTATATTTCGGCGTAGTTAGGAATATTTTGATACTAATTGTACAAACCATATACAATACAAAAATTGCGCATACTGTGAAAATGTTTAAGTTTACATTTTAAAGTGCCGTCATATGCATATGTTGTTTACTCGCAGGATGATGGTTAACACACCAAGTAGTGTCGACAGAGCCTCTTCATCGACATGTAATAAAACATCGACACGTAAGAAAAGGGGGGCAACCCTTCTGAGAAATTTAATTGAGAAGCATAAGGATGGCACAAAGGAGTCGGTCATGATAGAGGCAGATGGAACTATCGATGGTGAAATAGGGAAATCATTCAGAACCTACATTGGTAATGTCATACAGTTTGGTTACATATTAATTGCAAAATGTGGTATTTATACATAATTTGTGTGTTCGGTACTTGCAGGTCTTGTTGCCAAAAAGCAGGTGCCAATTACAGATGACAATTGGAAGTCAGTACCTAAGGAGCAGAGGGAGTTGGTTTGGGAAGAGACTTTGGTCCGGATTATTAACTGTGAAACGATTGTTAACGTTCTTTGTTCAAGTATTAACCCTTTTTTTAATTCTGCAGAAAATATTTGATGTGCCTCTGAATGACTTAACTAGTCAGTTAAAGGAAATGAAGATGCGAGCAGCGGCTAAAATGTGGAGAAACTTTAAGAGTGAGCTTGCAAATAGGTATATTTTTGGGCCGAACGAAGGAGAGGACCCAAGACAGATGTATTCGTACATTGATATGAATCAATGGAAGTCCTTTATGGAACAACGTTTGACTCTCGAGGCACTACAACTTAGGGAGACGAACATTGCATGAGAGATATCGAACCCGTACCAGCATACTATGTCTAGGAGCGGGTACAAGAAGGCGCGGGCGGATGTCGTCTCGGAAAAATTAGCGGAGATGGAGGCTCAGGGTTTAATATCCCCGGGGCATGACCCTGTCATCGATGTTGGGAGGCATGAGGTATGGAAGAGGGGGCACCAAAGGACTAATAAAGAGTATGTGAATAACCATATGAGGGAGGTGGCCGACATAATTGTAAGTTCTATGTTTACAGTAAATAATTTTGTAACCCTCTGTGACTATGCTGAACGTCCATTTATTTACAATCAGGATGAATTGGAGCAGCAAGTGAGTCAAGGAACATTTATGTGCCATGGTCGACGAGACATATTAACAGAGGCCATAGGAAAGGACGAGTACCCTGGATGAACACGGGGGTGGGGAGTTTGGTATGTTGGAAGAAGGTATTTGGGAAGCAGTCTTCTTCATCGAGCACACAGTCCACTGTCACTTCGCACGCTCCTACACTTCATAGACATGAAAGTGGTTCCGATCCTGACCCATTTGGAGATATATCCGAGGTAATATGCAGTCTTTTCAAATTACGAAGAAAGTTCAATTTACTTCGTTACAAATTGAATTTTTCCATTTCAGGTTGGGAAGAAATGCATGCTGCACGTGGAAGGAGGATGTTCGGATCAGCGCAGGCAACTTGTAGCACTTGGTAGAGTTATGCAAGGATGCTTCGTCCAGTATCAAGAGCTGCATGATGAGATGGTGAAGGTGGTTATAGACGATGTGATTGAACCATCGGCAGAGCTTCTAATGAAGTTCGGGGAAACGGAGAGAGTATCAAATGCACTGGGTGGTTTTGTGGGATGGCCGAAATGTTTGGTAGACATCGATGAAAAGGTAGCTGAGTACATTCAATTATATGTCAAGAAACACCTATAAGTATATCAATGTCAGTCGGTTCATCATTTTTTATATCGCACAGGGATATGGCGAGTATAGATTTTTAAAACTTCAAAGTATCAGTTTTGGCGACACTGATACTGTAGGAATGTCAATACATTGCCACTTTTTGTACGACCATGCGAACACGATGGCCAAGTCAACTATCTATTCAGTGTACATTAGTAGCGAAGTTTTTGGTGAAGATTGTTATATCCAGCTGGAAAAAACGATTTTTTGTAGTTCACCACCTTTAAAGCTTTGAGTGCAATCGCAGCTGAGGTTTACATAAGATAAATATATTTTTATTATTGTAAATTGTTGTTAACAATGAAATTTTTTGACTCCCTTATTCAAATGCCAACAGATTTATCCACGATAAGATCCCATCGGGCATTAGGTTTGGATTCTTCAGACCGAGTTTTATGAGTCCGTCCGTGGAATTCAAAACGAGGGTGGATTTCTTTAAGAGGAGATTGCGAATGGCAGACTATGTTCATAATTTCTGCTACTTCCTTCCCTACGTCCATGTGAAAAAGTAAGTTGATATTTTTTGTATTGTTCTATATTTTTTATGAAATGCATTGTATGCTAATATAACAGTTGAATAACTATTTATTAGGTGAAATTGGATGTTAGCTGTCCTATTCCCTGCGAAGCGCTTGGTCCTTTGGCTTGATCAAACTGGAAAACCACCGTTGTCTGATGGAATAAAGTTTGTCAACACGTAATGACTATGCTACTCCACTATTACTTACCAGTACTACATGTGCTACAACTTACTTATATTAATTACATTAATGTTGCAGGAGCATGAGTATGTACTTCAATATCCCATCAGATTCAAATATAGAGTGGAGGACTGTAACGGTATGGACTTAACAAATAACAACAGCAAAGACAATTTTTTATTTCATTACTTAATATGTTTCATATGTTTATAACTCATTTCTTATTTCAGTGCCCCAACCAGCCTTTTAACACTGAAGTGTGTGGCTACTATGTATTGCAATAAATTCGTGACATAATCAAGTTCGTTCATCAAACAAATGGATGTCTTCAGGACGACATCACACAAGTAACCATATACCCTCATAAGCAGTGTTCTAGAAAATGATCGCCTAGACCGCCTAGGTGGCCTTTTTCTAGTACCCGTTCCGTTTTATCCAATTAGGCGGATGGAGGATATTGGACGGCTCCTGGGTGGTCTAGGCATTGTCTGGGCAGTGCCTAGGCGGTCTAGGTGGAGCCTGGGCGGTGTAATCGGCTTCTGGGCGGTTAAATTGGCTTCTGGGCGGTCTAAATCGGTTTCTAGGCGAAATGGTCAACTACATCATGTAGTTGAACTTGAAGGGCTTATTTTTTACGTTTTAAAAATTAACTTATTGAAACTAGGGATTTAGATTTCAATGCTTCAATTTGTATTGTTTCTGCTGCATGTTTCTTATTTTTCATAATTTGGATTTGATTAATGTTCATATTTCTTTGCAATGTGCATTGAAGTCTACATTCTAGAGAATATGGAAGAAGAAGTTTGTATATTAATTAATGTATATATAATTATATATTTTAAAAAAATTATATATTTTAAAATATTAAAAATTCAAAACCGATTAATCCCTGCCTAGGCGGAGAAGAAGAAAGAGAAGAAACTGAGTACCCGGGTCGGAATAGGACTAGTGCTGCTGTTATTATCCGATTGGTCTGGCTGCGCCGCCCTAACTTGTCTACCCTTTGCCCTAGAACTGCTCCTATGGCCCCGATTAATCCCCGATTGGAGACCCTTTCCGCACGACTAGCGCCTAGCGTTTTTTACAACCTTGCTGATAAGTAATAGATCATTACCAATTAGACTACGTTTCGATAAATTTAGTAACTATGCATATTTTTCCCAGTGTTTCCCTACAGGAGAGGTATCGTATGGTAACAATGTCCTGGATGATATGAGGGACGACTTATCTAATGCTTTGATAGATTACTTGCGGCAATCATATAACCCGGTGTGAACAAGTCATATAATGGATTATTGGTCCAATATTTTTGTAACAAAGACGTGTCCAGTATAAAAATATTCGGACGTAAACAAATACAAATGTGTTGTATAATATTGAGCAAATGTATGTAATTTCATGTTCAGCATATTTGTATTTTCCAACTGGTTTTTTAATTGAAAAGGTATCGTGCAAGGGATTGTTTGAATTAATCAAAATTGTCAATTTATATTCGTACTTCAGACAGCGCTTCTTGTGTAAGGTATTGTTTATAGTAAACTTTAGACAACACCTTTAAGGTAAGCGATGTTTTAAGTATACCTGATACATCGCTTCATATTTAAGCGCTGTTTAAGGTAGTTCTAAAATAGCGCTTCATTATTAAGCGCTGTCTATACAGTCCTTCCACCACGTCATTTTACAATTTTTATTTCGGGTAATATCCATTTTGTTTAACATATAATCAACTCGCCTTACGATTGGCACTTCAAATCAATTTTATTCAACAAGTCCCAATTTGAAACATAAATTTTCAGGCGCTTCGTTGGCAATTTCTAGTACAAATTCAATTGGAAAACATATATGGATGTAATATAAAATTTATGACATCCATTGTAAGCCGTTGCAAATCACTAATTTATTTAATTCATGGAATATAATGTTGTCACTAATTTATTGAAAACATCAGCAGTCATTCACAATTATGCCATTTTTCTGGTTGGTTTAATATGAGAAACGTGAAATCCTTTCAGTCCTTTGCATTCTCATTTCGTCGTTGACGATCATATTGCATCTCCTCATGAAATTACCCCGAATGCGACTGTCATACCGTGCATCCCAAGTAGCAATACTCTACAAGCAAATCATTTTTATTTCCAATTAATGCTTGTCAACAAATTGATTTATTTAAAAAATTTGAGTTACCATTTTATACCAAAAACTCCTCGTACCAAATTCCCTTAGCGGTTTCTGGGATCATGTGCCACGATGTCCACGTTGCATCCCAGCATTTTTTTATGCATTCTCATGCAATCCGTCGATGAACGTCGAATGGCCATAAACTGTTACAAATTTTGGGATCACATAATGGTTGGATTTATCAAAACAATCAATATGAAGGGTACAATCAGTTCTTACACGTTTTTTCCAACAGGTGTAACATGCTGTCTATGATCGACGTCTCGTGGATTGACATCGAAACCAACACAGTCAAATGAAGGAGACATGTTGACGATTATCAATTGTAAGGAAGTATGTTGAGGGTTGAATAATTTAAAAGACTTCATATATATATATGGCACTTGTGTGTAATATGTGTCCAAAGTGTCCGTCGTAATTCCGTCACGTTTCCGTCGACAAAGACGGAAAACATATGGAAATGAGACGAAAATTTTTGAACTAACAACGGTCAATAGAAAACGGTAACTATTAGTGACGGAGTAATGACGGAATTGTGAAGGAAATCAGCAACGGTGAAAAATTAACGGTAACTAAAAGTGTATTAGAATGGTGGCGGTATTGTGCCGAAAAAATGACGGAATATTGTTAAAGTGTACTACAAATGGGATAAAGATGATTATGAAGAATTTCACAGATCTTCACTGAGATGAAATTCTTACAAGACAAGGTAATATTTCTGTTATCTTGTAAGAAATCCATCTCAGTAAGAGATATGAAATTCTTCAGAATCATCTTGCACCCCATGTGTAGTAAATGTTGGAAAACTTGGAAATGAAAAAATGTTGGAATTGAATGTTGTGTGTTGAATGATGCAAAGAGTTCTCTTATATAGGTAAAAACTGAAATATGTTTTCCGTCACTTTTCCTTCGCAGTTTTGTCGAGAGTAACAGAAAGTGAATGTAATATCGACAAAAATTTTGAAATAGACAACGGTCACTAAATAACGGTAACTAAATCAGAAACGGGAAAACTGACGGACAAATGACGGAAATATTGAAAAAATTTCTCTGACGGAAGTTTGACGGAATTGTGCCGGAATGGCAACGATAGATTGCTTGTGACGGAATTTTGTCAAAAATGTGACGTTTTATTTTTTCGTCACTTTGACTGGCAACGTTGTTGCGACGGAAATTTGTGACGCAAATTTATCAAAAATTTGTAGTGAACAACACGCCCGCGCAAAAGCGGGACACATCCATAAGGGATGAATAACACTCCTATACTTTTTTTTGATAAAGACTAACACTCCTATACAAAAGTGAGGAGAAAATGCTACTCAAAGGAATCGAACCCTTGACTATTTGTCAAAAGTTCAAGTCATTCTACCAAACCCCTTTTCGCGCATTAGATGTTTGATATGAATATATCAATTCATGTCGGGTCAGAACTCATAAGACTCATTACGTACCAATTTGAATGTTGTTTGTTCAATTTTTCATCTTTAATTGGATCCAAAAAAACAATCATCTTTAATAAAGCCGGTCCAATCCGATCCAACCCAATGAATATTTTCTGGCCTAGTCCGTCCATGAAAGTCTAACTGCAGCCCATTCTTGTATTCTTTAACATTTGTGATTCCAATTCCAATTCCAATTCCAATCCAATCCTCGTGGAAAAGATACTTAGCTAAGATACCTCTCTAGCATATACACCGGTGCCCATTTTTAGCATTTCTTGTAGAACTTCCTATAACTTTTTGTGAGTGGGTGCGAGAATCGAGGAGGAAGTTCTATGTGAGGAAGTGCTACTCCTCCTCACCGGAGCATTTCTCATACAACATTCTACAATAAAATACAAACCTTTTGTGCTTATTTACGAGAATCGAGGAGGAAGTTCTGGATGAAGAAGTTCTCAAAATGGGCACCGGTGTATATGCTCTAACCTGATCAACGTTCTATTACTTCATTTTTTAAGCCTTAAGTCAGTTTGCTGAATTTTTTTTAATAATACAGTTTGTCCCACTATGCTCATTTCCTTTTTGTTAATGTAATGTGTAAATATATATTTGTGTACTTATTCATTTGGGGAGCGCTCGGTTGAGGCAGGTTGTAAGAATGAGGCAGTGAGGCACGATCCGAGCCGTTGATGGAGTTGATCGGACGCACGTGGCGAAGCCACATGGCACGAGCCGCCAAACGCGTTCACAATACTTTTGAAAAAGTAGTGTGTTTTACTAATTGGACATGTGGCGCGCCACAAATGCACGGGGGGGTTAGATGGATGGATGAGATCGTACCTCACTGCCTCATTCTTATTTGGCCTGCCTCATTTGAGCGCTCCTCTATTCATTTGTATTGTATGGGACTGCTTCAAGCCGGATTTGGTAGCTATAGTAGACAATCACACTTTAATAAATCAATTCACTAAAGTCAAATGGATCTTATGTATCTATTTTTAAGTTACATTTATGTGTTATATTGGATTGAAATGAATGGACTTAGTTCGGAAAAAAAACATTTTACTCAATAATTTAAATCAAATACTTAAGCATAAGTATTTCTTTTAAGTTCACAATATGAAATCTCATTTAACTTAAAATAAGTATTTAATTTAAGTAATTGAATATAGTATTGATATAAAAATTTTAAATTTTGAATCAACATAACATATACTTTAGCTTGCCTCTGTTGGTGACTTCGGTACCTTACTTACATAGAGTTTATTTTCCCATCCTGATGTTCCTTTGAATGACATGGTTTTGGCAAAACACCTTTACAGAGTTCAATCAAGAGTTCAAGAAGAGTTCAACCGAAGACTGGAATAGACGTACAACATAGAACAGACGCAAGGATGTTTCTTAACCAAAAGTTTCTAAAGATCGAAGATCCGATCAGATTGGAGTCGGTCAATGATCTAAAACAATCAGATATTCAGAAGAATATCTTCGTATCTGTCAGAAGGCGGTTTAGAAGATTTGGAAAGGAAGATATTACAGAGATCTTCCTAAAGATTAGAGATAAGATATCTAACAAATATTTAGGAAATATTTCCTAAATATTTGACAGATTATCTGGATCAGTTTTGGACTCCACAAAAGCATATAAATAGAAGGCTAGTGCGTCCAAGATGATCATCGCTTTTCTAAGAGAAATACACACGAGTACATACGTGAGATTGGAGAAGAGAAGAGCGACGACCGACTGAGTTTTCCCCACTGGAAGATCGTCGGCGCTGAAGCAGTGTGTTCAGTGTGCTGATCAGACTGGTCTTGTTGAACTAATTGCTGCACACTCAGAAGACCTTCACACGCTTTTGGGAGAAAGCATCCAAGCTTCGTGAGAAGATTCAGGACGTTCGGAAGAGAGTTTCGAACCGAAGGGATCGAGGGGGAGCCGAGATCAAAAATCTGAGTGAAGTAGTGATAGAGGCTAGGCGTTTACATTCGGGAGACTGTAAGAGTAAGTTCACTTGTAGCTCTATATTGTTCAATAAAGATTTGCATCCCTTTAGGGCGTGGGAAGCCCCCCAGAGTAGGCTATTGCCAAACTGAGAATTACACTGCGTGTCCTCTTTGTATTCTGTCCTAGTTACTATCTCATAAGGTGTTCAAGTCTCTGGTTGAACACCACTTGGGTCTGGTCTTGAACAGACATCAGAATTTCAATTGGTATCAGAGCAGACTCTTGACATACAGTGTGTGATCCTAGATCTGTTCAAGATGAGTTTGGAGGAAAGACAGAGCACCACCCGACCCCCGTTACTTGAAGGGCCAAACTATGGCAATGGAAATCCAAGATGAAGGCCTTTCTAAAATCCCTGGATGAGAAGGCTTCGAGAGCCGTTCTAATCGTGTGGACACCCCCCATGATGACCAACACGGAAGGAGGAGTGGTGGTGAAACCTGAAGCCCTATTGACAGACGCAGATGAGAAGGTGTCTATGGGCAATGATAAGGCCATGAATGCAATTTTCTCTGGCATGGATGAGAATGTGTTCAAACTGATCACTAACTATGAAATTTCAAAAGAAGCATGGGACATTCTCAGAATTGTGTATGAAGGAACAGACAAGGTAACGAACTCACGAATGCAAATGGTCACTACCAAATTCAAAGATCTCGAGATGAAAGAAAACAAAGTCATTCCTGAGTACAATGCACGAGTTCTAGACCTGTCCAATAAGGCTACAGCACTGGGTAAACCAATTGACGAGGGGCGACTGGCCAGCATGGTATTAAGATCTCTCCCACCCAGGTTTGCCATAAAGGTTACTGCAATTTAAGAAGTGTATGATATTGCCACCTTGAAGCTGGAAGACCTCTGAGAACCTACAAGCTCAATCAACTGCAAGATTATCACCCGAAGGGAGGTAAATGAATTGCACCGAAGGCAGAAGTAACTGATGATAGATATGAATCTAGATGTTCAACCGAGCAACTAACAATCATGGCTCCGAATTTTGGGAGAATGGTAAGAAGGATCAATAGACATGGCCCTGAGCAAGGTCAGTCATCCTCCAGCAACTTTCGTAACTAGAAAAAGGGTGAAATCTACTTGTCTTAGTCAAGACGAGTTCCAGATGGTGTTCAAACTTCGTCTCGAACACTTGTTGGACAGTTCCAGGTTGTGTTCAACCAAAGACTGGAACACTTTAGCAGACAGTACCGTAAACAGAACAAAATAGAGGCACACACAGATTGATAACCCAGTTCAGCTTCACCTACTCTTGGGGGTTTCCCACACCCGAAAAGGGACACAAATCTTATTACGAGTTTAGAGCTATTCGTGGACTTACACTTACACAACGCCTTGTTTGTAATAGCCTAGCCTCTAACACTCCGTCTCTCAGATTTGCAATCTCGGTTCACCACAGCTCCCTTCGATCCCCTATGGGTAGGACGAGACTTCCCTCTCGGCCTAGTCTTGGACCTCCCAGAAGTCCAGTCACCTTCTCTCGAAGACGTGTCTTGATCACCGTGTTTGTGTGCGCTTTGTTGTCATTCAAGAACAGTCTGAACAGCACACTGAACAGACTGCTTCTTCGCCGTTGATATTTTGGTGTGAAATAATCAGTCGGCCGTCACTCCTCCTCCAATCTCACGAATGCTCTCGTGTTTTCTTTTCTCTCAGGAAGTGATGCTGATGTCGATGCCCTAGCCTTCTATTTATATGCATTGGCGGATCCGAATCAGGCCTAGGAAATCTTTCAAATATTTAGGAAATATTTCTAAATATTTGCTAGATATATTTCCTCTAATCTTCATGAAGATCTCGATCTTTCTTTCTCGCCAAGTCATTCCGAATCTGGTTGGATACTGATGTGAGAATATCTATCTGAATATTTGTTCTCTCACGATGACTTGTCGATTGATCCCAATCAAATAATCTCGTCGATATCTTCTGGATATTCAGATCTTCATTCCAAGCTTCAAGAAGATCTCGATCTTTCTTTATCACCAAGTAAATCTGAATCTTCTTAATCGATGATGGACCATGATTGTATGAATCATAAACACAATTAAACCCACCAAATTAGACTCTTTGTCTATTTAACTTTTGCTTGTTAGTTCCGATATTTATCAAAAGGATATTTTGAAGTCTAGAGAGAATACAAGCTAAGGAGTTCTTAAAGGCAAAAATGGATTACAAGACACTCCAGGCCACAATCAGATTCCGACTGTACAACTTTCATAAACCTGACATGGAATCACTCAAAACAAGTCCAACCGAAGGGCAACTAGAGTCAGACCAGAGTTGAAAGGACCGATGGCTTTTGGGGATGAGATCACAAAACTCACACCCACTCCTTCTCCTCCACCTTGCCCGGCGGCTAAGCTCTCCACCTCTCCCTTCATGCCACATGGGCGGCGGCTAAGGAGGAAGACACCTAAGGGCCGGCGGCTTTGAGCTTCCCCATCCCCCTCTTGACATGTGTCTTCTCCTCCTCCACATCTCTTCCTCCCCTTAGCCTATAAATACCAAAGCCCTCCTCCTTGTATCATCATCCCACAATCCCACAATCCCACAATCAGCAACACACATCACAAACACATCAAAACATCATCCATCACAAAGCTCTAGCTTCTCTCTAGATTTTGGGCACTAATCATTTAATCACTTTACTTTGGAATCGAAGCTTGATCCTTAGCACTCTTAAAGGTTCTTGTAAGTACTCTCTTCTTTACTTTACTGTCTTTTCAATTCAACAACTTTACTTTCCCGTCTTTACTTTCGAAAACTTTACTTTACTGTCTTTCAAAAACCTTTACTTTTCAACGCACTTAGCTATGATGTCCTATTCCATGAATATTTGTAGCTAAACCCTTTATTCGGTTGAAGGGGTGTGCTTGTATCATACAATGTTTTAGGCCCTACTCTTAGTGCCTCTATGTGTTCAAAACTTGTTCTATGTGCCACATATTAGGTTAGAACTTCCAAGGTTGAGTGGATGCTTTAACGGGCAAAGCTCTTCCGTGGGGTTCGTGAACATACTCGGGTAAGTGGATGCTTTAACGGGCAAAGCTTATCTGACGAGTTCGACCTCTTTTAAAAACCATTTGATTGCTCGTAACTGAAGATCAAATGGACGCACATAAGGCTAAGATACTTCGAAAGGAGGAATTAGTCTAAATAGAACAAGTGTTCTAAATGATGTGGCAAGTCATGTGCTAGAAATAGCCTTGATTCATCTTTGAACACATAGTATGATCATTAGAGGTCAATGATAAACAGACTATGATACAAGGCCCCTAAAACTGAATACTTTCCTTTAATTGTAATATCAACTGTTATTTACTTTCAGTACCTTATCAATTGCTTACTTTCTGTCAAGTCTTGTCCATCAAGCACCTTACTTTTCAGTAACTAAAACCAAAACCAACCCCCCAACTGCTTTATTTAATCCCCCCTTTTCGAAAGAATAACTATCACCTAATTCCCTTGGGTTCGACCCGTACTTACCACTGACTACCAAAAATAGTTAAGTCGCGAGTATCGGAGATATAAATTTATTTTTGCACAGAGAACATCGCACCTTAACGACAGTCCGGTGGACTCCGTCAAAATTGGCGCCGTCGCCGGGGAATTAGAATCAATTGTTCTTTCTTTTTCTTTCGAACTCACTTCTGTACAACCATGTCTCGCGAAGGACGCACCCATGACTATCAGGATGACGACGAGGTCAATCTGTTCGATCGAAATAATGAGGCACCACCTCAATTTCCAATTCTCGACGATCCAGAGCAACTCTTCTGAAACCAAAGAGCTCGTGATAGGAATGCCATCCTAAGAAACCAAGGACCACCCGAAGGCCAAAATGAAGCTGGCTGATGAGCCGTATTTATACGACTCATCGAGTCATCAAATCCCACAAATTCCAGCACTTTATTATGCGAACAGTTACTTTTTAGTGTTGTTTTGCATTTCAGGTGATTTGGAAGCTCTAGGAGGAATCGCGCTTAAAAGACGGCATTTCATGCCCAAAACATGGCAATTGAAGATCAAGGCGAGAGGAGCGTCGTGAACAGTGTTTTCTGCTCGTGAACAGTAACTCCGACATGAACAGTGATTCCAGCGTGAATAGTAATTCCGGCGTGAATAGTGATTTCGGGCCGTGAACAGTACTTCGGAAAAAGAAAGTCCAAGCCCTAAATCCAGCAGCCGGCCCAATTTACATGTGATATTAGGGTTTTCAAGAAGATCAAGTAGCTTGCTCATCAAGCAAAGATTTAGGGTTTTCAAATCCCTATATAAGGAGGTGCAATGCAAGGCATAATCCATCCCATTCATCACTTAGCCGTGTGCCCTAGACCTAACTTGGTCCGCCGCCCATCTCCTCCATCAGCCGCCGTGAGCTCCTCCTTGCACAGCCGGTCTTCATTCCTTACTCCTCCTTGCTTCCGCCACTTCTCAGCCTTGCACGGCCAGCTTGTTCTTCATTCGGTTTTAGTGAGAATCCTTGTTTCCTTTTATTTATTGTATTGTTATTCCATGGCTATGTGTAACTAATCCGATTATTCGGGTTAGGGTTAAATAATTGTGACTATTGTTTTGAGATTCTGATCTTACTTATTATTATTGCATTCTATTTCGTTCTTGTGCAAATTATCAGTTTGAATTATTAGGTTAAGGGGAGATCTGAAAGGGTACAACTTAACCTAGTGATTCTTACTATCCATTCACTGCTTATTTGATACCGACCCAGTTAGAATAAGTAGTTGCACGAAACCTAATATAACCAGACCAGGAGTATTAGGTTTGCTAGAATTAAAACGGTTATAACCAGACCAGGAGTAACCCTAGGAAGCAAGAATAAACATTTAGAAATCAAGGATAAACGTAGTCACAATTGAATAAAACCCTAACCTGAATATCTTCTCTGATTGATAAAACCCCCTCTTATTTTCGTGCCTTGCTTTTGTTCACTAACCTTTACTCTCACATTAGTTTCTTGTCTTTCTCCATTACAGAACAAAGTAGTAGCTATCTAGCTCCCTTGGGTTCGACCCTTGCTTGCCATTGTGCTAACCCACAGTTCATCGCGAGGAAATTATAAATTGTTTTTGCACAGGTACGACGACAGCCTGTTCAAAATGGCGCCGTTGCCGGGGAGCTACGCACGGTGAACTTTTGTTCTCTTTTCTTTTTCGTTTATTTTTCTTTGTTTTTTGTTTATTTCGAAAACTGCTTATTTCGGTGATTCCCCATTCAACTGTTCGATTTCTGTTTTCAATTCTTTTCGATTTCCAATTTCTAGCTCTCAGAGGGTTCTGTCACCAAGACTTACGAGTCTAAGGATTTTGGGTTTTAAGTGGGACCGCTGTGACCCCTCCAATCTCCTGGGGACCCATTTGTTGCTAGTCTATCTTTGCTATTTCGGTGTTTGCTAGACCGGTGCTTGCTATTTCTTGCAACATGTCTCACGCAGGTAGTAGAGTTGCTGAAAACGTCCCATATGAAGATGACAACCTCAGTGACCAAGAAGAAGACTAGTTCGAATTACCTCTCGAAAACCAAAACCAAAACCAAAACCGCCCAGAAATCGACAACAACGAGGAAGTACAACAAGTAATCTATGATAATCCGGAGCAGCTATTCCGTGATCAGAGAAGGGCACAAAGAGATGCAGCTAGACAAAATCAGAACCAAGGGGCAGCTGCAGATCCACAAAGAGGAGGACCGATCCAAGGGCAGGTCCCAGCTCGACAACAACAAGCCCCAGTCCGACAATAGGTTGCAGCTAGACAACCAGTCCAAAATCCAGTTCAGGGTAGACAACCAGTTCGAAATCCAGTCCAGGGCCAGCAACAAGTCCGACAACAGGCCCCAGTAAGACAATAGATTCAGTATCAGGTTCAGCCTCAACCGCCCCTCAGGCGACTCAGACAGCCGGTATACGAAGAGGAAGCCTACTATCACGATGAGGAGCCATCTATGGGAGATCTCTTGGTTCCAGACTTCAAAGACCAGACATGGCCAATCTATGAAGGACCAGAACTCGAGGACATCACTATCAGCACCTCAATCGTCCATCACCTTCCCAAATTCGCAGGATCCAAGGGAGAATCAGCTACAGGGCATCTGAAGCGTTACCATGGCAGTTGCCACAATTATAGACCCTTTGGAGCTTCAGTGGATGATTTCAAGCTTAAGGCGTTCTACTTCTCACTCACTGAGTCCGCTACAGACTGGTTCTTATCCTTGCCCGCAGATAGCATCTATACATGGGAAGAGATACAGCGCCAGTTCCTTTCGAAATACTACCCAGCTGGACGAGCCATGAAGGTCCGTAGACAGTTGCAAGAGCTCAAGCAAGGACCCAATGAGACCTTATCCGTGTACGTAGAGAAGTTCCTTGCCTTGGAGAAAAGCTGTTGTAACCCTGAGCTTCCGGAGAAGCTACTGGTGGAGTACTTGCTAGATGGAATCAGCAGATTAGATAGAAAGCTCCTAGATGCCTCAGCTGGAGGCAACCTGATGAACCTCAGCCCTGCCAAAGTCAAATAGATGATCATATCAGTAGCAGAGAGTGAGCGATTCCAGGATGAAGCTACAAAGGAGGATGACTATGCCAGAACTCGGAATGTATCACGAGTGGAGCCCTCTATCAGTGCCATGATCACAGAACTCAAGGAGATGAGGGAGCTGATGAAGCATGTCATTCGAAGGCAGCCAGTCCAGGTCAGACCATGCGAGTTTTGTGCATCCACAGATCACAAAACAGACGAGTGCCCTACTATAGTGGAAGATGACCAAGCTGAGATCAATGCAGTAGGCAACTATCAAAATTATGGCAATCATCCAGGGCCAGTCAGATAGTTTAATGCAGCAGCGCCCAACCAAGGAGTCACTGGACAGCCCTGGAGGAACAACAACCAGCAGAATCAGGCCCAGCCAGCACGACAGAATGCACCTCAGCAGACCCAGCAGCCTTACCAGCATCCTCATCATCAGTTCCGACAGAATGCGTCTGGACAGTATCAACAGAATGCTCCAAGTCAGTATCAGCAGAGAGGGCCGAACAACATTCAGTCAGGCCCGAGCAACCACGGCAAACCCATAGAAAAAGTAGTAGAAGAGCTGGCAGCCTCGACCAAGAGTGACATTGAAGAGATAAAGAAATAGATATCCCAGCTCACTGCAACAGTCACATGCCTCGCAGCCACTCTGAATGCAGGACGACTTCCCTTACAGACAGTTGAGAACCCGAGAGGAAACGTCAGCCTGGTAGAGGTGATAAATGTGGATGCAGCATTCGAGGAGACCACCGAACCAACAAAGGAAGAACCGGCCCTTACAGCCAAGGACGCCGACATTCACGGTTTCTCTTATGCTATGCAGGTAGTTGCTCTAGAAAGCCAGATGACTGAGAAAGCTAAACCAGAGCTGAGAATGGTGGTCAGGCCTACACAGAACGACCAAATGACAATGCACTCACCCACTGCGAGCCAGAAGACACCTTCAGGAAAGAGTAAGGACCTAGGGGCCTTCACGGTTACCTGTGGTATCGGTAAGACCCAAATACCTCACTGTTTAATAGATTTGGGTGCCGCTATCAATGTTATGCCTTATTCTTTGTATTGCTCGCTTGGTCTTGGCCCACTGAAACCGCCTAGGCTATCTATAGAATTAGGGGATATGTCTTGTGTACGCCCTACTGGATTGCTTGAAGATCTAACCCTCCGAGTAGGAGATATTACTGTGCCTGCAGATTTCTATGGCTTGCAGATGGAAAAATCCAGGAAAGGCGAACCACCAGGGCTGATTTTGGGACGACCATTCCTCCACACCACCCAGACCAGGATTGACATGGGCATAGGCTTACTGTCATTATCATTCGGTGGTAAGGAAGCTGATTTTTATGTCTATGAGGATGCAAACCGTCCATGCGCAAGGAAACCGCCAGACATTGTGCACACATCAGAGTATGACACCCTAGTTCCAGACCCACCAGAGCAGGCTATACAGACTACCAGGCCAACAGCTATGGCCAAGACACACTCACCTTCTCGGGGATATGTGAAGAAGAAACCGCCTGATTATTGGAGAGCAGAACCGAGTGAACAGCTGGATGAGCAGTATGGACGAACTGAAGGAGTTGCTGAGCAAAAGTATGACCTCACACGCCCATGGGATCCTAACTTGTGATCCCTACAGGAGGTACTGTCGAGCCAACGACGTTAAACAAAGGCGCTCGCAGGGAGGCAGCCCTGCACGGTTTGCATATCTTTACATTTCAGTTTATTTATTTACTATGTTTATTTATGAGTCATTATTGTCACATTGTACTTGGGAAAGAAAATGATCTTCATGCAGGGACAGAGGCGAACGTATCAGAGATGTTAGCAACAGACTGTATCTAGCATGAGTAGTTCACACCTCGAATAAGTTGCGTCGAGAAACATGAGCGTTTAAAGATTCTGTCACAAAGACTTACGAGTCTAAGGAGGTTGGGTTTTAAGCGAGACCGCTGTGACTCCTCCAACATCCTGGGAATCTTTTATTCGTCTTAATGTCATTGACGCAGACCTTTCGGTGTGCAACAAACTCACGCTGCGATACAAGCTCCAATGGTGCTCTTCAAGGACTCACAGGAGAATTATCAGCCATCTCTCATTGCCACGCACGCACGAGGGAAGTGCCTGTCCTTACTCTATTCTTATTTCCCTTTGTTTTATTGCATGCATTGTGTGTCTTGACTTGAGTCGTGCCGTGAGGACACGGCTCATTTCAAAAGTGTGGGGTGGGAGAGTCAGTTATCGAGTTAGCACGTTTATTTACTGCACCCTGCACAGAGTCAGCACGTTTCGAGTCATTTTTAAAATTTTTGTACATGATACTTCACTATTTCCTAGACTTGCAGTATTGGATAATGATTAGGTGAAATAGATAGAGCCGATTACATGCATGTCTTTGGTGAAAATTGATTTGTGCGACTAACATGTGATCTTAAAATTTTGCGAGCCTTTGCTAGTTGAGATAAACAGGGATGTGGAGTTGATAGCAATGCCCTAGAGAGACTTGACAGATCATTCAAAGACCGGACTCAGGATATATGGTTATGTGGAGCTTGTGGAGGCTAGCACTTCGAGGCAACATAGTACGAGTTTGCTCCGCCACTGCGGCACCTTTGCGGTTGGTTGGGACGAGAATACTTCACACCGTCCAAACTCTAGTCCAAGTAGCCGGGAAAATAGACAAGCGCCCTTGGCTTGACCCGAGTCAAAAGGACGATGATGAGTTAGAGCAAGTAGGTTTGAGCAAGTCACAATCCGCACCACAAAGAAAAATTCCACCACCATTGTGATAGTCCACACGTCCCACATGTGAAAAGCGTCATCGAGAATGCCAAATCAGATGACGCTATAGCTGGCCGAAAGGCACTCCAGTACTTGAGCCCGAATCTATCACGTGCAAGAAAAAGCAGCGAGACATAACCATATATCATCGAGTTCGAGTCCGAGAATGAGGGTTCATGGGTCTAAACAGGGCTATCTCTAGATACATCCGAATTGATTTGCATCTCGGCCCAAAGGTAACACGTATCTTTAACCCATGTTTTCGCACAAAGATATTAGTAGCAAGCATGCATAACAGGCGAGATCTAGAGTAATCGATTCATGTCCATGTAGCACGTCTAGGATGACCGAAGCATTGTGGTGTTTACATTATTCATTCCTCTTATGACATAGTTCTTGTTCGGGACGAACAAGTTTAAGTGTGGGGTGGTTTGATGAGCCGTATTTATACGACTCATCGAGTCATCAAATCCCACCAATTCCAGCACTTTATTATGCGAACAGTTACTTTTTAGTGTTGTTTTGCATTTCAGGTGATTTGGAAGCCCAGGAGGAATCGCGCTTAAAAGACGGCATTTCATGCCCAAAACATCGCAATTGAAGATCAAGGCCAGAGGAGCGTCGCGAACAGTGTTTTCTGCTCGTGAACAGTAACTCCGACATGAACAGTGATTCCGGCGTGAATAGTAATTCTGGCGTGAATAGTGATTTCGGGCCGTGAACAGTACTTCGCAAAAAGAAAGTCCAAGCCCTAAATCCAGCAGCCGGTCCAATTTACATGTGATATTAGGGTTTTCAAGAAGATCAAGTAGCTTGCTCATCAAGCAAAGATTTAGGGTTTTCAAATCCCTATATAAGGAGGTGCAATGCAAGGCATAATCCATCCCATTCATCACTTAGCCGTGTGCCCTAGACCTAACTTGGTCCGCCGCCCATCTCCTCCATCAACCGCCGTGAGCTCCTCCTTGCACAGCCGGTCTTCATTCCTTACTCCTCCTTGCTTCCGCCACTTCTCAGCCTTGCACGGCCAGCTTGTTCTTCATTCGGTTTTAGTGAGAATCCTTGTTTCCTTTTATTTATTTTATTGTTATTCCATGGCTATGTGTAACTAATCCGATTATTCGGGTTAGGGTTAAATAATTGTGACTATTGTTTTGAGATTCTGATCTTACTTATTATTATTGCATTCTATTTAGTTCTTGTGCAAATTATCAGTTTGAATTATTAGGTTAAGGGGAGATCCGAAAGGGTACAACTTAACCTAGTGATTCTTACTATCCATTCACTGCTTATTTGATACCGACCCAGTTAGAATAAGTAGTTGCACGAAACCTAATATAACCAGACCAGGAGTATTAGGTTTGCTAGAATTAAAACGGTTATAACCAGACCAGGAGTAACCCTAGGAAGCAAGAATAAACATTTAGAAATCAAGGATAAACGTAGTCACAATTGAATAAAACCCTAACCTGAATATCTTCTCTGATTGATAAAACCCCCTCTTATTTTCGTGCCTTGCTTTTGTTCACTAACCTTTACTCTCACATTAGTTTCTTGTCTTTCTCCATTACAGAACAAAGTAGTAGCTATCTAGCTCCCTTGGGTTCGACCCTTGCTTGCCATTGTGCTAACCCACAGTTCATCGCGAGGAAATTATAAATTGTTTTTGCACAGGTACGACGACAGCCTATTCACTGGCCCAATGCAACAACCCCCTAGACATCCACCACCCCCGCAATATCAACGAGAGCCAAGACGCGAACCCGTCTTTGATGACTATTACGGGGATAACAACAACTTCCGCGAACCTACTATGGGAGAACTGTCGGCACCGGATTTCAGAAATCAACCGTGGTGCATTTACGAAGGCCCTGAGTTAGAAAACATCGCCATCAACACTTCAGTGGCCCACCACTTGCCAAAGTTTTCAGGAACTCGTGGAGAATCAGCAACAACTCATCTCCAACGCTTACATGGCACTTGCCAAAACCTAAAACCAAATGGCGTGAACGTAGACGACTTCAAGCTGAAAGCGTTCTACTTTTCCCTCACAGACTCAGCAAACGACTGGTTCCTTTCATTGCCTTCCGGTAGCATCAGAACATGGGCTCAGATGCAAAAGAAATTCCTGGACAAATACTACCCGGCAGGAAGAGCAATGCAAGTAAGGAGGCAACTGCATGACATCAAGCAAGGGCCCAATGAAACCATGTACGACTACCTGGAAAAGTTAAATCGCCTGGAGAGAAGCTGCTGTACCCTTGGACTGCCCGAAAAACTTATAATCGAGTACCTCATTGATGGATTAAGGCTCTTAGACAAAATGCTTCTGGATGCCTCAGCTGGAGGATCCATGATGAATCTATCATTGAGTGGCATAAGGAATCTCATCACCGACGTTGCTGAAAATGCTCGATTTAGAGAAGAGACAACTTGGCAGGAAGAATTTTCCCGAACGAAGAATGTGGCAAAGGCTGAAACACCGATGAACTCTATGCCAGAGGAGATGAAACAAATAAAGGAAATGATGATTCAAATACTACGACGGCAGCCAGTTCAGATAAAGCCTTGTGAGTTTTGCAGTTCTACGGACCACAAGACTGACGCATGCCCAACACTGATAGTAGAGGAACCGGAAGAAGTAAATGCAGTGGTAGGATACCAAGGATACAACAACAACCACAACAGCAACGATAGAGCAGGACCAAACTGACAGTATAATCAAGCGACCAATCCAAGCTGGCGAAACGACAACCATCCTCCGAAGAAGACACAACAAGCCGCATCGCAATTAGCTCAGTCTTTCTACCAACCGCCCCACCTGCTGTACAACCAGAACGCTCCATCAGCAGGCCATTATCAGCAGAGAGGATCAAATCAATACCTGACGAGCCAATATCAGCAGAAGGGAACGAATCAAAACCAATCCAGCTCAAATAATCAGCAAGGACCAAGCAAGTCGCTTGAAGACACAATGAAGGAGCTCGCAGGAAGCGTAAATCAATTGGGGACTTCGCTAAACCAATTTTAGGCGAAAACTGACGGGGCAATTTCAGAGTTGACCAAACAAATGTCCCAGCTCGCTACCGCAATGTCCGTGCTCACTAATGAACCAGGCTGACTTCCTTCACAGACCATCCCAAACCCAAAGGCAAATGTAAGCATGGTAACGATGTCAGACATGAAGGAGGCACTAGAAGAAGCGGCACGACCCTCATTAACAACTACAGAAGCAAAGAAAGAAGAGTTCCTTGGTATGATATGAGAAGATGAATCACATGCCTAGTCACTCGGAGAACTAATAGCCATGAAAGAACTCAAAAAAGCACAAACTACAGCCCTACTAGCAAAACAACAACGAGGGCCCGCAGCTTACAAACCTACAGCCAAACACTTCAATCGTAGGTGCCGTCCTGGTTGGAATCAAGAAGAAGACCAACCCATCGATGGCAGAACGTTGGTGACGGAGCCCACCGCACTGTCGTTAAGGTGCGATGTTCTCTGTGCAAAAATAAATTTATATCTCCGATACTCGCGACTTAACTATTTTGGGTAGTCAGTGGTAAGTCCGGGTCGAACCCAAGGGAATTAGGTGATAGTTGTTCTTTCAAAAAGGGGGGATTAAATAAAACAGTTGGGGGGTTGGTTTTGGTTGTTAGTACTGAAAAGTAAAGTAACAGTTGATATTGCAATTAAAGGAAAGATTCGGTTTCAGGGGCCATGTATCATATTTTCATTTATCATTGACCTCTAATGATCATACTAAGTGTTCAAGAGTGAATCAAGGCTATTCCTAGCACATGACTTGCCACACCGTCTAGTCTTTTGCAAGACAAAGAACTCTTGTTCTAGTATGTGCATCCATTTGATCATCATTCCTGATAAACCAAATGGTGTTTAAAAGAGGTTGACTTCCACAGATAAGCTGTGCTCTTCCGAGCCTCCACTTATCCACGGAAGATCACGAACCCATGGCAGAGCTTTGCTCTTCCGAGCATCCACTCAACCAATGGAATTCTGACCTAATATAAGGCACCTAGAACAAGTTGAACACAAAGAGGCACTAAGAGAAGGGTCTAAAACATTGTATGATACAAGTACACCCATTCAACCGAATGAAGAGTTTAGCTACAAATATCCATAGAGGTGGATACCATAGCTAAGTACTTGGAAAAGTAAAGATTTTGAAAGACAGTAAAGTAAAGTTTTCGAAAGTAAAGACAGGAAAGTAAAATACTTTGAAAGACAGTAAAGTAAAGAAGAGAGTACTTACAAAAACCGTTGAAAGTGCTAAAGATCAAGCTTCGATTCCAATGTAAAGCGATTACATGATTGTGCTCTCAAAAGCTAGAGAGATAAGTGAATTGTGTTTGTGGGATTGATGGATGATTTACAAAGAGGAGTGCATCTCTATTTATAGGCTAAGGAGGAGATATGGATGTGGATGAGAAGAGACTACATGTCACAAGATGGGAGGAGGAGCAAAAGCCATCGGGGTGAGTCACCATGGACAAAAGCCGCCGGCCACATGGAGGAAGGGGAGAGGTGGAGTGGCTTAGCCACCGGCTAGGTGGAGGAGAGAAGAGAGTTTGTGAGTTTTGTGAGCTCATCCCAAAAAGCCATCGGTTCTTTCAGCTCCGGACTGACTCTGGTTGCCCTTCGGTTGGATTTGTTTTGAGTGATTCCACGTCAGGTTCTTGAAAGTCAGAATTTGGTCGTGACTTGGAATGACTCGTAATTCATTTTCAGCTTTAAAAGTCCTCCTTAGCCTGTATTCTCTCTAGACTTTAAAATACCCTGTAGATAAATATCGGAACTAACAAGCAATAGTTAAATAGACAAAGAGTCTAATTTGGTGGGTTTAACTGTGTTTATGATTCATACAATTATGGTCCATCAGTCCACGGTCTGGATTTTTAGAGATTTACGGGTTCCGGTCGGTCCCGGTCTGGACCGTAATAAAATCTATTTTTTTATTTTCCTATTTCTATTTTTTATTCTATTTTGTAACACTAAAACCTAAACCTAACGAAGCCAAACGCGACTGGCGACTCTGACTCCGACTCCACACAAGCACAAGCCACAAACGCGATTACGAATCTCGAATCAGTCACAAATCACAATCGGTCGCTCGACAGTCAACCAGTTTCTCAGTCACGGCACGGTCGCTCAACGCCTCAACCGGTCGCTCAGTCACGCACGATCGCTCAACCGGGTCGCTCACAGCTCAGTCACGGTCTTGTATCACTATCAGAGTATCAGGTAGTTTAATTTGAATCATCTTTCATTTCTTAAATTCATTTGTCGAGGGTTACTCTGTGTAGATTTAATTTGATTTCTGTGTTGAAATCTATCCATGGAATGTTCAACGAAAGTATCACGCAACATCACTTGTAACTCTGTAAGTTGGTAGGGTTCTTGCCAAGAATTATCTGATATTCACTTGTTGTATAAGCAATTGTATTCTTTTTCTTGTTGACAGATGTCTGACACTGGATTAAATCGATGCCCTCCCCCTGTACAAGGGGAAACTGAGCAGACTCTTGATTCTCCTAAGCTAGTTGTAGTTGCTAGTGCTGCAAATGCTCCAGCAGAAACTGTTGTAGACGAGCCTGCAGTAATGGGAAGACAGACTGTTAAAAAGAGGAGAGGAACAAGAGCCGAGTATTGGGTTGCATATGAGGAATATATGGATGAAAAAACTGTCGAAGGGCTAGGTGCAACTACTGTGGGACAACATATGCCTGCGATTCAAACAAAAATGGCACCAATAATGTGAAGTACCATTTTCAAGCTTGTGAAAAAAATCCGGCTAATATGGGGAAAGGTACTCTGATGTTCCCTTGAGTGGCATGTATTTGGCAAAACGCCTTTAGACAGTTCGAGCAGGAGTTCAGGGGGAGTTCGAACACATCCTGGTACACATGTACAACGTGGAGCAGGCGCAAGGATGTTTTCCAGAAGGTTCTGAAGATCGAAGATCTTTTCAAACTGAAGTCGGCCAGCGAAGATTTCGAGTCTCAAATATTCGCATGAATATCTTCACATCAAATTGAAGGCGGCGTAGCTGACTTGTCGAGGAAGTTATCTCATGATCTTCCCAATCGATTTGATAAAGATACACATCGAAATATTTAGGAATATTTCCTAATTATTTTATGAGATATCTATAGCAGATTTTGGATAGCGCCCGCGCATATAAATACATAGCTAGGGCATCTATAATCTGCATCGCTTTCAGAATTACAGATACACACGAGTGCACTCTACTGATTGGAGAAGAAGAAAGCGACGGACGTTTGTTTTTCCCCACTGGAAATTCATCGGTGCAAGTTCAGTCTGATCCGTATGCTATTTAGACTGACTGGAGTTGATCCTACTGTAGCACACAACAAAGACCAACCGGCTTTCGAGAGAAAGCGACCGAGCATCAAGAGAAGGTCGAGCACGTTCGGATAGAAGGTTCGGACAAAGGGAATCGTGGTAAGCTAAGGCGAACCAAGATTGCAAATCTGAGAGACGGAGGATTAGAAGCTATGCAATTACAAAGAGTAAGCATAAGTCCACATGTAAGCTCTAATCTCGTAATAAAGATTTGTGTCCCTTTTGGGTGTGGGAAACCCCCAGAGTAGGCGAAGCCAAACTGGGTATCAATCTGTGTGTGCCTCTATTCTGTTTGTGTGCGGAACTATTTCAACGGTGTTCCAGGTCTGTCTCGTCTACACCTTGAACAGTAGCTTGAACAGGTTACAGAATTTCAATTGGTATTAGAGCAGAACACTCAACACACTGAGTGGGATCCTGAACTGTTCAAGATGACTATGAAGGAAGGACAAAGCACCACCAGACCCCCACTACTTGAAGGATCAAACTATGCCTCCTAGAAGCCCAAGATGAAATCTTTTCTCAAATCTCTTGATGAAAGGGCTTGGAAGGCAGTCTTAACTGGATGGACTGAACCTACGATGGAAAATCTCACTGGAGAAGTTGTTCCGAAACCAGAAGCTCTATGGACTGAGGCGGATGACAGAGCATCCATGGGAAACTCTAAGGCCATGAATGCAATCTTCTCTGGAGTAGATGTAAACGTGATGAAGCTGATCATTAACTGTGAAGTGGCAAAGGAGGCCTGAGATATCCTTCAAATGGCTTATGAAGGCACGGACAAAGTTTGCAACTCAAGGATGCAGATTGTGACAATCAAGTTCGAAGAGATGAAGATGAAGGATAGTGAAACCATCCCTGAGTTCAACGCTAGAGTTCTGGATTTGTCAAATGAGGCTGCTGCTTTAGGGAAACATATTGATGAAGAGAGAATGGCGAGTAAAGTTCTGAGAGCGCTCCCTCCGAGATTTGACATGAAGGTCACTGCCATTGAGGAGATGCATGATATCACCAAGCTGAAACTGGACGAGCTGATGGGCTCTCTCAGAACGTATGAGATGAATCGCGATGTCCAGCCCAAAGATGTGAAGGGAATTGCCCTAAAAGCATAGGTGTCCGAAGACATACCTGAATCTGCCTACAACACTGAGAAACTTGCTATGATGGCCTAGAACTTCGGCAGGATGGTGCGGAAAATCAACAGACGTGGTCCTGAACAAGGTCAGTCATCCTCCAATAATTTTCAAAACTGGAAAAGCGGGAAGTCAAGGACTAGTGATATGAGGCAAGACCCTTCTGAAAAAGGGAAAGAGATCCAGTGTCATGAATGCAGGCGGTTTGGTCACATCCAAGCTCAATGTGCAATCACCCTCATGAAGAAGAAGGCAATGGGCGCCAGCTTCAGCGACAGTGAGTCAGACGAAGAGAAAGAAGGGAGTGAGACCACCAACTTTGTGGCCTTGATCACAACTCTTGAAGAATGCAGCAACGCCAGTGAAAGTGTGCCACCTCAGTTGGAACACCCAACCAACGACTCCTCAGACAGTGATGATGAAGAACTCACACAGGAGACTCTGGCTGAAACTTACAAAGATCTGTATGAGAAGTGGCTGCTGATGGTCAAGGTCAACAAGAAGCTGAATGACACTATTGCAAGCGTGACCATGGAGAAGGACAAATTATGGGAGGAGGCCAAGATTCTCATCACACAGAAAGTATAACTCCAATGCAAGAGTGATTCGCTGGAAACTCATCTGACTGAAATGAAATAGGAAAGAATGTGTTTGCTTGCTCAGAAAACGAAACTCCTGGGCACTGTCTCTTCTCTGAAAGTCGACATGGAGAAAGATCGTGAAACTCATCCTGTAGGCATGGCTGGTCTAAGGAAAACGATCACTGATCTGAAACGCAAGGAGGTGTTCCTGCTAAAGAAGGTGGAGTCACTAGAGCTTTAGCTGGAATCTGAAAAGATGGACCGCTCAACAGCTGAGAAGGAGCTCACTCGGCTCAAACAGTCGGTAAGAATGTTAAACTCTGGCTCAAAAAATTTGAATGAGATTCTCAAAGCTCAGAGGATGGACTCCGGACATAGAGGATTGGGGTTCACAAGAGAATGCAGCTCAAAAGGTACAATGTTTGTTAAAGCAAAACTAGTGTCTGAACAGAATCCAGCACAGACGGTGAGACAGCACCCTAGACAGAAAGTGGATCTGTCCCAAGAAAAATCCAAAGGTGGTCAAAGAAGGACTCGCAAAGTTCACTTCAGTTTGGCTTCTAATCAGAGGAAAGATTCCCGCACATGCTGGTACTACTACCAGATTGGACATATCAGACCGAGGTGCAGCATGTTTCTTGCAGAGGAAAGAGCCGTGGGACACAAGAGTAAACCTCGAATGCAACAAGTCTGGGTTCCAAAGGCAAGCAAGACAGTATGCATGGCTGCGTTCAGTTTATCAAGCCACATAGAGAGAGATCACTGGTACTTCGATAGTGGGTGCTCTGCTCAGATGACATAATCCTAAACTCCTTACGCACATTCGACCTATTTCAAACAAACAGGTTGTCACTTTCGGAGATGGAGGAAAGGGTCAGGTGATCGGTTGTGGGACATGGAAGGTTCCGGATCTCCCTGACCTCAAGGACGTCCTCATTATTGAAGGGTTAAAAATGAATCTTATCAGCGTATGTCAGCTATGTGGAGATAGACACCATGCTAGTTTCACTCATGACTCATGTCACGCGTGGAATAAGGAAGGAGGCACCCTGATGAGAGGCTACCGGACAACCAATAATGGCTATCTCCTTGATTCTGCTGGAACAGTTGCTACACCAGACAACTTCACAAGTCAAGGTCGTGAAATGACACTGTTGCATGGGGACCTGGGTCAGTTACATCCCATCACATCACAGATCATTACTAGCAGACCATTGGAACTGTTCCACATGTGTCCAATGTGTCCGACACAGGTTGGAAACTACGGCTTTAAGCACGCACACCACACTTGGGTTAACCATCCCACCGGGTTTCTCGTCGACCATGGATGTGTGCGAGGGGGAGTGAAGAAGACAAATCCATGCACAAGGTCAGATTTTTGCATCACACAAATCCATGTTGACGATGTTGTGGCACAGATGCAGAAGGAGTTCGTACAGTGCTTGGTTGATAAGATGAACTACCTGACACTGTCTGACATCTTCACACTGGATGATGCACAGGTTGAGACACTCAGACCCTCCTCGGGTCTATGTGTTGTCAAACACTAAGTGTGCTCAACGGTGGTCAGTCAGAGTCGGAACTCCAGCAAATCAGTTGGACTGACCACCTAAGGAAGATAGCTGGAATTGAACACGCAATTTGGAGGATGAATATTTTTTTTAAAAGAATATTTTGGGAGATTTTTTCGTTTTCATGCCGTTATGAGAAGACTGATTTGGGAAGTTGAAAAGGCCGACTTAGTCTCACTCTCGTCCAAACCCTTGAACGGCAGCCGTGCAATCTCTCTCAATCTTTCGACTGTGCAACGACGATGGTGAACACCAGAAAATCCTCAAAATCCGGAATCAAGTCCGCTGAGAAGAAGAAGGAGAGCATGCAGTCTTCCAAGGCACTGCCGGCAAAGCCCAGAATTTCGAAGTCAAAGGCTCCGAAGGTGAAAAAGGCGTCGCCTTTACTCTCCGATTCTGCAACCCTTCCTAAAGCAAAGATCGTTGTTGAAAGAGCAGCATCTGAAAACCCTCCTTCCAGAGCGGTGGCGAAGAACAGACCAGAACCTGCTGCAAAGCAGAAGACAGTGCCCTCGCCTGTCGCGGAGGTTTTGTCTAATCCAACCGATGCTAGTTCGACATCGCCAAGTTTAATTCCTCCACCGGCTGTTTCCCATTCTGAGGTAATCCCAACCCCTAAAACTCAGACTGTTTCTTTCATTTCTGCCAAAGTCGCTGGTGTTGTTGAAAATATTGTCGTGGGAGAAGATGTGAATGTGTTGTCTGAGAAGGGTGGAGAAGGGTGGAGAAGCCAGTAGGGGTGTGACTGGTGAAGTTGCCGTCAAAAGTTTGAAAGAAGGGAAACACGGCAAGGATGTGTTCAAGGTTGCTGGTGGTTCAAGGGCATGGAGGGAGAAGATCCATGCTTCTGGAGGATAAGTTTTATGTTGAACTTGTAATTAACTACCATATCTTACAAATTACAAATACAAAAAAAATATCAATGTTCATTATATTTGGCCAACAAGAGTGGTGCATTGTTGGTTAAGTAATCTGTCATAGATCTTTACAACCCGGATGCAAATCCTGAGGCCACCAATTTTTCTCACAATTTTGTGAGATTTTCTTCCTTTTCCTCTTCCTCGTCCTACCTCGCGTGTAGATGCTTCCTACATCCCTCGTGGATGCCTTCCTCGTCCCGCCCAACGTGTGGTTGTGTTCTTCTTCCCTCGTTGAGGTGTCGTGCAACGGTAAAGGTACCCAAGGTGGCATAAGCGCTAAGTGTCGAAGAATGTACCGATGGGGTGGATGTGCGGATCCATAATAAGGTGGATGCTTCCTACATCCCTCGTGGATGCCTTCCTCGTCCCGCCTTGTCCGTGGTTGTGTTCTTCCTCCCCCGTGTAGGTGTCGTGCAATGGTTGTGCCCAAGGTGGCCGGAGCTCAATGTGTCGAAGAATGTACCGATGGGGTGGATGTGCGGATCCATAATAAGGTGTCGAACATGCTCAGCGCTTCAGAAGTAGAGAAATGTACCAGATGATTTCGATTCCGGTCAAGATGTCTTCCTAAAGCTTTAAAAAAGAACAATATATATGTGTCCTAGATGATAAAAATTTTATATAGTAATATATATGCATTGTAATTTTCAGAGTTGTTGTACCCCATTATAAAAAATGTTGATAATATTTTGAGATCTACAATTAGACATTTATATTGACATATTTCCAAACATTTTTTAAAAATTTATAAATCAACCTTGCAAATATAAGAAGAATGATGAAGTTTTTGTTGTTGGTGATGAGTGTCATACACATGACCAAAACTGCCATGAAACTTTCATGATGAGTGAGAAAATGTGATGAGTCGAGTTTTCGACTCATTAATGCTCATTTTCACTATAGCTTTAGTTCGTTTCCGACGATTATTTGATGTCATTTGATCCCCTTCTAATGCGTTTCAGGTGCGAATCAAGATGTCTCGATGTCAAAAGCCCATAGAAGGAAACTTGGAGAAAATCGGAGTTTAGAGCAAGAGTTGGCTTAAATTGGTCTCCAGTCGATCGACTGGGAAGCTCCCCTGCTCCAGTCGATCGACTTAATGAAGTCTCAGGAGGTGCTGCAAATCGACCAACGCCAGTCGATCGATTGACCCATTCAGTCGATCGACTGAAGAGTTCCCTGCCCTGAGCATGCAGATCACGTGACCCCCAGTCGATCGATTGAGATTCTAGTCGATCGACTTAATGGACTTTCAGGAGGAGCTGCAAATTGAGTTTCCTCAGTCGATGGACTGGGAGCCCACCCTGTGCCAGTCGATCGACTGAGAATCCTGCTAACCAAACAACTTTACTCCCTCCAGTCGATCGACTGGACCATCAGCCCAACGCCAGTCGATCGACTGGACCTGCTACAGTACCGAAAATTGTCCGAGCCTATAAATAGAAAGAGGCAAGATTGACCTAGCATCTTGGATTTTTCTGGAGAAAAGACAAAAGGAAGTGAGCCAAATCAAGAGTTTCAACATCATCTAATCAAGGAGGATTGAAGACAAAAGGGAGTTTATTAGGATCATCAATCCTACTCTTTTCCCTCTTCTTTTCTCTTAGATTTTTGCTAAAAACCTACACATCAGGTTGTCTTACATGATGTGTGAGTAATCCCCCTTGTGTTTTGAGGGTTCTATGAACCTCCTTGGTACTCAATGATCATTGTATACACATTTGAATGGATTTATTGAAGTTGATTTCATTTTACTATGCTCTTCATGTTAGACATGTCTCTAAGTGTTTGATAAAATGCCCAAGTGACATGTTCATGTTAGAACTATGACCTAAGTATTGAAAGAGCTTAGTGATGGTTTGGATGTAGTAAAATTGAACTTAACCAACATTATGAGAGTAAATGCATGGTGAGAGGTAAACTAGAACTTTATGCGTGTAGCATTTATGAGAGTGAATGCTATATAGTGGATCAATACTCTTTAATTAGTGAGGTCCTTGCTAAGATGGCTTGACTAGGATTAAACATGCATGGTTTGTTCAATTCTAGTCTAAGCTAGGTTTAAAACCTATCAACTCATAATTAATTAAACTCTTGTATGCATGATCATTGAGAAATCGCCAAGGAGGGGATTAATCCCTCGAAACTCGCTTTTAATTGAATTTAATCCCTTAAAAACCATTTCATTCTTGTTTTGAATCATTGATAACTCAATCACACTTGAATTTTAGGAATTATTGATGAGTCGAATTCTCGACTCGTTCACATGCCCATTTACGAAGAGTTTTGATCCATTCCCGATGCTATTTCGATGCCATTTGACCCCTCTCCTTGTATTCCAGGCTTGGAATGACCATACTTTGAGCTCAGGACCTTAGCACGAAGAAACGAGGAAAATTCGAAGATTTGAGCAAAAGTTGGCAGAAATTCACTCCAGTCGATCGACTGGGAAGCTCCCCTGCTCCAGTCGATCGACTCGCCAGAAGAAACAGGAGCTGCTGCAAATCAGCCTATCTCAGTCGATCGACTCACCGTCAGTCGATCGACTCGCTCAACTCTCAGGAGGCGCCGCAATTTGACCCTTCTCAGTCGATCGACTGGGACCCTTCTTTGTGCCAGTCGACCGACTCAATCAATTCTCAGGAGGATCTGCAAATCAGGCAACGCCAGTCGATCGACTGAGCCAACACATAACGCCAGTCGATCGACTGGGGTACAGTTCCGGAAAACCCTAACTTTGGCTATAAATAGAAAGTTTTTGGGGATTTTCAGTGGGGACTTTTTGGCACGGATTTGGAGGAGATCAAGCACGAATTTTGAAGAGATTGAGTGAAGGAGAAGAAGACCAACATCATTCTCTTGAATTCCTACTTTGGTTTTAGATTCCTAAACTCATCTTCTTCATGTTTACATACTCTTCCATGGATGCTTTTGATTGTAACCTCACTATGAGTGAGTAGTGATCTTGATTGGGGATCTATGAATCCCCTAAACATGTTTGTGACACTATAAACATTATGGATGCCATTGATGAATGATTTGCATATGATTTTTCTTCATTTGAACTTAATGATTAGAGTTACCCATAAGGTGTTTGTGAAAATGCCTCAATGAGAAACTTTGCTTGATTTTGTGTTTCAAGTAACTTGCGTTGAAGAACATGATTTCAAATGACCTAAATGAAGAAACATTAGGATTTTGTGTTAGTTGGATGACACTTTTAACCTAATGAGAATGGCTTGAACTTAACAAGAGTGTGATTGTCTAGTCAATAAAGCGTGAGTGTGAGACTAGATAATTAGGCTCTATAATGTCAATAAAGCGTGAGTGTGAGGCGTTATGCGAGGTGTAGCCCCTTTGTGCTAAGTTGAAGCGTGAGTTGAACTTAGTACTAATGCTACATGGCTATATTCTAAACATGTGCATGCGATTTCATCAATGGTGTCCTAGCTTAACGTCACAATGATTGTTTAGTGGAGGACTAGATCCCTAATCATCTTTTATTGATTGTTAAAACCCTTTCGTTATTCACATCTCTCTTTGGATAGTTAAATATTGGCTATCAACCTCTTAAGAGGAAAACCCCCCCATCCATTAGACAACCTAAGTAAATCATTAGCACTAATAGTTTAATCACCTATCCTTTGGGTTCGACCTTGGGTTCACCCGAGTCAATTATAAATGTTTTGATTAAATGTGACTAGCATAAGTATTTGAATTCTTATTTGAATATTTACGCTATATTTGCACGCGATCAGCCGAGTAAGAAAATTTGATAGAACTAGCGTGTAATCCGTTTGCTCCTTTGGGTTCGACACCGGTCTTACTGGTTGAATTACAAATTGTTTTTGACCGTATCACAAAAATACGACACGTCAAAATGTTAGAAAGATGAATGACCAATATTTTTTTGGTCATTGATCATTAATTGGTGTCCATGCTCTAAGCATTTTATTTTATTTTGATATGCATGCTCTAAGCATTATTGAGAGTGGGATGGAAAGCAAAATGGAGGAAACGTAATTTTATGTTTGTTTTGACAAGGAAAATTCAAACAAAGCAAGAGTGTCCAACACAAATTTTTTGTATTTATTATGAGAAAATAATTTGTTCCAATTTATTGTTATTAATGCAAGTACTGAAAATCATGAGAAAATTAACCACATTCTCATTTTTTTCTTTATTCAATTTTCTTTCTACCACATTTCTGATAATCCATGCCGCCGCACAGTTACATAAATTCCACAACTGTAGTATATGTGTCACACAACTATTGTATAGTTACTGTCGTAAAAATGTGCCAAATTAATTTTGTAAAATTTTGCACTAGACGCCTAAATTGATTATTTGAAAGTGAAATAGTACTAGTGATGCTGTTGTATGAATTATGAAGTTGGATGTCTGGTATTTATAGTCTAATGAAAGCCATCAATTTCTGTGTCTCTTAGTTATCGACTTGGTCTTTAATTGATGACTTTCTCTTTGTGTTTATTTTTGACATTGTATGCCGTTTATGTTACGGGTCGTAATTGGTTGATCCTTGATATTTCATTTTTGTTCAAGTATCACATGTTGAAATGTCAAATGTTCTAGATAACTCAACATTTTCATTTTTTAAAGCTTACATTATTGCCTTTTGCATCCCCTACCAAAGCCAAGTTCGTCACTTGGTTTTTTTGTGGACAGTTAGTCAACATGCCATTTTGTCACTTTGAAGGAAAAGTCATATTCTATCAATATATAAGTAAGAAAGTTTAGTATGTATATATTTTTGTCTGCTCCTATTTTGGAAATTAAAAGTTAATTCGACAGGCTTAGTACACAATGAATATTAATACAATTAGCATTTTTCATACAATATTTGGTATTTTTAAAAGAGACACAGAAAGGCTATTACAACTAGAATATGCCTTTTTCCAAACAATTTCATTTTTGCAGATCGGATGGGAAATAAACATAAGGTACCGAAGTCAACGACAGAGGAAAGCTAAAGTATATGTTATGTTGATTTAAAATTTAAAATTTTTATATGAACACTATATTCAATGGGTTTGGATCAAATACAAACCAATATTATAAATAAAAACTACAAATCCACAAAAAATTGACACGTGTAAAAATCGACCAATCAGAATTAATCTCGTTCGGGGTTCTTTTTGTAAATAAACAAAAGTACACGCGGACTTATTTAAAAATACATAAACGATATGAGGGGTATAAACATCCAAAATTTGCTACAGTAATGTTCAGACTTAAACCAGTAATGACAATACTTGAAAAAATAATGTTAAGACTTAAAAAAACAATGTTCAGACTTAAAAAAATAATAATGAGACTTAAACCTTTAACGATCAGACTTAAACAACAATGTTCAGACTTAAAAAACAATGTTCAGACTTAAACCAGTAATGACAATACTTGAAAAAATAATGTTCAGACTTAAAAAAATAATGTTCAAACTTAAAATAATAATAATGAAACTTAAATCATTAACGATCAGACTTAAATAACAATGTTCAGACTTAAACCAGTAATGACAATACTTGAAAAAACAAAGATCAGACTTAAAAAATCAATGTTCAGACTTACAAAAATAATTATGCGATTAAACCATTACTAATCAGACTTAAAAAACAATATTCAGACTTAAACCAGTAATGACAATACTTGAAAAAACAATGTTCAGACTTAAAAAAACAATGTTCAGAGTTCAGACTTAAACCAGTAATGACAATACTTGAAAAAACAATGATTAGACTTAAAAAACAATGTTCAGACTTAAACCAGTAATGACAATACTTGAAAAAATAATGTTCAGACTTAAAAAACAATGTTCAGACTTAAACCAGTAATGACAATACTTGAAAAAACAATGTTCAGACTTAAAAAACAATGTTCAGACTTAAACCAGTAATGCCAATACTTGAAAAAACAATGTTCAGACTTAAAAAAACAATGTTTAGACTAAAAAAATAATAATGAGACTTAAACCATTAACGATCAGACTTAAATAACAATGTTCAGACTTAAATAACAATGTTCAGACTTAAACAGTAATGACAATACTTGAAAAAACAATGTTCAGACTTAAAAAATCAATGTTCAGACTTAAAAAAATAATTATGCGATAAAACCATTAATGATCAGACTTAAAAACAATGTTCAGACTTAAACCAGTAATGACAATACTTGAAAAAACAATGTTCAGACTTAAACCAGTAATGACAATACTTGAAAAAACAATGTTCAGACTTAAAAAACAATGTTCCGACTTAAACCAGTAATGACAATACTTGAAAAAACAATGTTCAGACTTAGAAAAACAATGTTCAGACTTAAAAAAATAATAATGAGACTTAAACCATTAACGATCAGACTTAAATAACAATGTTCAGACTTAAACCAGTAATGATCATTTGCTATTTTTAAGTATGATCATTACCATTTTTAAGTCTGATCTATAAGTATTTTTAGTCTGATCATTGCCTATTTTTAAGTTTGATCATTAAGTATTTTTAGTCTGATCATTGACTATTTTTAAGTCTGATCATTAAGTTTTTAAGTCTGATCATTGCTTTTTTTAAGTCTGATTATTAAGTATTTTTAGTTTGATCATTGCCTATTTTTAAGTCTGATCATTAAGTTTTTAAGTCTGATCATTGCTTTTTTTAAGTCTGAACATTACCATTTTAAGTCTGAACATTAAGTATTTTTAGTCTGATCATTGCTTATTTTTATGTCTGAACATTACCATTTTAAGTCTGATCATTAAGTATTTTTAGTCTGATCATTGCTTTTTTTTAAGTCTGAACATTTGTATTTTAAGTCTGATTATTAAGTATTTTTAAGTCTGAACATTAGTATTTTAAGTCTGAACACTAACAACTTTTGGACTAAATTGAAAATAACATTATTAGGTTTTATACCCATCCGTGTGGAATGACTATTATACCCCTCCGTGTTTTCTCCGGGATTTCGACTAAAATGGGACACGTGTCGGCTTAATAATCGATTTGTAGTTTTTATTTATAAACAGGTTTGTACCTGAACCGCACCCATATTCAATTACTTAAATAAAATACTTATTTTAAGTTAAATGAGATTTCATATTGTGAACTTAAAAGAAATACTTATGCTTAAGTATTTGATTTAAATTATTGAGTTAAATGTTTTTTTTTTCGAACTAAGTCCATTCATTTCAATCCAATATAACACATAAATGTGACTTAAAAATAGATACATAAGATCCATTTGACTTTAGTGAATTAATTTATTAAAGTGTGATTGTCTACTATAGCTACCAAATCCGGCTTGAAGCAGTCCCATTCAATACAAATGAATAAATACACAAATATATATATTTACACATTACATCAACAAAAAAGAAATGAGCATAGTGGGACAAACTGTATTATTAAAAAAAATTCAGCAAAGTGACTTAAGTTTTAAAAAAATGAAGTTAATAGAACGTTGATTAGGTTAGAGAGGTATGTTAGCTAATGTTAAAGAATACACGAATGTTAAAGAATACAAGTATCTTTTCCAGCTGGAGGATTGGATTGGAATTGGAATTGGAATTGGAATCACAAATGTTAAAGAATACAAGAATGGGCTGCAGTTAGACTTTCATGGACGGACTAGGCCATTAAATATTCGTTGGGGTTCGATCGGCTTTATTAAAGATGATTTTTTTTTGGGATCCAATTAAAGGGGAAAAGATCACGTAGGAAGTGTGTGTGTTTTGGTAAGAAATAAGAAGTAATCATATTCATTCATTTTTGTCATCAATGACTAGGATTAATTTATATAATACGTAGCTTTTCAAAGGATAATCCGTAGCATTACATAATTCGTAGCATTTCAAAGGATAATCCGTAGCTCTTATATGCATACTGCTACGGATTATCCTTTGAAAAGCTACGAATTATGTAATGCTACGGATTATCCTTTGAAAAACTACGAATTATGTAAATTAATCCTACCCATTGATGACAAAAATGAATAGATGAGATTACTTCTTATTTCTTACCAAAACACACACTTCTTACCGGAACCTAACCCCCAATTAAAGATGCAAAATTGAACAACCAACATTCAAATTGGGACGTTATGAGTTTTATGAGTTCTGACCCGACATGAATTGATATATTCATATCAAACATCTAATGCGCGAAAAGGGGTTTGGTCGAATGACTTGAACTTTTGACAAATAGTCAAGGGTTCGATTCCCTGTATAGCATTTTCTCTTCACTTTTGTTTAGGAGTGTTAGTCTTTATCAAAAAAAAAGTATAGGGGTGTTATTCATCCCTTATGAATGTGTCCCGCTTTGGCGCGGGCGTATTGTTCCTGTACAGATTCAGCTTTCAAATTCTAAAAAATATAAAGGAATTCTCAACCATAAACATCTCAATTTGACAAATTAAAAGTTTAAGAAACATTGCATGAATGAGACCTAATTGAAATCAATCACGGATTATCCTTAATTTATGTACCTATCAACAAAGATTTGAACCGTAGCCTGCATAAAAATGAAATCGCAAGATTTAGACATGTTCCTGCCTTTGTTGAACAAAAACAATTGCTATTACAAAAAGACAACTCCAAGTTTTATTGTTCACACAAACCAGAAGTTACCATAAATAGCAATACAAAGTTCACCAGATCCGCACTGGTATTTTTCCTAAGGATGATTTTTTCCAAAGATTGGATATGGAAGAGATTGAATATCGTTCAAATATTTAGGAGTATCTCCGAAATATTTGACAAGGATATTCTGATTGGAGTCGGCCAGCAAGGAATTCGAAGATTTAGATATTCAAACGAATATCTACACATCAGATTAAAGGGGGCGTGGCTGACTTGGCAAGGAAGTTTTCGAATATACTTCCTAAAGATTGGATTGGAAATATCCATCGAATATTTAGGAATATTTCCTAAATATTTGATGAGGATATTTAGAACAGATTTGGACATTCGCCTATGCATATAAATACAAGGCTAGGGCAACCAGATCTGAGTCGCTTCCTGAGAGAAAAGAAAAACACGAGAGTTCGTGAGATTGGAGGAGAAGCAGCCACCGGCTGAGTATTCCACACCGGAATATCAACGGTGAAGTAACAGTCTGTTCAGTGTGCTGTTCAGACTGTTCTTGAAGGACAACAAAGCGCACACACACACGGTAATCAAGCTACGTCTTTGAGAGAAGGCGACTGGACTTCCGAGAAATCCAAGACTAGGCCGAGAGGGAAGTCTCGTCCTACCCATAGGGGATCGAGGGGAGCTGCGGTGAACCAAGATTGCAAATCCGAGAGACGGAGTGTTAGAGGCTAGGCTATTACAAACAAGGCGTTGTGTAAGTGTAAGTCCACGAATTGCTCTAAACTCGTAATAAGATTTGTGTCCCTTTTCGGGTGTGGGAAACCCCCCAGAGTAGGCGAGGCCGAACTTGGTTATCATATCGTGTGTGCTCCTATTTGTTCTATTTTCGGTACTGTCTGCTAAGGTGTTCTAGTCTCTGTTTGAACACAACCTGCAACTATCCAATAAGTGTTCGAGACGCAGTTCGAACACCATCTGAAACTCGTCTTGACTAAGACAAGTAGTTTTCAATTGGTATCAGAGCAGACACTCGACATACAGAGTGTGATCCGGTGACTGTTCAAGATGAGTTTGAAGGAAGGATAGAGCACTAACCGACCACCATTGCTTGAAGGGCCGAATTATGCCTATTGGAAATCCAAGATGAGAGCCTTTCTGAAATCTCTCGATGAAAAGGCTTGGAGAGCTGTATTGGTAGGATGGACAGAACCCATGATGGCCAACCCTGAAGGAGTTGTTATGCCAAAACCTGAAGCTCTGTGGTCTGATGCAGATGAAGTAGCGGCTGTTGGGAATTCAAAGGCCCTGAATGCAATCTTCTATGGAGTGGATGAGAACGTGTTCAAACTGATTGCTGAATGTGAGGTGGCCAAGGAAGCATGGGATACTCTCAGAATAGCCTATGAGGGTCCAGACAGTGAATCTAACGATGAGGAAGAAGAGCATGAGAATGTCAATATAATGGGACTTGTAGTCACTATTGAAGACTGCAGTGAGACAAGTAAAAGCCCATACTCCAGTGCACTGTCTGAACAGCCTGTTGACGATGCATCAAGCAGTGATGATGAAGGACTTGCTAATGAGACCTCAGCCAAGACGTACAAGGAACTCTATGAGAAGTGGCTATTGGTGATTGATCTGAACAAGAAGCTCACAGAAACAGTGGCAAGCCTGACAGAAGAAAAAGATAAAAAGTGGCAGAAGGTTGAACACCTCGTTGCACAGAAGGTGGAACTGCTTGACACCGTATCGGTTCTGAAAGTTGAGATGGAGAAAATTAGAGAAACAAATCCTACAGGCTATGTGAAGCTAAGAAGAAAGAATGTTGACTTGAGCTACAAAGAAGTCCATCTCCTGAACAAGGTAGAATCCCTGGAGTTACAAATCAAGATGGAGAGAGATAATCATGCTGCTACTATGAAAGAATTGAGCAAGTTCAAAAGATCGGCGAAGATGCTGGACGCATGCCCAAAGAACTCGGAATCCATTCTAAGATCCCAAAGAATTGAGGATGGACATAAAGGTCTCGGCTTCAATGGTAAGAGTGGCTCAGATAAGACTTCGTTTGTTAAGGCAAAACTGAAACCTGCCCAGAGAGTAGAACAGAGTGTAAACCACCACCATGAGAAGCAGATTGGGAATCAAGGAAGAAAGCAACTCATGCCCAACCGTGGAAAACATGGTACTACATGGCGGAGAAACAGTCGTACATGTTGGTATTGCCATCAGATGGGGCACATCAAATCAAGGTGCCGACTACTTCTGGCTAAGCGAAAAGTAATGGAATCCAGAGTCACCCCTCGAGTCAGACAAGTCTGGAAACCAAAAACAAGGAAAGAAGTGTGCTTCGTTGCTCTTAGCTCATTCAGTCACATGAAGGAAGAATGCTGGTACCTCGACAGTGGATGCTCTGCTCACATGACAGGTAATCCTCAATATCTCCTCAATGTTAAACCTATTCGCAAGCGTCAGTTTGTCACTTTTGGAGATGGAGGGAAGGGCCAGGTGATCGGCTGCGGGACATTGAAGGTTCCGGATCTACCTGAGCTCGAGGATGTCCTCCTAGTCGATGGGTTAAAGGTGAACATGATCAGTATTAGTAGATTGTGTGATGAAGGACAGTCTGTTACTTTCAATCGTGATTCCTGTCAAGTACTGGATAGGAATGGAGACACTCTGATGGAAGGAAGTAGGTCATCAAACAAAAGCTACTGTCTAGGCACAGTTGGAACAAGAGCTGCCACTGTCTATCCGACAAACACGATAAATGAGATGGAATTGCAAGGGACATGTATGGTGTCTTCTTTTGGAAAGTTGAAAGACGAAGTTGCCCTAAACTCAGTCCCAAAAGATGATAAATGCAGAGATGGGACAGTGTCTGAAACACCCATTCAGACCAAGGCTACAGAAGATAAAATTCCAGAGGGAGGTCCAGCTGATGAAGCCACACCTACTCCAGATGGGACACTTGACGATGCACCTGCGCTGCAACCCTCATGGAGAATTAAGAGTCGAGCAAATGAGATCAAGTGTCGAGAGCTGGCTGCCTGTTCATCCAGTCCAAAGAATGTCATCAAAGCATTTATTGATGAGATTTGGGTAGTGGCCATCCACGTGGAACTGGAAGAGCTCATCAGATATGAAGCATGGAAGTTATATCATCTTGTGCACAGTCACGAACTGAAGGAGACTATATACGGACTCACACAAGCGCCCAGAGCATGGTACGAGACGTTCCTCATCGACCAGGACTATGAGCGAGGGGGAGAAGAGAAGCATATGTTCGTCATAAGTACACAGAAGCTGGTTGGCCAGTTCGTGAGACAGATGCAAAAGGAGCTCCAGCTGACCATGATGGGAGAGATGAAACACCTTCCTGGAACACATGTTGACCAGGTGCTGGGAGAGCGGGAGAGCATCGCTGTAGGGAGCTGCTGCACTCAGTTCCTATGTATGAAGCAGAATCTGTCTGAACACGGAATGGAACGACGGGTGATGGTCCATAATTGTATGAATTATAAACACAGTTAAACCCACCAAATAGACTGTTTGTCCATTTAACTTTTGCTTGTTAGTTCCGATATTTATCTACAGGGTATTTTGGAGTCTAGAGAGAATACAGGCTAAGGAGGAGTTTTTAAGCTGAAAAGATATTACGAGTCATTCTAAGGTCAAGACCAGATGCCGACTGAAGAAATATCATGAACCTGACATGGAATCACTCAAAACAAGTCCAACCGAAGAGCAACCAAAGTCAGTCCGGAGCAGAAATGAACCGATAGTTTTGTGAAAACTTCACAAAACTCACAACCACTCCCCTCATGCCACCTAGCCGGTGGCTTCCCCCTCACATGCCCCTCTCCTCCTCTCCCCTTCCTCCACATGGGCCGGCGGCTTTGGGAGGAGATGACAAGGGCCGGCGGCTTTGGAGAGCTCCATGGATGAGGCGCCATGTGTCTTCATCCCCTCCACAACTTCCCCTTCCCTTAGCCTATAAATACACCTCCCTTTCCTTTGTATTCTTCATCCAATCCAATCTTCACACAACACAATCACTTATCTCCCTAGACTTTTGGGCACTTTTGTACGCTTTTGTTTGAAATCTATAATACTCCTGTTGGTTCTTGAGTATTCTAGTAGTTTTTGAGTTTACTCCTGTTGGTTCTTGAGTATTTTCCTTTACTTACTGTCTTTCAAAAACCCTCGAGTACTTAGCTATGATGTCCTCTTCCATGGATATTCGTAGCTAAACTCTTCATTCGGTTGAAGGGGTGTACTTGTATCATAAAATGTTTTAGGCTATACTCTTAGTGCCTCTTCTTTGTATTCAAAACTTGTTCTATGTGCCATATATTAGGTCAGAACTTCCAAGGTTGAGTGGATGCTTGAAATGGCAAAACTCTTCCGTGGGGGTTCGTGAACATACTCGGGTAAGTGGATGCTTGAAATGGTAAAGCTTATCTGAGGAGTTCGACCTCTTTTAAACACCATTTGGTTTGATCGGAAATGATTGGTCAAATTGATGCACATAGGCTAGTATACCTTGAAATGGGGTGCTAGTCTAAATAGAACAAGTGCTCTACGACCTTGAAATGGGCTAGACAGTGTGGCAAATTGAGCGCTTGAAATGGCCTTGATACACGTTTGAATACTTAGTAGGATCACTAAGGGTCAATGATAAACAGGCTATGATACAAGGCCCCCGAAACTGAATGCTTTCCTTAGATTTAAACACCACCTGCACTTACTTTCAATTTTAGTATAAACTGCTTATCAACTGCTCACCTTCCGGAAGACTTGCCAATCACGCAACAATCGCTGTAAGTCTTCTCTTTTGTTTTCAGTATTTACTTTTCCGCACTAAAAACCAAAACCAACCAAAAAAACACTTACTTTTCCGCACTAAAACCTCAATCAACCTAAAAACACGCTCCCTCGCTGTACAATTCCCTCAAAGAATAGCTTATCCCCCTAATTTCCTTGGGTTCGACCCCTACTTACCACTTGCTACCCAGTAGTGAAGTCGCGAGTAGCGAACTTATAAATTTATTTGTACATTTGCTCTGACGACAAGCATCTGTCAAATTGGCGCCATTGCTGGGGAATTAGTTAATTAATCGGATAAGTTCTTTGAATCGATACTCGCTTCGAAACGACCATGTCTCGCGAAGGAAGCCACCATGACTACCAGGATGACGAAGAGATAAACCTATACGATCGAAATGATGAGGTGCCACTTCCATTTGTGGACGATCCGGAACAACTCATCAGAAACAGAAGAGCTCGTGATAGGGAGGCAATCAGAAGAAACCAAGAACCACCCGAGGACCGAAATGCAGCTGGTCCAGTACAACCCCCTAGATATCCACCACCCCCTCAACCTCGACAAGTGCCGAGACGAGAACCCGCTTTCGATAACTACTACGGGGATAATAACAATTTCCGCGAACCTACTATGGGAGAACTCTCAGCACCGTATTTCAGAAACCAGCCATGGTGCATTCACGAAGGCCCTGAACTGGAAAATGTCATCATCAACACTTCAGTGGCCCACAACTTACCAAAATTCTCAGGAACACGTGGAGAATCAGCAATGACTCATCTCCAGCGCTTACATGGTATTTGCCAAAACTTAAAACCGAATGGCGTGAACGTAGACGACTTCAAGTTAAAGGCGTTCTACTTTTCCCTCATTGACGCGGCAAACGATTGGTTTCTTTCATTGCCTTCCGGTAGCATCAGAACATGGGCTCAGATGCAAAAGAAATTCCTGGACAAATATTACCCGGCAGGATGGGCGATGCAAGTACGGAGGCAACTACAAGACATCAAGCAAGGACCCAATGAAACCATGTATGACTACCTGGAAAAGTTCAACCGCCTGGAGAGAAGCTGATGTACCCTTGGACTGCCTGAGAAACTCACCGTCGAGTATCTCATTGATGGATTAAGACCCTTAGACAAAATGCTCCTGGATGCCTCAGCTGGAGGATCCATGATGAATCTATCATTAAGTGTCATAAGGGGTCTCATCACCAATGTTGCTGAAAATGCCCGATTTAGAGAAGAGACAACTCGGCAGGAAGAATTTTCCCGAACAAAGAATGTGGCAAGAGCTGAAACACCGATGAGCTCTATGCCTGAAGAGATGAAACAGTTAAAGGAGATGATGATTCAGATCCTACGAAGGCAGCCAGTTCCAGTAAAACCTTGCGAGTTTTGTGGTTCTACGGACCACAAAACTGACGCATGCCCGACAATAATAGAAGAGGAACCGGCAGAAGTGAATGCAGTGGGAGGATACCAAGGATACAACAACAACAACGACAGAGCCGGACAAAACAGACAGTATGGTCAAACAACCAACCCGAGCTGGCGTAACAACAACTATCCTCAGAAGGAAGCACAACCAGCTGTCCCTCAACTAGCTCAGTCATTCTACCAACCCCCCCACCGACAGTATAACCAGAACACTCCATCAGCAGGCCAATATCAGCAAAGAGGACTGAATCAGTACCAAACCAGCCCGAACAATCAGCAAGAACCAACCAAGTCGCTCGATGACACAAAATGAAGGAGCTCGCAGGAAGCATAAATTAATTGGGTACTTCGCTACACCAATACCAGGCGAAAACTGACGGGGCAATTTCAGAATTGACCAAACAAATGTCCCAGCTCGCCACCGCAATGTCAACACTCACTAATGAACCTGGCAGACTTCCTTCACAAACCATCCAAAATCCAAAGGCAAATATTAGCATGATAAGGAGGTCAAACATAAAGGCGACACTGGGAGAAGTAGCACGATCCCCAACTTACAAACTTACCAACAAACACTTCACCCGTAGGCATCGTCCTGATTGGAATCAAGAGGAAGACCGACCCAATGATGGCAAAACATGGGTCACGCATGCTGACAATGGACGATATGCATTCACCGTTTGCATAACACCACCGCCAATCATACACTCTGACATACCAGCATCTAGATGGGATGACAATAACAATTTAAGGTGGGACTCCCCAACTAATATTTATGCTTCGAAGCAAAATATTAAGGGGTCCGATTATACAAATCCTAAGCCAAGGAATGGGCAGAATGGCCCGACAATAGAAAGAGCTCTCACTGCAGATCATGAGTCACAACCGGAAAGAGATAAAGACCCAGGGGCCTTCACAGTCACATGCGGTATTGGTGAAATCCAGATTCATAAGTGCTTAGTCGATCTTGGGGCTGCTGTCAACGCCATGCCCTCCTCCTTATATTACTTATTAGGACTTGGTCCATTAAAACCACCCAGGTCAAATATCGAGCTAGGAGATAAATCGTGCATCCGTCCGGTTGGAGTGCTGGAAGAGGTAATACTCCATGTGGGAGAGCTCGTCGTTGCTGCAGACTTTTATGTAATACAAACAGGAGAGACCAGCGAAGACGACCCTCCAACAATAATATTGGGACGACCATTCCTCTACGCTACTAAGGCAAGAATCGATGTGGCAAGGGCTCATTATCGCTTAAGTTCAGCGGCAAAATTGCAAATTTCTACATTGATAATAGCCGCACGGATACAAAGAAACCACCAGACATTATACCTATCTCAGATCGCGGTACACAGATTTCTGACCTGCCAAAAGAGACCGAAAAAGCAACAAGACCAGCAGCTGTGGTCAAAGGTCCCCCGCCTTCTCAGAAACAATGGAAAGAAAAAACACCAAAACCATGGAGTTCTAACCCAAGCAAGAAATTAGGAAGAGTGAAGGCAAGAAGCAACACAGAAACAGTGGCGAAATACAACCTGAGCCACCCATGGGATCCAAACCAATGATCCCCATGCGTCGAGCCAACGACGTTAAACAAAGGCACTGGTCGGGAGGTAACCCGACACCTATCTTACTTTCAGTACTTTTATTTTCTGTCATTTAGTTTTTTCCAATAAGTCGCTCTCACTCACTTGGTGCATAGAATGAAATGACTATTCAGGAATCGGTTATGGGTGCAACATCAAGCCAGCCAGGCCTATGCCAAGAGTTCAAGGCCCCAGATGAACTCCCTCGATTATCCAGCCTCATGCCATTCACTCGACACTTTAAAGGGAGTTCTGTTCTTCCCTTTTCCTTAATGTCATTTCCTTCTCATAATTGTCTGCTTGCATGGCTTTTGAACTAAGTCTTGCTGAAAGGCACGCCTTCGTTCAAAAGTGTGGGGTGAGAACCGCCTGTGTACATAACATGTTTTTCTTTTCCTTTTCCCTTAATATTATCTTTTTGAAAATATGAACTTGAGAATGTGAAAAAGATAGATCATAATTCATGCATTTACCTTGTGAAAATTCAACTGTCTAAAAACTTAGAATGTAACTTCTCATTTGTCCCTTTGTGCTGAGAAAACAGGGGATGTGGAGTTGATAGAAAATGCCCTAGAGAGGCTTGGCAAGCAATCGAAGGATCGAATCTAACTATATGGTTTTCGAAGTCAGTGGAGGCTGCACTTCGGGTTTCAGTGAAGATTGAAGTCATCTCCGCCATGCAGCGTTTATGCAGAAAAAAGGCGGGACGGGAATCAAACCGTCCTATCTCTAGTCAGAGTAGCCGGGAAAATAAATGAGCGACCCTCATTTTGACTCGCGCAAAACGGCAAGGATGAGAGAGAGCGGGGAGGTATTTCCATATGCTTGCGGGCGACGATTGGACCTCCCAAAAAAGGCTTGAGAAAATGGACTAGCAAGCCACAAAAAGGCAAAAGCTCAAAGAAGCTAATCAAAGGCCAAAGGCCCAAAATTGTGAAGGTTTTAACCGAACAAAAGTGAAGTATTCAAAGAGTCAAATCAAAGGCCAAAGGCCGATTCACTACAAAAAAGCTATCCCTCGCCAAAAAGAAATCAAAAAGGCTCAACTCAGTGAAACCCGAACCGAATCACGTGCTAGAGAAAGCTACAAGGAAACCATATAGTGCGAGACGGTCCCGAGAATGCAGTCCAGGAGCCTGAAAAGGGCTATCTCCCGAAACATCCAAATTAATTTGCATCTCGGCACGAAGGTACAAGTATCAAGTTTCTTCTATTTATTTACACGGTTTAATTTGGTAATAAGTAGTAATGCATGAATTAGGATAAATCTAGTCCCACAGTCTCACTTTCATATTTTAAAAATTTACTTAGATAGTGTGTGCTGCCATTTAATAGCATTGTTCGGGACGAACAACTAAAAGTGTGGGGTAATCTGATGGACCATAATTGTATGAATCATAAACACAGTTAAACCCACCAAATTAGACTGTTTGTCTATTTAACTTTTGCTTATTAGTTCCGATATTTATCTACATGGTATTTTGGAGTCTAGAGAGAATACAGGCTAAGGAGGAGTTTTTAAGCTGAAAAGATATTACAAGTCATTCCAAGGTCAAGACCAGATGCCGACTGAAGAAATATCATGAACCTGACATGGAATCACTCAAAACAAGTCCAACCGAAGAGCAACCAAAGTCAGTCCGGAGCAGAAATGAACCGATAGTTTTGTGAAAACTTTACAAAACTCACAAACCACTCCCCTCATGCCACCTAGCCGGCGGCTTCCCCCTCACATCCCCCTCTCCTCCTCTCCCCTTCCTCCACATGGGCCGGCGGCTTTGGGAGGAGATGACAAGGGCCGGCGGCTTTGGAGAGCTCCATGGATGAGGCGCCATGTGTCTTCATCCCCTCCACAACTTCCCCTTCCCTTAGCCTATAAATACACCTCCCTTTCCTTTGTAATCTTCATCCAATCCAATCTTCACACAACACAATCACTTATCTCTCTAGACTTTTGGGCACTTTTGTACGCTTTTGTTTGAAATTTATAATACTCCTGTTGGTTCTTGAGTATTCTAGTAGTTTTTGAGTTTACTCCTGTTGGTTCTTGAGTATTCTCCTTTACTTACTGTCTTTCAAAAACCCTCGAGTACTTGGCTATGATGTCCTCTTCCATGGATATTCGTAGCTAAACTCTTCATTCGGTTGAAGGGGTGTACTTGTATCATAAAATGTTTTAGGCTATACTCTTAGTGCCTCTTCTTTGTATTCAAAACTTGTTCTATGTGCCATATATTAGGTCAGAACTTCCAAGGTTGAGTGGATGCTTGAAATGGCAAAACTCTTCCGTGGGGGTTCGTGAACATACTCGGGTAAGTGGATGCTTGAAATGGCAAAGCTTATCTGAGGAGTTTGACCTCTTTTAAACACCATTTGGTTTGATCGGAAATGATTGATCAAATGGATGCACATAGGCTAGTATACCTTGAAATGGGGTGCTAGTCTAAATAGAACAAGTGCTCTACGACCTTGAAATGGGCTAGACAGTGTGGCAAATCGAGCGCTTGAAATGGCCTTGATACACGTTTGAATACTTAGTAGGATCACTAAGGGTCAATGATAAACAGGCTATGATACAAGGCCCCCGAAACTGAATGCTTTCCTTAGATTTAAACACCACCTGCACTTACTTTCAATTTTAGTATAAACTGCTTATCAACTGCTCACCTTCCGGAAGACTTGCCAATCACGCAACAATCGCTGTAAGTCTTCTCTTTTATTTTTAGTATTTACTTTTCTGTCATTTACTTTTCCGCACTAAAAACCAAAACCAACCAAAAAACACTTACTTTTCCGCACTAAAACCTCAATCAACCTAAAAACACGCTCGCTCGCTGTACAATTCCCTCAAAGAATAGCTTATCCCCCTAATTCCCTTGGGTTCGACCCCTACTTACCACTTGCTACCCAGTAGTGAAGTCGCGAGTAGCGGACTTATAAATTTATTTGTACATTTGCTCTGACGACAAGCATCTGTCAACGGGTGATGAAGGTTCTGCCCAAGAGCCTAGTACAACACTCCATGAGCAGATATCACTTCATCAGAGAGCTAGTGGAGAAGAAGGTCATCACATCGAAACACATTACAACTGTAACTATCGTACTCACCATGCCACTAGACGCCGCTCAGTTCGAAACACTTAGATCCTCTCTGGGTCTGCGTGTTATCACCAACTAAGTGTTCCAGACGGAGGTCAGCCAAGAGCAGAGGCCCAGCAAATCAGATGGGCTGACCTACCAAAGAAGAGGGCTGGAACAGATGGTACGTGGTTGGAACTGATTACTAAGTTCAACATATTTGCAGCATTATGAGGCGTTGGAGCATATCAAGGAGGAGAGAGGTGATTGGACAAATATCTCAAGAGATATACACATAACCATTTTTGGCAAGTGGAGGAGTCCAAGTATTTGAGAAATCAAAAAGGCAGTTGAATTGAAGTCGGATGAGGATACAATATCAGCAAACCCTAAGATCGGAGAAGGGAAAAGAAGGGAGAAGAGGCGGCTGTGACAGAACTTAAAGAAGCTACTTCAAAGGCGTCAAAGGCTGATCCTAATCCAACTAAAGGGAGTGTGCAGACTGCGAAGGAAAAACAGGCGATGGCTGAACCACCACTTAATGAGGTAATCCCTTGTTCTCACTCCTAAGGTACTGCACTCAATTCTGTTGATGAGGAAGTACGAGCGATTGGTAAAGATTCAGTGAGTTCTAAGGGTGACAAAGTGGTTAATGAGAAGCCGAAGGGATTGAAACCTGCTGTAGATTCTGTGACCGATGCTACACAAGAAGGTGAAGCCAGTAGGGCTAACATTGTGGTTCTGATAAGAAGAAGCTGTTGAATGCAAAGGTAGATGCCACTGGCTTCGTGCTGAAGAAGACAGAAATCCGCATAAAAGTCGTGCCTAGAAGGAATGGAACTCCCAGGAAATATGCTGCACGAATTAGTGTTGTGAGGGGGAGAAAAATTGCTATGTCAGACTCTGAGACTGAGCAAGTTGTTGTGTATCCTGTCATCTAGAAGAAGGTAAAGCTGTCAGATGTCCAAGAAGGAATCATAACTGAAGCAGAACATGGTGCTGGAAATCACACACAGAGAGCTGGTCAGAATCCTGGATCATTAGCTGAAGACAGGAAAGCAGAAGGAAGGGATTGTTAGTCAAAAAGGAGTTGTGACTGATATGCCAAGGAAGCTGAAACAGACAGTCGATCAAGTTGTGGAGTTGCTGAAGACTGTTCCAGAAGAGCTTGAGGATGAATGATGAGGACTCAGTTTCATTGGCTGATCTCAAGAAGTCTGAAAAAAAAGAAACCGAAGAAGAAAGTGATCATCCAAGCATGCTCGACTGAAGTAACTACCAAGAGGGATGATAAGCAAACAGATGCAGGGGGCAAGTGCATCCAAGAAAAGGAAGAGGAGTGCTCTAGGATCTGTTCCGCCTAGTGTACCAACTGGAGTGTCTAAGCATGGAATGTGGTTTGTTAGTACAGACGCAACAGCTAAGTGGAAGGGAGTACAGAAAAGGAAGATCATCCCTGAAAGGCTGCTTAATGAGAAGATAGTTCCATCCCAATAGCAGATCTGACTATATTCTACTCGATGTTGTTCTTCATCACTACAGTCAACTGGAAGCCTACATCTCATAGAACCACGGTCAGCAAGGAGATGTGACAGCTGCTCTACCAGATTGGAAACAGGATGCGCATTGACATGGAAAGAATTATGTTTGACCAGATTGCAGAACACGCCATATCTACAAAGTCTCTACACTAGATAATCTTCCCATCGCTTATCTATGAGCCGATCATCAACCAGCATCCAGATTGGAAGAATGACCAGGACAGACTATCAAGTGCTCTGTTGAAGTTGGTAGTTGATCACAAGCTGTTCAAAGGTCGACGTAAGAATGATCTGAAGGACCCCGGGCTGAAGAGGAAGGATGCACCTGAGTCTTCCATAAGGAGAGCTGCTCGTGTGAAGTTGTCCCGAGCTGAACGCGACTAGCTACTGAAGGAGGTGGAGATCATATTGGAGGTCGAACAGGAGCAGAGGTCAAGAATCAATCAATTGGTGCACGCTCCACTATATCCCAGTGATGATAAAGAAGATAGAGAGAGTTGAGGTCCTGATTGAAGAAAAGGCAGAACTCCTTGATGTTATCTCGTCCTTAAAGATGCAGATGGAGAAGGACTACCATGCAGCAGTACTGGACGAGCTGAATCAGTTCAAGCAATCAGTGAAGATGATAATCTCTGGATCAAAAGACCTAGATACAATTTTGAAGTCCCAGAGAATGATTGGATGATGTAGAGGCATTGGCTACACTGATTGGAGCAATTCAGGAACCTATCAGTTGCAGACCCGTGGTCGAACAGCTGCTGAGACACCATGGTCCGACAGACTCACAGTATGTGTCACTGTCCCAGGCTATGTTCGAGGGGGAGTTGACAAGATTCCAGATGCCGAGGAGACCAGGTTGCTCGATTGGATCCCTTGCCAGTTTGTGGCAAAAAGGGGGAATATTTTGAGGTAACTGTTCTGGTTCCTCAAGTTGTGTCTAAAGCGTAGATTTGGTTTTGCCAAAATGCCAAGGGGGAGATTGATGTTCCCATGAATGGCATGGCTTTGGCAAAACGGCTTTAGACAGTTCGAGCTAGAGTTCAAGAAGAGTTCAACCACGGACTGGAACAGAAGAACAGCGTACAGCAGACGCAAGGATTTGCATATCCAAAAGATCGACGAGATTATCTGATTGGGATCAATTGACGAGTCATCATTAAAGATCAGATATTCAAATGAATATCTTCAGCTAGGATTCGAGAATATTGGATGACTTGGCACGGAAGTAATCTCCAAAGATTGGATATGGAAGACATTGAATATCGATCAAATATTTAGGAGTATCTCCAAAATATTTGACAAGGATATTCTGATTGGAGTCGGCTAGCAAGGAATTCGAAGATTTAGATATTCAAACGAATATCTACACATCAGATTAAAGGGGGCGTGGCTGACTTGGCAAGGAAGTTTTCGAATATACTTCCTAAAGATTGGATTGGAAATATCCATCGAATATTTAGGAATATTTCCTAAATATTTGATGAGGATATTCGGAACAGATTTGGACATTTGCCTATGCATATAAATACAAGGCTAGGGAAACCAGATCTGAGTCGCTTCCTGAGAGAAAAGAAAACCACGAGAGTTCGTCAGATTGGAGGAGAAGTGGCCACCGGCTGAGTATTCCACACCGGAATATCAACGGCGAAGTAACAGTCTGTTCAGTGTGCTGTTCAGACTGTTCTTGAAGGACAACAAAGCGCACACACACACGGTAATCAAGCTACGTCTTTGAGAGAAGGCGACTGGACTTCCAAAAAGTCCAAGACTAGGCCGAGAGGGAAGTCTCGTCCTACCCATAGGGGATCGAGGGGAGCTGCAGTGAACCGAGATTGCAAATCCGAGAGACGGAGTGTTAGAGGCTAGGCTATTACAAACAAGGCGTTGTGTAAGTGTAAGTCCACGAATAGCTCTAAACTCGTAATAAGATTTGTGTCCCTTTTCGAGTGTGGGAAACCCCCCAGAATAGGCAAGGCCGAACTGGGTTATCATATCGTGTGTGCTCCTATTTGTTCTGTTTTCGGTACTGTCTGCTAAGGTGTTCTAGTCTCTGTTTGAACACAACCTGCAACTGTCCAATAAGTGTTCGAGACGCAGTTCGAACACCATCTGAAACTCGTCTTGACTAAGACAAGTAGTTTTCAGGTTTGAATCATCGAAATGTTCATTCGATCAAACTTATGATCGCTAGACACTACCTCTTCTACATGAACACGATATAACACGATATAGTTATTTCTTTGTTAACGTCTTTAGTAAAACAAGTCAACCCTTTCTGTCTGCCAAAATTATGGTCATTTCACATTTGGATGGCAATTGAATTTGGAATTCACCACAAAATTAGAAAATTTTGAAGTTTTGATCCTAGTTGAATAAATAATGATAGTTTGGAGCCCAAAACATATTCTTTTTTTTATATCTTTCTATTGAATTTAATAAATTTTAGTCTCAAGCAACAAATGATTAATATATATGATCTTACTTGCATTCGGCCGGCCAATGTTCCAAAGCTTCAGCATCACTTTTATGCACCAAACTGAGACAATCTCTCCAATCCCATGATGTTTCCTTCTCAGCATTGTAACTAGTCACGTATTTCGCAAATGGACTCGTGCTCACACGTTTCGCGTATGCCACTTTCCTTTCAGGCTTTTGTTGAAAAAATTCATGAGCAACAATCTTTATAGCCTCCAGCAATTCGACAGGCACGCCGTGGTTAATAACTTGAAAGAACCCGAGAGTCTCCGCGGCGTGAACAATTTGGTCAGCCACTTGCTGATCATAATTAGACCCGTTAAGGCGCGACAAGTCAATAGGCTTGTGATCATATTGGCTAGGAGTAGTATTCAGATGCTCGATTCGCTGATGTGGAGGCTTGACGCACTTTTGTGGCACTTCGGTTAGACCCAAGTCGAACAAGCCTTTGACGCCGTGGCCTTGCGTTACAACAAAATCGTAGAGAGTAGCTTCGTCTTGGAAAATAGTTGACATTATCTTGCTGTTCTTGGATTCAAATGAGAGTGTTTTGTGAAGTTGAAGGTTAAATGAAACAGTAGGGTTTTAATGTCTATTAACAGTCTCAATTAATCCAATTTGTCAATCAATTCCCAATTCAAAGTCAAGAACCCTAGAAATTGAAATTGAACAATAGTGGAAAATGACACACCGGATTTAAGGCCCGTGGTTCAGCCGAAGCCTAATCCACGATGAGCGACTCTGGCTCGGTATGCACTAGTATCTGTCGTCGGAATCGCCACAAACGTGCCGGAAGTCGAGTTTCGGTTACACACTCTTCGCACCAGTGTTACTCACAGCCGAGCACACTATCCTCACAATTGAACTCGCTAGTATAGTCGGCAATACTACTCGAACAGAAGCCCTATGCTATCTTGATCGACGAGAGAACGAGAGGAGAGAATTTGCGAAGAGAAACCGAATGCAGGATGAACCCTAAAGTGATTCTGCCTGGGTTCATATCCGTTCTGAGACGAACAGCAGGAGCCGTTGGATGCTGCTTGATGAATTGATATGGGACCGTCCGATCCAGTCTAATCTGCGCGCCTTCCATGCTTCAATTTGATTGGCTGATCTGAGCATTAGCCACGGATCAGCGACGACTATCCAGTGCGCGAAATTCGGCCTTCCACAAAACGGCATCGTCCCACTTGATGTACCTTCAGCAACGACTGAGCCACAAACAGCAACGACTCCTTTGCACCTTTAGCAATGATCCCCTGTACCAGGCTAGCAGCTTCAAATCCTTCAAATCTCCACCTGAAGCTTTGGCCTGTGCAGACTGTCATCTCCCCTGATCAGAACAGCCGCCTTCGCCGCCGCCTTCTCGCCGAGGACTAGTGCATACCGAGTCAGAGTCGCTCAACGTGAATTAGTCTTTGGCTGAACCACGGGCCTTAAATCTGGTGTGTCATTTTCAACTATTGTTCAATTTCAATTTCTAGGGTTCTTGACTTTGAATTGGGAATTGCCTGACAAATTGGATTAATTGAGACTGTTAATAGACATTAAAACCCTATAGTGGTTCTAGAGCTAGGCTATTACAGTCCTGCTTGCACTACTTTGTCTTTTGATTTGGTTCTTGGACTTTATTGTCTTGCAAGGAACCATGGTAAACGGAAGATTGGAGATCACGGCCTATGATGGCAAAGGTGACTTCAAAGTGTGGGGAATGAAGATGAGAGCCCTGCTGTATCACCACAAGTGCCTCATTGGACTTGAAGAAAAGCCAGACTTGTGGAATGATGATCAAAAGAAAAGAAAAGGTGAAATAGATGAGGAGGCATTTAATCTGATTATACTCAGTCTCTAACCTTCCATATCTAAGAGCCACATTGTATGCCTTTTTTAAAATGGATGCCTCTAAATCTATTGATGAAAACCTTGATGAGTTCCTGAAAATCATTATTTTGCTAAACAACCCTAAAGAAACCATTGATGAAACTAGTAAGGTTATGATCTGATGAGTCGAGTTTTCGACTCATTAATGCCCGTTTTCACTATAGCTTTAGTTCGTTTCCGACGATTAATTGATGTCATTTGACCCCCTTTTCGTGCGTTTCAGGTACAAAACAAGATGTCTCAGTGTCAATAACCAAGATTAGAAAACTCGGGAAAATTCGAAGAATTGAAGCTAAAGTGCTCTAAGTAGGACCCCAACCGACCGGTTGGAGTCTCAAGTCATTCCTCAACCGACCGGTTCGATGGACGCTCCAGAGCAGGCTAAAATTTCCTCACTTCCCAACCGATCGGTTGGAGTCCCAAGTTGTTTCTCAACCGATCGGTTGAAGCCCATAATCCTGTCCCAACCGACCGGTTGGGATCCGAAGTCCTGTACCAACCGACCGGTTCGATGGACGTCCCAGCGTAGCCCGAAATCCCTCATTTTCTCAACCAACCGGTTGGAGTCCAAAGGCCAGAGTTCAACCGACCGGTTGGGACTGCTACAGTTCTGGATTTTCAGCGAGGCTATAAATAGAAAGAGGGAAAGTTTACCTAGCATCTTGGATTTTTCTGGAGAAAAGACAAAAGGAAGTGAGCTAAATCAAGGGTTTCATCATCATCCCATCAAGGGGATTTGAAGACTAAGGGAGTTTATTAGGATCATCAATTCTACTCTAATCCCTCTTCCTTTCTCTTAGATTTGTGTTAAAAACCTACACATCATGTTGTCTTACATGATGTGTGAGTAGTTCCCCTTGTGTTTTGAGGGTTCTATGAACCTCCTTGGTACTCAATGATCATTGTAAACACATCTATTTGGATTTATTGAAGTTGATTTCATTTTACTATGATCTTCATGTTAGACACGCCTCTAAGTGTTTGATAAAATGCCTAAGTGACATGTTTGTGTTAGAACTTTGACCTAAGTCTTGAGAAAGCTTAGTGATGGTTTGGATATAGTAAAATTGAACTTAACCTACATTTATGAGAGTAAATGCATGGTGAGAGGTGAACTAGAACTTTATGCATATAGTATTTATGAGAGTAAATGCTATATAGTGGATCAATACTCTTTAATTAGTGAGATCCTAACTAAGATGGCTTGACTAGGATTAGACATGCATGGTTTGTCTACTTTTAGTCTAAGCTAGGTTTAAAACCTATCAACTCATAATTAATTGAACTCTTGTATGCATGATCATTGGGAAATTGCCAAGGAGGGGATTAATCCCTCGAAACTCGCTTCTAATTGAATTTAATCCCTTAAAAACCATTTCATTCTTGTTTGGATCATTGATAACTCAATCGCACTTGAATTTTAGGACTTAGCCGAGTAAGAAAATTTGATAGAACTAGCGTGTAATCCGTTTGCTCCTTTGGGTTCGACACCGGTCTTACCGGTTGATTATAAATTGTTTTTGACCGTATCCCAAAAACTACACACGTCAAAATGGCGCCGTTGCCGGGGAGCAATAGCTAGATTACCCCTAGGAAAATCATTTAGAGCTCCGACTATTCCATGTTTTACTTCATTTTACTTGTTACTTGCAATTCTTGAACTACTTCACTACGCTTACTTGTTTTAATTGGCCTCTCTTGTAGGTTCACTTCTTTTATGCCACTGAAGACCAAGAAACTTACTCAAATCGTGGATAGAGACTTGAATCAACCTATTAGAGAGCTAGTTAATCCTCATATTACAAGGAGTAAGACGACCAAAGACAAAGGATCAACATCTAACACTCAAGAAGTCATGGCCGAAAGAGAAAACAACAATAGACCTCCTCCTCCACCCCTCCTCATCTACGAAACCAAGAAAACCCTCCTCAACAATTGCCCCTAGCTAGAAGGGCCCTAAAGGATTATGCCGTTCCTACGGCATATGGCTACCGATCTCCCATCCAATTACCTACGGTTGATAACCGGGATTTCGACTTGAAGACGTCTACAATTCAAATGGTTCAATCGAACCAATTCTCGGGGAGAGACAACGAAGATCCCAATTCTCATTTGACGTCATTTCTTGAAGTATGTGCTACATTTAAGATAAATGGGATTTCGGAGGATGCTAAGCTTCTAAGGCTTTTCCCCTTCTCCCTCACGGGAAGAGCAAGGGATTGGTTGAGGAGTCAAACTCCCGATAGCTTCACCACTTGGGAGGAACTAGCCGTGGCCTTCTTGAACAAATACTTCCCTCCTTCCAAGACGGCGCATTATAGGAGTCAAATTACCAATTTTGTGCAAATGGATGGAGAGACTCTTTATGAAGCTTGGGAACGGTATAAGGAATATCAAAGCCTATGTCCTCACCACAACTTGGACGATCTCCTTCTATTCCACACTTTCTACCAAGGTATGGACGGCAACTCTCGTCTTGCACTTGACACCGCCTCGGGCGGAGCTATAATGGACCTTGCACCACATGAAGCATTCGCGGTGATAGAGAAAATAACACAGAATTACTTCATGTGGGGAAGCAAGAGAGGGAATCCAAGAAGAAGAAATGAGAGGCACGAGGTGAAAGCGGTGAGTACTAGTGACTATGATGCTTTGAGGAAAGATGTTGATAGCCTCTCGGATGAAGTTTTCAAGCTAAAACACCCGGAAAAAGAGCCTTCGACAAATCAAGGGTGTGATATTTGTGAGGTAAATGAGCATGAAACCAATTCTTGCCCCTTGGTTCAAAGGGATGTGCATAGGCGAAGCTTTGAAGAAGTGAATTTTGTGGGAGAAAATCAAGGTAGAGATTATGGAGGTAGTGCCAATCAAGGGCAAAGCTCTCAAGCGAATTATACTACGCCAAAATTCTCTTCGGGATGGAGGAATCACCCTAATTTCTCCTATAAAACCACAAATCCTACTCGTCCCGACTTTGGATCCACACCTCCCGGATTTGGTCCTAAACCTACTCAATCCAATCAAGCGTTCCAACCTAGGAACCATTATCAAGGTCAAACTCCGACCTTACTTCAAAGGGACCAAAACCAAGTGCAACAATACCAAAGCCAAGCTCAAAGACCTTACCAACAAGTAGAAGCCCCTCCACAACCTTCTAATGAACTCTCCAGAATTGAGGCGATGTTTGCAAAGCTCTTAGCAAATCAAAGTGAGATGAGGCAAGAACTGAATGAGGTAAAGCAATCAAATCAAGGTTTGCATACGCATGTCAAGATGCTTGAAAACCAAATAACTCAACAAGCCGAATCCTCGACTAGGGCGCTGACAGATGCTTGTCGTCAGAGCAAATGTACAAATAAATTTATAAGTCCGCTACTCGCAACTTTACTACTGGGTAGCAAGTGGTAAGTAGGGGTCGAACCCAAGGGAGTCAGTGTGGATTAATTGTTCTTTAATGAAGCTTATGCAGAATTTAAATGCGATTGGGTTTGAGTTTGAGTGTGTTTTGAAAACTGAAAGTAAATTACAGCAGTTGATAATAGATTATAAGGAAATGATTCGGTTTTAGGGGCCTTGTATCATATTTGTTTATCATCGACCGCTAATGATCATACCAAGTGTTTGAAGATGAATCGAGGCTATTCCTAGCACAAGACTTGCAACATCGCGTAGAACACTTGAAATGATCATGCTAAATGTTCAAAGATGAATCGAGGCTATTCCAAGCACAAGACTTGCAACATCATTTAAAACACTTGTTCTACTTTAGACTAATTCCTCCTTTCGAAGTATCTTAGCCTTGTGTGCATCCATTTGATCTTCTGTTACGATTTCCCAAATGGTGTTTTAGATAAGTCGAACTCCTCAGATAAGTTTTGCTTGTTACAGCTTCCACTTACCCGAGTATGTTCACGAATTCCCACGGAAGAGCTTTGCTTGTTACAGCTTCCACTCAACCTTGGAAATTCTGACTATATATGGCACATAGAACAAGTTTTGAACACAAAGGTGTACTAAGAGTAAGATCTAAAACATTTATAATACAAGTACACCCCTGCGACCGAGTACAAGCTTTTAGCTGCTTGTATTCATGTCAAGGAATACAAGCAAACTATTGTCTTGAACAAGGGTACCGAATAATAAAATAACTTTAAAGTAAAAACGAATAATACTTGAAAGTAATTTTATACCTTACAACAAGCGGAGGAGAGGAGCTCCTAGGCAAGATCCAAGCGCCAAAAGTAGCTCCAAAATGAAGAACAATATTTATTGAAAGTGAAGAGAAGAGGGTTAAGCCCTCTATCTCTCTAAAACATTTGTGATTTTTGGTGGATGATTTTTTACAAGTGAATGAGGCTTCTATTTATAGGCTAAGGGAGGAGGAGGATGTGGTGGAGAGAGGGACACATGGCAAGCTCTTATGGAGGAGGAGTGGAGAGCAAGTATTCTTGGATTTTGGAGAGTGTATTCTGAATGAAAATGTCATTCTAAGATGATCTCAAGAAGTAACCTAAGCCAAATTCTGCTTGGAACATGGTCGAAATCCCAAATCGGATGAAATTGCCCTTGTTTGGCCTTTACCGGGCTCGGTGCTTTTGCCTTGCGTTCTTGTCTATTTGCCGATGGTTCTAGCCTATTTGAGTGATTCCAAGTCGGTTCCATGAAGGATGTTAAGGCTGATTTTGAGTGTAGCATGGTCGTGACCTGGAATGACTCGTACTTCATTTTTAGCTTAAAAACTCCTCCTTAGCGTGTTTTTTCTCTAGTGTCCAAAATACCCTGTAGAAATATATCGGGACTAACAAGCAGAAGTTAGATAGACAAACAGTCTAATTTGGTGGGTTTAACTGTGTTTATGATTCATACAATTATGGTCCATCAGATTACCCCACACTTTTAGTTGTTCGTCCCGAACAATGCTATTAAAGGGCGGCACTCTAAGTAAGTTTGTTAAAATATGAAAATTAGACTGTGGGACTCGATTTATCCTAATTCATGCAAAACTTACTTATTACCAAATTGAACTGCGTAAATAAATAGAAGAAACTTGATACGTGTACCTCCGTGCTGAGATGCAAATCATTCTGGATGTTTCGGGAGATGGCCCTTTTTAGGCTCCTGGACTGTAGCCTCGGGACCGTCTCGCACTATATGGTTTCCTTGTAGCTTTCTCTAGCACGTGATTCGGTTCGGGTTTCAATGGTTTGAGTACTTTGATTTTCTTTTGGCGAGGGACAGCTTTTTGTAGTGAATCGGCCTTTGGCCTTTGATTTGACTCTTTGAGTACTTCACTTTTTTTCGGTTAAAATCTTCACAATTTTGGGCCTTTGGCCTCTTGATTTGCTTCTTTGAGCTTTTTGCGTCTTTGTGACTTGCTAGTCCATTTTCTCAAGCCTTCTTTGGGAGGTCCAATCATCGCCCGCAAGCCTATGGAAATACCTCCCCGCTCCTCTCATCCTTGCCGTTTCACGCGGGTCAAGATGAGGGTCGCTCATCTATTTTCTCGGCTACTTTGGCTCAGAGATAGGACGGTTTGATTCCCATCCTCGCCTTTTTCTTTTTGCTAAACACTGCATGGCGGAGATGACTTCAATCTTCACTGAAACCCGAAGTGCAGCCTCCACTGACTTCGAAAACCATATAGTTAGATTCGATCCTTCAATTGCTTGCCAAGCCTCTCTAGGGCATTTCTATCAACTCCACATCCCTAGTTTATCTTAGCACAAAGGGACAAATGAGAAGTTACATTCTAAGTTTTTAAACAGTTGAATTTTCACAAGGTTAATGCATGAATTATGATCTATCTTTTTCACATTCTTAAGTTCATTTTTTTCAAAAAGATAAAATTAAAAAAAAGAAAAACATGTTATTTATTTATGTACACATGCGGTTCACCCCACACTTTTGAACGAAGGCGTGCCTTTCAGCACTACTTAGTTCAAAAGCCATGCAAGCAGATATTATATGAGAAGGAAATGATATTAAGGAAAAGGAAGAACAGAACTCCCTTTAAGGTGTCGAGTGAACGACATGGCACGAGGCTGGATAATCGAGGGAGTTCGGTTGGGGCCTTGAACTCTGAGCATAGGCCTGTCTGGCTTAATGTGCACCCAAGTCCGATTCCTGAATAATCATTTCATTCTATGCACCAAGTTGGTGAGAGTGACTTATTGATAAAAACTAAAATGACAGAAAATAAAAGACAGAAAATAAAGTGCAGAAAGTAAGATAGTGTCGGGTTACCTCCCGACTAGTGCACTTGTTTAACGTCGTTGGCTCGACAATACCTCAATCATGGATAAGGTCGGATCCCATGGGTGGGTGAGGTCAAACTTCTTCTCGGCAGCCCTTTTGCTCCGAGAGGGTGAGGTTTCTTCAACCATAGCAGCTGGTCCAATGAGTCGTGCTTGCTTGTTACTCTTTCCGGGTTTCCATTCTTTCGGCCCATGTCTTTGCCGCCTCTTCATGTTGGAATAGTTGGCACCTTTGTGAGTTTGGAAATTTGGTTTTGTGCCATTACATGTAGGCGACATCAAGCATGCGCCTCTGCCAATCCTCTTTATTGTGGCAGTGATGGATGGTTTTCTTGGAACGAGTGAGTTTTCAGGCAGTTTTCCTTGTTGAGTCGTGGTGAGTGGGACTGGGGCTTTCTCGGACAGTTCGGCAATGAGATCTGGGACTTTCTCGGGTGCTCCGAGCGCAAGGACCGGGCCTGGCTTGATTTCTTCGGCCGCTTTGGTAGTGATGTTCGGGACTTCTGTTGGCTCGGCAGTTAGGACTGTGATTTCCTCGGATGGATTGGTGATAAGGACCGGGCCTGATTTGGGCAGTTCTTCTTCTAACTCCCAGGGATAATCTGAATGTAGCTCTTCTTCAGGCAACCATGGGTCCTCATCTTCGTCATTCATATGGTCTCCGGGGGTAGTCACACTGAGGTATGGGTCTGTTATGGATAATTCGTCATTGAGGTCCGGGTATGTCTTGGCCGTGAATTGGTGCATCGAGGCACTCATTTGCTGCATGTCTGCGGCCAATTGCTGGGTGCTAGCTGCCAGCTCGTTTCCTGCTGCCCATAACTCAGTTTTTGCCCTGATTTGGTGCATTATGTTATCCAGTTCTTCGCTCCGCATGGCCTAATCTTGTCTTTGTCTTGACCTCGTGGCCAAATCATCTATTAAGTTCCAAAGATCATCTATGCCTAAGTTGTTTACCGAGCCTCCCGCTGCATTGTTTAGCCAATCCCACTCTTGTGGCAGCATCCCATTGAGAAACCTTTGAAGAAGATCGTGGTTGGTGAATCCATGGTGCGGGCAGCTTATCAACATGGAGTCAAAATACGCCAAGTACTCGTCCAATGTTTCATCCCGGGATTGTTCTATATTGTTGATCTTCTCGCGAATTTCAAGTTCGAAGGGTGGTGGGGAAATTTCCTCAATGTTCCAAGGTTCCATTCCGTAGTAGTAGGACTTAGTGAATTGCATGATAAAATAAAAAACAAAAAACAAAATAGAACAACTATTCCGATGCACAACTCCCCGGCAACGGCGCCAGTTTGACAGATGCTTGTCGTCAGAGCAAATGTACAAATAAATTTATAAGTCCGCTACTTGCGACTTTACTACTGGGTAGCAAGTGGTAAGTAGGGGTCGAACCCAAGGGAGTCAGTGTGGATTAATTGTTCTTTAATGAAGCTTATGCAGAATTTAAATGCGATTGGGTTTGAGTTTGAGTGTGTTTTGAGAACTGAAAGTAAATTACAGCAGTTGATAATAGATTATAAGGAAATGATTCAGTTTTAGGGGCCTTGTATCATATTTGTTTATCATCGACCGCTAATGATCATACCAAGTGTTTGAAGATGAATCGAGGCTATTCCTAGCACAAGACTTGCAACATCATTTAAAACACTTGTTCTACTTTAGACTAATTCCTCCTTTCGAAGTATCTTAGCCTTGTGTGCATCCATTTGATCTTCTGTTACGATTTCCCAAATGGTGTTTTAGATAAGTCGAACTCCTCAGATAAGTTTTGCTTGTTACAGCTTCCACTTACCCGAGTATGTTCACGAATTCCCACGGAAGAGCTTTGCTTGTTACAGCTTCCACTCAACCTTGGAAATTCTGACTATATATGGCACATAGAACAAGTTTTGAACACAAAGGTGTACTAAGAGTAAGATCTAAAACATTTATAATACAAGTACACCCCTGCGACCGAGTACAAGCTTTTAGCTGCTTGTATTCATGTCAAGGAATACAAGCAAACTATTGTCTTGAACAAGGGTACCGAATAATAAAATAACTTTAAAGTAAAAACGAATAATACTTGAAAGTAATTTTATACCTTACAACAAGCGGAGGAGAGGAGCTCCTAGGCAAGATCCAAGCGCCAAAAGTAGCTCCAAAATGAAGAACAATATTTATTGAAAGTGAAGAGAAGAGGGTTAAGCCCTCTATCTCTCTAAAACATTTGTGATTTTTGGTGGATGATTTTTTACAAGTGAATGAGGCTTCTATTTATAGGCTAAGGGAGGAGGAGGATGTGGTGGAGAGAGGGACACATGGCAAGCTCTTATGGAGGAGGAGTGGAGAGCAAGTAGCCTCCCCCCCATGTGAGGAGGAGGCTCTCCTCCCTTTTATCCGCCCATGTGAGGAGGAGGGTGGAGGAAGAAGAGGGTTCTAGATCTTTGTGATCTTCACAAAAGCCATCGGTTTGACCGAAATCTGACCGGAGCTTTGGCCGGAGATTCTTGGATTTTGGAGAGTGTATTCTGAATGAAAATGTCATTCTAAGATGATCTCAAGAAGGAACCTAAGCCAAATTCAGCTTGGAACATGGTCGAAATCCCAAATCGGATGAAATTGCCCTTGTTTGGCCTTTACCGGGCTCGGTGCTTTTGCCTTGCGTTCTTGTCCATTTGCCGATGGTTCAAGCCTATTTGAGTGATTCCAAGTCGGTTCCATGAAGGATGTTAAGGCTGATTTTGAGTGTAGCATGGTCGTGACCTGGAATGACTCGTACTTCATTTTCAGCTTAAAAACTTCTCCTTAGCGTGTTTTCTCTCTAGTGTCCAAAATACCCTGTAGAAATATATCGGGACTAACAAGCAGAAGTTAGATAGACAAACAGTCTAATTTGGTGGGTTTAACTGTGTTTATGATTCATACAATTATGGTCCATCAGGCGCTCGGAAAGTTACCGGCGAGACCCGAGCATGAAAAGAAGGAGTTTTGCAACGCCGTCTACATAGAGGATTTGCTCGAAGATGAATTGCTTGAGTGTGAATTTCTAGAAAGGGAAGAACAATGTGGGGCGGTGACTCTTAGAAGTGGAAGACATTTGGAGGATGTTATACAAAAGAAATCCGTTCAAATACCTTCAAAGCCCATTGGCCAAGCTAGAACCGAAGAAAAAGAACTCAATGAAGAGGCCCCTCCTCCTCTGACCGAAAGGGCAAAGGAAAGAAAAGAGGAACTCAAGCCTTATTCTCCACCGGTTCCCTTCCCTCAAAGGCTCCTTAAGGTCTCCAAATTGGACAAGGAATATGAGGTCTTCACCAAGATGTTGAAAAAGCTATATGTATACATACCATTTCATGAGCTCATCAAGAAGGCACCATTATACAACAAGTTTCTTAAAGAAATCTTATCCAAAAAGAGGACCATTGAAGAGGATGATCACCATCCCCTCGACCACGAATGTAGCGCTCTCTTCTCGAAGGAAATGCCCCAAAAGGTGGGAGATCCCGGAAAGTTTACTATCCCATGCTCAATAGGAGATATGAGTTTCTCAAGCCCACTAGCCGATCTTGGGGCTAGTGTGAGCGTTATGCCTCTTGCCATCTACCAAAAGCTTAAATTGAATGGGGTGAAGACCGCTAAAATGACTCTTCAACTCGCGGATGGCACTACAAGGCGCCCTTGGGGCCTAGTGGAGAATGTCCCCATCAAAGTTGACAAATTCTACATCCCTTGCGACTTTGTGGTGATAGATATGGGGGAAATTTTCACTTCATCATTGATCCTTGGGCGTCCCTTCTTGGCCACCGCCGGTTTTAAGGTTGATGTGGGAAAAGGGAAGTTGACCCTAAAAATTGGTGGAGAAAAGGTAAAAATTGGAAAACCAAGAGAAGAACAAGTGACTAAGGTTGAGGCCAAGCTAGAAAGGGAGGGAATTAAAATTGCTAAGGGGGAGAAAGTTGATAAGAAAATGTGGAAAAACATGATTGATCCCGATGAAGACCCTCCCAATGATCAATACGAATCACCGTCCGGCGATGAGATGAGCAAAAATGGACAAGCAAATACATCAAAAGGAGGGAAGCTACCATCATGGAAAAGGGTTGTTAAACAAGTTACTTGCAACTCCTCAAAGAACCCGGATTGAGTCTCCTAATATTCTTCAAGTCCGCTTGAGGAGGGATCCTAGCTATGGACTCCTCAAGTGGGTTTCTTATTTGGGAAAAGTATCAGCTCGGTCTTTGCCAAGACGTTAAACTAGGCACCTCACGGGAGGTACCCCGGTTTGTAAGTTGTCCATTTATGCACAAGTAACTTTCATATATGTGTAGCATGCATTTTGTGATCTTGTGATATGGCTTGGTGATTGGAATGATTTTAAATGCATGATTAGGTTTGATTGGTGTGATATGAGGCTTGCATGAAATTTCTAGGTGATGGTTGTGTTTTAAGTGTGGAGTGTATAATCCTAGCTTGCGTTTCGTTGAAATTTTTTGTATGCTAGTGATTCCTTTGGAGACTATGCCTTGGGGATTGGGTTGATTTGAGGATGCTCATTCATGCCGCGATGTTGAAATTTCCAAGTGTGGAGTTAGGGTTCGTGCAAAAATCATGAGGTGTTTGGAGCAAAAATCTAATTTTTCTTCTCAGGTTTTAATCTCAACCGACCGGTTGGGAAGTGACCAAATCTCCAACCGATCGGTTCGATGGGTTCTCAGCGGGTACCAACTTTTGTGTCATCTCAACCGACCGGTTGGGCCTCCCAACCGGCCGGTTGGAAAACCCTTTACCAGAACCCCTTCATTCTTCATTCTTTATTTTCTCCCATCGCTCCTCCATCAGCCCCAGAGTTCTCTGCTCCCCGAGTCGCTTCCCCTTTGCCTACCACTCCAGCTTCCAGAGGCGGGGAGGCGGGCACACCTCTTTCCGAGGGCACAGTTGTGTATGAGGGCTCCGCCAGAGTGTATAGCCCGCTATTCCCAGGCTCCACGGGGCCGCCTGATGATGAGGGTGTGGTCGATTCAGTTAGGCCCGGAGACGACGAGGCTTCATCATGAGTCCATGCTTCATTTCACTTTTCACATACGTATCTTTTTACTTGACTTATTGCATTGGATGATGTTTTGGATGTTAAGTCGCCTTTTAACGCAATTTTGATGATGTATGCCATTTTGGTGATATTTTTCTTCACTTGCCTTTGGTTGGATGCTATATTCTACATGATATTGAAGGTGTTTACCATTTATATTGTTCATTCTACAGGATATACCTTTACATATTCTTATCATGTCCAAAACACCTTCTTATATCTACATTGGCAACCAAAAGGTTATTTCTCACTCCCATGGGGTATATCACCGGGTCTACAAACGAGGGGAGTTCTTATGCGCCTTTGCCTTTATTTTATCATTCTTTGCGCTTAGGGACTAAGCTTGAATTAAGTGTGGAGTGGTTTGATGCGCATAGTTCACATGTTTGCATGCCATACATATCATTTTTAGATGGACTCTTGCATACTTGCACACTATCCCAACATGAGAGTGTTTTAACCACAAAGGCTTGTGATTTTCAATTCTAAATCCCTATAAATCACATCTAGCCTATTTGTCACATTTACCGACCTAGTCCTTTGAGCATGCATTCTTGAGCATCAATATCATTGCTATATCTTGTCTATCCAACTTTCTAAGTATTTTCGTTGCAACACCTTGGGTCAAGCTAGCAAACACTTTTAAAATATCATGTGAAAAACTTAGACCACTTGATTGCTCCTTGGTGACTTGAATTCTCTAACATAGCGCCTTGTTCATGATTGATTCCCGCACATTCCATACACTTTTTGAACATATTGTCAAGTTTTAAGTGTGGAGTCAAAAGAGGGCGAAAAATAGGCCCCATTTCAAAAAAAACAAAAAAAATGTTTGCGGTCAAAGAGGGCAAAGCCCCGACTAAAAACTCTCTCAATGATCATGAGAAGTTTTGCTCAAAATATACAAATGCCGGGGGTTAGGGAGGTAAGTCCCCCCTCGAAAGCATTTGTAGGCCGAAGGCCGTTTCAAAAAGAAATAAGAAGCACTTAGAACTTGACTCTATGTTTTTCCTCCATTCTTCACTTGTGCGGGATTCGTCATTTTCATTGTGTGCTTGTTAGAATAACTCTTGAACGACCCATGTGCTTGCACGAGAGGGATCATTTGGTCTATGCTTGTTTAGTAAGAAACTCTAGTGTCGAACTCCACTTCTCTTATGGATTACGGCTTAAGCGCCTAAAACTTGGGAATGAGTTCCTTTTCGCGAGCCCTTGGACTAGCCCTAGCTAGCATAGGTGAGCGGTTGACACTTTATTGTGCAAGCTATAAGCCTCGCCTCTATTGTGTTGCCTTGAAAATGAGTAGAATTTTGGATGAGACATTTTATAGCCCTAGTGTTGATAATCTTGAATGCATGTCCTCAAAGGTACTCAAAAGGTTGAGAAAGTTCTTTTTATGATATGTGACGTTAGTCTAGCTTGGGGTGAGGGATTGGTCTTGAAAAATCGTAGCCTTGGTTGAGCACTCTTGCATTCACTCTTATGGGACATGTGCATTTGGGATTTGTGAGTATTCCCTTTTCTGAAAACTCTCACGAGAATATAACTCGTCCACTAGGGTAGCTTAGGGGTTTGACGGCTTAATGCATACGCTAAATGCATTCGTAACGCCTACGAAAAGGAGCTAGTTAGATTGTGCATACTCGTCATTTACGTTTCAATAACATGTTAAGGAATAAGGATCGAGACCTTGTGAAATCTAGTGAGGCAAATGCACGAAAAACATAGCACCACTAGCATTTCGGCATTTGCACTTCCCTGGCATATTTGCATACTTTGTTCGGGACGAGCAAAGCTTAAGTGTGGAGTGTTGATGAGTCGAGTTTTCGACTCATTAATGCCCATTTTCACTATAGCTTTAGTTCGTTTCCGACGATTAATTGATGTCATTTGACCCCCTTTTCGTGCGTTTCAGGTACAAAACAAGATGTCTCAGTGTCAATAACTAAGATTAGAAAACTCGGGAAAATTCGAAGAATTGAAGCTAAAGTGCTCTAAGTAGGACCCCAACCGACCGGTTGGAGTCTCAAGTCATTCCTCAACCGACCGGTTCGATGAACGCTCCAGAGCAGGCCGAAATTTCCTCACTTCCCAACCGACCGGTTGGAGTCCCAAGTCGTTTCTCAACCGATCGGTTGAAGCCCATAATCCTGTCCCAACCGACCGGTTGGGATCCGAAGTCCTGTACCAACCGACCGGTTCGATGGACGTCCCAGCGTAGCCCGAAATCCCTCATTTTCTCAACCGACCGGTTGGAGTCCAAAGGCCATAGTTCAACCGACCGGTTGGGACTGCTACAGTTCCGGATTTTCAACGAGGCTATAAATAGAAAGAGGGAAAGTTGACCTAGCATCTTGGATTTTTCTGGAGAAAAGACAAAAGGAAGTGAGCTAAATCAAGGGTTTCATCATCATCCAATCAAGGGGATTTGAAGACTAAGGGAGTTTATTAGGATCATCAATCCTACTCTAATCCCTCTTCCTTTCTCTTAGATTTGTGTTAAAAAATTACACATCATGTTGTCTTACATGATGTGTGAGTAGTTCCCCTTGTGTTTTGAGGGTTCTATGAACCTCCTTGGTACTCAATGATCATTGTAAACACATCTATTTGGATTTATTGAAATTGATTTCATTTTACTATGATCTTCATGTTAGACATGCCTCTAAGTGTTTGATAAAATGCCTAAGTGACATGTTTGTGTTAGAACTTTGACCTTAGTCTTGAGAAAGCTTAGTGATGGTTTGGATATAGTAAAAGTGAACTTAACCTACATTTATGAGAGTAAATGCATGGTGAGAGGTGAACTAGAACTTTATGCATATAGTATTTATGAGAGTAAATGCTATATAGTGGATCAATACTCTTTAATTAGTGAGATCCTAACTAAGATGGCTTGACTAGGATTAGACATGCATGGTTTGTCTACTTTTAGTCTAAGCTAGGTTTAAAACCTATCAACTCATAATTAATTGAACTATTGTATGCATGATCATTGGGAAATTGCCAAGGAGGGGATTAATCCCTCGAAACTCGCTTCTAATTGAATTTAATCCCTTAAAACCATTTAATTCTTGTTTGGATCATTGATAACTCAATCACACTTGCATTTTAGGAATTAGCCGAGTAAGAAAATTTGATAGAACTAGCGTGTAATCCGTTTGCTCCTTTGGGTTCGACACCGGTCTTACCGGTTGATTATAAATTGTTTTTGACCGTATCCCAAAAACTACACACATCATGATCCTAATAAACTCCCTTCCGGAGAGTTACCAAGTAGTTAAAGATGCATTCCAATACTCTGGTATTGTCCCTCCCCTTAATCAATTCTGTAATGCTTTAAGGACTAGGGAAAATGAGTTAAAGAATGCTAAATCTAAAACTGGACATAATCTGTTTGCTAGAGGAAGAACTCAGTCTGGTCAGGCTAATAGAAAAACTAACAATTTCAAAAACAATAAGCCTAAGACTGAAAGAAAAGATAATGAGAAAGGTCAACAACAAAAGGAAACAAGAAAATGTTTTTTATGTGGTACAATTGGTCACCTAAGGAAAGATTGCACTAAGTATATTGCTAGAAACCAGAACAATAATGCAAGTGAAACTAATATTGCAACTGCTGTAAATCAGAAATGTGATATGCCTGAGGCATTGACTGTTTCTGATAGATCCATTGAAAATCAATGGATCCTTGATTCTGATTGTTCCTTTCATATGTGCCCTGTTATTTCCTGGTTTGTTGATCTTGCTGATGCACCTTCTGAAAATGCGTTGATGGGTAATAACAATGTTTGCAAAGTAATTGGTATTGGAACAGTTAAGCTGAAGCTTGAGAATGAAAAAGAAATTCTGTTAACTAATGTTAGATGTGTACCAGGTCTTAGAAGAAATCTGATTTCTCTAGGCACCTTAGATGATAATGGCTGTGAATATAATTCTTGTAAGGGTGTGTTAACAGTTAGCAAAAATGGCAGACCTGTTTTAACTGCATCTAAGCAAAACAGTTTATATGTTCTCAATGGCTCATATGTTTTACCTGAGGTAAATGCAGCTAACAAAGAATTGCAGGCTAAGAATGAGACCATCAGATGGCATCTAAGGCTGGGACACATCAGTCAAAAAGGCCTGAATGCACTATGCAATCAAGGCATGCTTGGATAAGGTAAAGTTACTGATTTGGAATTCTGTGAAATGTGCATTTTAGCTAAGCAACATAGACTAAAATTCACTGCTGGTACTCACTATTCTAAGAGCATTCTAGACTATATACATGCTGATTTATGGGGGCCAGAATTGCATGAAACTCATAGGGTAAATAGATATTTTCTGAGTATATAATTGATGATTATTCTAGGAGGGTATGGACTTATTTGTTGAAAACTCAAGATGAGGCATTCTTAAGGTTTAAAGACTGGAAAACCTTAGAGGAAAACCAGACTAGCAAAACTTTTAAGGTGTTAAGAACTAATAATGACTTGGAATTTTGTAATCAAGTGTTTGATTCCTATTGTAATGAACATGGCATTTTAAGGCATAGAACTGTAAAACACACTCCCCAACAGAATGGGGTGGCTGAGAGGATGAACAGGACACTACTGGATAAGTTAAGAGGGCTGCTGCTTACCTCAGGCCTCCCTAAGTCATTTTGGGGTGAGGCCTTGAGCACAGTAACATACCTCATTAACAGATGCCCCAGCAGAGTCCTTGACCTCAAATGCTCCATGGAACTTTGGTCTAATAAGAAACCTGACCTAAGTAATCTTAGAGTGTTTGGTTGTGCTGCATATGCCCATGTTAAGGATGGTAAACTTGATGCTAGAGCTGTTAAATGTATTTTTCTTGGTTATCAACAGCAGCAAGGAACTAAAGGTTCCAGGTTGTGGGAGTTAGGGGTGAGAGGAGTGAAAATCCTAATTTCTAGAGATGTTACCTTTGATGAGAATGGCTTCCCATATAAAGAAAAACATCCTAGTCCTGATAAAGCCATCCCAGAACTAGCCACACTAAATAATACTAGTGAGGTAGTGTTACCTGATCCCATAGAGCCTGCTGCCCCTCCTGAACCTGGCCATGAGGATGAACCAGCCCCTGCTCATGATGCCCATTTAGATGAGCCTATAGAACACCCTGAAAATCAGGGAGAGGTGGAGCATTATAATCACACAGAACAAGAGAACCTGAACAACTACATATTGGCTAGAGATAGGGAGAGAAGGGAGCCTAGACCACCTGCTAGATATGGATATGCTGATTTAGTGTACATTGCCTTAGTAGCTGCTAGAGAGGTGTCCCACCCTGTACTAGAAACTTACCAAGAAGCCATGAGATCCAAGGATAGAATAAAATGGCTTGATGCCATGAAGGATGAGATGAGTTCCCTAGAAACAAATAAAACATGGACCTTAGTTAAAAAGCCTGAGGGTAAGAAAATAGTAAAGTGTAAGTGGCTTTTGAGAATTAAGGAAGGTCAGAATGAGGGAGATCCTCCTAGTACAAGGCTAGATTAGTGGCCAAAGGGTTTACTCAAAAGGAGGGAGTGGATTACACTGAGATTTTCTCACATGTTGTTAAGTTCAAAACTATCAGAATAATGCTCTCTATGGTTGCAGTTTATGACCTTGAACTTGAGCAGATGGATGTGAAGACAGCCTTCCTCCATGGTGAGTTTGATGAGGAAATTTACATGGAGCAGCCACATGGTTTTGAAGATAAAAGGTACCCTGATCACATCTGCCACTTAAATAAATCCTTGTATGGCCTTAAACAAAGTCCTAGACTTTGGTATATCAGATTTGATACTTATGTGTTGAGCCTTGGATTTGTGAGAAGTGAATTTGATGCATGCTTTTATTTTACTCAACTTGATAGTGACCTTGTGTACTTACTCCTCTATGTTGATGATATCTTGCTGATTTCTAAACCTGTTAGTAAGATACAAAAACTGAAAAAGGACCTAAGTAGGGAATTTGAAATGAAAGACTTAGGAAAGGCTAGGAAAATTCTTGGCATGATAATTGAAAGGAATAGAAATCACTGTTTCTTAAAAATCCATCAGAAACCATATCTGGAAAAGGTAATTGCTAAGTATGGTAACATGAACAGTAAACTTGTGAAAGTGCCTCTTGCCACTCATTTTCTGTTAAGTAAGTGTCAGTCCCCAAAGACTGATTCTGAAATTGTGAGAATGGAAACAGTGCCATATGCAAATGTGATTGGTTCATTGATGTATGCCATGATTAGTACTAGGCCAGATCTGTCATATGCTATTTCATTGTTGAGTAGATTCATGTCAAATCCTGGCATGGATCATTGGTTAGCTTTAAAGCATGTTGTAGCTTATGTGAAGTCTACTATTGATACTGGTTTATGCTATTCTAAGAGAAAAGATGTGCTAGAACTTGTTGGGTATGTTGATGCAGATTTTGGTGGAGATAGGGACTGTGGAAAGTCTACTACTGCATTTTACTTTACTTTTGACATGAATTGTATTAGTTGGAAGTCTCAAATGCAGTCCATTGTTGCTATGTCCACAACTGAATCTGAGTATATTTCATTGAGTGAATCAGTTAAAGAAGCTATGTGGTTAAAAGGGATGTTAGCTGAATGTAAATTGTGTGATAACAGTCCCATTATCTTTTCTTATTCCCAATCTGCCTTATGCCTTGCTAAAAACCCTGTTTATCATGAACGTTCTAAGCACATAGATATTAAGTATCATTTCCTTAGACAACATGTAGAAACTGGTGACATTAAATTATTGAAAGTTGGTACTGAAGATAATCCTGCAGATATGGGTACTAAGGTGATCTCAAGCATCAAGTTCAAGCACTGCTTGGACCTGTTGTTTGTAGGTTAGTGTGCTTGTTTGTGTTTTGCAGGTGGAGAGCGTAAACTCTAGTTTGGTATGCACTAGTATATGTCGTCGGAATCGCCACAATCGGGCCGGAAGTCGAGTTTCGGTTACACACTCTTCGCACCAGTGTTACACACAGCCGAGCACACTATCCTCACAATTGAACTCACTAGTATAGTCGGCAATACTACTCGAACAGAAGCCCTATGCTATCTTGATCGACGAGAGAACGAGAGGAGAGAATTTGCGGAGAGAAACCGAATGCAGGATGAACCCTAAAGTGATTCTGCCTGGGTTCATATCCGTTCTGAGACGAACAGCAGGAGCCGTTGGATGCTGCTTGATGGATTGATCTGGGACCATCCGATCCAGTCTAATCTGCACGCCTTCCATGCTTCAATTTGATTGGCTGATCTGAGCATTAGCCATGGATCAGCGACGACTATCCAGCGCGCGAAATTCAGCCTTCCAAAAAATGGCATCGTCCCACTTGATGTACCTTCAGCAACGACTGAACTCCAAACAGCAACGACTCCTTTGCACCTTTAGCAACGATCCCCTATACCAGGCCAGCAGCTTCAAATCCTTCAGAAACAATTTTATAGGCACTACATAATATATCAACACGACAACACAGTTTGTTATTTACGTACACATTGGACATGTGTCATAGATACAATGGTTAATTATTTTTATTTTTGATCGGAGGATAAGTTTGTAGGATTAGGGAAACGACACAGTACAACAAGCTCCTGAAAATATACGTCAATGGATTTGTACTGCCTCTCTCTTCTTCTTTTTGAGCAAAGGGAAATTGCTGGGCTTTGCGCGTAAGGAAAACGCTGACGTTTGGTTTAAGCACGAAAGGGAACGTTTGCAAGGGTGTCGTTTCGTTCAGTATGAAGACGAGTATAAAACGCGGTCGTTGCAGTTCGTCTTCTTTAGTCTATTTTCAGGTAATTCGAATCTAGGGTTCTTGAGCTCTGAGATTTGGGATTTTCATTTCACTCAAAATCAGTTCTTTCGTTCGTGAGATTGATTCAATCATCTCTATACATTCAATTGTCCGATTGGCTTAATAACAACTCTCATATTGGTGCTGGAGTAGGGACACCAGGTCCTGAACCAGGGTAAATTCATTGTGTCATTTTCTTTTGCGTTTCTTCGATCCATTGTTGTTTCGATTACTTCCGCTTGCAACTCAACGAGCTCTTTTTTTTGTACTGCCACTTTTTTTATGGAACAAAGGCGTTGATGAGTTGTATTTATACGACTCGTCGAATCCCTTCTATTTCACTTTTATATGCGAACATTTACTTTTTAGTATGGTTTTGCATTTCAGGTGTTTCGGAAGCTCTAGGAGGAAAACGCGCATAAAAGAGGGCATTTCATGCTGAAAATATCACAATGGCAGATCAGATCTTTGGGTGCTCGACGGAGCGCTGGGAATGAACTGGTGATCAGAAAAATAAGAGTCATATGCCGTAGCGTAGCTAACTCAATTTTGCTACAACTCTCTAGTTCACACCGAGAGCATCCGAGGTCGTTTAGATGGTCAAATCAAGAGCCGAAGTCGGGACTCAGTGGGGATCGTGTTTTGTAGAGACATTATCAACAACGCTAATGTTAAGGGAAAACACTCCACTAATGTCAAAGGAAAACGAGGTTGCTGATGTCAGCAATGCGTTTGATGATGTCAGCAAGTCCGAAACTTGGAAATTGACCCCAAAAACATACTTGGAAACCCTAGTTTTTGCTATAAATAAGATCTTTGGGTTAGTTTTCCATCATCTCATAATCAATAATCATCCATCATTGGAGAAGGCGAAGCTTTCGACGAGAGAAGAATTTTCTACTTTCATTTTGCGTATTACTTCCATTATGTGTAGCTAAATTCTCTATTCGGTTTAGGGTTTTGTATATTGTGACGAACGTTTTGAGGCTCTTTACTGAATGCTATTTTATGTTCCACTAGTTCTTGTGCTAAATTCCTTGGACTGAATTGTAAAGCTAAGCGGATACTTGACATGGTAATGCTTAGCCGAACAATTTAGTCCCTTATATTCGCTGCCTGTTTGAGACTTACCCGTAAGAACAAGTAGTAGCCAATGATGAGATTAGATTATTAGCAGCCAATGATGAACGGGTCACAATAGAAACCCTAGGCCGAATACTTTCTCTGATTGAATTACTTTCGTATTATTTCCTCCTGTGCTTTTTTTTACAACAATTGCTCACACAAACCCCCAATTAATTTGTTTACAGGATAACTTAACCACACCAGCTCTCTAGGGTTCGACCCCTGCTTGCCGCCTTACTAGCTTATTGTAGAAGATTTATAAATTAAAGTTTGATGCGTCAGACATTGATGGAGCACTCACTCGCCACGAGTCAACAAGCACCGCCTGAAAGGTGCAAGGACCCAGGTGCCGTCGCAGTCACCCGTGATGTTGACTCTTATGTTTTACAGATGGGAGATGCTAGAGATAACGGTCCTCCAACACCTATTTTGGGACGACCACTCCTCCTTGCCACAAAGACCAGGGTTGACATGGGAACACGCTTGTTGTCACTTGTGTTTGCTGGAAAGACATCGAACTTCCATATTCACGAGGATTCCGACCGTCCGTACATGAGGAAGCGACCGAGACATGGCACATTCGGATGGAAACCCGGATGGCGAGGCACGAGAGCACCACTAGATGAGGGACATGAACAGCACAAAGGAGTAAGGAAATTTGACCTCACACGTCCATAGGATCCTAACTTGTGATCCCTAAAGAGGTAACGTCGAGCCAACGACGTAAAACAAAGGCGCTCGCAGGGAGGCAGCCCGACAAAATTTTTGTTTTTTCCATTGTTTTTAGTTTTATTTCATTTTATGTTTGTTTGAGTTTTGAGTCTTTTTGTTCAGTCAATGTCTGTCTCATTATTATCATTTGTTTTGGGAAAGAAGAACGTTTTTATGCAGGAAACAGGTGACATCCCAAGCGGATCGCGGCTCACGCCCACTTTATGCACCGTGCTCACAAGCCATTTTAAATGGCTAATGTGTTCTTCAGGCGCGGCGTAATCTCTTCATCAGGCGCGGTTGACTATTGACCAACGTTGACCAACTCGTTTGACCAGAATTCTCATCTTCACACGACGAAACGAGGGGAGTACATGTCCACTTTGATCTCTTCCCTTTCCTGTATGTTTGTGTGTCTTGCATGGTGGTGTCTTTGAATCTAAGTCGTACCGTGAGGACACGGCTTCGTTCAAAAGTGTGGGGAGGGAGAGTCAGTCTGTTGTGTCAGCATATTTATTTTTCTTGCACCTGCATAGTGTCAGCACGTTTCCTTTTAAAACGAATTTTTTTTTTGAAAAGTAGAAAATTTCTCTCTATTTCCTGGATATGCAGTATTGAATTTTTGATGAAATAGATGATGCTTATTAGATGAATTTCTCTCGTGAAATTTGAATTGTGCGTATATGTGTGAATTTGACCTATTACGTTTCCTGTTGAGATAAGAAAAACAGGGATGTGGAGTTGATAGAAATGTCCTAGAGAGACTTGACGAAGCATTCAAAGGACCAAATTTTGAGTTATATGGTTATGTGGATTTCGTGGAGGCTAGCACTTAGAGACTTATTGGTTCAGAGTTCGCTCCGCCGCTGCAGCGTTAATGTAGGTAGGTGGGATGGAAAAACAGACCATCCTATCTCTAGTACGAAGTAACCGGGAAAAGAGGTGAACGACCCTCATCTTGACTCACGTCAAAAAGGGCAAGGATGAGAAAGAGCTGTGAGGTATTTCCATATGCTTGCAGGCGATGATTGGACCTCCTTCAATGGAAAGAAGAAAAGGACAAGCAATTAACAATAAAGGAGCAAAGCTCAAGAAAAATCAGCCACGTTGTGAAGTTTCATACAACAAAAAGTGAAGAACATCATTCATACATCAAGAGCCAAAGGCCAAAGAAAGTCACTACAAAAGCTGTCCAACAAAAAAAAAGAGAAAGAAAGCTCAAAAACCTTGAAGCTCGAATGAATCACGTGCAAGAAAAAGCAAAGAAGTATAACCACATAGCTAGAGTTCAGAACAACGAATGCAGATCATGGGTCTAAAGAGGACTATCTCCCATTCATCCGAATTGATTTGAATTTCAGCTCAAAAGGTAACATGTATCAAGTTAATTCTGTGTTGAGCATGATGATTTAGGTAGCGATTGAGTTATGCATAGAAAAGCGAGTCTATACTAGCAGCTCATATTTATGTAGCAATATTCAGGACGTCAAAAAAATCGTGGTGTTAGGTTTATTTTCCTTCTATGACTTAGTTCTTGTTCGGGACGAACAAGTTTAAGTGTGGGGTGGTTTGATGAGTCGTATTTATACGACTCGTCGAATCAACTAATCCCATCTATTTCGACACTTTTATATGCGAACATTTACTTTTTAGTATGGTTTTGCATTTCAGGTGTTTCGGAAGCTCTAGGAGGAAAACGCGCATAAAAGAGGGCATTTCATGCCGAAAACATCACAATGGCAGATCAGACCTTTGGACGCTCGATGGAGCGCTGGGAATGAACCGCTGATCATGAAAATACGAGTCATATGCCGTTGCGTAGCTAACTCAATTCCCTACAACTCTCTAGTTCAGACTATGAGCATCCGAGGTTATTTAGATGGTCAAATCAAGAGCCGAAGTCGGGACTCAGTGGGGATCGCGTTTTGTAGAGACATTATCAGCAACGCTAATGTTAAAAGAAAACGCGCCACTATTGTCAAAGTAAAATGTGGTCGCTGATGTCAGCAACGCGTTTGATGACATCAATAAGTCTGAAACTTGGAAATTGAGCCCTAAAACAGACTTGGAAACCCTAGTGTTGCTATAAATAAGATCTTTGGGTTAGGGTTTCCATAATCTCATAATCGATAATCATCCATCATTGGAGACGGCTCTGGAGGAGAAGGCGAAGCTTTCGACGAGAGAAGAATTTTCTACTTTCATTATGCGTTTTACTTCCATTATGTGTAGCTAAATTCTCTATTCGGTTTAGGGTTTTGTATATTGTGACGAACGTTTTGAGGCTCCTTACTGAATGCTATTTTATGTTCCACTAGTTCTTGTGCTAAATTCCTTGGACTGAATTGTGAAGCTAAGCGGATACTTGACATGGTAATGCTTAGCCGAACAATTCAGCCCCTTATATTCGCTGCCTGTTTGAGACTTACCCGTAAGAACAAGTAGTAGCACTTAAACTTGATATTGCCTGAAACGGATTATTAGGTTTAGGAGAACTAGACGTCTAAAACCTGAAACGGATTAGATTGTGGCGTAGTGCTTGAAACGGCCTACTTTAGGTTGTAACCTGAAACGGAGTAACCATACTCAGGAACATGAGATTAGATTATTAGCAGTCAATGATGAACGGTCACAATAGAAACCCTAGGCCGAATACTTTCTCTGATTGAATTACTTTTGTATTATTTCCTCCTGTGCTTTTTTTACAACAATTACTCACACAAACCCCCAATTAATTTGTTTACAGGATAACTTAACCACACCAACTCTCTAGGATTCGACCCCTGCTTGCCGCCTTACTAGCTTATTGCAGGAGAGTTATAAATTAAAGTTTGACGTGTCAGACAACGATGGAGCACTCACTGGCCACGAGTCAACAAGCACCGCCTGAAAGGTGCAAGGACCCAGGTGCCACCGCAGTCACCCGTGATTATGACTCTTATATATTGCAGATGGGAGATGCTAGAGATAATGATCCTCCAACACCTATTTTGGGACGACCACTCCTCCTTGCCACAAAGACCAGGGTTGACATGGGAACACGCTTGTTGTCACTTGCGTTTGCTGGCAAGACATCAAACTTCCATATTCACGGGGATTCCGACTGTCCATACATGAGGAAGCGACCGAGACATGGCACGTTCGGATGGAAACTCGGATGGCGAGGCACGAGAGCACCACTAGATGAGGGCCATGAACAGCACAAAGGAGTAAGGAAATTTGACCTCACACGTCCATGGGATCTTAACTTGTGATCCCTAAAGAGGTAACGTCGAGCCAACGACGTAAAACAAAGGCGCTTCCAGGGAGGCATCCCGGCAAAATTTTTGTTTTTTCTATTGTTTTTAGTTTTATTTCGTTTTATGTTTGTTTGAGTTTTGAGTCTTTTTGTTCAGTCCGTGTCTGTCTCATTATTATCATTTGTTTTGGGAAAGAAGAACATTTTTATACAGGAAACAGGTGACATCCCGAGCGGATCGCGGCTCACGCCCACTTTATGCACCGCGCTCACAAGCCATTTTAAGTGGCTAATGTGTTCTTCAAGCGCGACGTAATCTCTTCATCAGGCGCGGTTGACTATTGACATGCGTTGACCGACTCGTTTGACCAGAATGCTCATCTTCACACGACGAAACTAGGGGAGTACCTGTTCACTTTGATCTCTTCCCTTTCCTATATGTTTGTGTGTCTTGCATGGTGGTGTCTTTGAATCTAAGTCGTACCGTGAGGACACGGCTTTGTTCAAAAGTGTGGGGTGGAAGAGTCAGTCTATTGTGTCAGCATATTTATTTTTCTTGCACCTGCATAGTGTCAGCACGTTTCCTTTTAAAACAAATTTTTTTTGGAAAAGTAGAAAATTTCTCTCTATTTTCTGGATATGCTGTATTGAGTTTTGATGATGTGAAATAGATGATGCTGATTAGATGAATTTCTTTCGTGAAATTTGAATTGTGCGTATATGTGTGAATTTAACCTACTATGTGTCCTGTTGAGATGAGATAAACATGGATGTGGAGTTGATAGAAATGTCTTAGAGAGACTTGACGAAGCATTCAAAGGACCGAATTTTGAGTTATATGGTTATGTGGATTTCGTGGAGGCTAGCACTTCGAGACTTATTGGTTCAGAGTTTGCTCCGCCGCTACAGCATTTATGTAGGTAGGTGGGACGGAAAAACAGACCGTCCTATCTCTAGTCCGAAGTAACCGAGAAAAGAGGTGAGCGACCCTCATCTTGACTCACGTCAAAAAGGGCAAGGATGAGAAAGAGCAGGGAGGTATTTCCATATGCTTGCGGGCGATGATTGGACCTCCTTCAAAAGAAAGAAGAAAAGGACAAGCAATTCACAATAAAGGAGCAAAGCTCAAGAAAAATCAGCCACGTTGTGAAGTTTCATACACAAAAAGTGAAGAACATCATTCATACATCAAGAGCCAAAGGCCAAAGAAAGTCACTACAAAAGCTGTCCAACAAAAAAAAAGAGAAAGAAAGCTCAAAAACCTTGAAGCTCGAATGAATCACGTGCAAGAAAAAGCAAAGAAGTATAACCATATAGCTAGAGTTCGGAACAGCGAATGAAGATCATGGGTCTAAAGAGGACTATCTCCCATTCATCCGGACTATCTCCCGTTCGCTCGACACCGTATAGGGAGTTCTGTTCTTCCCTTTTCCTTAATGTCATTTCCTTCTCATAATTGTCTGCTTGCATGGCTTTTGAACTAAGTCTTGCTGAAAGGCACGCCTTTGTTCAAAAGTGTGGGGTGAGAACCGCCTGTGTTCATAACATGTTTTTCTTTTCCTTTTTCCTTAATATTATCTTTTTGAAAATATGAACTTGAGAATGTGAAAAAGATAGATCATAATTCATGCATTTACCTTGTGAAAATTCAACTGTTTAAAAACTTAGAATGTAACTTCTCATTTGTCCCTTTGTGCTGAGATAAACAGGGGATGTAGAGTTGATAGAAAATGCCCTAGAGAGGCTTGGCAAGCAATCGAAGGATCGAATCCAACTATATGGTTTTCGAAGTCAATGGAGGCTGCACTTCGGGTTTCAGTGAAGATTGAAGTCATCTCCGCCATGCAGCGTTTATGCAGAAAAAAGGCGGGACGGGAATCAAACCGTCCTATCTCTAGTCAGAGTAGCCGGGAAAATAGATGAGCGACTGATGGATGCACAGTCGTTATGTGCAAACGTCAAGAATAAATTTATAGTCCGCTACTCGCAACTATACTACTGGGTAGTACTTGGTAAGTAGGGGTCGAACCCAAGGGAATCAGGGGGACAGATGTTCTTTGAGGGGGTTATCCAACGAAAAAGCGTGTTTTAGGTCGGTTGGTTGGTTTTAAAGCTACCAGCTAAGTGATTGATTGATTGATTGATTGGTAGGTTGGTTGGTTTTAGTACTGGAAAGTAAATTGCAGTTTATAATTAAAGAGAAATGTTCGGTTTCGGGGGCCTTGTATTATATCCTGTTTATCATTGACCTTTAGTGAATTATCTAAGTATTCAAAAATGAATCGAGGCCCTTTCGTAGCGCAAGACTTGCAACATCGTTTAAAGCAACACTTGTTCTAAGCAAAACTAATTCCTCCTTTCGAAGTATCTTAGCTGTAAGTGTGATGGACCATAATTATACGAATCAAAAACACAGTAAAACTCACCAAATTAGACTGTTGGTCTATTTAACTTCTACTTGTTAGTCCCGATATATTTCTACAGGGTATTTTGGCGCTTAGAGAGAATACAGGCTAAGGAGAGGATTTTACGCTGAAAAGATATCAAGAGTCAATCCAAGGTCAAGATCAGACGCTGAACGAAGAAATCTCAAGATCCTGACATTGAATTGCTCAAATTAAATCAAGCAGAGGAATAATCAAAGACAGACCGGAGCGGAATTGGACTGATAGTTTTGTGAAAAGACTGTACAAAACTCACAAAACTCCACCCTCCTCCTCACATGGGCGGCTCCTCCCTCACACCTTCCCTCCACCACTCCCACACCTCCACATGGCGGCTCCTCCTCCATCTCCTCCCAAAGCCGCCGGCGGCTTCTTGTGCCACCATGAGAATGTGACATGTGGAGGCTCCTCCTCCACATGCTCCTCCCCTTCTCCTCCACCCTTGGATGCTCCTCCACATGCCACCATCTCCACCACCCATCCTCCTCCTCCTTGGCTATAAATATGAGAGCTCCTCCTCATTTGTAAAACACACCAACATCCCATACTTGTACACACTTTAGAGAGAGAGAGGGCTTAACCCTCCTCTCTTCATTATCAATAAAATTGTTCTTCGCTTTGGAAATAAAGGATAGCTCCCTTGGCGCTTCAACGGTTGTAAGTATTTCTTAGTATTTATTCAACTGTCTTTATTTCCTTAGTTATAATGTTTAGCGCGATGAATAGTAACTAAACTAGTAGTTCGGTCTAAGGGGCGCACTTGTATTATAAATGTTTTAGACTTTACTCTTAGTATACCTTTGTATTCAAAACTTGTTCTATGTGCCATATATCAAGTCAGAGTTTCCAAGGTTGAGTGGAAGCTGTCACAAGCAAAGCTCTTCTGTGGGAATTCGTGATCATACTCGGTAAGTGGAAGCTGTCACAAGCAAAACTTATCGAGGAGGTCGACTTATCTAAAACACCACTTGGTCAATATCGTAACTGGGAGATCAAGTGGATGCACTTACAGCTAAGATACTTCGAAAGAAGGAATTAGTTTTGCTTAGAACAAGTGTTTTAAATGGTGTTGCAAGTCTTGCGCTAGAAATAGCCTCGATTCATCTTTGAATACTTAGCATGATCATGTCTTGCGCTAGAAATAGCCTCAATTCATCTTTGAACACTTGGTATGATCATTAGCGGTCAATGATAAACAAATATAATACAAGGCCCCTAAAACCGAATACTTTCCTCACAGTCCATTATCAATTATTGTAATTTACTTTCAGTTCTCAAATCACACTCAAACCCAACCCCAATTGCATTTAATCTCTGCATAAGCTTCATTAAAGAACAATTAATCCACACTGACTCCCTTGGGTACGACCCCTACTTACCACTTGCTACCCAGTAGTAAAGTCGCGAGTAGCGGACTTATAAATTTATTTGTACATTTGCTCTGACGACAAGCGTCTGTCAAATTGGCGCCATTGCCGGGGAGTTGTGCATAGGAATAGTTGTTCTATTTTCTTTTTTCTTTTTTCTTTTATCATGCAATTCACCAAGTCATACTACTACGGAATGGAACCTTGGAACAATACGGAGTTTTCCCCACCACCCTTCGAACTTGAAATCCGTGAGAAGATCAACAAAATAACGCAATCCCGGGACAAAACATTGGATGAGTACTTATGGTACTTCGATTCCATTGTGACGAGCTGCCCGCACCATGGATTTACCAACTCTGATCTTCAAACAAAATTTCTCTGTGGAATGTTGCCACATGAGTGGGACCAGCTAAATAATGCAGCAGGAGGATCAATGTGGGACTTAACCGAGGATGATCTTTGGATATTAATCAATGATTTGGCCGCAAGGTCAAGACCAAGCCAAGATCAGGCCGAGCCAATCAAGGACGGTATAACGGAGCTGGCATCTAGCATCTAGCAGTTGGACAACACGATGCAACAAATCAGGGCCAAAACTGAACTATGGGCGGCAGAAAAGGAGCTGGCAGCTAGCACCCAGCAATTGGCCGCAGACATGCAGCAATTGAGTGCATTGATGCACCAATTCACGGCTGAACCCGAGGAGCCGACTGAGGATGAGGACCCGCAAATGACCGAAGAAGAACTGCCCCAATCAGACCCGGTCCTTATCACCAATCCATCCGAGGAAATCACTGTCCTAACTGCCGAACCTACAGAAGTCCCGAACCTCACTGCTGAAGCGGCCGAAGAAATCAAGCCAGGCCCGGTACTTACGCTCGAAGCACCCGAGGAAGTCCCGGACCTCATTGCCGAACTGTCCGAGAAAGACCTAATCCTCACTGTCGGAGCACCTGAAACAGACCCAGTCCTCATGGTCGAAGTGCCTCAACTCAAACCTTCATATTTTATGCCGATCATAGCCACCGAAGATCATATAATCAATGATGATGCAGTACAAGGGGAGTTGGAGGCCGAGCATGAGCCAAAAAAGCTGACAAAGGAACTCTCTCTCGTCACAAGCCAAGAAAAACCACCCGGGAACTCAATCATTCCAAGACAACCATTCGTAGCTACCACCAAGAAGAGGCCTCACATGGGAACATGCCTGTGGTCGCCGATGTTTGAAGGCACAAAACCCAACTTCCAAACTCGCGAAAGTGCCAACTATTCAAACATGAAGAAGAGACAAAGGCATGGGCCGAAAGAATGGAAACCCGGAAGGAGAAACAAGCAAGCACGACTCATTGGACCAGCAGCTATGGTCGAAGAAACCTCACCCTCTCGGAGCAAAAGGGCTGCCGAGAAGAAGTTTGACCTCACCCACCCATGGGATCCGACCTTATGATCCATGATTGAGGTATTGTCGAGCCAACGACGTTAAACAAGTGCACTAGTCGGGAGGTAACCCGACACTATCTTACTTTCTGCACTTTATTTTCTGTCTTTTATTTTCTGTCATTTAGTTTTTTCAATAAGTTGCTCTCACCCACTTGGTGAATAGAAGAAATGACTATTCAAGAATCGGACTTGGGTGCACATTAAGCCAGACAGGCCTACGCTCAAAGTTCAAGGCCCCAGCCGAACTCCCTCGATTATCCAGCCTCAAGCCATGTCGTTCACTCGACACCTTAAAGGGAGTTCTGTCTTTCCTTTTCCTTAATATCATTTTCTTCTCATATAATATCTGCTTGCATGGCTTTTGAACTAAGTCTTGCTGAAAAGCACGCCTTCGTTCGAAAGTGTGGGGTGAGAACCACCTGTATATATTAGTTAATAAATAATATCTTTTTGAAAGTATGAACTTAAGAATGTGAAAAAGATAAGTCATAATTCATGCATTTACCTTGTGAAAATTCAACTGTTTAAAAACTTAGAACGTAACTTCTCATTTGTCCCTTTGTGCTGAGATAACTAGGGATGTGGAGTTGATATAAACTGCCCTAGAGAGGCTTGGCAAGCAATCAAAGGATCAGATCAAACTATATGGTTTTCGAAGTCAGTGGAGGCTGCACTTCGGGTTTTCAATGAAGATTGAAGTCATCTCCGCCATGCAGTGTTTATGCAAAAAGAAAATAAAAGGCGAGGACGGGAATCAGACCGTCCTCTCTCTAGTCAAAGTAGCCGAGAAAATAGAGGAGCGACCCTCTTCTTGACCCGCGCGAAACGACAACGATGAGAGGAGCGGGGAGGTATTTCCATAGGCTTGCGGGCGATGATTGGACCTCCCAAAAGAAAGGCTTGAGAAAATGGACTAGCAAGTCACAAAGACGCAAAAAGCTCAAAGAAGCAAATCAGGAGGCCAAAGGCCCAAAATTGTGAAGGTTTTAACCGAACAAAAAAGTGAAGTACTCAAAGAGTCAAATCAAAGGCCAAAGGCCAATTCACTACAAAAAGCAGTCCCTCGCCAAAAGAAATCAAAGTACTCAAACCATTGAAACCCGAACCGAATCATGTGCATGAGAAAGCTACAAGGAAACCATATAGTGCGAGACGATCCCGAGATTGCAGTCCAGGAGCCTAAACAGGGCTATCTCCCGAAACATCCAATATAATTTGCATCTCGGCACGAAGGTACACGTATCAAGTTACTTCTATTTATTTACGCAGTTCAATTTGGTAATAAGTAAGCAATGCATGAATTAGGAGAAATCTAGTCCCACAGTCTTAATTTCATATTTTAAAAGTTTTTACTTGATTGTGTGCCGCCCTTTAATAGCATTGTTCGGGACGAACAACTAAAAGTGTGGGGTGATCTGATGGACCATAATTATACGAATCAAAAACATAGTAAAACCCACCAAATTAGACTGTTGGTCTATTTAACTTCTACTTGTTAGTCCCGATATATTTCTACAGGGTATTTTGGCGCTTAGAGAGAATACAGGCTAAGGAGAGGATTTTACGCTGAAAAGATATCAAGAGTCAATCCAAGGTCAAGATCAGACGCTGAACGAAGAAATCTCAAGATCCTGACATTGAATTACTCAAATTAAATCAAACAGAGGAATAATCAAAGATAGACCGGAGCGGAATTGGACTGATAGTTTTGTGAAAAGACTGTACAAAACTCACAAAACTCCACCCTCCTCCTCACATGGGCGGCTCCTCCCTCACACCTTCCCTCCACCACTCCCACACCTCCACATGGCGGCTCCTCCTCCATCTCCTCCCAAAGCCGCCGGCGGCTTCTTGTGCCACCATGAGAATGTGACATGTGGAGGCTCCTCCTCCACATGCTCCTCCCCTTCTCCTCCACCCTTGGATGCTCCTCCACATGCCACCATCTCCACCACCCATCCTCCTCCTCCTTGGCTATAAATATGAGAGCTCCTCCTCATTTGTAAAACACACCAACATCCCATACTTGTACACACTTTAGAGAGAGAGAGGGCTTAACCCTCCTCTCTTCATTATCAATAAAATTGTTCTTCGCTTTGGAAATAAAGGATAGCTCCCTTGGCGCTTCAACGGTTGTAAGTATTTCTTAGTATTTATTCAACTGTCTTTATTTCCTTAGTTATAATGTTTAGCGCGATGAATAGTAGCTAAACTAGTAGTTCGGTCTAAGGGGCGCACTTGTATTATAAATGTTTTAGACTTTACTCTTAGTATACCTTTGTATTCAAAACTTGTTCTATGTGCCATATATCAAGTCAGAGTTTCCAAGGTTGAGTGGAAGCTGTCACAAGCAAAGCTCTTCCGTGGGAATTCGTGATCATACTCGGTAAGTGGAAGCTGTCACAAGCAAAACTTATCGAGGAGGTCGACTTATCTAAAACACCACTAGGTCAATATCGTAACTGGGAGATCAAGTGGATGCACTTACAGCTAAGATACTTTGAAAGAAGGAATTAGTTTTGCTTAGAACAAGTGTTTTAAATGGTGTTGCAAGTCTTGCGCTAGAAATAGCCTCGATTCATCTTTGAATACTTAGCATGATCATGTCTTGCGCTAGAAATAGCCTCAATTCATCTTTGAACACTTGGTATGATCATTAGCGGTCAATGATAAACAAATATAATACAAGGCCCCTAAAACCGAATACTTTCCTCACAGTCCATTATCAATTATTGTAATTTACTTTCAGTTCTCAAATCACACTCAAACCCAACCCCAATTGCATTTAATCTCTGCATAAGCTTCATTAAAGAACAATTAATCCACACTGACTCCCTTGGGTACGACCCCTACTTACCACTTGCTACCCAGTAGTAAAGTCGCGAGTAGCGGACTTATAAATTTATTTGTACATTTGCTCTGACGACAAGCATCTGTCAAAGTGCATCCACTTGATCTCCCAGTTACGTTATTGACCAAGTGGTGTTTTAGATAAGTCGAACTCCTCGATAAGTTTTGCTTGTGACAGCTTCCACTTATCGAGTATGATCACGAATTTCCACGGAAGAGCTTTGCTTGTGACAGCTTCCACTCAACCTTGGAAACTCTGACTTGATATATGGCACATAGAACAAGTTTTGAATACTAAGACTAGACGCTAAGTTAATAGTCTTAAAACATTTTATAATACTTACAACTGTTGAACTAAGACTAGACGCTAAGTGCGCCCCTTCTACCCAACTACTAGTTTAGCTACTATTCATCGCGCTAAACATTAGAACTAAGGAAATAAACAGTTGAATAAATACTAGAAATAATACTTACAACTGTTGAAGCGCCAAGGGAGCTATCCTTTATTTCCAAAGCCAAACTTACATATACATAACTTAGAGAGAGAAGTGAATTGTGATTTTTTGATGATACAAATGAGGGGAGGAGCTCCTCCTTATATAGCCATGGGAGGAGGAGGAGATGGAGGCAAGTGTTGCATGGTGATTGGAGGAGAAAATGAAGGGAGGAGATGGCCACACATGGAGGAAGGAGAGGAGGAGCAAGGAGGAGCCGCCATGTGGAGGAGGAGCAAAGCCGCCGGTCATGGTGGAGGAGAGCCGCCGGTTGCCGGTGGTGGAGGAGGAGGAGGGGTGGCTTTGGCCACCTCTTGCCCAAGTGGCCGGTCACTTTGCCCATGTGTGAGTTTTGTACAGTTTTGTGCAGTCTTTTCACAAAACTGTCAGTGTGTCTCTTCCCCGGGCTGTCTTGATTCCTCTCCTGATTTTTTTGATTAATTTGTTACGAGTGCTTCAACGTCAGGATCCTTGATATTTCTTCAGTCGGTATATGATCTTGACCTTGGATTGACTCGTAACATCTTTTCTGCTCTAAAAGCTCCTCTTTAGAGTGTATTCTCTCTAAGCTCTGAATTACCTTGTAAAAATATATCTGAACTAACAAGCAAAAGTTAAATAGACAAAATGTCTAAATAAGGGGGTTATACTGTGTTTCTGATTCGTATAATTTTGGTCCATCAGATTACCCCCCACTTTTAGTTGTTCGTCCCGAACAATGCTATTCAAGGGCTGTACTCTAAGTTGGCTTTGAAATATGAAATTTAGACTGTGGTACTCGATCTATCCTAATTCATGCATTGCTTACTTATTACCAAATTAAACTGCGTAAATAAATAGAAGAAACTTAATACTTGTACCTTCGTGCTGAGATGCAAATTATATTGGATGTCTCGGGAGATAGCCCTGTTTAGGCTCCTGGACTGCAATCTCGGGATCGTCTCGCACTATATGGTTTTCTGGTAGCTTTCTCTAGCACGTGATTCGATTCGGGTTTCAGTGGTTTGAGTACTTTGATTTCTTTTGGCGAGGGACTTCTTTTTGTAGTGAATCGGCCTTTGGCCTTTGATTTGACTCTTTGAGTTCTTCACTTTTTGTTCGGTTAAAACCTTCACAATTTTGGGCCTTTGGCCTCTTGATTTGCTTCTTTGAGCTTTTCGCCTTTTTGTGGCTGCTAGTCCATTTTCTCAAGCCTTTTTGGGAGGTCCAATCATCGCCCGCAAGCCTATGGAAATACCTCCCCGCTCCTCTCATCGTTGTCGTTTCGCGCGGGTCAAGAAGAGGGTCGCTCCTCTATTTTCTCGGCTATTTTGACTAGAGAGAGGACGGTCTGATTCCCGTCCTCACCTTTCTTTTCTTTTTGCATAAACACTGCATGGCGGAGTTGACTTCAATCTTCATTGAAAACCCGAAGTGCAGCCTCCACTGACTTCCAAAACCATATAGTTAGATCTGATCCTTTGATTGCTTGCCAAGCCTCTCTAGGGCAGTTTATATCAACTCCACATCCCTAGTTTATCTCAGCACAAAGGACAAATGAAAAGTTACATTCTAAGTTTTTAAACAGTTGAATTTTCACAAGGTTAATGCATGAATTATGATTTATCTTTTTCACATTCTTAAGTTCATATTTTCAAAAAGATACTATTACTAAAAAAAGAAAAACAGCAAGCATGTTATTTATGTACACAGGTGGTTCTCACCCCCCACTTTTGAACGAAGGCGTGCCTTAGTTCAAAAGTCATGCAAGCTTAAAACTAAATTACTGAATTTAAATGACAGAAAGTAAAGTGCGGAAAAGTAAGATAGTGTCGGGTTACCTCCCGACCAGTGCACTTGTTTTACGTCGTTGGCTCGACGATACCTCGTTTGTGGATCATTGGTTTGGGTCCCATGGGTGGCTTAGGTCGAACTTTGCCACCGTTCCTGTGTTGCTTCTTGCTTTGACTCGTCCTGACTTCTTGCCGGATGATGTGTTCGGGTCCAGTTCCCATGGTTCTGGTGGTTTCTCCTTCCAACGTCTCTGAGAAGGTGAGGGACCTTTGACCATAGTTGCTGGTTCAATGAGTCGGGCTCTCTTGTTTCTCCTTCCGGGCTTCCATTGCACCGGGCCATGTCTTTTTTGCTTCTTTGTGTATGGCCGATTGGCATCTTAGTAGTTTTGGAAGTTCAGTCTTTTGTCAAGCGACCTCAAGCATGCGCCCTTGCTAACCCTCTTCTTTGTGGCACAGATGATTGGCCATCCTAGAACGAGTGAGTTTTCAGCCGGCTTTTCTTGGCTCATGACGAGAGAGTGCTCCATTGTTGGCTTTTCTTGCCTTTGTCCCACTTCCAACTCGCCTTGCACCTCCTCATTGATCAATTTATCTTCAGGGGCTGTGATCCGTATACAAACCGAGGGGACAAGTTGGGGGACTTCCACCACAAGGGCCAAGTCTTTCTCGGGCAGTTCTTCAGTGAGGGCTGGGCCTAATTTGGCCGATTCTTCTTCGGTTATTTGTGAGTCCTCATCCTTAGTTGGCCCCGTGGGCTCCAATATTGGTTCCTTTAGAGCCGCCTCCACGTCCATTACTACCCTTGTACCGATGTCTTCTCTCGGCTTTGTTGCGGGCAAGCTCGTAATAGGTGTGGTGTCGGGCTCGTTCTGCACTGAGTCCTCTTCCATCGTCGGTGCCTTATCTTCATTTTGGTGCATTGGTCCTCGTTTTGTGCTCTTGGCCAAATCATCAATGAGGCCCCAGGCTTCATCTTCGCTTAATTCCATTATTGATCCTCCTGCGGCAGTATCTAGCAAGCAAAGCTCCGGAAGTCTCATCCCAATAAGAAATGTCCGAAGAAGATATGAATATGCGAATCCGTGGTGCGGGCAGCTTGCCACAATGGAAATAAAGTACGCCAAGTACTCGTCCAAAGTTTCGTCCCGGGATTGCTTAATGTTGATTATCTTCTCGCGGATTTCAAGTTCGAAGGGTGGTGGGGAAAACTTTTCTAGGAAATGGGCTCGGAGCACGAGATAATCATTTTCACCATCCGCACATGAGTAATACCACACTAATGCCGAGTCAGTTAAAGAAAATTTGATGCATGTCAGCTTAAATTCCTCTAACGTCTCATTCTTAGGTTTCAGGTGGCGGCAGGTGTGGTGAAAACGTTGGCAATGTTTCACAGGGTCCTCTCCGATGGAACCTCCAAACTTTGGGAGAATGCTACGCATTCCAAGCATAAAGTTGTTGCCCCCATTTTTCCAAGGTTCGCTTTCGTAGTAGGAAGACATAGTGAATTATGTACAAAAGAACAACTATCCATTCGCTAATTCCCCGGCAACGGTGCCAATTTTGATGGATGCACAGTCGTTATGTGCAAACGTCAAGAATAAATTTATAGTCCGCTATTCGCAACTATACTACTGGGTAGTACTTGGTAAGTAGGGGTTGAACCCAAGGGAATCAGGGGGACAGATGTTCTTTGAGGGGGTTGTCCAGCAAGAAAGCGTGTTTTAGGTCGGTTGGTTGGTTTTAAAGCTACCAGCTAAGTGATTGATTGATTGATTGATTGGTTGGTTGGTTGGTTGGTTCGTTTTAGTACTGGAAAGTAAATTGCAGTTTATAATTAAAGAGAAATGTTCGATTTCGGGGGCCTTGTATTATATCCTGTTTATCATTGACCTTTAGTGAATTATCTAAGTATTCAAAGATGAATCGAGGCCCTTTCGTAGCGCAAGACTTGCAACATCGTTTAAAGCAACACTTGTTCTAAGCAAAACTAATTCCTCCTTTCGAAGTATCTTAGCTGTAAGTGCATCCATTTAATCTCCCAGTTACGTTATTGACCAAGTGGTGTTTTAGATAAGTCGAACTCCTCGATAAGTTTTGCTTGTGACAGCTTCCACTTATCGAGTATGATCACGAATTTCCACGGAAGAGCTTTGCTTGTGACAGCTTCCACTCAACCTTGGAAACTCTGACTTGATATATGGCACATAGAACAAGTTTTGAATACTAAGACTAGACGCTAAGTTAATAGTCTTAAAACATTTTATAATACAAGTGCGCCCCTTCTACCGAACTACTAGTTTAGCTACTATTCATCACGCTAAACATTATAACTAAGGAAATAAACAGTTGAATAAATACTAGAAATAATACTTACAACCGTTGAAGCGCCAAGGGAGCTATCCTTTATTTCCAAAGCCAAACTTACATATACATAACTTAGAGAGAGAAGTGAATTGTGATATTTTGATGATACAAATGAGGGGAGGAGCTCCTCCTTATATAGCCATGGGAGGAGGAGGAGATGGAGGCAAGTGTTGCATGGTGATTGGAGGAGAAAATGAAGGGAGGAGATGGCCACACATGGAGGAAGGAGAGGAGGAGCCGCCATGTGGAGGAGGAGCAAAGCCGCCGGTCATGGTGGAGGAGAGCCGCCGGTTGCCGGTGGTGGAGGAGGAGGAGGGGTGGCTTTGGCCACCTCTGGCCCAAGTGGCCGGTCACTTTGCCCATGTGTGAGTTTTGTACAGTTTTGTGCAGTCTTTTCACAAAACTGTCAGTGTGTCTCTTCCCCGGGCTGTCTTGATTCCTCTCCTGATTTTTCTGATTAATTTGTTACGAGTGCTTCAACATCAGGATCCTTGATATTTCTTCAGTCGGTATATGATCTTGACCTTGGATTGACTCGTAACATCTTTTCTGCTCTAAAAGCTCCTCTTTAGAGTGTATTCTCTCTAAGCTCTGAATTACCCTGTAAAAATATATCTGAACTAACAAGCAAAAGTTAAATAGACAAAATGTCTAAATAAGGGGGTTATAGTGTGTTTCTGATTCGTATAATTTTGGTCTATCAGTGACCCTCATCTTGACCCGCGCGAAACGGCAAGGATGAGAAAGAGCGGGGAGGTATTTCCATATGCTCTCGGGTGACGATTGGACCTCCCAAAAAGGCTTGAGAAAATGGACTAGCAAGCAACAAAAAGGCAAAAGCTCAAAGAAGCAAATCAAGAGGCCAAAGGCCCAAAATTGTGAAGGTTTTAACCGAACTAAAGTGAAGTACTCAAAGAGTCAAATCAAAGGCCAAAGGCCGATTCACTACAAAAGCTGTCCCTCGCCAAAAAGAAATCAAAAGGCTCAACTCAGTGAAACCCGAACCGAATCACGTGCCAGAGAAAGCTACAAGGAAACCATATAGTGCGAGACAGTCCCGAGGTTGCAGTCCAGGAGCCTGAAAAGGGCTATCTCCCGAAACATCCGAATTAATTTGCATCTCGGCACGAAGGTACACGTATCAAGTTTCTTCTAAGTATTTATACGGTTTAATTTGGTAATAAGTAAGTAATGCATGAATTAGGATAAATTTAGTCCCACAGTCTCACTTTCATATTTTAAAAGTTTACTTAGATAGTGTGTGCCGCCCTTTAATAGCATTGTTCGGGACGAACAACTAAAAGTGTGGGTAATCTGATGGACCATAATTGTATGAATCATAAACACAGTTAAACCCACCAAATTAGACTGTTTGTCTATTTAAATTTTGCTTGTTAGTTCTGATATTTATCTACAGGGTATTTTGGAGTCTATAGAGAATACAGGCTAAGGAGGAGTTTTTAAGCTGAAAATATATTACGAGTCATTCCAAGGTCACGACCAGATACCGGCTGAAGAAATATCATGAACCTGACGTGGAATCACTCAAAACAAGTCCAACCGAAGAGCAACCAGAGTCATACCGGAGCAGAAAGGAGCCGATGGCTTTTGTGAAAACCTCACAAAACTCACAAAACCTCTTCCCCCTTACCTATGACCGGCGGCTTTGTGAACTTGATGAGTCATGGGGGGCAGCTCCTCCCCCTCATGACTCATCACCGGCGGCTTTGAGAGGCTCCATGGAGAGCTTGCCAAGTGTTTTGGTTTTACACCACATCTCCCTCCTCCCCTTAGCTATAAATACCCCATAATCCCATCCACAATCTTCACACAACACAATCACTTATCTCTCTAGACTTTTGGGCACTTTTGTACGCTTTTGTTTGAAATCTATAATACTCCTGTTGGTTCTTGAGTATTCTAGTAGTTTTTGAGTTTACTCCTGTTGGTTCTTGAGTATTCTCCTTTACTTACTGTCTTTCAAAAACCCTCGAGTACTTAGCAATGGTATCCACCTCTATGGATATTCGTAGCTAAACTCTTCATTCGGTTGAAGGGGTGTACTTGTATCATAAAATGTTTTAGGCTATACTCTTAGTGCCTCTTCTTTGTATTCAAAACTTGTTCTATGTGCCATATATTAGGTCAGAACTTCCAAGGTTGAGTGGATGCTTGAAATGGCAAAACTCTTCCGTGGGGGTTAGTGAACATACTCGGGTAAGTGGATGCTTGAAATGGCAAAGCTTATCTGAGGAGTTCGACCTCTTTTAAACACCATTTGGTTTGATCGGAAATGATTGATCAAATGGATGCACATAGGCTAGTATACCTTGAAATGGGGTGCTAGTCTAAATAGAACAAGTGCTCTACGACCTTGAAATGGGCTAGACAGTGTGGCAAATCGAGCGCTTGAAATGGCCTTGATACACGTTTGAATACTTAGTAGGATCACTAAGAGTCAATGATAAACAGGCTATGATACAAGGCCCCCGAAACCGAATGCATTCCTTAGATTTAAACACCACCTGCACGTACTTTCAATTTTAGTATAAACTGCTTATCAACTGCTCACCTTCCGGAAGACTTGCCAATCACGCAACAATCGCTGTAAGTCTTCTCTTTTATTTTCAGTATTTACTTTTCTGTCATTTACTTTTCCGCACTAAAAACCACAACCAACCAAAAAACACTTACTTTTCCGCACTAAAACCTCAATCAACCTAAAAACTTTTGAACGAAGCCGTGCCTCACAGCACGACTTGGTTCAAAACACAAAAAAGTAAGTTAAACAAGGAAAGGAGGTGAGTATGAAAAAAAAATGACATAAGAAAATAAAAACTGAAAAAACTGAACATGCCGGGTTACCTCCCGGCAAGTGCCTTGGTTTAACATCGTTGGCTCGACGGAACCTTACTCATGGATCATAAGGTGGGATTCCATGGGCGTTTGAGGTCAAACTTCTTCTCGATTGCTCTTTTGCTCCGCCCAAAGAACACATGTGGCAGCGGGCTCAGTTCTGCTCTCCCTTGATCCGGAGGCTTCTTTTTCACATATCCCCGAGAAGGCGAGGACTCCTTGACCATAGCTGCTGGTCCATCAAGTCGAGCTCTCTTGCTTCTCCTTCCGGGTTTCCATTCCTTTGGCCCATGTCTTGGCCGTTTCTTCATGTTTGAATGGGTGGCACCTTTGCAATTTTGGAAGTTTAGTATTGTGACATTGACACGAGCGACCTTGAGCTTGTTCCCATGCCAAGCCTCTTTGATGTTCCCTTGAATGGCATGTATTTGGCAAAACGTAGCTTAGACAGTTCGAGCAGGTGTTCAGGGGGAGTTCGAACAATATCCTGGTACTCCTGTACAGCGTGATCAAGACGCAAGGATATTTCCCGGAAGATATTGGCAACGAAGATCTCGACAAGTGGAAGTCGGCCTGCGACTTATTCGAGCATGAGATATTCGAATGAATATCTAAATTGAAGATGGCCCGACTTACTTGGAAAGAAGACTTCGTATATACTTCCGATCGATTTATGAAAGATATACATCAAATATTCAGGAATCAATTTCGAAATATTTGATGGGATTATCTTGTGCGAATTAGGGTTTCGCTCGAGCATATAAATACAATGCAAAGGCAACCCTAATTCCCATTGCTTTCAAGATCAAAAATACACGAGAATACTCTATCGATTGGGAAGGAAGAAAGCGACGGCCGTTTGTATTTTCTCATTGGAAATACATCGGTGCAAGCTCAGTCTGCTCAAGTGCAAATCAGACTGATTGGAGGTGATCAAACAGACGCACACAACAAAGGTGAACAAAGCTTTCGAGAGAAAGCGTCCGAGCTTCAAGAGAAGGTCGAGAATGTTCGGACTGACTGTTCGGACGAAGGGGATCGAGGCTTACTGCTGTGAACCTCGGTTGCAAATCTGAGAGACGGAGTATTAGAGGTAGGCAATTACAAGGTGTAAGTGTAAGTCCCTGTGGAAGCCCTATACTCGTAATAAAGATTTGCTGTCCCTTTTTCGGGTGTGGGAAACCCCCCAGAGTAGGCGTAGCCGAACGGGGTTATCAGTCTGTGTGTTCTACTGCTTTCGTCTGTTTGCTGAACTGTTGTGAAAGGAGTTCAAGGTCTGTCTCAACAATACCTTGAACACTAGCTTGAATAGGGGATAGAATTTCACTCTTCTTTGTGGCAGAGATAATTGGCCATCCTAGAACGAGTGAGTTTTCAACCGGCTTTTCTTGGCTCATGACGAGTGAGTGCTCCATCGGCTCTTCTAGCCCTTGATTTGCCTCCAACTCCCCTTGCACCTCATCATCATTGGTCACATGATCTTCGGTGGCCATGATTTCAGTGAGGACCGTGCCTTCTTTTGCCTCGTCAAGTAGAGCCAGGACTTCTTCGGGCAGATTGGTGATGAGGACTGGGCCAGATTTGGGCAGTTCTTCTTTGGCCATCCGAGAGTCCTCATCCTCGTCATTCATAAAGTCACCGGGGGCAATTACACTGAGGTCTGAGTCTGTTTTGGGTAGCTCGGTAGTGAGGTTCGGTTCTGATTTGGGCAGCTCATTAATGAGGATCGGGACTTCCTCGGGTGCTTCTTCCTCGGGCTCGTTCTGCACTGAGTCCGCTTTCACCGTCGGTGCCTTATATTCAGTTTGGTGCATTGGCCCTCATTTTGAGCTCTTGGCCAAATCATCAATGAGGTCCCAGGTTTGAGACATGGTGAGATTCATCACCGAACCTCCCGCTGCATCATTAAGCATAGACCGCTCAAGTGGCATCATTCCACGAAGAAACCTTTGGAGAAGAACAAAGTCTGTGAATCCATGGTGCGGGCAGCTCGAAACAATGATATCGAAGTATGTATAGTACTCGTCCAAAGTTTCATCCCGGGATTGCTCAAGGTTGATAATCTTCTCGCGGGTTTCAAGTCGGAGAGATGGTGGGGAAAACTCTTTTAGAAATTTGGCTCGTAGATCCCCATAATCGCCTTCATAAGCTGCACATGAGTAATACCATTCTATTGCGGAGTTAGTTAAAGAAAATTTAAAGCATTTAAGTTTAAACCCCTCTAGCGATTCATTTTTAGGCCTCCTGTGGCTGCATATGGAGTGGAACGTATGTGTATGCCTCACGGGATCTTCTCCAATGGCACCTCCAAATTTGGGGAGACAGTTAAGCATCTCAAACCTAAGGTTGCTGCCCCCATCATTCCAAGGTTCTCTGCCGTAGTACGAGGACATGGTGAACTGAAAAATAAAAACAAAAAAACAAAAAAACAAAATAGAACAACTATTCCGATGCACAACTCCCCGGCAACGGCGCCAATTTGACAGAGCCTTGTCGTGAGGCAATGTGCAAAATTAATTTATAAGTCCACTACTTGTGACTTCACTATTGGGTAGTAAAGCGGTAAGTAGGGGTCGAACCCAAGGGAATTGGTGAAATGGTTGTTCTTTGAGGAATTTGTACAGAAAATTAAGTGCGATTGGGGTTGGTTGTGGTTTTAGTACTGAAAGTAATACTGAAAGTAAAGAAAGTAAATACTGAACTGAAAGTAAATACTGAAAAGTAAATTGCTAAAACAGTCGAGTTCAATATCAACCAAGCAACATACTTTTGGCACTGGCCGCACGCTATATTCCAAGCGCAATGCGTGCCAAAGTTATGTTGGATTGATGTTGAACAAGTCTGTAGTAAGCGTACGGAAATGTAAAGACTGAAAAGTAAATGACTGAAAGTAAATTGCGTAAAGTAAAGTGCTGAAAGTAAATTGCGTAAAGTAAAGTGCGTAAAAGTAAATTGCGTAAAGTAAAGTGCTGAAAGTAAATTGCGTAAAGTAAAGTGCGTAAAAGTAAATTGCGTAAAGTAAAGTGCTGAAAGTAAATTGCGTAAAGTAAAGTGCGTAAAAGTAAAGACTGAAAGTAAACAGTTGATAATGAGACCGAAAGTAAAATTACAAGTGGTGAATTGATTAAGGGAAGGATTCGGTTTTAGGGGCCTTGCATCACAACTCGTTCATCATTGACCTCTAATGATCGTTCTAAGTGTTCAAAGATGTATCAAGGCCATTTCTAGCACTCGACTTGCCACACCGTCTAGTCCTTTTCAAGACATAGAGCACTTGTTCTAGATAGGCTAATTCCTCCTTTCGAAGTATCTTAGCCTATGTGCATCCACTTGATCAATCATTTCCGATCAACCAAGTGGTGTTTAAAAGAGGTTGAACTCCATGGAAAAGCTTTTCTCTTTCGAGCCTCCACTCAACCATGTATGTTCTAACCTAATATATGGCACAAAGAACAATCTTGAACACGAAGAAGCACTAAGAAAAGGGTCTAAAAACGGTCTTATGATACAATCACACCCCTTCAACCGAATATAAGCTTTAGCTACTTGTATTCATGTCAAGGAATACAAGTAGCCGTGCTTACAAAAGTAAAGAAAACCGAAAAGAAAACAAGGAAACCGAGAGCAATTTTGTAACCAAAAACAACAAGAAAGTAAAAGGGAAAGCCGTGGCTTTTTGTAACCAAAACCGTGAGCTTTTGTAGAAAGAACAATAGCTTTAACTACTTGTATTCATGTCAAGGAATACAAGTAGTTTTGGCTAGAACAAGGAAAGTAAAGAAAAACCGAAAGCTTTTACAAGTAAAGTGAGGGAGGGGAGCTCCAAATCAAGAACAATTGAGTAACCGTGAGCTTTGGTACAAGAAAGTAAGAGAACTTTCTGGAAATTAAAAGCTTTGGAGCTCAAGAACAAGTGAAGAAAGCTATGGAAATCAAGAACAAAGTAAGAACAAGTTGTGTTTGTATTGAAAGTGAAGAGACAGAGAGTTAAGCTCTATTCTCTCTAAAGAACTTGTGGATTTCGAAGGACAAGGTCTATATGAGGGCATGTCCTCTATTTATAGACTAGAGAAGACATGGGGGCTAAGCATAGATGAGAAATATCCCAAAGAAGATAAGGATTGGCCTTGAAAATATCCCAAAACAAGCCACTTGCCTTGCCTTATCTCTTGCCTCCAACCGACTTGAGCTAGTTCCCTCCAAAGGCCAACCGACTTGGCCTTAGTCCCTCCTCAAGTGCACCGGTTTGGTCTTGGTTGGAGATTGGTTTGAGCCAAAGGTCAACCGAAGTGAATAGTAAGGCCAACCGGGAAATACGTAGTTTGGATTTAGTTGGACTTCGCCGGAGTGTGGCCGGAGCAACAAATGACCGGGGCATGGATATGGTCGGAATTGGCTTGATCAGAGGCTCGTCGGAGATTCGCCGGAGCATGGCCGGAGTTCGCCGGAATTTGGCCGGAATCTGACCGGAGCTTTGGCCAGAGCCTCTTGGATTTTGGAGAGTGTATTCTGAATGAAAAAGTCATTCTAAGATGATCTCAAGAAGGATGCTAAGCCAAATTCTGCCCGGAACATGGTCGAAATCCCAAAACGGCCGATATTGCCCTATTTTGGCCTTGATCGGGCTTTAGCTGGTTCCACTCGGGCGTTTTGTCTGGGAAGTGAGATTGTCCGAGTTATTGGGCATTTAAAATACTTTGGTCGAGCCAGATTTTCCAGATTCCATGGTTTGGTCGAGCGACTTGGTTTCAGTGCCTATGCGCGCGGGGCCTTTGCTTTGGAATTGGGCCAACTGCCAATCTGCCCGAGCATTCTTCTTGGTTTTCCAACATTGTCCACCTTATTTGCCATTTCGATCACTTTGCTCAAGGCAGATTCGTCAGATCAGCTCGTTTGCCCGGGCAACTTGAATTCAGTGCTGAACGACCTGGGCGAGGACCTGGCATTCTCGGACGGGCCCGGGACAGGGACCTGGCATTCTCGGATGGGCCCGGGTACGGCTCTCGGCACCCGGGTGAAGTTTCTCGGTCCCTGGCTGAGGTCCTCGGGCCTTGGCTGGCTTTTTGGCACAATTCTCCCTTTTTAGGCGTGTTTCCTCTTTAGACTCCAAAATAGCCTATATACACAAAATGATAATAACAAGCACCTGTTCGTATGACCAAATGTCTAATTGGTGGGTTTAGTAGTACTTAATGAATCATATAAGTATGCTCCATCAGACATCAGCAAGTCCGAAACTTGGAAATTGAGCCCAAAAATAGACTTGGAAACTCTAGTTTCGCTATAAATAAGTTCTTTGGGTTAGGGTTTCCATCATCTCATAATCGATAATCATCCATCATTGGAGACGGCTTTGGAGGAGAAGGCGAAGTTTTCGACGAGAGAAGAATTTTCTACTTTCATTATGCGTTTTACTTCCATTATGTGTAGCTAAATTCTCTATTCAGTTTAGGATTTTGTATATTGTGACGAACGTTTTGAGGCTCTTTACTGAATACTATTTTATATCCCACTAGTTCCTGTGCTAAATTCCTTGGACTGAATTGTGAAGCTAAGCGGATACTTGACATGGTAATGCTTAGCCGAACAATTCAGCCCCTTATATTCACTGCCTGTTTGAGAATTACCCGTAAGAACAAGTAGTAGCACTTAAACTTGATATTGCCTAAAACGGATTATTAGGTTTAGGAGAACTAGACGTCTAAAACCTGAAACGGATTAGATTGTGGCGTAGTGCTTGAAACGGCCTACTTTAGGTTATAACCTGAAACGGAGTAACCATACTCAGGAACATGAGATTAGATTATTAGCAGCCAATGATGAACGGGACACAATAGAAACCCTAGGCCGAATACTTTCTCTGATTGAATTACTTTCGTATTATTTCCTCTTGTGCTTTTTTTACAACAATTGCTCACACAAACCCCCAATTAATTTGTTTACAGGATAACTTAACCACACCAGCTCTCTAGGGTTCGACCCCTGCTTGCTGCCTTACTAGCTTATTGCAGGAGATTTATAAATTAAAGTTTGACGCGTCAAGCAACTATGGAGCACTCACTCGCCACGAGTCAACAAGCACCGCCTGAATGGTGCAAGGACCCAGGTGCCGTCCCAGTCACCCGTGATGTTGACTCTTATGTTTTGCAGATGGAGATGCTAGAGATAACGGTCCTCCAACACCTATTTTGGGACGACCACTCCTCCTTGCCACAAAGACCAGGGTTGACATGGGAACACGCTTGTTGTCACTTGCGTTTGCTGACAAGACATCGAACTTCCATATTCACGAGGATTCCGACCGTCCATACATGAGGAAGCGACCGAGACATGGCACGTTCGGATGGAAACCCCGATGGCGAGGCACGAGAGCACCACTAGATGAGGGCCATGAACAGCACAAAGGAGTAAGGAAATTTGACCTCACACGTCCATGGGATCCTAACTTGTGATCCCTAAAGAGTTAACGTCGAGCCAACGACGTAAAACAAAGGCGCTCGCATGGAGGCAGCCCGGCAAAATTTTTGTTTTTTCCATTGTTTTTAGTTTTATTTCGTTTTATGTTTGTTTGAGTTTTGAGTCTTTTTGTTCAGTCTGTGTCTGTCTCATTATTATCATTTGTTTTGGGAAAGAAGAACGTTTTATGCAGGAAACAGGTGACATCCCGAGCAGATCGTGGCTCACACCCACTTTATGCACCGCGCTCACAAGCCATTTTAAATGGCTAATGTGTTCTTCAGGCGCGGCGTAATCTCTTCATCAGGCACGGTTGACTATTGACCAGTGTTGACCGACTCGTTACACCAAAATTCTCATCTTCACACGACGAAACGAGGGGAGTACATGTTCACTTTGATCTCTTCCATTTCCTATATGTTTGTGTCTCTTGCATGGTGCTGTCTTTGAATCTAAGTCGTACCATGAGTACACGGCTTCGTTCAAAAGTGTGGGGTGGGAGAGTCAGTCTATTGTGTCAGCATATTTATTTTTCTTGCACCTGCATAGTGTCAGCACGTTTCCTTTTTAAAAAATTTGAAAAGTAGAAAATTTCTCTCTTTTTCCTGGATATGCAGTATTGAATTTTGATGATGTGAAACAGATGATGCTGATTAGATGAATTTCTCTCATGAAATTTGAATTGTGCGTATATGTGTGAATTTAACCTACTACGTGTCCTGTTGAGATGAGATAAACATGGATGTGGAGTTGATAGAAATGTCCTAGAGAGACTTGACGAAGCATTCAAGGGACCAAATTTCGAGTTATATGATTATGTGGATTTCGTGGAGGCTAGCACTTCGTGACTTATTGGTTCAGAGTTTGCTCCGCCGCTGCAGTGTTTATGTAGGTAGGCGGGACGGAAAAACAGACCGTTCTATCTCTAGTCTGAAATAACCAGGAAAAGAGGTGAGCGACCCTCATCTTGACTCGCGTCAAAAAGGGCAAGGATGAGAAAGAGCGGGGAGGTATTTCCATATGCTTGCGAGCGATGATTGGACCTCCTTCAAAGGAAAGAAGAAAAGGACAAGCAATTCACAATAAAGGAGCAAAGCTCAAGAAAAATCAGCCACGTTGTGAAGTTTCATACAACAAAAAGTGAAGAACGTCATTCATACATCAAGAGCCAAAGGCCAAAGAAAGTCACTACAAAAGCTGTCCAACAAAAAAAAGAGTAGAAAGCTCAAAAACCTTGAAGCTCGAATGAATCACGTGCAAGAAAAAGCAAAGAAGTATAACCATATAGCTAGAGTTCGGAACAGCGAATGCAGATCATGGATCTAAAGAGGACTATCTCCCATTCATCCGAATTGATTTGAATTTCAGCTCAAAAGGTAACATGTATCAAGTTAATTCTGTGTTGAGCAAGATGATTTTAGTAGCGATTGAGTTATGCATAGAAAAGCGAGTCTAGACTAGCAATTCATATTCATGTAGCAATATTCAGGACGTCGAAGAAATCGTGGTGTTACGTTTATTTTCCTTCTATTACTTAGTTCTTGTTTGGGACGAACAGTTTAAGTGTGGGGTGGTTTGATGAGTCGTATTTATACGACTCGTCGAATCAACTAATCCCATCTATTTCGAAACTTTTATATGCGAACATTTACTTTTTAGTATGGTTTTGCATTTCAGGTGTTTCGGAAGCTCAAGGAGGAAAACGCGCATAAAAGAGGGCATTTCATGCCGAAAACATCACAATGGCAGATCAGACCTTTGGACTCTCAACGTAGAGCTGGGAATGAACCGCTGATCAAAAAAATACGAGTCATATGACGTTGCGTAGCTAAGTCAATTCCCTACAACTCTCTAGTTCACACTGCGAGCATCCGAGGTCGTTTAGATGGTCAAATCAAGAGCCGAAGTCGGGACTCAGTGGAGATCGCGTTTTGTAGAGACATTATCAGCAACGCTAATGTTAAAAGAAAACGCGCCACTAATGTCAATAAAACGCGGTCGCTGATGATGTCAGCAACACGTTTGATGATGTCGGCAAGTTCAAAACTTGGAAATTAAGTCCAAAACCAGACTTGGAAACCCTAGTTTTTGCTATAAATAAGATCTTTGGGTTAGGGTTTCCATCATCTCATAATCGATAATCATCCATCATTGGAGACGGCTCTGGAGGAGAAGGCAAAGCTTTCAACGAGAGAAGAATTTTCTACTTTCATTATGCGTTTTACTTCCATTATGTGTAGCTAAATTCTCTATTCGGTTTAGCGTTTTGTATATTGTGACGAACGTTTTGTGGCTCTTTACTGAATGCTATTTTATGTTCCACTAGTTCTTGTGCTAAATTCCTTGGACTGAATTGTAAAGCTAAGCGGATACTTGACATGGTAATGCTTAGCCGAACAATTCAGCCTCTTATATTCGCTGCCTGTTTGAGACTTACCCGTAAGAACAAGTAGTAGCACTTAAACTTGATATTGCCTGAAACGGATTATTAGGTTTAGGAGAACTAGACGTCTAAAACCTGAAACGGATTAGATTGTGGCGTAGTGCTTGAAACGGCCTACTTTAGGTTATAACCTGAAATGGAGTAACCATACTCAGGAACATGAGATTAGATTATTAGCAGCCAATGATGAACGGGACACAATAGAAACCCTAGGCCGAATACTTTCTCTGATTGAATTACTTTCGTATTATTTCCTCCTGTGCTTTTTTTACAACAATTGCTCACACAAACCCCCAATTAATTTGTTTACAGGATAACTTAACCACACCAGCTCTCTAGGGTTCGACCCCTGCTTGCCGCCTTACTAGCTTATTGCAGGAGATTTATAAATTAAAGTTTGACGCGTCAAGCAACTATGGAGCACTCACTCGCCACGAGTCAACAAGCACCGCCTGAATGGTGCAAGGACCCAGGTGCCGTCCCAGTCACCCGTGATGTTGACTCTTATGTTTTGCAGATGGAGATGCTAGAGATAACGGTCCTCCAACACCTATTTTGGGATGACCACTCCTCCTTGCCACAAAGACCAGGGTTGACATGGGAACACGCTTGTTGTCACTTGCGTTTGCTGGCAAGACATCAAACTTCCATATTCACGAGGATTCCGACCGTCCATACATGAGGAAGCGACCGAGACATGGCACGTTCGGATGGAAACCCCGATGGCGAGGCACGAGAGCACCACTAGATGAGGGCCATGAACAGCACAAAGGAGTAAGGAAATTTGACCTCACACGTCCATGGGATCCTAACTTGTGATCCCTAAAGAGGTAACGTCGAGCCAACGACGTAAAACAAAGGCGCTCGCATGGAGGCAGCCCGGCAAAATTTTTGTTTTTTCCATTGTTTTTAGTTTTATTTCGTTTTATGTTTGTTTGAGTTTTGAGTCTTTTTGTTCAGTCTGTGTCTGTCTCATTATTATCATTTGTTTTGGGAAAGAAGAACGTTTTTATGCAGGAAACAGGTGACATCCCGAGCAGATCGTGGCTCACACCCACTTTATGCACCGCGCTCACAAGCCATTTTAAATGGCTAATGTGTTCTTCAGGCGCGGCGTAATCTCTTCATCAGGCACGGTTGACTATTGACCAGTGTTGACCGACTCGTTACACCAAAATTCTCATCTTCACACGACGAAACGAGGGGAGTACATGTTCACTTTGATCTCTTCCATTTCCTATATGTTTGTGTCTCTTGCATGGTGCTGTCTTTGAATCTAAGTCGTACCATGAGTACACGGCTTCGTTCAAAAGTGTGGGGTGGGAGAGTCAGTCTATTGTGTCAGCATATGGACATCATGGTCGCCTTGGATTTTGGGCGAACTGTGGATTGGTGCCTCCATCTCGCCGACCGGTTTGAGACGGTGGTGAAGCCGAAGATGAGGAACAAGGGGATGGGAGGTGGCTCCTTGATCACACTGATAGCCCAAAGGTGTAACTTCACCTTTGGCCACGAGGGTTGTGGAACCCCTGCTAGGAGTTTGCTGGACATCGCTACGATGAAAAGCATGCACATGGTGAAGCGAGATGGTAAGACGTGGACCCATGACCCGTCACCTCATGTGGAGACCTATGTGACGGATGCTATTGCGAAGAGGAGGGCTTTCAAGCTGAAGTTTCCCCTCTACTGCCGTGCCAATCTCTCTCCCTCTCCCCCCGGTTCACCTCCTCCTCCCTCACCTCCAGTCGTTCCCGAGGGACAGGCAGACGACGAGCTCCCACTAGCAGATGAGGAGGTTCCCGCGGCAGATCCCCCGGTCCATGTTCCCCCTCCAGTCGTTGATGACTCAGCAGAGTGGAGGCAGACAGTTACATCAGAGATTGCACGATTATCGACCGGGATGACTGCTATGAGGAGTGATTTGGCCCGCATAGAGGACCTCGTCCGCACTGAGTCAGAGTGGGTCCGCACTGCACTAGAGTCCCTGATAAGAGGCCAGACTGCGCCAGCTGCTACAGTTCCTGCTGCTTCCCGCGCTCCCTCTCCTATGCCTAGTGCACCATCCGCAGACGCTTTAGAGGAGGACGAGGGAGCCTCTGATGGAGATACCGAGGAGGGAGACTCTGATGATGGCACCACTTCGGGAAGTGACGAGAGAGCGTCTTCACGTTCAGAGACTTTCTGATCATGTTTTTATTGACATTTTGATGTTTCTTTATTTGGATCATGTACTTGGATGTTAAGTCGCCTTTTGGCGCAATTTTGGATGATGCTTGCCATTTTGATTATATTCCCATTTCTTGCCTTTGGTTGTGTGCCATATTCATTATGATATTGACGGTGCTTACCACTTACGATGCTCACTCTACAGGATATATATTTCATATGCTTATCTTGTCCAAAACACCGTCTTTATCTACAATTGCAACCAAGAGGTTATTTCTCACTCCCATAGGGTATATCATCGGCTCTACAATCGAGGGGAGTTCCTATGCGCCTTTTACTTTATTTTAATCATTCTTTGCGCTTAGGGACTAAGCTTGAGTTAAGTGTGGAGTGTTGGTTTGTGCGCATAGTTCACATGATTGCATGCTTTGCATATCACTTTTGATGGACACTTGCATCTTTTGCACTTTATCCCTACATGAGAGAGTGTTAACCACAAAGGCTTGTGACTATCAATTCCGACTCCTATAAATCACACCTAGCCTATTTGCTACATTTATCGGATTTTGAACTTAGAACCGACCGAGTCCATTGAATGTGTATTCTTGAAAACCAATATCATTGCTATCTCTCGTCTATCTAATTCTCTAAGTATTTTCGTTGAAATACCTTGGATCAAGCTATAGCAAGCACCTTTTAAAATCTTCATGAAAAACTTAAACCTTTTGGTTGCTCCTTGGTGACTTGAGTTCTCTTACATTGTGCCTTGCTTATGTTTGTGTCCCGCACATTCCATATTTACACTGGGCATATTGTCAAGACTTAAGTGTGGAGTCAAAAGAGGGCGAAGCCCCATTCAAAAAAAAAAAAAAAAAAAAAAGAAATGATGATAAAGGGTACAAATGCCGGGGGTTAGGGAGGTAAGTCCCTTGATGAGTCGAATTCTCGACCCGTTCACATGCCCATTTACGAAGAGTTTTGGTCCATTCCCGATGCTATTTCGATGCCATTTGACCCCTATCCCTGTATTTCAGGCTTGGAATGACCATACTTTGAGCTCAGGGCCTTAGCACGAAGAAACGAGGAAAATTCGAAGATTTGAGCAAAAGTTGGCAGAAATTCACTCCAGTCGATCGACTGGGAAGCTCCCCTGCTCCAGTCGATCGACTCGCCAGAAGAAACAGGAGCTGCTGCAAATCAGCCTATCTCAGCCGATCGACTCTCCTTCAGTCGATCGACTCGCTCAACTCTCAGGAGGCCCTGCAATTTGGCCCTTCTCAGTCGATCGACTGGGATCCTTCTCATCACCAGTCGATCGACTCGCAGAACAAACAGGAGAGCCTGCAAATCAAGCAACGCCAGTCGATCGACTGGGCCAACACACAACGCCAGTCGATCGACTGAGCTACAGTACCGGAAAACCCTAGCTTTGGCTATAAATAGAAACTTTTGGGGATTTTCAAAGGGGCTTTTGGAGAGACTTTTTGGCACGATTTTCGAGGAGCATCTAGCACTGAACTCAAGGTGGATTGGAGTGAAGATCAAGATCATCTACAAGGATCCTCCCACTTCTCAATTCCACTTTGGTTTTAGATTCCTAAACTCCTCCTCTACATGTTTACATACTCATCCATGAATGCTTTTGATTGTAACCTCACTATGAGTGAGTAGTGACCTAGATTGGGGATTATGGATCCCCTAGACATATTGTGATGATGTAAATACCATTGATGTCATATTGAATGAGTTTGCACATGAATCTTCTTCATTTGAACTACAAGCCTAGAGTTGCCCATAAGGTGTTTGTGAAAATGCCTCAATGGGAACTTAGTGTAATTTCATGTTTGATGTAGCTCACGTTGATCAATATGAATTTAATGAAGTGAATGAAGAGGCATTAGGACTTTTGTGTTACATGGCGACACTTAAAACCTAATGAGATTGGCTTGAGTTTAACAAGAACATGTTTATCTAATCAATAGAGCGCGAGTGTGAGATTAGAAATGCATGTTCTATAGGGCCAATAGAGCGCGAGTGTGAGGTCCTATGCGAGGTGTAACCTCTTTATCCTAGGTTGTAGCGCGAGTGGAACTTAGGGGAAATGTTACATGGCTAAATTCTATTCAAGTGCATGCAAATTCATAATCGACATCTAATATCATCATCACTATAATTGTCTAGGTGGGGAAGTAATCCCTAGTCTTCTTTGATTGATCGTTTATTCGTTTCTTTGCTTGAAATCTCTTATAGATAGTCAAAACTTGGCTATCAACCTCTTTGAGGAAAAAAAAAACCTCCCCCAAAACCATTAACAATCTAGGTTTAATCATTAGCGCAATTAGTTTAATCACCTATCTCTTGGGTACGACCTTGGGTTTCCCGAGTCTTTACAAATGTTTTGATTTAACGTGATTTAGCATAAGTATTTGATTCACTTATCGAATATTTGCACTATATTTCCGAGTGATCAAATGGCGCCGTTGCCGGGGATAGGTTAATTAACTATCGTGTTATTAGATTATCTAGTTTTGTTTGCTTTTCCTTTCTTGGTAGCCATTGCTTGTGTTGATCTTGATTGTGTTTATCTCTTTTGCCGCTCATTGCTAAGAATTTCTTTTGTTCTCGCAGGCAATTGAATGAACACAAGGTTTGAAGGAAAGAAACACGTAGCAACCGGCTCTTCTTCAAGTACTTCTAGACCTTCTCAACCTACCGCTAAGAGGGGAAGAGGTAGACCTCGCAAGAACCCTCTACCCCCATTGGTTCCTATTGCCCCACCTATCATCCAAAATCAAAGACAAGAAGTTATTATGGAAAATGAAGATGGGAACCGCCCCGTTCTTCAAAGGGATGCTCGGAATCGTAGAATTGATGGGGATGAGATAGATGATCCTCCCGCTAGGAATGACAACCTTGATGATCAAAACCCTTTTGGGAATCCTCCCGCTCATCAAAGAAACAATAGAGGTTGGAGATACGATGATGAGGATGATGAGAGACCGGTCGGGGATTACATGACCCCTTCACATGAGGGAAATGGCTCGGCTATTGTGCCTCCGGATGAGGATGCGTTCGATTTTGATGTGAAGTCCTCCTTAGTCCACATGGTGACCCACGACCAATACCAAGGAGTTGGGAATCCTTCTACACATTTGGCTAATTTCCAAGAGTATTGCCGAACTTACAAGCCAAGAAATGTGCCCGTGGAGTATGTTTACTTGAAGCTATTTCCTTCTTCATTGTATGGGGACGCTAAGGAGTGGTTGCAAAACCAAGAGCCGGGAACTTTTAGAACATGGGATCATCTAGCAAATTCCTTCTTGAACAAGTTCTTTCCACCGTCAAGGACCAAGAAATTCATTGATTACATATTGACGTTCTCCCAAAGAGATAATGAATTATTCCATCAAGCTTATGACCGATTCAAGCACTATTTGAAGGAATGCCCTCATCACAACTTCCGAAGAGCCGATCTTATGAGATACTTTTACTTGGGCATGAACAAAGAAGCTAAAAATCAATTGGATACGGCAAGCGGAGGTGCAATTATGGATTTACCGGCGAGCCAAGGGTTCAAAATTGTGGATAAGATAGCTACAAATTCCGATCGTTACCAAGGGGTAGACCACAAGAAAATGGGTAAGCCACGTGATGATTCCTCAAATGCCGAGATGAAGAAAGAAATGGCCGATTTAACGAAAAAGGTGGAAAACATGATAAGTATGGTGAATTGCGTGGAAACAACCAAAGCTAAGGCCGATAAAGAGAAGAATCCGGTCCAACAAGCTTGCTTCTTGTGTGCTAGTACAAGACACACTACCAAGAATTGCCCCGAGGGGAGATATGAAGAAGAGGATGATGGCTATGAAGAAGCACACTTTGTCAACCAACAAAGGAACTACAATCAAAGTGCTAATCCCACCACTAGAACTTATGAGCCTCCACAAAGGAGAGTTTCCAATGATTCTAACTTCACTTCAAGACCTCAAGGGCAAGGAAATTATCAAAGCAATTATCAAGGGAATAATCAAAGGCAAGCTTATGGTTCTAGCTCAAATCATAACCAAGGTCAAAACTCTTATTCAAACCAAGGGCAAAATTCCACTTCAAATCAAGGCCAAGGCTCAAATCAAAATTCGCAATATTCCCAAGGGAACTACCAAAAGCCCTATCAAGCCAAGTCTAATATGAATGAGCAAGGGAATTCTTCCAACTCTCAAGATAACCCTATGATGGCTATGATGGCGCAAATACTAGAGAGCAACAAAGAGAGCAACCGAAAAATGGAAGCGAAAATGGATGAAGTAGTGGCCGAAAATAAAAGGCTCGCTAGAGAAGTTGCTCAAATGAAGCAAATAGGGAAACTTCCCTCTCAACCGGACGTGAATTACATTGAGCACGTTGAAGCTATTACGTTGAAAAGTGGGAAAGTATTGCTTACCCCTCAAGAGAAGCCTAGTTTGAAGGGCAAAGAAGTGGAAGGAGAAAATGCAAAGGAAAATTCGGAAGAGGAGCCTCAAGCTCCAATAGAGGAGGAAAAGAAGCACGAAGAGCCAATTCTAATGAGGAAGTACGTGTCCATGGTGCCTTTCCCTCAAAGATTGAACAAAAGCAAGCTCGATGCTCATTTTCAAAGGTTCGTGGAGATGTTAAAGAAATTATATGTCACGCTCCCCTTCCACGAGGTAATCACTCAAAACCCTACTTATGCTAAATTTTTGAAAGATATTGTGTCAAACCGTAGGGTGATTGAAGAGTCTAGCATGGTAGCTTTAAATGCCGAATGTAGTGCAATTGTGCAAAGCCGCATGCCTAGAAAAATGCAAGACCAAGGGTCGTTTTCTATTCCTATCTCCATAGGAAAAATTGAAATTGATAGAGCTTTATGTGATCTTGGTGCTAGTATTTCCTTGATTCCATATTCATTGTATGAGAAAATTGACATGGGTGAGCTCCATCCTACTACCATCTCTTTGAAACTAGCCGATAGGAGTTCTAGAGTCCCTAATGGAGTCCTAAGGGATGTGCCTATCAAAGTTGGGAAATTTTTCATCCCCGTGGACTTCTATGTGCTAGATATGGATAGTGAACAAGAGACGCCCGTCATTTTAGGGAGACCTTTTCTAAATACCGTTGAAGCGGTTATTAAATGTGGTGAAGGGTCGATTGAATTGAAGATAGGAAATGAAAAGCTGAAATTTTTTCTGAAAAATGCTATGAAAGCCCCTACTTCATCCTTTGAGTGCAATATGCTTGATATATCTTGTGAAACTTTCGGGCTAACCTCTTTTGAGAGTGAAGTTATGGAGTTAGACGACTCTAGTACACTTTTTGCTTCATTGATGAATATGGAAGATGAGGACATGAGCGACATAACCTTGGACGAAGGTAAGAAAGAGTTAAATGATCATGAAATTAAGGAAGACCCGGTGCCAAGAGGTAAGGAATTCGAAGGAGAGTTAAAACCTCTACCTTCGAATCTAAGGTATGAATTTCTTGGGTCCAATGCTACATTCCCCGTTATTGTTGGTGCCACTTTGAATGAGGATGAAACGTCCAAGCTTGTGCATGTTTTGAAAGCCAATAGAAAAGCCCTAGGCTATTCCATTGATGATATTACGGGAATTAGCCCCTCGCTATGCATGCATAGGATTAATCTTGAGGAAAATGTGAAACCTTCTAGGGAATTGTTGAGGAGATTGAACCCTAAACTTAGCGAGGTGGTTTTTAAGGAAATCACCAAGCTAAGAGACGCGGGAATCATTTATTCGGTTCCGGATTCGGAATGGGTAAGTCCCATCCATGTCGTCCCTAAAAAAGGAGGACTCACGGTCGTTCAAAATGACAAAGGGGAATTAGTTCCTACGAGGACCGTGAATGGGTGGAGAATGTGTATTGATTATCGAAAATTGAATAAGGCGACTAAAAAGGATCACTTTCCTATACCATTCATAGATCAAATGCTTGAAAGGCTAGCGGGACATGATTATTTTTGCTTCTTAGATGGATATAGTGGTTTTTACCAAATTCCTATTTTGCCAAATGATCAAGGGAAAACCACTTTCACATGTCCATATGGAACTTTTGCGTTTAGGCGTATGCCTTTTGGTTTGTGTAATGCACCGGGGACTTTTCAACGTTGTATGATGTCCATCTTTAGCGATTATATTGAGAAGTGCATTGAGGTTTTCATGGACGATTTTTCTATCCATGGATCCTCTTTTGATAATTGTTTGGCTAATCTCTCTAATGTTCTTGCTAGGTGTATCGAGACAAATTTGGTACTCAATTGGGAGAAGTGCCATTTTATGGTGCAAGAAGGAATTGTGCTAGGCCATTTGGTCTCAAAAAGAGGAGTAGAAGTTGATAAGGCCAAAATTCAAGTTATTGAGCAACTTCCACCCCCAAAAAACCAAAAGGGAATAAGGAGTTTTTTGGGCCACGCGGGTTTTTACCGGCGGTTTATAAAGGATTTCTCGAAAATTGCAAGGCCATTGACTCATCTCCTTTGCAACGATGTGGAGTTCAATTTTGATGAAGGATGCCTCGGGGCATTTGAAAAATTGAAGAAGAACCTTGTATCGGCACCTATTGTGCAACCTCCAAATTGGGATCTCCCCTTTGAATTGATGTGCGATGCAAGTGATTACGCCATTGGGGCCGTTTTGGGACAACGGGTCGAGAAGAAGCTTCATGTCATTTACTACGTGAGCAAGGTGCTCGATAGTGCTCAAATGAATTATACTACCACGGAGAAAGAGTTATTAGCGGTAGTCTACGCCTTCGAAAAGTTTAGGCCTTACCTTGTTGCAACAAAGACTATCGTCTACACGGATCATGCCGCTATCAAGTACCTAATGGCAAAGAAAGATGCTAAGCCAAGGCTTATCCGATGGGTTCTCCTCCTACAAGAGTTTGACATTGAAATTCGGGACAAGAAAGGAGTAGAGAATGTGGTAGCGGATCACCTTTCGAGAGTAGAGCTATATGATTCAAAATGGTTCTCGGCGCCTATCCAAGACTCTTTCGTCGGTGAATATTTGATGAGTGCCGAAGGAGATGCCCCATGGTATGCGGACTACGTGAATTACTTGACGTGCAACATTCTTCCCGAAGGCCTTAATTACAATCAAAGGAGCAAGTTCTTGCATGACGTTTCGAGATATTATTGGGATGACCCATTCCTCTACAAGCTATGCTCGGATGGGATTTATAGAACGTGTGTGCCCAAGGAGGATTTCAAGGGAATCATAGCTTGTTGCCATTCTTCTTCTTATGGTGGACATGGTTCGGCTTCAAAGACCACATCCAAAATTTTTCAATCGGGTTTCTATTGGCCGAGTATGTTCAAGGATACTTACGAGTTCGTCAAGGCGTGCAATGAATGCCAACGTATGGGAAACATAGCTAGAAGAGAAGAGATGCCTCAAAAAGGAATCTTAGAAGTGGAGATTTTTGACGTATGGGGAGTGGACTTCATGGGACCCCTACCTTCGTCTCAAGGAAATTCTTCCATCCTAGTAGCGGTGGACTACGTGTCCAAATGGGTTGAGGCAATCGCTTCCCCTTCTTGTGACGCTAAAGTGGTGATCAAGATGTTCAAGAAAGTAATATTCCCAAGATTCGGAGTGCCAAGAGCGGTAATTAGCGACAATGGTTCCCATTTTAAGGAGAAAAGATTTGAGGCCATGCTTAAGAAATTTGGGATCTTCCATAGGTGTTCCACCCCTTATCATCCCCAAGCGAATGGGCAAGTCGAAGTGTCTAATAGAGAAATAAAGAATATCTTGTCCAAGACAGTTGGGAAATCGGGAAAGGATTGGGCATTAAAGCTTGACGATGCCTTGTGGGCCTATAGAACCGCGTTCAAGACCCCGATCGGGATGTCCCCCTACCGGCTAGTATATGGCAAGGCATGCCATCTTCCCGTGGAACTCGAGTATAAGGCCATGTGGGCCGTTCAAGAGCTAAATTTTGACACAAAAGCTTCGGGAGAGAAGAGACTCCTTCAACTAAATGAAATAGATGAAATCCGATTAGACTCCTACGAGAGTTCAAGAATCTATAAAGAGAAAACCCGGAGGTGGCATGACAAGCTCATTCTTAAGAGACAATTCTCGGTGGGTGACAAAGTTTTGCTTTTCAACTCAAAATACAAGTTGTTTCCCGGGAAGTTCAAGTCTAGGTGGTTTGGGCCATATAGAATTCATAGAGTCTTTGACGATGGCCACCTAGAACTAGTTGACAATCAAGGGAATTTATTCAAGGCAAATGGGCAAAGAGTCAAAATTTATCATGCCAACCACGGAGACCAAAACATGTTGGAAGCTCCCTCTTGAATCATATATGCTATCGCCGCTAGAGAAGGGATCCCGCTCGGGACTTCTCTTAGCGTGTGTCTCTTCATACCAAAGCCTCGGCTCGGTCTTGCCAAGACGTTAAACTAGGCCCTAACGGGAGGTAGCCCGGTTTGTGAGTTGTCCATCTACGCAAAATCGTTCTATATATGTTTGGCATGTGCTCTTTGAACTATGCATGTGAACTTGATGTTTGCTTGATCGAAATGCATGATTTGGTGTGCTTGGCGTGAATTTAGTGCTTACATGAATTATCTTGGTACTGGTGATGTCTAAGTGTGGAGTCTACGATTCTAGCTTGCGTTTGGTTAAAAAGCATGTTTATGCTAATTACTTCTTGGTGAAGTCTTAAATTTGTACGATTTTTGTGCTGCCTATGCTTGATTTGGGGTAAAAAGTCTGAGTGTGGAGTTGGGAATCGTTGGAAAAAGAAAAAATATTTCAAGCAGAATTCCGGTTCCAGTCGATCGACTAGCGTTGAGCTATATCTCAGTCGATCGACTGGTTGAATATCCCAGAAGGTCATGTTTTTTGTGCTTCTTCAGTCGATCGACTGAATGTAAGTTATAGACCAGTCGATCGACTGGTAGGTTATCTCAGAAGATCCTGTATTTCAAGCCTTCCCAGTCGATCGACTGAAAGGAAGAAATGTCTCAGTCGATCGACTGGAATGTTATCTCAGAGGGTATTGATATTTAAGCTTTCCCAGTCGATCGACTGGAGGGAAGTTATACCCCAGTCGATCGACTGGGATTTCCCTATCCATATATCCCTTCCAGTCGATCGATTCTCATTTCACCAAAACCTCAAATCCAAAAACCCTAATCTCCGATCGTCGAATCCGACTTCCACCAAACTCTCGCCACCGCCTCGCCGTCTACTCGCCTTGCTTCCGCCAGTCGACCGCCGCCCATCCGCCCGTCGATTCGCCCGGAAATCGGTTTCCAATCGGAAACTTCCACCATCGCCGATCTCCTCCGTCCGGCCTCCGTTTTCCCCGATTCAACCGCCAATCCACTCCAAATCGGACCGCCTACAAACCCCTTTCATCGATTTTAGTCAAAAAAATCCTCTAAGGTAAAACCCTAATTTTGCCCTAAAATCGAATTCCAGTCGATCGACTGGAGGCCTGCCTAATCCCAGTCGATCGACTGAGGTGAAATTCAGTGCCAGTTTGTGTGTTTTTGCTCTGTCTGATTTCTGATTCCATTTTCATCAGCATTATGGGTCTTTCTGGTACATCGTCCAGTGCAAAGGACAAAGGAAAAGAGATCGCTCTCGAACCCTCGCTTGATGAAGAGATCGAGAACTTTACGTTCGAGGATGATGATGATGTGCCTATTGCTGGCCGCAAGAGGAAATCACTGAGGACCTCTCTTGCTGATCCTACCTCGGATGAGGAGATTGAGGAGGCGCCGGTCTTCCCACCGCCAAAGAAAAAACCTCCACCGAAGAAACCGGCGCTAAAGAAGAAGGCGCCAGTGCCCGTTGCCCCTAGAGATCTCCCTCCACTACCTAGGGCACCCTCGTCCCCTGTTGCAGTCCCTCCATCCTTGGCGATAGTGCCGGTCGAGCCTCACGAGGGGCCGTATGAGGGACCGATGCCCATTTCGGTCCCGTACCCGTTCTCAGCGCCTTTGGTCTTTAGGGACGAGGCACACCGGACTCATCACGCCACCATTACTTCGAAGAGGAAGATAGCCATCCCTACACTGTACCTCAATATGGAGTTGCTTCGGGGCATTGACGAAGCCGTCGCGGCTGAGGTACAATTACGCCTCACTTCTTGTGGTTTATCGTTCCTTTTTAATGATGATCCGGGCACCTACCAGAGGGTAGTAGAGGAGTTCATTAGCTCTTTTGAGTTGGTGAAGGAGAGAGAGGATGTCGAATGGGGTTATTATTGGAAGTTTGTGCTAGGGGGTAGGGATTTCCGGATCAGGGAGAGTACGATCCGAGAGTGGCTTGGATTTCCACGGCCCGAGGCAGATCCCCCGGTGATTTCTGAGCATGACCAGGCCAAACTTTGGAGGAGGATCTCAGGGAGGCATGAGTGGTTTATTTCTTCATATAACTCTTCTACGATAGTCGACCCTATTTGGAAGATTATACACCACGTCATCGCTATCGGCATCAACTCGAGGACAGAGAGGGCTAGGAAAGTCACTCTCCCAGATATGGACATCATGGTCGCCTTGGATTTTGGGCGAACTGTGGATTGGTGCCTCCATCTCGCCGACCGGTTTGAGACGGTGGTGAAGCCGAAGACGAGGAACAAGGGGATGGGAGGTGGCTCCTTGATCACACTGATAGCCCAAAGGTGTAACTTCACCTTTGGCCACGAGGGTTGTGGAACCCCTGCTAGGAGTTTGCTGGACATCGCTACGATGAAAAGCATGCACATGGTGAAGCGAGATGGTAAGACGTGGACCCATGACCCGTCACCTCATGTGGAGACCTATGTGACGGATGCTATTGCGAAGAGGAGGGCTTTCAAGCTGAAGTTTCCCCTCTACTGCCGTGCCAATCTCTCTCCCTCTCCCCCCGGTTCACCTCCTCCTCCCTCACCTCCAGTCGTTCCCGAGGGACAGGCAGACGACGAGCTCCCACTAGCAGATGAGGAGGTTCCCGCGGCAGATCCCCCGGTCCATGTTCCCCCTCCAGTCGTTGATGACTCAGCAGAGTGGAGGCAGACAGTTACATCAGAGATTGCACAATTATCGACCGGGATGACTGCTATGAGGAGTGATTTGGCCCGCATAGAGGACCTCGTCCGCGCTGAGTCAGAGTGGGTCCGCACTGCACTAGAGTCCCTGATAAGAGGCCAGACTGCGCCAGCTGCTACAGTTCCTGCTGCTTCCCGCGCTCCCTCTCCTATGCCTAGTGCACCATCCGCAGACGCTTTAGAGGAGGACGAGGGAGCCTCTGATGGAGATACCGAGGAGGGAGACTCTGATGATGGCACCACTTCGGGAAGTGACGAGAGAGCGTCTTCACGTTCAGAGACTTTCTGATCATGTTTTTATTGACATTTTGATGTTTCTTTATTTGGATCATGTACTTGGATGTTAAGTCGCCTTTTGGCGCAATTTTGGATGATGCTTGCCATTTTGATTATATTCCCATTTCTTGCCTTTGGTTGTGTGCCATATTCATTATGATATTGACGGTGCTTACCACTTACGATGCTCACTCTACAGGATATATATTTCATATGCTTATCTTGTCCAAAACACCGTCTTTATCTACAATTGCAACCAAGAGGTTATTTCTCACTCCCATAGGGTATATCATCGGCTCTACAATCGAGGGGAGTTCCTATGCGCCTTTTACTTTATTTTAATCATTCTTTGCGCTTAGGGACTAAGCTTGAGTTAAGTGTGGAGTGTTGGTTTGTGCGCATAGTTCACATGATTGCATGCTTTGCATATCACTTTTGATGGACACTTGCATCTTTTGCACTTTATCCCTACATGAGAGAGTGTTAACCACAAAGGCTTGTGACTATCAATTCCGACTCCTATAAATCACACCTAGCCTATTTGCTACATTTATCGGATTTTGAACTTAGAACCGACCGAGTCCATTGAATGTGTATTCTTGAAAACCAATATCATTGCTATCTCTCGTCTATCTAATTCTCTAAGTATTTTCGTTGAAATACCTTGGATCAAGCTATAGCAAGCACCTTTTAAAATCTTCATGAAAAACTTAAACCTTTTGGTTGCTCCTTGGTGACTTGAGTTCTCTTACATTGTGCCTTGCTTATGTTTGTGTCCCGCACATTCCATATTTACACTGGGCATATTGTCAAGACTTAAGTGTGGAGTCAAAAGAGGGCGAAGCCCCATTCAAAAAAAAAAAAAAAAAAAAAAGAAATGATGATAAAGGGTACAAATGCCGGGGGTTAGGGAGGTAAGTCCCCCCTCGAAAGCATTTGTATGCCAAAGGTTACACAAAAAAAAAAGAAGAAAAAAAAAAGAAAAAAGAAAAAAAAGAAGAAGAATGGTGCACTTAAGGCTTGACTCTATGTTCTTCCATCATTATTCACTTGTGCGGGTGCATCATTTGTTTTGTGTGCTAGTTGGAGTGACTTTTGGACGATCCATGTGCTTGCACGGGAGTATTTCATTTGGTTTATGACTTGGTTGTTAAGAACTCTCGTGTTGAGCTCCTCTTCCCTTTATGGATTACGGCTTAAGCGCCTAAAACTTGGGAACGAGTTCCATGTCGCAAGCCCGTGGACTAGCCCTAGCTAGCATAGGCAAGCGATTGACACTTTTTGTGCAAACTAAAAGCTCAACTTCTATTGTATTACCTTGAAAATGAATAGACATTTGGATGAGATGATTGATAGCTCTAGTATTGATGACCTTGAATGCACAACCTTAATGGTACTCAAAGTGGTTCGAAAGCCCTTTTGATGGTATTGTGATGATAGTCCTAGCGTGGGATGAGGAGTTTGTTTTGAGAAATCGTGGCCTTGGTTAAACACTCTTAAATTCTTTTCTCATGGGATAAGTGCACTTGGGATTTGTGAGTATTCCCTTTTCTGAAAACTCTCACGAGACTATAACTCGTCCACTAGGGTAGCCTAGGGGTTTAAAGGCTTAATGCATATGCTAAATGCATTCGTCACACCTACGAAAAGGAGTTAGAGTGTATATATGTGTTAGAGTAGTTAGAAATAAAGTTTTCCTATTGTTTATCTCTGGCTTGTTCTTATTGTTTGCTCGGGACGATCAAACTCTAAGTGTGGAGTGTTTGATGAGTCGAATTCTCGACCCGTTCACATGCCCATTTACGAAGAGTTTTGGTCCATTCCCGATGCTATTTCGATGCCATTTGACCCCTATCCCTGTATTTCAGGCTTGGAATGACCATACTTTGAGCTCAGGGCCTTAGCACGAAGAAACGAGGAAAATTCGAAGATTTGAGCAAAAGTTGGCAGAAATTCACTCCAGTCGATCGACTGGGAAGCTCCCCTGCTCCAGTCGATCGACTCGCCAGAAGAAACAGGAGCTGCTGCAAATCAGCCTATCTCAGCCGATCGACTCTCCTTCAGTCGATCGACTCGCTCAACTCTCAGGAGGCCCTGCAATTTGGCCCTTCTCAGTCGATCGACTGGGATCCTTCTCATCACCAGTCGATCGACTCGCAGAACAAACAGGAGAGCCTGCAAATCAAGCAACGCCAGTCGATCGACTGGGCCAACACACAACGCCAGTCGATCGACTGAGCTACAGTACCGGAAAACCCTAGCTTTGGCTATAAATAGAAACTTTTGGGGATTTTCAAAGGGGCTTTTGGAGAGACTTTTTGGCACGATTTTCGAGGAGCATCTAGCACTGAACTCAAGGTGGATTGGAGTGAAGATCAAGATCATCTACAAGGATCCTCCCACTTCTCAATTCCACTTTGGTTTTAGATTCCTAAACTCCTCCTCTACATGTTTACATACTCATCCATGAATGCTTTTGATTGTAACCTCACTATGAGTGAGTAGTGACCTAGATTGGGGATTATGGATCCCCTAGACATATTGTGATGATGTAAATACCATTGATGTCATATTGAATGAGTTTGCACATGAATCTTCTTCATTTGAACTACAAGCCTAGAGTTGCCCATAAGGTGTTTGTGAAAATGCCTCAATGGGAACTTAGTGTAATTTCATGTTTGATGTAGCTCACGTTGATCAATATGAATTTAATGAAGTGAATGAAGAGGCATTAGGACTTTTGTGTTACATGGCGACACTTAAAACCTAATGAGATTGGCTTGAGTTTAACAAGAACATGTTTATCTAATCAATAGAGCGCGAGTGTGAGATTAGAAATGCATGTTCTATAGGGCCAATAGAGCGCGAGTGTGAGGTCCTATGCGAGGTGTAACCTCTTTATCCTAGGTTGTAGCGCGAGTGGAACTTAGGGGAAATGTTACATGGCTAAATTCTATTCAAGTGCATGCAAATTCATAATCGACATCTAATATCATCATCACTATAATTGTCTAGGTGGGGAAGTAATCCCTAGTCTTCTTTGATTGATCGTTTATTCGTTTCTTTGCTTGAAATCTCTTATAGATAGTCAAAACTTGGCTATCAACCTCTTTGAGGAAAAAAAAAACCTCCCCCAAAACCATTAACAATCTAGGTTTAATCATTAGCGCAATTAGTTTAATCACCTATCTCTTGGGTACGACCTTGGGTTTCCCGAGTCTTTACAAATGTTTTGATTTAACGTGATTTAGCATAAGTATTTGATTCACTTATCGAATATTTGCACTATATTTGCACGCGATCAACGGTTGACTATTGACCAGTGTTGACCGACTCGTTACACCAAAATTCTCATCTTCACACGACGAAACGAGGGGAGTACATGTTCACTTTGATCTCTTCCATTTCCTATATGTTTGTGTCTCTTGCATGGTGCTGTCTTTGAATCTAAGTCGTACCATGAGTACACGGCTTCGTTCAAAAGTGTGGGGTGGGAGAGTCAGTCTATTGTGTCAGCATATTTATTTTTCTTGCACCTGCATAGTGTCAGCACGTTTCCTTTTCAAAAAATTTGAAAAGTAGAAAATTTCTCTCTATTTCCTGGATATGCAGTATTGAATTTTGATGATGTGAAACAGATGATGCTGATTAGATGAATTTCTCTCATGAAATTTGAATTGTGCGTATATGTGTGAATTTAACCTACTACGTGTCCTGTTGAGATGAGATAAACATGGATGTGGAGTTGATAGAAATGTCCTAGAGAGACTTGACGAAGCATTCAAGGGACCAAATTTCGAGTTATATGATTATGTGGATTTCGTGGAGGCTAGCACTTCGAGACTTATTGGTTCAGAGTTTGCTCCGCCGCTACAGTGTTTATGTAGGTAGGCGGGACGGAAAAACAGACAGTTCTATCTCTAGTCTGAAATAACCAGGAAAAGAGGTGAGCGACCCTCATCTTGACTCACGTCAAAAAGGGCAAGGATGAGAAAGAGCAGGGAGGTATTTCCATATGCTTGCGAGCGATGATTGGACCTCCTTCAAAGGAAAGAAGAAAAGGACAAGCAATTCACAATAAAGGAGCAAAGCTCAAGAAAAATCAGCCACGTTGTGAAGTTTCATACAACAAAAAGTGAAGAACGTCATTCATACATCAAGAGCCAAAGGCCAAAGAAAGTCACTACAAAAGCTGTCCAACAAAAAAAGAGTAGAAAGCTCAAAAACCTTGAAGCTCGAATGAATCACGTGCAAGAAAAAGCAAAGAAGTATAACCATATAGCTAGAGTTCGGAACAGCGAATGCAGATCATGGATCTAAAGAGGACTATCTCCCATTCATCCGAATTGATTTGAATTTCAGCTCAAAAGGTAACATGTATCAAGTTAATTCTGTGTTGAGCAAGATGATTTTAGTAGCGATTGAGTTATGCATAGAAAAGCGAGTCTAGACTAGCAATTCATATTCATGTAGCAATATTCAGGACGTCGAAGAAATCGTGGTGTTACGTTTATTTTCCTTCTATTACTTAGTTCTTGTTTGGGACGAACAGTTTAAGTGTGGGGTGGTTTGATGAGTCGTATTTATACGACTCGTCGAATCAACTAATCCCATCTATTTCGAAACTTTTATATGCGAACATTTACTTTTTAGTATGGTTTTGCATTTCAGGTGTTTCGGAAGCTCAAGGAGGAAAACGCGCATAAAAGAGGGCATTTCATGCCGAAAACATCACAATGGCAGATCAGACCTTTGGACTCTCAACGTAGAGCTGGGAATGAACCGCTGATCAAAAAAATACGAGTCATATGACGTTGCGTAGCTAAGTCAATTCCCTACAACTCTCTAGTTCACACTGCGAGCATCCGAGGTCGTTTAGATGGTCAAATCAAGAGCCGAAGTCGGGACTCAGTGGAGATCACGTTTTGTAGAGACATTATCAGCAACGCTAATGTTAAAAGAAAACGCGCCACTAATGTCAATAAAACGCGGTCGCTGATGTCAGCAACACGTTTGATGATGTCAGCAAGTTCAAAACTTGGAAATTAAGTCCAAAACCAGACTTGGAAACCCTAGTTTTTGCTATAAATAAGATCTTTGGGTTAGGGTTTCCATCATCTCATAATCGATAATCATCCATCATTGGAGACGGCTCTGGAGGAGAAGGCAAAGCTTTCAACGAGAGAAGAATTTTCTACTTTCATTATGCGTTTTACTTCCATTATGTGTAGCTAAATTCTTTATTCGGTTTAGAGTTTTGTATATTGTGACGAACGTTTTGAGGCTCTTTACTGAATGCTATTTTATGTTCCACTAGTTCTTGTGTTAAATTCCTTGGACTGAATTGTAAAGCTAAGCGGATACTTGACATGGTAATGCTTAGCCGAACAATTCAGCCTCTTATATTCGCTGCCTGTTTGAGACTTACCCGTAAGAACAAGTAGTAGCACTTAAACTTGATATTGCCTGAAACGGATTATTAGATTTAGGAGAACTAGACGTCTAAAACCTGAAACGGATTAGATTGTGGCGTAGTGCTTGAAACGGCCTACTTTAGGTTATAACCTGAAACGGAGTAACCACACTCAGGAACATGAGATTAGATTATTAGCAGCCAATGATGAACGGGTCACAATAGAAACCCTAGGCCGAATACTTTCTCTGATTGAATTACTTTCGTAGTATTTCCTCCTGTGTTTTTTTTACAACAATTGCTCACACAAACCCCCATTTAATTTGTTTACAGGATAACTTAACCACACCAGCTCTCTAGGGTTCGACCCCCCTGCTTGCCCCCTTAGCTTATTGCAGGAGATTTATAAATTAAAGTTTGATGCGTCAGACGACGCGCGTTAGGCGTACAAAGACCAGGAAGCAACCACACATATGAAAATGATCAATAACAGTGAAAATTTAGCCAACAAACATAGGAAAACATAGAAACGGAATACTTGTAAAATGAGGCCAACGTTCAGCTACTGTGTAATCTTCACAGACGAGATGCTTGAAAGTCCAAAATATGCCAAAATGGTCAAACAGAAGAAGCGGCTTAGCAGCTAACTTCAAAGCACCAATGAGGCTCCGACCACATTTCTACAAAGAGGTCTAGCAAGATTGAAGCCTGCCACTTCAGCTAGAAACATCCATGCGACGTCACACCCAAGGCAAGAAGAGCACCAGCCAAAACACCGGTGAAAAGGATCCAAAGTTAAAAAACAAACAAACTACATATGCACACAGCGGCTATAAGGTCGCCTGCACAGCGACAGAAAAAGCTCAAAAAAGAGACGATTGAGCCGCACAATCGCCATCTACCAAAAAAACCACCAGCAACCGCCACCATCATCCCACCGGGAGCTCATCAGCCGCCATCATCTCAATGGGCATAAGCAAACCATTCAACGATAGCCACTTCCTCCAAATCGCTATCACCATCGACACTGAGACATCCACCAACATTAAAAACGCCATCACCCCCCACCCCTCTTACCACCATACCCGAGTCACTCCAAAACCGCCTAGCGATGGCCCAGACAATGTAGCTATAGCAACCGAAAAAAACAACCAGTGCGACGCTACCGACGAGGAGATCAGCACGAAGGGCAGGGGAAGGAGAAAGGCAGGAACCGGGAAGAGGAATCGAACCAGCGAGAGGAAGGTGGTTGAGGAGAGAAGACGAGCCGACCGGTAGCGGAAATGGGATGGAGAGCAAATTTAAGGAAATGAAATTTTATGTTTGTTTTTTGACAAGAAAAATTCAGACAAAGCAAAGCTTGTTGTAATATAATGGGGAAGAAACAAGAGATGATGGAATTGTGTAAAGAGAATTGTATTCTGCTTCTTATCAATCATACTTTACAATGCCATCTATTTATAGATTACATGAAGGCTAATGAAAGGACATGGCCTTTCACACAAATAAATGGAGGTACAATGGAGTGATCTAAATGAGTCTAACCAAAGGCTAGATAACAAAAGGTTGAGTGTGCATTCACAATGCCATAATATCATAACACTCCCCCTTGAATGTACACTCCTTATTCTGTGAACCGCCTCGTTAAAACCTTGACCTGAAAAAACCCAAAAAGGGATAAAAACCAAGTTAAGGAAAAAGAGTACAGTTATAAAACTCCCCCTCAAACTGACAAGTCCTTAAGACTGCACATCCCAATGTCATTTACAAGTTTCTTAAAAACTCATGTCAGTAATGACTTAGTGAACAAGTCTGCCAAATTTTTACTGGATTGTATTTGGAAAGCATTGATCTTCCCTTCCACTTGAAACTCGTGAGTGGAGAAGAATTTAGGAGATATGTGCTTTGTTCTATCACCTTTAATGTATCCCTCTTTGATTTGGGCGATGCAAGCAGCATTATCCTCATTTATTACAGTCGGGCTTTATTTGCCTGATACTAATCCAAAAGAGGTTTTGACATGGTTGATAAATGATCTAAGCCAAACACATTCTCGTCCAGCTTCGTATAGTGCAATCAGTTCTGCATGGTTCGATGATGTGGCTACCAATGTCTGTTTTGTCAAACGCCATGAAATGGCAGTTCCTCCATACATGAATAAGTACCCCGTTTGTGAGATAGCTTTATGTGGGTCAGACAAATAACCCGCATCAGCATAAGCAACCAATTCACCATTTTGTACTCCATTTGTTCCTTTGAATAATAAACCCATATCACTTGTTCCACGTAAATAACGTAGGATGTGCTTAACACCGCTCCAATGTCTTTTAGTGGGCGATGAACTATATCTTGCAAGTAAATTAACTACAAATGATATGTCTGGTCGGGTATTATTGGTAAGGTACATTAAAGCCCCAATTGCACTAAGACAAGGTACTTCTGGACCTAAAATCTCTTCATCGTTTGACCGGGGATGAAAAGGGTCCTTTTCGATGTTGAGTGATCTTACTACCATCGGCGTACTTAATGGATGTGCTTTATCCATATTAAAACGCTTTAGAACCTTCTCGGTGTAATTTGATTGATGGATAAAGATTCCATTATTACTATGCTCAAACTGCAGGCCGAGACAAAACTTAGTAGTTCCTAGATCTTTCATCTCAAATTCCCTTTTCAAATAGTTTGCTGCCAATTGGATCTCTTCTGGAGTTCCAATTATATTTAAATCATCGATGTACACAACTATGATTACATAACCTAATTCTGTACATTTTATAAAAACACATGGACATATTTGGTTATTAATAAACCCTTGCGCTAGTAAATATTTGCTGAGGTGATTATAACACATTCGACCAGATTGTTTCAACCCATACAATGATCTTTTCAATTTGATGGAGTACATATGACGAGGCTTTGCTTGTAATGCTTCAGGCATTTTCAATCCTTCTGGGATTTTCATGTATATATCTTTATCTAATAACCCATATAGGTATGCAGTTACCACATCGATGAGTTACATTTTTAGTCGTTCAACAACGGCCAAAGCAACTACAAACCTTAGCGTTGTTGCATCCACTACAGGTGAATACGTTTCCAAATAGTCAACTCCAGGTTTCTGTGTAAAACCTTGTGCAACCAGTCTAGCTTTGTATCTTCCAATTTCATTACGCTCATTACGTTTTCGTACAAACACTCACTTATAGCCAACTGGTTTCACACCTTCAGGTGTTGGAGCTACAGGTCTGAAAACACCACGTTTATTAAAAGAGTTCAACTCTGCTTGAATTGCTTCTTTCCAGCTCTCCCAATCATTTTGATGTCGACATTCATCAATGGTTTGGGGATCAGTGTCATCTTCTCCAATGACTTGTAAAGCAACTGAATAAGCAAAGATATCGTTGAGATCTACAGCATACCAACCTACACCAGTGTTGGCATAGTTAATTGACATTTCAAAATTGTCATCAATATCTTTGTCTTTATTCTCAAATTCCTTAGATAACGGCTCTTCAAGAGTCTTTACTTCATTAATGTTCGTATTTGACATCTCGACATCTGTTTTACATCTTGCGTGTTCTTTCCTCTTCCGGGGAACTGTATCCTTAGACCTTAATGGTCTCCCACGCTTCCGATGTATTTGAGAATCACTTGTAATATTTTTGTTTGGAGTTACTACAGGAATCTCCTGACGAGCTGGTGCATTTTCAGCAGGTATATGTGACTTCGTCATTTTCTTGGCATCAGTAAACGCATCTGGTAGCCTATTTGCTACATTTTGCAAGTGTATTATCCGTTGAACTTCAAGTTCACTTTCATTTGTTCTTTGGTCTAAGAACGACAAAGGAGCTGTATTCCACACAACCTCTTTATTAATCTCCTTTTCTTCTCCCCCTAAAGTCGGGAATTTTGATTCATCAAAATGACAATCAGAATATCGAGCTCTAAATAAATCACCAGTTAATGGCTCTAGATATTTGATAATTGATGGGGACTCAAACCCCACATATATTCCCAACCTCCTTTGTGGCCCCATTTTTGTTCGTTGTGGAGAAGAAATATGGACATACACCGCACAACCAAAAAGTTTCAAATATGAGATATCAGGCTCTCTTCCAGAGATAAGTTGCAGTGGAGAATACTTATTATAAGCGGTCGGTCGAAGTCTTATCAAAGCCTCTGCATGCAAAATTGCATGTCCCCAAGCAGAGGCGGGTAATTTTGACTTCATTAGCAATGGTCTTTCTATTAATTGTAACCATTTTATCAACGACTCGGCTAGGCCGTTTTGTGTATGAACATGAGCTACTGGATGTTCAACCACTATACCAATTAATGTACAATAGTCATTGAAAGACTTTGATGTAAATTCTCCTGCATTATCTAGCCTGATTCTTTTGATCGGTTGATCAAGATAATGAGCCCTTAACTTGATTATTTGGGCTAAAAGCCTTGCAAAAGCAACATTTCGCGTTGAGAGTAGGCTTACATGTGACCATCGTGTTGAAGCATCTATCAACACCATAAAATATCTAAATGGTCCACACGGCGGTGCTATTGGTCCACTTATGTCACCTTGAATTCTTTCAAAAAAACATAGGAGATTCTGCGTTTACTTTTGTTACAGACAGCCTTGTTATAAGTTTGCCAAGTGAATAAGCCGTGCATGTTAGGTCACCCCTTGGGAGGATCTTCAGGTCCTTAAGTGGGTGTCCATGTGAACTCTCAATGATTCTCCGGATCATTGATTCACTAGGATGACCGAGTCTATCATGCCACAAAGAATATAATTCTTTATCAACTAACTTCAGGTTAGTGACTTCATACACTTCAATGGGGTAGATTTTTGTGCCATATAAACTAGATGCATGTGCTCTCATTTTCTCTAAGACTTGCTTCCGACCAGTCATATACGATATAAGAAGTAGGTATTCAATATCATCTTCACACATGGTTTCTACATGAAAATCATTTCTTCGAATGTCTTTGAAACTGAGTAAGTTTCTTTGTGATTCACTGGAATACATTGCATCTTTAATATTAAGTTTTGTTCCTTCAGGTAACAAGATAGAAGCTCTTCCAGAGCCTTCTATAATACTACTTGTTCCGGATATAGTATTAACATAAGTTTTTGTCATGTTCAAGTTTAAGAAAAACTTTAGGTTTTTCAATATAGTATGAGTAGTGGCACTATAACCGAGACATAGCTCCCCACCATTGATATTTCCGTTGGAAAAATGACGCGCATCGTCTGACGCGTCAAATTTAATATTTATATTTTCCTGCGAACAACTAGCTAGTGGCAAGCAGGGTCGAACCCAAGGGAGCTGGTGTTGTTGAAGCTGTAACTGTAAAACAATTACAAAGGGGGTTTTTAGCAGTAAGAGTGCAACAGAGAAAAAACAACAGAAGACTTCCAATAAGAGAGAACATTCAGCTTAGGGTTTCTATTGTGACATGTTTATCATCGACTGCTAATATATCTAATTTCATGTTTCTAAGTGTGGTTGTTCCGACAAAGGTAACAACCCAACTATCCCGACAAAGGTGATACGCCACAACCTAACCCGACAAAGGTGACTTCTAGTTCTTTCCTAAACTCAATAATCCGACAAAGGTATTATTTAGCCTAGGTGTTACGATCTACCTTTACGACAAAGTTTCCAGTAGATATTAACGGTAAGAATTAATTGCTCAATTAAGCTTTGCGACAAAGCTTCCACCTAATCTAACAAGTTAATTCATGTGATGAAGCAAGAACTAGTAAAACATAAAAGAGCAATAAGAACGAGTCTCAAAACATGTGTCACAAGAACGAAACCCTAAACTGAATTAGGAATTTAGCTACACATGATGGAAATAAAACACATAATGAAAGGTAGAAAAATCTCTTCTCTCTTGTCGAATTCTTGCGTCTTCACCTCCAGAACCGTCTTAGTCTTCGTAGAATGATGGATTATGGAAACCCTAACCCAAACATCTTATTTATAGCAAAAAGTATGGTTTCCAAGTCTGTATTTGGGCTCAATTTCCAAGTTGCGGCCTTGCTAATGTCATCAAAACACATTGATGACATCATCGTCGCGTTCGGTAAATACGTTATCGGTCACGTTCGGCCCTTACGTTAACGTTATTACTAACGTCTCCTTCGGACGCGATCCACACTGAGTCTGATTCTGCTTCTGAGCGCCTGTTCCAACCTTTACTATAGATTTGACCTCTTATATGACCTCGAACGCTCTCGGTGTGAACTAGAGAGTTGTAAGGAATTGAGTCACCTTTACAATGGAATGTGGCTCGTATTTTTATGATCAGCGGTCCATTCCCAGCACTCCGTCGACTGTCCAAAGGTCTAATCTGAAACTGTGATGTTTTTGGCACAAAATGCCATCTTTTATGCGGTGGCTATCTGCTGGGTGCTAGCTGCCAGCTCCTTCACTATATCCTCCAGAGACTTGCTGGAACTCTGATTACTAGGGCATGTCTGGTTGTAATTCTGTCCTCGCTGCTGATATTGATTCTGATTATTATAGCTACCCTGCTGCTGACGATATGGTGATCGGTAGTACTGCTGCTGCTGAGCCTGCTGGGGTGCACGGTTATTATAGTTTTGGAATTCACCCAATGCGTTGACATCAACCTGTGTATCCTCCTGTAAAGTATGGCAGGCATCTGTCTTATGATTAGTTGCACCGCAGAACTCACACAGCTTCACCTGTACCGGCTGCCTCATTATCAGCTTCTGCATCATCTCTTCCATCTGCTTCAGCTCTTTGGTCATTGGATTCACTGGGGTGTCGGCCTTTGCAACGTTTCTAGTACGGCTGAATTCATCCTACCGATTGGTCTCCTCTCTGAACCTTGCACTCTCAGCCACGTCCGCGATCAACTTCCTTATTCTAGCTAGGGGTAAATCCATGATCGTGCCTCCAGCTGAGGCGTCTAGCAGCATCCTGTCGAGTGGCCTCAACCCATCAAGCATGAACTCTATAATCAGCTTCTCTGGCACTCTAAGGTTGCAGCAGCTTTGTTCTAGGGCGTTGAATTTCTCCAGATAGTCGTACATTGTCTCGTTCGGCCCCTGTCTGAGATCTTGCAGCTGCCTACGGACCTATCCTGCCTTGGCTGCTGGGTAGTATTTGTCAAGAAATTTCTTCTGCATCTGGTCCCAAGTCTTGATGCTACCTGAAGGGAGAGATAAGAACCAAGCGTGAGCTGCATCAGTTAAAGAAAAATGAAAAGCCTTGAGTTTGAAATTCTCCACTGTGGCTCCATAGGGTCGGAGAGTCTGGCAGATGTCATGAAGGCTCTGAAGATGCTTGGTGGCTGACTCTCCTTGCCGACCCGAAAACTTTGGCAGATGATGCACCACTGCAGTATTGACCACGATTTCCTGTATGTCTGGCCCCTCATGGATGCACTAAGGAATATTCTGAAAATTATGGCCAGACAGCTCCCTCATGGTCGGCTCGTAATAATATTCTTCCTCATATTCTGGCTCCATGTGAATTGGCGGCTGCGGTCGTCGTGGCGGTGGAGGTGGCTACCTCGCACCAGCGCCATTCTAAGCAACAGATGCCCTCTGATTCAGCTGTCGAGCCTCCCTGACTGCACGGTTGCGAGCACAAACGAGCTGCTCCGGATCATCATAGAATGGAGGAATTACTTCCTCGTTTTCGTCAACTGGCTCGATCTCATTGTTGCGGACATTATCACCAATCTGGCTACCTGCACGACACATGGCGCACACGTAGCGAAGCACTAAAAATAGCTAAATAAAATAAAAACAGAAAAATAAAAAATAAAAAAGAAACAACTTCACCGAAGCGCAGCTCCCCGGCAACGGCGCCAAAATTTGACGCGCGTGGTCTGACGCGTCAAATTTAATATTTATATTTTCCTGTGAACAACTAGCTAGTGGCAAGCAGGGTCGAACCCAAGGGAGCTGGTGTTGTTGAAGCTGTAACTGTAAAACAGTTAAAAAGGGGGTTTTTAGCAGTAAAAGTGCAACAGAGAAAAAAACAACAGAAGACTTCCAATAAGAGAGAACATTCAGCTTAGGGTTTCTATTGTGACATGTTTATCATCGACTGCTAAATATCTAATTTCATGTTTCTAAGTGTGGTTGTTCCGACAAAGGTAACAACCCAAGTATCCCGACAAAGGTGATACGCCACAACCTAACCCAACAAAGGTGTTAGCCTTCTAGTTCTTTCCTAAACTCAATAATCCGACAAAGGTATTATTTAGCCTAGGTGTTACGATCTACCTTTACGACAAAGTTTCCAGTAGATATTAACGGTAAGAATTAATTGCTCAATTAAGCTTTGCGACAAAGCTTCCACTTAATCTAACAAGTTAATTCATGTGATGAAGCAAGAACTAGTAAAACATAAAATAGCATTAAGAACGAGTCTCAAAACATGTGTCACAAGAACGAAACCCTAAACTGAATTAGGAATTTAGCTACACATGATGGAAATAAAACACATAATGAAAGGTAGAAAAATCTCTTCTCTCTTGTCGAAAGCTTGCGTCTTCACCTCCAGAGCCGTCTTGGTCTTCGTAGATTGATGGATTATGGAAACCCTAACCCAAACATCTTATTTATAGCAAAATTTAGGGTTTCCAAGTCTGTTTTTGGGCTCAATTTCCAAGTTTCGGCCTTGCTGACATCATCAAAATGCGTTGATGACATCATCATCGCGTTCGGTAGAGACCTTATCGGTCGCGTTCGGCCCTTACGTTAACGTTATTACTAACGTCTCCTTCAGACGCGATCCACAATGAGTCTGATTCTGCTTCTGCGCGCCTGTTTCCGACTTCGACTATGGATTTGACCTTCTATATGACCTCGGATGCTCTCGGTGTGAACTAAAGAGTTGTAGGGAATTGAGTCACCTTTGCAATGGCATGTGGTTCGTATTTTTCTGATTAGCGGTCCATTCCCAGCACTCCGTCGACTGTCCAAAGGTCTAATCTGAAACGGTGATGTTTTTGGCACAAAATGCCATCTTTTATGTGCGTTTCCTCCTAAAGCTTCCAAAACACCTGAGATGAAAAACCATACTAAAAAGTAATTGTTCGCATATAAAAATGTCGAAATAAATGGGATTAATTGACTCGACGAGTCGTATAAATACGACTCATCAAAAAACAACATGCACTACTACTGGAGTACACGATTGATTCATTCTATAAAGAAATATAAACAATATATATGACTAATTGAAATAGAATTTAACTCTTGACAAATTCAAAATAAATAAAATAATTTCAGTTTTGGAAATTAAATCTGTGTCATTAAAACCGAATTTGAAAAGTAACTACAAACAAGAAAAATAATTATGTTACATGTAGTACTGCTGGAGTACAAGGTTGATAACGTGAAAACGAATAATCTTTTCTCTAATGTAACTCCGTCTTCATTAGTCTCTTCACATAGTTTCAAGATTGAAACAATACAATATAGTTCAGAAATATAATCTGAGACCTAATTAAAATCTCATATCCTCACGTGCATTCATATGCATTCATATATTGCACGAGGTACAATGAACGTCCTCTAATGATTGAAATAATCATTTAAGCTCTTCCAGCGTATGAGGGGTCTTTGACTATTTAGTTTTGAGCTTCAGGCTCTCGTGAAGATGATGACGAAGTAAGCACAATCCTTTTGGGATGCGCTGGAGTTTTCTTTTACAGAATCTCTCAAGTTGTTACATGCTAAAAACAGTTCAACATCAGTTTATCCATGTAAAACAGTTTCTTCCGGAAACATTAAGGCAGTAAACTAAAGTCTTGCGACGTAGACATGTATATAATAGTTAAAGCATGAAATTAAAAGATTTAAATCACTAATATTGATCATACACATCCAACTTATTTGAGGAGAAATTTCATGGTTCTGTCAAATACAACATGAAGTGATCTTATAATCATTTACTTCAGGAGATGATAAGATCTAAGTAAAAATAATTTCTTGGACCATTATTTTTCTTTCACTTAGATCAAAAGAAAATGGTACATTACTCTCTTCTAGGAGTAAATATATTTTACACATATTCATCCTCTTCGGGGGATGATTTTAATTAACTCATTAGGATAAATATATATATGATGTGTATTTATCCTCTTCAGGGGATTAAGTGTGTGTGATGTATATGAATCCGCTCCAGGGGATTAAATATATGAAATATGAATAAAAATAAACCATTACAAAGGTAAATAAATAAGTGATTTTAAGAACGTGCATAAATAAAGACAATAAAATAAATAAAACAGAACTTTATCACTTACAACATGAAGTGATTTTATCTAGATTATAATCATCTACTACATGAGATGGTATAATCACACTACAAAACATATGCTTGATGTTTTATAACTTTCAACAAGAAGTGAATGTTACTCTCTTCAAGGAGTGAAATGAAACATCCTCTTCGGGGGATGAACATAAAGAAGAATAATAATATTCATGTATCCACTTCGGGTGATATATGTATATGACTCCACTTCGAGGAAATCGAAAAACATGTACTATACATGTATCCACTTCACGTGATACATGTATATGATTCTACTTCATAACAGAAGACAAAGCATATATTATACATGTATATATCTACTTCAGGTGATATATGTATATGATTCCTCTTCGGGAGAATAAAATAAAAACATAAACTATACATGTATCCACTTCAAGTGATACATGTATATAATTCCACTTTGGGGGAATCAAAATCATATACTACACATTCATACATCATGTGAATATAGAACCAATTACATGAATAAGAATATTGAGTTTTCGAATGCTAGGCTATTTTGAGATTCTCTACAAAGAGGACGCATGGTTGCCATCATCGCATTGTGAACAAGAATAGAAGAGAGGATCAGAGAGGGATGATCACTACCTTTGAGCAACTCGTGCTGATAACGTGTTGTAATATAATGGGGAAGAAACAAGAGATGATGGAATTGTGTAAAGAGAATTGTATTCTTCTTCTTATCAATCATACTTTACAATGTCATCTATTTATAGATTACATGAAGGCTAATGAAAGGACATGGCCTTTCACACAAATAAATGGAGGTATAATGGAGTGATCTAAATGAGTCTAACCAAAGGTTGAGTGTGCATTCACAATGTCATAATATCATAACAAATCTTTTATTGTTTATTATGAGAAAATAATTTTTTTTCAATTTATTACTATTATAAGCAAGGAATGGAAATCATGAGAAAATTAATGACGACATTCTCATTTGTTTTCGAAATATTTTAGAAAAAAAAGGGAAATAGTATAAGTGATATTGTATGAGATAATGATTATGCACACAAATAGTGTATGAAGTTTGATGTCTGATTTTTTTTATGGTGGGTTTTTATATAACTCATACATATCAATCATCACTCAAATACATCTCAATCATATTGTATGAGAACTTCATCAGATACTTGTGAAACTTAAACTCTTGGAGCACGGGCCACACACGGCACCAACCCGGATTAGGTACTTGAATTGTGTCCATTGAAGCACATCTCTAACTTTGAAAACCCACGAGCATTGACTTGAAACTCAGCACCTCGGCAAGGCCGCAGCATCCACCTGTAATAAAAACATGGCAACACGTCCACGAGGGACGAATAATACCTCCGCGAGGGAGGAACAACACGTCCACGAGGGACGAAAATACTTCTACAAATAGAACAACACGTCCGCGAGAGAGGAAAACATTCATACACAAAAGTGAAGAGAAATATGCTACTCAGAGAGTCGAATCCTTGACCTCTTGATAATTTATCTAGAGATCAAACCACTCGGTCAAAATCTTTGTCGCGAAGTTTGATTTCTGATTAGTCTAATTAAAACCATCAATGATTTTGTTTAGTTATCGACTTGGTCTTATTAATGACTTTTTCTTTGCGTTTATTTATTTAAATAGCTTGCCGGTGACGCTACCGCTAAGTCGTTTTGTTGATCCTTGTATGCATTTATTGATGACTTATATAGTACTGTTGAAATGTCAAATGTTCTAGATAACTCAACATTTTCATTTTGTAAATATCATCCACACATCACTATATTTGATTTTTTATTTATTTATCGTTGTATTTGTATCTGGATACACTGATGTATAGGGTCGTATCAATAACAATATACCGAGGAGCCCAAGGTCCAGGCACTTATGAGACGAAGATTCTTTTAACTGAAATTAAAACGAAAGACAAAACAATAGAAAGTTGCTGAAAAAGTTGGAATGGCCATCTATTGCAATCTGTTTGAGTTATAGATTTACTGAATATGTGTTATCTTTTTTTAAAGTTTATGTTGTCGTGTTGGCTGATGGCCTGCAGGCTGATGTTCTATGTTCTGTAGTTTTCCAGTAGGTAGATCGTCCTTTGAACCCATGTGTTTTTTTTTTATGTATAAGATGGTCATTCCAACTTTTTTTTATGCAGTGGTGTGGGTAGATGGTCATTTGATCACATCTAGTATTCTGTTTTTTTGTATGTGTTAATGGGTTTTATTTGATCCAATATATTCATATCAAATATCTTATACATAAAAAAAGGTTACATGTCTCAGCACCATAACGATTTGTACTAAAATATACTTATAAAAGTAATTTGACCGGGTTGTATTAGATGCTTTATTCCCTAACCCACCCACCACCGTACAAGGCTTGCCTTTATAAAAACGTTCACTTAAGAATATTTTTTTGATCCCATCAACAAAAAAAAATATTTTTTTGATAAACGTGCACTTAAGAAATTTAGAAAATCAATCTGGCGCTGTAAGGGCATCTGCACTGGTTGAGGAAGTCTTATCTCCTGGAGGACATCCTCAACGAAAATTTTCTATTACTATTCATCCAAATAGAATTTTTTATTAATAGAAATTATGCATCCGTTTGAGAAATAAGACTTCCTATTACTATTCATCTAATAAAATATAATATTTTTTTACCCAATAACTTTTTTTAAGATTAGATTCACTAAAACTGGTGCCCGATAAGCGTCAAGCTTTGATTGAGACACCTTGTAAGTTCCTGGGCTAAATCAGTTTCTTTGATTTGTTTCTTCTGCCAACTTTTCAACAAGATAAAGAGCTTCTTATAGTTTTCCATCATGATCTTTGGCTGGAAGTCTTCTCTAGTGGCCATTGTCTTGACATCCACGGCTACATCTTGCACACCTTTACTCACCCGTTCAATCGTACTTCATTCACTCTATCTATTAAAGAAATAAAAATTGACACCTTAATAAGATTTAAGATAAAAATGTATAAACAGCATCAATGTTCTTCTATCTGAATCAGATATGTTCTCAGAGTTGCAGTTTTATACCAACTCATGAGAATTCCAAATGGTCCAAGTTTGTGTCTGTATGAAGGTATAATGGCCGATAAGGTGATTCCCACAACCCATTTTTTCCTTCAAAATGCACAATCCTATAAGATGAAGGGTCTCATATTACTGACCAAATGAATTCAAGAAGGATTTACCAAGTTAAAAAAAGTGAAAAGAGGACCATTGCTAATGGGAGGACTCAAACATATCCAAGGTCTATCAGAAGGTTGTATGTATCTTGCCAAGAATATTGATGATGAAGCTATTAACGATGGAGCATAGCAAAGTAGTTTGTACTCTAAGAGAGAAAGCTCAGCAATATAGTTGGTCATTGACTCTAGCTGCAGAGATGGAACGTGCATATACAATACATTGATTTCAGGCTTACATGACCAGAAAGAAACTACGCACCAATTAAAGAAAACTTCACCTCTTTTCTTGTTTAAGCTTCTGCTACCAACTGAAATCACAGAACACATGCTAAACCAGACAAATCAAACACACCATCACAAACACAACACACAACAGTTGAGCGTATGCGTATGGAAAACTATAGATAATTAAGTTTATCAACAAAATTCAGTAGCAAAAAAATATGGAGAAATGATTTGCAACCATGAACTCGCATACATATAACACAAACAGAGACATTAATTATTTTCGTCCGCTCAATCCCACCCATTGTTTGTCAAATTCGACATTACAATTTCTCACCTGCTTCCCAATCCCTCGCATACATATAACACAAACAGAGACATTAAGGATTCGAAGACCAAAATTATTAAAAGAAATGAATAAACAAAGACTATTGAAAGTCTTTCTGTGAATTATTACTAACAATTCATCTTTCATTCATTTGACATTATGATATGATTTAATTTAACCTTATTTTCCAATCAATATACATAAATTAATTAATTAATTAAATTAAGCTTAGCAGCCCAATTTGTCTTTGTATATATGGCTGGAAATGCGGAACCTTCACGAGATTTTACTAATAGTAAACCCACCGAATAATTAAACAACTAGCTTAGCAGCCATGGGCGGACTTACCCTATAAACAATGGGGGCAGATGCACCCAATTAAATGTGGAAATTTTTTTATTAATACTTATTAAATTAATGACTGCCCTCCCCATTATGAATTATTTATTGCCCCCGTTTATTTTAATATCAAACTCTAATAAACCCAAAAGGAAAATTTTGAGTTCAAATGTTTTGATAAATTTTATCTAGCCGATTTAGTTTAGTCCTACTTATTAAAAAAAGATTTAATTAGTCCTAAAATTTGAGTGCGGTTCAGGTACAAACCGATTTATATATAAAAACTATAAACCGAATTTTAAGTCGACACGTATCCCAATAAGTCGAAATTCCGAACAACAACACGGAGGGGTATTATAGTCATTCCACACGGAGGGGTATAAACCTAATAATGTTATTTTCAATTTAGTCCACGAGTTGTTAATGATCAGACTTAAACTTGGAAATGATCAGACTTAAAAAACAGCAATGATCAGACCTAAAAAACAATGATCAGACTTAAACAGTTAATGATCAGACTAAAAAAACCATGATCAGACTTAAAACAGTAATGACCAGACTTAAAAAAACAATGATCAGACTTAAACAGTTAATGATCAGACTTAAATAGTTAATGATCAGACTTAAAAATTGATAATGATCAGACTTAAAATTGACAATGATCAGACTTAAAATTGATAATGATCAGACTTAAAATTGATAATGATCAGACTTAATAAAAGACAGTGATCAGACTTATTATTGATAATGATCAGCCTTAAAATTGACAATGATCAGACTTAAAATTGATAATGATCATACTTAGAATTGATAATGATCAGACTTAAATAGACAATGATCAGACTTAATATTGATAATGATCATACTTAAAACAGACAATGATCAGACATAAAATTAATAATGATCAGACTTAGAATTGATAATGATCAGACTTAAAGATGGTAATGATCAGACTTAAAAAGACAATGATCAGACTTAAAATTGATAATGATCAGACTTAAAGATGGTAATGATCAGACTTAAAAAGACAATGATCATACTTAAAATTGATAATGATCAGACTTAAAGATGGTTATGATCAGACTTAATAATAGACAATTATCAGACTTAATATTGATAATGATTAGACTTAAAATTGACAATGATCGGACTTAAAATTGATAATGATCAGACTTAGAATTTATAATGATCAGACTTAAAGATGGTAATGATCAGACTTAAAATAGTTATGATCATACTTAAAATTGATAATGAACATACTTAAAGATGGTAATGATAAGACTTAAAATTGGTAATGATCAGACTTAAAGATGGTAATGATCTGACTATAAATTGATAATGACCAGACTTAAAAATGGTAAATGATCAGACTTAAATAGACAATGATCAGACTTAAAATTAATTATAATCAGGCTTAGAATTGATAATGATCAGACTTAAAATTGATAATGATCAGACTTAAAAATAGACAATGATCAGACTTAAAGAGAGAATGATCAGACTTAAAATTAGTAACTAAAACACTACAAATTGAGAATGATCAGTCTTAAAAATTGGTAATGATCTGACTTAAAATTGATAAATGATCAGACTTAAAGAGAGAATGGTCAGACTTAAAAAGTCAAATTTTACTGTAGCAAAAGTCGAATTTTATTCAAAATGATCAGACTGAACGCATGTTGATCAGACTTAAAAACGTACTGTAGCGAAAGTCAAATTTTACTGTAGCAAAAGTCAAATTTTATTCAAAATGATCGGACTTAAAAATGTACTGTAGCGAAAATCAAATTTTACTGTAGCAAAAGTCAAATTTTATTCAAAATGATCAGACTTAAAAACGTACTGTAGCGAAAGTCGAATTTTACTGTAGCAAATTTTAGACCATTATACCCCTCCTATCTTTTATGTATTTTTAAATAAGTCCGCGTGTATTTTTTTATTTACAAAAAGAACCCCGAACGGGATGAATTTTGATTGGTCGATTTTTACACTTGTCAATTTTTTTATGAGTTTGTAGTTTTTATTTATAATTTTGGTTTGTATTTGATCCAATTCCCTAAAATTTTACTTAAATACTTACTATTATTAGAAATATTTATTGTATTAATTTTTTTATCAAACACCATTATGACAAATACAGTTGAGATAAGATAAATTTTGTAACTAAATTGAGTAAGGCTCTGTTCTTTTGCACTTCAATACAGTTTTATTAAGTTCAGTAAAGTTAAATTAAATTCAATACAGTTTAATAAATTTCTGTACAATTAAATTAAGTTCAATACAGTTCAATAAAGTTCAGTACAGTTAAATTAAGTTCAATACAGTTCAATAAAGTTCAGTACAGTTAAATTAAGTTCAATAAAGTTCAGTACAGTTAAATATACTTAAATTAATTTAAGTTAAAAAATGTAATATAATTTTTTTCAAGTCAATCCAATTTTTTTATAGTTTCCAACCCATTATTCAAAATTTTAATTTTTTTTAATTTTTTAAATAATTTTTAGAAAAGCATAAGACATATATGATCCAACGATTTTTCAAGTTTGTGTCCACACCTCTTGGGAAACTATTGTATCCATTTTAAAATGGAAGTAAACTTTGTTGCACTTGATATGAATTTACAGAACATGTGGAAATAAACATAATACAATATATTTTTTACATGGAAACGTACAATGTCATTCAAGTGTAATTTTACATATCATCATCTTCATCCATGTTCATTTCCACTACATCATCTGGACAATCCTCAATAATTTGAAACGCTATCATATTGCGTACTTGATTCATCTCATCTTTTTGCTGTTGATCAAATAAATTTGAATCTGCTCTTCCCAGCACGGTCTCATTAGCTACAATGGGTATTGAAAAATTATGCATGCGAATGAAGTTGTGCATAGTAAATGTAGCTGTAATTATATCACTTTGGCGCTCATCAGATACTTGAGGCATGACTTTGAGTGTCTTCCACGATTTCTTTAGTTGTACTATTTTAAAAAAAATGAAACGTTTAGGGCTTCACACAATTTTTTAGCAAGTATAATTTGAAAAAAATGAAAAATAAAATACATATATATTTATCAGAAAAAATGATGAAACTTTTTTGAGCAAGTTAATTAATGAATTATATAATTTTATCATTTTGAAAAAATGATGACAAATATACACATATATAAATATACTATACATATATATAATTTTTCAATTTCAACAAATTAAGTTCAGTAAAGTTAAGTAAAATTAAATTCGATACAGTAAATTAAAATCAGTACAGTTCAGTAAAGTTAAATAAAATTCGATACAGTTAAATTAAGTTCAGTACAGTTTAATAAAGTTCAATACAGTTTAATTAAGTTCAGTACAGTTTAATAAAGTTCAATACAGTTAAATTAAATTCAGTACAATAAAATTCCAGTTAAATTAAGTTCAAAAGAACAGCACCTAAATCTAGCGAGGAAAGATTAAATGCAAATCATATTTTTGGTACAAACTGCAAAATTCGTCAAAATGAGTTATAATTCGTCGTTAAGAAACCAAAAGTACTACGCAGCTACATATTTTTTAGAATATGCACGGGAAGTGGATAGGAACCTTCACCGGATTTGACAAATAAAATAAGCCTTATCAAAAGCAAGGTTGTAAAAATGCTAGGCGCTAGTCAGGCGGAAATGGTCCTTGAAGATTAATCGGGGCCTAGGCGGGGATTAATCGGTTTTACAATTTTATATTTTTTTTTAATATTTTAATAATTAATAATCATATAAATATTATTATGTTATCTATTTTATTGTATTTTAATATATATAAAAAGAAATCTGATAATAAAGATATTTTAATAATTTATCAAATATTAAAATGATATACAACATATTTAAACTATGTAAAAATAAAGGAATTTTTTCATTTTGATCAAGAAATTGGTCATCTGGTTAACGCTTAGGCGGTGGCTCAACATTTATAAATCGCGTGACCTTCCAAATCTTCTAATGATCAATTAATCGGACGGATTCGTAAATTTCACTTTCTAAACGGGGCTATGCGGTTTTTAGAACACTGATCAAAAGTCATCTTTTTATTAATTAAATACATTTGAATTTTTAAAACATTAATATTTAGAATAAATGAGAGACCGGCCTATACTCGCCTTTGCATAGGATTAGAAACTCACAAATTCACTGAGTACTACTTTGCAACAATATTGAAGTTTATCGATCATATTTTTCATTCCAACTTTTTTATGCAGTGGGTAGATGGTCCTTTGATCCCATCTGGTGTTCTGTTTTTTTTGTGTTAGTCGTTTTTATTTGATCCAATATATTCATATCAAATATCTTATGCATAAAAAAAAAGTTGGAATGGCCATCATAAAAAAAACAGTTGGGATCAAAGGACCATCTACCCACTGGAAAACTACAAACATAGAACACCACCCTGCAGGTAGGGGTGGGCTCGGGTCGGTTCGGGCCGAAATTTTGCAAAAACCGAACCGAAACCCGAAAATTCGGTTCGGTTCGGGTTCGGGCTTTTTTAAAGCAAAAACCGACTAAAGCCCGAAAATTCGGTTCGGTTCGGGTTCGGGTCGGTTCGGGTTTTTTTCGGGCTTTTTTTGCCGTTGTTTTTCGGTCTTTTTCGGGCTTTTTCGGTCTTTTTCGGGTTTTTCGGGCTATTTCGGGTTTTTTCGGGCTTTCGGTTCGGTTCGGGCTTTCGGGCCAAGAAAAATTCAAAACCGAGACCAAACCGATTCGGTCCCATCGGTTCGGTCTATTTTCGGGCTTTTTTCGGTCCATTCGGTTCGGGCTTTTTTCGGGCTTTTTCGGTTCGGTTCGGTCCGAGCTTCGGGTTTTCGGGTTTTTTCGCCCAGGCCTACCTGCAGGCCATCAGCCAACACGCAATAACTCAGGGCTTGTTGTGATCGGTAGAAGAGAACGAGAGTTAGGGGAGAGGAGAGGATAGAAGGTAATTGATTTCTTGTTTTCAATGCATAAAGGCTACTGTCTTTTAATATAATCACTGCTCATCATTCTTAACGTCCCTAACATACAGACACCCCACGAATTCTCTGACAATACCGTTGGAGTTAGGGGAGAGCAAACGGTAATTTACCGTTTTACCGTTTACCGTTTTACCGTTTACCGATTTACCGACATGTGAAATTCTATTCCGTTTACCGTTACCGATTTATCGTTTTACCGATATTTCGGTAAAACGGTAAATCGGTAAATTTCGGTAAATTTACCGAATTTACCGATTTTACCGAAAATTATTATTTTTCTAATTTTTTAAATATATATTATAAATATTATAAATATATATGTTGATTTTTAATATATATAAATATTTTTGTAATTTTTTTCTTTATAATATATAATTTTTTATTTATTTATTTATATTTTTCGGTAAAACGGTAAATTTACCGATTTCAGAATTTATTCCGTTTACCGACTTATTTTTACCGTTTTACCGTTGGTAAATTTACCGATTTACCGAACCGAATTGATTCGGTAACGGTAAATTTACCGACGGTAAACGGTAATTACCGAATTTTGCTCTCCCCTAGTTGGAGTGGTCCCCACCTCGCATTCCGAGCTCGTACGTGTCGCTAGGATACTGGGTAGATGAAACCCTCAGCCACCTACTCTTGCGTGTGTTGGATCCTTGTATTTTGATGATAACAAACACTTAGCTAATAATTGACTTGAGTATGCAAAAATCACTGTCTGACAGAAAGGTTAACTGGACATCTCTGAGAGAGCTCAGCGCTACGAGAAAGATGAGATCTATGAGAGGGATGGGATCTGCGTGAGAGACGAGATCAGCACCGACTTTGTGACGAGATCAGATCGCTGGAGATATGCGAGATATATCAAGATCCGAGCTGGAGATATTCGAGATATATCAAGATCCGAGATTGAGATATTCAAGAGATCATAAGATTGGATGCAGAATATATACTCAAGATATGATATGGAAATATACGGGAATATACGGCAAGATATATTCAAGACGTGATATGGAAATATATGAGCTGGGAATATACTCAAGATGCCGTGCTGAATATATACAAGACGGATATGGGAAGGGAATAATTGATGTCGTTAAGATATGGAAATATCTTAACCAAATCACATCTGAAAGATTGAGATCGTATCTCTGATGGAAATCAGATCTGTCAGATGGAGATCAAATATCTGATAGAGATCACATCTCTGATATAGATCAGATCTGCCGACTTGAAGACGACTATAAAAGGAGGAGGAGTCTTCAGTTCAAGGCGCGACTGTTGAGAGAGTGCAAACGGAGAGCAGAGGTTGCGATCAACCAGATAGTCGTCATAGTACTTGCTGCGGGCATTTGAGAAAGTCGCCGAAGTGCTCGCTGTGTGCGGACGAGAGTAAGATCTGTTATTTGGTATTCGAATTGAGTAGAATCGGTTCACTGTCATTGAGTGAGACAGATTGTAACATTCTACAAGCATATTCGTCAAGTAATAACATTGATCTTTGAAGCCCTTCTGGAACTGTCCAGAAGGCAAGTGGTTTTCAGCCTGTTGCATAGACGCAATAAGGTTTCCACTCTAAATTTGCGAGTACTTACTTTCCGCACTATATTTCCTGTACTTGAGATAATTTTCGTTGCCATCTGTCTGAGGGATACCACTCTGTGATCTCTCTCACACAGACGGCTAACCTAACAATCCAACAGCGTGTATCCTTTGTTCCAGTTGGGTCGGATTGTTCCCCTTGTTCCGGTGCTTGGCCAATTCGTGGCCCAACTCATGGCATGTATCATTCCCTCCTCCTATAGTGCGAACCTTGACCTCGAGGTTGAGATTTGGGTAGTCTTGCTTTAGCTCAATTTCGTCCTCCCACTGGATCAAGTATTGTGGCCGACTTATTCTTTGCCTTAAGAATGTGCAAAAGCGGAGTATCTTGGCCGGTTGTGCTAAGGGGTGGGACTCCAAGAATCGACTTGGCCATGTGCTAACAGGGACATCAGATGTGCCATGGCAGCGTTTGAGCATTGAGACATGAAATATGTCATGTATCTTAGACCCTTCATGAAGTGACAGTCGATACGCCACCTTGCCAATGCGTAGCATGACTTTGAATGGTCCATAGTCCCGCCTTGTGAGTTTGGTAGTGCGCTGATGATGGACAGTTTATTGTCAATAAGGTTAGAGCCTCACAAAGACAAGGTCGCCCTCCTTGTATTCTACATCTGTTCGACGCCGGTTCGCCTGGTGGATCATCCTCTGTTGTGCACGCCGCAGACTCTCCTTGAGTTGTGTCAACACCAATGTCTTTTACTGTAATAACTCATCCAGTGTTGCTACTTTGGAATCTATAGCTGAGTAAGGAAGTACCTCAGCTACCTTGCGCCGATAAACTACTTCAAATGGTGTCATGGCTATAGAAGAATGCCAAGTTGTGTTGTAGTTGTACTCAGCCCATGGAAGAAGCTCCACCCAGTTAGTTTGTTGTTCATTGATGAAGCATCGCAAATAATCTTGGAGCCCTCGATTTACTACCTTCGTCTGGCCATCCATCTGGGGATGGTAGGCACTGCTATGTGCTAGTACCGTTCCTTGGACTCGGAAGAATTCCCTCCAGAATTGGTTGAGAAAGATTGGGTCCCAATCTGAAATGATGGTGTTGGGAGTCCCATGCAGAAGATATACTTCCTTAGCAAAAGCCTTGGCCACCATCTCGATCGTGAATGTGGTTGGTAGTGCTACAAAGTGGGCATACTTCGTGAGTCGATCGACTACCACAAATATGACTGTTTTGCCTTTTGACGTCGGTAAGTGGGTTATGAAATCCATCGAGATGTCACTCCAAATATGCTCTGGTATAGGCAGGGGTTGTAAAAGCCCTGGGTAAGGTGTATTTCGTGCCTTCACTTGTTGACACGTCTCACATTTCTGAACATACTGTCTAACATTTTCTCGCATCCCAGGCCAATAGAATGCGACAGAAAGGCGGGCCAGAGTCCTTTGCGCTCTGGCGTGACCTGCCCCAATGGTATCATGGAACTCATGGAGGATGAGCTCCTTAAGAATAGTGTTCTCGGGTGGGTACATATATGCAATCACGATACAGTATGATACCATCCTTAATCTTGTAGTCCACATGCTTTTCCGGCTCGTATATTATGGCTTTGTATAATGCTTGGGCTTGTGGCTGATTACTCACCAGGGTACGTAAGGCTCTAAGGATTCCCATCACTGGACGTGAGACACACTGTAAGGATTGGCACACGACTGATGCATGTCGAGACAGAGCGTTGGCCGGTCCATTTGCAGCCCATGGTCTATACCGCACTTTGAAGTTGAAACCTAAAAGATTCACAATCCAATTCGGTTGGTCTGGAGTATGCACGGCCTAGGTTGACAATGTTCGAAGAGGTTGATGGTCCGTGATGACTATGAAATGGCTTCCAAGCAGGTATTGGCGCCATTTTTATACAGCTAGGACCAAGGCACATAACTCCCGATTGTAAGTGGACGTAGCTCTTGTTCCCATTGGCAATTGCTTACTGAAAAAGGCCACCAGATGATCTTCCTGTGACGGAACAACCCCTGCTTCCACGCCCGATGCATCAGTTTGGATTACAAACTGCTTAGAGAAATCAGGCAAGGCTAGCGTTGTGGGGTCATAAGAGCATCCCGAAGCCTTAGGAAGGCCTTTGTCGCATCCTCCGCCCAGGCGAACGAGTCTTTACGAAGCAACTTCGTCAATGGGGCGATAATGCCTGTAGTATCCGGTGAGCCCCAGAAACCCCCTGAGTTGTTTAGGATTTGTGGGCAGGGGCCAGGCTTGAATGACTTCTACCTTTTTCGGGACGACTCTCACGCCATTCTTTGTGATTATGTGCCTTTAATAAGCTATAAATTTCCTAGCAATATCACACTTGGAACCCTTAGCATAAAAGGTATGTATAGATGATGGACCATAATTATACGAATCATAAACACAGTTAAACCCACCAAATTAGACTGTTTGTCTATTTAACTTTTGCTTGTTAGTTCCGATATTTATCTGTAGGGTATTTTGGAGACTAGAGAGAAAACACGCTAAGGAGAGGATTTTACGCTAAAAATATATTACGAGTCATTACAAGGTCAAGATCAGATGCCGACTGAAGAAATCTCAAGATCCTGACATTGAATTACTCGAATCAAATCAAACCGAAGAGCAACCAGAGTCAGTCCGGGGCAGAAATGGACCGATAGTTTTGTGAAAACATCACAAAACTCACACAAAACTCCTCCATTTGCCCTTATGACCGGCTACTTGGGGAAGAAGGATGACTCATGGGGTGGCTCTCCCCTCCCCTCCCATCCATGACCGGCGGCTGTCCTCCTTGCAACCTCCAACCGGCGGCTTTTGGCAAGCCATGGATGGCTTGCCATGTGGTGGCTTCTCCTCCACACATCTCCTCCTCCTTAGGCTATAAATACATGCCTCCCCTTCACTTGTAAATCATCCACAATCCAAAATCACAAAACACTTCTCTCTCTAAGATTTGGCACTTTGTAAGTTTGGTTTTTAATATATAATACTCCTGTTGGTTCTTGAGTATTATAGTTCGGTCTTGAGTACTCTTGTCGGTTCTTGAGTACTCAAGCTTGTCTTTACTATTCTTGAGTACTCTTGTCGGTTCTTGAAGTACTCACCCCTTTCCCTTACTTACTGTCTTTCAAAAACCGTAGCTATGGTATCCACCTCTATGGATATTCGTAGCTAAACCCTTCATTCGGTTGAAGGGGTGTACTTGTATCATAAAATGTTTTAGACTATACTTTAGTACTTTTTCTTTGTATTCAAAACTTGTTCTATGTGCCATATATTAGGTCAGAACTTCCAAGGTTGAGTGGATGCTTGGAATGGCAAAGCTCTTCCGTGGAAGTTCGTAAACATACTCGGGTAAGTGGATGCTTGGAATGGCAAAGCTTATCTGAGGAGTTTGACCTCTCTCAAACACCATTTGGTTGCTCGGGAATGACTGACCAAATGGATGCACATAGGCTAATATACCTTGGAATGGGGTATTAGTCTAAATAGAACAAGTGCTCTACGACCTTGAAATGGGCTAGACAGTGTGTGCAAATCGAGTGCTTGGAATGGCCTTGATACACTTTTGAATACTTAGAAGGATCACTAAAAGTCAATGATAAACAGGCTATGATACAAGGCCCCCGAAACCGAATGCTTTCCTTAAATTCAAAACCCCCTTGCATTTACTTTCTTAGTATAAACTGCTCTATCAACTGCTCACCTTCCGGAGGACTTGCCGATCACGCAACACCCGCTGTAAGTCTTTTCTTTTATTTTCCAGTATTTACTTTTCTGTCATTTACTTTTCCGCACTAAAACCAAAACCAACCAACCAGTCACTTACTTTTCCGCACTAAAATCTCAATCAACCTAAAACACGCTCCCTCGCTATACAATCCCTCAAAGAACGACTATCCCCCTAATTCCCTTGGGTTCGACCCCTACTTACCACTTGCTACCCAGTAGTGAAGTCGCGAGTAGCGGACTTATAAATTTATTCTTGACGTTTACACACGACGACTGTGCATCCGTCAATAGACAGGGTATAGAGTACCTCACCGAGATGACGAATATACTCATCCCAAGTTGCACTATACGCCAAGATATCATCAAAGAATATGAGCACACTCTTCTGTAAAAGTGGCCTAAATAAATCATTCTTCTCGGCTTGGAAGCTCACCGGAGCGTTGGTAAGGCCAAATGGCATAACCAAGAACTCATAGTGGTCGTCGTGCGTTCAAAACGCAATCTTGTGAACATCTTGTTCGGTCATTCTTAGTTGGTGGTAGCCCGAACGCAAGTCGTGCTTTGAAACACACTGGCACCTCACAACTCATCTAGTAGTTCATCTACTGTAGGTATGGGAAAGCGGTCTCGCACGATGATCTTGTTCAAGGCTCGATAATCAACGCAAAACCTCCATGACCCATCATTCTTTTTTACCAAAAGCATCGATGACGAGAAGGGGCTTGTGCTTGGCCGGATTACACTCTCAGCTAGCATTTGCACGATTAATTTTTCTATTTCTCGCTTCTAAATATGTTGGTATCGATAAGGCCTAACGTTCACTGGTCCAGGTCCCGGTATTAGAGGAATGTGATGGTCGGAACCGCATTAGGGAGGCAAGCCTACTAGGGACACGCGTATTTTTAACCCTATATAGTCGTCAAATTAATAGTTTTAGGGGTTCCATTGCAGTCAAACAAAATTTATAACCTTGGTAAGCCAAGGGTCGATCCAAAGAGCAGTGCGTGTGAATACTAGCTAACAGTGTGACCTATTTAGCTATTCCGAATGACAAAGGGTTTTGTGGTGTTGAAACAGTTTGGTTGTCACGAAAAATTGCAGAAATTAAATAGCAGAAAATAAATGGTTGTGTTTAAATCAGAGAAAGAATCCCAGAATCCGTACTTCACCCGTGCTAACCCCACTAATCATGCAATCATTCTACGTTAATTATTCATGCTGTCGAATATGGAATGTAACCGAAATAACACTAGACAAGCCGCCCATCCACGGATCATTGTCTAGATTAATCTCAATCGTTGAACGCCGCCCATCCACGATTATCAACGATTTCGATTTATTAAATTAAAGGGTTTCCTATTAAATCATGTAAACATGACCTAACATCAATTTCATGCGAATCCGGTTAATCCCTAGGGCCCATCCACCTTTCGGCATATAACCTAAATACGTTCTATCAATGCAAACATACCCTTTGATGTAAATACATGCATAGAACGATAAAATTAAGCACACAATGAAATTGAATAATCGAATCGCATAAATAATAAACTTCAATTGATCACATGAGAGTTAGGGTTACATAGCACGGGATCCATAGGATCCCGGAATTGAGAAGACTACTCACTATTCATGGTAGTTAACCAAAAACAGTGTAAAGAAAGGAAGAAACGAATAAACCGTAGACGATTGGCTCGTTGATCCTCACGATGAAAACTTGTCTTCTCTCCCAAGTTAGGGTTTTTGCTCCAAAATCACAACCTCTCGTCCACCCTGGTCGTGTTTCCTTATATAGACCGTCTAAAAAGGCCAGAAAGCCCAAAATCGATTTTTGGAAATCAGTTGAAAATTCTCCTCGGAAGTGCCGTGACTACCGTGACCATTGGTGGGGGTCACGGCAGTTGCTCGCATCGCCGTTTTCTTCTGAGGTAAAAACCTACCGTGACCACCGTGACCTTTGGTGTGGGTCACGGCAGTCACGGGAACTGCTGTTTCCTTCTGAGTTAAAAACCTACCGTGACTACTGTGACTCTGATGAGACATCACGGTGGTCACGGCTCTTCATTGGTGCAAAGCTCGATTTGGCCATTTTAGTCGATCTTTTTCGTTCTTTCGACATCTTAGACTCAAGGAGCGAAGATGTGTCAATTTAACCTGAAACACTAGAGAAAGACATCAAATAGAGACAATTTGCCGAGAGAATGAACGTTATCCTTCATCGAATGTAGTGAATAATCAGTCAGAATATTGACTGATCACTAGGGCGCTGAAAACGTGCTCATATTGTTTTTGTTTTCTCTTTAGAGCTGCTTCAAACTCAGGTTCAAGGTCCTCCGGTAGGTGTGGCACTGTCACATTATCTCCATTCTCATCCCCCACAACCATAGTTAATTGGTATAAGGATGCAACACCATCCAATTGAGAGCACCGACACAACTGCCCCATTGAAATTTGAGCCAGTTCACCTTGTTGTTTCATCCCTTTTCACACCACTTTTTCGCCTTTATGTTCAAAGCTCATCCACATCTGCTTGTAGTCGAAGAGAGTTGGGTCAATGTTTGCTAGCCACTGAGCCCTTAAAACCACGTCTACCCCATAGATTTGGATGATATGCAAGTCCAACAAGTAGCCTCGGCTTCCCAGGTGCAGTTGAGTTTCAGGACACCATCCTTCACATTGTAAACTTTCACCATTCCCCACTGTTACATTCATTTAATGAGATTGCTCCACTGCCATGTTAAGATGCTTAGTTACCCTTGTCTGTAAGAAATTGTGTGTCGAACCACTGTCTATAAGGGCATCCACAGCCTTGCCATGTATAGTTCCCTCAATGCGCAAGGTGCTAGGTATGAACTGCCCCTGCATTGCATGGTAATATATAGTCGGGGTGTTGTTAGTTTTTTGCAGTACCTTAGTTATTGTCAAGGCTTGGAGCTCCTCCACATGCTCTGGTCATGTTGTGCAAGCCATCTCCAGACATTCCTCTTCTTCAGTTTACATCAACAAGCATTGGAACTTGGGCTTACAATGATGTCCCGACACAAATTGGTCATCGCAGTTGTAACACAATCCCTTTTCCCACCGTGCCGCCATTTGAGCTGGTGTGAGCTTTTTGAATGGTAGGTTATTAAAGGTTTGTGGCGGTTGGTTGGTGTTATCAGCGCCATGTGTGAGTGGCGTTCTGGGAGGCTCCAGTTTCATTCCCCCAACTCCTGTAGGTTAGGATCTTTTGCTCAACCACCTTGGATATATGCATAGCCTTCTGAAAAGACATTGGCTCCCTCAAGATCAACTCCTGTTAGACCTCTGCGCGCGAGCACCCCAAGAAGATGTTAAGCAAGTTCTCTGCTGAGAACCCGGGGGTCCTTGTTGACAGCGACTCAAACACTGCTACGTGCGCACTTACTGCCCTGTCTGGCGCAGCTGGCTCAAGCAAACCTCCGTGTTTGTATAGGGCAACGACCCGAACCTTTTATTAAGGTCCTTAATGAATGCATCCCAGTCGGTCAGTTGGTGGGTCGTATGCATCCATTGGTACCACTCCAACGCCTTTCCGTTGATGTAGAGCGGGGCTATGACCATCTTTTGATCCGATGGGACTCCTTGGTGTTCAAAGTAACGTTCCATTTGGAACGTCCACCCCGCCACAGCACTGCCGCTAAAGATTGGTACATCGATCATTGGTAACCTGGGTGAGGTCACCACCTGGAGCTCTTGGTTAGACATGTGCGGCGTTATGTTCACTATCATCTGGTTACGTGGAGTGCTCATTGGTGTGGGGAGGATGCCTGGCGAGTCCCCTGATGGTGGTGACTGCAAAGGTTGTTTCTCAGCTTGCCACTCCGTCATACTCTCCTCCTGGAACTTCTTCAGTACCCCGAAGATGCGCTCTTGACTTGCTAACGTGCGTTCGTGCACCAGCCCTTCCAATGTCTGGGTTCGTGTGTTCAGCTCGATCGGTGTGTTGTTGATGGCAACCATGGTTGTTGCATCGGCGTTGTTTGATCGGGTTTCCGGCATAGTGGACAGATTTCAGCTCTCGATGAAAAAAAACACCAAATGTTGCGATCGGTAGAACAGAACGAGAGTTAGGGGAGAGGATAAAAGGTTATTGATTTCTTGTTTTCAATGCTTAAAGGCTACTGCCTTCTAATACAATCAATGCTCATCATTCTCAACGTCCCTATCCATACAGACACCCACGAATTCTCTGAAACGAAAGAGATAAGCGAAGACAAGTCGTGTAAAAGTGAAAAATCAAACATGAAACTAAGGACCAAAAATATCGTTTATATTGTAGTTGAAAAAGGATCTGGTGCAAATCAATTTTGACGAACTATATCATACTTTTGGTTTTTTTGATAAATTATAATCCACTTTTGCCCAGGTTTGCTTCAAATTATGATTTGCACCTCTATTGTACCTAAACCAAACAAATAAAATACATAAAATAAAATTTCTAAGTCGGTTTTGCTTTCCTCTAATTTTCTCGGGTGCGTGAATCCCGACTCGTATTTCCGATCATCAATTGATTTTTTCCTTATCCAATTCGTCGATTGCGATGGCCGGAGATTCGAGAAAAGAGCAGTTTCTAAAGGAGTTCGGTGACGATTACGGATATCCGAATGCTCCCAAGAACATCGACCAAATACGGGCTACTGAATTCAAGCGGCTCGACGGTCAGTACTAACCTTTTCACTCATAGTACACGATTACAACTTTGATTTGAGAGAAGTGTAATTAGGAAATAGAGATCGCTAGATACGATTCATCTACATCATTTTGCTGCTGTTTTGCTTTTGTTTATTTATTATTTATTTTCTTCTGTTGTTGTTTATTTTCATGATTTACAGATTTTCTGTTTTTTTTATGATTGTTATGTTGTAGGTCGGGTATACTTGGATCATGCTGGTGCCACTCTATACTCTGAGCTGCAGATGGAACAAGTCTTTAAGGACCTTACCACTAACTTATATGGGAATCCCCGTATCCTATATCATCCAACTGACTTTTTAGTCGCTTTATCTGATTATATAGACTGAGTTGAGGACGATACATGACTTATATGGGACTTTCGGGTGTACGTCTATTTTTTTTTAATGTATTGTAGTTTTAGTGGTGAGTTTATTTGAAGTCGCAGTGGATGCCACTTAATCTGAAATCATTTTTCAAAATGTGTCTGTTTTATTCGGTTGACCTGTTTGGTTGTGTGACTCTCTTTAACACGTAGTTTATTAGACAGTCAAAGTGACTCCAGCATGGGCACTAGCGAAGTTGTTCGGGAAGCTCGTCAGCAGGTACATTAGTTTTTTTACTTTTTATGGGACTATTTATCCCGATTACTGCAACACAAAGCCCCACCACTTTTATTTTTTATTCTAATAGATGCAATCAGTTCAGACATTATGATATGCTGGCCCACTAGTTTTTGTGGTGTTTCATTCCCTTTAAAATAATTCAGCACATTCGGTAGTAACAATTGGATGCTGAGCATTGCAGGTCCTTGATTACTGCAATGCATCAGCAAAGGACTACAAGTGTATTTTCACGTCGGGTGCAACAGCAGGCTTAAAATTGATAGGCGAAGCGTTCCCTTGGAGCAGTCAAAGTTGTTTTATGTACACAACGGAGAATCACAACAGTGTTCTTGGAATCAGAGAGTATGCACCTAACATAATTGTCTTTTGCTTGTTGCCTTAAATAGTTTGGTTTTGAACTTCCCGTTATCAAAAGTAAAGGGAAAACAATGAGCTTGTATGTAGTTATAGTCTTGCTCAGTACGAGTGAGCAAATCCCTGATAGTACTATAGATGAGTAGCAAGTGCTGACTAATATTTTTTTCTCATTAAGCTACAATCTGACTGATGCATTAAAGTGGCCACCCATATATAGATACCAAAATCTGAGCATATTAGTTTTCTTTCAATCAAGAAAGGTGATTTTTTTCTCCAAAAGAACAAAAGTTAAAGGAAAGTCTCTTTGTAAGCCGGTGTTAATCGATGTTCTAATTCCCGATTTTTCAAAGCCTTGGCTACCCACTGGATTATTTTATCGTGACACTGAATATAAATAGTTTAATAATTTCTTCCTTTATTTCTTTCTTCTTCAAATAATTATGGACTGGAGTTTCATAATTGGCGCACTACTTATCTATAGTGATTTATCATTCTTTGGCCTGATGGTTCAATTCATGGTATGCGGCATGCAGCTCTTTTGGTGACCAATCTGCATAATCTCTCTGAACCTTATTCAAAACATGGTAGGGAGGGATGACCACTTCTAAAACATCAGTGTTGCTATTCAGACAGTTAAAAAAAATCTTATTTGTGCTTTTTTCTCCCTCCCTTTCTTTCTTTATGACTCATGAGACAATGACAATCAATTAAGTTGCTGTGATGATCTTCTCTATTGACTGCTGTCCTTTTCTCGTTTCAGTATCAGTAAGTATGGTAATTGCTTATTGATATTCCTTACTGTCTCCTTTTTCATTGTCGTGCGATGAATCATATTCATATATTCTTTCTCACCCCAGCCCTTATTAGTTTATAAATGCGGAATGACTTAGTTTATTATATTATTTAATTTCTAGATATGCGCTAAGCCAAGGATCTGCAGCTTGTGCCATAGACGTTGAGGAGTCCAGGCATAATGCTAAGGCACCTGGAAAGATTGGGTATTTTTCCTCATTTAAGGTGATGCAACACCCTGTTCAAAGACGAGAAATGTCCACTTGTTGCGCAAAGGAAAATGGTAACATGAAGGTTTATGCCTAACCAAGTCATTTCAAGCCATATGCATTATTTTACTGTTCATGAGCAACTTAGGTGGATCTGAATGAAGTCAATAATTCTATTGGGTCCCATACGAGTGATCAAACATGTGCACATACGTCTCAGTAAAAAAGAATGTCTTGAAAAGGATGATGGAACTGTGAACTCAAAAATGCTTGTGAATAATCCAAAGATCATACAAGTATGGTATCAGTTTTAGGGAAGCCAGACTCTAGATATTATCATATGCTGCAGCTTGCAGGTACCAGCAAACATTGACCAGCACCTTCTAATGGCTTAAACTCATGTAGGTTCAATTTCCTAAGCTGCCCTATAACTAACAAATGTCCAAGCGATTTGCTGACCCACTGGGTTACAATCAGTTTAATGAATTTCATTCGACACAAAAAGAAATTCCCTACTAACAATTGTATTATTTCTCTCGTTTTTGTTTTGTTTTGTTTCATGGTTTAATGATTAAAGAAGTTTTAAAACGTGAGTGTATTCTGAGGTTCACCAAAATAATTATTAACATTGTCTATAGTTCTGTGCTTCAGAATGATCAAAGCTAAGTAATATTAATTTTCACTGAATGTCCACTTGAGATATGATAATATATTTGGCTTACGGGATATAGAAAGCTTCTCTATCTCCTCGAACAAGCTCAGACGTGTCATCTGTCATTCAGTTTTTATATTATATCGACATTGGTCTCATGACATACAATTTTTGCGTTCGATTCCCATTCGCTTCATTGTTGCATGTCTCATTTTGTTTGTTATTTTTTCTACAGATGAAACTTATAATTTATTTGCCTTACCATCTGAGTGCAATTTCTCTGGGTTGAGATTCAATCTCGACTTGGTGAAAGAATTAAAGGAAGAATCTAAAAGCTTACTTGAGGGTTCTACTTTAAGCAGGTAAGTAATGTTGGAAATGTTCGAGGTTCGTACTGGATCCATCCCAAGCTAGGCCTAGTTAAATCAAGTCACTGAACTTGCTTCGTATCCATATGACATGACTTGTCCCAGTTGACCTTATCGAGTAATTCAGGTTATGATGTTCTATTTAGTCCGTTTTTACGTGATACTCTCTAAGTTACCCATTTCTTGCATTTAACTGTTCTCTTCTAGGGTGTCTAATTTTGACATCTGCTGTGTGACTTGCTCTAAGATGGCTCCATTTTTAGTTTAATGAAGTTCTATTTGCTAAGTGGATAGAGAAAAAGAAGAAGAAGAAAATCGTTGAACGTTTTTATGTAGTATTTTACATATCGGCTATTTGTGTTCGATGACAGGGGTCGTTGGATGGTGCTGGTAGATGCTGCAAAAGGTTGTATAACGGATCCCCCAAATTTGTCAAGATATCCATCTGATTTTACTGTTATTTCATTTTATAAGGTCAATAGACTATCTTATCTTCTTCTCATAGCTTTTATGAAGTACCCTGAGTGCTGATATTTGTGCATCGTTTCTTGTAGCTATTTGGCTACCCAACTGGGCTTGGTGCTCTTATTGTTCGAAATGGTACGCATATTGTAAATATAAATCAGTGTACGTATGACTTTGCCAATACATGTTGGATGTAACAGCTTAAGTCATTTTAGTGTGCAATAATTTCCTTGCAGTTACTAAAGCTTTTTGACTAGGGACAGGTAGAAATAATTAAGAAAAGAGACATTATAAACCCGATCTATTTGAAAATGGCTGTTATGGCTTCATCGAAACCATGCCCAAGATTAGGTCATAGGCAAACGACCGATGTTCAAGTGTTATCCTTTCTGCTCCAACTGACAAAAATCCTAACCGATCTATCTAAACATGTATGCATAGTTTTATCGTGTTGGGACTTCATCAGTTAATGTATTATTAATGACGAGAAATGGGTGGGCCTTTTACTGGTATCAAGGCAGCCAAACATGTCAAAACTTTATACAAGTAACTGGAGTGAACGAATAAATTTTACAACCACCTAAATTGAAAGGACAGACTTGAGGGGAAGCATTTAAGCCATGATCTATAAATGGATTATAATGAACTATCTTTACAGAACGCATTGAAGTACTTGTTTAATCAAAACCTTTGACTTTATTAGATGCAATGTAGGTAAAGTGGTTCCGAAGTTTAGTGGCAAACTTGTTTGGATTTTGACCATTGTTTAGATGGGTTTTATATTGTCCCTTAACTTTGGTGTAGATTTTCCCCTGTATCATCTACTACTAAAAAACACCTGATTATGTAGCTTGAGAAATATACTGATTGGCTTTTTGATTCCGCAGACGCTGCTAAGATACTCAAGAAGACATATTTCAGTGGAGGTATCTTATTTGCTCTGTAGGCACTGGGCATTTATTCCCCCTGTATTGGATTTCTATTGTCTATTCATCCTATGCTTTTAATCAGGGACCGTTGCAGCCTCCATAGCCGACCTTGACTTCGTCAAAAGAAGAGAAGCTTTTGAGGAGTCATTTGAAGATGGGACAGTATCATTTTTGAGCATTGCTTCCATCAAGCACGGTTTCAAGATTCTTAACACCCTTACTAGTCATGCAATTTCTAGGTACTCCGCATGGAAACTTCTGTCTCTGTTATGAGTTCTAGAAGCTCAATATGCATCTGTTGGAGATTACAAGACTCGATAGTCCTGTAGTCCGCTGTGATTAACTAAGCCTTTGAACTTTGACATTGTTAAGAAAGAAAATGTTCCTTAACTTCTACACTTAGGTTGAAATGCAAGTTCTTTGCTGTGAGAGTGTCAAATTGCTCTCAAATGTAGCAGCTGTCTTTGATAATAGGGTAACAAATGGTACCTTTATAGAAACATTTTTGTGACAAGGTTTTTGTAATCCACTGGCTTCTGAAGAGTGGGGGGTTGCATTTCCTGGGGTCTGAAATTGAGTTATAGATTCTTCTAACTGAATATTTGAGTAACATATATACAAACACATAAGACAAGATTGTTTGTCAATAGTACCTCTAGATTCAGTCTACATACTTCTTGGTGAATATGAGATATGTTATATGCCGTATTGCGTTCCAGGCATACTGCATCACTCTCAGGTTATACGAGGAACACACTTCGCACATTGAGGCACGTAAATGGGGCAATTGTATGTACCGTCTATGGAATAAGCATTTCAGAGGTTTGCCACAGTTGAATATTTAATGAAAAATCTTCAAATTTCTGAAATCACTGTGTGAATATAATTTGTTCACTCGCTGAATATTTGAAATGCTACAAATAATTTTAGTGATCTTTCAATCCCAAATTCTAAATTCATTCATTCTCTGAGTAACTTCTTATGCATAATCTTAGAATAATCTATACCACTCCATAAGTTCTTGATCGGGCTTTTCAGTTGAAAATTGATATATTTGATAAAATTCCCTTGTATGCTAGTGAATTTCACATGACATGCCAAATAGATGTCCTACCACTCATGATCATCCTCTTTCCTTACCTTTGTTTTATCACTCATTTTCTACTTTGTTCTTACTTCATTGCGCAGGTGCAGCATCAGTTCGGTTCTGTATTGACTTTTAACCTTATGCGGCCTGATGGCTCTTGGGTTGGATATCGTGAAGTAGAAAAGTTGGCCTCTTTATCAGGAATACAATTACGAGTAATCTTCGCAAACTCAGATTTGCATATGCTATAATTAACTTCTTGTTCTCTTAACTTATACATATTGGTACACGTCTGTACGAGAAACAGGATATCGGATCTCTGTTTATGACAGTAGTTTATGTTTTCTCACATTTTTAGGGCGATCCCTACAATCCCATCTAGATTCTAGGATGCAGATGTATCAAGGGGAGGGTAGGTTTCCTGTGTGAACTGGCATATGCATGCACGACTACAATGGGAATAATAACGACAGTATTGAGATGCTTTGGACATATTAAGGCTTGAAACATGGAAAATCTTTTTTTACCGCAATCCATTTCTGGCTTCATTCTTGATTGCATAACCAGTATGAATTCTAAAAGATGTCCATGAACTGCTGGTGATAGTTTGTTCACATTAAAATGAATGTATTTTTTGTTAAGAATTGAATTTAATGGGCTTGTTTAATGTTTCATTCTTAACCTTCCTTCTTTTGTTTAATTGGAACTCAGTTAGTCCTTGAAAGGCTGTTTCACTGCTTTTGCTCTTTTTGGTTTGTTCTGCTTTTCCTTTGTAACTATTCACCAACTGGCTTGTTAAAATTTTATTTAGCGCCGTGTTGTTGTAGACAGGATGTTTCTGCAATCCCGGCGCATGTGCTAAGTATCTTGGCTTGTCACATCCGGATCTTCTTTCCAATGTGGAGGTTACTGTTTATGCCGGCTCATTTTCATATGATAGATTTCTCTTCTTTCATGCTCAAAAAGTTGGAATGGGTGTCTGTAAATGTTAATCAAGTATACTTTGTTGTTGAATACAGGCTGGCCATGTATGTTGGGATGAGCACGATGTTGTAAATGGAAAGCCAACGGGTGCCATCAGAGTATCGTTTGGGTATATGTCAACATATGAAGATGCCAGGGTTAGCAATAGTGACCATTTACAGTGTGATTCTACTGCTGATGCATATTCTCTTTATTTTTCTCCCCAGTGTTGTGTGACTTAGATCTTGGGATCATTCGACTATTGACTTAAGTAGTTTCTATTCCAGGGAGTGCAGTTCTTAGTTTATTAAAAAATCACTAACTCTGACTATCATGTGCAGGAGTTTATTGATTTCATTGTAAAATCATTTGTATCTGTATCATCATACTATTCTAGGCATGAGCCTCCATCGAGAACAACATGTGTTCCATCCCCAGGTGCTGCTACCGTTTCTAAGACTCAGAGATTGTTCTTAAGGATTATGTCTATAGTTGTCACAATTTGTGTCATTGTTTCATCGAGTAACGTAACATGTGACCTTGATTTGTGTAATATTGAACCTAGTTGTTTTAATCATTGGGAAAAATGCATGCTTAGGTGTTGATTATCATATAATTCATGTGCTTCAGATCATGGTTCGTCTGTAATTACCTTTTAATTACTGTTTTTAGGAATTTGATCATTACCTCTGCTCTATATTTATTAAAATGTGTTTTAAGATCAGTTCATCAACCACTTTGTGTTCGCAGGAAATGTTGTAGATTGCACTGATCTTATTTTTAGTTTAATTAATGTGTTTCGGTTCCGCAGGTATTGACGGGCTTTCAATTTCAGGTCCTTTGCTGAAGTCAATTTCTGTCTATCCCATAAAATCATGTGCCGGATTCAATGTGGAGAAGTGGCCTTTATGTGTTTCTGGTAATGCATTTTGTCTCATTTTCTTGTTGATTGTTAGACCTAAGTCAACTGGAAAATTTGTAATTTATGTGGATTAAATCCTTCAATGGAACAAAGACATTAAGTAATAGACTTAAGAATGTATTAGATATGGACAATTCTGGCTAAGCAATGTACATCATGATTCAGCACATTTTGATGGTTAAAAAATATCTCGGTTGTACTGGAATTATTAAGATTCACAATCATATGCAGGTCTTTTATATGACCGAGAGTGGATCTTAAGAGGTGTTTCTGGTGATATTCTTACCCAGAAAAAGGTAACTTGCTCTTTTTAGGACTCGCCAAAAAAATAATATGTTGTTGACTTTCTCCTGTTGGACTTTTTATATCGATTTGATCACCCCCTTGGAATAACAGGTGGGTAGCAATATAAGTCTTGATCGCTGACTTTAAAATGCAGTCATTATTGACTCGAAAATTCTTAACAAGTTGAAATCCTCATATCATTTCTCTCTTAAGTATCTTCCTGCTATGATATGGATGCCTAATGCTTATGTAAATGACGGAAAACTTTCGCAAAATATTCTAGGAGGCAAAGCTGTCACAGCATGAAGTCCAAGGCGTGTTGTCAAAGCTTTGCTATAAGACTAGTCATTCTGAGTCGAAATCATGTTAAATATGCAACATGTTTTTGTATTTATTTACTTTGCAAGTCTTAGATTAAAACCTCATAATTTTGATTCATCTAGCCATAAAATTTTGGATATTCGTTCTATGTCCAGAAGCCATCAAAAAGTGAATAAAAGATTTCAGTAGTAGAATCTCAGAGCCCAAAAACTAAAAGCACAATTGGCAAGTAAATTTAAACAACCTTATACAACTCGAGATGATCTCTAACTCGTTCATCCTCAAGTGGTACTGACACTAGATATAGGGCATTATTGACCTTACTTGTATTCCACGCCCAGATCAACATAAGTTGGCATCTTCTTTATTTGGATGCTTCGAGTTGATGTGATGCAAACGCCTCGTTATTTGACTGAAACCACCAATGTCACGATGATTTTGGTTGTTAGTATTTGGTTCCCGAATTGATCTTGAAGCAACCAAATTGGCCTCTTCTTCAGCTGATGCTCCGACTTTTAAGTCGTGCAAAGCCCGTGTTTTCTTTTTATTCGAACTAATTAACCATGGTCAGCCATTAGTGATTCTCGAACTATATTGATTCATCGAGATTTTTATTTAAACTGCCCACAAGCTCTGTGATTGAGGTTTATAACAGTAGGTCATCTTTTTAAAACGTGCGAGTTATTTTGGCATGGGTCATGGTACTCGTCCCCTTTTAGCAGCGCAGCGCATCACTGGAGTGAAATATGTTCATAAGTTGGGTTTATTTGTCTTCTATAACATTGCTTTTGTCCAATGTTTTTGATAGGTTCCGGACATGCGCCTCATAAGAACTACCATTGACCTCAATATGAAAATATTAGTTGCAGAGTCACCAAGATGCAAATTGAAGCTGTGGCTTGACCTAGTTTCAAATGTGAATTATTGTGGAAAAGAGGATTTCGGGTTAAATAATCAGAGGTAAGATGTCATGTTAGAGGATGATCATGCTGCTGCGTAATAGAGTATGGTCAAGATTAGATCTTGCAATTTTACAGTTGGTGATGCTTTTTCCCCTCATAATCAAGATACATGGGCATGATATCCTTTTACTTTTCACTCTATATGAATACGGATAATGACCTACTAGTTACTACGGGTTAGCAGGTATGAAGTCCACATTTACGACGAAGAAGTCAATCAATGGTTCTGTGATGCTATTGGTAGACCTTGCACGTTATTGCGGCTTGCTAGTCCTGGAAATCAGTCATGCTCAAGTAACTTAACAAGCCAACGTGTCTGCCGAGATGTGAGCTCAAAGCTCAACTTTGTTAATGAAGCCCAAATTCTTTTAATAAATGACGAGAGTGTGTGTGATTTGAACAACAGGCTGAAAGCAAGTATGTTTTGGTTGACCTACGTTCAAACTTCTGGATTACATATTGTTTTTTTCATCATACATTTTAATAATTTGATATCTTCATTGAGGCAACCTTCTGTTGGTCTATTATTGAGATGCACATGTGTTTCCATCCTTGTTCATTGTAGATGGCCAAAAAGCTTTCCATGGTACTGAAGTTAATCCAATGAGGTTCCGTCCGAACCTTGTGATATCTGCAAGGGAACCATACACTGAAGATGGATGGAGAAGTCTTCGAATCGGTAACTGCAAGTTCACTGTATGTTCTCAGAACTTTTGTGAAGTTGTTTAGTGCGTAATATTTATGAGACTTTGCAACTGGAAAAGATGACGAAGAAATAAGCTGGTAGTTTTACTTTTGAAGGCTGGACATTTTTATAGTTGTTATTTTGTTCCTTTTCTCGTGGGTTTACAACTCATTTTCGTTGTTACTTGAAATGTGTAGATGATTAGGTGATTAGCTGCATCTCTTCTTTGTTTATCCATGATTCAATTGTTCAAGCATAGTCTCTGGGTTTATCTGTTGCTTCTTTTCTACTGCAGTCGTTAGGAGGATGTAACCGTTGCCAGATGATCAATTTGGATGATGAGAAGGACCAAATACTGAAACTGAATGAGCCACTGGCAACTCTAGCGACATACAGAAGGAACAAGGTAGTCAGACTAACCACTTCATTTCTTGTATCTTGCATTTGGATTTGTAGGCAGTATTGGCTCAAAGATTTAACATACAGGGTAAAATATTATTTGGTATACTGCTGAGATATGAAGGTGGTGAGAAAGAAGGGCATGATCCGACACATGCATGGCTTCAAGTGGGACAAGAAATATATCCCGAAAGTAATTAGTTCGAAGAATCTTGCTACAGTTCGCCAATTGAAAAAAGCTTATTGGTAACGGACGTCCTCACATTTGTGGTAATGGTAAAAAAGGGGGAGTTTGTGGCCTTGTCAAAAGCAGATAAGGAAATAACAGGCAGAGAACCAAGCTTGTGTAAAAATCTTACTCAGAAAACAAAAAACAAGTGATTAGAATCTCTTACTGTGTAATGTTACCAAGTAGTTTACCAATAAGAAATAACAAAAGAAAATCAGTCATAATGGAATTGTTCTGATACCATTTGATTACTGAAGTTCATATAATCATGTTTAAACCATTCACTGAAACATGCTTTCGTTTCGTTTGTAAAGCTTAAATGGAATTATGGTCTTTAAATTGTTTTCATATCAAGGGCTCAGTTGTCAGTTCAGTTCCTATAAAAACTGGCAGAGGTTTAAGTCAATCAAACTAATTTGAATGACGAGGTTATTGTGAGGTGGATAACTGAACACGAGCCATTTAACACCAAAGTTTTCAGTTGCTTCCTGCGTCGTCGTTTTAACTTTTCTCTCTCTCTACCACGGGACTCAGATTCGATCTTCAGTCTCTCTCTCTCTCTCTCTCTCTTCGCTCTCCGACTTCGAGGTATGGCGACTTTCCCGATCATTCTTGTCTGCATATATTGTTAAATCTCCTCTGCTTCGTCTTCCTAAAGCTCCGTTTCAAACTTCGCTTCATCAACGACTCTTCCCCGCCGCTCATCCAGAAATTCGAATATTTTTTCTAATCTCACTTCGATTTTGTAGATGTATTTCTGAACTTTTCCGATCAGCGATTTGAACTCTACTCTAATACAATGCTTCCGTATTTGAATCGGATGGTGGATCGCCGCTGGATTGGTTTGATTCTGTGTCTTTTGGTTCTTGTCCCTGTATTGGACGGCAGTCCTGGTGATGCTGATCCTCTTTACAGGTTAGGCGAAACTTATTTTACATCTGGAAATTACTAAATAAGCATCCATATGATCAGTTATCTTAAAGTAACTTCACTTCATTGAAAGTACAATGCTCCTTAATTCACTATATCATATCGGCAACCAGCTATGTCTATTGGAGTTTAGATTTATGACCTCAAGGTTCAAGGTTACTCTACTAATTTGTTTATGTGAATTGAACGGGGAAGTAAAGAAACTTATACAAAAAGATCAGTGGGCTAAAGAAGGACACTACACATATTTTTAGTGTACATCCTTTTGTTCGAAACATTTCACTAGATGATATGTAGGTGCTGGAAAGTAACCATCTGTTTTTGTTTCGGAACCACCCCGCTGATCACATCCCGGGGCTATAATTGCTAATAAACAGCACATGTAAAACCTGTCTTCTTTGTGACATAAACATGTACACCTTCAAATTTAATTTGAATTTGATGGTTCGACATAACTTAAGAAAATGGCTAGTTAAGTTGCTGCAAACTGTCTTCATGTGTACAAAACTCAAGCATCTCGTCTTTGAGGCTTCTTCTATTTAATCTTAGACTTTAAAAATAAGTCTTTTTATAACTTATGCATAAATTCTGGATTCATAGACCTTTTGACAGTTTTTTACTTAAACTTAGAACTTTATTGTTTTTTCTCAATATCAAGTGATTACTGGCTCTTAGAATCTATTAGCTCATAGATTTTAAAACCCATCGTTCTGGAGTTCAAATTTATAAAACACTATGTGCTGGGTTTCACCTCACTGCCAAGATATTCTCGTGAAACAGTATAAAAATAACAGAAACCATAACATGTTGGAAGAGTGACACTTTAATCTAGTAAGACTTTTTTAGTAGATTAGAGTGCCACTCTTCCAATAAGCAGCTTTTACTCTTTGGATCTTCTTTTCATACTACATAACATGCTGAATATCAGGTCTTGTATCGAGCAATGTGAAAAGACTGGGTGCGTCAAGCAAACATGTTTTCCTGCTTGTGAATTCTCTTCAAGTGCACTGTCCACAAAGGGTTCGTGGTACATGCATGAGCCCCTTTACTTGCAGTGGAAACAATGGGACTGTCTCAGTGATTGCCGATATTATTGTATGATTGACAGAGAGACTGAAAGAAGAGCGATTGGTGATCGGCCCGTGAAATATCATGGTAAATGGCCCTTCACACGTGTTTTTGGAGTTCAGGTTTGTAGGACTTTTTTTATCTGAAGACTTTTTTTTATCAGTTTTCGATAGTTTAAGACTGTAGTTGTTGCGATTTGACTGAAGGAATTCGTTTATTCAGGAACCTGTATCTGTAGCTGTTTCTGTTCTCAATCTCGCAATGCACTTTCAAGGCTGGCTTTCCTTTATTATTCTTCTTTGGTACAAACTGCCTCAGAAGCTAAATAGAACAAGTTACTACGAGTACACTACTTTGTGGCACATTTATGCACTATTGTCAATGAATTCATGGTTTTGGAGCGCTGTCTTTCACAGTCGGTAAGTATTCTTTTGCTTTATCTTTCCATTTTGTTGTTTAGTTTGATGATCTGCTTGAGTGAGCTAGTCACGTTTACCTTTTATTTTTGTATGGAAACTTTTAATGGCAAAAAAATACATTTCTATCTGTCTATTTGTTTCAGGTATTGATTGTGATACATCAGTCTCAAATTTTTAACCAGTATTACTTATATACGCCTTTAACTTCTCCACTAGGTCAATGTACTGACATTCGATTTTTTCTCCTTCTTTCATTCTTACATTCCCTATTTTCATTTCATTTTGCAAATTTTGCACCTGGGCATGATTATTTGGGTGGAATCCATTGAGCCATCTCATTTTTAGTTTTACTTGCATCTTTTTCCTGCAGTGATGGCGAACTAACGGAAAGACTTGACTATTCATCTGCTGTGGCATTGCTTGGGTTTTCACTGCTTTTGGCAATTATAAGAAGTTTTAACATAAGAATTGAGGCAACCAGAGTTATGATCGCTGCTCCATTGTTAGCATTCGTCACAACCCACATATTGTACCTCAACTTATACCAAATGGATTATGGTAATGGAATTTACTTGAATATCTTGCACATTTCTTTCTTGACAATTCAAACTCTCTGTCTACACTCAGTTTTATGTATAACTATCTTATGGCTTGGCAGCTGAAAATGTAACTCAAAAAACAAAAACAAATTGAATGCAACTAACCAGCAGTGGGAACTTTTGTGTAGGCTTCACAGATTGATAAATTTGGTTGTTTAATGTTTAAAAATTGTCTCCCTTTATAGTTTGGTCTGCATATTGAAATTACAAATCATCTTAATCTTTTTTAGGATGGAACATGCAAGTATGTGTGGCCATGGCTGTTCTTCAACTTCTCATTTGGGCAGTATGGGCTGGGGTTTCTAATCATCCTTCCAAGTGGAAACTATGGACAGTGGTCATAGGTGGTGGACTTGCAATGCTCCTCGAAATTTATGACTTCCCACCATATAAAGGATATGTGGATGCGCATGCTCTTTGGCATGCAGCAACAGTTCCTCTGACCTGCCTTTGGTGGAGCTTTATCAGGAATGATGCTGAATTCCGAACATCGCAACTCCTTAAAAAGGCAAAATAACACGTTTTGGACTTAACATCATCTGCATCCAGATACTGCAAGACCTGTGAAAGCCCCTTTTAGGTATTCTTGTTTCTTTAGATGTATACTAATCAAGGATATGGTGAAATGTAATCTTTGCTTGTTCATTTTTCTTTTACACATTGTGCTATTGTTTGTAATGAAAGGATACGTTGGGACTTATTGTATGATGACACGGCATAGAATTAATATGCGTGAAGGAACTGAAATGGTCTTCTGAATTCATGGGTTCGTGTAAGTGTTTTTATTTAATGAACCACAGGGAGAATAATGCTCGGTCGTTTGTGACTTATCCCAATACTAGTGTGTTAGTAAAACTATACGCTTATGTAAAAATCCATTTTTATTCTATTTTTGATGTCCATACCCCAGAAATATGGCTTATTACTAATTAGAGCGGGAAGTGATATAAAATTGTCTATTTTATCCTTTATTAATCTTATAGTTAGATGTTCCATGCACTATCAAAAAAAAAAAGATGTTCCATGCTTGCATCTTATGTTGAAAACGTGATACCAAATTTAGACAAGCAGTTGGATATATTTGTCCTAAATTCAAATTTCAAAATGTATGTTTCATGTAACACTATGACACACTCACAATCTTTATCAAACTGATTTTACTTTTTCACGCTGAAATTTCACTGAAAATTATGGTGATTATAGTGTCTATTATGATTTTATCAATTTAATTAATCTCGAGTGAGTTTCTTATATTTATTTTCAAATTTCTACAAAAAAAAAGAAGAAGAGAAAAAGAACCTATGTATTGTTTACGAAGTTAGCAACTAATTAATTCAGCAATAGGCAAAAATAAGCGAACTCCGTAGAAGGCATAAGTGGGCTTATGTTCAGTGTCCAAAGGAGGCCCAGCCCAACTGTAACCCTAGCAAGAAGATATTTTTGACGCCGCAAGCAGATCATATATAAGCTAATGTTTCAGTTCATCCAGTAACTCAGCCTCTCTCACCTCCTCATTTCTAGATTCACTCACAGGTACGTCTTTTAATTTTCTCTCAAGCTAAACGGTTCCAATTCCAACTTATTTTTCGCATCTGATTCCTCGCCGCACCTCTCCTTTTGCTCCTTTTTTTTTGTTATTACTCTTCGCTGGTTACTCCATCTTTTATGCTCATAGTTGACCTGTGTTTGATCGCTATTCGTTTACTAATAGCTGTAGGTTATTTCATCTTGATCTCATGTTGATGTATTTTGGGGAAGCTCAATCATTACAGTAGCTTCCTAGTATTCTCTGTAGAGTTTGGAGATAGGTAGTTATTATATAAAGTAATTTTAGATTTAATTCTTATTTGGATCTTCCTTGTGATATTAATTATCTCTGATTCATTACTGTTTTATTATAAACTATTCACTAAATTTATGCATCTGCGTATGGTCAATATTGTATCATCATTAATTATTTTTGGTTCATTGGTAGATTTTTTTTTAATTTTAATGATTTTTTTTTATTTGCAGGCCATTTTGTGAAGGCTTAGTGACACATTTTCAAGATGGTAAAGCCTTTTTTTAAAAAAAAAAGAAGTTCAGATAATAGGTTTTGTCAGATCCCGTTAGTCGTAGTATGATTTTGATAATTTACTTTGTTGAAAGATTTAACGTAATAGAGTATGGTGAAGCTTAGATCGGACACATGCATGGCTTCAAGTGGGACAAGGAATATATCCCGAAAGTGATTAGTTCAAAGAATCTTGCTACAGTTCTCCAATTAAAAAAAGTTTATTGGTAATCGACGTCCTCACATTTGGGTAATAGTAACAAAAAAGGGGGAGTTTGTGGCCTTGTCAAAAGCAGATAACAAGCGGAGAACCAAGTTTGTGTAAAAATCTTACTCAGAAAGTAGAAACAAGTGATTAGAATCTCTTACTGTGTAATGTTACCAAGTATTTTACCTATCAGAAATAACAAAAGAAAATCAGTCATAATGGAATTGTTCTGATACCATTTGATTACTGAAGTTCATATAATCATGTTTAAGCCATTCACTGAAATATGCTTTCGTTTCGTTTGTAAAGCTTAAATGGAATTATGGTATCTAAATTATTTTCATATAAAGGGTTCAGTTTCTATAAAAACTGACATAGGTTTAAGTCAATCAACTAAAATTTGAATGACGTGGTTATTGTGAGGTGGATAACTGAACACGAGTCATTTGACACCAAAGTTTTCAGTTCCTTTCTTCGTCGTCGTTTTAACCTTTATCTCTCTCTACCACAGGGCTCAGATTCGATCTTCAGTCTCTCTCTCTTCGCTCTTCGACTTCGAGGTATGGCGATTTTCTCGATCATTCTTGTCTGCGTATATTATTAAAATCTCCTCTGCTTCGTCTTCCTAAAGTTCCATTTCAAACTTCGCTTAATCAACGACTCTTCCCTTGCCGCCCATCCAGAAATTTGAATTTTTTTTCTAATCTCACTTCGATTTTGTAGATGTATTTCTGAACCCCTCCGATCAACGATTTGAACTCTACTAATACAATGCTTCTGTATTTGAATCGGATGGTGGATCGCCGCTGGATTGGTTTGATTCTGTGTCTTTTGGTTCTTGTCCCTGTATTGGACAGCAGTCCTAGTGATGCTGATCCTCTTTACAGGTTAGGCGAAATTTATTTTACATATGGAAATTACTAAATAAGCATCCATATGATCAGTTATCTTCAAGTAACTTCATTTCATTGAAAGTACAATGCTCCTTAATTCATTATATCATATCGGCAACCAACTATGTCTATTGAAATTTAGATTTATGACTTCAAGGCTCAAGGTTATTCTACTAATTTGTTTACGTGAATTGAACGGGAAAGTAAAAAAACTTATACAAAAAGATCAGTGGGCTAAAGAATGACACCATCACTAAAAAGAATGTACACTAAAAATATGTGATGGTGTCCTTCTTTAGCCCACTGATCTTTTTGTATAAGTTTCTTTACTTCCCCGTTCAATTCACGTAAACAAATTAGTAGAGTAATCTTGAACCTTGAGGTCATAAATTTAAACTCCAATAGACATAGCTGGTTGCCGATATGATATAGTGAATTAAGGAGCATTGTACTTTCAATGAAGTGAAGTTACTTTAAGATAACTGATCATATGGATGCTTATTTAGTAATTTCCAGATGTAAAATAAGTTTCGCCTAACCTGTAAAGAGCATCACCAGGACTGCCGTCCAATACAGGGACAAGAATCAAAAGACACAGAATCAAACCAATCCAGCGGCGATCCACCATTCGATTCAAATACGGAAGCATTGTATTAGAGTAGAGTTCAAATCGCTGATCGGAAGGGTTCAGAAATACATCTACAAAATCCAAGTGAGATTAGAAAAAAGATTCGAATTTCTGGATGAGCGGCGGGGGAAGAGTCGTTGATTAAGCGAAGTTTGAAACGGAGCTTTAGGAAGACAAAGCAGAGGAGATTTTAATAATATACGCAGACAAGAATGATTGGGAAAGTCGCCATACCTCGCAGTCGGAGAGCGAAGAGAGAGACTGAAGATCGAACCTGAGCCCTGTAGTAGAGAAAGGTTAAAACGACGGTGGAGGAAGGAACTGAAAACTTTGGTGTGAAATGGCTCGTGTTCAGTTATCCACCTCACAATAACCACGTCATTCAAATTTTAGTTGATTGACTTAAACCTCTGCCAGTTTTTATAGGAACTGAGCCCTTTATATGAAAACAATTTAGATACCATAATTCCATTTAAGCTTTACAAACGAAAGCATGTTTCAGTGAATGTCTTAAACATGATTATATGAACTTCAGTAATCAAATGGTATCAGAACAATTCCATTATGACTGATTTTCTTTTGTTATTTCTGATTTGTAAAATACTAGGTAACATTACACAGTAAGAGATTCTAATCACTTATTTTTATTTTCTGAGTAAGATTTTTACACAAGTTTGGTTCTCCACCTGTTATCTGCTTTTGACAAGGCTACAAACTCTCCCTTTTTGTTACCATTACCCAAATGTGAGGACGTCGGTTACCAATGAGCTTTTTTCAATTGGCGAACTGTAGCAAGATTCTTTGAACTAATCACTTTCGGGATATATTTCTTGTCCCACTTGAAGCCATGCATGTGTCCGATCTAAGCTTCACCATACTCTATTACGTTAAATCTTTGATAATTTACTTTTTTCTAATCTCACTTCGATTTTGTAGATGTATTTCTGAACCCTTCCAATCAGCGATTTGAACTCTACTCTAATAAAATGCTTCCGTATTTGAATCAGACGGTGGATCGCCGCTGGATTGGTTTGATTCTGTGCCTTTTGGTAATTGTTCCTGTATTGGACGGCAGTCCTGGTGATGCTGATCCTCTTTACAGGTTAGGCGAAACTTATTTTACATCTGAAAATTACTAAATAAGCATTCATATGATCAGTTATCTTCAAGTAACTTCACTTCATTGAAAGTACAATGTTCCTTAATTCACTATATCATATCGGCAACCAGCTATGTCTATCGGAGTTTAGATTTATGACCTCAAGGCTCAAGGTTACTCTACTAATTTGTTTACGTGAATTGAACGGGGAAATAAAGAAACTTATACAAAAAGATTAGTGGGCTAAAGAAGGACACCATCACATATTTTTAGTGTACATCCTTTTGTTCGAAACATTTCACTAGATGATATGTAGGTGCTGGAAAGTAACCATCTGTTTTTGTTTCGGAACCACCCCGCTGATAATATCCCAGGGTTATATTTGCTAATAAACAGCAAATGTAAAACCTGTCTTCATGTGTACAAAACTCAAGCATCTCGTCTTTGAGGCTTTTTCTATTTATTCTTAGACTTTAAAAATGAGTCTTTTTATGCATAAATTCTGGATTCATAAACATGTTGACAATTTTTTACTTGAACTTAGAACCTTGTTGTTTTTTCTCAATATCAAGTGATTATTGGCTGCTAGAATCTATTAGCTCATAGATTTTAAAACCCATCGTTCTGGAGTTCAAATTTATGAAACACCATGTGCTGGGTTTCACCTCACTGCCAAGACATTTTCATGAAACAGTATAAAAATAACAGAAACCAAAACATGTTGGAAGAGTGACACTCTAATCTAGTAAGACTTTTTTAGTAGATTAGAGTGTCACTCTTCCAATAAGCAGCTTTTACTCTTTGGATCTTCTTTTCATACTACATAACATGCTGAATATCAGGTCTTGTATCGAGCAATGTGAAAAGACTGGGTGCGTCAAGCAAACATGTTTTCCTGCTTGTGAATTCTCTTCAAGTGCACTGTCCACAAAGGGTTCGTGGTACATGCATGAGCCCCTTTACTTGCAGTGGAAACAATGGGACTGTCTCAGTGATTGTCGATATTATTGTATGATTGACAGAGAGACTGAAAGAAGAGCGATTGGTGATCGGCCCGTGAAATATCATGGTAAATGGCCCTTCACACGTGTTTTTGGAGTTCAGGTTTGTAGGACTTTTTTTCTCTGAAGACTTTTTTTATTCAGTCTTCGATAGTCTAAGACTGTAGTGGTTGCGATTTGACTGAAGGAACTCGTTTATTCAGGAACCTGTATCTGTAGCTGTTTCTGTTCTCAATCTCGCAATGCACTTTCAAGGCTGGCTTTCCTTTATTATTCTTCTTTGGTACAAATTGCCTCAGAAGCTAAATAGAACAAGTTACAACGAGTACACTACTTTGTGGCACATTTATGCACTATTGTCAATGAATTCATGGTTTTGGAGCGCTGTCTTTCACAGTCGGTAAGTATTCTTTTGCTTTATCTTTCCATTTTGTTTGATGATCTGCTTGAGTGAGCTAGTCACGTTTACCTTTTTTTTTTGTATGGAAACTTTTAATGGCAAAAAAATACATTTCTATCTGTCTATTTGTTTCAGGTATTGATTGTGATACATCAGTCTCAATTTTTTAACCAGTATTTCTTATATATGCCTTTAACTTCTCCACTAGGTCAATGTACTGACATTCGACTTTTTCTTCTTCTTTCTCTTCTGTATGTTTTTCTTACATTCCCTATTTTCATTTCATTTTGCAAATTTTGCACCTGGGCATGATTATTTATTGAGTGGAATCCATTGAGCCATCTCATTTTTAGTTTTACTTGTATCTTTTTCCTGCAGTGATGTCGAACTAACGGAAAGACTTGACTATTCATCTGCTGTGACATTGCTTGGGTTTTCACTGCTTTTGGCAATTATAAGAAGTTTTAACATAAGAATTGAGGCAACCAGAGTTATGATCGCTGCTCCATTGTTAGCATTCGTCACGACCCACATATTGTACCTCAACTTATACCAAATGGATTATGGTAATGGAATTTACTTGAATATCTTGCACATTTCTTTCTTGACAATTCAAACTCTCTGTCTACACTCATTTCTATGTATAACTAACTATCTTATGGCTTGGCAGCTGAAAATGTAACTCAAAAAACAAATTGAATGCAACTAGCCAGCAGTGGGAACTTTAGTGTAGGCTTCACAGATTGATAAATTTGGTTGTTTAATGTTAATGTTTAAAAATTGTCTCCTTTTATAGTTTGGTCTGCATATGAAATTACAAATCATCTTAATCTTTTTTAGGGTGGAACATGCAAGTATGTGTGGCCATGGCTGTTCTTCAACTTCTCATTTGGGCAGTATGGGCTGGGGTTTCTAATCATCCTTCCAAGTGGAAACTATGGACAGTGGTCATAGGTGGTGGACTTGCAATGCTCCTCGAAATTTATGACTTCCCACCATATAAAGGATATGTGGATGCGCATGCCCTTTGGCATGCAGCAACAGTTCCTCTGACCTGCCTTTGGTGGAGCTTTATCAGGAATGATGCTGAATTCCGAACATCGCAACTCCTTAAAAAGGCAAAATAACACATTTCGAACTTAACATCATCTGCATCCAGATACTGCAAGACCTGTGAAAGCCCCTTTTAGGTATTCTTGTTTCTTTAGATGTATACTAATCAAGGATATTGTGAAATGTAATCTTTGCTTGTTCGTTTTTCTTTTACACATTGTGCTATTGTTTGTATTGAAAGGATACGTTGGGACTTATTGATGCCACGGCATAGAATAATATGTGTTAAGGAACTGAAATGGTCTTCTGAATTCAAGGGTTCGTGTAAGTGTTTTTTTTTAATGAACCACAGGGAGATGTGCATCCGGTCCGATCCGGATCGGATCGGACCGGTGGATCGGATTTTTTTTGAAAATTGGACCGTGGGCTGGACCGGATTCAGGCGGTTCGGGTCGGAGCGGTGGACCGGATTTTTCTGAAAATGTGGATCGAGGACTGGACCAGAATAAATCCAAAAAAATCAGTATATTTTTGCTGAAAAAAGAAGAAGAAAAGAAAATACAAAGTTTGAAATCAATGATTCAATATGTTTCTGTCTTTAATTTTGTAATGTTTAAAAAAATAGGGTTTTAGATCGATTATTGTTTGTATTTTATTTAGTATTAAAAAATAAAAATAAAATAAGTTTACGGTTCAGACCGGACCGGATCAATCTACGGACCAAAACCCGAAATCTACGAAATATATGGACCGTGGACCGACCCGAAAAAAACTGGTCCGAATTTGATTTGCTCATCCCTAGGGAGACTAATGCTCGGTCGTTTGTGACTTATCCGAATACTAGTGTGTTAGTAAAACTATACGCTTATGTAGAAATCCATTTTTATTCTCTATTTGATGTCCATACCCCAGAAATATGGCTTATTACTTATTAGAGCAGGAAGTGATACAAAATTGTCTATTTTATCCTTTATTAATCTTATATTTAGATGTTCCATGCTTGCATCTTATGTTGAAAAGGTGATACCAAATTTGGACAAGCAGTTGTATATATTTGTCTTAAGTTCAAATTTCAAAATGTATGTTTCATGTAACACTCGCAATCTTTATCCAACTGATTTTACTTTTCACGCTGAAAATTATGATGATTATAGTGTCTATTATGATTTTATCAATTTAATTAATCTGGAGTGAGTTTCTTATAATCATTTTCAACCAAAAAAAAAAGAAAAAGAAAAAAACCGTTGTTATGAAACTAATAGTTTACGAAGTTAGCAACTAATTAATTCAGCAAAAGCCAAAAAATAAGCAAACTCCGTAGAAGGCATGTGGGCTTATGTTCAGTGTCCAAAGGAGGCCCAGCCCAACTGTAACCCTAGCAAGAAGATATTTTTGACGCCGCAAGCAGATCATATATAAGCTAATGTTTCAGTTCATCAATAACTCAGCCTCTTCTCACCTCCTCATTTCTAGATTCACTCACAGGTACGTCTTTTCATTTTCGTTTCGGTTCCAATTCCAACTTTGTTTTCGCATCTGATTCCTCGCCGCACCTCTAATTTTGCTCCTTTTTTGTTATTACCCTTCGCTGTTTACTCCATCTTCTGTGCTCATAGTTGACCTGTGTTTGATCGTTATTCGTGTACTAAAAGCCGTAGGTTATTCATCTTGATCTCAAGTTGTATTTTGGTGAAGTTCAATCATTACAGTAGCTTCGTAGTATTGCTCTGTAGAGTTCGGAGATAGTTAGTTATTATATAAAGTAATTTTAGATTTAATTCTTATTTGGATCTTCCTTGTGATATTAATTATCTCTGATTCATTACTGTATTATTATAAACTATTCACTAAATTTATGCATCTGCGTATTTATTGATTTTAGTAACTTTGTCAATATTGTATTATCATTAATTATTATTAGTTCATTAAGTTACACTGTTGGTAAATTTGTTTTACATTTAATGATTTATTTTTGATTTGCAGGCCATTTTGTGAAGGCTTAGTGACACGTTTCCAAGATGGTAAAGCCTTCTTTTTTTTTTATAAAAAGTTCAGAACTTAGGTTTTGTCAAATCCCATTAGTTGTAGTATGATTTTGATAATTTACTTGGTTGAAATTCGCAGGTGAAGTTTACCTCAGATGAGCTACGTAGGATTATGGACTACAAACATAACATTCGTAACATGAGTGTTATTGCGCATGTTGACCATGGTATTAGTTTATTACATAAGCCATTTTATTTAGTACAAACTGGTGTGAAATAGAGTTGTGAAGTATTTGATCACTGAATCTTTGACTCATCTGTGCAGGAAAATCAACACTTACTGACTCTCTTGTGGCTGCTGCTGGTATCATTGCCCAGGAAGTGGCCGGAGATGTCCGTATGACCGATACCCGTGCTGATGAAGCAGAGCGTGGTATCACAATCAAGTCTACTGGTATTTCCCTGTACTATGAGATGACCGACGAGTCCTTGAAGAGTTACAAGGGTGTAAGGAACGGGAATGAGTACCTCATCAATCTTATTGATTCACCCGGGCACGTTGACTTCTCTTCTGAAGTTACAGCTGCTCTTCGTATCACTGATGGTGCCCTTGTGGTCGTTGACTGCATTGAAGGTGTCTGTGTGCAAACTGAGACAGTGCTTCGTCAGGCTTTGGGAGAAAGGATTCGACCTGTCTTGACTGTCAACAAGATGGACAGGTGCTTTCTTGAGCTTCAGGTTGATGGCGAGGAAGCTTATCAGACCTTCCAAAGAGTTATTGAGAGTGCTAATGTCATCATGGCCACGTATGAGGATCCACTCCTTGGTGATGTTCAGGTGTACCCTGAGAAAGGAACAGTTGCATTTTCAGCTGGTCTGCACGGTTGGGCTTTTACCCTGACTAACTTTGCTAAGATGTATGCTTCAAAGTTTGGTGTTGACGAATCCAAAATGATGGAGCGCCTTTGGGGTGAGAACTTCTTTGACCCTGCGACCAAGAAATGGACAGCCAAGAACTCGGGTACAGCAACTTGCAAGCGTGGGTTTGTTCAGTTTTGTTATGAACCTATCAAGCAGATCATCAAAACTTGTATGAATGATCAGAAAGACAAATTATGGCCCATGTTAGCAAAGCTTGGCGTCACCATGAAGGGTGATGAGAAGGAGCTAATGGGCAAGCCTCTAATGAAGCGTGTTATGCAGACCTGGCTACCTGCAAGCACTGCCCTACTTGAAATGATGATATTCCATCTCCCATCACCAGCCACTGCCCAGAGGTACAGAGTTGAAAACTTGTATGAGGGTCCTTTAGATGATGTATATGCTAATGCTATCAGGAACTGTGATCCCGATGGTCCTCTTATGCTGTATGTGTCTAAGATGATTCCAGCATCTGACAAAGGAAGATTTTTTGCCTTTGGTCGTGTGTTTGCTGGTAAAGTTTCAACTGGGCTGAAAGTCCGAATTATGGGCCCTAACTATGTTCCTGGAGAAAAGAAGGATCTATATACTAAGAGTGTGCAGAGAACTGTTATTTGGATGGGCAAGAGGCAAGAAACTGTTGAGGATGTGCCCTGTGGAAATACGGTGGCCTTGGTTGGGCTGGATCAGTATATCACCAAGAATGCAACTCTAACAAATGAGAAGGAAGTTGATGCACATCCAATTCGTGCAATGAAGTTCTCTGTCTCACCTGTCGTCCGTGTTGCTGTACAATGTAAGGTGGCATCAGACCTACCAAAACTTGTTGAAGGTCTCAAACGTCTAGCCAAGTCTGATCCTATGGTTGTTTGTTCAATTGAAGAGTCTGGTGAGCATATCATTGCTGGGGCTGGTGAACTTCATCTTGAAATCTGTTTGAAAGATTTGGTGGATGATTTCATGGGTGGCGCTGAGATTATCAAGTCAGATCCTGTGGTGTCCTTCCGTGAAACTGTCATTGACAAATCATCTCGTACTGTAATGAGCAAGTCTCCAAACAAGCATAACCGTCTCTACATGGAAGCACGACCTTTGGAAGATGGATTACCAGAAGCTATAGATGATGGACGTATTGGTCCACGTGACGACCCTAAGCTGCGTTCCAAGATCTTGTCCGAAGAGTTTGGCTGGGACAAAGATCTTGCCAAGAAAATCTGGTGTTTTGGACCTGACACTACTGGTCCCAACATGGTTGTTGACATGTGTAAGGGAGTTCAGTATCTCAATGAAATCAAGGATTCTGTTGTTGCTGGTTTCCAGTGGGCATCAAAGGAAGGTGCTCTTGCAGAAGAGAACATGAGAGGAATTTGTTTTGAGGTCTGTGACGTGGTCCTTCACACTGATGCCATTCACAGAGGTGGTGGTCAAGTCATTCCAACTGCTAGGAGAGTCATATATGCCTCCCAACTGACAGCCAAGCCAAGGCTTTTGGAGCCAGTCTATCTTGTTGAAATCCAGGCTCCGGAGCAAGCTCTTGGTGGAATATACAGTGTTCTGAATCAGAAGCGTGGACATGTCTTTGAGGAAATGCAGAGGCAGGGCACTCCCCTCTACAACATTAAGGCTTATCTTCCAGTCGTAGAGTCCTTTGGATTCTCTGCTACTTTGAGGGCTGCCACCTCAGGCCAGGCATTCCCTCAGTGCGTCTTTGATCACTGGGACACCATGTCTTCGGACCCATTGGACCCTACATCACAGGCATTCCAGCTTATAACTGACATTCGAAAGAGGAAGGGTCTCAAGATGGCAATGACACCTTTGTCTGAGTTTGAGGACAAACTATAAATCAAAGCCAGCTGCAACAACCACCAGAGGAAGGTAAGCATATCACTAGTAATTTTGTCTTTTGCAAGTCATGGAGCATTGGTTAAATGTTCCATCATTCAGTTTGTGTTGTATTTTGTCATCTGTTTGACCAGAGGGACCTGTTCTGTTTTCAAGTTTACAATGTTGTTTTAAACTGCTATGTCCGTCCATCATTTGATGTGGATGTAATGTTACACTCTTTTCTTATAAGTTTTACTTGTCTTATTACTTTGTGATAAATCTTTGGCACAAGTATTCGTTGTGGCTGTTCGCTGTGCTAATCTGCTGTTGGTTTGGCAATCAGAATGATGGTCGGTGTCTTAATAATATGACACGCAATCTGAATCAGGTGTAGCAAAAAAGGCTAAAATAAACTCTCTTTTTCTTCTTTTGGATGTTGTCTTTGTTTGCTCAGTAAATGTAGACGTAATGTTTTTTATTTTAACAGTTAATATTAGGAAAAAATTTCCAATTTATGGAAAAATCAGATTTGGTTTCCAATTGTAGAGTCTTCAAATTGGATTTTAAAAACACACTTTCAATTAGGCGCCGTCTCTAAGGGCGCTTAATACATAGAGCCCTGTAATCAACTGCGCCTAATGCCCAGTGTCAAAATTTATGATATAAGGAAGGCTGAGTCAGCAAAAATTGCCAAATAAGATTTAGGCGCTGTCAAGGAGGGCGCCTTAATGTAAAATGCTGTCCGCAACGGCGCCTTAAATCAAATAAACTTTCGAGCCCTAGATTCTCCGTCAGTTAGTTCGACTTTGTCTTCTTCTTTCCGTCCATCCGGTTGACTCTGCCAACTGCCCGCTGCTCATCCCGTCGCTCGTCGGTCGTTTGCCAGTCGCATTTCGTCGTCCGCCAGTCGCTCGTCTGTCCGCCAGTCGCCGTCCGTCCGTCTGCTTCAACTCCTCTGATCGTGCTTCAAGTGTCTGCTGCGTCAAGTCATCTCAAACTACTTCAATTCATCTGCTCTTGTTAGTCGGTGAGTAAATAACATTACTTATCTAATTATTTGTTGATTTTGTCTTCGAAGTTGTTTTTGATTATCTAACAATATAGAATACCATGCCTTCGAAGTTGATTTTGCCTGTAAAGATTGCCTTCGAAGTTGATTTTGCATGTAAAGCTTGTTTGTTCTCCATTTGATGTGTTGATTTTCTGTGTTAATTTTGCGTGTTCCATTTGGTTTGTTGATTTTGATTGTAAAGCTTAATGTTGGTTTGCTATTGTTGGATGTATGTGGCATATCATGGTAATTGTGTTGTAAAGCTTAAAGTGATTTCTGTTGTAAAGCTTAAAGTGATTCTTTTCCATTATAGTTGAATATCATGCGGTATGTCTTTGTTGTATGCTTTTTAAGTTAAGTGTTAATATATTATTGTTTATCTTGGATTGTAGCAATGACTAGTCCTGAAAATGATGGAATGACATTATCAAGTATAGAGAGATTTGAAATTCCGTCTCTTGATGAGTATGATAGAGATGATATGAGGAATTTTGATAATGACGATGAGGAAGGCTATGTTGAAGTACCAATATGTGGTGAAGGAGTTAATAATTTCCTATGGGATTTTCCTCCTTTCAATGATGTTTCCGGTTTGACGAGCCATCCAAGTATTTAAGACCACGATTCTAATGACAGTCGGTTTAATACGAAAGTGCTAAAAAAAGGTGGTACGTTTATGCGGAAGGAGTCGCTCATATATGCTTGTCAAAAATATTCTATCAAACACCGTCGAGAATATCACACTGCAAGCTCGTGCACAAAACGATTGAATCTTGAATGTTGTCGAGGGAAGGATAAATGCAAATGGGAGCTACGAGCTTCGAAGAAGAAAAATGAAGGCATGTGGCGAATAACCAAATATGAAGGAGATCACACTTGCGAGATCGATATTATCCCTCATGACAATGTTCATTTTAACAAACATTTTATCGGAATGGATATAAGAGATTTAATTCAAGAGAAGTTAAGATGTTCCCCTTACGAGGTGCAAGCTTTAATGAGATCAAAGTATGGGTATAAAATATCTTACATGAAGTCTTGGAAATCCCGACAAAAAGCTTTATTACATATATTTGGTGATTGGGAAGCATCTTTCGAAAAGCTACCGGCATACATGGATATGCTCAAAGAGTCCAATCCCGGTAGCATTGTTCATTGGGACACATCAACGCTAGATAGTGGGAGAGTAAGCTTGAATCGTGTATTCTGGTCATTTCCTCCAGCCATTGAAGGCTTCAAGCATTGTCGTCCCATCATTTCCATCGATGCGACACATTTGATCGGAAAGTGGAAGGGTGTTTTAATGATTGCGGTCACAACGATATGCATATGAGCAAGAGACGGACTTCTGAGCCTTTAGGTGAAGAAATGCAAGTTCACATGAATATGTGGGCTAATCGCGCGGAAAGCATTATTACCGGTGAGATTGACACTGATGGATCGTACTTGGATGCGTACTACACTTGGTACTACGATGTCACTCGTAAGCGCATTCAGCCACCATTGGATACACCGGCGCCGTATCGGTCATCTGCATTTCAGTTGAATTCATTTGTAAGTATTATTACATTTTAGCGTACTTTTTTATAGTTACAAAATATCTTACATAACACAACTAACTTTTTCTACAGGTTACTTCGTTAGTGCGCACGTGCAAAGTGTCTTCGGGAGTTTTTCTTAAGACGACTGACCATGATTCGAAGAGGGCACTCCATGATTTATTTCATTCCACTCGTGCGGACCTGTTGAGAATTGGAGAGGGTCTTGCATTGGATGTTGACCCCGCACAAATTCACCTTCATGATGGTATATAAACTTATAATTTTGAAATCTATATATTCGTCTTTTATACCTAACATGTATTTTTTAAAATGTAGACGACTCCGACGAAGATGTGGACTTACCAGAAGATAACTATGAAGTTGGAGGCCCCTCTCAAGTTACTCAAGCAGAGTCACAAATGACTCCACCTCTGAGGGTTGGTTCACGCGCTAGAAGGGTACCCAATCGTTTTACGCCGGTACCTTGACAGTTGATAATTGGTTGTAAACTATAACGTTTATGTTGTCTTTTTGTAAGGGTGATGACTTATGTTACATGTTGCCATGTAACTTAAATAACTTGTGTACAAGTCATCACTTTATGTTTCACACTTTTGTGTTGTTGAGTTTTGGTGCATAGGATTTGTATTGGACAGGGTTGTATTCTGAAATTTTTCGTTTGCAGTTTGTTTTTAGGTTACAAATTGAAACAAATAATCCATGCATCCATTTCAGGTTTAGGTGCCGTGGTGGACAGCGCTTAAACCTAAAACAGTTTGGGCGCCCTCCATGACAGCGCCTTTGCCCTGTCCATAGCATTTCCCCCTGAGTTGTCACTGACTTGTTGTACAGTATTACAGTATTATTAAGACGTCGTTGTGGACAGCGTTTTACATTTGGGCGCCCTCCTTGAGCTATTAATTAGGGTAGTTTACTCCAGTTGTCTGCAAGACTTTATTGCAAGACTTGGAGCTATTAATTAGGGTAGTTTACTCCAGTTGTCTGCAAGACTTTATTACTTTTTGTCACATGTTCAATTAGTTGCTCTAACATCCCAAAATGCATCTCTCTTTTCTTTTCTTTTTTCGTTCGTGAAATCCCCGACACGACACAGCAGCAAATATAGGTCAGTTTGTGCGTGTTTCCTGTCATGATTAGAAATGACATGCGTTGGAGGGAAAGGCAAAGAGTGGCACTTTTATAGCAAGTGTTAGGATTGTTAGTTAGCTGTACTTGCGAAGTACTGATACATACTCTTCGAGTATGTATGCAGCGGATGTAAATAAATCAAACATAAGAGTAAGTACTAGACAGCAATATAGAGTGGAAACTCAGATACTCAAAGCAAGTATCTGGGAAAAAGCACTACCTTCTAGTTTCCTAAAAGGATTTCGGAATAATCTCTTGTATTGATGATGTCGATTACAATGGGATACACTGCTCACCCAAACCACACTCAGTGGTGTTCCGTCTTTCTTTCAGACCAACTTAGTGAAGGTGTAGCCTGGTTGAAATCTCACCGTAAGAGATCTTCCACTTCTGGCTCCGATTGTTCACTGGCTCCCCACGAAGTACAATGTTGATCTTTCGAGTCAAAGCTTCTTCGTCACAGCAATCTCCGGATGCAATTACCTCTGTAATTACTCAGCCAAGGATTCACGTTGAAGCACACCCGAGAAGGCAGCCATAGCATCCTTTATATATGTGTTCTTCAACCCGAGTAGCCCTAGATTTTCCAAGAGAAAATCTCTCCAACTTGTCCGATAAGCTCGCACAAGCTTGCCAGTCGATTCGTCCATCTTCAATGTCTTCATCAGCCATCCAATAGGATCGTCCCATTCCAAACCAATTGGATATATGATTGAGATATATAGTTTCCTAATATCTCTCGCACATTATTCCCAAATCAATCTATCCCGAATCTCGTCATACGCATCTCGAACAGGTCTTGGAAATATCTCAGCATATGAATATGCAATAGCCGATCTTGGGAGCAAAGATCCATCGAGAATATTCATGGAAATATTCTCGTCCTCAATTTGAGGTACTGCAACTTCTCAGAGATCAGCGCAAAGTCTTGCACACTCGTGTAGTCGTTATTTTTGGAGTACCTGTACTAAGACCTGCACACTCAAGTAACATATCAGCAGAATGTTTGTCTCATCAAAACACACTGGAGTACACGTCTGATGGACCATAATTGTATGAAATATAAATGCAGTTAAAACCACCAAATTAGACTGTTTGTCTATCTAACTTCTACGTGTTAGTCCCGATATATTTTCAAGGGGCATTTTAGAGACTGAAGTGAAAACACGCTAAGGAGAGGATTTTATGCTGAAAAGATAACAAGAGTCAAACCAAGGTCAAGATCATATGCCGACTGAAGAAATATCAAGGATCCTGACGTTGAATTGACCATAACAAATTAATCAGAGGAATCAGGAGTGGAGTCAAGACAGCCCGGGGAAGAAACACATAGACAGTTTTGTGAAAAGACTGCACAAAACTGTACAAAACTCACATTTGGGCAAGATGACCGACCACTTGAAGAAGTGGTGGCCAAAGGAGGAGCTCCTCCTCCTTCCACCACCGGCAACCGGCGGCTCCTCCACCCATGGTGACCGGCGGCTTTGCTCCTCCTCCACATGGCACCTCCTCCTTCCTCCTCTTCTCCTCCCTTGGATCAAAAGACATGTGCATCCATCTCCACCACCCATCTCCTCCCATTTTGGCTATAAAAGGAGGAGCTCCTCCCCTCATTTCAAACACACCTCAATCTCATTTCACTTCTCTCTCTAGAAGTTGTAATATTTGTAACGTTGTAATCTTGGCTTTGGAAATAAAGGATAGCTCCCTTGGCGCTTCAACGGTTGTAAGTAATTCTTAGTATTTATTCAACTGTTTTATTTCCTTAGTTATAATGTTTAGCGCGATAAATAGTAGCTAAACTTGTAGTTCGGTCTAAGGGGCACACTTGTATTATAAAATGTTTTAGACTATTAACTTAGTGTCTAGTCTAAGTATTCAAAACTTATTCTATGTGCCATATATTAAGTCAGAACGTCCAAGGTAGAGTGGATGCTTGGAATGGCAAAACTCTACAGCGGGGTTCGTAAACTTGTACGGATAAGTGGATGCTTGGAATGGCAAAGCTTATCTGAGAAGTTTGACTCATCTTAAACACCATTTGGTTGATCGGGAATGATTGATCAAATGGATGCACATAGGCTAATATAACCGGGAATGGAGTATTAGTCTAAATAGAATAAGTGTTCTACGTCCTTGGAATTGGCTAGACAGTGTACGCAAATCGAGTGCTTGGAATGGCCTTGATACACCGTTTGAATACTTAGGAGAGTCACTAAAGGTCAATGATAAACAGGATATAATACAAGTCCCCTGAAACCGAACATTTCTCTTTAATTATAAACTGTAATTTACTTTCCAGTATTAAAACCAACCAACCAACCAATCAATCAAAATAGCTGGTAGCTTTAAAACCAACCAACCGACCTTAAACACGCTCCCACGCTGCGTAATCCCCCCGAAGAACAATTATTCCCCTAGTTCCCTTGGGTTCGACCCCTACTTACCAAGTACTACCCAGTAGTATAGTTGCGAGTAGCGGACTATTATAAATTTATTTGCACAAATCGCTTTGACGACGAGCGATTCTGTCAAATTGGCGCCGTTGCCGGGGAACTAGTCATCGGATAACTGTTCTTTGAATCGTTACGCGCTTCAAAACAACCATGTCTCGCGAAGAAAGTCACCATGACTACCAGGATGACGAAGAAATAAACCTATACGATCAGAATGATGAGGTACCGTTTCCATTCGTCGACGACCCGGAACAACTCATCAGAAACAGAAGAGCTCGTGATAGGGAAGCAGTCAGAAGAAACCAAGAATTACCCGAGGACCGAAATGCAGCTGGTCCAGTACAACCTCATATCCATCCCCCACGACCACAACCTCAACCTCGATACATGCCAAGAAGAGAACCCGCTTTCGACGACTACTACGGGGACAACTACTACCGTGAACCAACTATGGGAGAGTTAAATGCCCCTAATTTCGAGACACAGCCGTGGTGCATCTATGAGAGCCCTGCATTAGAAAATATAATCATCAACGCATCAGTGGCACACAGCCTGCCAAAATTCTCAGGATCTCAAGGAGAATCTGCCGCAACTCACCTCCAACGCCTACATGGCATTTGCCAGAATCTAAAGCCCAATCGAGTGAATATGGACGACTTCAAGTTAAAGGCGTTCTATTTTTCCCTCATAGACTCGGCAAGCGACTGGTTCCTTTCATTGCCTTCCGGAAGCATTAGAACATGGGCTCAGATGCAGAAGAAATTCTTAGACAAATACTATCCGAATGGAAGAGCAATACAAGTAAGGAAGCAACTACAGGAAATCAAACAAGGTCCCAATGAAACCATGTACGATTACCTGGAAAAGTTCAATCACCTAGAAAGGAGCTGCTGTACCCTTGGACTGCCCGAGAAACTCGTCATCGAGTACCTCATTGATGGATTAAGACCATTAGACAAAATGCTCTTGGATGCCTCAGCGGGAGGGTCCATGATGAATCTATCATTAAGTGGCATCAGAAATCTCATCGCCAACGTTGCTGAAAATGCTCAATTTAGAGAAGAGACCACTCGCCAAGATGAATTCTCTCGATCAAAAAGGATAGCACAAACCGAGGCATCAGTAAACTCCATAACTGAAGACATGAAACAGTTAAAGGAGATGATGACTGAGATCATACGTAGACAGCCAGTTACGGTAAAACCTTGCGAGTTCTGTGGTTCTACAGACCACAAAACGGACGCATGCCCAACATTGATAGAAGAAGAACCAGCTGACGTAAATATAGTGGGAGGATATCAAGGATACAACAACGACAGAGCTGGACAAAATAGACAGTACGGTCAAACATCCAACCCAGGCTGGCGTAACAACAACAGCTATCTTCAGACGGGGACACAACCAGCTGTCCCTCAACTAGCGCAGTCATTCTACCAACCACCCCACCGACAATATCACCAGAACACTCCATCGGCAGGCCAATATCACCAAAAAGGGCCAAATCAGTATCAAGCCAGACCGAGCAATCAGCAGGAACCAAGCAAGTCGCTCAATGACACGATGAAGGAGCTCACGGGAAACATTAATCAATTGGATACTTCACTACACCAGTACCAGGCAAAAACTGACGGTGCATTTCAGAATTGACCAAACAAATGTCCCAGCTCGCCACCGCAATGTCAACACTCACTACTGAACCTGGCAGACTTCCTTCACAGACCATCCAAAATCCTAAGGCGAACATAAGCATGATAAGGAGGTCAAACATGAAGGTTACTCTAGGAGAAAGAGCACGGTCCCCAACCTACAGACTTACAAACAATCATTTCAACCGTAGGAGTCGACCTGATTGGAATCAAGAAGAAGACCGACCCAATGATGGCAAAACATGGGTTACGCATGCTGACAATGGACGATACGCGTTTACTGTTTGCGTAACACCACCGCCGATCACACACTTTGACATACCAGCATCTGGTTGGGACTCCCCAAATAATATTATTGCTTCGAAGCAAAATATTAAAGGGTCCGAGTACGCAAATTCTAAGCCAGAGAGTGGGCAGAATAGTCCGACAATAGAAAGAGCCCTCACTTCAGATCATGAGCCACAACCGGAAAGAAACAAAGACCCTGGGGCCTTTACAATCACCTGTGGTATTGGTGAAACCCAGATCCATAAATGCTTAGTCGATCTTGGGGCTGCTGTCAACGCCATGCCTTCCTCCTTGTATTACCTACTAGGACTTGGTCCGTTGAAACCACCTCGATCAAATATCGAGCTAGGAGATAAATCATGCATCCACCCGGTTGGAGAACTGGAAGATGTAATACTCCATGTGGGAGAACTTGTCGTTGCTGCAGACTTCTATGTAATACCAACAGAAGAAACCTGCGAAGACGACCCACCAACAATAATATTGGGACGACCATTCCTCTACGCCACTAAAGCAAGAATCGATGTGGGCAAGGGGTCATTATCACTTAAGTTCGGCGGCAAAATTGCACACTTCTACATTAATAAGAGCCGCCCGGACACGAAGAAACCGCCAGACATAACACCTATCTCAGATCACGGTGCACAGTTTTCTGACCTGTCATTAGGGACCAAAAAAGTATCAAGACCAGCAGCTATGGTCAAAGGTCTCCCGCCTTCTCAGAAACAATGGAAAGAGAAAACACCAAAACCATAGAGCTCTTACTCCAGCAAGAAGTCAGGAAGAAGCAACACTGGAACGGTGACAAAGTTCAGCCTCAGCCACCCATGGGACCCAAACCAATGAACCACAAACGAGGTATCGTCGAGCCAACGACGTTAAACAAGTGCACTGGTCGGGAGGTAACCGGACACTATCTTACTTTTCCGCACTTTAATTTCTGTCTTTTAAATTCAGTATTTAGTTTTAAGCTTGCATGACTTTTGAACTAAGGCACGCCTTCGTTCAAAAGTGTGGGGTGAGATCCACCTCTGTACATAAATAACATGCGGCTGTTTTTCTTTTTTAATAAGTACCTTTTTGAAAATATGAACTTAAGACTGTGAAAAAGATGAATCATAATTCATGCATTAACCTTGTGAAAATTCAACTGTTTAAAAACTTAGAATGTAACTTTCCATTTGTCCTTTGTGCTGAGATAACTAGGGATGTGGAGTTGATATAAACTGCCCTAGAGAGGCTTGGCAAGCAATCAAAGGATCAGATCAAACTATATGGTTTTCGAAGTCAGTGGAGGCTGCACTTCGGGTTTTCAGTGAATAATTGAAGTCAACTCCGCCAAAAAGCATCTATGCAAAGGCGAGGACGGGAATCAGACCGTCCTCTCTCTAGTCAAAATAGCCGAGAAAATAGATGAGCGACCCTCATCTTGACCTGCGCAAAACGACAAAGACAAGAGGAGCGGGGAGGTATTTCCATAGGCTTGCGGGCGATGATTGGACCTCCCAAAAAGGCTTGAGAAAATGGACTAGCAGTCACAAAAAGGCGAAAAGCTCAATGAAGCAAATCAAGAGGCCAAAGGCCCAAAATTGTGAAGGTTTTAACCGAGCAAATGTGAAGCACTCAAAAAGTCAAATCCAAGGCCAAAGGCCGATTCACTACAACAAAAAAGCAGTCCCTCGCCAAAGAAGAAAATCAAAAAGGCTCAACTCACTGAAACCCGAATCGAATCATGTGCTAGAGAAAGCTACAAGAAAACCATATAGTAAGAGACGATCCCAAGATTGCAGTCCAGGAGCCTAAAAAGGGCTATCTCCCGAGACATCCAATATAATTTGCATCTCAGCACGGAGGTACAAGTATTAAGTTTCTTCTATTTATTTACGCAGTTTAATTTGGTAATAAGTAAGCAATGCATGAATTAGGATAGATCGAGTACCACAGTCTAATTTTCATATTCCAAAGCCAAACTTAGAACTTACGCCCTTTAATAGCATTGTTCGGGACGAACAACTAAAAGTGTGGGGTAATCTGATGGACCATAATTGTATGAAACATAAATGCAGTTAAACCCACCAAATTAGACTGTTTGTCTATCTAACTTCTACGTGTTAGTCCCGATATATTTTCACAGGGCATTTTAGAGACTGAAGTGAAAACACGCTAAGGAGAGGATTTTATGCTGAAAAGATAACAAGAGTCAAACCAAGGTCAAGATCATATGCCGACTGAAGAAATATCAAGGATCTTGACGTTGAATTGACCATAACAAATTAATCAGAGGAATCAGGAGTGGAGTCAAGACAGCCCGGGGAAGAAACACATTGACAGTTTTGTGAAAAGACTGCACAAAACTGTACAAAACTCACATTTGGGCAAGATGACCGACCACTTGAAGAAGTGGTGGCCAAAGGAGGAGCTCCTCCTCCTTCCACCACCGGCAACCGGCGGCTCCTCCACCCATGGTGACCGGTGGCTTTGCTCCTCCTCCACATGGCACCTCCTCCTTCCTCCTCTTCTCCTCCCTTGGATCAAAAGACATGTGCATCCATCTCCACCACCCATCTCCTCCCATTTTGGCTATAAAAGGAGGAGCTCCTCCCCTCATTTCAAACACACCTCAATCTCATTTCACTTCTCTCTCTAGAAGTTGTAATATTTGTAACGTTGTAATCTTGGCTTTGGAAATAAAGGATAGCTCCCTTGGCGCTTCAACGGTTGTAAGTAATTCTTAGTATTTATTCAACTGTTTTATTTCCTTAGTTATAATGTTTAGCGCGATAAATAGTAGCTAAACTTGTAGTTCGGTCTAAGGGGCACACTTGTATTATAAAATGTTTTAGACTATTAACTTAGTGTCTAGTCTAAGTATTCAAAACTTATTCTATGTGCCATATATTAAGTCAGAACGTCCAAGGTAGAGTGGATGCTTGGAATGGCAAAACTCTACAGCGGGGTTCGTAAACTTGTACGGATAAGTGGATGCTTGGAATGGCAAAGCTTATCTGAGAAGTTTGACTCATCTTAAACACCATTTGGTTGATCGGGAATGATTGATCAAATGGATGCACATAGGCTAATATAACCGGGAATGGAGTATTAGTCTAAATAGAATAAGTGTTCTACGTCCTTGGAATTGGCTAGACAGTGTACGCAAATCGAGTGCTTGGAATGGCCTTGATACACCGTTTGAATACTTAGGAGAGTCACTAAAGGTCAATGATAAACAGGATATAATACAAGTCCCCTGAAACCGAACATTTCTCTTTAATTATAAACTGTAATTTACTTTCCAGTATTAAAACCAACCAACCAACCAATCAATCAATCAAAATAGCTGGTAGCTTTAAAACAAACCAACCGACCTTAAACACGCTCCCACGCTGCGTAATCCCCCCGAAGAACAATTATTCCCCTAGTTCCCTTGGGTTCGACCCCTACTTACCAAGTACTACCCAGTAGTATAGTTGCGAGTAGCGGACTATTATAAATTTATTTGCACAAATTGCTTTGACGACGAGCGGTTCTGTCAACGTCCTTCAGACGTACTCCTACTCCAGGGTAATCGTACTCCAACAGCAAGAGAGGTCAAAAGAACAAGACATGAATGAGAACAAATAGAGCCACAGCAACAGGTTACTGGAACTTCCAGGGGGTTTACTCGTCGGGATGAGGAAAATATTGGTTTTCTATCGACGAAGAGCCCCTAAAGGCAGAAAGTCCGGTTGGGTTATGCATGAGTTCCGATTAGAGGGTTCACCATTGCATCTCAAGTTCTCTTCATTCAAAAGGTACTTTAAATTGCTTGTTAAGCAGTCTGAAATAAGCATATTAAAAATAAAAATAACAATTTTATCAATATTTAGTACAATTTTACCCGTATTAGTTAATCAAACAGGAGGAATGGTTGCCAGTAACGAATCCTGAGCGCTACATGAGGGGGGTCCCAAAATTTTTGTTCGTCGAAGAATATGGATATTGCTCGAATTTGACAAAAAAAAATTTTTGCACATATATTTTCATTAAATTTGACGATATAAGCTATTTTTCAAGTAAAATGCAAAACCAAACTCATATATAGTTCATTGACGACCTAACTCTAAAAGGTCATAAAACTCACATCGATTACTTTACAGATCAAGTCATATGTCGTTGGAAAGATAATTTAACAGGCTATGACTCTTCTGTTGATATTAAGATCTAAATCGGACTTTAAAGAAGCCGAAAACATCTCAAACTAATTAAGGTCGCCTAACAAGTGTACGTGGTCAGCCACATGTAACCTTAGCAACTTTGCAACCCTATAACGAGTGACCGGAGCACCATTTGGGTAATCGATCACCTAGAATATAAAGATAACGACAAGGACTACAAGTTCTATGCTTACACCTAAACTCAAATCTAACGTTAAGATGGCTCAAAATTAAGTCGAAATAGACTGTATGTTTGAAGTTGTTAATGATCGGTTAATCTTCTGGAGCTCACAAAGATCTCATCCTATATCTGTTGAAGATGATCAATATGTGGTCGGAAAGCTTATTGAATGTTCTACAACTTTCATATTTACATCAAGATAAAATTCGAAAGTTAAACTGGTGAAAACTGTGACTAAAGATGGCTGGTTGATCAAAAATTGTCAAATGTGAGAGGGGTCCTGGAACCCCCCGGGACATGGCTGCATCCGCCACTGATGATTGATGTGCAGAGTATTTCGCAAAGACATAGCAGAGACCGCCGCTGCAAAAGCATCGACTGAATATACCACTTGGATTGTCGCACACAGCTGTAGACCTCTTTGTCTTGTCTCCTCCCGCCGTTGATGGTTGACCCATATATTGTTGGAGATTTTAGGATATATGTGCTTCTAAACATGTATATACCCTGTAATGAAACGATATTATGGGACTCTGACGAATTGAATCGATCGGTTCATTGAAGAGCTTGAAGCTCAACCGGTCGGTTCAAGGAAGGCCTCTGAGGTCTTGAACCGACCGGTTGAGAAAGTCAGAAGTTATAATTTTACAGTTATAGATTTCCAACGTCGAACTGGCAGAAGAGGCTATCGTTTCATTGAGTTTTTGTGGGAAAAAATAACGTAGAAAAACAGACGAACTTGTCTGGAAATATTGCATCTTCAATTGTTAATCAATTTCATTTTGATTTGTTTACCCGTTTCAATCCTTAATCATTCCCTGTACAAAATCGCTTGTCATATCCCAATACAATTTCTGGAAATCTTAATTGGGCAAAAAATCTTGTATTTGGAAAGTAAAAATTGTTTCACGTTTCAAGTAGAATCCAAGTTATTGAGTTGTTTCGACACCCTGAAGAAAGCTTACTCTTACAATCAAATACAAGATTTCTATATGAATCAATTTCAATGGCGACTGGATTAATTTGAGCGATGATGTCGAAATCTGGAATCTGATTTTGACGATGGCTATGGGAAGGAAGATGACGGCGAGATTGGAAATTGAAGCAGGAGTCCTAGAAGGAATACGCAAGAAGGGTCTCGGCGTCTCGCATAGATTGCTAATGCACCAGCCATAGATGATGACAAGTCGATGAAATCCTAAGTTTTGTCGGTATACAAATCACTGCCTTTGACTGGATTGGATTTCATCTTATGATGTTGGATGAAGAGATTCGACAAGAGTGATGACGTTGATTTCCAGTAACGATAAAAAGGTTGGTGTAAGGTGTTGTTGGCTGCTGGAATGGTTAAAGAGAACCTTTTGGTGGATAAAGGACATTGTCACGCTTATGGCTAAAAGTATTTTGGTCTGGATAATTTCGTGACTATGTTCGATAACAAGGCTGAAGCAGTTCGTTGGTGAGGATATCTCACTCATGATTCTCTTTAAAATGCGGATCTAAGTGAAATCAACGACGTGAAAACTAGGTTTGGTTGTTCCAATTCTCATTTGATAAATCTGAGTTTATGGAACATGCATGATTAAATATGATGAGTGAATTCATACTAATCGGTCAGATTTTCAGATGATATGTGTGATTCGTGGAGCATGTATTGGTAGTAAATTCATAATCAGTAAGTTTTTGATGAAATCAGTGTACTGGTACTTTGGGCTGATACCATGATGGAAATGATTCATAGAACATGATTGAAACATAAGTCACAATATGCGAAACCCTAAACTGAATTAGGAATTTAGCTACACATGATTGAAACACAATGCATGATGAAAAGTAGAAAAATCGCTTCTCTCGTCGAAAGATTCGTCTTCTCCTCCAGAGCCTTCTTGAATGATGGATGATTATGAGATGATGGAAACCCTACCCAAAGATCTTATTTATAGCAAAAATAGGGTTTCCAAGTCTGTTTTTGGGCTCAATTTCCAAGTTTTGGCCTGCTGACGTTATCAAAATGCGTTGCTGACATCATCGTCGCGCCCTGTGCAGACATTACAGCCGCTCCCAGCCTTGACGTTATCGGTACTGGCCAGTGTCCAGCGTTGACGTTAGCACAGTGGCTAATGTCTTCATAAGGCACGGTCCCCACTAAGTCTGGTTCTTCTTCTGCCCGCCAGTTCCGACTTCGACTCTGGATTTGACCTTCTATATGACCTCGGATGCTCTCAGTGTGAACTAGAGAGTTGTATGTAGGGGTGGACAAAATCTGACCCGACCCGATAACCCGGCCCGACCCGGTCCACTTAATGTCGAGTTAGGGTCCACTTAACCAACCCGGTATAATTTTTGGATCGGGTTAGGGTTGAGGCTCAGGTTACCCGATTTCATAAATAATGTAAAAAAGACTAGATTTTAATGAGATTCAAACCTTATACCTCATCTGAATAAAAATTTATTTGTGTTCTCGTGATATATCACACTACATATGAATACGTAATCGATTTGCAATGAAAAATAAAACTGTAATACTAAACTTTAAAGTATTTATATCATGATAGATTACAATGAATGTTTTATGCTTTTTATAAATTTTAGTTTTAGGGTCGGATTCGGGTTCACATAACTGACCCGATCTTTCGGGTCAGGTTCAGGTTCACATAATTGACCCGATCATTATTTCGGGCCGGGTCAGGACCAGTCCCAACCCGTCCCATGTCCACCCCTAGTTGTAGGGAATTGAATCATTTGCGCAACGACGCGTGGCTAATATTTTTCTGCTCAGCGGTTCATTCCCAGCACTCCATCGAGCGTCCAAAGGTCTGATCTGCCATTGTGATGTTTTTGGCATGAAATGCCGTCTTTTATGCGCGTTTCCTCCTAGAGCTTCCAACACACTTGAAATGAAAAACAACACTGAAAAGTAACTGTTTGCATAATAAAGTGTCGAAATAAATGAGATTAGTTGATTCGACGAGTCGTATAAATACGACTCATCAAACCACCCCACACTTAAATTTGTTCGTCCCGAACAAGAACAAGTCCTAGAAGGAAAACAACTATAACACCACAATTTCTTCGACGTCGTGGATAGATGCACATGAATATGAGTTGCTAGTCTAGATTTCGCTTTTCTATGCATAACTCAATCGCTACTAAAATCATCATGCTCAACGTGGAATAAACTTGATACATGTTACCTTTGAGCTGAAATTCAAACCAATTCGGATGAATGGGAGATAGTCCTCTTTAGACCCATGATCTGCATTCGATGTTCCGAACTCTAGCTATATGGTTTTACTTCATTGCTTTTTCTGGCACATGATTCATTCGAGCTTCAAGGTTGTGGAGTTCTTCTTTCTTCTTTAGTTGGACAGCTTTTGTAGTCACTTTCTTTGGCCTTTGGCTCTTGATGTATGAATGATGTACTTCACTTTTTGCGTGCAGAAATTTCACAATTTAGCTGATTTTTCTTGAGCTTTGCTCCTTTGTTGTGAACATCTTGTCCTTTTTCCTTTCTTTTGAAGGATGTCCAATCATTGCCCGCGAGCATATGGAAATACCTCCCCTCTCTTTCTCATCCTCGACCTTTTTGACGCGAGTCAAGATGGAGGCCCTCCACCTATTTTCCCGGTTACTTCGGACTAGAGATAGGACGGTTTGTTTTCCCATCCCGCCTACTCACATAAACACTGCGGTGGCGGAGCAAACTCTGAACCAATAAGTCTCGAAGTGCTAGCCTCCACGAAATCCACATAACCATATAACTCAAAATTTGGTCCTTTGAATGCTTCGTCAAGTCTCTCTAGGACATTTTTATCAACTCCACATCCTTGTTTATTTCAACTCAGAAGGACACGTACCGGGTTAAATTCACATATAAGAGCACAATTCAGGTTTCAAGAGAGAAACACATTTAATCAGCATCATCTATTTCACATCATCAAAGTTCAATACTGCATATCCAGGAAATAGAGAGAATTTTCTACTTTTCAATTTTTTAAAAAGGAAACGTGCTGACACAGTGCAATATGCAAGAAAAATAAACGAGCTACACAACTGACTGACTGACTCTCCCACCCCACACTTTTGAACCAAACCGTATCCTCACGGTACGACTTAAGTTCAAAGACAAACAGACAATGCAAACACACAAACATTAGGAAAAAGAAAATAGAGAATAAATGCAAAAAGGCACTCCCCTCATTTCGTCGCGTGATGGTGAGAATTCTGGTCAAACGAGTCGTTCAACACTGGTCAACGGTCAACCGCACCCAGTGTAGACGTTAGCGGCGCTTAATGTCATCTTTCGGCACGGCGCTAATGTTGTCTGTGGGCGCGGTGCTAATGTTAATGCTCGGTTCAATCCGCACTGAGTTGCACCTATTTTCTGCATGAAAAACATCTTTTTCCCCAAAAGACAATGTAAAAAACATGACTCAAGACTCAAACAAACATAAATGACATAAAAAAAGAAAAAACATAAAAATTTGCCGAGCTGCCTCCCTGCGAGCGCCTTTCTTTTACGTTGTTGGCTCGATGATACCTCGTTAGGGTCACAAGTTAGGATCCCATGGGCGTGTGAGGTCAAACTTTGCCTCAGCTACTCCTTCACTCTGCCCAAAATCCTCTTATAATGGTGTGCTCGGGTCTGTTCTCCATCGATCAGGTGGATTTACCTTCACATCCTCCCGAGTCTGCGAGGATACTATGCTCATAGCTACTTCATTTACTGCACAGCTCGTAGTAAGTCTAGCCTCATCTGGTAGGTAGGGAGATATGGCACCAAGAAATGGTGTGTGGACGATGTCTGGTGGTTTCTTCATGCATGGGCGGTCGACATCCTCATAGATATGGAAGTCTGATGTTTTGCCACCAAACGCAAGTGACAATAAGCCTGAGTCCATGTTAATCTTGGTTTTGGTGGTGAAGAGGAATGGCCGTCCTAAGATAAGCGCTGGATGATCATCGTCTCTAGCATCTCCCATCTGCAAGACCTAAAAATTTGCAGGAACAACAAGGTCTCCTACTCGGAGTGTGAGATCCTCTAGCAAACCAATAGGACGAATAAGTGACTTATCTCCTAACTATACCAATAGCTTAGGAGATTTCAATGGTCCTAGTCTCAACGAACAATACAGAGAATATGGCATAAAATTAATAGCAGCACCCAAATCGATTAAGCAATGATGTATTAGAGGCTCACCAACTCCACAGGTGACTGTGAAGGCACCTGGGTCCTTACACTTTACAGGCGGTGCCTCTTGACTCGCTACAATTGGGCGCTCCATCGTTGGCTCTTTAAGCTCATCTCTTGCCTCCAGCTCGTTTCCTAGCTCATTCTTGTCGATTATATGCTCTTTTGGAGCTCTTACCTGCATAAAAAATGAAGGCAAATGGTCTATTTTGGAACATGTATCAGTGCGGGTCACGTCCGCGGTAGACGTTATTGTCGTGCCCAGCTTAGACATTATGGGTGCGTCTGCTTCAGACAATAGCGTCAAGCTAATGTCTTCTGTGGGCGCGGTGGACACTGACTCGGGCTCCTTTTCACTGTTGTTCACCTTAATGTGTTCGTTGAGCGCGAGTAACATGTTCACCATTTCCGCAGACTCCTTTAGTGCCACGTCCACATCTACCCCTGCTAATGTGTTGATATTCCCTCTCGGATTAGGCACTGTCTGTGACGGTAGCTTCCCGGATCTCTCTTCAGCTCGGAAATGGTCTGGGCTATCTGAGACATCTGCTTTGTCAGCTCTGCAATGACTCCATCGATCTTCGAAACGGCCTGGGCTATTTGCTGGGTGCTAGCTGCCAGCTCCTTCACCACATCTTCCAGAGACTTGTTGGAATTCTGATTATTAGGGCTTGCTTGGTTGTAGTTCTGCCTCCTCTGCTAGTACTGATTCTAATTACTGTAGTCACCCTGCTGCTGACGATATAGTGGGCGATAGTACTGCTGCTGAGGCTACTGGGGTGCATGGTTGTTGTAATTTTGAAATTCACCCACTGCATTTACATTGGCCTGTGTATCCTCCTGTAAACTAGGGCATGCATCCGTCTTATGATTAGTTGCACCGCAAAACTCGCAAGGCTTCACCTGGACCATCTGATTCATCATGAGCTTCTGCACCATCTCCTTCATCTGTTTAATCTCTCCACTCATCTAATTTGGTGGGGTCTCAACCTTCACAATGCTTCTGGTTCTGCTGAATTCTTCCTGGCGGCTAACGTCCTCTCTGAATCTAGCGTTCTAAGCCACTTCAATCAAATTCCTTACTCCTTTTGGGGATAAATTCATGATCGTTCCTCCAGTTGAGGCATCAAGAAACATCCTATCGAGTGGCCTCAACCCATCTAGCAAGTACTCGATTATCAGCTTCTCAGGCACTCCAAAGTTGCAACAGCTCTGTTCTAGGGCGTTGAATTTCTCCACATAGTCATACATTGACTCATTAGGCCCCTGCTTGATATCATGTAGCTGCTTGCGAACCTGCATCGCCTTGGCAGCTGGGTAGTATTTAGCACAGAATTTCTTCTACATCTGGTCCCATGTCCTGATGCTACCTGGGGGAAGAGATAAAACCAAGCATTAGCAGCGTCAGTTAAAGAAAAGTGGAAAGCTTTCAGTTTGAAATTTTCCATTGAGACTCCATATAGTCGGAGAGTCTGGCAGATGTCATGAAAGCTCTGCAGATGTTTGGTTGCTGACTCCCCCTGTCGACCTGAAAACTTTGGTAGATAGTGAACTATCGCCGTCTAAATTTCTATCTCAGCCAATTCAGGTCCTTCGTTGATGCACCATGGCTGATTTTGAAAGTGAGGAGCAGACATCTCCCTCATCGTGGGCTCGTAGTAGTAGTTCTCTTCTTCTTCTGGCTCCACATTGACTGGTGGCTGTGGTGGTGGCGGTGGAGGCGGCTGCCTCGCACCAGCACCATTCCCCGCATTCTATGCAACAGGTGCTCTCTGGTTTTGCTGAGCCCTTATGCCATTATTAGCACGGTTGCGAGCACGGAAGAGTTGCTCAGGATCCTCATAGACTGGAGGCACGTCCTCAATAATTGGAGCGATCTCGTTGTTGTTGTTATCACCATCTTGACTACCTGCACGAGACATCGCGAAACAAGTAGCGAAGCACACAAAAAATTAGGGCTGGGTTTTTGTACCGAAACCGAACCGAAACCGAACCGACCAAAACCGAACCGACTTCAAACCAAACCGAATTTCGGTTTATCATACCGAATCGAAATATATCGGTTCGGTTTCGGTTTTCATTTTGAGAACCGAAATAAAACCGAACCGAACCAAAAAAACCAACAAAACCGACAAAAACCGAAAAAACCGACAAAAACCGACAAAAACCGACAAAAACCGACAAAAACCAACAAAACCGACAAAAATCGACAATTACCGACAAAACCGACAAACCGAACCAACAAAAACGGACAAAACCGAACCGAAACCGACAAAAACCAACAATTTTGGTAAAACCGAACTGAACCGAAACCGAACCGAATGTCGGTTTACCGAAAAATCGGTTCGGTTTTCGATTTTATTTTTCACTAAACCAACAATTCGGTTCGGTTCGATTTTTGTCGGTTCGGTTCCGTTTTTGAACCGAACCCAGCACTACAAAAAATAACTAAATAAAATAAAGAACAGAAAATAAGAAAAACAAAAAAACAACTTCACCGAAGCGCAGCTCCCTGGCAACGGCGCTAAAATTTGACGTGCATCGTTTGACGCATCAAACTTAATATTTATATTCTCCTGCTGAAGCTAGTGTAGCGGCAAGCAGGGTCGAACCCAAGGGAGCTGGTGTTGCTGAAGCTGTTACTGAAAATAATTAAAAACTGGGATTTGTGAGCAATAATGAGTGCAAAAGAGAAAAGAGCAAAAAGATTCCAATCAAAGAGAATATTCAGCTTAGGATTTCTATTGTGACATGTTTATCATTGACTGCTAATAATGAAATCTCAAGTTCATAAGTGTGGTTATTTCGGCAAAGGTAACACCCGAAGTATCCCGACAAAGGTGATACACCACAATCTAACCCGGTAAAGGTGTTAGACATCTAGTTTTTTTCTAAATACAATAATCCGGCAAAGATATTATTAAATATAGGTGTCACTACCTGTCTTTACGGAAAAGTATCCAACAAGTATAAACGGTAGGGTTTGAATTGTTAGGCTAAGCTTTACGACAAAGTATCCACTTAGCTTCACAATTCAATCCTTAAAATTAAGCACGAGAACTAGAGGAATAAGAAATTGCATTAAGAATAAAGTCTCAAAACATAAGTCACAATATGCGAAACCCTAAACTGATTTAGGAATTTAACTACACATGATTGAAACACAATGCATGATGAAAAGTAAAAAAGTCGATTCTCTCGTCGAAAGATTCGTCTTCTCCTCCAGAGCCTTCTTGAATGATGGATGATTATGAGATGATGGAAATCCTACCCAAAGATCTTATTTATAGCAAAAAAATAGGGTTTCCAAGTCTATTTTTGGGCTCGATTTCCAAGTTTCGGCCTGCTGATGTCATCAAAACACGTTACTGACGTCATTGCCGCGCCTTGTGTAGACATTACAGCCGCTCCCAGCCTTGACGTTATCGGTACTGGACGCGCCCAGCGTTGACGTTAGCACAGTGGCTAATGTCTTCCTAGGACGCGGTCCCCACTGAGTCTGGTTCTTCTTCTGCGCGCCAGTTCCGACTTCGACTCTGGATTTGACCTTCTATATGACCTTGGCTGCTCTTGGTGTGAACTAGAGAGTTGTAGGGAATTGAGTCATCTACGCAACGACGTGTGGCTCATATTTTTCTGCTCAGTGGTTCATTTCCAGCACTCTGTTGAGCGTCCAAAGGTCTGATCTGCCATTGTGATGTTTTTTCGCATGAAATGCCGTCTTTTATGCGCGTTTCCTCTTAGAGCTTCCAAAACACCTAAAATGCAAAACAACACTAAAAAGTAACTGTTCGCATAATAAAGTGTCGAAATAAATGAGATTAATTGATTTGACGAGTCGTATAAATACGACTCATCAACGAACATGGATTGAGTTTGAAAAGTGTAAGAGGACAAAGTTATGATGGAGCAAGTAATATGAAAGGTGAGTTCAATGGATTAAGAGCCTTAATTTCACAGGAAAATAGCTCAGCTTATTATGTTCATTGTTTTGCTCATCAACTACAGCTTGTTGTTGTTGCGATTTCAAAAAAATATTTTGAAGTCGGTGATTTTTTTGATAAATTATCTCTTCTATTGAATGTGGTTGGAGCATCTTGCAAAAGAAGATATATGATTCGCGACAAATATCAAGAGCAACTAAAAGAGGCTATCATAAAAAAAAGAGGCTATTGGCAATTGTGATATGAGAACAGGAAGTGGACTCAATCAGGAACTTACTTTGCAGAGACCTGGAAACACACGTTGGGATTCTCATTATAGAACACTTTTGCGTTTGGTGGAATTATTTCCTATAGTGTTAAAAGTGCTTGATTATATAGAAGAAGAGGTGTCAAGCAAATGGTCTTCTCAGATATTTCCAATCGTTTGATTTCGTATTTTATTTACAATTGATGCTGCTTATTCTAGGTCTTACGGAGTCTTTATCAATGACTCTTCAAAGGAAAGATCAAGATATCTGAATGCCATGTCTTGGTTACATCTACTAAACGGTAGTTTCAAACGATTAGAGATCATGATTGGAATTCTCTTATGCAAAAAGTATCATCTTTTTGTGACAAGTATGATATTCAGATCCTAAACTTAGAGGAAGAGTTTGTTGATGCACGAAGACCTAGACGAAAATCTGGGATAACTAATATGCAACATCTTCAAGTGAACTATTTTTATACAGTGTTGGATTTAATCCTTCAAGAGTTCAACGATCGTTTTAACGAGGTTAATTCTGAGCTGCTAATTTGTATGGCTATTTTCAGTGCGATTGATTTATTTCAACACTTTAATCATCTGAAGTTGAAGGAACTTTGTGCTCTTGCTAGAGTGATGGTGGATACGGGAAAGCATCGAACATATCCTTTGGTCTTTTGGCTCTTGAAGTTAGTTTTGACACTACCCGTAGCAACTGCAACTGTTGAGAGATGATTTTCTGCAATGAAAATTGTGAAAACAAGCTTACGCAACCGCATGGTAGATTCTTTTTTGTGTGACGGTCTCATTTGTTATATTGAAAAGGATTTATTTCATTCGTTAATAACGAAGATGTGATGGGGCTCTTTATGAAAATGAATACTCAAAGAGAACAATTATAATAATAAAAAATTTTACTTTTACATGTTGCCCCTAATCAAAATAAATCTTGAATTCGCCACCGCATACGCTAAAAGTGATGTATCAAATTACGTCAAACAGAAAGCACGTATAAATTTTCTAAACTGAAGAACTATTCCATAATTTCGTCACACATTCCCATCATTAAAAATACAATTTGGTAGAGACTATTTTCTGATCTCAATTTTCTCAAAAACAGTTTTATACTTTATTTAAAGCAACGCTGGTATCAGAAATGGGACCGAGCCAGCCCCCCTAAAATCCAGAATCAGTCCAATCCCCGATAGTAACCAAAGCTCAACAAACACGCTGCAATCTCCACATACCAAACAAAATAAAGCCTATTTAAATCGAACTGTCTTGTCACAATTAGTTTACCTATCTTCTTCCCCCCACCCCAACCATGTATTTTTCGATCACAAGATCTCCGCAAACTGAAATGGATAAAATAATATAAAAAAGATGGGGATAAATTAAATATAAATATAAATCATTCTGTTGGACTCTTCCCAAGGTCTGAAACCACGTGACGTCCCTGCAAGAAGGGCTCAATTTCGGTAACTTCTTTTTAAAATGTCTCAGTTCGACCCGGCCCAGTAAGTATCTATGCAGTAGTAAGTATTTTTTATTGATTAATATTTGCAATTTAAAATATCAGAGAGATATCTTATTGATGAGTTGTTGGTCGAGTTGGTTTGAATTTGTCAAGGGTTCGACTCTCTTGAGTAATATATTCTTTCTTTAATTTTGTGAGGAGTGTTATTCATCGATATGTATAAGATGTAACAATCCACTATAAAAAAATATCAGAGAGATATCATTTGTCCTCCTATATTAACAATCTTTTCGAAACTTGGCGACCACACAAATTTTTTTCTTCTATTGGTTTTTACTGATTTTGTTTGGCTCATTAGCTCTCATGTTTTTTTGCCACCACATAGGAGTGCACATCAAAGAATTTGATGTCATTGGTGGAGTTCTGAAACTACGCTCTACGAACGTTAATAAATTATTAAAGTCCGATTCTTTGGATGTGATAGAGTTTTCGATAGGAGAAACTTGCATTTTAATAGATAGAAAGATGTACTGGATATGATAGTGCTGGCATGTAGGGATGCACAAAATTGGCCCGGACCGGAAAACCGGACCGGAACCGACCGGATTTTCCGGTCCGGTCCGGTCTCGGTCCGGTCCCAGTCCGGTCCACGGTCCATATTTTTGGAGGATTACGGGTTTCGGTCCGGTCCGGTCTGGACCGGAATAAACCGATTTTTTTTATTTTCCTAATATATTTTTTTATTTTCTATTTTTTAACCCTAAATTACGGTCGGTCCCGGTCCGGTCCGGGTTTCGGTCCAAGTTTTCACACGAATTCCGGTCCCGGTCCATATATATCCGGTCCGGTCCGGTCCACGGTCCAAGATTTTAGAAAATTCCGGTCCACCGGTCCGGACCGGACCGTAAATTCCGGTCCGGTCCGGTCCGGTCCGGACCGGATGTGCATCCCTACTGGCATGTACTGAATTTGTAACGACTGGTATTTGATAGTTGATGTATTTGTCAACAAACTTTCAAATATTGAGTTTGGGAAAATATTTAGTCTGTTATATTTCCAACGTTATTTTACATTTAAGTTAGAAGCAAAGTTTTCAAGAATACGGATATTTATTTGAAACATGTTAAATTTATTGAAAATTGGTGCTTATTAACTCACTGAGTGATCGAAATTTGTTAAATTCATTAACTAATTCGACCGTTCAAACTCCAGTAGATGAATCTTAGAATTTGGATTGTCAATTTATCTGTCATAATAATAAAAATTTAAAAACATGATCGAAATATTGCTTATTTTAGTTATAATATTTTTAGTCAAGTCACAATTGAAGTGATACACTCTTAGAGCATATACACCCGTTGAGAATGTTCTCTATTTTGTGAACCTCTTCAAATAGCACTTTCTATTACTATTCAACCCAATAGGAGGTTCTATTCGCGTTATTTATACAGCCGTTCGAAATATAGCACCTCCTATTACTATTCATCGAATAATTTTCTTTCAAATTATGAATTCACAAGCCACTGTAAGAATACTTGTATTTAAATTATAGATCAAAATTTGACACTAAGAGCAATAGAATAATTAATCAAACAAGTTGCTTCTGATCAGAGCCTGCCGCGTCCAACCACAACATTACGCGTCACGTTCTCTTCAGACATTACTTCCTAATGTCAACGTAGAACGCGGTGATAACGTTGAAGCAAAACGCGCGATACCCCTCCGCGTCCCATGTACACATTAAGCCTGCATCGCGCTCGGTTCAGACATTAGAGCTTAATGTCAACGTAGGACGCGATGCTAATGTCAAAGCCGGACGCACTTCCCCATACTATTCATCATCATCTTCAAATTCGAGTTTTGGTTAGGGCAGAACGTAATTTGATCGATTGAGAGCGTCGGGCAAACCATTGCTCACCAACGACCTTTCCCTGTGCTTAAATTGATCCGCTCAACCGAATTAAGAACGTCCGCTCAGACGTGCTGCTCGAGCACGTTCTCGCGCACGTCCTCTACCGAGAACGTCCTCTCCAAACCGCTGAACAATTTTTTCGACGCGAACGTCCCCAATTCCTCGTGGGAACGTCCTGAAATTTACACCGGTGTATATGCTCTTAGTCTTATCGTTTAACCTATATTAATTATTTTAACTGCAGTTAGTTGCCATTAAGAAGAAAAAAAATCACAATAGATTTATTAAAAATGAATATACATAATTCAAAATAAGAAAACAATAGGTTAAAAGAGGAATTAGGCCAAGCCGTACTTAAAACGGACCGAGAACACCATCCTAGATACTCGCACCAAAAATTGCCCCTATATCGTACCAAAAAGCTCCACGCATAAATTAGTAATTACGTAGTTCAAACTATTTTTCAGTAAATAAAAATAAAAATAAAAAGACATATGCCAGTATTTGATTCGCTCGGTTGCATTTATTTATCTTAATATTTGTATATAATTATTTCGGCGTTCGTGACTGATACATTTCATTCATTATATACGTACAGAGTGTTTGTTAGCTTGTTGTACGCTCCCAACTCTACCGTTCTGATCTTTCATGTACTTCTGCCATTTTGGTGAGTTGTTGTTGCTAATCTGCTCCTCTCCGTTCTATACCTAATCGCTGAATTTGCAGTCCTCGCATTATCGATTTTGTGAAGCAGCGCTGCGCATGCGAAGTTGGAATTGAAGCGTATGCTTGATCATGGCTTCTGCCTGTGTTAACAATGTCGGAGTTACGCCTGGGAAGTTTTCTTCGTATGGCTGGTTGAGTCCTAGAGTTTCGTTAAGTCGAGATGATGAGGCGAAGGTTAAAGGAAAAGCTGCTGCTGCGGCTGCTAAAGAGAGGGAGAAGGTGTCGGAGAAGTCAGATCTGGAGAATGACGATGCTGATTTTGAGTTCTGCTTTGAATCTTCAGTCTCCATGCTGCCGGCTGACGAGCTGATTTGTGAGGGGAAGTTGATGCCTATGATGCAGATTTCCGCTGCGAAGCAACCGGTCGTGGCGGAGGCTAGGTCGCCGGAGATGGTGAGGACACGTAGGGTTTCGGAGGTTTTTAGTAGCGGCGGGGATCCGTCTTTGTTTTCGCCTAAAGCGCCGAGGTGTACGAGTAGGTGGAAGGAGATTTTGGGATTGAAGAAGCTGCAGCAGAACAGCGTCGTCAATGGACGGAGGGAGAACGAGGTGAAGAGTAGTTCCAACAAATCTCTGAAAACTTTCCTCCACCGAAGCTCGAAATCTTCATCCTCTTCGTCATCCGATTCTGGTGGTCTTGGCCGCCCGTTGTTGTTGAGAGATTCTGAATCGGAGTCTGTATCGATGCCGTCTCGCCTCTCGCTCTCGTCATCTAGTTCGGGTCACGAGCTTGAAGATTTCCCAAGGCTCTCATTGGATGCTGACAAACAAAACCTCAATCCGATCTCGCTGCTCAAAAAAACCGTCGCCAGCTCAAACCCTAACAATCCCAATCCTCCTCCACGGCTGCGACTGGTGAAATCCCGACCTGCAGAAAACGCTGGATCGAGAGTGGTAAGAAGTACAATTCGGGATCCGACAGCGTCGTTGGGGATTTCAGTCGACAGTCCAAGGATGAACTCGTCTGGTAAAATAGTGTTTCAGAGCCTGGAGAGGAGTTCGAGCAGCCCCGGTAGCTTCAATGGCGGACCAAGGTTCAAGCATGGAGGAATGGAGAGATCGTATTCGGCCAATGTCAGAGTGTCCCCGGTTCTAAACGTCCCCGTCTGCTCTCTTTCCAAGTCAGGCAGCGTGTTTGGGTTCGGCCAGCTTTTCGCTTCGCCGCAGAAGAGGGATTTAAACGGTGGGAGTAGCAGAAGTTACCAAAACATAAACAACAACAGCGCAAGGAATAGGTCAGATCGGGCTTAACGGTAACATCTTACTACTATTTGATGATTTGAGTGATCCATAACAAACATAGGCTTCCCTTTGTTCCTCCTATTACTTCAATTCCATTGCTATCAAATGGATCTTTAGTTCAATGTTGTTGCTCTTCATCTTCTCTAGGTCAGAATCAGATCATCATTGTTTAGTTTGACAGTGCTTCTAACCTAGTGATGTAAATATTGCTTGTTATTCTTTTGCCGCTTGGATATTTCTGAAGAAATTTTATCTCAATTTCATCTGGCTGATCTGGGCTTATAGTCATGAAGTAGTAGTGTTTATTGATTTTTTTTGTTATTTCTCATGATTTTCTGTATATTGTGAGACGAGAAGGATGTATTGGGTTTTGGGTGATGATGGGGGGCTGGGCGCAGGTGTTGCTATTCAAACATCAGGCGCAGGAATGCCATTGGAGTGGAGGGGGTGGAACTGCAACTGCACAGGTGGTGGGGGGGTCCTGCCTCGTGGTGCGTATGTATGTCTGCATCCAATTATATATTTACTGTGGTCGCTATCTTGATGAAAAAGAAGATGCATTGCATATAATTTTGAATCATTTTCTTTTCATCTCTGGCATGTCATATGGGCTTGTTGTGTAATGTGTTTGAGGCTGTAGCTTTGGGAACTGGAGCTAGCCCCAACATATTTAAACCAAACACAGAAGAGTGCTCTGTTTCCCTTCTTCGCTTCATCATATGCTTATGCATTATAGTATGCATATTTGTGTTTGATGATCTTATCTCTCACGTGATTCTAGTAACTAAAGTGGCATAGTTGAGGTGGGTGGGCGTTCTGTATGGGGTTTAGGCTAGTTTGAAGATTGGATACATTGATGGGTTATTCGAAACAGGAGAGATCAGTTTGGGTTGGAGTTGGACATTCATATTATTATAGTTGCAATGTGTAATGTAGTAATTATGAGAGGTTGTTGATCATAGAGACTCAAAAACTGATGTAGGTAATCTTGATGGGGCGAGATTTGAACGGCTATGTAGAAAGATCAATAATACTTATAGAGAATAATAGGAGGAAGGGTAAGTACAAAAGGCAGCAGAGCGGAGCAGGAGAGACGAAGCATCGTATTGTTGTATCTGTACTCATTTCATTATTATCGTTTACGGTGGACTGTAGCGGTCGTACTTACTAATAGGGCGTCCTTTTGGCTTTTGGTAGCAATATCAATGCAACAGTGCTTTTTCTCACTCTTCGTATGACTGACTGCTGAGCAGATTTGTTTTTTTATTTTAAATTACAAATGATTCGTTAAGCAAACAAAATAATCAGGACTAATGAGTAATTATTTAAAAAAATATAAGTTTTTACACATTTACTTATCTATTTATCAAGCACTTGGGTCTGTTCAGTAGAGCTTAAATTTCATGTTTTTCAGTTTAGTGTAGTTAAATAAAGTTCAGTATAGTTAAATAAAGTTTGTACAGTTAAATTAAGTTAAATAAAAAATTCGGATTTTAATTTTGTAGTTCAACATGATTAAAAATTTTAAATTAAACATTTTTATTCAAAAAATTTATTTTTTTAAGTTCAGTAAAGTTAAGTAAAGTTAAATAAAGTAAAATTAAATTCAGTATAGTCAAATAAAATTATAAAGTTAAATTAAATTAAATTAAATTAAAAAAAATCCAGCTCTATCAACCGGTACCTTAATAGTAGTTCTTGTAAAGTTACTGTTTTTTTAAGTGTATCTTTCATTACCCTTTTAAAAATAAAATAAGAAAAAGAATGAAAAGGAAAGGAAAGGAAATTATTAAGTTGTGTAAGATTGAGATGACCGGCTGCTATTTGGCAGTACATGTATTTTGGCAGTACATGTTGGCTGGTGCCCTGGTGGCTACGGCTACAGCAGCTCAAATCTCTCCCACACTTTCAGTCTCATTGTAGCTAAATGTGAACTTTTTTAAAGATTGCATGTTTAGAATTTGGGATTTTTTAACTTGAATTTACAACTCCCAAAACCTCTCCTTTCTCTCTCCAAAACCTCTCGTTTTCTCCGAAAGACTCCGAAGACTTCCCGTCGTTTCTGCCTCTCTCCGGCGTCGTCCCCCGCTTCCCCTCGCAGCCTCATCTCATATCCTTTCTCCTCCTCTCCATCTCGGTGGGTTTCGATCTGCTGTGGGTGGGTTGGGAGAAGTCGGTGCGGTGTTGGTTGTGCCGCGGCGAGGGGCGGAGCTGGAGGGGAGGTTTGTTTTTTCTCTGTATATATTTGCCTTTTGGAGCTGGCGGAGTTACTTCCAAGTGGATGGAGGGGCGTCGGCTGTGGGTGGATGGTCCGATTCGGTTTGCTCTGATGGTAGGCTTAGGCGCCTCTCGTCGTGGATGGGCTGATCTTCGGGTTAGAGGCTTGGAGGAGCAGCGGATTGGTTTGCTGGGGTTCTGTTTTCACAGATGTCTGGTGCGATTTCGGGATTGGCAGACGTCTCTCAGCGTTCTCGCTCTGTTTGTGGAAGGAGGCGTCTGGGCAGCACTCTGAAAGGAGTTGCTGGTTTTTTGGGTGGAGCAGCTCAGCCAGAGGCGTTTGGTGGTGTGTTTGCGATGTGAACGGGGCTGCTGGTGGCTTGGGGTGGAGCCGGGTGTGCTTTGGACGCGCGGCTGCTGGTGGTCACCGGCGTTGTTTAACGGTTGGCATGTCGGTGCTTGTTTTGGGATTTTGGTGTCTTTAGCTCTTTTAGGTAGAAATAATTGTAGTTTGGCCGGCTCGGTCCGGTGTCTTCCCACCTTGTGGTGGTGTCCTCCCACCTATTTTGGTAGTGCTCTCCTGCCAGTTTGGCGGGATCCTCTCACCTGTCTGGTGGTGTTTTTGTGTCGCTTTAGGCGCAGTGGCCTTTGAAGTATGTCTCTGTTTGTATGGGATGTGATGCCGTTGTTGGCTGTGCTTCAGTTTGTCTCTAGAAATGGATAGAGTCATTGTTTAGGCAATGTCTTGCTCTTGTACTATAGGTCATCCCTCAAAAAAAAAGATTGCATGTTTAGAAAATAGTTTGCTATCTGTCTTTGTGTTTTCTTTAGATAGGCCTCAGTATTTGGTCCTGGACCAAAATAAGTCTTAGGGCGGCCCTAATCTGGTTATAGTCCTAGGCCGGGCGCAAGTCCTATTCTGGTCCGGTCCGAAGAGCTTAGGGTCAGGCTAGGATTTTGATTATTAGGTCCGGAAATACGAGCTTGATTTAAAATTACATATTCATTGATTTAAGGACGTTCTTGAATAAAAAAGAATGCTTTTTTCAAATCCATAAAATCCCACACATCCAAACTAGTAACATTTGCGTTTAAAGAGATATTTATCGATTAATAAGTCATCCATTTATGGTCAAAATTAACCCGGCCCTAGCCCGAAAAGCCCTATGAATGAAGGGCCGATAATGACTTTAGGGTTGATAAATTTTCTCATGGCCCGACCCGACTCTAATGTGCAAAGGGCTAGGGCTAGGGTTCAACAAAAAGTCGTACTTGACCCGGCCCAGCCCTTTGCCGACCCCTATCTTTAGATACTCGTTTTGGAAAGTCTGTGTTAAATGCAGTTTTCTTTTTTTTAAAGTTCAGCATTAATAAATTGAAAACAAGCCAACATGGGTGGTGGCCTGTCGGTTAAGATGTCCACCCAAATAAGGTTGACCCTTACGCCCCGGGTTTGAATCCTGGGGTCACCACTTTTCTCAAATTTTCTTTATTTTCATTTCCCTTTCCATTTTGCTCGTCCCGCCTCGCGTTGGATGCTTCCTTCATCCCTCGCGGATGCCTTCCTTTTCCACGTCTCGCGCGTGGATATTGTTCCTACCTTGTGGAGGTCCTATGCGTCCGTCATGATGGGGACGTGTTTGCAATGGTAAATGTGTCAATGTGGCATGTGCTTTAAATGTCGAGAAATGTACCAGTGACTACGTGGTAGATGTGAGCAGATCCATGGTAAATGTGTCAAACCTGACATGTGCTTCAACCGGCGGATATACACCACTACAGAAGGGGGATTATGCATCGGTTTTCGAGGGCCTTACGCATCAGTTTTTATCCGATGCATAATGTCTGACCCTTACGCATCGATTAGGTCGATGAACCGATGCATAATGTCCGACCTTATGCATCGATTTTAGTCCCAACCGATGCATAAGGGTAGACATTATGCATCGGTTTAGACTAACACCGATGCATAATGTCTTAACAAATTTGGCAGATTTGGCTTATATTAGCTCAAATCCACCTGGAATTTTTACAAACATCAATTACAAATACCCTGCTGTTCTATTACAAATTGCATTGTTGCTCAACATCGACATACATTCATTTCAAAGATCAAATAGAATATACAAGTACATCTTCTTTCCATACAACAGTGCCAAACAAAAGTTAATATTCGTAATACAAACAACAAACCTAAATTTGATGTCCTACACCGACTGGGTAACGATCGCTTATATAGTTATACAAGTAGGCGGCGCTTATTTCCCTTACTTCATCGATCTTCGAGTCTTCGTATGATTCGACTCCATTAGGAAAACACTATAAAACAATGAAAAGCAAGAAAAAAGTAAATCAATACAATAAAGTTCTAATTAGTTCAAAACCAACCAAAGTCAACTGCAACTTAATGAATAATACAAGTCTAAAAGATTACTTGGCTAAGATCATCAATCTCCGCTCCGTTATTAGCTCGTACAAACTGGATTATGTCCCGAATATAATTCAAAACATAATAACCGCATAAGTGACCCGGTAGTTGTTTTGGACACTGCACGATCAATAATTTCTTATCACACACTATATTAATGCTAAAGCTATTAAAAAAGATAGTGGATATGAGACTTCGTACCTCAACTACCTTCCAATGTACACTTTTTGTATTTGTCGGTATACATCCTTGATAGTATCGGTACATTCCCCTAAAATGAATAACGTAACATAATTAGTGAGTGTTAATATACAAGTTACAAGATAAAAGTGAGTCTAAAACTTACGTGTCCACCAAATCCTTTGCATCGACGTTTATTCCTTTTTCACTATTTGATGGATCAAGCCAATGCGCTACATGTTGTTTAGGGAAGATGACACATAACATCCAATGCCACCTAACAAAAAAAACTAAATTCATAAAAAAAAATGAGTTCAAAAAAGCATATAAAACATTATCATTAAGTTATGACCTTACTTTCGATGATCCACATAAGGTAGGAAGTAACAAAAATTGTGATCTCGGTCTGGCATACTCAACCTTGCCACAAACGTCATCAACCTCTCATCTCTGTTGATTGTTGGCGTCATGATGGAAGGATTGAAGAAACCAAACTTAATATCCCAACCCATCATCTAATTGTTCAAAGAACTACAAAGTAAAAAATTTGTGTTAGTTAGACCAATGATTAGGACATATGATCATCAGAAAATAATCGTGGACATTACCATATAAATAATTCACAAGAAAAGTTCCCCAACGCTGCCGTCTTGTATAGTTCCTTTAGGTCTTGTGTGTTCACAGCGATACCATAGTTGTCACCGAACACACTCTGGTTGACGTCCACTATAAGCATATGTCTGTTCAACTGTGTCCACGCCTCATTTAAAAGTTGACAATACATGGGCAAGCACTCTATGGATTCATCGTCGATAAGTGGCAAATAAATACAGAACATGTTATCATATTCCTGCATGTTAAATTTGATTAATGATATATATGAAATTAATTTTTATGTACAGTATAATAGAAAATGGAAATGAACTTGTATTATTCGATTATCTCACCCGATTACCGACAACGATCAAGTCTTTAGGCCATGCTATATGGTTAGACTCTGCCTCAATAACATTCTTATACTTCACATGGGGTAGTTGCAATATTGCAGATCGAACGAGAGCTTTTTCAACATTCACCTATACATAAAGAACAAATGTTTAGGGTTAGAATGACATACGAATAAGAATGTGACATTTATAGAGAGGCTATAAAGACTGAGAGAGGACATCACCTTCAATGTATGTTCTGATATCTGTCGATAATTAATAAAATGACCTTTCATGATGCAACCAATGGCCACTTGCTCTCGGTCACCTTCTGCTACCCCCTCGATGAATAATACGAACTTCAGGCCACCCTGTTAGCACGAACAATTGATGTTACATACATTCCGAAAAATTAAACCAAATTGTTACAAAAAAGAAAGCGAAACATTCTAAACGTACCTCGGGTATGCTCATCGTCGAGTCTACATCGACATGACAGTGACGGCCGAGTCGATCAGGCATCTCTACGCGAGAAGTACTGGAACTCGGTGTCGTCCGAGAAGATGTGGATTTCGGGAACCCAGTCTTCCACGGAACGTGTGTACCTATTCCTCTGGTACATCCAGGATACTCAGGCGTCCCAATCGCCTCAGTCAGTATATCATGTCGACCATGTGGTGAAAAAGATCCTTAACTAGATTTTTCTACTAATTGATCCTATTATCAAAAAATTAGTACCAAAGATTAGTGTACGGAAAAAGTTAAACTACTGAAGAAAAAAAAGGTTAACTACTCACAATATTTTCAGCCACATGCCGAGCTGCCGGGGTGACGAACTATTTATTCTTCTTGAGGCGTGCCCTCTTCCACACCTCATATCTCTCTACAATGATAGAAGGCGTCGCTCCCTCTTGAATTACGCCATGCGCAATTAAATCGACCAACTTCTCGTTTATTAGCACATTCTTCACTTTTCTATACCCTCCTCGGCCCATGATGTGCGCATATTCATTCTTACCCGCTAGAGCCTTATTCTGAGCAGATAGCTTCCTCGCATCTTCACTGAGTCTATGCTCTAAAAATTTCTTCCACTGCGCAGAATCAATATATTGATACTCCTTCGTGGGATCTTCGCCCTTCTTTTTACCGAATATATAGTCTGTAGCGAGTCTCGATTTGAAGTTCCTCCATGCACTGGATGCACCTCTTGCTCTTTGTGCCTTTCTGGTCCAACAAACACTTCCTGAAAAAAAATATAACAAGTTATAATTAGTACGATCAACATTTAATGTTGCTAACACTATGATAATGGAATTATATAATATATTACCATTGCTTCGTTCCACATAACATCCTTAACCTTTTGAGGCACCTTCCTCTAATCAGTGTACTCGATCAAAACTCGAGTACGGACCACAGCGCCTAGGTAACTCCTCCAGTTGTCACCAGTCTTCCCCAAGAGATATCCTGTGTCGCTAAATTCGACTGTAATCTTGGTACCATCCTCCCTATGTCTCCTAATCAAATCTAGCATTAACGATGAGCCCCTCTTAGTTTTCTTGGTGGGCGTGCACTGTTCCACACGGAAGTCTTTCTCGCCGTTGCTACTACTTTGTGTCATTATCCCTGAAATATCACAAAAATGTTAGTTCAATAGAAATGTAAATACTCTTATAAAAAAATACAAATGTAAATATAAATGTGTACACAATAATAATAATAATAATAATAATAATAATAAAATGACATGTGATGAACATCAGTGATAAAGTAACATACAACATACACATAAGTTAAGTTTGTTTATCAATCCATATTCTTTCGTCGTGATTTTCTCTTAATTGCATTTCGTCATCAATTTCAATTTCGACACATTCCACAGGAACGATCGTACACACAGGTATGCAATCTTCAGTGAGGTCTTCAGATGTGCCACTTGTAGCATCATTGGTTACTTGTTGTTTGTTCGGCCTTAATGAAGGGCTCATCTTTATAACCCTCCTTGCGAAAATCCACAAATGTCATTCCGAACTCATCAGTGCGAACCGCGGAATGGTTAACCCATTTACATTTAAAAACCGGCACTTATAGTTTTACATAATCCAACTCCCATATTTCTTCGATAACCCCAAAATAATTGAGAGGAGCAGATATTGGATTTCGATCTCTAGCGCTAGAAACGTGAGTGGTTTCAGCAACAAGTGTGACACCACTATTTTGTGCAACGCTGCGTTCGTCTTGATCTTTTGTGTGAAAACAAAATCCGTTAATCTCAAAACTTCTCCACATGTATACACTTGGTCTCGGACCTGCCATAAGCCACTTCACTAAGTCATCATCAGACTCTTCTTCCGATTTCCCTTGATTACTTAAAGCTTCATTAGTTTTAAGCCATTTACAAAATGACCGACTGTGTTCTCTTTGCATCCACATCTCATTTTTCCCCTGGTGTGCACTCCTCACTATGTTTAAGTGCTCATCAATGTATCGAATCCTTGACAAGTTCCCAATTCATAATCAATGTATCCCATCCTAACAAGGAATCATACCCTAACAATGACATTAGAACCCTACCAAATCCATCAAACTCATATTGAATGAAATATAAACCCTAATAAATCTGATTCATACTCAAAGCACCGATGCATAAATCCTATAAACCCTAATAAATCAGTCAAATACATCATCAATCAATCTGAATCATAAATACCTTTACTATTATCGGTTTTGAGGAGTGGAACAGTGACAGTTGGAGGCGAAGCGCGAGGAGTGGAGCAGTGACAGTCGGAGGCGAAGCGAGGAGTGGAGTGTCGAAGGCAAAGCGAGGAGTGAGCGTCGGAGGCGAAGCGAGAAGTGGAGCGTCGGAGGCAACGGTGACAGTCAGAGGCGAAGGCGGGCAACGGTGACTTTGAATCTCCAGTAAGAAATCACAGTGACAATCGGAGGATGAATTCGCAGAAGTAAAAATGAACTGAGGGTTAATTTGGATTCAACATTACGCATCAGTTTTGGTCTAACCGATGCATATGCCTCCCCATTACGCATCGGCTAGTCTAAAACCGATGCATAATCTAAAACATTACGCATCAGTTTGTCTAAAACCGATGCATAATATCAAAACCGAAGCGATATGTCTAACACGGAACCGATGCATATTCCCCAGTCTGTAGTAGTGATATATGTACCAATAATTTCAAGATATGAACTAGATGCAATAATATATGTACTAGATATATGTATTGTATTGTATTGTTGTACCCCTTCATAAAAAAAATTAATAAACTGAAAACAAAATTCAGTTGCACAAATTAATTCCCAAGTTATTAAATTTGAAAAATTATTCTCCAATATCAGGAATAATCCAATAAAAAAACAATATCAGGAATAATAATAGGGTATAAGTATTAAGTGACAATCGTCCTTGTCAATGATTTAACTTTCAAAATAAATAAAAAATCATATAGTGAACTTAGTTTGATTCAGCGATTTTTACCTAATATGTGTTCTTGGCAAGAGCTGATAACACAGTAACACGCATACGACACCTAACATATCCTAGATCGCCGAGTACGTTGAAAAAACTAGAATTTTTGAAAATATTCTTTGCCAAAGATGGTGATTTGTAAAAAAAAAACAAGCTGCAGATTTCCAAGAAATCTTCAAATTGTGGAAGAAAATAAATTCAAAAGAAAGGAATGGTAATCCCAAAAATTGTCAGCAAAATGTTTCCTAGATGGTCTCACTCGTCGGAGAAAGAGTTATGGGTTAAATGGAAATGGGGAACGAGGGTTGATGTGGAAGTTGTTGCATTCGAAGTAGTCACCTAATACAAGAGAAATGTTTGTCTTATCCATTTTTATTTACCCAACCCGAAATCTAATCGGACTAATAAAAACATATTTCATCACCCACTTCTTCTCACATCTCGTCATTCTAGTATCTTGTTGACCGGTTGGAGCTATAGAGAGCTGTGCGCAAATCCTAACCAAGTAGTGCTCCAATTCCCAGATAAAAATACGTCTTATTTTTTAACTTCTTACAATAGTTATTCAAGAGTAAATTTAAAAAAAAAATATTATTCGGATTACCGTCTATTTTAAGCAAGGTTGTAAAAAATGATAAGCGCTAGTCGGGCGGAAAGGGTCCTTGAAGATTAATCGGAGCCTAAACGGGAATTAATCGATTCTACAATTTTGTATTTTTTAATAATTAATAATCATATAAATATTATTATTATATATATTTTATTGTATTTTAATATATATATATATAAAGCAATCTGATAATAAAGATATTTTTAATAGTTTATCAAATATTAAAATGATATACAGACATATGTAAACTATGTAAAAATAAAGGAATTTTTTCATTTTGATCAAGAAGTTGATCATCTGGTTAACGTTTAGGCGGATTTATAGGGCGACTAGGCGAATTTAGACGGCGGCTCAACGCCTATAAATCGCGTGACCTTCCAAACCTTCTAATTATCGATTAATCGCGTGACGTATTATAATTTACACTTTTCTTAGTAAGGAACATTCAGTTTAGATTTTTCTTTTCTCACAATGGCGTTGAAGCTTTACGTTTCAACTGTGTATGTTATAAATGATTCTTTAATTTACCACCACAATAGAAAGTTGGTAAATTGCACATGAAAAAGTAAAAGAAAAATAGTGTGGAAAATGATTTACTTTTCCAGAGATCAACCGTATACATGACTCCAATCAAAACTTTTTTTTTTTGAAGATGAGCTTAAGCTCGGAAATTAGTATCTGCTAATTTTTAAGCGTTTTGATAGGGACTTGAACCCAAGTGACTGAGCAACAGGAGGGAGTCCTCTTCCACTGAGGTACTCCTATTCGCCCTGACTCCAATCGAAACTATTGATTATTTGCCGAATGGATCATGAGAAAAAAAAAACTATAATACTTTAAATTTTAGCTATTGACTTTATTGAACACAGTTTAGTCTGTTTTTGATGAATTCATTTCACTTATTTAAAGTTCCTTGAAATGAAACGTTCATCGGGGCCAGGTAGAAGGATAGCCCGATAGAAGGTTTTAGATTCAGATTTTGATGAGTTCACAATGGGCCTGTCCATTTGAACTGAAACTTAATTAATCTTAACTGTAACTGAACTGAATTTATCTGATATTAACTGAATTTATCTTATATTAACTGATATTGACTGATATTAACTTAACTGAAACTTATATTATCATCATATCATCATCATCATAGCATCATCATCATATCATCATCATCATATCATCATCATCATATCATCAACATCATCATCATACCATCATCATCATATCATCATCATCATCATCATTTTCATCATATCATCATCATCATATCATCATCATCATATCATCATCATCATACAATCATCATCATCATCATACCATCATCATCATCATCATCATCATCATCATCATATCATCACATCATCATCATCATATCACCATACCATCATCATCATCATACCATCATCATCATCATCATCATATCATCATATCAACATCATATAATCATCATCATCATCATCATCATATCATCATACCATCATCATCATCATACCATCATCATCATCATCATCATCATATCAACATCATATAATCATCTCATCATCACATCATCATCCTATGATGCTATGATGATGATGATATGATATGATATGATGATGATGATGATATGATGATATGATGATGGTATGATGATGATGATGGTATGATGATGATGGTATGATGACGATGGTGATATGATGATGATGTTGGTATGATGATGATGATATCATCATGATGGTATGATGATGATGATATGATGATGATGATATGATGATAATGGTATGATGATGATGATGTTATGATGGTATGATGGTATGATGATGATGGTATGATGATGATATGATGATGATGATGATGATGCTATGATGATGATGATGCTATGATGATGATGATGATGATGATGATGATGATGATGATAATGATGATGATGATGATGATGATGAAAAATCGATTTAAATGAAACTTTACTTAACTGAAATTTATATTAACTTATGTTGACTGAAAATAACTTATATTAACTGAATTTTTTTAAACTGAATTTAACTTATATTAACTATATTGACTGAAAGTAACTTAACTTAATCGTCAAAAATACAAATTCAAATAAACCGGGCCTGAATTTCCCATAGTGGATACAGGATAGGATTAGAGGACTACGAAAATTTAAATTAAATAAAACAACTATTTAATTGTTCTGATAAAATAATTATCTCACAAATAAAAAAATGTATTCCTGCAAAATGGGTGGACGGTGGCAAATCAACCTCTCATTTTGGGCTGTTAAGCCCAGATCGATAGGCCCATTGAAGACAATAATCATAGTCAGGTCGTCGCTCGACGGACTCCAACTGTCCTTTCGTTCTACTCCGTTTTGTAACCTAACCATCTAGGGTTTCAAAACAACCCTACATTTGGGTTTTAGCTCTCGCGGCGATCCACAGCAGCATCAATGGCGAAACCACCCAGTCGACCTCGACGCTCTCCCCGTTCTGGATCCGCTTCCTCCTCCCGCTCTCGGTCCTACTCTGGCTCGTCTCGCTCCCGCTCCACCTCTCGTTCCCGCTCTAAGTCCATTTCATCGTCTTCTCCTTCCAGGAGTGTCAGCTCTCGCAGCTCCAGCCCTCCTCGTCAGAAAAAGAGGTGTGATTTGTAATTGTTTTATCCGTTTTGCCTTGCCAAGTTTCTAACCCTTCTTAGCTTCTGAATGGATATTATGAATCAGTATTTGGAAAATTTTAATTATCACTGTTTTTCTTGAGTGTGGTGGCATTGTGTGTTGAATTGAGTTAGGTGTTATGTATGTGATTATGTAATAGGTAAATTTGCTTACTAGTAGGTTCAATTCATGTTAAGCAGTTAACTTTATACGTATTAAAGTTGACACATAACTGCATTCCTGTTAGTTAATTTGTTCCTGTTTTGTGAACATAGCTCTGGAGAACCAGCCAAGCGTGGTCGTTCACCACTGCCTTCTAAGAGATCTTCTCCTCCACCTAGGTAAGATGGATACAAATTTATTTGAAATTTAGAGTGTTTGGATCATTGAAACTAGAATGTAAAGAAAATTAAATGGGACAGTCATTTTTCATAGAAAAATGGTATGGGAAATTTTCTATTGAATCATTTGGTATTGTCTGCATTTTTCATGCCAAACCAACTAAGAATATTTATTTTCCTACACATTTTCTATCCATCCCAAAAACTTTCCATGAACCAAAGAGGGCATAAAGGAAATTAACTTCAGTTGGAAACAAATGCCATATAGAGTGGTGACAATGATCAAAATGGCCAGCTCATGTTAAGTTCAAATGTATTAAAGAAGCAGTTTTTTGTTAAACTGGTTGTAACAGGAGCTATTCTGTTTACACTTAATGAGTGCCTAAATTTCTAAGTTGGATGGTTGAGTACTACGAGAATACGTGTACGGTGTACTCGAACTTTGAACCATATCTTCAGTCAGACAATTGTTGTATAAGTTGGATAGCTGAAATCTTATCAATTTGATTATAAAACGAAACTGCATTTTTCCTTGTAATTATTTTATGTGTTTCTCATGAACATATACCATGATTTACAGGAAAGTTTCTCCTATTCAAGAGTCTCTTGTTCTTCACATTGACTCACTGAGTAGGAATGTGAATGAGGGCCATTTAAAAGAGATCTTCAGTATGTCATACATGTCGTTACAATTCCAATTATTAATATTTTGTGATGTGATGTCTTATATTTTTGCACTCGCTGAACGACATCCAAAGATTAGTCAGTTCAAGTTTCATCTAGTTTGTTGATCCAAGGATTTCCTAAAGTACTTACTTTTGAATACTTACTGCTAAAGCTTTTGTTACTACTGAATGCCACGGAGCCTACTAGTAAATAGTAATACAATTTCACCAATAACTATAAAGTGCAATAAAAGTATCTGGTCCAACCAATCCTTTTTTTAATTCTATATCACGCTTTATTTACTCTTCGTGGCCACTACATTTTGATTAGTTTCTTATCTCTTCAGGTACTTTTGGTGAGGTGGTGAATGTTGAGCTGTCCATGGATCGAGTTGTATGTTGATATCATTTTTCTCACTGTTGGGGAATAATGTTTTAAGTTGATGTTGAGTTAGACATAATAAGAGTAAGCATTGTCGTTTGAAGTAACTTGAATTGAAACCTCCATCTCACAGGTCAATCTTCCGCGAGGATTTGGGTATGTAGAGTTCAAGACAAGAGCAGATGCAGAGAAAGCTCTCTTATACATGGATGGTGTATGAATTCACACTATTACTACTTATGGGATCAATTATATCTCTACATTTATATCAGTGTCCGCTAATATTGATGTACATGCAGGCTCAAATTGATGGTAATGTTGTTCATGCAAAGTTCACATTACCACAGAGACAAAAGGTTTCTTCGCCTCCGAGGGGTGTTGCAGCTGCTCCTAAAAAAGATGCTCCTAGATCTGACAATACTGATGTTGAGAAGGATGGACCTCGACGCCCTAGAGAAAGTATACTTTTTACTGACATATGTGATGCAAATTGTTCATTTTCTCTATGTTTTGTTTGTTGTTGGGATAATTGCTTTACTCTTTGATGCTTAGCTTCTCCTCGTCGAAGGCCGCTCTCCCCTATTCGTAGAAGATCTCCTGCTCCTCGAAGGGCTGGATCTCCTAAAAGAAAGTCGATTTCACCTGCACGCCGCCGGGCTGATTCTCCAGTACGAAGACGTGCTGATTCTCCTATGCGCAGGGGTGAAACACCTCCTAGGAGGAGACCTGCATCTCCTGTTCGTGGCCGCTCTCCCACTTCTCCACCTAGGCGCTATAGATCACCTGCAAGGTCAGATTTTATACCCGTGGCATACCATATTCTCTCAAAAGTCAGAAGGCTTACTTTACGTTTTGTGCAACAGGGCTTCCCCTCGCAGGTTGCGTAGCCCTATTCGTAGACGTTCTCCACCACCTCTGAGACGCCGGTAAATGTTACATGATAATTCTTTCAACAGCCGTAGTATGAAAACATTATATTGGCAATAAAAGGATTGAATTGTTTTAGAAAAGCAAGTGATCATTATGATGCTGATGTTATAATGTTGTTCTATTGGCAAGAAAGTAGAAAATACAGTTTGCATTTATATGTTTTATATTTAAAATTATGGCTCATGTTTATTTCAATGTTTCTAAAAATTGTTTACCTCTTGTTTGAATAAGTTTCGTGTCTGAAAATATTATAATTATAATGAATACTTCATTTTTAATGTCAGTATTCTGTCTTTGTGCTTTTCTATCAGTTCCCCTCCAAGACGTGCCCGTAGTCCACCAAGGAGGTCTCCAATTGGCCGCAGACGTAGCCGCTCCCCCATCCGCCGTCCTGCTCGATCTCGATCGAGATCAATATCTCCTCGGAGGTAAGAAATTCCTGTTCGGTTGCTGGCGTTCTCAACTACGTCTGCAATTTCGAACTGTGGCCATATTTTGGCTTTAGTGCATACTTGAACCTATGTTCTCATTTGTCTTTTACTTGGGCCACACTAAATATTGCTTACAATTGTAATGTGACCATTTGTATTCTTTAGATATTGTATTTATGTCTGCCTAATTGTACTTACAATTTTGTCTTAAAAGGGGTCGTGCCCCAGTTGGAAGACGTGGGAGGTCTTCATCCTCTGGGTCACCAAGCCCTCGCAGGGTAACCTTCAATCTTCAACTCTATATATTATCTCTGTATTTGCCTTCAAAAGCTTAACGTGGACTGGTAATGCCCTTCTGCAGGGAGCTCGTAAAATCTCAAGGAGTCCTAGTCCCAGAAGGTAGTTATTGTCAAACTTTGTGTGTCACTGGTTTTTAAAAAAGAATCACCATCCTTAAGTTACATTTTATTGTTATCTTAGGCTTGTGTTTCTTGTTGGCCAGTTTTGGTTTCCTATGATTTGAGCAATGAGTTAATGATTTGTGTTCATTACAGTACAGTCATCCTACAGACTACAGTATACAGTCTACACCATGTAACCTCTCTTTATAGAAACTTTATATGCATAGTTTGTTCATGTCAAAATGGAAACATACTGCTTGTGTTCTCCTATAATGGTGCTCACAAATGGTTCGCATGCTTGCCCATCTGCTCTAGATCTTCTCCATTTATTTTATCGTGATAATATCTTAGCTCTGATGTTTTCTCTTGTTATTAGAATTCTTTATATCTTAATTATTTCTACAAATAACAAATGTCACAAAAGAATTAGAAGAAGTGGTAGCTATTGCTCATCTTTCTATTCCGTAATTATATATACATTACGGGTCCTAACATGCAGCACTGATATGTTTTGTGTGTTGTAATGGGGATTCTTTCCTTCTCTAGAAACAGACCTTGAAGATGCTAATTGATACTTCAGTATTTTGTAATACTGAAGATATGGATCATTTTTTTTATAAATGCAGGCCAGTAAGAGGTAGAAGCAGCAGCCGTAGCAGCAGCAGCAGTGGTAGTAGCCGCTCCCCTCCCCCGTCTCGCAAGCCACTTCCCTAGTCCGACAGGAGCTGTCAAAGTTTGTCCCTAAAATAGTGTTTGATGTAGTATCAGAATCCCTTTGGCATGTAAAGAGCATAGGAGCTGGTGTCTACCTTATGCTTTCCAGTTGTGACCTGCTGGGCAATGAGCCTAATCTGCAATTATCTGGAGGATTTATTTTCTAAAATTGGATGTTGTTTTGCCTTTTCTAGCTTCTTTGCAAGTTGTTTAATTATGAAATAATGCTATTTCACCACCCAGGGGTTTGAACTACAATACAACTGCCAGACTCGACGCTCATGGGTTAGAATAGAACTATAATCGCTAAACCATTTCCCTTCAGCGAGTGTCAGACTTAAGCATAAAATTAAAGATGCATTAAATTAGCACGAACAGCTAACCTTTTAATCATTTGAGTACCACTATCCATCGAAGTTTTTAATTTTGTTAAAAGTTAGTGAATTTGGGTTTTTCAATCCAATTCTTCTCTTTAAGTTAGGTCGAAGTTCCATCGTTCTAATGTTAGGATCAAGTGGCAATTACACTGTCCCAATTCATTTTAATTAAAAATGCATTATGGCTAATGAAAGGTACATTTTATAGCTTTATAAACTGCATCGACTAGAGTTTTTGATTGAAAGATTAATAACCTATAATCAAATTTATGACTTATTTATTTATGGGTGCGGTTCAGGTACAAACCTGTTTATAAATAAAAACTACAAACCGATTATAAAGACGACACGTGTACCAGTTTAGTCGAAATCCCGGAGAAAACACGTAGGTGTATAATAGTCATTTCACACAAATGGGTAAAAAACATAATAATTTTATTTTCAATTTAGTCCAAAAGTTGGTATTGTTCAGACTTAAAATACTATTGTTCAGACTTAAAAATACTGATGTTCAGACTTTAAAATACTTAATAATCAGACATAAAATACTATTGTTCAGACTTAAAATACTATTGTTCAGACTTAAAATACTAATTTTTAGACTTTAAAATAGTTAATAATCAGACATAAAATACTATTGTTCAGACTTAAAATACTATTGTTCAGACTTAAAATACTAATGTTCAGACTTTAAAATACTTAATAATCAGACATAAAATACTATTGTTCAGACTTAAAATACTATTGTTCGGACTTAAAATACTAATGTTCAGACTTTAAAATACTTAATAATCAGACATAAAATACTATTGTTCAGACTTAAAATACTATTGTTCAGACTTAAAAATACTTAATAATCAGACTTAAATGGTATTGTTCAGACTTAAAATGGTAGTGTTCAGACTTAAAAAGGTAGTGTTCAGACTTAAATGGTAGTGTTCAGACTTAAATGGTAGTGTTCAGACTTAAAAAGGTAGTGTTCAGACTTAAATGGTAGTGTTCAGACTTAAAATACTTAATGTTCAGACTTAAAAATACTTAATAATCAGACTTAAATGGTAGTGTTCAGACTTAAAAAGGTAGTGTTCAGATTTAAATGGTAGTGTTCAGACTTAAAATACTTAATGTTCAGACTTAAAAATACTTAATAATCAGACTTAAATGGTAGTGTTCAGACTTAAATGGTAGTGTTCAGACTTAAAAAGGTAGTGTTCAGACTTAAATGGGTAGTGTTCAGACTTAAAAAACTTAATGTTCAGACTTAAAAATACTTAATAATCAGACTTAAATGGTAGTTTTCAGACTTAAATGGTAGTGTTCAGACTTAAAAAGGTAGTGTTCAGACTTAAATGGTAGTGTTCAGACTTAAAAGACTTAATGATCAGACTTAAAAAAAAAGCAATGATCAGACTAAAAATTCTTAATGATCAGACTTAAAATGGTAATGATCATACTTAAAAAGAATTCTATGATCAGACTTAAAATTAAAGAGGATTAAAACACGAATTTTTTTATATTATTATTTTTGATTAAAACATGAATTTGACCCTTCAGATGATCGAATTTGCCCTAAAAACACCGACCTCACCACGTGGTTGTGAGTCTTTCTCAGAATGCCGTTTCCACCCAAAAAATACTAGGTTTTCATCAAATTCTGACACAGGCGCATAAACATCAAATTTTGCATAGCATTCTTCAGATGTTCCAATTTCTGCATGTAAGTCTGATCATTACCATATTAAAGTCTGATCATTATCAATTTTAAGTCTGATTATAACCATTTTAAGTCTTGTCATTACTGATTTAAGTCTGAACATTGTAGTGTTCAGACTTAAAATGGTAGTGTACAGACTTAAGATGGTAATGTTCAGACTTAAAAATACTTAATAATCAGACTTAAATGGTAGTGTTCAGACTTAAATGGTAGTGTTCAGACTTAAAAAGGTAGTGTTCAAACTTAAATGGTAGTGTTCAGACTTAAAGTACTAATGTTCACACTTAAAAATACTTAATAATCAGACTTAAATGGTAGTGTTCAGACTTAAATATACTTAATAATCAGACTTAAATGGTAGTGTTCAGACTTAAATGGTAGTGTTCAGACTTAAAAAGGTAGTGTTATTTCAAGTATTATCATTACTGGTTTAAGTCTGAACAATGTTTTTTAAGTCTGAACGAACATTGTTTTTTCAAGTATTATCATTACTGGTTTAAGTCTGAACAATGTTTTTTTAAGTCTGAACAATGTTATTTCAAGTATTATCATTACTGGTTTAAGTCTGAACAATGTTTTTTTAAGTCTGAACAATGTTATTTCAAGTATTGTCATTATTAAGTCTGAACAATGTTTTTTTTAAGTCTGAACGAACATTGTTTTTTCAACTATTTGTCATTACTGGTTTAAGTCTGAACAATGTTTTTTAAGTCTGAACGAACATTGTTCTTTCAAGTATTATCATTACTGGTTTAAGTCTGAACAATGTTTTTTTTAAGTCTGAACGAACATTATTTTTTCAAGTATTTGTCATTACTGGTTTAAGTCTGAATAATGTTTTTTTAAGTCTGAACGAACATTATTTTTTCAAGTATTATCATTACTGGTTTAAGTCTGAACAATGTTTTTTTAAGTCTGAACGAACATTATTTTTTCAAGTATTTGTCATTACTGGTTTAAGTCTGAACAATGTTTTTTTAAGTCTGAACGAACATTATTTTTGTCATTACTGGTTTAAGTCTGAACAATGTTTTTTTAAGTCTGAACGAACATTATTTTTTCAAGTATTATCATTACTGGTTTAAGTCTGAACAATGTTTTTTTAAGTCTGAACGAACATTATTTTTTCAAGTATTTGTCATTACTGGTTTAAGTCTGAACAATGTTTTTTTAAGTCTGAACGAACATTATTTTTTCAAGTATTGTCATTACTGATTTAAGTCTGAACAATGTTTTTTTAAGTCTGAACGAATATTGTTTTTTCAAGTATTATCATTACTGGTTTAAGTCTGAACAATGTTTTTTTAAGTCTGAACGAACATTGTTTTTTCAAGTATTGTCATTATTAAGTCTGAACAATGTTTTTTAAGTCTGAACGAACATTGTTTTGTCAAGTATTGTCATTACTGATTTAAGTCTGAACAATGTTTTTTTAAGTCTGAACGAACATTGTTTTTTCAAGTATTATCATTACTGGTTTAAGTCTGAACAATGTTTTTTTAAGTCTGAACGAACATTGTTTTTTCAAGTATTATCATTACTGGTTTAAGTCTGAACAATGTTTTTTTAAGTCTGAACATTACTGTAGCAAGAGTATGAACAATGTGAACATTCGAATTTTACTGTAGCGAATTTTAGGACGATTGTACCCCTATTATCTTTTATATATTTTTAAATAAGTCCACATGTGTTTTTTTTATTTACAAAAAGAACCCCGACTGGAGAAATCTCGGCTGAATTTTGATTGGTTCATTTTGACACGTGTCAAATTTTTTATGGATTTGTAGTTTTTATTTATAATATTGGTTTGTATTTGATCCGAACACTTTATTTATTTATATATTTTGGGAATACAATATATATTTACTAGGAGGAGAGGAGAGGAGCAATCATAACTGGTCGCAATTCAGACTTACAGACGAGACGAGACGAGACGATCACTGCCGAAAGTTGAAACAAGTAGCAGCTCGCATCTCAGGTACTCAATCCTACCTCTACTCTAAGCCCAAATTAACCAATCAAAATTTCACAATTCATTCCATCGTCTACGCCATAGGACTACCATTTTCTCTATCTATAGTCGTGTATGATTTTGTTCACTTACGAAATTTTGCGGGCCTGCAATTTTTAGGTCAGAATCTGTTAACTGAAGAAAAATCGTTCGAGTAAGAATTAAGATGATGAGCTTCTTACAAAACAGAAATTCGGGCCTAGGTTTATGTTTTAAATCTTAAAGCTACAATTGCCGCGGATGCATTGTTTAGGATCAAAAATGCATTTATTTTAATTGAAGTGCATGTCGCAATTGATTTTGTAGATATGTGTCTTTTCCCAAGAAGTTCCGTTAAAACGAACTTTCTTTTATGTTGTGGAGAAACTGTTATGTGGCACATGAGTATGTTGATTGCTGACATCACTGGCATTCCTATACTTGTAAAACATGTCCAATGTCCATTAAAGGAAGCTGAATGATCCTATTTGTTAGTTTTAAGAACAATTGACGCCCAATTTGTTTAGGGTTTATGTAGTTGACTCCATTCCAGTGTAGCTCTCTCTTTAGAGTCCCTGCACTTCGCCATCATGTAATTAACATGAGTCTCTTAAGTGGTATATAGATAATTACTTTCACATGTTTGATGGAAAACAACTACTACGTCTCATCTGTTAATGCTCTTCTGAAATTGGGTGACCATCCTTTTCTTGCATGAAAGTGTTCTAAGCTTTTTTTGCTGTCATGTTGACTATTTATAACGTTTTGCATCTTATGTTTGCAGCAATTAGTATACAACCTGTTCCAGTTCACTGATTGAAGCCATTAATAGTTTCATGGCCGGCAATGAGCTGCCAACATTGGGCCGGGTAAAGCTCACTGATCTGGTTCCATCTGAAGGACTTCCTTCTGAATCCTACAAATTATCAGTGTCAACTTTATCTCAGTCGCTGGCTCAATATTCTGCTGCCATTGTGCAGCTTCCTGCCAGTGATGCAGCTCTCTTAAGATCTTGTTTGGATTCTGCTCACCTATATTTTTATCAGAAAGCACCATATCCAGATGCTGATTCGATTCATGACAATGATTCTCGTGAATGGTGCAAGTCATGTGGCTATTATGCAGATCCTCGAATGTGGCTGGAAACCTTTGACTATAGGCCTGGGTCATCCCCTGTAGAGTCCAACAATGGGATTGAGTTTCCACCGGCTGGATTGCCAGATATCTTTGCTGTACTTGGAAAGGCTGCTCGGGATATTCTGGATGCCATTAGCTTTTACTTAAACCTGCGCAGCTCCCCATTCAGTGACATCCTTGATAATGTTCCACTGAGAAGTCATGAAGTCTCATCTTCAGTACTGTCTGTTCATTGCTATGGGAGGCCATCGTTTCAGGGAGCACATCACCATAATTTAACAACACAAGAAGGCCAGTTGCTCATGTTTTCAGACCATGAGCAGGATCAAGTTGACAAAAGCTTGATAACTTTAGTAAAATCGGAGAAGGTAGGTTTGCTCGTGAAGGACTTCCGTGGTAATTGGATCCTTGCAGATGGGGACCTTGGCCCTCAAGAAGCCATTATATACCCTGGGCTGGCATTGTACCAGGCTACAGCTGGCCATATAAACCCAGCAATGCACAAGATAGATTTAGGCATTCTGCATGATAATCTACAGGGGCGATGTTCTATTGCTTTCAAACTCATGCCAAAGTCCACGACCAGTCTCAGTTGTTCAGAAATGAGAGCAGCAGGTCATGGTATTGAAGATCAATTTCAACATCCGGTTCAAGTAGATGATTTTATGCAGAGAACACATACAACTGATCAGCTACTCAACCGACAAGACGGTATTATTTGCTAAGTCCAAATTTAACTCTTTGTGCATAAAGATCATGGCTTCTTATCTATTACTAGGCACCAATTTATCTCTCTCTCTCTCTCTCTACTATAATTATTACCATTGCATTTACAACCTTTTTTCCCACTTGTCAGGTTTTGGTTATAGTTGATGATTTAGCATTTCAGTATGACCTCATTTGTTTTGCTTGAAATAGTGATTTTTCGGATATCCATGGAAAGATAAGTTAGAGTTTTGGATATCCTCACACATTCTTGAGATGTTGGAATGGGGATATGACTTTTTTCAGCTTGACTATTGGATGAATTCCATTTGTTAACTGATGCTGAGTGTACCTATATGTAACTTCAAAATAGAATGTGATAAATTGAGCGATAAATTTGTGTTAGCATAAAATTAGAACCGAAAGCATTTCCATATATAGCGCAAGGACTTGTTTAACTATGCACTACTTACCTCTTGACTTTAAATCCTGACGAGGTCAAAGGTGGGCTTTGATGTGGTAGAATAAGAAACAAAAATAAATAGATGAATACTATTTAATAATGAACTCCTTGCATAATTATCTGTTGTTTTATGAAATCCTTCATTCTTATGTCTACTTTTTTTATTCTGAATAGCTTGTAGTGTAATTCTTAGAAAAGAGGTCACTGAAGAATCAAAACATTGCAGTGTCAGAGAAGCCCGTGACAAAAAAGGCCAAGAACAATTCAAGATGCAAGCCTCTTCCACCATCCAAGAGACTACGGCAAGAGGCACAACGGGTTTTGAAAGAAAGAGTTCAGGACATTGCAGATAAAAAAGGCATCAAATTGAGATTTTGCAACCTAAAGGATTGCGAGGGTCATATTCAGATGCTTGACAGCCCATGTTCCAGTGTGAGGATGGAGATAGGCTGGCCGCAGGGGGTACCTTTTGTGCATCCGCATGATCTTCCCAACAAAGCAAAGATTGGTTTTCTTGAAGCTTATGAACCAGGCTGGACATCTACTCACGATATGGAGTTGAGTTTGATCGAATCTGGGCAGCCTAATCAGCATACACTTATGTGTAAGTCCTCTATTGTTTCGATGTCGTCATTAAAACTGGTTGTTTTTGTGTGTTAATTTTACATGTAGTCATGTACACATCTTAGAAGCAGATTGTCTATATACGTTTACACATAGATGCAGATACTGGTTTACATTGACTAGTTTTTTTTTTTTAAACTGGTCAGAGCCAGCGTTTTATTCAAAACTAAAGGGACCAAAACAGCCTTAGACAGGAAAGTACAAAGCCACCTGGGTCAATGACCATTAACGAATCAAGCTGAGAGCAATCGAAACAAAGGATTGTTCTGGGATGCTGCGCGTCTGTTACATATATATCCAAGTTAGTTCCTCCCTAAAGAGCTTCGGATAATACTTGAAGTTGTTAGGTCACGCTGAAAACTACTATAACATAGTAGCTACAATACCCATGGTGATCATAATGATTGCTGAAACACTAATAAATCAGTAACAGTTTTTCTAGTGTGTCCTTAATATTATTTGTGTATGCACCTTTTTTTTAAATTCTACCTGAGAAGTTCCATTTTGTATGTTTCTGATATCGGCAACTTGGTGCATACTTATCCGCCAAATTATGGCACGTGTTTGTATAGTGAATAACTGCTGTTGATACTTGTTCCTTTTATTTCTTCTCAGGAGGCTTTCTAGTTTCTTCTTACAGCTTTATTCACTTATGTACCGGTCGCTCTCTGTCATGCACTCGTGGACAAAGATATATAAGCAATAGCTCTTGGCCACAGGTCCTTTGATCCTATAGTTGAAAAGATACAGCTAAGCCTTATGGATGCCACATGAAGAACTAGTTGACCTCCATTCCATAACTTATCTTTTCTAATTAATTTAGCTGAGTTGAACCAAGGGGTAACTATTGGACTGGATTTCACAATATCCCTAGGAGCAAGGCAGCAAAGCTATTCATGAGTGAATATTTTTTAAAATCAGTTTATTACATAAACAATTTGCTCAAACATTTGGTGTTTTGGTTTGTTGGCGGGTGATAGTGTTGAACACGGCTATAGATGCTGATGCGAGAGTAATAGTGGCAGAGAGGACTACTGCTTTTAGGAATCGGCATAAGAGAGAAATATCTGATGCAATGTTTCGAAACTTTTCTCTTCTTTTTTTTCTATTTCATCTTCGTTGGTGTTAATGTCGTTGTTGCAGTAAAATGAGAAATTTTCGAGCTGGTGTGGGGTTGTTTATGCTCTTACTTTTTTTTTGTAGTCACTTTATTTTTAAATTTAGTAAGACTAGAGGCTTGATTAAAAAACCATGAATTTTTAGTTATAGTAGAAGAAACCATGCTTGAAAGTAATGCATTTTCTTGTAAATGTGCATTTTTGTGTCCGTACTTGAAGCTGACATTCGCATTCGCCTCAATATTCCAAAACTCGCTTTTTCTCATTGAAACTAAACCTTGATTTTTCACAAGTTTGATTCTTACTTAATGATGGAAAATGGTTGGAGCAGGAATGGATGATAGTTTGCTTGAGCATACCACTGGTTTATTGGGTTTTTGGTGGTCACCGGGCGTCTGTTGTTGCGTTTGGTGCCACAGCAAGTGGAAAGTCATACAAAGTTCATGGTTCTGATTCAAATCCGGGACTGGCTGCGCTGGCCATGGAGGAAATTTCTAATCATGGCTGACAAGGCAGCAATGTCTGTTGCAATCTCTTATTATGAGGTCAGGATCAAGTTTATGATCTGTTAAACAAAAGTGATAATGCGGTTTCTGTGCTTGAGAATGCTCAAGGAAAAATCCAGCTCAAAGGGTTCTCTCAGAGCTTTGTGAAATCCATGATGGAATTTCTGAAACTGCATTTATACGATTCTCATAGAAAGACCCAAAAGACAGCATCTCAACCGTCTCGAAGGAGCCATAAAGGATTGATTACTCTAGTGATGAAAATGCAAATGGGAACCAGTTAATTGGCAGGATGAATTTTGTTGATCTAGCAGGATTTGGGGATCCTAGAGGGAAAAGCATCAACACTTACACCCTTGCTGAAAATTCTATAAAGTGTGTCGTATATGCTTTGAACTGTAATGATAGCCGAGTACCTTATCGGGACAGTAAACTCACCTATATGTTATGAGACTCCTTGAGTGGGGCAAATAAGATTTTGATGATTGCTTGCTTGAACCCGGCCGTATGCCAAGACACCATCTACATGGTTAACTTAGCTTCTCGATGTTCTAAGGGCAGCCGTCGAGTGTTCATGGATCCCCTGAAAAATATAAGAAGTACAAAAAATCTACAGTTAATTCATCATCAAAAGATGTAGAAAAATCAGTGACTAATTCTTTGATGAGAAGTGCAAAATCCTATGGGTTGAAAAAGAAGTTAACCAGCTCCAGGTTTCCCTTGTCTGAAAGGAAAACAAACAATGCAAATGGAGCAACACTTCTGGGGCAGAAAACTATTTGACAAGGTAAAACATGGATATACGGTGGAAAAGGTCAGTGTTCCAGTGGACATTATTTCAGATACGCTGCAGGCTCCAGAAGAATGTGTTAGTTGTTTGCCGGATATCATTTCAGCTACAACGCCTCTCCTACACAAAAAATGGTTGGTGCTTCAGCGGACATTGTTTCAGATACGTTACAGGCTCCAGAAGAATGTGTTAGTTATTTGCCGGATATTGTTTTATCTACAACATCTCCTACACGAGAAATGATCAATGCTCCAGTGGACATTGTTTCAGATATGCAACAAGCTCTGGAGAAACGTTTCAGCTACAACATCTGATACACAACAAATGGAGAAACTTCTTGAAGTTATTGATTGCCTAACGTTTAAGGCATCACTAGATGAATATAGCGGGATGGAAACGGAGAATCAGTTGTCAGGTGGCAATGAGGGACCATCACCACCCTTAAGTGCAAGATTGCAAGAACTTTCCAACTACTTGAAATCTCTTCAATCTTCCACTCCACTGAACAAATACATGCTACAAGATATTGACTCTGCAGTTATTGAACCAAAGACTCCGGAGGCCATTCATAGCATGATAGTCACAGCAACCAATAACAACGACGATTCAGTGGTTGCAAAAATTGAGACTACAAATTGTATCAATTTTGTGGAACCAGAAACTCATGTTGCCAAAATGGGATGATACTGTAATAGCCGGTCCATGGACCACATTAAATGTGCGCAGCAGCACAGGAGTGAAGATTATGCATTTATGTGAAAAAGCATTATGCAGTTACGTGAAAAGTCATCCGAGCACAAATATTGAAGACTTAAAAGATGTTGGCCTCTCAGCGAAGCAGATAAAGACGATGATGAGAAACATTGCTAGATACAATTGAGTAATAAAGAAAGAAAGTTCGTCATCGGTGAAAACGCGAGCCGTTGATTAAGAAACAAACAACCCTAAACCCGGAGAGCAGCGACGAAAACCCTAAAAATACGAACGCCACGAATCCCAGAGCGATGGATATGTCTGACTGGACGCAGAAGGCGATGGCAGCCGCGCACGTCCCTGCATCCCTCAGCCTCCGCGCCAGCTCCGTCCCAGCGGATGTTGACGACAACACTAAGTAGGTAAACACCTGATCGTGGCCGAAATCGAACCAGACTTGCAGCCCTTCGGGTAAGAGAGTCGTGGCTCTGGAGATCTCCCAAACGGAGGCTCCCATTTCGAAGAGGGAGTAGACAGCGACGATTAGGGTTGCTGCCATCACGAATCTGAATGCGTCGTAGTCGGACCAGCGAGGGGAGGCGGAGGAGCGGTCGTTGGTGAGCATGAACACGGCGGAGGTGAAGGAGAAGCAGAAGGCAGCGAATCTGAGGAGGAGTATGAGGAGGTTGAATCTGCGGAGCTTGTGGAGAGAGACGGTTGAGTGTAATTGTTGGTCGCCGCCGTTGCGGTTGTGGTTGTTGTGCGGCGGCGGAGATCGCATCTTGGTTGGTAGCAGTGTTACAGAAAACGTCCGTCTGGTCCGCCGGCGCCTAGGCGGTTGTTTTCTTTAATCCGTTACGATTTGTGACAACCGGAATAATTAATCGGCCATGGAAAGAATTAGTAGTGTGTTTGTGTACATTTCGGACGAATCGCATGACAAATCGAATGTTTGATGTGAAGAGTTCGCCGGCGTCAATGGTGTTGCGGCTGTGTAGTTTGCGATATATCTAGGGTTTTTATTAGAATAAACAGTACTTTTGTTTATTTTATTATTTAAAAAAAAAAGAATTATGCTGGTCTAAACTGTAAGCCCAGTTTATAGCCCAATACTCCAAACATTACATTTTTAAATTTAGCCATTTAAATAATTTGGAGAACAATATTATACGTAGACCTTTTAAGTTTAAAATTTTACAATCAGAACTCTTATTTGAAACAAACATATCAAACTGATTATTAATTTCAAATTAAAGTAATATTAGTATGTCGATATTTAAATAATTATTTATTATAATTAAATAGCAAAAAATAGAAAATTGATAGGGCCTAGCGTTTTCTACAGATGATGGCGGTGTGTTTTTAGTTGGGTCACTAGGAAATTGGGAAGAGCGAGAAACTCATGAGAGCATCACAGAGAAACTTTGATTCAGGAAAAAGAAGAAGAAGATAGAAGGGAGCGGAGACAAGGACACAAAGACTCCTCTCTTTTCCCATTCAATACTTTTCTATACTGCCTATATTGTTAATGCTGCACGACTCAGACTTTACAGCAAATATCCTGTATTTATATTATTACATCTCCACAATGGACAGTATTGATTAACTTAATATAATGGTGGATATTGAACATCTAGAATTGTCTCAATAAAATATCTTAAATGTGTGTAAGTTATAGATTTGTGTATACCATTCTTCTTTTTTTCTTTGGCTTTCCTTAAAGATTCTATTCTTAATTGGGCTTGATCATAAGTCATGTTGGACCCTTTTACGAACTCGTACTTGTGCAAAGCAGACGTACAAAAGCAGATACAGTAAAGAGACCCACTTCAGCAGAGGAAAATAGAAGAGCTTGAAGCCTAACTTCATGAAGCGGAGGATATAATCAGAGAAGAACTTTCTACAGAGGGATAGACTATAGATGGTGCAAATAAAAATTATCCCAACAAGTGGGATTATATTGTTGTTATTTGGGAACAAGTACATCCTTGATCCTTCCATCTGCGACCAATAATCAGGTCTTGAACACACAAGTGGCTAGCTGCATCTGAAGAAAAAAAAACGCCAGAGTTTAGCTTGAAGCTAAAGCTACCACTCAAGAAAACCTTATAAACATCTCCATCTTGTTCAGTTGTAAACCGAAAAATGACAGATGTAAAAAAAAGTTAGGAAGTCTGTCAGACGGCCACAAGACCAGATTTGACATCTGATGCTCGATTTGTGTTTTTGTGCTACTGCAGCAGTTTTCTTTTTTACTTTCCAAGCAAGATGATGTGATGTTAAAGTGGGCTTGTTGCAGCCCATTTAACCCTTCCACATTTGATGTTGCAAGCTTCGTCTCATGGTTGTCGGGTTGCTCCAATTGGTCTTCTCAAATTTCGCTGCTGCTGTAGCATATGGATATTGAATCCGATGTTTGATTGATTTCTTTGAAGTTGGAATTTAGTGTTTAAGAGGGTTCTTCAAAGTGGGTTTATTCATCTATTCATAAACTGTTCGACGAAATTACTGAGTGAGGTTCTCCTTACAAATGCATGTACTGAAGTTTTCAGGTCACACAACTCCATCCATGGCTGATGGATGTGAAACCATTTGAGAAACCCCTCCACATTAAGTTCACCTCACTTTTGCAGTCATGTGCAACATTGAAACATCTGCATCAGATTCATACCCAAGAAAAGTACAACTTATTTTAATGTTCATCAAACAATCAAACAATTTTTATTCCGCTGTACCAATTCTCATTAGATCAAAGGAGTTATCTGATACGAATAAAAGAGTTTCGTATCGGATTATTGAGTGAAATATATGAGAAATAGAAGAAATTACGATTCTGGGAAGAAAGGGATTAGAAGAAGGACTGAAGTTGTAGGGAAAATAACTTATTAATCGATTGCTTAATCCTTTGGTTACATCCTAAACTATTTATATGCAAATAAGGAAATAACTACTTGATAATCACCATATTCACAAGATAATCACACCTCTTCAAATCTATTGTAATCATAACCGTAACATTTCTACCCCTTCGAATTGATCTTGTCCTCAAGGTCAGCTAGTTCTGGTGGTAACAACGTAGGTTTTTCTATCCAAGTCAATTGCTTGTCCTGTAAATTTGTCACACAGACTCCGATCTTATTCATAGGCACATCATAATCAATATCTAAAGAGAAATAATCATTTGAATCCTCTTTCCTTTTTGTTCTTATTGGGAGGCCCACACGAGTGAGTTCTGCACAGTAAGCAGCGTCAACACTCGGCCAGCCTATAACCGCTCCACAAATTGCTGCTAACAAACTGTGTTACAGGCGCGGCGAGCGGCTCCCACCACTCATTTAAGTTCTGCTTCCTCGGTGTAATTTTCTTTGACCAACCCATATGCAAGATAGATGCTTGAAGGTTGATAAGAAATTGCACTACTACAGAAGGTACCTTATGCAACGGTTCTGAGATAGCTTATGCAACGGTTCCTCATCCGTTGCATAAGCTACCGTTGCATAAGGTCCACACCTTATGCAACGGTTCCTCAAAACCGTCGCATAATATCACAACTTATGCAACGGTTTGTTGTTATAACCGTCGCATAATATCACACCTTATGCAACGGTTCCAACAACAAACCGTCGCATAAAATCACACCTTATGCAACGGTTCCAACAAAAAACCGTCGCATAAGATCAACCATTAAACAACCGTTTTGGTGCTCAAACCGTTGCATAATGTATGATCATATGCAACGTTTAAACCGAACCGTTGCATAAGGTAACGAAAAAATTTGGCAGGTTTCAGCTGTTTTGGCTCAAATCCGCCTGAAAATCAAATACAATTTCTATACAAAATTTAATACCCTGCTGTTACACATTTCCAAACATGGAAATACTTTCATTTCACTCAAAATACAACCATTCATACAAGTCCATCCATATATACATTGATTTTATAACAACGTCACATATATAAACAATATTCACATGTAAACACTATGTTCGAATAAGTAGTTGTACAAGAAGGAGGCGATCTCATCTCGCACGTCTTGTACCTTCCCCAACTCATATGATCGTGTCCCATTAGGAAAAACCTATAACAAATAAAAATAAGATAACATGAATATATAAAAAAAATAGAGTTAGAACAAACCTAGCTAACTAGAGAACATAGATTTAGAATAAACGTAGGTAGAACATATATGCTTTAACAACAATAAACCTAACTAGAACATTTGTCACCATTCTAAATAGAGTAAGACGAGACTAGCATGCTTACTTGGTCAAAGTTATCCACATATGCACCGTTATTAGCACGAACAAATTCCATTATGTCCCGAATAAATCTCAGAACATAGTAACCGCATAAATTACTCTAATCGGGTTGTTTCAGACACTGCATTATAAGTAATCTCAGTTAACACTTTATTAATGAAAATTACAAGAATATATTAAAGGAATGCTTTGTGTATGATAATACCGTCACTATCTTCCATTCGACTCGACGATCAATCCTCGGATTACATCCTTGATAGTATCGTTGCAGCCCCCTAAAATAAATAACAATATACGTAATTAGTGACTGTCAATGCAATTTACAAAATAATAGTAAGTTCGAAACTTACGAGTCCATTAAAGCTTTCGCATCGCTGTGTATAACGGTCTGATATGGCGAGGAGTTAAACCAATGGACTACACCTTGGTTGGGAAAGATAACGCACAACATCCAATGAAACCTACATCAACAAACTAAATTCATACAACCCATATTTCAAAAAAAATAGGTAATATATTACAAGTAACTTATGTACTTACTCGGCAGCATTTATATAAGGCATAAAGTAGCAATAATTTTGATCTTTGTCTGGCATATGAAGTCTTGCTACAAACGCCTCCATCCTCTCATTTATGTGATTGGAAGGGCTCACGACCGTGTGATTGAAGAACCCGAATCGAACCTCTGAATCAATCATTTGAATGAACAAAGAACTACAAAATGAAAAAACTTGTAAAGTTAGACCACCTGCAACAAATGATGAACAAGTAATGACAAGAGTATTACCATATGTATAAATCACAATGTGAGTTCGACAACGGTGCCAATGCATATATATCACGGACGTCATCTGGGCCCACTGTGGAAATGTAGTCATCACCGAACACTTCGTCAGCGATGCGTACATAAACAATGGTTCTGCCCAAGTCAGACATGATGTCGTGCAGAAATCGACTGTCGATGGAATAATTATCTACTGTCTCATTTGAAGCCGGTGGCAAGAAGTAGTATAGTTGCATGGTATATTCCTGAATATCGAATGTTAGTAAATAATTCAAATAAAATCTGATAAATTAAATTTTGTAAAGATGGTTCAAATAATTGATTTTATTACCCTTGTGTTGTTTTCAACCAAGTGTTTCGGCCATGCAACCAAGTCAGATTTCGCCTCGGCATCTAGTGTCGTCTTTAATTTCTCTCCATGGGGAATGGGTAGATCAATAATCTTAGCAAGAGCACTATCGATCTTCACCTTCACCATTTCATCGGGCAGTGGTATAGCACGTAGCAAACGACCATTCATGACTCGACGAATAGCCACTAGTCGTCTCTCATTATTAAGACCCTCTTCGATATATAATAGGCTTCTGAGCCCAATCTGTCAACATAAATAAATCCATGGTGTTTACTTTTGTAAGAAAAATATAAACTAAATAGTAAGGAAATAATGACTTTAAAAATCTCCAAGTACGTACCTTTGGTTTATTCTTCCAAGGGTCTGTATCTGTGGGAGCACCGGTGAAGCAGTATTCACTCTGTCGGCTGAATATTGCAAATAGTCGTACTAGAACTGGGTGTCACCCTCGAAGAGGTAGAGCTAGGTAATCCAATCCTCCATGGAATGTGTGACCCGAGTCCTCGGGTACGTCCAGGGTGCTCATTCGTTCCAATAGCCTCCGTCAATATGTCATGTCGGCCTTGAGAAGAAAATTCTCCTCGAGCGGCCATTTCCACTAAATCATCCTATTATTTCAGAAAATTACCAATAGTTAGTGTATAATTTAAAAAAACTTAGCTATTAAAACACACCTAAGGAACTTACAATCTTTGTAGCCACTGCCTCAGAGACGAACCCAGCATTTTTTCTGATTCGTCCCCTCTTCCACAAATCATGCCTCTCTATAGAGACATTAGAAGCCTGTTCCTCTCGAATCGCCCCCTGAGAAAGTAACTCAGCTATTTTTTCTTTTGCCATTGCCTCTTCCAATTTTCTATATCCTCCTCGGCCCAAGATGTGCTTATATACATTCTTCTTTACCAGTTCCTTGTTTGTGTCCCTTAACTTCGTTGCAGCTTCAGAGAGCCTCTGCTCCTTAAAAGTCTTCCAATCACCGGAGTCAATGTACGTATACATTTTTAAAGCATCTTCATCTGTTCCGTCACCGTAGATGTAATCATTTGCGAGGCGTGACTTAAATTGTTTCCACATCTTGCACGCAGCGCTAAGCTCCTGATTTTTATGCTCCTCGACTCCATCAAAAACTGACTGAAAATATATAAAACAATTCTAATTAATACAAAAGTTAGCTACCATGTTAAAAACAAATATAATGTTAGAATTGAAGAAGCTCTTACAGTTGCCTCTCTCCACACATTTTCTTTAAAATGTTTAGGGACCTTCCTCCAATCAGTGTGTATGATAGGAACACGACATCGAACCAACACACCCAAGTAGTTCCTCCATTTGTCTGCAACCTTCCCTATTGGATGACCTCGCCTATTCCATTCCACCGTGGCCTTGGTACCAGCCTCCTTGTGTCTCTTAATGAATTTGCTCATATATACAATCCCTCTCTTCTTCAGAACTGTACCAGAAGTGTCATTATGGTCATCCTCACTGCTGATGCTGTGTGAACTGGCCATGATCCTGTAAACATGAACTTAAACGTCAGATTAATTAATCAATAAACCAATTCTCAGAAATAAATAATTAAATAACTACACAAGTCATAACTACACAGGTCATAAATAAATAACTACACAAGTCATAACTACACAAGTCATACATAAATAACTACACAAGTCATTAAATAACTACACAAGTCATAAATAAATAACTACACAAGTCATTAAATAACTACACAAGTCATAAATAAATAACATACACAAGTTAAATTTCTTTATCAATCCATATTCCTTCTCCATGATCTTCTCGTAGTTGAATTTCATTATCAGCTTCACTATCATCGTTCTCCACGGGAACTATCGTACAAACGGGCATGCATTCCTCAGCTAGATCTTCAGATGCATCACTGTTTAATTGTTGTTTTCCGTGGAGGACAACAAAATGGTTGTTATCAGAAGGGTCACAGACGTAAAATACTTGTCTCGCTTGTTCGGCCATAATGAATGGCTCATCCTTGGACCCTTCTCTTCGAAAATCCACAAACGTCATTCCATATTCATCAGTACGAATCGCCGAATTATTAACCCATTTACATTTAAATACAGGCACTCGAAACTTTACGTAATCCAACTCCCATATTTCTTCGATGAGGCCAAAATAATTAATAGGAGCATATATTGGATTCTGATCTCTAGCACTAGAAACAAGAGTGGTTTCAGCAACAAGTGTGACACCACTATTTTGCACAATAGTTTGGTCATCTTGAGCTTTTGTGTGGAAACAAAATCCGTTAATGTCGTAAGCGTTCCACGAGTATACAGTTGGCGTAGGACCCGGCAGGAGCCACTTTACCAAGTCATCAGACTCTTCTTCAGAGTTGGCCTGATTATTTAAAATCTCATTACATCTTAGCCAGTTACAAAATGACCGACTATGTTCTTTTTGCAACCACTGCTCGGATTTTCTTGGGAATGCACTCCTTAATATGTTTAGGTGCTGCTCTATGAAAGGCGTGATATCGGGCATATGTTGCAATACATAGAAATGAGCAATCATCAACTCATCAAATGATGGGTTCTTAAATTTCCGACCACTTATGCCCTTTCCATTAAATCGATCAAAATGACGTGGCCTGGGAATCCCAACTGCGGCTGTATTACCCAAAAAATTAGTGCAAAACTCGACAGCCTCTTCAGTTATGTATCCTTCCACTATACACCCTTCCGGACGATGTCTATTTCTCACGTAGCTCTTTAGAATCTTCATGTACCTCTCAAAAGGGTACATCCATCTCATATGAACTGGTCCAAGAATGCGAATCTCGCGCACCAAATGAACAGTAAGATGCACCATTACATCAAAAAGCTAGGTGGAAAAAACATCTCTAATTGGCATAGTGTAACAACAATCTGATCTTGTAGTTTATCAAGCTCTGATGAATCAACAACCTTAGCAGACAAAGAGCTAAAAATGGCACAGAGTCTTTATACAGCGGATCTCACTTTAGGAGACAATACACCTCTAATTGCAATAGGCAACAACTGTTGAATCAATACATGATAGTCATGAGATTTTAATCCATTCAACCGCAGATCCTTCATTGAAACCAAGCTGGCAATATTCGAAGAATATCCATACGGAACTTTAACTCCTTTCAGACATCCACACAAAATTGTTTTCTCATTCTTAGAAAGGGTTGTGCATGATGGAGGCAAATATGTACGCTTTCCTTCAGTTTGAGGTGCTAATTTGGTACGAATGTTCATATCCAACATATCCAGTCTAGCTTTCAATCCATCCTTTGTTTTTCCGAGAATGTTTAATAAAGTACCAATAAGACTGTCACATATATTCTTTTCAACATGCATCACATCAATGCAGTGTCTGACGTCAAGTGTATGCCAATAAGGGAGATCAAAAAATATTGATCGCTTCTTCCATGGAGTACCTTCAGTGCGTGCATTGGGCTTCCCAAATCGATTTGTAATATTCTGAATTTTTTGAAGTATTTCATCTCCAGAAGCCGGTCGAGGTTCTATTCCATGTTCGGTCTCACATATCAATTGATATTGATTCTTGACTAACCATGTATAGATTGAATCGTTTGTTGCTCCGATTGGGATTTCATTGTTTGTATGTTCTTGATCGACTCCTGCATCTTCTCTAACACGTCGACCTTTAAATTGGCATAGTCCTCCTCCTCCGAATACTTTTCAATTGTCAAGTTGTATGATCGAACCAACTTTTTCGCATTGGGATTCTGGTTGACAACGTACAAGCATCCGATCATAACTTTTTGTGATTCTCTGAAACTATTTGTTCAGTTTTTCAATTTTGGCGATGAGCTCGTAGATGGCTTTCACTTTGGCATCCGATAGTTCTTGATCCATAGTCATTTCTCAATGAAAGGCACCAAATGATATGAACCAAAGAGTTTCGTATCGAATTATTGAAATAGATGAGAAATATAAGAAATTACGATTTATGGGAAGAAAGGGACTAGAAGAACGACTGAAATTGAAGAGAAAATAACTTATTAATTCATTGCTTAATCTTAAACTATTTATATACAAATAAGGAAATATTACTTGATAATCACACATATTCACAAAATAGTTGTGATGACAACACAGTTGATAATCACACATAATCACACTTGATAGCTGTCCATGAACGGGGCCTTGAGGCAGGGGATAATAGTTGTGATGACAACACGGTTGATAGGAGTAACGCAAGCAACGCTAGTACTGAAAAAGATAAAGGGGAAATGCACAGTAGCAATCTGCACATTTCGAAGAAAACGGTTCGAAAAATTTCTACTTATGGTGATCGGATCTACGCTAAAAAGTTTGGTTGTTCGATTGGGTCTAGAGACATCTTCATGCGTTTTCTGAAAAAAGGCGCGGATGAGACATGGATTTTCAAAATCTTGGACGACCTTGTTACCGGAGAGAATCAGGTCCAGCAGGAAATTTCGGCTATTCCCCTTGAGGAATATGTACCTCACGATGATCAGGTTGAGGGTGTACCCAATATTACTATTGAAGAATTTGGGAATGGTAATGAAGTTGCTCCCTCCCATATTCCAAGATTATCACATCAACCTTTATAAATAAATAAAAAGATTATCACCTCAACAAAGAACTCGTCAAAAAAAGAAGAAGGGTGTGCCCTAAAAAGAAGGATGACGATTTCGTCTGGCCTTGACCTTTGTTTTCATGTTTTCTTCTCTGTTTGTTTTTTCTTCTTCGTGTCAGTTCTGCGTTTTTAGGGGGATTCTTAGTTAATTCTCTGGCGCTTGAGGCCTTGCTTTGTTTTCAGCCGCGATCCTGGCGGTTTGGATCTTTTTTATTAAAAAGTTTGTTAAAAAAATAAAATAATCACGTCTTCAAATCTATCGTAATCATAACCGTAATAGTATCGAAAATCTATACATGCGAATGAAATTGATCTATTATCAACCTATTGAGTTACCGTTTGATTTTAATATCAATATCAAGGATAGCTACATGTCTAAACGCCCACAACTTCGATCAACAAGAAAAAATGGCAAAATCTTTACCTGGAAATTGAAGTTCGATGCTAAGACACACTCATAGATCAACTTGTATTATGATGTCAGGAACATACTTTTGACTCATTTATTGAGCTAAGCAAAAAAGTAGACCCTGCATTTACTGAAAGGGTTAGGGTCGACAAATGAAATTTTGAGAGGGCTATAAAAAAATAAGGTCGGGATAGGCTTACCACAAAATATCAAGCCTAAGCCCAGCCCTTAAATTCAGGGCCGGACTTTAAAAAAATTATTTATAGGTATAGCATATCGATGAAGAATTACAAAATATCAAACAACTTCAGTTTCGTAGAGTTGAGATCCCATGCGAAGAGTAAGTTACATGAGAAATAAAAAAAAATCTCAACCTTCCATTCAATCACATCTATGAATGAGATTTAATAAGAGTAAATTTAAAATTTGTAATTAATTTACTATTAACACGTAATTAAGGGAAAATTATGTTTACAAAAAATATAAAAATAAACTGATATCATCTTTATCCCTAAAAATCCTCCACGCATTCATCGCAACAACCATTGATAATCTCCTCCAGAATCCCCTTCCGATCGTATCATTCAATTTCTTCCTGATTAGATGAGGTCGCCTTTCCAATCAAAAAAAAAGATGAGGCCGCCTTTGAGATGTTAGATGAAGGAGGATTAGCAGAAAATATTAAAATAATAAGAACGCAGAAACTGGATTCTGATTCCACTCGGCGCTCACCATCTTTTTTCGGCCAGAGATGTTAGATGAAGGAGGTGAGATTCTCAATGGGGATGTCGTCGCGGATACCAAGCTTGACCTCGCCGGAGACGTTGAAGTCTTCCGATGCAGTTGATCCCCTCCGGTGATTCCAGCGGCATCCGATTCAAATGCTCAAGTTTTGTCTGTTTGCAACCACGGATTCGATCATAAACCCCAATTTTAAAATTGTCTGATCAGTAAAAGCCCTAATTTTGACCAAACTCATGTGAACAAATCTACGCATTGTAACTAGAAAGCTACGAATTTTACGTAGCACCCTTCGCATTCGTACCAAAATGTGTAGGTTATAAAATGCGTAGCATTCGTACCAACATGCGCAGGTAGTTTGATACGCTTGGTAGTTTGATACTCGCTGGAGGCTCTCTCGCAACCGGTGATTAGGATTTCAAACTTGGATTTTGATGGATTGCTGGATAAGCCGACCGAGTCTCAAAATGCCGATTTATGCAGTTCAATTGGGGTTATCAATATTTTTTTTTTATAACAGAAGCAACAATGCTTCAAGAAAAGAAAAGAGCACTTAAATCAACTAGAAAAACATGCAAGTCTTGGGCAGCAGTCTAGTCTCGTCCAGCACCAATTATGATTGATCACACACTTAGCCAAATGGTATGCGACGAAGTTTGCCTCTCTTTGAATAAGGAAAATCTTCCATTCCATATGATGATGTAACATTTGCAAGCAAGCCTTAAACCAGTCTTCTTGAGCAATACTATCATCCAGACAGATGTTAAGCCACTTCACGATTTCCGCACAATCTGTCTCAAAGACAACCCTATCCGTATTAAGGTTCTCAGCCAACCTGAAGCTCTCCAACAATCCAACGCCTTCACAAACAACACTTCTGTGGATATCAACTCCTTTGAGAGCTCTTACTGCCAAGATCTTTCCACCACTGTCTCTCGCAACAAACCCAATACCTCCTCCCACTGAATCCTTCCAAGAAGCATCACAGTTCAGTTTAATAAAATCGGCGGGAGGCTTTTTCCATTCAAAATCAGAATTGTAAAGGTATCTCATGCTGGAAAGGTACTTTGATTCATACTGTTCAAAAGTTTTGGACAGATTCTTGGCTTTGTAAACAATTTCATGTAAACTGAAGCACTCTCTCCATGTTTCCTTTTATTCCGTTTATACCAAATGAACCACAGTGTTACCAGGACCAGATGTCTTTTCCTATGCGTGAAGTGGCTCCAGCAAAAGTGAATAATGTCGGCAAAAGAAACTGAAGCTGGCAAAGCACTCAGCTCCGAAATTCCCAACTGGTACTAAACAGCTCTAGCAAACAACAGTGAAGAAAAGCATGTGAATAAGTTTTGATTTTGTATCCGCACTCCCCACAACCAACATTCTTTTCCAAACCACGCCTATGCAAACTAATACCAGTCGGAAGAGCTGCGTGAAAGCCGCGCCACCAGAATATTTTAACCTTCCTGGGGACTGCCATTTTCCAGAAATCCTTCCAGAATTTCTGAGTTTGTGACAGATTAGAACAACCAATATCCTCTGCTCTATCAATGCCCTTAAGCTGTATCATCAATTTATAGGCACTTCGGATATCAAGAGAACCAGAAGGATTGGCAGTCCAAGTAAGACGCCCATTCTGATCTTGCAACGCGCCTGCTCTAACCAGCTCAAAGCCCTTAACAACGCTTCTCCAACAATAGGAAGGTCTGTACCCAACAGTGCAATGCAACATATCATAGTCATAGCAATACTTGGCCTTATAAATCTTAGAGATCAGCAAAGCTGGTTGAGTATAAACCCTCCAAGCTTGCTTGGCCAAAAACGCCATGTTGATGCACTTGAAGTCCTTAAAGCCAAGACCTCCCATAGTTCTATCCCGACAAAGAGTTTGAGATTTAGTCCAGTAAATCGGTTTCCTGGAAGAGGAGCAGGACCACCAGAACTTTCCAATTGAGCTGTGCATTTTATTAATAATATGATCTGGAAGAAGAAAGCAATTCATTGCATATTGCGGCAGCGGTTGAAGGACAACTTTAATGAGAACTTCCTTGCCTCCAGAAGAGAGGTTTTTCGAGATCCATCCCTCGGTCTTGTGCCCAAAATTGTCGATAATTCCTGAAAAATTAAGTGTGAGCTTCCTTTGTAGAGACAATGGCAATCCCAGATATTTAGCATAATGGCTGGCCAAGCACACTGACAGCTGGGCACACATCATGTTACGTATGTCATTCGGCGCATTGGGAGAGAGGACTAACTCAGACTTGGTGTAGTTAATAACCTGACCAGAAATGTTCTCATACTGCTTCAACAGAGAGGACAGAACTTCAGCAGTACCTTCCTTGACTTTGAATAGCAGAAGACAATCATCCACAAACATGAGATGTGAAACAACAGGCGCACTTCTGCACACCTTAATACCTTCAATGCTCCTATCCATTTCTAACTTTGACAGACTAAAACTCAACCATTCAAAGCAAAGAATGAATAAATAAGGCGACAGAGGGTCGCCCTGCCGCAGACCTCTCCCTGGCGCAAAAGAACCTGTTGTGTTTCCATTGATGCTGATAGTGTATCTCACGCTAGTCACATAGTTCAGAATCATACTCACCCACCTTGCTGCAAAACCAAGACGCAAAAGAAAAAATTTCAAGAATCTCCACTCAACTCTATCGTAAGCTTTTGACATATCCAGCTTCAGCGAGCCAAATACACTCTTACCCTGTCTTGAGTTTTTAATGAAATGAGCAGCTTCATGGGCAATGAGGTAATTATCAGTTATAAGTCTACCTTTAATGAATGTTGATTGCGCAGGGCCTGTAACTTCCGGTAAGATTTGTTGAAGTCTGTTGACTATCGCTTTAGCCACTGTTTTAGACACCACACTTGTGAGACTTATAGGCCGATAATCCTCCATTCTCGTTGCTGATTTATGCTTCGGAATCAAAACTATAAGAGTATCATTGATACCTTCCGGGATATGACCATCATGTAAAATAGAGAGGCAAGTAGCTATGAAATCCCTTCTGATAGTACTCCAAATTTTTTGAAAAAAGCCAGCAGGGAAGCCATCTAAGCCAGGTGCTTTGAACGGATAAAGCTGAAAGAGGGCTCTCTTGATCTCACATTCGGAGTAAGGTTCCATAAGCGTCCTATTGTTGGCCTCTGAAATATTTGAGGGAATGGACTGAAGTGACTCCAACATTTCTGAATCAGGCATATTAACAGTAGAGGAGAAAATATCACGAAAATAGGACACCGCCACTTGCTCTAAGGCTGGCTGCTCTATATGGGTTCTTCCTTCTCTGTCGACTAGAGAACTAATGGTGTTAATCCTCTTCCTTGCATTAGCCTTGAGATGGAAAAAGCGTGTTGTTATCGCCTTCACCCAACCAATTAACTCTGGATCTTTGCGCCCACATAAACTCTTCTCTAATAAGCCATTCGTCTATTTCTTTAGCAACTTTTTGTTCTTTATCTATTGTCACATGCGTTCGCAAGCCTTGTCTAACATCAGCCAACTCTTCCTTCAATCTCTTTAAATGCCTGCCAAAATTTCCAAAGCTTTTAATGTTCCAACTCTTCAGATGATGAGAAAGGTGTGTCAGTTTTCCAAACATTGTGTCACTAGCCACATTAGAATTCCAAGTATTGATAACTGTGTTAGCAAAGCTAGCGTCCCTCATCCACATTGACTCAAATCGAAACACTTTACTATGAACAGCAAGATTCACGTCCAGCGTGAGAAGTAAAGGGCAATGATCCGAGTGATGAGAAATCAAGTGCTCAACAGACGCATTCGGAAACTTTTCAACCCACAAATCATCCCCTACCGCTCTATCAAGTGGACTTTCAATCTCTTCTCTGCCTTGTCTTTTGTTAGAGAAAGTAAATTTAGAGCCTCTATACCCCAAATCCATAAGACCGCAATCCAGAAGAACCTCCCTGAACTGCTCCATAAAAACTTGTCGGGCTGAATTCGTACTTGTAGTTTCCAAGTAATTACAAATTTTGTTAAAGTCACCAATGACGCACCAAGGTAAATTGATGAGCTTTCTCAATTTTCCAAGCAAATCCTAGCTCATGTGCCTTAAGTTAGTTCTAGGATTGCCATAGAAAAGAGTAACATGCACCGAGCCCTTATAATTCAAGATAAAATTGATGTGGAAACCAGAGTAACTAACAACAGAGACGTCTATTATTATTCCAAAAGAGAACAAGACCACCAGAACGACCACGAGCGGGAATAGCAAAACAACAGTCGAAACCTAACTTGACCCTAACTATTTCACAACGACGACAATCAACTATGATTCAACCAGGCCAACTACTAACGGACGAGACGACCTAATAACCTCCTGAAGGGCACGAACTGCAGAAGACGACCCAAGCCCTCTACAGTTCTAAAATAGTGTTTTCATGGCTCTCGGCGGTGCTGGAGACAAGCTATCGCCACAGAGAAGCACTTGAAAGCACTGAAATCAGAAGGAAACAACATGCATTGACTACGGGAGGCGAAAACTACTGAAGAAACTTTACCCAAGCCTCACGGATGTCTAAAATCCAGTTCAGAACAGAACAAGGTAATGAATACAGAAGATTGACACTCAATTCCGCAACCCAGCTCAAGCACAAGGAGCAATAATGAAAACCACAGGCAAAGGTGATGAGTACAAAAGTTTGACATCCTCAAGAAACCCACATGCAATAGCCGGAGGCTACATCGACTGCGATTGGGGAAAAGAACAGCTCCTTGGAAGAAGAAAGGAAACTTCGAAACAGACTTGGAATCAAGCCACCGACAAGGAAGGCCAAAGGCAATCAGAAGAAATTATCTATTGAATTGAGAAATCCAGGCTAAGGGCATCCGCACCCGTTGGAGCTTATTATCTCCTTGAGAACTTCCTCACGGAGATCTTCCTACTACTATTCAGTGAACAGTAACAGCATTTCTGCATATTCTGTGCAGCAATGCAATCCTGCGGAGATCTTCCTTCTACTATTCATGAATAAAAAAATATTATTTTTGAAATTTTTTGAAATTCAAAAAATTGGCTCCTGGTCTATAAAAATAAGGTTTTGCATCTCTCATTGAATCACACCCAAACTTCCTTCACTCATCTCAATTTCCCAGCCATTGTTGCTCATCTCCGCATCATGAATTCTTTCATTTTCAATGAGGGTTTTTTGAAATACCGACAAAGAAGGAGACAAATGATGGCGACGGCTAACTCGTTCGTTATGGATGCCGTTGTTCTTTCAGCGGCATGTGATGAAGATGATGCGTCAAGCAGTCGCCAACCAAATCGACAAAGGCAAAGGGAATCGAGGGGGCAGAATCTGTTGAAAGACTACTTCGTCGAACGTCCAATTTTCTCCGAAGTCGACTTTCGACGAAGGTACCGAATGAGCAGCAACCTATTTAATCGTATCATGACCAAGCTTTGCAATCATGATGAATATTGGCATCAGCGTCGTGATGCGGCTGGAGTACTTGGTCTCCTTCCAGAGCAAAAGATGACCGCCGCTATACGGATGTTAGCATATGGTTCATGTGCGGATCAGTGTGCCGAGCTCACACGGATGGGCGAATCAACCACCCTAGAGTGCTTGAAGAAGTGGTGTGCTCAAGTAGTTGAACATTACAAAGACCGTTATCTACGCTCTCCGAATGCAGCTGACCTGAGTCGATTGTTACAAAGAGCAGAGCAACGAGGATTCCCTGGTATGATTGGAAGCATCGATTGTATGCACTGGGAGTGGAAGAACTGCCCAACATCTTGGCAAGGGGCGTACTCAGGTCGTAAAGGTCGTCCAACCATTATTTTGGAGGCAGTAGCATCGTACGACACATGGATATGGCATAGTTTCATTGGTGTACCCGGAGCACAAAACGATATCAATGTTTTACATCAGTCGGACATTTTTGATCCGCTCCTCAGTGGAATCAGCCCTCAGGTGACATACAAAGTTAACGGGAACACATACGACGCCGGATATTATTTAGCTGATGGGATCTATCCAAAGTATTCATCCTTCGTGAAAACAATTCCGAATCCACAAGGTGATCCTGAGAAATTATTTGCAAAGAAACAAGAGTCGTACCGCAAAGATGTCGAGAGGTGCTTTGGGATCTTGCAAGCTCGTTGGGCGATAGTCCGACATGCAGGTGTGTGTCATAGAAAAAGTGTTTTGAAAACAATTTTGTTGGCTTGCATCATAATGCAAAACATGATTGTTGAGGAAGAATTCATAGACGATGAATTTGTGGAAGTTGACGAGGAAGATCCACATAATCCTCGTAGTGCTTTCACGGTATATGATGGCCCGACTGATCAGAATGGTAATCGACTTCTTCATGATCCAGTTGGAAGAGCCCAACAGTCAGAAGCATTTGGTAATCGCTTGACAACTCTTCAATCTGCATATCTCCACACGCAGTTGCAAAATGATCTCGTGAAGCACAATTGGTTTATGGAAACCGGCGAACAATTATGAACTATGTTTAAGTTTGAGGTTGTATTTGAATTTGTATGTTGTATTTCAATTTATGTTTTGCATTTCAATTCGTGTGTTGTATTTCAATTTATGTGTTGCATTTCAAGTTGTGTGCTGTATTTTCAATTCAATATGCCTTTTTGAAGGATGTGTTTCATGTAATCAATTTAAAAGGAATTGAAATTTCAGTAATGCAAAATACATTAACTGAATGGAATTAACATTTTAAGGAATTGAAAAATACATGAACTAAAAGGAAGGACGGTAACAGTCTGAATTATCTCCAGGAGCATCTTGGTCATTGTTAGTTTCGTCTTCCTCGTACTGTTGAAGGATGGCAGCCTTCCTCTTCGAAAAATATCTTTTGGACTTTGGAGTCATCACATCTGTATTCATTTGCATGATCTTTGTTTCTTCCTCCATTTTTGCTTGTTTTAAAGCCTGTTTTTGCAATTCGAAGTCATTCTCCATTTGCTTTTTGCTCAACTCTAAAAATTCCCTTTGATTTTCTGCAATGGTCATCATAGCTGCAGTTGAGGCAGGATTTGCTACTTTCTTGCCTTTTCTTCTAGCTTCCTTGGCCGCTTTCACTCCAGGCGGCCTAATCGGACTCGTGGAACTTCCAGGATCGCTTTCGGGTGTACAATATTCCGGGACTTCAAAGGACGGAGTTGGAGGTACGTCAAGTGTATGCACTTCTTCGACTTCCGGACTTGCTTGATATGTGTAAGATGGGGGGGAACTTGCTTCAATAATTGTAAATGTTGGATGATGTTTTACTGCTTCCCAACAAGCAAAATGTATGAATGTTTTCTTATTTTTGCCCACATAGCGTACTTGTGCTTTCCTTATCTATCAATTAAATATTCCAAATTTAAAATCATAATCAATATATTGTAAAGTAAAAATTGCATATAACAAATTACGCGAATAATTTACCTCATCTTGCAAATTGCATCCCGATTCCTGATTTCTTTTAGCATACGCAATACAAGAGGCCCAATAAACCAAATTTACCTTGAGCTTAGCGAAACGTGATTGAAGAGCAGTTTTAGACCGAAAATCGGTCGTCATTATTTCATCCTCTCCCAGCACCCAATTTGAATGGAAATCGGTGTCAACTTTTTCCCACAACTTATCGACTTTTTGTTTCGCGCCGCTAATTGGATCAAGCGATTGACGACAATAAGATATGCAAAGTTGCACATCTTCGGACATACACCAATGGGTAGACATGTTAAGAGAGAAATGAGAAAGAAATATTGGTGTAAGAATTTTTGATGTGAATTATTGTTGGATTGTATGATGTCTTTATAGGCAATTATTTTTGAGCCGTTGGTGAAATGTAGCCGTTTGTGAAATGTAGCTGTTGTTGAAAATCAGACCGTTGAGTTTTTTTTTTGAAGATCATACTAACCGATCGCACCTCCGAACAAGCAAACGACCGCATGCCCGAGCAAAACGCCAGGACAACCGATCGCACCTCCGAGCAAGCAAAGCACAAGCAGCCGATCGGATGGCCGCTCGTGCACCCGCTCGGATGGCCGCTCGTGCACCCGCTCGGATGGCCGCTCGTGCACCCGCTCGGATGGCTTCTCTCAGCCGCTCGGCTGGCCGCTCGGATGGCAGTTTAGTCATCGATTTTTCGATCGGCTGTTTTCTAAATGTTCCATTGATGTCGAATTGCTCGCAAATGAGTTTGAGTCTTCAATTTATTCGATTTTGTACAATGGGTTTTTAATTTCACGCGAGTCACGCGCGAGGTTTACTCGCGGAGGACGATCTCCCAGCCGATCTCGCGGAGAATTTCTGGGAGATCGATCTCGACCAAAAATCCTCCCCAAGATCGCGATCTCACCAAGCATTCCTCGCTGCACAAGGAAGTCATCCGAGATCGGCCTCAAATCCTCCGCGAGGATGCACCGCTGCAGATGCTCTAACAAAGGCTGGAAGCAAAGACAGAACAAAAAAAACAAGTTACGCGGCTGTGAATAGGCTCCCATCAAACTCCCCAGAGTGAGAAGAGGGAGATTAGGGTAACAAATTGATTTTGGCTAAACAGTCCACACAGATGGCTGTGGAAAAAGCTCTCGTAGGCTTAGGGGTCTAGAGAGAAGGCGGAGCGGCTCGGCTCCAATATTGTCGCAGCTGATTTGATGGTTTGTAAATTTTCTCGTTAGAAACAATCGAACTGATTTTTTTTTATAAAGGAAACAATCAATCTGATTTTTTTTTTTTCGATAGAACAAAGACTAATACATACAATGACACAACACACAAACATAAAGACAATACAACAACCACTCAATGAACGCCATTAACAATACAGAAAAACGTAGAAGCGTAATCCGTGAGTAGCAAATCCACTGACCAGCAGTTGAACCATCTTTACATCCGAAAGGTCCAAAGTCGGCATCACGCCAGAGGTGGCCAAACTGAAGAAGCTCAGCTTCAAATGTGCGCTATACCCCGACCACAATTTCTATAAACTCTGTATCAATAGCCCGTCATTCCATCCCGGCAAGCACCGGCCTACTCTAAAACCGGCGAAGAAGCCGTAAAACACTACTAAAAAGCAGTAACAATCAATCTGATTTGATCATAGCAGGTTTGTAAATTTCTCGAAGAAACAATTGATCGCAGGTTTATCAATTGAACGTGGGCTATAAAATAGGATCTGAATTACGAAGAAAATTTCATCTAGTAAAATGACGACTCTATCCTTAAAATCAAATTTAATGAATAAATATGCAGATTATTTCGATATTTAAGGACCGTTTTCTCATTTCTCATCTAATTAAGTGTTTCTCATATGATTCCTTACTCCAGCTTCATAATCTTTCAAGAAAAAATGGTTTTATATAATTAATCATATTAATATATGTTAAACGGATTATTATAATTAATTACAAATACATACAAAGTGTAAAATTTATCAGATATATTGTAATATATAATTTATCATTATGTAAAAAATTATAGATAAAAATTAATCTAGGTAACTTGTATGAATTATTGATTTATAAAAGGTAAAATATGAAAGAGCTTAACGATCGGATTTTTTTAGATCGAGCCGAACTTTCTTAGGGTGGGCAGGGCCGAACTTTATTAGGTTGTAGTCAGGTCGGCCACAAGGGCCGAATAGAGATTTGAAATCACAACTTTTGTTCGACTTTAAGGGCCAAAATCAAGGGATGGTCGGCCTTAGGGCTTGAATGTTGACCCTTACCGAGGGCTGATATTTGGAATTACCAAACTCTACACCTTATCTTAGGGGCTGTTCTTTTCAGCTTTATTGAACTGGAATTTTATTGTAATGCACTTAATTTAACTGTATTGAGTTTAATTTAACTGTATTGCACTTAATTAAACTGTATCGAGTTTAATTTAACAGTACTGAACTTAATTAAACTGTATCGAGTTTAATTTAACTGTACTGAACTTAATTAAACCTTATCAAGTTTAATTTAACTGTACTGAACTTAATTCAACTGTATCGAATTTAATTTAACTAATTTTACTGAAATCGACAGATATATATATATATATGTATTTTTTCAGTTTATTTTAAGTATATTTTTATGATTATATTTTTGAAAGTATAAAATATAATATTATGTAATAAAGTATTGAACTGAGTCATGCCTCAAGTGTTAGACCGGCGCCAAAATGATATAATTACGGCTACCTTCACTTTGCACAACTTCATTCACATGCTTAATTCTTCAATACCCATTTTAGCTAATGAGACTGTGCTAGGAAGAGCTGATTCAAATTTATTTGATAAACAGCAAAAAGAGCAGATGAATCAAGTACGCAATATAATAGCGTTTCAAATTATTGAGGATTGTCCAGATGATGTAGTTGAAATGAACATAGATGAAGATGATGATATGTAAATGTTTCCATGTACTGCACATGAATGTTATTGTACGTTTCTATGTAAAATATATATTGTATTCATATGTTCTTTAAATTCATATCAAGTGCAAAAAAAGTTTACTTCCATTTTAAAACGAATGCAATAGTTTCCAAAGAGGTGTGTACACAAACTTGAAAAACCGTTAGATCATATATGTCTTACGATTTTTTGAAAATTATTTAAAAAATTAAAAATAAAGTAAAAGTTTTGAATAATAGGGTTGGAAACTATAAAAACTGAATTGACTTAAAACAATTATATTACAAAATTAACTTAAATTAATTTAAAGTATATTTAACTGTACTGAACTTAATTTAAATGTACTTAACTTAATTTAACTGTAACGAGTATAATGTAACTGTACTGAACTTAATTAAACTGTATCGAATTTAATTTAATTGTACTGAACTAAATTAAACTGTATCGAAGTGCAAAAGAACAGTCCCTTAGAGTCACAAAAAGGTCTACCCATGCCTAACAAAATCCTTAATCACAGTATTGACGAAGAAGTGCACCTAGACAAACACATGCTGACCATAATCCTAAAAAATATTAATTTTAAAAGAAAAGAAATAGTGAAAATCACAAAGCAAGGAGGGAGTGAACTAAAACACATACATAAGTGTTGCCAAGATCACATGATGAAAGTGATAAACTCATAATTTCTGTTAGTACCTCAGTGGGTTGATGATGACAACACCATGATATTTAACTTCTATGTGAAGTGTGCAGGTTCAAGAACGTAAGACATCATGTCAGGTACTGGAACCCGCGGAGCGTGGTCAACAAGCTAAGTCAGAGAAGTAGCCGTTGCAATCAGTTCGAGAATATCATGGAACGAGTGCATGCAAAGCAGTTGAGTGAATATAGCGAAGCTTGACAGTTCACGGAGCTGAATGGACCAAGTCTTCGGTAGTTGCGAGATTTGCGGACTGGAATCCAGGGAGAAAATCTCGGCAACTGAAACCACGTGGAGGACACGACGAGTGGAACCACAACTGATCGTGAGCAAATCATGGGAGATAACCGTTGAAGACTGAAGCACTTATAAACACATATCAAACCAAAGAGATATGCGCGTCCAAACATTAAGAAATCAGGTGCGCCCGAATATTGAGAGACAGTTTTCACTTGGAGTTCTGCAAAACACTGGAGTGCTAGTGAGTTTTGAGAGCTTAGCTGTGATAGCGGTGAAGACAAGTCGAGATTGAACAAGCTCAGGTATTGGTACCTTCGGCAGGCTTGTTCGGGAGATTACTATACCGATCTAGGATTGGTAGGGCTGTAAGTAATTTCCACATTTGTGATCGTAGTAGCTTTGCTATTGCATGTGTACAGAATACTTGTATTTTGTACATTCTATATATCAATAAAAGATATTTAGGCAAATTAGTTTTCCGCTGCATTATATTAAGTTCCAGAACCTGCAGGCGTAAACTAGGTTCCTAACAGTTCTTAGTTTAGCCTTTACACTAATCAGCGATCCTATCAATTGGTATCAGAGCCGATAGGTTCTAGATCTTGATTAATTTGCAGGTATGTCAGGTGATTCCTTGTCAAATCCACCGAAGTTGAAACTCGGCGAGTACGCAACCTGGGTTGTCAAGTTTGAAGCTCACGTGCTAGGCACAGATGGTGAAGTATGGCAAGTGGTTGAGCAAGGTCGAAAGATCATTCCAGATCCAACCGATGCAACAAAAGAAAAACCGAGGGCTTCATACACAAAGGAAGACTTCAAAAGTATTGAAAAAACTGCCAAAGCAATGAAGGTTCTTCACGCGGCTTTGGAACCAGGTGATATGCAGAAGGTTTCACACCTCAAATGCCCAAAGGAAATCTGGCTGACACTCAAGAGGATCTATGAGGGATCAGAAGATGTCAAAAAGAACCGAGTTCTTACTGCTTAGACCGAGTTGTTCAACCTGAGGCATGACAAGAACGAAACAGCTCATGAGTTTCATTCTCGTTTTCAAGGTTGTGTTTCAAACCTTGAAAAGAGATATGAACAGTGGGAGATCAATCACATGTTCCTTCGTGGATTGAGTTCAGAATGGAATGACATTGTAAGGACTATGCAAGCCTTGGCCCACACTAAACAGTTGACCTTGGAAGACCTGGTTGCTAAACTGTATAGCAACATGCTGCTGGATAAGGATCGAGAACCTCAGAAGGTTTCTCGACAGATCGCATTGGGCTGCAAGAGTGAAAAGTCGAAGTACTCGAAAGACAAGGATTCTACTGAAAAAGTTGCCAAGGAGAGACGTGGCGAGGTTCAGGAACCTCGTAGGTTTTCAAAGCGCAGCCCAACCAAAAAGGATGAATGCTTCTACTGTAAGAAGAAAGGACACTTCCAGAAGGACTGCCGCAAAAAGAAATCTGATGAGTCTCAGAAGGAGAACAAGCCCAAAGATGACGAGCCTAAGGACAAGAAGGCCATGTGCGCTTGGGGAGGAGCAGATGACTCTGCAGATGACAGTGACCTTGAACTGAAGCTCAAGTATCAGAACTCTGAAAAAGGCGATGTATGTCTTATGGCTGCAGGAGGATCTTCTGACTCTGAGGTATCTCTTTCTTCTGTGAATTCAGTTTCTTCAAATACTAATTCACGTTCAGGACTGTTAGATATCATTAGAAAATTGGTTGCTGTAAATGATGAGCTCAAAGACATCATTGCTGAGCAAGACGGCAAAGCTGGTAAAATGTTTGAGGAAAATCATCAGCAAGCAAACAGAATTCGGCAATTGGAGAAACAACTTGCCAGTGCTCAGAGACCTACTGCTAAGACACGGGTTCAGGAACCTGTTAAGCAGAAGGTGGTAACTGCTCCCAAGGGTAAGAAGTCCAAACCCGGACTTGGCTATGGTGAGGTGACAATACTGAAGCGACCTCAGAAGGCTGGAGAGCCACGTAGCACTCCTCGACCGAAAGTTGATCTTCATGATGATGCAAGAGTCTATGGTAAGGGATTTCAGATTTGGAACCGGTACACCAAAAATAAGAACTCGAAAGGCATCAACTTCAGTAAACAAAAGAGGAAAGTTACTGAACATGAGAAGACAAATCTCAAAGAGGAGAAGATATGTTACCATTGTGGTCAGACCGGACACTTATGGAACAGATGTCCAGGAAGAACGCTTCAAAACAAGGTTCAGAAACCTCATCAGAAAGGTAGACAAACTTCACTGAAGAAGGTTCAGAAACCGAGCACTCAGAAGAAGGTTTTAGAACAAAGGAAACCAAACAGAAGGATCAGATCCAGGGGAATCAAATTCCCATTGCAAACACTAATTGTTTTTCTGATGTTCATACTAACTGCAATTCATCCAGTTCTAATCATAGACCCAAGGCAGCTAAGCTGGTTTGGGTTCGTAAGAACTAATCTTATTTTTGCAAGAGAAGAGAGGAAAGCATCCATGGATGGTTGACAGTGGGTGCTCAGGGCACATGACCGGAAGTGTGAAATGGTTCTCTTCTCTTCAGCACCATTCCGGAGGTACTGTAACCTTTGCTAACAAGAGCAAATGTAAGGTCTTCGGAAAAGGTATGATCAAATTAAACAAAAAAAATTAGTGTGGATAAGGTTAGTTTGGTTCATGGTTTGAAGTATGACTTGTTAAGTGTTCACCAGTTGTGTCTCAAAGGTAAGAACAAAGTTGTTTTTACAGATGACAGTTGTTATGTGAAGTGCATTGCAACAGGTAGAATCCTCCTTAAAGGTTTTGTTGAAGATGGTGTTTATCTCACTGATCTGAGTTTCAATCCGGAGGAGTACCTCTGCTTAGCGTCAAGGACTGGGAACTCTGTTTTGTGGCACCGATGACTAGGTCATGTTAACATGAGGTTGCTGAAGAAGTTGAACAAACTTGAGTTGGTTCGTGGTTTACCCGAGGTATCAGAAGGTCTGGAACATGTGTGTGACGCATGTACAAGAGGAAAACAGACAAGAACCTCATTTCCAGTCAAGAATGTGGTGAGTACTACTCGACCTTTAGAGCTGGTTCATATGGACCTTTGTGGACCCATGAGGACTACAACCAGGGGAGGTAACAAATATGTGTTTATTTTAGTAGATGATTACTCTAGGTTTACCTGGGTTATTTTCATTGTTAACAAAACTGAAGTTTTCTCTGAGTTTGAAACTTGGGTAAAGGTTACCGAAAGGAACCACAGTCGGAAATTGACAGGTATTAGAACCGACCACGGAACTGAGTTCGAGAACTCGCAGTTCATCAGCTGGTGTACCAAACATGGTGTGCAACATAACTTCTCAGCTCCTAGAACCCCTCAGCAAAACGGGGTTGTGGAACGCAAGAATCGCACCTTGCAGGACATGACGCGTACAATGCTTCTAGAAAGTGGTATTCCTAAGAGCTTTTGGGGAGAAGCCATGAACGCAGCATGTCACGTTCTCAATAGAGCTTATCTAAGATCTATTTTGAACAAGACGCCATACGAGCTTCTTAAAGGTAGAAGGCCTAACATAGCACATCTTAGAGTTTTTGGCTGCAGGTGCTACATTCATGATAACGGGAAGAGCCAGCTTGGAAAGCTCGACCCAAGGAGTGATGCAGGTGTGTTCGTGGGATATGCCTCAGATAGCAAGGCATACAAGGCCTACAACAAGAAGACTCGGAGAGTGGAAGAGAGTGTACATGTGGTTTTCGATGAAGGAATCATGGCAGAAAAATCAGTGGAGGTTCCTGACCAACAGGACTCAGATGCTGAGATTTTTGTGCTAACTCGTGCTAATCAGTTCATTGATGAAGATGATGAGGTTGTAGAACCAGAGGTTGAACCAGAGGGTGCAGAACCAGAGAATGTCTTAGAGGAACCTGCTCAGAACGCAGACAGAATACTGGACGAGGAGTCTGAAGATGACGTTTCAGAACCTGAGGTGGACCAAGTACCTGATGTCGATCAACATCCAGACGTGGAGAACGACCAGTTTGATCATGACGATGATCAAGTATCAGAAGCTGAAGGTAACCAGGAAGAAATGGGATATGTCGTACCTTTGACTAGAGATCAAAGGTCCAGACGACCAAGTACCAGACTTGCAGATTACCATTGCTATGCAGCAGTTCAGGGGGAACGGACCCTCACAGCGATTGTGTCCCTTGTGGAACCTAGCACGGTTCAGGAGGCATTGAAGGATCCAGATTGGGTTCAGGCCATGCACAAGGAACTTCACCAGTTTGAGAGAAACAAGGTGTGGAGACTAGTACCTCGGCCAAAGGACAGGAAGATCATTGGAACGAGATGGATCTTCAGGAACAAGAGGGATGAGAAAGGAGCTGTTGTTCGGAACAAGGCTCGGCTGGTAGTCAAAGGGTACAACCAGCAGGAAGGAATCGACTATGATGAGACCTTCGCACCAGTGGCACGGTTAGAAGCCATTAGACTTCTCATTGCCTACTCTGTTCAGTTTGGATTCAAGCTTCATCAGATGGACGTGAAGACGGCGTTCCTGAATGGAAACCTCAAGGAGGAGGTTTACGTTTCACAGACTCCAGAGTTCGAGAACCAGCAACATAGCGACTGGGTTTATGTACTTGACAAGGCACTATACGGTCTTAAGCAGGCACCAAGGGCATGGTATGAGAGATTGTCCGACTTTCTGATAAAGCACGGATATGAGCGTGGAACTGTGGATAAGACGTTGTTTCTACTCAGAACTAAGAATCATCTTCTTGTAGTTCAAGTGTACGTCGACGACATAGTGTTTGGCTCAACCAACAACACACTAGTCAAGGAGTTCCAGAACCTCATGGAAAGCGAATTTGAGATGAGCATGGTAGGAGAACTCACCTTCTTCTTGGGACTACAGATCCAGCAAGAAGCTGATGGGACACAGATTCATCAGCAGAAGTACTTGAAAGAAGTTCTTCTGAAGTACGAGTTGAATGGTTCCAAAACCATCAGTACACCTAGCTCCCCAGCTGACTCGCTTTCAAAAGAGATGAACTCACCACTCACCGACCAGACTAAGTACAGGGGCATGATAGGTTCACTTCTGTACCTTACAACTTCTAGACCTGATATTATGTTCAGCGTGTGTCAACGTGCCAGGTATCAAGCTGATCCAAGGGAAGCTCACGTGAAGGCTGTCAAACGGATTATGAGGTATCTGAATGGGACAAAGGACTTAGTGATGTGGTACCCTAGGGACAAGTCCCTGGTACTGGAAGGCTTCTCGGATGCAGACTATGCAGGAGATCGAGCAGACAGGAAATCGACATCTGGGATGGCTCAATTTCTTGGCTCGTGCTTAGTTTCATGGGGGTCCAGAAAGCAAAACTCGGTAACTCTCTCAACAACAGAGGCGGAATATGTGGCAGCAGCAGCGTGCTGTGCACAACTTCTGTGGTTACAGAACCGGCTAAGTGATTTCGGTCTATTATTTGATAATGTGTCTATTTACTGTGATAACACCAGTGCAATTAGCGTAGCTAAGAATCCGGTACATCATAGTAAAATGAAACACATTGAAATTAGACATCACTTTATTAGGGATTGTGTCGAAAAGGGCTTAGTCTCTATTGAGTTTTGTAGGACCGAGGACCAAGTAGCGGACATCTTCACCAAGGCCTTACACAGAGAGCCTTTTGAGAGGCTGAGGATAGCGCTTGGCCTGATCTCTACTAAATGAGGTACTCTTAACTTTTTTCTCAATGATTGGTTAGAATAAGGTTCCTGATCCTCCATTGTTGCCTAAAGTATTGGAACGTCACTGAAGTCTTTGTGTGATAACATGCTAGCATACTTTTACTTCTCAATTAAAGGTTGTGTGTTCTCTGCTTGTGCTTGGGATCTTTCATTCTTAAGTCTTTTGTACCTTCCGGATTTTGCACCCCACTAAACCCCATGAAGGAAGAGTACACAGCCACCTTAGCTCACACCTTGTCCAGGACGTCCAATGACCCTTTGCTAATGCTGGACTACTGCGACTAAATGTACATATATCTTGTGTGATTATGTTGATTGTTTCGTTGTGATGTTTATATATCCAATGACCCTTACGGTTAAGCCGATCCATCACAACACCCCTTGAGAAGGTTATGGTATGATATTGGTACTGCATTCACTCAGTTTGGTTCCAGAATCAGTTCAGATATTGGGCTCTGATATGACCTGGAGTAAAGATCTTTAATTTGAAAATTGAAAGACTTGACACGTGGAAGACGAGAAGTTTTCGTGATAATGATGAGTGCGTGAATCTGGGAGAAAACCCTAGCTTTCACATCAGAGTTTTAGTACTCACTACTCATCAGTTCAACCTCAGCGTTCACACAATTGGATGATGTTGAAATCATTGAAGGAGATGAGAGTCCAGAACCATCGAGCAGGACCTCAAACAAAAAGAAAGCTTCAGTGGTGAAGAGGAGGGAGCAACCACCTCGATCCGGAAAGAAGCAGAGGACTTCTTTAAAGAAAGGAAAGAAGGTGAAGGTTCCTGAACCTCCTGTTACTGCGCCAGTTGAGAAACCCAAGATCGTTATGGATGAGTTTTGCATTGATGAGGAGTTTTTGGTGGTCAATCAGCTTGAAGAAGTGTACGACCTGGTAAAGTTCCAGAAGAGGATGATACTATGGAAGTCAGACTTGAGACTACCATGGATATCGATGGCAGACTCAATAAGCTTGAGAAAAGTGCTGCTGAGATCAAAGAGATGTTGGTAGATCTGAAATCTGAAGTTGGGAAGATGTCTACTAGTCAGTGGATGATTGAAGAGGAAGTCAGTGGACTTAAGAAGGCAATTGAGGCATGGATTGCTGATCTGAAGAGCAGGATGACGGGAACAGGTTCCAGAACCTGATTGCGAGAATGCAAGTACCAGCACCAGCCATCTCCTTGCCCCGTCTTTCAAACCCAACCACATCTCATCCCCTCTTTGACCTATGAACTATGTTTTGATTCTGATCCATGCACTGCATTGAACATTGCTTTTAATTCTGAAGTTTAAGTTACTCTCATGATTATTTGCATGCTGACCTTTGCTGACTAACTCTACTTATGCTAACATTATTGGATTAGCTAACCTTATTTGATGATGCCAAAAGGGGGAAAGTGTTAGTAGCAACCCATTGAGGGGGAATTGGTCAGGTATCTGTTCCTCGACCTCGAGAAAGTCTTTCTGCTGTTTGACTGAGGGGGAACGTAGCAGTCGGGTTCTGAAACTTCCAATTGACTTTGAATCTTTCGCTCAGGGTGTTTGTCATCATCAAAGGGGGAAATTGTTAGTACCTCAGTGGGTTGATGATGACAACACCATGTTATTTAACTTCTATGTGAAGTGTGCAGGTTCAAGAACGTAAGACATCATGTCAGGTACTGGAACCCGCGGAGCGTGGTCAACAAGCTAAGTCTGAGAAGTAGCCGTTGCAATCAGTTCGAGAATATCATGGAACGAGTGCATGCAAAGCAGTTGAGTGAATATAGCGAAGCTTGACAGTTCACGGAGCTGAATGGACCAAGTCTTCGATAGTTGCGAGATTTGCGGACTGGAATCCAGGGAGAAAATCTCGGCAACTGAAACCACGTGGAGGACACGACGAGTGGAACCACAACTGATCGTGAGCAAATCATGGGAGATAACCGTTGAAGACTGAAGCACTTATAAACACATATCAAACCAAAGAGATATGCGCGTCCAAACATTAAGAAATCAGGTGCGCCCGAATATTGAGAGACAGTTTTCACTTGGAGTTCTGCAAAACACTGGAGTGCTAGTGAGTTTTGAGAGCTTAGCTGTGATAGCGGTGAAGACAAGTCGAGATTGAACAAGCTCAGGTATTGGTACCTTCGGCAGGCTTGTTCGGGAGATTACTATATCGATCTAGGATTGGTAGGGCTGTAAGTAATTTCCACATTTGTGATCGTAGTAGCTTTGCTATTGCATGTGTACAGAATACTTGTATTTTGTACAGTCTATATATCAATAAAAGATATTTAGGCAAATCAGTTTTCCGCTGCATTATATTAAGTTCCAGAACCTGCAGGCGTAAACTAGGTTCCTAACAATTCTTAGTTTAGCCTTTACACTAATCAGCGATCCTATCAATTCCCCCCATTGTTTTGGTTTGGATTGAGACTTATCAGACGGCACGCCTGCAATAATAATGTGCGCTAAGTTATCAAAAGTCCACAACCATACATAAATCGTAGCACTTTGAAATCAACTTGTTAAACAAAGGATCAAATCTCATAAGCATTGCAAATTCTCATGAAACTAGAAAAAGATTAGTTAAGATTTTGGTAATAAATGATATAAATATCTAATGTGCATATATTATGGGCACTAGCAGGGGAGGGAATGGGATATAGCAAGGAGATGGAGGTAACACCTTAGTTTCTCGTGTAGTAGGGTTCCACAGTTCCCTCGTTTTGTTCATTAAGTAAGCAGATGCAGAACCCAGCTGGGAACATCGGCCAGTGCACCGCATATGGCAAGTCGGATTGAATCTGACAGCGGAGGAGAGGGGGTGATGAAGTTATTGTTATCATCGCCGGTCCGAGGACGAACAAGGAAGAAGAGCTGGGATCATGAATTTGAGCCATCCCGATGTTGTTTAAATGCAAATCTGAGCAACTGTTTTGACACCGTTTTGAATTTGATCAGCGAATTGATTGGGATGCATCGATCGAATTCGATTGGGAGGAGTTGTAGCTTGGGAAACTAATAAATTCATTTTAAATAATCTTGTGGACTGAAATTAAAAATAAATATAAATGTTAGATGAGAGTTCGTCGGCCCAAATAAAAAGCCCGTATTTTCCGCGAAAACCCTAAGCAGAGCAGGAGTGAGGAATCGGAGGAGCAATGGTGAAATTTCTGAAGCCGAGCAAGGCGGTGATCGTCCTCCAGGGCCGCTACGCCGGGCGCAAGGCTGTCATCGTCCGCTCGTTCGACGACGGCACTCGCGATCGTCCATACGGCCACTGCCTCGTCGCAGGAATCTCCAAATACCCCCAAAAAAGTGATCCGCAAGGACTCAGCGAAGAAGACCGCCAAGAAGTCCAGCGTGAAGACATTCCTGAAGCTCGTGAATTACAGCCACATCATGCCGACTCGCTACACGCTCGATGTGGATCTGAAAGACGTCGTCACCGTTGACGCTCTCCAGTCTCGCTACAAGAAAGGTGACCGCTGCCAAACAGGCCAAAGCGAAGCTTGAGGAGAGGTTTAAGACTGGTGATACCAGGTGGTTCTTCTCCAAGCTCAGATTTTGAAAACGCACATTCATACTTATTATCATTTCGGTTGTTAAGTTTTCTGAATTTCAATTTCATGTAGTTGAAGCAAGTTTTTCCTCTGATAAAGTTTGTGCTCTTTTTTTTTATAATATTAAATTTTAATTTGCCTGCCATCAATGCGCATATGATATTTGGAACTATTTCATGTCTAAAATGATAGTGAATTCATTAGTTACTTCGAGTCGAGCTCATTGTATCAGAATTGGACCTTTTAGTAGGGCAAAGTGAGTTGGCTCACTGGTTGAGCGCTCCACCCGGGCATGAGGATCCCGGGTTCAAGTCCCTATTTGCGCATCCAAAAAAAAAAGAACAGATGCTGCAACTTTAGTGCTAAAGCACTCAATCAAAAAAAAAAAAAAAAAGAATTGGACCTTTTAGTGATGGTCAATTCCATGTTAACGATCGATCAGTTTCTTTGGGCTTGGTGCATCAGAAATATGAAGCTCTATCTGATTTATTATGAAAGTGAATTTACCATCAACATTTTGAGACTCCCAGGGTTGCGGCAATCGGCATGATCCATCATTATTCATAGAAGACAATTTATCAAGTTAAAAGATTCTTTTTTAAGTACTGTATAACAAAAATTCTTATAAAACGTAAGTAATGCATAATTTCGAATTCTTGTCATGATATGTTGATTGTTCTCCTAGGCGTACATAGTTGATTTAAAAAAAATATTAGAATTAAAATACAGGTAATAATAAAAACAAAAAAAATCCACTAAGGCGTACATAGTTTTTTTTTTTTGATAACAGTAACATGACCATTAAGCAACAACAGAGAAGCTTACAACACTTGGACAAAATTAGGTAAAAAAGGCACAGCATCCAGTTTGCTCCAAGACAAGTGTTCCAAGATAGCAATCTTGAATATGAAGTCTGCAGCAATGTTAGCTTCTCTACGAACGAAACAAACTTGCCAATGAAGCTTCTTAGGTAGCATTTGGCACATATCTTGAAACCAATCAGCACTCCATAAATCTGCATTCATTTTGTAATTGATATTCAAAGTGAGCTCTTTAGAGTCGGTTTCGAAGATTACATGTGCCAGATTCATTTGTCGAGCCAAGATAAATCCTTCCCGCAAAGCTAGGCCCTCACAGTCAATGACACTTTCACAATGTTGTAGAAACTTGGAAACAATAGCTTTAACGGAGCCTTCGGAATCGCGCACGACAACACCAATCCCAGCTTGTTTACTCGCTGCATTCCAAGAAGCATCACAGTTTATTTTAACAACATCTCCCCTTGGTCTCTGCCAGCATAAAGTAGTGCAATTAAGGCACGGGAGTAAAGCTTGATGCCCTCTGGTGTAATCTTTATAAAGAGCACAAATTTTAATAGAAGCAGCATGCGGGGATATGATTTCATGACCATGGGCAAATCTATTTCTATTGTACCACATGAACCACAAAGCCACAATAATCTTGCACAAAGTATCCGGCGTATAAGAAGCGTAGCAGTAATAAAGTAAATCTGCAAATGACCTGAGCTCCCTACATACTTCATGTATGTTCATTCCCAAATATAACCATACAGCTTTAGGCCACCAACAGTGAAGAAAAGGGTGCATATCATCTTCATAAACAAAGCCACATAAATGACAATTATAAGTACTCTGTGAACTTTGCAGCCCTCTCCTCCATAGTTGCGCTCCAGTAGGGAGGCCTTGATTGTATCCCCGCCAAGCAAATATTTTTATTTTTCGAGGAATCGGTAGTTTCCATAATTGTTTCCAGAATCTTATCAAGTGTGAATTGTCAGATGGTTCTCCCATGTCATGTCTCTGTTGATTGTCTAGCAGCTTAGCAACTTTGTATGCAGATTTTATATCCAGAGTTCCTGAACAATGTTCTTTCCACTTTAAACCTCCTGATATATCATCCAGAACTGCTCCATAACGCAAAATGTCCAATGAGTGATACAAAGCACGCCAAACATGGGTTGGCCTTGCCGACAAATTTGATTCTAACATATGACACTGATTGAAATATTTAGACTTTAAAACCTGGCTGATTAGTAGATGTGGATTTTGAGCTATTCGCCAGCTCTGTTTCGCTAAAAACGCCAAATTCAAAAACTTAAAATTTAAGAAGCCCAATCCACCTTCATCTCTTCCTCTAGTTAAAATATCAGATTTCACCCAATGAACTCCTTTGGTCTTTTGAGAACCTTGCCACCAATAGTTAGTAATTAAACTGTGTAACTTCTTTGTAATCTTTTGTGGCAGTAAGAAACAGGACAACCAAAATTGCGGAATCGCATTGAGCACAGAATTTATAAGGACTTGTCTACCTCCTTGCGACAAAATCATTTGTTTCCAACTACATGTCTTGATCCAAACTTTATCGATCAAAACTTGAAAAGTCTCACATTTTTTCCGATTGAGATAAACAGGTAATCCCAAATACTTTGCATGATTGTGGACAGTATTCACTCCTAACAGTTGATGAATACTCTGCTTAAGCTCATCTGATGCATTGGTACTTAGCATAAATTCTGACTTTGCATAATTTACTCCTAAGCCAGACACTCTCTCATAAACAGTGAGCATATGTTTAACATTGCAGATACTATTGTGAGTAACCTTCAGGAATAACAAACTATCATCGGCAAATAGTAAGTGTGTAATATCTGGAGCTCTTCTGCAGACTTTAAGCCCATCAATCAATCCCATTCTCCTATACTGATTAACTAGAGCTGTGAAATACTCGGTGCATATAATAAAAAGATAAGGGGATAGCGGATCTCCTTGTCGAATGCCCCTATTTGGAACAATCATATCAGTGTAACTGTTATGCACTCGGATACTATATCTCACCGTTGACACTAGAATCATTATTCGCCTCACCCAAACATCATTAAAGCCAAGCTTCAACATTACTTGCTCAAGAAAGAACCAATTCACAGTATCATAGGCTTTGGCAATATCTAGCTTTAAGGAACCAACCACCGTCTTCCGATTCCGATTGTGACGAATGTAGTGATTAATCTCATGAGTCAATAGTATATTATCTGTAATAATGCGATTTTTCAGAAAAGCACACTGCTCTACTGAGATTACCTCACCCAAAAAGCCTTGCAGCCTATTAACAATCATTTTAGAGATCACCTTCATCTTTACTCCAATCAAGCTTATGGGCCTAAAATCTGTTACTTTCTCAGCATCCTTGTGTTTTGGAATCAAGGTAACCAGTGTGATATTGGAGTCTGGATCTAAGTAACCTTCATTAAGAAAGGAAAGACACTCATGTATGAAATCTTCTTTTACTATTTGCCAACAGTTCTGGAAAAAAGCCGCTGAGAATCCATCCTTTCCAGGAGCCTTCATTGGATGTAATTGAAACAAGGCTTTGGTTACCTCATCTGCAGTGTAGGGAGCCATCAAAATGGAATTATGAACCTCAGAAATTTCGCTCGGGAGACAATGAAGATTATGCTGCATCTCCACTACTGAAACAGTGCTACCAGTAGTGAAAATATTTGTAAAATGGTCATAAATTAAGTCTGCAATCTCTTTCGCCTCATTTGTTATCTCCCCGGCCGAATTGATGAGCTTTGAAATATGGTTCGTCTTTCTTCTCGAATTAGCATGTGCGTGAAAATATTTTGTATTGTTGTCCCCCGCTTCCAACCATATTACTCTCGACCGTTGTTGCCACAGAATTTCTTCCCTTTGTAGCCAGTCATCAATCTGAGAAAACAACTCTTGCTCTTTAGCTTGATTTGCAACATTCCTCTCCTGCTTACTAATGCCCTGTCCACATTGACTTGTTTTTTTGACTTGTAAGTTAAGTTAAGTTAATATCAGTTAAGATAAGTTAAGATCAGTTAAGATAAGTTAAGATAAGTTAAGATCAGTTAAGATAAGTTAAGATCAGTTAAGATAAGTTAAGTTACTTTTAACATACCATCATACTATTTATCATACCATCATACTATTCACCATCATCATATCATCATCATCATACTATTCATCATCATCATCATACCATCATCATCATCATCATACCATCACACTATTCATCATCATACCATCATCATCATACTATTCATCATACCATCATCATCATCATCATCATACTATTCACCATCATCATCATCATACTATTCATCATTCCATCATCATACTATTCATCATACCATCATCATCATACTATTCACCATCATCATACCATCATACTATTCATCACACCATCATCATTATCACACCATCACCATCATCATACTATTCATCATACCATCATCATACTATTCATATCATCATCATCATACCATCAAACTATTCATCATACCATCATCATCATCATAAAATTACTATTCATCATCATAAAATTACTATTCATCACCATCATCACCCCCATCATCATCATCAGTATATTACTATTCATCATAAAATTACTATTCATCATAAAATTACTATTCATCACCATCATCACCCCCACCATCATCATCAGTATATTACTATTCATCATAAAATTACTATTCATCATCATCATAAAATTACTATTCATCATCATCATAAAATTACTATTCATCACCATCATCACCCCCATCATCATCAGTATATTACTATTCATCATCATAAAATTACTATTCACCATCATCATAAAAGTACTATTCATCATACCATCATCATAATATTACTATTCATCATCATCATAATATTACTATTCATCATCATAAAATTACTATTCATCATCATCATAATATTACTATTCATCATACCATTATCATCATACTATTCACCATCATCATAATATTACTATTTATCATTATCATAAATATTACTATTCATCATCATCATAATATTACTATTCATCATACCATCATCATCATACTATTCGCCATCATCATAATATTACTATTTATCATTATCATAAATATTACTATTCATCATCATCATAATATTACTATTCATCATACAATATAAGTTTCAGTTAAGTTAAGATAAGTTAATATCAGTTAAGATAAGTTAATATCAGTTAAGATAAGTTAAGATCAGTCACTATAAGTTAAGATCAGTTAAGATAAGATAAGACACTATAAGTTTCAGTCAAAGTGGACAGGCCCTAATGTCTTCCAATTCACATTTAAGCTGTTTAATTCTGTTTAAGGCGTACATAGTTGATTGTTCTCTACAACACTACAAAAGAATATCACTTTCCCAATAAAAAGTTACCTGAGCAGACACACAAGACATATAAACAGTGAAAAAGCATTGAAGTTTTTTTTTTTTTATCTGGATTTGTTAGGGATTAGTTACAATTAGAATCCATTTTTGTGTCAATTGTGACATATAAACAGTGAAAAAGCATTGAAGTTGAGGATGTGTATAATGTATGAATCAAAAGGAGGACCATTATGCACATACATGGTGGGTCGTGGACTCGTGGGTGGGTGGCTCGTACTTGAGTTAGAGTAGGGCCCCCCTGGAAAATGGTCCCAGGATTTGCGTGTAATCTTTCTTTCTTTTGGGGGTCTCTATCTCTATTCATGAAACAGCACCACCACTAGAAACATCTTACTTTGAGAGGTTAACGGTCAAATTCATCCATCCACGCTTAGGCAAGGGGACACTAAAAACCAACCTCTCTTCTTTTTCCAACGAGCAGTGTTGTGTCCTCATTTATGATTGAGAGCAACCTATGTTCCCATCTCACATTTTTGTCATATATATAATATGTATGTGTAGACCCCTCCTCCAATTCACATCAAACGAGAGAGACCGGCCTATTTCTTTTTTTTTCTTTTTTTTGTTGATTGATAGGTTCATCATAAGGCGGTACATAATCACTACATATATATATAGAGGAGTGTTAAATTGAGTACATGTGTTTTTTGTGAGTACGTAGGGACAAATTTGGTTCATTTGATCAAATGATTCAAAGGTGCGTAATAAATCCAAAAAATTAAAGTTGTTTGTCATATTATGCACTTTTGTCTTTTAGGTAAAAGACAAAAGTGCATAACTCCAAAAAGCACTTTTTGACTCATTATTGCACCTTTGGATCATTTGATCTACCTCGTAATGGTTTTAGATTTGTCCCCACGACCTCATTTCTGGAGGTGTCCTCATTTGAACGCCCATATATATACTATCTATGAGGAGTGTTCTTTTGAGGACATGTGTTTTTGGTGAGGTCGTGGGGACAAATCTCATCCATTAGATCATCATCCATCTAACCCCCTGTGCTTTGTGGGTGCGCCACGTGTCCCACTACCAAAATCCTGTACTATTCAAAAAGCAAACAGTAAAACCCACTACCATATTCTGCATGCGTGCCGCGTTGTGATTGGTTGTACTCACATCCTCACTTCTGGAGGTGTCCTCAAAAGAATGCCCCCCTACTATCAGTCGAAACCATGATATCTAAGAGTTCACATTTTAGGGATGTATCAATGTCCGCAGCCGCAACTCTTAACTCCACACTATCGCCAACAAAATTGTAAGGCGACACACGTTCACGCGCAAAAAAATGTCTATGTACCGAACAGAAGCAAAGTGTAACAACAGAAGCCAACGACAAAAAAAGTGGTGTAATTACTAGGATTCGAATCCAGCACTTGACCTTTTATCAACAAAAAAAAATCCAGCACTTGATCATTGCAAGCAATAATACCTCAACGAACATCGAACACGACACCACCCTGCTAGCGAGAGACTAGTCTATTTCACTAGGAGAATATTTATTATGTTATATGATTGATGTATCTTTTCTCTACATATGTGACATTTTTTTATGGAATCTCTACATATGTGACTTGTTGAATAGATAGATAAATGAATAGTCATATAGAGATATGTAGAGAGAGAGATCAGAGAGAGAGTTGGTGATGGAATGGATGAATAACATTTGACATTTTATGTAGAATCAGAATCACGTAATTTAGGGAAAGAGAAATAATATCTAAAGTATCTGTAAAGAAAAGAAGAATAGCATAATAATAATGGGAATGGGGAACCCTATAAAGAGAAACTATAAACCCAAAAGAAAATATTACATGGGAAAGATAAAGTGTGACAATAATATATAGCGGATGGGAGCATAAAGTATTAAAGAGAGAAAGAGAGTTCCAAAGTAAGTCAAAATAGAAAATAGATACTTGATAGTTGATGCCCCATTTCTTCAACACTACTACAAGTCCACAACCACACCTAGCTAACTAAGTAGCTCCTTTCTACATATAAAATGAACATGCATATTTTTTTATAAGAGGAATTGATATTTGATGCATCAAAGCTATAAATATCCAATTGAAAATAACATGGTTTTAGTAAAATAATATAAAAATTACATTATTTCATTAATATAACTCCTAAATTGATAATTATATACACTTTCTATTAATTTTGAAGCGCATATCTCTCAATTCTCATCCAAAGATCAGAATTTAGCGATGTATTAACGTACGCAGCTCCAGAATTTCACTATCGCAATCAAAGTCGTGGCGGCCCACCTGCACGCACAAGAGAAGGTCTATAGGCCAAACAGAAGCAAATGGTGGAAACAGAATGAACAAAACCTAACAAAAGAAATTAGTGTATGGTCACCAGGAATCGAACTCGGGACCTGAGTCATTGCAAACAACACATCAACCAACAGACCACTATCCTGTTGGCCAAAACTACGCAATTTTGACGTAATAAAAATGGTGTAAGCTAAAATTAACTTAACTCGACTTAGATAAATTGAGTTAAACTATAACTTAGATAAATTAAGTTAAACTATAACTTAGATAAATTTAGTGCATGCAATTGTAAGCTAATAAGTTAAACTATAACTTAGATATATTTACTAGCTTGATTTGTGTAAGCTAAAATGAACTTAACTCGACTTAAATGACCTTAAAATAAACTAGCTTAACTTATCTTTCTTTGTGTGGTAATACTAGCTTAACTTATCGTATCTTATGTAGCTTTAAAATAACATTAAGTACTTAAACAAGAAGATGGTGATACTATAGTAACTAGTAGCTCGACAGTGAATAATAAATGAGGGTGGGGTGGGATAGTTGTTCGAGGAAAGTGATGTACTGATGCGGTTGGGGTTTGATGGGAGCAATAATACATACACAACACAGGAGCAATTGCACAAACACCAACATGCGCAGGGTGGGTCTCCGACTCTCCCTCTATTTCATTTCATCTTTCAAATTCTTATCATAATAATACTGTAAGTAATAAAGAGAAAAGAGCAAAACAAATCATGATGATCGTGCTGGCTGCTAGACTCATCTCTCATGTGATTTGCTTTCTTTTGTCCTATCATCCATCTCTTCTCACCCATGACTTGTTCATGTCTTATCTTCTCAAAATAAAAAGTTGCGCTTATTTTTATACTACAGTTCTACCCTCCAACTATCCTAATCCATCCATTTTATATGTATATATATATATATATATATATCGTCATTTCTTTTTTTTTGATGAGAAATTTTATTAATTCAAATTAAATATTTTGATTTTCAATGTATTTAAATTAAAAATCACATTCATTTTCGCTAAGGCGTTGTTGGAATGAGTGTCACACAACGTTAATATTCTGAACACCATATAAAAGTTATGTTAAAAATTAATGTATTTGGAATCAGTTTACTAAATTAAATAAGCTTGAAAATTTTGAATCACAATCTCTCTATCAATTTATTAGGGCAGCTGCCTGTCATATATCGTATGAATCCCACACAATAATATCAGTTGGTTAAAGTGTCGCTTACAATGATTCAGATCCCGAGCTCGAAATTTATTAACACTACTAATTTTTACAATCTACTGAACCTAAACATATAGGATACGGAAGGATAGAGTCGACATGTCAAACATTTTTCGCTGAGTTTCAATAGCTAGTGAGTTGGTTGAATCAAAGACTCCCAAAAATAACATTGAATGAATGAAATCGATCATGAAATAATTTAAGGAAGAAGTACAGAGCATGCAATTTCCGAGAGAAAGGAAATTAAAAACACCATCGCTTGCGGTCGCCGCTGTTTATTTATAAATAATAATTGGCTCACGCTCATTTATGTGCACGGCTCTTTCTCTGGCACATGCTGCATTCACGCATTTACAAAATTAAGGCAGCAGGAGTTATGTATAGTCTGTTCTCTGTTTGGTGCTTTGGAAATTGAATTTTAAAAATATGTCAAAATTCATCTTCCACATTTACTTTCGTCTATAATTGGGAATAAAAAATATATTTATGGATAAGTGAATTAACTGATAAAAAATTTAGCGTATTTTATTATATCTTTCCTTATAGTAGCATATTTACGTGTTACGCACACATTTCAAAAATATTAAATGAAATAAAATGACCCTTACTAAATGTGATTATTTACTGATTAAATGTATGTATTTACTAAATATATGATGTTTGACTTTTTGAACAATACGTATCTCTTTTGATGTGTTGATGTTTTTAACGATTAATCTTATTTGATAAATAATTATTCTAAAATGAGATGCAAAATTGGACAGAAGGAATTCTGCACTACCATAAATGAAAAATTAATATGGTTAATGTATTAAAAATGGTGACTTACCATGTATTTCGAAATATCTATAGGTGATTTTTTTTTGGGTAGTAACTTTCCAATATTGATTGTGATTGCAATTCCAGCTCATTATGAAAATCGTACTTAATTTTCAGATTATTACTAAAATAACGCTAAAATTTATAAACATGACTAAATATATTATTTTGATTGATGAAAAGAAAATAGCAACTTGGGCCTTTGAGGTCATGATGACAACGAGATTCCAAAAATTTACTACCAGTCTGACTTTCAGTCAAAAAATGCAAATCACGGGCTCCACCACCCTATATCAATCTGATCAACGTGTAGGACCCACTCCAAACCATTCAACAAATCGCCAACACAAAGCCCCTACCCTAACTCTGTCTCTTCATCTGTTCCTCACTCTCTCTCTCTAAAACACCAAATCAGCCCTGCCACGTGGCAGCCACCACGAACAACAGCCATGCACCTTTAATCAAAAATTAATTGTAAATCCGTCCACTAAGTCCAGTACGCCCGTACCTCCTCGTCTGGTCCCCCTTGCCACGCTGGATCGCTTTTCAACGTGGCCCACACATGTCTATATCCATTTATTACCATTTAATTAATATTTTCTTCTCTGACTTGGCGGTTTCAGATGCATGCGTTTCTCACTGCCACTTTTTTTTTTAACCATTTGTTTACTTTTTCACAGCGCACTTTATGAAGTTTAAACGACAATTTAAAATTAAATCTGAAAATCAGGATGAGTCCCTCAAGTTACCTTAATTTACGGATAAAGTGCGAGACTGGGCAGTTTTGGTAACTGATTTCTCTTAAAATAGTGCCACCAAAACAAAGTTTAAAATTGAACAGGCAAACAAATCTAATAATCCCAATCACTGTCCTAATCTTCGTTTTTTTCTTTTTTAGGATTTTTTTTATTTAAATAAATATTGGAAGCGAACATTACAAAAACCACCCCCACCTCTCACAAATTCGTTCTCAAATCTCATCTTTTTCTTCCTCCGACGCTCCTTCTCTCTCTCTCCCTCCCTCAGTCAAAACACACCACTACCACCGATCGATGGCGGTTGATTCTCAGCAACTCAGCCACTTTCCACAGCAAGTTATAAACGACAGAGACATGATGATGAGTAACATGATGATGTACAACAATCAGAATATGGCTGCCGGTTACGGCGGAGGATTTCCGATATCCGGAACGACAACAGTGGAGTCTCTGTTGCCGGTTTACGGGTCCTCGCCTGCGGTAGGCGATATTATGATACCGGCGAAGAATCAAGCGTCGATGAAAGATGATAGCGGGCTGACGTACGCGATTCCGACGTCGATGATTCAAAGAAAGCGTCCGAGAGATCATTCTGCCTCCTCGTTTAATCAGCAACAGACATTTGCGCCGTCTGCTACGTATCAGAAGGTTGAGAATTTCAGCCATAGCCGGAATAACAACTTGAACGGTGGTTTTACTTTTCTCGGCGAGGATATGTCTGTTGAGATCCTGCAGCAGCAGCTAGATATCGATCGATTCATCTATCAACATGTAAGCGACTACTATTTCGCCGATCCGTTTTGGATTGATTTATTGTTTTTTTTTTATAATTTTGGTGGATGATTATGATACTGACTGGCTGTGATGGTGTTACAGATGGAGAAAGTGAGGATGGAAATCGAGGAGAGGCGGAAGAGGAACTCGAGGCGAATGATACAAGTTGTTGAAGAAGGCATTCTAAAGCGGCTGAAAGCCAAAGAAGAAGAAATCGAAAAAATCGGTAGACTAAACTGGGCGCTTGAGGAGCGCGTGAGATCACTCTCCGTCGAGAATCAAATCTGGCGAGAACTCGCGCAGACCAACGAAGCAACAGCGAACGCCCTCCGCAGCAACCTCGAACAAGTCCTCGCGCAGGTCAGCGAAATGCGCGCACCAGAAACAACAACAGCACCCGCTCCTATCAACAATCTCGACGACGACGCCGAGTCCTGCTGCGGTAGCTCCTCACCCGATGTTTGTCCCAACAACAACGTGAATTCTCGCGGCCAGGAAGATGAAGAAGGATGGCGCATGGTGGCGAGTTCCGTTCCCAAGGATAAGAGCGTGTCCGGATCTGTAAATGGAAGCGGGATGTGCAGGAGGTGTGGCAAGGCGGAGGCTTGCGTGCTGCTGCTGACGTGTAGGCATCTCTGTTTGTGCTCGGGTTGCGGGTCGAGTCGGACTACGACTTGCCCCGTTTGTAAATCGGTCAACAACGCTACTCTCCTTGTTAATCCTTCTTCCTAGACTCTTACCAAACTTATCAATAGTACAATGCCTTTCTTTAATTTTTCATCCTTCATCGTAAATTTTGCTCCGTATACTTGCCAATTTTATTTTGTTATTAATTTTATTGATACAAAAAATACGACTTTACGTTACGTTTCAGTCGGTGTTCCGATAACAGTGCTATAATAATCTTAGACGGATAATGAGACATTGATTAAAACAGACTTCGGGTAATAAATAATACGTACATTAATTTAAACTTTAAAAGGAAATATTTGTATAATCACGATGCTGGGTACACGGGGAGCATAACTGAAATATGAAAAGGCAAAAATTTGCATATTTTGCTTTTGCATCGGTTGGTGGAGCGTGAAGCGCACGGGCGGTCAATGTTGTTTGGTCAACGTACAATTAGTGGCAGTAATTATATAATTAAAAGAAAGGAGAAAAGAAATGGAAAAGGGTGGCTAGACGTAAGACTCGCGCAAATGTCGCTGTAGGTTGTGGCAGCGAGAGGTGCAGGACGGGTGCGCACTCTTTCAACTCTGCAACAAACAAACAAAGAACATAATAATCTCGTGTAGTGCGCACCGTGCCGCACGTCTTTCTTATCTTCCTCATCACGATATTCGGCTTTCTCGTTTACTTTCTTTTCTTTTTTTTATTTTTAAAATAAACATTTATTGCTAAAATTGACTGTTCAATCTAGGGAAAATGAACTCAATTTAAAAGTAATTGAAAAATTAAAACCCACGTCTCTCGTTTTCCAAGAGTCAGCTTTCATTGTCATGTGATAATTACGAAAGGTGACCACCTGGCCCCACAAGAATCCCCCAAAAAATATTAGTACTACTAAATTCTTTTTCCTCCTTTTGTTGTCAGGTCAGGCCATCTCTCTAGATTAAAATAATACGAGTAATACTGTAATAGGAGTACTACTTAAAAATAACAATACAATACGATTCATGACGTGGGTCCAAACTGCCCTACCCCTACTCGTACTAAATTACAAAATTCCATTTAATGATACTGTATTTCGGATCTCTTTTCTTCATATGTTTGTTTTCTAATGGTATAATTATTTTATTAATATATTTTTGGATGTGTTATAGTAATACTATAACAACGACAACGTGACACAGATACTTTAAATATAAAATAATAAAATTTTAGTTGCAGTATGGGTTAGCTTTAGCTAATTAAGGTAGCATCTTTTTTGGGGAGGGGGGACCCTACAATAATGTCAAGGACCATGTGTCCCTTTTGTCACCGGCATGCGTCTTTATACGAACTGATCGCTAGTACATTCCTGCTGGCTGCAATTCCTCGTCAGATTAAAATGCCTTTTCTTCTCTTTTATACAGTATTTAATTCACGGTTAATTATTTCACTACGATTTTTCAAATGTTTTGAGGACTTTATTTTACTGTCTCACTCACTTGTCAGTAAAATATTCAAATTACAACTTTTACTTTCTTATATACTCCGTATAAAAAAACAGTTGATAAAATAATAGTAAAAATATTTTAATTTAATTTAAATATAAAAATAAAGTTTGGATTAATATTATGCCTTGTATTATTGAAATGCATGTCGGGGAATAAATAATGAAAATGATATGTTGAGAGACGTTATTGTTGAAGTTATATTTGAGTTTGGAATAATTTGTCTTGTGTGGTTTCCCCAAATTTGAATTATTAGTACAATAAAGAACTCTGGGAAGGATACAAAATGTCACGCATCATCTAACATTGTCAGTATCAGTAACAATCTGATTCAACACCTTCAGGATAAGATTTAAATTTCCGTCCAGCACTTGCTAACCCTATTAGTAAACATAAAAAATAATAATATTCATAATTAAGGTTGTCCATTATAAAAAGTAGAGTATAGTGGTTAAGAAGATGTCGATGCGGGTTAAATCACAATTTAAAGTTTTTTTGTTTGTTGAGATGTTGACGCAACGAAAGCCTAACGGGACAAATAATGACTCACATGGCCTGATATGAACAAAGGAAAATAATAATGTGAATATGAGTTAATTTAAATATTTTATGGTGTTGCATATGGTTAGGTACGTGTGGTGACAAATACGTTAATCTGATGACACATTTGGTTCGATTTGGTCCATTCTGCCCCACGGGGATCGATGACCTTATATTTGCAGTGTTTTGTTTTTATTTGTTTCCGGTAGAATCTTCGGAGAGAGAGTCACGTCTGGAATGTTGAAAATATCAATGAGAAAATCGAGCCGCGTAGTTAGGTTGTCATTGAAAACTCTGAATTAGACAAGTTGCAGGTTTGTCATGTCAATAATGCATATGCCAATTTGTTAAATTGCGAAAGGGTTGTGATTAATCTTCGCTCATCCTGCACTCCTGACTTTTAGAACTAAAAAAAATTTTCAATGTCAATCTTCGCGCATACGTCAATTTTAGGGTTGTGATGAATTTTTGATGAATGCATTAGTTTCTTTTGTTGGTTTTTGTTCTTTCAGCTGCTATTCTATTAATTTGATACATTGCTAAAGTTTAGAGATCGATATGAGAGACGTGTGCTTTAATTGATAGAAAATGCACCAGATAGTATTTATATACATTGATTTTTGTACTGACTTTTGACCCATCCATCAAAAAAAGTTAAAGAGGCCATTGAAATAAATTTTCGTTTACACTAATCTCCACAAAAGTTTTAAAAATGAGATATTTGGAAAGCTATGAAGATCACCACCCATACACATTCTATATAGCTAGTTCGGTTGCATGCATGAAAGTAAATAAATTGAGATTTTCAATCATATTTAAATTAACACATATAGTAAATAATGAAAAAAAATGATAACTTCAACCCTAATCTATCAAGTTGGTTAGGGCTGTGAACAATGGTTAGGGCTGTGAACAATAAAACTTCAACCCTAATTATACATTGAAACAAGTTTTTATGCATTTATACCAGCATATTCTTAGTAGATATGTCTATCTAGACTTTGACAATGAAACTGGTCCACCACTATCTAAAATTATGGTGATATGTCCTAAAGTGCTAAATTTATAGTCATGGGGTTCATATCTACATTCAATATGGTTTTGACCTAACCATGATAGCTATTCATGTACAATGACCCTACTTTTCAATGGCGTATAACAACGCTTCATGGTGGAAAGGAGAAACTTCCCCCAAGTTGTAGACAACATCTTTAGTGTAATGTTCCTTCTTCAAAAAGTTTTTATCCCTAATATAGTTGGTCCAATAATTTCAAAATCAAGACAGTCAGGTCTAATAATCTCATTTCAAGGAAGCATGCTGCACCGAGTGATCAATAATTTTATTTTCCTTGTAAGTGTTTAAAACGAATTGAATCTGAGACCCGGCTCAAGCCAGTTAGTTACCTACCCACCTGCTCGACCACAGTAGTGTAGTGTTAAGCACTATATTAGGTTTAGATAAACCCGTGTGTTGAGGATGACCTAATTCATAAAGTAATTTATTGAAAGTGATTCAGCTAGCTAGTAATACTATATACTTTAAGAGAAAAATAAAAAATGGTACTAAATTATTGGAGACTAGATATATTATATGGTTGTCGGTTTTCATGGAGTACACTATACCAAGCATGATAGCTTTGATTTGTTTTTGTGGGTCCACTTAATAGCATCATTTAAATGTAATGTGATTAAGACCTTTTAGCATATAGTAATGTTACTTGCACCTCCCTTATATACTGTATAATTTTAGAAAAGGGCATCTTTAAACAACATAATTGGGATTGTCAACATGGGAATTAAGTATCACTTTTAAGTTAAATAATCATTTATTTTGAATAATGTGTATAAGGTGTGATCTAAGGCTAGCTAGAGAGAGAAAGTTTCATTCTATTATATTCATTAACTGTTAACATGTCACTAATGATGTTCTTGGTGTGTGTTAAATAAGTTGCAATATATTTAAAGATAGTAGTAGTGCACTGCACACATGGGATTGGCATCATATGTTGAGGACACTTTGTCATTTTTAATGCCCTTTTCCCAAAATCGCATCATCATCATCATCCTAAGAAAACAAAGACATTAAAGCAAAGCAAAAGCCAACAAGGCTTCCTCACAAGTCACCTCTTTAGGTATCATATCAACACTTTGAATGCAAAGAAAAGAGAAAGACGCGTTGTCAATAAACAAACTCCCATTTTTCTCATAGAGAATCACACATCCACTTCATGTGGACCTCCAAGTGCTCCAACTCCAACCTATCTCTCTCTCTCTACCCTTTTGTTAGACAAACATCATTGTAATTGCATACACCATTATTCAACTTTAGCAAACAATAAGGAAATGTGAGACTTTAAGTATGATATATAAAAACTATCTTTCATTTTCACAAGAAGAAAAAGGCATACTCTAACTCCTCGTCACGACACACCATTCACATTGCTTCAAATTTAATCAATGTGAGGACAACGACAATCAAACTGTATACATGACAGCTGACTAGGGTTTAGATCGAGTTAAGGGTTTAGAAATGTAATTGTTCAAACAAGTAATGCTATACATTGCCATTGATTGTTAAACATGTGGGGTTAGATGGTATATGAGTTGGTCCACTTTGGTGATATCTATGACATAAATGTCATCTTTGTGTATAAGATATATTCTTAGTTTGGAAGAAGGTGGAGATGGGATATAATTATAATGGTGGTGGGGTTCATGGTAAGAATGGACAACACAAAACCATATTACTAATATGAATCCAAACTGACAACAAATTAAAGTTAGCATTTTATTAAAAAGAGACACATGAATATTGAATGGGGCCATGATGGATGGGAATCGGAAACCTTAACTTTTTCATCCCTCATTAGCAGAATGGGTTGCAATCATAGTGTACTAGACTCCTCATCAACCATCATATTTTGGTTGTGATTTTGTTGCTTTCTCTTTTGATTTTGTTGCAATCATAGCTAGGGTTTCTTTCTTTTTTTCCATTGAGTTGTTTATGATGATGATGATGTGATCCCACTAGCTAGACGTACCTCTGTGTCATATATCACTCGTGATGACAATTACTGTATAATTTTAGGTTTTGGCAACATGGGGGGCCAGCAACAAGCTCGTGCTTGATTAACCTAATTTGCAACAGATTAAGATATTTCACAAGTCTCCATCATCCACCACCAATCAAGAACTACCATTTTGTTTTATCTATAAAGGAGATTTGATAGATGTTTTAATAAGTTTTATCTGCAAAGGGTATAACGTGTTAGTTTTAAAAATAATTGATGTAACATGTACGTATGAACTTAATTACTAATTAGATTTACATCAACAATATCTAATCCTGTAATTGCAGGTTTGTAGCCATCTAATGAACCACACTACTGAAAAAACAATGATTTCTAACGCTTGTTATTGCCATAGTTGTACTTCTCTTTTCTTTCAATTATTATTACTTACAAGAAATTAAGCAACTTACTTTTAAAAATTCTCAATTGCACACCAGCATATCTAATCTTTTGCTGGATGTCTTTTAGGAAAACTGCCATTGATTATTCAAATGAAAGTGTTGCTTTTGAATAATTTTTTAAAAATAAAATAATAAAATAGAGATGTATCAAAAGTGGAGCATAAAATAGACAAAACTTTAACATCCCTCCAAGCTAGAATATAAAAAATCAAACAGTAGAGATTTGTTCAAAGTCGATACAATCAAATGAATGAGACACCACTAAAATTATTCTATTCTATTCATGAAATTGAAAACTTCAATAAAAAACTTTTACTTTGAGATCTATATGCATGCACATCACCCTGTGGAGGAGAGGAGTTGTAAGGCTTAAGCTAGATGCCAACGACTTTATTCAATATCAAATTTATTGCAAATTTTGAATCTATCTACTCAAAAGGTGACCGCTACACATGGGATATAAATATATACTTGAATACAACCTCCCAAATGAGGATCCAAATCGTGGAAGATGAATAGTGTCTGTAGACACGTCTTCTGTCCAACTATTCTTCTAGTTTTGCACAGATCTGTCAACTGGGGCTTGCTTTATTGATAATGATCTTTTTGGTTTTTATTCAATGTATGGAATCAATATCTTTCAAGTTCACATGACATATGCATGCCTTACAGAATGTGCTTGAGTAGAATTAGGATAGGATATTACAATATAGTTGGTGATTGAGTAGGTGAGTGGGCAATTGACTTGGATAAGGTTTCATCTTTCATATTCAATTTCCAATAAATACTCACAAGAAGATAACTTGGTCACTTGGTAAATCCTATCACCTTGTAATGGAATGATATCGCACCTGATAATCCTAATTTGCAGATTATTAGGTTTAGGTCAACCATTAAGAATAAAACGATTATGTAATGGTTCATAAGATTTGGGATTAGATTCTAAATAAGCAAAAGCATAAAGAAGAGGAAATGAGGAAGGGAGGAGGTTGTTTGGTTTGAGCACTAGGACCCAAATAAAGTATGGTGCATGTGCTAATTTGGGGACATTTTATAAGGACCTAATTTAATGATGGGACTCAAAACTCCATTATCAGCAGAGCTGGTAGCTAGCAGTGGCATCAGCATCAACCATGATCCTTATTGGATGGGGTTCTGTCCTGATTGGATTGGGAGATTTGGGACTGCTTCTCCCCAAGTGGGTATCCTACCCTACCCTACTTTTATTTGTCTAAAGGTGTTGTAACACTCCCTTTAGTTCCTTTGTCCACATTAGGAAACACTTAACCTGCAGCAAAAGTCTGCCATTCAAATCATTTATGTTGTTTAGTTGAGTGGGGCTCCCTCAATTAGCCGTTAGGTAGGTCTAGCTGGCTGCTGTTGCCATTCAAAACAAGGAACCACTCATCATCACTTTCATCTTTTATCTCATACAGTTACAGTATCATATTAATGCACAAAGCTAATTAAAGAGATTAGTGGGCCCAAGGTCAAAATGATTTCTAGAGTAGTCTGAATTCACCCCCTAGTCCTAGCCCAATTCTAATTCTATGCAGGTCCTATTATGATCCGATCAGAAAGGCTTAGGATAGATTAAGGCTTTGATTATTAGGTTCGATCCAAAATACGAGCCCGATTTAAAATTGTAAATTCATTTATTTAAGGACATTTTTGACATAAAAAGAAGATTTTTACATCTATCTATCTCACACGCCCAAACTAGTAGTATTTGCGTTTAAAAAGTTATTATAATAAAACTAAAAAAATTTATAAAAACTTTCAATTCAAGCATGACTATCTCAACGGTTCAACGACTTTACGAATAGTACAATTGATGCATGTGGAATGATAAATATTTATGTTAAGTGTTGTTGATTTTTTTGTTAAGAAATCTACATATTAGTAATAAAATATGTTGATTAATTAGTCATTTAGGGTCAAAATTAGTCCAAGTCCGACCCTAACCTGAAAAGTCCACTACTACAGAAAGGACTTTATGCAACGGTTCAAATTTATCATTACGCAACGGTTATACTTTATGCAACGGTTTTGTCTAAAAACCGTTGCATAAGGTACACTTTATGCAACGGTTCTTAATAATCGTTGCATAAAGTGTACCTTATGCAACGGTTCTTAATAATCGTTGCATAAAGTGTACCTTATGCAACGGTTCTTAATAACCGTTGCATAAAGTGTACCTTATGCAACGGTTGTATGAAAACCGTTGCATAAATGTTCACTTTATACAACGGTTGTCTACAGACCGTTGCATATATATTCGCCTTATACAACGATTTCTTAAAAACCGTTGCATAAACTCAACCCTAAAATTGAATAACATAAGTAGTCCGTCTTCTTCCAATCCCACTCGTCGCCCTCCTCCGCTCATTCCTCTCAGCCAGTCGACCTCAGTCGACCTCCGTCGCCCTCAGCTTACGTCTTTTTTGTCATGGAGGTTTTGACTGATTCTTCTGATGCTGCTGCGGCTTCGTCTTCTGGTTTGTGAAACAATTTTCGCTGGGAAGGGTTGCTATTTTGAGGGTACGGTTTGCGCTTCCCCACCACTTCGATTTCTCACTGCATTCCTGTTCTCTCGTCTCCGTTAAACCCTAATCTGATGATTTGTAGGTAATTTAAAAGTTGTTCGATTCGATGTCTCATCAGGCTGCGTACGTCGTCTACTTTCAACAGGACAACATTGAGGAGATTAGCTACAATTTTTTTGACTCAGATTTAGCGAAATTTGGTTTTGGATATCGTCTCCGAGGAGAGTTTTAGATCGACTTCAGTTATGAGATTGAATTTCGCCCTGCGATTTGGGGTTTTTTTCTCTCCATAATTGGGGGTTTGGTTGTGTGTCCTTTGAGACGTCGGAGAGCTCATTGCAGCTGTGTCTTACTAAACACTTGGCGGGCTTTGTTAGTTTCGAATGATTTGGAAAAATAGATTTTTAGGCTAGTGTATGTGTACTTGATTTTTTGAAGGTTTGATGTTTGATGAAATGCTTCAATGAGGCTTAAATAGGTTATGATTCAATGATGTCATTTGGTGGTACAAATGTTGCTGACCTTGAGAAGCTGGTTGCCTTTTGTATTGAATTAATGTGGTTCTATATCGTTTTCGCAGGGAGTGTTTAGCGGAGGAAGGCAAAGGCTACGGCTGCTGAAACCAGCGATGTCAATCTGATTTTATGGACCAGTTCAGTGTGAGACGCTCTATGATGCATCATTGTTTGAAGGAAAGGTGTGTTATTTGTTAAGAAGTATGAAATATGTGAGGTTTTATTTGTTAAGAAGTAACTATGTGCGGTTACCATGTCTCGTAGTGACACTCGCTTCTCCATGTTGGTAGCAACAAGAATAATGAAGGCTGATATGTGGAGTAATTCACCTAATCAGCTCTCTGCCTCAGTTTTGCCATGTTGGAGAATATCTGGTAAATCCTTTAGACTTTCAAGTTGTGTACCGACGAAATATGATATGACATGCATAACTTATATTCAGATTTATCAGTTTTTGTACATCAAAAGTTTAGTATCTGAGGTCATGAAGTTCACCGAAATGGTATGGTTGGAACTTGCAAATGGATATAATCTTATTCCCTGAATTTCCCAGAGGTTATGCAAATGAAAAATTACAGTCTGCTGTTGATTCATATGTCGTTTCTGTTGCTCATTCATTCCATTTGTTTGCATTTCAGCTATCAGTATGATCAAAAATACATGGTGCTGTGGTTTCTATTGAACCAACTTCTTCTACCTGCAGTCCTTGTGCTAAGCAATCAACATATCCTTTTGTCTGCTGCACATCGGAAAGATATCAAATGTTATGACATCGTCGAGACGTGCGAGATGACATCGTCGGCTACTTGCACGACTAGTTTAAACATGATCTTTTGTCAAGATACATTATTGTAGTGTTTACATTTTATTGTTATAAAACAATGGTGTAATGAATGGTTGTATTTTGAGTGAAATGAAAGTATTTTGATGTTCGAAAAATGAATAACAGGAAATTACATTTGTTTGCAATTTTTGTTTAATTTTTCAGGTGGATTTGAGCTATAAAACAATCAAAATATGCCAAAATTTTCAGTACATTATGCAACGGTTCTCTGCTCAAAACCGTTGCATAAGGTCATGACATTATGCAACGGTTCTATGCTAAAAACCGTTGCATAATGTCATGATCTTATGCAACGGTTTTCCTTGAACCGTTGCATAAGGTCATGACCTTATGCAATGGTAGCTTATGCAACGGATCCAGAACCGTTGCATAAGGGTACTCAGAACCGTTGCATAAAGTCCCTTTTGTAGTAGTGGTCATATGAAATGAAGGCCAAGAATTCTATGTCTGATGAATTTTCTCATGGCACGACGCGGCCCTAATGTGTAAAAGGTTAGGACTAATACTTAGCGAAAACCCTATTCGACACCGTCTGATAGAATTAGAACTTATCCGGCACCACCGTTTGCCAACCCCTAGTGGGCACACATGAAGACATAAGACTCATCATCCTCTACCTATGTCCTATATAACATATTCTCTCTCTAACTCATTCTCACTTTCACCATACAAAAAAAATCGCTCACTTTCTTTCACCTTTTCACAATTATCCGTACTCTTTATCTTATTGCTTGTGCGTACGCTAAATCACCCAAATTCAGGCTTTCACATGACTGTACATATATGCAATGTGTCTAGTGGATTGTGTAACATAATTTTGATATCATATGACTCTTTATCCTATCATGCTCGTTATTTTGAATGATAATTTTTTTTTTGGATAGAGAAATTTTTTTTATTGACATTGTACCTAACGTACAAGAGCATGTGCAACAGTTCAAAAAATTAAGCAATTGCTGAAGGGAAGATGTGCTAAGCAGCATCTTACAAAGGTAAGCAGTTGCTGGCTGACATAATCCTTCAGCAGCTGATAGAAGAGGTGTCACTAAAAAAATGTGCATACAATGTAACAGACACCAATACCTACTGCCTTTAGCAACTGCTCAATTTTTAATCACTGCACATGCTCTAACTTTTGTGTCCGTGGTGATCTGCTAAAAGAGAAGAGATTAGAAGAACCCAACGCTTAAGACTATTCAGGTTCGAATCATGATTAGTATAAAATTGAGACAAAAATGAAATATAAGGTACAGTAGAATACAAAATAATAATTAAAATAAGTAACTCTATCATGCATAAGATGGATTTATGTTTAAAACGTGTAATCAAAGAAAAGAGAGACGACCAAATTGAAGAAAAGAAAATTGACAAGCGATAATGGGCATCTTGTTTTACTTATGACTTGCATGTTTTTGTTTAACTTTCCACAACCAAACAAAAGAGTTAGGACGAGGTCAAGTCTGGATTTCAAGAACGTGTCTATCAATGAAAATGACTGCAAAATTAAACTGTAGGTTTTTCATTGATTAGAGGCTCCAAGTTGTGACATATCAATGTGCTTGCTTGGCGTACAGCTAGCTAGATAGCTATTTTCATTTATACTACCAAAAGAAAGAAAAAACAAGCACATTCAATGAAAACAATGTTTATGGCCAGCAACACTATCCTAATTAAGTTCTAATAATAAAAAATTTCTTTTGTTTTTTCATATCCTACCACTTAATTCGTTAAAGCTTCATGTTTAACTTATGAATAAAAATCAGATAAAAATTATATTTTTGGTACAAAATATAAAATTCATTAAAATTGATTTATAATTTGTCATTGAGAAATCAAAAGTACAACAAAGTTCATCAAGAATATTTTATAATCGTCACCAAAAATTTAACCAGAAATTAACTATGACGAGATTTAATCTTATCCGTCCAAATGATCAAATTAAAAGCTGTCATTAGTTTGTATTTTTTTTAAAAATATATCTTTTTTAATTAGAATTTATTAGATAGATGAAAATATATCTTTTTTTAATTAGAATTTATTAAATAGATGCAAATAGCTTGCATTGTGGCTAAAACAAAATGAAGCCGAACCCTGAACAAGAATACGTCCTAAAGGGCGATTGAGAAAACAGAGCATCTTTCAGAAGAGAGTCAAAATATGAGAAAGGCGCCTTAACAAGGAGGGCAACAACCGGGGCAAGGGGCTGGTAGGGAGAGACGACGGTCGCCAGCCAAGGCCAAACGAATGATGTCTACCATTATAGTAGAAGGCAGTGTCTACCAATATATCCTTCACCGGATATTTTTTCTTAACTTATTACGTACTAGTATTCAAAACTACTCCATGACTATACTTTTGGTAATACTTCTGATTAAAGCTAGTGGACAACAAATTTATTTATTTGGTTGATAAAAGTGGACAACGCATTAATGTGGGAGCAAAAGAACATTAAAAGGTGGACTGACACTGAGTGATGAAGCAGCCCCCTTTGATTCATCATCCCAAGAAGTCATAATTTAGAGTACGTAAGTAAGAGCTTAATGTCAGTCACAGATGCAACAAAGTCACAGGTTGAACATGGGTGGTCATGTTGAAGCAAGCAAACAATAATGCTGGCAGACATCTCATCGGATCCGGATCAGAGGAACAAGTACAACTACTAATTACAGTAGTGTGTAATTTAGGTGCCTAATATAATTTCAATTCAATTACTTTAGCAGGCTCAGGCTGGCTGCTTCCATTTCCATCATCAGTGGGCCAAAACACTCATCATCCTTCCAAGTTCCAACGAGGGTTGTTTATTTGCAAAGAAAGAGACAATAATGCCAGAGATAGCTATTACAGGCAGCCAGCAACCATTCATTCATTACAGGAGAGGTTCCACCATTTGTATAAATTCTACGTATCTTTCATAATTTATCCAGGAAGGCAATCAATTTATTATTGATGATGTTTGTACCTTACCTTTCATGGTGGTCCTGGAACGCTGTCCCGTGAAACATCCATCCATAATGAGTTAAGGTCATACTGCATGAGTAATTAAATGACACGAATCCATGTTTCCTTCCCAAGTCCCACATACATTATTGCTGGACCAGGGCTCCAGCTCCAGGCATGGATGTATGCCCTACAGCAATTAAGAACAGACGAGTCAACATATGATACGAGGACGAGGCATATTTATCGCAAACATGACATCAGGCACTAATAAAGCTGAACAACGTGTCACGAGCGGCGGTATATGTATTGATTCTCACTTACATTACGTGCACCTGAAAAGTGTCTGCTTTTGGTATAGTATTCTCTGTATCCATATCACATGTTGCCAAATTCTACACTATCAAGTAAACGACATACATGAGCAAGAACTGGCACTTACTGAGATGCCCGAGAATTTGATACTGCTCTGGCCCATTAGATAGTTGGGCACTAAACACCCTTCTTTTTGGCTCTACCACTTTTTGTCCTCCCAAAGTGGAGTTAGATATGGGTGCATCCCCCCCTGTAATTTTACTCAGTATCTGCAAAATCAAAGGTTCAAGGGTATTCTCTAGCAAGTCGCAATCCATCTACTTGCTATTGAAGAGATAGAACTAATCTAGGAAAGCTAAGTACAAGAAACGTGAGAAATGGATACAGTGCGGAATATGTGAAATGCTTTTTTGTTGTGCCGACTAAGACAGAATGAGATGCATGGTAAACGTAAATTTTTCTTTATAATCATTTTCGCCGCTAAAGCGACCTGGTAAGATTTTCAAGCATCAAAACCAACAAAGAAAGTCAGAAACTTAACCAACAACTGATGCAACGAATCAAAGAAGGTACACACTTTAGCTAGGCGTCTAGTAACCTAACTTACAGAATATTAACTCCTCTAGGCTGGCTGTCTAACTCACTAAAGTTCCATGAAACTGAAAGTTTATCTGTTTGGGCAAAATTATGGGTAGAAAAATTACGCTAACCCATTGAAATATGGTACGCTATAACTATAAGTGAGAAAACCACGATCAAGATCAAGAAGACATGGTCATCACTAAATTTAAGGTGACGCAACGACTGCGAACGATACAAACGCAATGCGTGACCTGCATGCAACAACACCAGTAAGTACTCTTATCAAACTTGATGAAAACATTCACTACAAGAAGCTTATTGCACAGTTTTTGATCATGGTATATGCTATAAAATAGAAAGAACTCTTACAAAACAATACAAGCTACCTGGGGTCTTCCAACAGTGTCTGAGTGGAATCTCGTCCTAAAGAAAAAATTAAGATATATTTTCTTTTTCTAGTTTTCCAAAATGCAGGGGGAACAAAGCTTTTACTTTTTAGTACACCAGGCTAACAATTCTCGGACTGGAAAAACTATAAGCTGCTTACCTCCAACCAGCCATTGATCCTAAGTGAAGATAGGGCACGCCGAGAAAGAGGATCAGGCCGCCACCAGCGGCCAGTACGGAGCAAAAATCAGACCAGCTCAACACTACAAACAACAATAATTTTTTACAACTTGCACAGCCTCTCATCTGCAAAAATCCTGATTCCTGACTACATTGTAATAGTTTTACAGTGGAATGGATTTTCCTTTTAGTACTCATTCAAATAAAAATTAGGGAACACAAATTTGGTGCCCCAATGAAACTTGTACATTAATCATATAAGTAAATAGTTTGCAATAAAGAAACCGTGTCCAGGAAGTTATATGCAGAGTTTTGAAGTGTGTATTTTAACTCTTCACTGCCTAGAGGAAGCCTCAAATGCATCCTAGCTACGGGGTGCTGCACATTCCGTTGAGTATCAACTTTCCACCCATTGTAAGGTGAAGTTTCTTCAGCCCATGGTTTTATCCGAGGCCCCTAGCAACCCCAGATCATATGCGCGTTGGGCGCCCTCTCCCTCTCTACTTTCCTTCGACTCTGAGTTGAAGCATCAACTTAAAAGCCGAGAGTGTGTCTTACACAATGTGCATCTGTTCTACCAGTTAGTGCCATAAACTCATCGTAGAACATCAGGAGCGGGCATTTATCAATCAACCTTGAACCATCATAAGCTTCTTTAAGGAAAACAGTACTCTTAGCACCCTTGTTGGTAATGTAAAAAATTCCGTGATGTTTGATTAGGCAGAGTAGTAACCTTGATGGCAACATGAGTTCAGAATGAAACGCTTCTAACTGAGCAGATGTCATCCTCTTCTCCATGGTCAGACTAAGAAATTCATGCAACACGGCAACTACACGTTTTCTAGCTTTTGGATCAGCTATATCGAATTTCCTTGCATTCAAATAAGGTGAAGGGAAATCCATCTTTTGCCATCTTATAACTTCTTCAAGGTAACTCACATTTGGCCTAAAACCGACTGGAAATTTTAATTTAAATGCAAAAGGCCCAGTAATATTTCCATCGTTGGGAATCTTCGCAGTCTTCGAATGCTGTTTGATATCATTAACTCTGCTGCCCGCCAATTTTTCCTCACGAGCAGTCACTGCTAGAGAAGAATCCCAGTTTTCCAGCTGAAGATAGTCTTTGCCATTGATATCCTTCACAGAGAAAACCTCTGGGTACTTAGGAATCAGTGACTTCTTATAGTCTGCGGGCAAACCTAATGCTGCCTCGATGTAATCAATTTTGTCCATTCTAACTCTACAATCAACTGATAGCATCAGCAACTTCTTCATATTGTTAACCAATATGGGTTCCATCTTTTCTCTAGCTGAAGTCTCCTTAGAAGCAACCTTTACAGCTTTCTCAGTGAGCATAACTGCTGGCGGTATCCGGCTATTACCACTTGAAACATGAAAAATTGTAGCGTATTTTTCTATGACTGCCATGAGATTCCACTTCCCAACAAAGCCGACTTCTTTTTCAAGATCTCTCAATGGTAGGAAGTGATGTTTCTGATTTTGGATTATGGACTTGAGTTGCCGTATTGCAGATGGCTTCTTGTTTAAATCCATTACCCTGTCTAGTTCATGCACTCTATAGTATATTTTTTTCTTGGGTCTTTTCCCACCAGATGTCTTGTATCTCACTGAAAGATGTGAAGGGTCGCCGAAGTGAGATTGAACTACGTATCTTATGATGCCTGCTTTGTGATGATTGTGAAGACAGAAAGGAAAATTTATAGATCTCCGAACCATTTGGAGGAACACTCAATCAAGGTTTCGCTTCAAATGTACTTGAATGTTCCAAATATAGCTGCACAGATGCCGCGTCACTTCTCACTGACTTGATTGGAGTTATAAGGGGAAGATGCTGCCACTGTTTACCATTTGAGGGGATCCATAATACTTCTTCACTTGTATTAGTCTGAGGCAGAGCATGAAAGTAACCAGTGATCTCCCACCTGTAATCTATACATGAATAAAAAGTGACAAGACGAGGGGTAAGTTTCTTAAACTCTGCACAAAAGAGTGTCAAATTAAAGCAAATATATACTGCAAACTACTATCAGATGTAAAAATGAAAAACATACCACTTTATCAACTACATTAGCAGGTAACAGAACCGAAAAGTGAGATCATGAATTCCTTTTTCTTCAATACTTCAATTATAAAGGAAAGGAACGTGATTCAGCTTGCGACCGCTGACCACTATAGATCAGTATTGATATTGTGTATTATTTTTAAGTCAATGAAGGTATTTGGTCATCTAACACAACATTCATATGAGTGTGTCACTTAACTATGCAGTCATGCTATATCAATGAAAACTGCATTATGTTCCAACAAAATTATACAGCGGTGAGGAGAGTAGCACCTCCTCACCGCTGTACATGCCCTGGGTAACAAGCCAATCTGGAAAAGAAAAGAAAAAACGCTACCAAATCTCATTTAACAGTTCAGCTGATCATGGCTTACAAATATGCTGTACTTCAAAAGTATCCACAATAATTAAGTATCCACCAATTACACAGGTGAATGGTAAACTGTGCACGAGTGAGTGAGTGCTGACTCTTTAGAGCAGATCATAATCCAGAAACAAATGTATCACATCACATTCCATAATGGAAGACAAAGGAATTGTTCTTATGGATACAAGTCAGCAATCTTGATATTCTTTATGTTAAAAAAAAATCAATGTCTTGTTTATAATGGCAACAATCATAAAGAAAATGGCACTACTTCCCCGAATAACCCCAAATAGCGTGCACATATATAAGATTTGTAGTTTTTTTCAAAAATAATACAAGATTTGTGGTTACGTGAAAATATTAGCATGATAACAGGCATAGGCTAGCGTCCTGTGTGAGGTTTCAATCTGTCTCAAAAAAAAAGTCAGGAACAGATTTTCTTCTGAAAATTTACCTTTTGGAAGAGGGTTCGTAAATGATTCTGATGCTGGAAGCTTTACCAATAATGAGCTGACGGAGAACTCTAATTCTGATTCGGTGGTCTTATAACGCAGTGACTGGCTCAATGCAAATTTAAAAACAAATCTCTCCACAGGGTTATTATCAGGCCCAAAGAAAATAACAGCAACTCTCTCTACCATCCCCTGACATGAAATTGCAATACAGAATATAGTTACACTCAACAAGAACATAATGGTGTGAAATAGTACATTCATGCGGCGAAAAAAATGAAACATTGATATATCATCATCAACATTTGAGTTTCACAATCGACCGGTATTTATAAGGATTTTCAGTAAAGTTGTCTCTCAGTACGTCCACAAAGTTAGGAATACAAATCATGATGTCTCCAATTGTACGGAGCATCACAATACTTCCAAAAGCTAAGTAATAAGTATCACAGAGCAGGATATATGCAACCATAAGCATCAACACAATCTTATTCGTGGAATGTATTTTTCCTAAAAATTGCTCTAATTTGAAGAGAGAGAAAAAATGCCAGATTGGGGTATGAACGATATCAATATCTATTTAATTAACAGTGCTTATGCGCACGTAAAAATATCGGCATAGCCATCATAAAATTCTCTTAATTTAACTCAGTTGGGGAAGTTTATAATTGAAAAACTTCTTGAATTATGTTGCTGCATTGCAAAAAATACTTTATCTGGTAGGCATATCAACCGGTTAAATGTAGGATGATGAGGAGAAATGTTCTTCAGGTACAAAGCAAATGCCTAGTTCAGTAAGGAAGGGGTATCACTGACATTTTTTTTTCTTTCAAGTTATGAGTGGCATCTACTCTTTAGCATATTATATTTCTATTATCTGGAGAAAAATAGCAAGGAAGTGGTAAACAGAAAGAAGAAAAAGAGAAGCTCATGCTGAAGGTCGATCTTAAGAAGGAGCATGCAGAGCAATACCGATCAAGTGATAAACAACACTATGAAACATAAAACCAAAGAATGTCCAACCTTCTGTATGTAAGGGAGAAGCCCTATGACAGTAGAATGGATGTAGTCTTTCAGTTGAGGATGCCTTGCCCTATGCACAACCAAATTCAAATAGCGCTGCCGCTCAAAAGCACCTAACAATATCAGTAATCAGTTAACAATGTAAACCAAATTTAATTTTGTTAACTTTTTTTCTTCTACAATTAATACGCCATGAATTCAACACCGTGTTAATTTATCATGACGCTTCAATTCAAACACCCCCATCAAAAACAAAAAATTGACGCTTCAAAAACAACCGAGTTTCTTCAGGAGAATTTTTAGCCCGGATTTCCATTCTTATTGTATTAAAACAACAGAAAGGGATGAATAGAGGAAAACGAGTGTAGGTTACCTGCAGGATATATTCCTTTGAGAAAAACGACTGAAGTAATGGCAACCTCCAAAAATTCTACGAGGAAGCGAGCTGTTTGGACTAGAAACACAAACACACACATCGAATTAGGGCCAACGAACCACGGGAAAAGATAACAAGCAGAGAGACTGACCTAACGGAGATTGATTGTCACCAAGTCGTTCCATTCTCTCATTTCTCTTCGGCCTTTCGAATTTCATCACATCAGCATCCAGCATATGACCCAAAACGACGCCGTTTAGTTAATGTTCAAATTTCGACCTATGACGTCACGCCGAAACACAATCAACAAAGCTTAGAACGATGATGTCGATTCACTCACTTCAACCCTCAATCCACTGCAAATCTCAGAAACCCTTAATACGCAGATCGATTCAATCCAAAGCTGGCTTGGAAAAAGAAGAAATTGGGGGATCATGTCGCTTTCATTGCATAAAGGTTTGCCCTTGGGGAGTGGGGCTGGGCTCTAGCAAGATTTGGTGGACGCTGGGTTGGAATCTGAAGCCAATGTGTCATGCTGATTATATAGCTCCCGATATAACGGGAAGGTTTGTGTTGATCAGGAGCGTTAAAGTTGCATTCTTTGAAATTCCTAGATGATAAAGATTTGTTCTTTGTGTTGCTGAATACTGAGCTTGAAGCTCCAACCAAAAAGATATGCGAGCCATTTTACCTAAAGCAGATGGGATGTCTCACATTGTGTGGAATTGGCAATGGGTGGTGCAAGGAGATGTCACGTAGCTGGAGGGCGAAATGTCTACTGATAGAAATATGGAGCCTAGGAGAGCGTTCTTTTTATTTTATTTTAAAAAGACGGAAACAGAAACAGATTACAAGACCAAACAAAATTGATGTTTTTTTTAGGGCATGATCGAGCTAAAGAGCGAGACATTTTTTTTTTCCGATGTCGGGTTCTTTGCTGAGAAGATACGATTCGCATCCGGCAGGGATCGACATATCACTATTATGAATCACGAGGAGAGCGTTCTTGGATTCGGTTTGAAGCTGGTCTCGAGTTTAATTGTTTCCGGCCATTGCCAAGGGTGCCTGTTGAGCTTTAATGTGCAGGGCTTATGTTAGAATCGCTCGAAGACATGGCCTGATTAAGCTACAATAATAGTGAAGCAAGCATTTTCAAGCTAATTGCTCATTGTCTTTGTGCATCTGTTTAAAACAAAATAGTTGTAATGTTACAAAGGGTGATGTTTTCATTGCCAGCATGAAGTTCGGGCTTCCTCATTAATTAGTTTTCATTCGTGCAGGATGCAATGCATACTCATAAACCTGTCAGTAAACTATAAAAGCTGTAGTTCAAGATTAATATGAAATTGTGTGAGATTAATTCCCTTCCTCAGAATACATCTCGATCCGCTTGTTTTCTGCAACCTCTCCGCCCATCCGCACTGTCCCCATCCTCCAATCTTTCGGTTTAATCGAGCTATGGAGTTGGTTATCTACACCTGGTGGTTTGAAGATCCATGAATACTATCGTTCAGGTCGTTTTTGTTTCAACTGTGATGAAAAATTACCATCTTTTTTTTTTATTATTTTTTTATTATTTTTTATTTTTTTATTTAAAAAGAGATGCAACACGAGGACTTCCCAGGAGGTCACCCATCCTAGTACTACTCTCGCCCAAGCACGCTTAACTGCGGAGTTCTGATGGGATCCGGTGCATTAGTGCTGGTATGATCGCACCATGAAAAATTACCATCAAAGAATGTGAAAAGGCTAAAAATCCACACTGGTTTCTCGCATAAACATGAACTTAACAAAGAATATAACCATTGGATTCACGTTCGGTTTGCCTATTTTAATGACGCAAGCCAGTTTTACATTTTTTTTTCTTGATTTCCTTTATTTTCATATAGTCACACACATTAAATAGGTAACAGTTTTTTGTAAATTGATTGGTATATAGCTAACAGTGAGCTTTGATTCCGTTTAACAGCATAAATACTGATGCAGTAGATTGGTCGCTTGTTAAAAAAAACGAAGGGAAATAGCTTAAAAAGGAATAGTTGTACCAGTTTTGTTGGAAATAAATGACACAAATCAATTTTTTGAAAGGTACTGATTCACAATAAATTTGATAAGTAAAGGAGAAGTTCTACAACAATATTAGACAATTTTTTTTCCTAAACAAAATTCTAATGATTTCGACATATCGTGTTTGGCTTGTATTTAAGTAAAATCATTACCTTAGTATTTACTTCCAAAATTACGTTCCAAGATCCATTTCAAGTCGATTCTCTACAAAACCTGTATACATTTTAGATAGGAAGAAATTGTTTTTGACTCGATGGAAAAAAAAACAAGTTCATAAGAAATTTTATTCAAAAAATTAATTCGGAAAACTGCAAATCCCAGATTAACTGTTGTACAACTCTAAAAAACTGCAACTATTCCAGACTGAAAAAATCCATATTAAGATTGTAAGCAGAAAAAAGTAACAAAAAGCACATAGGCCTGAACCAAAGCAATCTGAGTCGCATCTGCTTTATATTACTATCGCCCATCAAAACGAAACGCTTAGCCATTAAACTCACCAAGCATCAGATACGCAGGGCTACTAACTAAACCCTAGTGACCTAAATTAATCCAGACTCGTTTCACAAATGCAATCTCAGCCGAAAGATGGTGTATCGTTTGATTTGGTTAATCACCGAAACCTCAGTAACGATTTGGACATTTTTCATCACAGACTGCAAACAAATTGAAAATTAAAATCGAAAATAAAGAGGAGAGAGATCAGATGGTAGTGCATGTATTTATGAATCATCATTAAAAAATGCAGACTCTAATGGGTAGAATAAATCGTCACATCTCTCTCAGATTCCAATTCAGCAATGAAAAACAGAGAATTGAAGCGGAATCAGATAGAAAAAGATAGTCAATCACCATGAAGCACCATTAGATGCTTGTAAGACTGGGGCGACATACACATATCATCAACTTCCGAACTCCATAAATTAATTCTAAGAAAACATAAGAACACAACTCAAGACACGGCTGATTGAGGAGGCATTCTTATGTGATGATTTATAAGGACGGCAGGCAATTAGGGTTTCGAGCAAAAGGGCAGAGAACATCTGCAAGGAATGCTGATGAGTCTTACTGGGCCTCCGGCCCATTTGTCACTTAGTTTTAGGGCGGCCAATTTGGCTTGCACTTTTTTTAGGCCGGCCATTTTGACTTCACCCTTTTTTAGGGCTGCCCCCCAAATGAAGAATGACATCTACAATTTATAATTATCCGAGCATTCTCCTAGTTGTGTTCAAGAAATAGGTCTTCTGAACTGAATTTTAATTTAGGCTGAATTTTAATTTACTTTACATTAGCTGAATTTAATTTATTTTAATTTAATTTAACTTAGTTTAGCTGAATTTAGTTTAATTTATTTTAATTTAGTTTAATTTAGCTTAGCTTAGCTGAATTTATTTTAATTTATTTTAGTTTAACTTATAATTTATACCAACTTAACATTAATTAACCACCATCATCATCATATCACAGTCATCATCATCATTATATTACCATCATCATCATATCACCATCATCATCATCATCATCATCATCATCATCATCATCATCATCATCATATAATCATCATGATCATCACATCACCATCATAATCACATCACATCATCATCACATGATGGTTGTGATGATATGATGTTGTTGTTGATGATGATGGTGATATGATGATGATGGTAATAAGATGATGTGATGTGATGTAATGTGATGATGATGGTAATATGATGATGTGATGTGATGTAATGTGATGATGATGGTGATGGTGATGCTGGTGATGGTGATGGTGATGATGTGATGTGATGTGATGTGATGTGATGTGATGATGGTGATGTGATGATGATGATGGTAATATGATGATGATGGTTGTGATGATATGAAGTTGATGATGAAGATGAAGATGATGGATGATGATGATGATGGTGATAATGATGATGATGATGGTGATGGTGATATGATGATGATGATGGTGATATGATGATGTGATGTGATGATGATGGTAATATGATGTGATGTGATGATGATGATGGTAATATGATATGATGATGATGGTAATATGATATGATGATGGTAATCTGTTATGATGATGATGGTATTATGATGATGATGGTTGTGATGATATGATGTTGATGTTGATGATGAATATGATGGTGATAATGATGATGATGGTAATATGATATGATGATGGTGGTGATGATGATGATGGTAATATGTTATGATGATGATGGTTGTGATGATATGATGATGATGATGGTGATATGATGATGTGATGTGATGATGATGGTAATATGATGTGATGTGATGATGATGATGGTAATATGATATGATGATGATGGTAATATGATATGATGATGGTAATCTGTTATGATGATGATGGTATTATGATGATGATGGTTGTGATGATATGATGTTGATGTTGATGATGAATATGATGGTGATAATGATGATGATGGTAATATGATATGATGATGATGGTGGTGATGATGATGATGGTAATATGTTATGATGATGATGGTTGTGATGATATGATGATGAATATGATGGTGATATGATGATGATGATGGTAATATGATGATGATGATACGATGAGGATAATATAATGATATGGTGATGGTGGTGGCGATGGTGATGTGATGATGACGAGGATGAGGATCATATGATGATAATGATGATACGATGATGATGATGATGATGGTGGTGGTGGTGGTGATGGTGATGGTGATGATGATAATGATAATGATGATGATGATAATGATGATACGATGATGATGATGATGATGGTGGTGGTGGTGGTGATGGTGATGGTGATGATGATAATGATAATGATGATGATGATACGATGAGGGCAATACAATGATGATGATATGATGATGATGATGACGATGATGATGATGACGACAATAATGATGATGATGATGACGATGATGATGATGATGACGACGATGATGATGATGACGATGATGATGATGATGATGAACATAAATCAAATACAATTTACTTTAATTTAGTTTAGTTTAATTTGATTTAATTCAGCTGAATTTAATTTAATTTAGTTTAATTTAATTTAGCTTAGCTGAATTTAATTTAATTTAATTTAACTTAACTGAATTTTATTTATAAAACATAAATTTAAAAACAATCAAACATGCCCTAAATCGGCCATTTAGGCTGTTTAGGTAGTGTGGACGATCTTTTTCTTTGAAAGTTATATCTCGTCAAAAAAAGTTATATAATTTAAAACTTCCTAGTTTGTTGGTTCCATACCCCACACCCACAAATTCTACGACGACACCTCCTCATGTTGCTACAGAGAACCTTGCCTTGAGCTTTGATTCTCCATAATTTCTGCCAAAATTTGGTAGTTGGAATGGTCGACTCACTTTCGTAGGAAGCTCTCCTACGAAAGCGAGTCGACCATTCCAACTACCAAATTTTGGCAGAAATTATGGAGAATCAAAGCTCAAGGCAAGGTTAAAATCTCGTATAACAATGCGATTCCTTCAACAGTCAACTTGTGTAATAGAGGGTGTCAAGTAGACTTTAGTCAGGGACGGATCTATTAAGGTCCGGGGGTGGCACATGTCACCCCCAAGTTTTTCGGAAAATTTTCGGGCGAGCAAGTTTGCGTTCAAGAGGGCGAGGCTTGAGCGGGTTTCCAGCGGCTTTTTCACAATCTTAATGTCCGAATTAGGTCTTAGAATCAAGTTGAGAGTTGTAGCCCTTTGAGTTAGCTTTCCAACAAGCTTTGAATCAACCAATTCAGACACCGTATGCGATCTGGGCATGCAAAATACTCCGGCAAGGTCGGTTTGCCCTGTTTCGAGCAAGTTTGCGTCAAGAGGGCGAGGCCTGAGTGGGTTTCCAGCGGCTTTTTCACAATCTTAATGTCTGAATTAGGTCTTGACGTAAACTAGAGAGTTGTAGACTTTTGAGTTAGCTTTCTAACAAGCTTTGAATCAACCAATTTGGACACCGTATGCGATCTAGGCATGGAAAATACGCCGGCGAGGTCGGTTTGCCCTGTTTTGTCCGAAACTCCATATTTGTCTCAAATTCACTCAACTTGTGCTCCATTTGATCTTTGAGGCTCCGAGTGAGACAAAATACATTTTGGGACCTAATAGACCAAGAAGGGTATGAAATGACATCAAAATTACTTGGAAACGAATCAAAACTACTAAGAAAAATAGAAGAAAATTAGTCAAGTATTTGATATATTCAGTTTTTGTATCAGTTGCATTTTGTTTCATGTTATTTTAGAGATACTTGTTTCATTTTGACAAACCAATTCTATTAACTTTGATTTCCAAAAAAAAAATCTTGGGCTTTTGGCACCAATTTTTATATATATAGAATTTGAAGTGTATTTTTCAAGAAATTTATACAATTTTTGTAAAATGCCCAAGTAATTTCAGAAAAAAATTTCATGATGCAATTATTTTTTTGTCTGTCACCCCCTACCAAAATTCCTGGATCCGTCCCTGACTTTAGTTGCCCAAGATGTGATTTTGATTATGAGACTACGGAGCATATTTTTATGAAATGTTGGTGGGCTACCGAATTTTGGCAGCATTTACTGGAGGGGCACAAACCAATGGAGTTGGGTTTTAATTCAATGGCGGATTGGGTATGGTATTGCATTGAAGTCTACAGCAAAGAAGTTATGACACTCATATCCTACGGAGCGAGGTGGATTTGGTTTGCGAGAAACTCAATGGTGCATAAAGATATTTTCTATGGGGTTAAGGAGGCGGTGGCCAGAGTGAGAGTGTTGATGAATGAATATGTATCGCCAAGGTTTAAGTTCACTGTTGGCATGGAGGAAGCGGCCCAAGTTTGGTTGGCACCTAAGCAGGATAGGTATAAGATAAATTGTGATGGAGCTTGGTGTCAGGAAGGAAGACGAGCAGGCTTGGGGATTGTTGGGCGAGATCACAAGGGTCGAGTTCTGTTTGTTAAGGCCATCCGTATAGAAGAGGCATCTAGCCCCTTGGAAGTAGAAGGAAAGGCTCTCCTCTTGGGGATGAAGGAAGCACAAAAGAGAGGTTGGAGCAAGGTCATCTTCTCAACAGACAATGTAGGGGTCTGCTTCGCAGTGCTGGGTAAAGAAGGCACATGCCACAAGGAGAATGACTGAAGAACAGAGTGTCAGAAGATGATAACCTTATTTGAAGATTGGAGCATTGAACATGTCTTTAGAGAAGGTAATTCGGTGGTAGACTTACTAGCAACTAAAGCTTGCAAAGAAGGCTGGACTTGGCTTCTAGAGGAGGTTATCCCTAGGTGTATCTCGCAGGTGGTTTGGAAGGATCTTTCTCTTGTTGATCTTTCTTAGCTTTGGTTCTGTTGCTGTTATTTGTTGTTGTTGTGTTGTTTCAGGACCTTTATAAAAAGTATCAAAAAAAAAATTCACTGGTCTAACAATCCCTTCAACAATTTGTTCCTTCTTGTCCAAGTTAACCAAATACGGATAGCAAGGCAACATACATAGAGGAACATAACTAAATCCTTTATATATAAAGGAGCATGACTACATAAGTAACAACAAATTTGTGAACCATTTCGCTCAAGATGTCAGAACGATGCACATATGTGTCTCACAAGGCGAAATAATAATATTTAAGAAAATGTATAATTTGGGGACCTGAACTATCACTATTTTCCAAATTATGGACTGAACTATAAAAACTTCCAAATAGGGGGTGAACTATCGAATAATATTCCAAACAAGGGGCACCGTGTAACATCGTTAGGGTTTTCACTAACGCCGTTGGACGGCGTTAACTCCGTTGGACGGCGTTAACTCCGTTAATTAATAAATTTATTTAAAAATAATTTAAAAATTAAAAATTGCCATACTTTTTAAAAATATATTAAAAATTGTAAAAAATTAAACGAACTTATAAAAAAATTGAAAACTTTAATTTTTAATAAAAAGGATTATGAATTTTTTTTATCTGTAATACCTCTTATATAGTCAAACTAGATAGGAACAGTAATTAATATTTTCTTGAATTGTTTGTATGAGAACTTTGTAAAAAATTTAAAAATATTTTACATTTTGTGTTTATTTTTTCTAAAGTTTGTAATTTTTATTTTTTAAAAAATTTATATTCTTTTTTATTAAAAATTAATTTTTTTATAATTTTGATAAATTCGTTTAATTTTTATAACTTGTTAAAATTTAAAATAAAAGCTTGCCAATTTTAATTTTTTTTAATATTTATATTAATTTATTAACTAGCGGAATTAAAGCCGTCCAACAACGTTAGTGAAAATCCTAACGACGTTAGATGGTGCCCCTTGTTTGGAAAATTGTTTGATAGATCACCCCTTGTTTGGAAGTTTTTATAGTTCTGCTCACAACTTGGAAAATAGTGATTGTTCAGATCCCAAAACTGTACTTTTCCCTAATATTTAAGAGCACTCGCAGTCTCCAATAAAAAAAGCACTCGCAGTGCATAGCGATTTATATCACCATTTTCTTTGCAATGTTGTTTACTAATTTTCAAAACTCGGAAGAAAAACAAAAGAGAAAATGTCGACTAGGAATGAGGCCGCGATAGGTCAATCAAAGCAGTCCAAAGACGACGCCATGAGGGTGAGTTACAAGAGAGGGACTCCACTCGAAGCTGGAAAGATTGCTGACTCTGAACCTGTCGACCTTTTCTCCAGCGCAACTAAGATCGTTGATGTTGATGTTGATGCTGATGCAACCAGCGGGAAACAACAGCTACCACTACAAATTTTGGACAAAATTAGCGATTAACTTTTTACGATAACGGACGTTATCGTATTTTTTGCGCGATAACGTAACGACGAGTTTTGCGATAACTGAAAAAAATACGACAACCTGTACGACAAATTTACGACAACATTAATTACGATAACCTATTGTTATCGTATTTGTGAAAAAAATACGACAACCTGTACGACAAATTTACGACGACATTAATTACGATAACCTGTTGTTGTCGTATTTGTCACTCAGAGTCGTCGTATTTGATGGAGTTACTAGTTCGGATGAGTCTAGTGACTGAATATGTATACATTCTGAACGAACAAGTATCTACTAGTAATATATTCTCTTGTGTATCATTTATCGAATTAGTTTTAGTATGTCTTGTACATAAATTGATTATGATCGCAATGTATGTACTTCTGTTGTTATATGTAATTTATTCAAAGCACTGCCAATTAGTTAACCAATTTATATTATTATATCCAAAATGCAGATGACGGTCGAAGGGATGAAGGACAGCAACGGGCTATGAACATTGGCCAGCGACAGACTTCATTTGAGGAACTAGATTTGCGCCCCTTCATTAGACCTGGTTTGAACCTACGGAGGTCATTGAAGAAATTGGACCTAAATGCATTGAAAAGTGGTATGATTCAGAATGGACGTCAATTAGGTACCTCAGGAAGCACGCAATATGTGGTTCGCAGAGTTTCGTGTGAGTTTACATTCCCTTTGATTAAATGTAGTGTGTAAATTAACATATAATCCTATTTTTTAATGTGTACCGTTTATTCAACTAACTTTATTTATGTTCAGAAATTAGCTCGCTGGAATGATGAAGACAATGATGTCATATACAAGATATTCCTAATGAACTGTGGACATGTACTCCGAAACTTGATGACTACACCCTCCTCAATTGTATTCTACCCGCTCAACTGGTTGCATCAACCAGACTGAATTGATCTACCTTTCCTTACCCGTTTTATGTCAATGATTTTTATTGCAAACTACCTGAATATTTGTAAAATATTTCACTTAACTATTTACCGCGTTTAAGTCCTGTTTTTATTGGAAATGTCAGTTTTTAATCCGTCAATAAAAATAATTATGCATTTTTAATAAATATGGAAATTAGTAAATTAGCACGGTTAGATTGGCTAATTAGCAAATTAGTAAATTAACAAATTAGCAAATTATCATTTTTATTGGATGTGCAGCTTTTTTTGCTATCTTTGCCTAAAAGCTTGAATTAGTTCTTCAATAACACGGTTATATTGGCTAATTAGCAAATTAGCAAATTAGTAAATTAACAAATTAGCATTTTTATTGTATGTGCAGCTTTTTTTGATTTCTTTCCCTAAAATCTTGCATTATTTCCTAAATAACACGGTTAGATTGGCTAATTAGAAAATTAGTAAATTAGCAAATTAGCAAATTAGTAAATTAGTTCCTAAATAACCTAAAACATTCCGCCTTATTCACAATTACACGCTTACTTACTAAAAAGTAAAAACCCTAAAACATTCCGCCAAGGTTTCTTTTCTCCGCCGTTCGTCATTTGCGAAAATTCAAGCGAACGACCGACCGCCGTTCGTCGTTGCCCGCCGTTCGCCGTTCGTCATTCGCGAAGATTCAAGACAATGACTAAGCAAGGTTCTCCGCAAATTGAAACCGTCGACGAAGCCATGGAACCGACTGACCCTCGACGTTCCCCAAACATCCGCGACCAACCATCCGCGAGCAACAACCACCGACCACAAACCATTTGAGGCCTTCGGGTTCGAAGCCGTGGTATGTTTCCAGTGTCAATTTCAGATCTAGGGTTAATGGATGTTTTTGAAATTGTTAGATTAAATACAGTTAGGGTATTCTGTTTCCATTGCATTGAGGTTATTTCTGAGTTTTGTACGTGCCTATTAATATTCGCCATCTAAACTTCGGATGATTCTTAAACGTGCTTACAGCAATTCCCATTCATGTTTAAATTTAGCATCTATTTGTAAGTCACACCGGAGGTGCAAAAGGTGCAGATGTCCACTACGAAGAACTGGTGAGTGGTCTCGAGTAGTTACATTATTTTTGTAACAGTGTCTTAAATTAAAAAACATTTACAATGGATTCTTTGCATTATTTTTAACAGGAAGCTTCGCTGGGGAGGGTTGTATGCTGCCATGAGATGTACGACAAGCGGGAAAAAAAACTGGACGAATCCTACGTGTCTGATGATGCATCAGAGAAAGCAGTAAGAGTTCCAACTACCTATTACGTACATATGATTTCGTTTGTTTTGTTTTTCTTTTCGTGTAATCGCTTTCAGACCTTCGGTGCTGAAATGTTAGTAATTTTTTTGGCTGATTCATTGATTACCAACTGCTTCTAGTTTCTTATAACTTGTAATCCGTGGCTTTTTACTTCAATTCATGTAACAAGTTATGTGTTGATGTTAACTATAGTTCATTGCTATCAATAATGAAGAATGATTTCAATTGTGTTAGACTTGTTTTTGAGCTGTTTCTGTTGCTTTGTTTCTGCTCTGTTCCTGTTGCTTTGTTTTGTGGGCAGATCTGTTTTGTTTTATTTTTTCTCAAGCCTCGTTTAGTTATCTGCTCAGGCCGTGTTTATTCTGGTCTCAGTTTTAGTCCTTGTGTTGGTGCTGTGGTTTTAGTTGCAGGGCGTCTTTATTAGCTAAGTTGTAACTCTTTGTTACCTATAAGTTTGGCTTCGTTTAGCTTGTGACATTTACCTGAATGCATGTTCTTGTTTGTTTATGTCAGCTCAAACTTAAGGCAGCGCACGACGCTCTTAAAGTTAAATATGATGGCCATGTTCCACCAGCCGTTGATTTTGAAGTTGGAGCAGATATTATTGGTATGAACATCAGAACAGGGCTTCCATTAATCATCGCCTCTGCTGCCACTTTAGTCGAAGGTTCGAAGTTCCAAAGGCTAGCTAACCTGCGCATTGCATCCCATGAGCCATCTAACAGCACGCAGCTTGCTGCTCTATCTCCACGCATCTCGCTGCTCTGTCTCAACAAGTCACACAACTCCAGCAAAATCATGAGCAGATGATGGATTTCCAGCAAAAGCAGCAGGAGATTATTCTCAACTTGACCCAGGCTCTTTTGAAATCCACCAGCTCTCAGCCTCCTAATCGCAATGAAGACGAAGACATGGAGTCTTCTGATTAGTGCGCTTCTGTTCGTTGAAGGGCAATAGATGTTTTGGGATGATGTTTAAATGATCGGAACAATATGATGCATATTTCGGTTTAGTATCATTGACAAGTAATGAACATGTAATATGTGTAAACAGGAATGTTCAGTAATGTAGGGATTTTGTTTAATTAAAATTAGTTTTATTTCTAATACAATTATGTAAAGAATTATCATTAATTACAAATCCTAATTAGTATATTAGACATTTGTTACTCGTTTTTATACTTTAAATAATGTTATCGTAATTTTTATCGCATAGCATTTACGATAACTAAAATGTTACCGAATGGTTATCGTAAATTATTTACGATAACGTTACGAGAAATTTGCGACAACTCGACGTATTGTTATCGTACCGTACATGCACACCGTTACATTTCCGTTATCGTATTTAATTTACGTCGATAAAAAATGCGATAACGTGTGTCGTTATCGTTAAGTTAACGTAAATTTCTAAATTACGATAACCGAACGTTACTTTCCTGTTATCGCTAATTTGGTCCGAAATTTGTAGTGTACATGAGATATCCAAGTCTGAATAAGTTGATGATCTCTCTGCGAGTGGGTGGAGCGCAACGTCAACCTCAACTAACGTCGATTAGAATCAAATAGGATTACGGTTGTTATTAGACCGTGTTAATGTTGGTAACTTAATTACTTTGTTTGTTTCATCTTTCCTTAATTTCTTGTAAGGGTATATACATAAGTAGAGCCTGAGTACCCCACACCATCAATAAAGTAAGCTTTCACACTTGAAATTGCCCTTAATTGTTAAGTGTTTTATGAGGATTAAAATATTTTGAAATTGCCCTTAATTGTCAATTCGCATAGTTCGGACCGTGATTTGTCAATGGATGATAGTTCATACCCCTCTTTGTCATTTTCTTATTTTTTAGTCATCTTTGATTACAAAATCCTATGATTGAAAAAGTCATGGTGAAGGATGTTTGATCGATTGTAATTTAGTGTAAATATTCAATAAGAATATCAAATACTTATGCTAATCCCGGTTAATCAAAACAATTTGTATTGACTTGGGAAACCCAAGGTCGTACCCAAAAGATAGGTGATTAAACTAATAGTGCTAAAGATTAAATCTAGAATGTTTATGGTTTGGGGGGGGGGGTTTGTTCCTCGAAAGGGGTTGATAGCAATGATTTACTATCCAAAAGGGAGATTTTAGCAATGAACAAGTAAACAATCAATCAAAGATGACTAGGGATTACTTCCCCACCTAGACAATTATCGTGACAATGATATTGGATGTCAATTATGAATTTGCATGCACATGAGTAGAATTTAGCCATGTAACATTCACACTAAGTTCAACTCGCGCTACAACTTAGGATAAAGAGGTTACACCTCGCATAGGACCTCACACTCGCGCTCTATTAGCCCTATAGAACATGCGTTTCTAGTCTCACACTCGCGCTCTATTGACTAGATAAACACATTCTTGTTAAACTCAAGCTATTCTCATTAGATTGTAAATATCGCCATGTAACACAAAAACTCTAATGCCTCTTCATTCATTTCATTAAAGTCATGTTGATCAACGTGAGCTACATCAAACATGAGATTAAGCTAAGTTCCCATTGAGGACATTTCACTAACACCTTATGGGCAACTCTAAACATTTAGTTCAAATGAAGAAGATTCATGCACAAACTCATTCAATATTGACATCCATGGTATTTACATCATCACAAACATGTCTAGGGGATCCATAATCCCCAATCAAGGTCACTACTCACTCATAATGAGTGTACAAGCAAAAACAATGAAAATGGTGCAAAAATCCATATGAAAGAGTGAGTTTGAAAATCTAAAACCAATTTGAGATTGAAGAGTAAGAGAATCCTTGTTGTTGATCTTCTTCTCCACCCAATCCACCGTGAAATCAGTGCAGGTCTCCTCAAAATCCGTGCCAAAAAAAGTCCCTTTTGAAAATCCCCAAAAGTTTCTATTTATAGCCCAAGTTAGGGTTTTCGGTACTGTAGCTCCAGTCGGTCGACTGGCGGGAGCTGGTTTTCCCAGTCCGTCGACTGACGTTGAAAATGTGGCTGATGAAGGAGTTTCCCAGTCGGTCGACTGGCTGGTCCAGTTGACCAACTCGATGGAGGCGCATGGAAGGCCATCTGAGGTGCTGCTTAACTCGACCGACTGGTGAAGTGAGTCGACCGACTCGAGTCCTTGAGATGTGATAGCCTTTTCTCAGTCGACCGACTGGAGGGTCCAGTCGACCGACTCGATTGATGAGTTTGAGGAGCCTCCTGGGACGGCTTGCAACTCGACCGACTGGCGCAGGGGAAATTCCCAGTCGGTCGACTGGAGCTCCTTTGTGCCCAAACTTGCTCAAATCTTCGATTTTTCTTTGAATTCTCGTGCTAAGGTCCTGAGCTCAATGGGTGGTCACTCCAAGCCTGAAACGCAACAATAATGGTCAAATGGCATCGAAATAGCATCGGGATTGGATCAAAACTCTTCGTAGATGGGTATGTAAATGAGTTGAGAATTCGACTCATCAAAACACTCCACACTTAGAGTTTGATCGTCCTGAGCAAACAATAAGAACATGCCAAAGAGAAACAATGGGTAAGCTTTATTTCTAACTACTCTAACACATATTTACAATCTAACTCCTTTTCGTAGGTGTGACGAATGCATTTAGCATATGCATTAAGCCTTTAAACCCCTAGGCTACCCTAGTGGACGAGTTATAGTCTCGTGAGAGTTTTCGGAAAAGGGAATACTCACAAATCCCAAGTGCACCTATCCCATGAGTATGGAATTCAAGAGTGCCTAACCGAGGCTATGATTTCTCAAAGCAAATTCCTCACCCCACGCTAGAGCTATCATCACAATACCATCAAAAGAATTTTCGAACCACTTTGAGTGCCTTTGAGATTGTGCATTCAAGGTCATCAATACCAGAGCTATCAAGCGTCTCATCCAAATGTCTTTTCATTTTCAAGGTAATACAATAGAAGTAAAGCTTTTAGTTTGCACAAAAAATGTCAATTGCTTGCCTATGCCAGCTAGGGCTAGTCCACGGGCTTGCGACATGGATTCGTTCCCAAGTTTTAGGCGCTTAAGCCGTAATCCATAAGGGAAGATGAGTTCGACACGAGAGTTCTTTACAAACAAGTCATAGACCAAGTGGATATTCCCGTGCAAGCACATGGGTCGTCCAAGAGTCGTTCCAACTAGCACACAATGCAAACGTCGAACCCCGCACAAGTCAAAAATGATGGAAGAACGTAGAGTCAAGTTTTAAGTGCTTCTTATTTTCTTCCCTCTTTTTTTTTTCAATGGCCTTTGGCCTACAAATGCTTTCGAGGGGGGACTTACCTCCCTAACCCCCGGCATTTGTGTCATTTATCATATCATTTCTTTTCTTTTTTTTTGATGGGGCTTCGCCCTCTTTTGACTCCTCACTTAAAACTTGACAATATGTTTAAAAAATGCATGGAGTGTGCGGGGAACACACATGAGCAAGGCACCGTGTTAGAGGACTCAAGTCACCAAGGAGTATTCAAGAGGTCTAAGTTTTTCATGAAGATTTTTAAAAGTGCTTGCTATAACTTGATCCAAGGTATTTCAACGAAAATATTTAGAGAAGTGGATAGACGAAAGATAGCAATTATATTGGCTCTCAAGAATACACATTCAATGGACTAGGTCGGTTCTAAAGTCAAGATCCAATAAATGTGGCAAATAGGCTAGATGTGATTTATAGGAATTAAGAATCGATAGTCATAAGCCTATATGGTTAAAAACACTCTCATGTAGGGATAAGGTGCAAAAGGTGCAAGTGTCCATCAAAAATGATATGCAAGGCATACAAACATGTGAACTATGCGCATAAAACACTCCACACTTAACCCAAGCTTAGTCCCTAAGCGCAAAGAATGATAAAATAAAGGCAAAGGCGCATAGGAACTCCCCTCGTTTGTAGAGCCGATGACAACACTCATGGGAGTGAGAAATACCCTTTTGGTTGCAAGTGTAGACAAGAAAGTAAATTTTGAACATGAGAAGAATATAAAGGTGTATGTCCTGTAGAGTGAACAGTAGAAATGGTAAACACTTTCAATATCATATGAAATGTAGCATACAACCAAAAGGAAGACAAGGGCAAATCACTCAAAACGGCATACATCATTCAAAATTTGCGCCAAAAGGCGACTTAACATCCAAAACAGTCATCCAATGTAACAAGTAAAATAGGAGATAAACATGTGAGTGCTAAATGAAACATGGAATCAAGATGTAGCCTCGTCATCTCCGGGCCTAACAGAATCAACGACACCTTCATCTCCAGGCGGTGCCGTGGTGCCCGGGAATAAAGGGCTAAGGTCCCGACCCGAACTCGCAGTAGGGACCGTCCCTCCTGGAAGTGGTGTGCCCACCTCCCCTACCATAGAAGCTGGCGTGGTAGGCAAAGGGGAGGCGCCACGCGGAGCAACAGAAGAGGTGAAAGGAGCGCTGGGGCCACTGATGAAGGTCAGGACTGTGGATCTGAGCCACTCCCACTCCTGGCGAGCTCTCGCGTCAGACTCTCGAACAAAATCCTCAAGACGAGCCAAGCCGCTCCTCAAATCAGCCACTCCACTCTTCAAGCCAGCAATGTCAGAGGAGGTCTTCTTCCTCCACTCGGCCAGATCATCTGTGGCAGGGGGAGGTCTCTCCACAGCATCATCAGTGCGAGGCAAATCCTCCTGAATGAGTGGCTCCTCAGGGATAGGGGAATCAGGATCGTCGGCCGGAGGAGGGGAACAAATAGGGGAGGCAAGAGGGGAAGGGGTGAGATGGGTGCTGCAATACAATGGATTCGCCCTCTTGAATACCTGCCTCCTATACGCGGCATTAGACACGAGGTCTGGCTGATGAGGCTTCATGTCCACCTCCCAAGTCTTCCCGTCCTTCTTGACGATGTGCATACGCTTCATAGTCTTAAGAGTAAGAGTACTCCTGGAAGGCTTGGGGCATCCCTCATGGCCGAAGGTGAAGTTACACTTAAGGGCAATCATAGTAATCAAAGAGCCTCCTCCTAAGGCGCAGTTCCTCGCACCCTTCTTCACAATGTTCTTAAAACGGATAGCAAGGGTGGTGAGCCAATCAATGCGCTCCTCCTGATCAATGGAGAGCATAAGGTCCATATCCGGGAGGGTGAATGAACGGGCCTTCGCCGTCCGGGTGTTGATCCCAATAGCTATGAGATGATGTATGATCTTCCACACCGGGTCGGTGATCGCTGAGGAGTTATAAGAAGAGATGAACCACTCGTTCCTCCCGGAAATACGCTTCCAAAACTGGCTCTGATCATGCTCGGTGTATTTCCGGGGTATGGCATCATAAGGGGGGAATCCAAACCATTCACTGATCACACTCTCCTTAATCGCAAAATTCCGCCCACCCATCACAAACTTCCAATAATATTCCCTTCCCTCCCCCCTCCTTTCTGATCCAATCAAACGAGCTAATAAACTCCTTCACTACCCTCTCGTAGCATCCAGGATCATCATTCAATATAAAGTTCAAACCACAATGAGAGAGGCATGAATGTACCTCATCTGTGATGACACCATCTATGCGTCGGAGGAGTCCCATGTCAGGGAAAAGAGTAGGGATGACAGTCTTCCTCTTCCTCTCGATTGTGGCAAGATTGGCCCGGTGCGCCTCATCTGTGAACTCAAGAGGCACCGAGAAGGGGTAAGGAGTCGGAAGGGGCAACGTTCCATCGAAGGGTCCCTCATGAGGCTCAACCGGGACTATGGCAGTAGAGGATGGTGCTGCAGCTGGAGGAGAGGGCTGATGGACCATAATTGTATGAATCATAAACACAGTTAAACCCACCAAATTAGACTCTTTATCTATTTAACTTTTCCTTGTTAGTTCCGATATTTATCTGCAGGGTATTTTGAAGTCTAGCGAGAATACAGGCTAAGGAGGAGTTTTTAAGCTGAAAATGGATTCCAAGACAAATCAGGCCAAGGGACCGAGTTCTAGGCCATCCTAAGGAACGACCATGCTACACTCAAAATCAGCCTTAATATCCTTCGTGGAACCGACTTGGAATCACTCAAATATGCTAGAACAGCCGGCATTTGGACAGGAATGCAATGCAAAGGCACCGAGCCCGGTAAAGGCCAAACAAGGGCAATTTCAACCGATTTGGGATTTCGACCATGTTCCAAGCAGAATTTGGCTTAGATTCCTTCTTGAGATCATCTTAGAATGACATTTTCATTCAGAATACACTCTCCAAAATCCAAGAAGCTCCGGTCAAATTCTGGTCAAACCGATAGCTTTTGAGAAACAAATATCTTCCGATGGCTTTTGAGAGGAGGCTCCTCCTCACATGGGGGGGGGGCTAGCTTGCTCTCCACTCCTCTCCATGGATGGCTTGCCATGTGGTGGCTCCTCCTCCACACATATCCTCCTCCCATGGCTATAAATACATGCCTCCTCCTTTGTAATCTTCATCCCAAAATGTGGAGAGCTTCTCTCTCTACAAATTCCAAAATCACAAATCACTTATCTCTCTAGATTAAGAGCACAATCATGTAAGCACTTTACTTTGGAATCGAAGCTTTAGCATTTTCAACGGTTTTTGTAAGTCCTCTCTTTTTTACTTTACTATCTTTCAAAGTACTTTACTTTCCTGTCTTTACTTTCGAAACTTTACTATACTGTCTTTTCAATTCAGCAACTTTACTTTCCTGTCTTTACTTTCAAAAACTTTACTTTATTGTCTTTCAAAAACCTTTACTTTTTAACGCACTTAGATATAATGTCCTGTTCCATGAATAGTTGTAGCTAAACCCTTCATTCGGTTGAAGGGGTGTACTCGTATCATACAATGTTTTAGACCCTGCACCTAGTGCCTCTTTGTGTTCAACTTGTTCTAGGTGCCATATATTAGGTCAGAATTCCATTGGTTGAGTCGATGCTCGGAAGAGCAAAGCTTTGCCATGGGTTCGTGATCTTCCGTGGATAAGTGGAGGCTCGGAAGAGCACAACTTATCTGTGGAAGTCAACCTCTTTAAAACACCATTTGGTTTATCAGGAATGATGATCAAATGGATGCACATACTAGAACAAGAGTTCTTTGTCTTGCAAAAGACTAGACGGTGTGGCAAGTCATGTGCTAGGAATAGCATTGATTCACTTTTGAACACTTAGTATGATCATTAGAGGTCAATGATAAACAGAAGATGATACAAGGCCCCTAAAACCGAATCTTTCTTTTAATTGTAATATCACTGTTCCTTTACTTTTAGTTTTCAAAGCACACTCAAACCCAACCCCAATCGCACTTTAATTTATGTGTAAGCTTCATTAAAGAACAACTAATCCACACTGACTCTCTTGGGTTCGACCCCTACTTACCACTTGCTACCCAGTAGTGAAGTCGCGAGTAGCGGACTTATAAATTTATTTGTACATTTGCTCTGACGACAAGCATCTGTCAAATTGGCGCCGTTGCCGGGGAGTTGTGCATCGGAATAGTTGTTCTTTTTATTTTTGTTTTTGTTCTTGCAATCCACCATGTCGTTGTACTATGAAAACGAGCCTTGGAACGATGAAGAATTTTCCCCACCACCCTTCGAACTTGAAATCCGCAAGAAGATCAACAACATAGAGCAATCCCGTGACGAAACTTTGGACGAGTACTTATGGTACTTCGATTCCCTTGTAACGAGCTGCCCGCACCATGGATTCACCAACCACGATCTTCTTCAAAGGTTTCTCAACGGGATGATGCCATATGAGTGGAATTGGCTTAATGACGCGGCAGGAGGCTCGGTAAATAACTTAAACATGGATGATCTTTGGAAATTGATAAACGATTTGGCCGCGAGGTCAAGAGAAGATCAGGCCATGCGGTGCGAAGAACTGGCCAACATGGTACACCAAAACCAGGCCGAAGCCAAGAAATCTTGGGCAGAGACAAAGGCGACTATAAAAAAATTGGGAGATCAGGTCAACGAAATGCTCAATGCAAAGCCAAGGATTAGCGAAGAGGGGCCTAGATCAGACTGCACTGGGCCAACAAAAGGAAATGGCCCACTAGCGCCTGAAGAAGAGCCGGCCAAGCCACTTGAACCGGATCTCATTGTCGAGCCAGTCGAGACATACCCGATCCTAACTGCCGAGCCAACAGAAGTCCCGAACCTCACTGCCGAAGCGGCCAAAGAAATCAAGCCGGGCCCGGTCCTTGCGCTCGGAGCACCCGAGGAAGTCCCGGACCTCATTGCCGAACTGTCCGAGAAAGACCTGGTCCTCACTGTCGGAGCACCTGAAACAGACCCAGTCCTCATGGTCGAAGTGCCTCAACTTAACCCTTCGTGTTTTATGCCGATCATAGCCACCGAAGATCATATAATCAATAATGATGAGGTGCAAGGGGAGTTAGAGGAGGAGCATGAGCCAAAAAAGCCGACAAAGGAACTCTCACTTGTCACAAGCCAAGGGAAACCGCCTGAAAACTCAGTCGTTCCAAGACAGCCTTCCATCACTGCCACAATGAAGAGGATTGGCAGAGGCGCATGCTTAATGTCGCCTACATTTAATGGCACAAAACCAAACTTCCAAACTCGCAAAGGTGCCAACTATTGAAACATGAAGAAGCGGCAAAGGCATGTGCCGAAAGAATGGAAACCCGGAAGGAGTAACAAGCAAGCACGACTCATTGGACCAGCAGCTATGGTCAATAAAGCCTCACCCTCTCAAATCAAAAGAGCTACCAAGAAGAAGTTCGACCTCAAGCACCCATGGGATCCCTACTTATGATCCAGGAATGAGGTATTGTCGAGCCAACGACGTTAAACAAAGGCACTGGTCGGGAGGTAACCCGACACCTATCTTACTTTCAGTACTTTTATTTTCTGTCATTTAGTTTTTTTTCCAATAAGTCGCTCTCACCCACTTGGTGCATAGAATGAAATGACTATTCAGGAATCGGTTATGGGTGCAACATCAAGCCAGCCATGCCTATGCCAAGAGTTCAAGGCCCCAGCCGAACTCCCTCGAGAATCCAGCCTCGAGCCATGTCATTCGACACAATAAAGGGAGTTCTGTTCTTCCCTTTTCCTTAATGTCATCTCCTTCTCATAATTGTCTGCTTGCATGGCTTTTGAACTAAGTCTTGCTGAAAGGCACGCCCTCGTTCAAAAGTGTGGGGTGAGAACCACCTGTGTACATAAACATATTTTCTTTTTTCCTTAATATTATCTTTTTGAAAATATGAACTTGAGAATGTGAAAATGATAGATCATAATTCATGCATTAACCTTGTGAAAATTCAACTGTCTATAAACTTAGAATGTAACTTCTCATTTGTCCCTTTGTGCTGAGATAAACAGGGGATGTGGAGTTGACATAAACTGCCCTAGAAAGGCTTGGCAAGCACTCAAAGGATCGAATCTAACTATATGGTTTTCAAAGTCAGTGGAGACTGCACTTCGGGTTTCAGTGAAGATTGAAGTCATCTCCGCCATGCAGTGTTTATGCAAAAAGAAAAAAGGCGAGGACGGGAATCAGACCGTCCTATCTCTAAGTCAAAGTAGCCGAGAAAATAGATGAGCGACCCTCATCTTGACCCGCGCGAAACGGCAAGGATGAGAGGCGCGGGGAGGTATTTCCATATGCTCGCGGGCGACGATTGGACCTCTAAAAAAAGGCTTGAGAAAATGGACTAGCAAGCCACAAAAAGGCAAAAGCTCAAAGAAGCAAATCAAGAGGCCAAAGGCCCAAAATTGTGAAGGTTTTAACCGAACAAAAAGTGAAGTACTCAAAGAGTCAAATCAAAGGCCAAAGGCCGATTCACTACAAAAGCTGTCCCTCGCCAAAAGAAAATCAAAGACCAAACCATTGAAACCCGAACTGAATCACGTGCTAGAGAAAGCTACAAGGAAACCATATAGTCCGAGACGGTCCCGAGGTTTCAATCCAGGAGCCTGAAAAGGGCTATCTCCCGAAACATCCAAAATAATTTGCATCTCAGCACGAAGGTACAAGTATCAAGTTTCTTCTATTTATTTACACAGTTTAATTTGGTAATAAGTAGTAATGCATGAATTAAGATAAATCGAGTCCCACAGTCTAACTTTCATATTTAAAAGTTTTTACTTGATTGTGTGCCGCCCTTTAATAGCATTGTTCGGGACGAACAACTAAAAGTGTGGGGTGATCTGATGGACCATAATTGTATGAATCATAAACACAGTTAAACCCACCAAATTAGACTCTTTGTCTATTTAACTTTTGCTTATTAGTTCCGATATTTATCTGCAGGGTATTTTGAAGTCTAGAGAGAATACAGGCTAAGGAGGAGTTTTTAAGCTGAAAATGGATTACAAGACAAATCAGGCCAAGGGACCGAGTTCTAGGCCATCCTAAGGAACGACCATGCTACACTCAAAATCAGCCTTAACATCCTTCGTGGAACCGACTTGGAATCACTCAAATATGCTAGAACAGTCGGCATTTGGACAGGAATGCAATGCAAAGGCACCGAGCCCGGTAAAGGCCAAACAAGGGCAATTTCAACCGATTTGGGATTTCGACCATGTTCCAAGCAGAATTTGGCTTAGGTTCCTTCTTGAGATCATCTTAGAATGACATTTTCATTGAGAATACACTCTCCAAAATTCAAGAAGCACCGGTCAAATTCCGGTCAAACCGATGGCTTTTGAGAAACAAATATCTTCCCCACACATCTCCTCCCTCCCATGGCTATAAATACATGCCTCCTCCTTTGTAATCTTCATCCCAAAATGTGGAGAGCTTCTCTCTCTACAAATTCCAAAATCACAAATCACTTATCTCTCTAGATTAAGAGCACAATCATGTAAGCACTTTACTTTGGAATCGAAGCTTTAGCATTTTCAACGGTTTTTGTAAGTCCTCTCTTTTTTACTTTACTGTCTTTCAAAGTACTTTACTTTCCTGTCTTTACTTTCGAAACTTTACTTTACTGTTTTTTCAATTCAGCAACTTTATTTTCCTGTCTTTACTTTCGAAAAATTTACTTTATTGTCTTTCAAAAACCTTTACTTTTCAACGCACTTAGATATAATGTCCTGTTCCATGAATAGTTGTAGCTAAACCCTTCATTCGGTTGAAGGGGTGTACTCGTATCATACAATGTTTTAGACCCTGCACCTAGTGCCTCTTTGTGTTCAACTTGTTCTAGGTGCCATATATTAGGTCAGAATTCCATTGGTTGAGTGGATGCTCGGACGAGCAAAGCTCTGCCATGGGTTCGTGATCTTCTGTGGATATGTGGAGGCTCGGAAGAGCACAGCTTATCTGTGGAAGTCAACCTCTTTAAAACACCATTTGGTTTATCAGGAATGATGATCAAATGGATGCACATACTAGAACAAGAGTTCGTTGTCTTGCAAAAGACTAGACGGTGTGGCAAGTCATGTGCTAGGAATAGCCTTGATTCACTTTTGAACACTTAGTATGATCATTAGAGGTCAATGATAAACAGAAGATGATACAAGGCCCCTAAAACCGAATCTTTCTTTTAATTGTAATATCACTGTTCCTTTACTTTTAGTTTTCAAAGCACACTCAAACCCAACCCCAATCGCACTTTAATTTATGTGTAAGCTTCATTAAAGAACAACTAATCCACACTGACTCTCTTGGGTTCGACCCCTACTTACCACTTGCTACCCAGTAGTGAAGTCGCGAGTAGCGGACTTATAAATTTATTTGTACATTTGCTCTGACGACAAGTGATGAATCGAATTCTCGACTCGTCTACATGCCCATTTACGAAGAGTTTTGATCCATTCCCGATGCTATTTCGATGCCATTTGACCATTTTCCTTGCATTTCAGGCTTGGAGCATCCACATATTGAGCTCAGGACCTTAGCACGAGAATTCGGAGAAAATTCGAAAATTTGAGCAAATTTGGACTGGAAGGTGCTCGAGTCGACCGACTGGGAAACCTCCCATGCGCCAGTCGGTCGAGACGCAAGCTGTTAGGATGACCCCCTAAAACGCGTCAATCGAGTCGGTCGACTGGACCAGCCAGTCGACCGACTGAGAAATTGCTTAGAGTGTTCAAGTGCTCGAGTCGATCGAGTTGCCCAACTCTCAGATGGACCTGCAAGCGCCTCAATCGAGTCGGTCGACTCGCCTCCCAGTCGACCGACTGAGAGACCTCTTCTTCAAGGCGCACTTCAATGCCAATCGACCGACTGGGAAAATCTTCTCCCGCCAGTCGACCGACTGAAGCTACAGTTCCGGAAAACCCTAACTTTGTCTATAAATAGAAACTTTTGGGGGACTTTTTGGAGGACTTTTGGCACGGATTTGGAGAAGGATTGAGCATGAAATTCAAGGAGATTGAGTGAAGGAAAAGAAGACCAACATCCTTGAATCTCTAATTTGGTTTTAGATTCCTAAACCCCATCTTCTCTACATGTTTTTGTGCTCATTCATGATTGTTTTTGATTGTAACCTCACTATGAGTGAGTAGTGACCTTGATTGGGGATCTATGAATCCCCTAAACATGTTTGTGACATTATAAACATTATGGATGCTATTGATGAATGATTTGCACATGATTTTTCTTCATTTGAACTTAATGATCAGAGTTGCCCATAAGGTGTTTGTGAAAATGCCTCAATGAGAAACTTTGCTTGATTTCGTGTTTGAAGTAACTTGCGTTGAAGAGCATGATTTCAAATGACCTAAATGAAGAAGCATTAGGATTTTGTGTTAGTTGGATGACACTCTTAACCTAATGAGAATGGCTTGAACTTAACAAGAGTTTGATTGTCTAGTCAATAAAGCGTGAGTGTGAGGCATTATGCGAGATGCAACCTCTTTATACTAAGTTGGAGCGTGAGTTGAATTTAGCGTTAATGTTGCATGTCTAGATTCTAAATATGTGCATGTGATTTCATCAATGGTGTCCTAGTTTACCGCACAATAATTGTTTAGGTGGAGGATTAGAACCCTAGTCATCCTTTATTGATTGTTAAACTCTTTCGTTGTTCACATATCTCTTTGGATAGTACAATTTGGCTGTCACCCTCTTAAGAGGAAACTTCCCCCCAAAAACTTTAGACAATCTAGCTTTAATCTATAGCATTATTAGTTTAATCACCTATCCTTTGGGTTCGACCTTGGGTTCACCCGAGTCATTACAAATTGTTTTGATTAACCGTGATTAGCATAAGTATTCGATATTCTTATTGAGTATTTCCGCTATATTATCGAGCGATCAAATGTGGTTTGTGCGCATAGTTCACATGATTGCATGCTTTGCATATCATTTTTTGATGGACACTTGCATCTTTTGCACTTTATCCCTACATGAGAGAGTTTTAACCACATAGGCTTGTGACTATCAATTCCAATTCCTATAAATCACATCTAGCCTATTTGCCACATTTATTGGATTTTGAACTTAGAACCGACCTAGTCCATTGAATGTGTATTCTTGAAAACCAATATCATTGCTATCTCTCGTCTATCTAATTCTCTAAGTATTTTCGTTGAAATACCTTGGATCAAGCTATAGCAAGCACTTCTAAAAAAATTCTTCGTGAAAACCTAGATCTCTTGATTATTCCTTGGTGACTTGAGTTCTCTAACACGGTGCCTTGCTTATGTTTGTCCCCCGCACATTCCATACACTTCTTGAACATATTGTCATGTTTTAAATGTGATGTCTCAAAAAAAAAAATTTCTGCTCCACCTCTGCGGTCCTTATGCGGTTAGGTGGGATGGTGGCACACATCATCCAATCTCTAGTCCAAGTAGCCGGGAAAATAGACGAGCGACCCTCGGCTTGACTCGCGTCAAAAGGACGAGGATGAGTGAGAGCAGTTTTGAAAATAAATAAAAACAAAGAAGAGAAAATAAGAAGCACTTAAAACTTGACTCTATGTTCATCCATCATTATTCATTTGTGCGGGTGCATCATTTGTATTGTGTGCTAGTTGGAATGACTCTTGGACGACCCATGTGCTTGCACGGGAGTATTCATTTGGTTTATGACTTGTTTGTAAAGAACTATCGTGTCGAACTCCTCTTCCCTTATGGATTACGGCTTGAGCGCCTAAAACTTGGGAATGAGCTCCATGTCGCAAACCCGTGGACTAGCCCTAGCTAGCATAGGCAAGCGATTGACACTTCTTTGTGCAAACTAAAAGCTCAATTTCTATTGTATTACCTTGAAAATGAATAGACATTTGGATGAGACAATTGATAGCTCTAGTATTGATGACCTTGAATGCACAACCTTAATGGTACTCAAGTGGTTCGAAAGTCCTTTTCATGGTATTGTGATGATAGTCCTAGCGTGGGGTGAGGGACGTGTTTTGAGAAATCATGGCTTTGGTTGAACACTCTTGAATTCATTTCTCATGGGATAAGTGCACTTGGGATTTGTGAGTATTCCCTTTTCTGAAAACTCTCACGAGACTATAACTCGTCCACTAGGGTAGCCTAGGGGTTTAAAGGCTTAATGCATATGCTAAATGCATTCTTCACACCTACGAAAAGGAGTTAGGCTGTAAATATGTGTTAGAGTAGTTAGAAATAAAGTTTGCCCGTTGTTCCTCTTTGGCTTGTTCTTACTGTTTGCTCGGGACGATCAAACTCTAAGTGTGGAGTGTTTTGATGAATCGAATTCTCGACTCGTCTACATGCCCATTTACGAAGAGTTTTGATCCATTCCCGATGCTATTTCGATGCCATTTGACCATTTTCCTTGCATTTCAGGCTTGGAGCATCCACATATTGAGCTCGGGACCTTAGCACGAGAATTCGGAGAAAATTCGAAAATTTGAGCAAATTTGGACTGGAAGGTGCTCAGTCGACCGACTGGGAAACCTCCCCTGCGCCAGTCGGTCGAGACGCAAGCTGTTCAGATGACCCCCTAAAACGCGTCAATCGAGTCGGTCGACTGGACCAGCCAGTCGACCGACTGAGAAATTGCTTAGAGTGTTCAAGTGCTCGAGTCGACCGACTGAGATCCTCGAGTCGGTCGAGTTGCCCAACTCTCAGATGGACCTGCAAGCGCCTCAATCGAGTCGGTCGACTCGCCTCCCAGTCGACCGACTGAGAGACCTCTTCTTCAAGGCGCACTTCAATGCCAGTCGACCGACTGGGAAAATCTTCTCCCGCCAGTCGACCGACTGAAGCTACAGTTCCGGAAAACCCTAACTTTGTCTATAAATAGAAACTTTTGGGGGACTTTTTGGAGGACTTTTGGCACGGATTTGGAGAAGGATTGAGCATGAAATTCGAGGAGATTGAGTGAAGGAGAAGAAGACCAACATCCTTGAATATCTAATTTGGTTTTAGATTCCTAAACCCCATCTTCTCTACATGTTTTTGTGCTCATTCATGATTGTTTTTGATTGTAACCTCACTATGAGTGAGTAGTGACCTTGATTGGGGATCTATGAATCCCCTAAACATGTTTGTGACATTATAAACATTATGGATGCTATTGATGAATGATTTGCACATGATTTTTCTTCATTTGAACTTAATGATCAGAGTTGCCCATAAGGTGTTTGTGAAAATGCCTCAATGAGAAACTTTGCTTGATTTCGTGTTTGAAGTAACTTGCGTTGAAGAGCATGATTTCAAATGACCTAAATGAAGAAGCATTAGGATTTTGTGTTAGTTGGATGACACTCTTAACCTAATGAGAATGGCTTGAACTTAACAAGAGTTTGATTGTCTAGTCAATAAAGCGTGAGTGTGAGACTAGATAATTAGATTCTATAATGCCAATAGAGCGTGAGTGTGAGGCATTATGCGAGATGCAACCTCTTTATACTAAGTTGGAGCGTGAGTTGAATTTAGCGTTAATGTTGCATGGCTAGATTCTAAATATGTGCATGTGATTTCATCAATGGTGTCCTAGTTTACCGTCACAATAATTGTTTAGGTGGAGGATTAGAACCCTAGTCATCCTTTATTGATTGTTAAACTCTTTCGTTGTTCACATATCTCTTTGGATAGTACAATTTGGCTATCACCCTCTTAAGAGGAAACTTCCCCCCAAAAACCTTAGACAATCTAGCTTTAATCTATAGCATTATTAGTTTAATCACCTATCCTTTGGGTTCGACCTTGGGTTCACCCGAGTCATTACAAATTGTTTTGATTAACCGTGATTAGCATAAGTATTCGATATTCTTATTGAGTATTTCCGCTATATTATCGAGCGATCAACAAGCATCTGTCAAGGGTGCTCTCGGAATGGGTGGCACGGGAGCTTTCCTCTTTTGCACCGGTTTCTTTGGAGGAGCCTTTTTCTTCGTGGGGCGAGGGGTGGGAGAAACCGGTGCAGTGTCCAAGTCCTCATCACTATCGTCTCTCAACGAGGGTCTCATCAATTTCCGTTTGAGAGAGACGAGGGGCACATCTTCATGGTCAGACTCATCAAACTCGTCGATTTGATCAAGAATTGAGGGCTCGTGAGCTACCCCTTTGCCTTTGGATTTGGACGAGGAACCGGCACGAGGCATGATTGCAAATGAGATTGAACCGACGAATAAACTAAGCAAAAACCGAGCAAAAACCTTCTGAATATCAATTAACTCGACCGACTGGCACAGCAGGGGAATTTCAGTCGGTCGACTGGGATTGGATTTCTAGGGCAAAATTGGGTTTCTCGAAATCGGGATTGGCGGCTCGAATCAATGCTTGGGGTTTGCTGGCGGGGCTTTGAGGAGTCGAATGGACGGTCAAAATTGGTCAGAGGCCGCCGGAATGGGGAGATCGGCCGGTTGGAGCTATTCCGATCGAATCGGAAGTTGTGGGAGATTGGCCGGTCGGCTGGCTTGCTGGGGACGGCGAGGTGGTGGTAGGGCGGTGGCGAGGCTGGGGGAAGGTCGGAGTCGGAGGTCGGAATTTTGGAGTTTTTTAGGGTTTTGTGAGTTGAGTCGGGGGATTGAAGTGAGTTTGAAAAGGAAAGAGAGGGGTTTTATGATAAGGGAATCTCAGTCGGTCGACTGGGAGGCGAGTCGACCGACTCGATTGGAGAAAAAAAAGGCCTCGCTGGAACTTCGCCAACTCGACCGACTGGCGTTTTGGTCTTCTCCCAGTCGGTCGACTGGAGTCAAAAATCTGCTCCAATGAATTTTTTCCCTTCTTTTCGAACTTCCCAACTCCACACTTAGAAATTTACTCCGGATTCACGAAATAGCATCACTCAATATTCACAAAATTCAATTCAAACATAGTCATGCTTCACAAAGGAATCACTAGCATACATACAATTTTCAATGAAACGAAAGCTAGGACCATACACTCCACACTTAAAACACAACCATCACCTAGATAATTCATGCAAGCAGAATTCCACGCCAAGCACACCTAATCATGCAATTTAAACCATCCTAGCACCGTGCTCTCATACAAAGTTCAAATTTCACATGCCAAACATAAATGAAATTAATTTTGCATAGATGGACGACTCACAAACCGGGCTACCTCCCATAAGGTGCCTAGTTTAACGTCTTGGCAAAGACCGAGCCAAATCTTGATATGTATAGAAGCACACTAAGAGAAGTCCCGAGCGGGATCCCTTCTCTAGCTGTATTGAGTGTAGCACTCACGAGGGTGCTTCCAAAAGGTCCTGATTTCCATCGGCGGAATAGTAGATCTTAACTCTTTGCCCATTTGCCTTGAAGATGTTCTCATTGTTATCAATTAGCTCTAGATGGCCATCGTTGAAGACTTTATGAATTTTGTATGGTCCGAACCATCTAGACTTGAACTTCCCAGGAAATAGCTTGTATTTAGAGTTGAATAGCAGAACCTTGTCGCCCACTGAGAACTGTCTCTTCAAAATGAGCTTGTCATGCCATCTCCGGGTTCTCTCCTTGTAGATTCTTGAACTCTCGTAGGAGTCTAATCGGATTTCATCCAATTCATTTAGCTGAAGGAGTCTCTTTTCCTCCGAAGCCTTTGTGTCAAAGTTTAGCTCCTTGACCGCCCACATGGCCTTATACTCGAGTTCCACCGGAAGGTGGCATGATTTGCCATACACTAGTCTGTAGGGAGACATCCCAATTAGTGTCTTGAACGCGGTCCTATAAGCCCATAGCGCGTCGTCAAGCTTTAAAGCCCAGTCCTTTTCCGATTTTCCAACCGTCTTTGTTAAGATGTTCTTTATTTCTCTGTTGGACACCTCCACTTGACCATTGGCTTGAGGATGATACGGAGTGGAACACCTATGGTAGATCCCGTGTTTCTTTAGCATAGACTCAAATCTCCTTTCTTTGAAATGCGAGCCATTATCACTGATTACTGCGCTAGGGACTCCGAATCTCAGGAATATGACCTTCTTGAACATTTTAATAACCACTTTAGCGTCACAGGATGGGGAAGCTATGGCTTCAACCCATTTGGACACGTAGTCCACTGCTACTAAGATAAATGCATTCCCTTGAGACGAAGGTAGGGGTCCCATGAAGTCCACGCCCCAAACATCAAAGATCTCCACTTCTAATATGCCTTTCTGAGGCATTTCCTCCCTTCTAGCTATGTTTACCATTCGTTGGCATTCATTGCAAGCTTTGACAAATTCATACGTGTCTTTAAACATGCTTGGCCAATAGAATCCCGACTGAAGAATCTTGGAGGTGGTCTTTGAGGCCGAGCCATGACCACCATAAGAAGAAGAGTGGCAACAAGCTATTATTTCGTTGAAGTCTTCCTTGGGCACGCATGTTCTATATATACCGTCCGAGCAGAGCTTGTATAAGAATGGGTCATCCCAATAATACCTCGAGACATCATGCAAGAACTTGCTCTTCTGATTGTAATTAAGGCCTTCAGGAAGAATGTTGCACGTCAAATAATTCACGAAATCTGCATACCAAGGGGCATCATCTTCGGCACTCATCAAATATTCACCAACAAAGGAGTCTTGGATAGGCGCCGAGAACCATTTTGAATCATATAACTCGACCCTTGAAAGGTGATCCGCTACTACATTTTCCACTCCTTTCTTGTCCCTAATTTCAATGTTAAACTCTTGTAGAAGGAGGACCCATCGAATAAGCCTTGGCTTAGCATCTTTCTTTGCCATTAAGTACTTGATAGCGGCGTGGTCCGTGTAGACAATAGTCTTCGTTGCCACGAGATAGGGCCTGAACTTTTCAAAGGCGTAGACTACCGCTAACAACTCCTTTTCCGTGGTTGTGTAGTTCATTTGGGCACTATCGAGCACCTTGCTCACGTAGTAGATCACATGGAGCTTCTTCTCGACCCGTTGTCCCAAAACCGCCCCAATGGCATAGTCACTTGCATCGCACATTAGCTCAAAGGGAAGATCCCACTTTGGCGGTTGCACAATAGGTGCTGATACAAGGTTTTTCTTTAGCTTCTGAAATGCCTCAAGGCATTCTTCATCAAAATTGAAGTCCACATTGTTGCAAAGGATATGAGTCAATGGCCTTGCGATTTTCGAGAAATCCTTGATAACCCGTCGGTAAAAACCGGCGTGGCCCAGAAAACTCCTCACTCCTTTTTGATTTTTTGGCGGAGGAAGTTGCTCAATAACTTGAATTTTTGCTTTATCAACCTCTACTCCTCTCTTAGAGACCAAATGCCCGAGCACAATTCCTTCTTGCACCATAAAATGGCACTTCTCCCAATTTAGCACCAAATTCGTCTCGATGCACCTAGCAAGAACATTAGAGAGATTAGTCAAACAATCATCAAAAGAGGATCCATGAATAGAAAAATCGTCCATGAAAACCTCAATACATTTCTCAATATAGTCGCTAAAAATGGACATCATACAACGTTGAAAAGTCCCCGGTGCATTACACAAACCAAAAGGCATATGTCTAAACGCAAAAGTTCCATATGGACATGTGAAAGTGGTTTTTCCTTGATCATTTGCCAATATAGGTATTTGGTAAAAACCACTATATCCATCTAAGAAACAGAAATAATCGTGTCCCGCTAGCCTTTCAAGCATTTGATCTATGAATGGGATAAGAAAATGATCTTTTTTCGTTGCTTTGTTTAATTTCCTATAATCGATGCACATTCTCCACCCATTCACGGTTCTCGTGGGGACTAATTCCCCTTTTACATTTTGAACTACCGTGAGTCCTCCCTTCTTAGGGACGACATGGATGGGACTCACCCATTCCGAGTCCGGAACGGAGTAAATGATGCCCGCATCTCTAAGCTTGGCGATTTCTTTAAAATCTACCTCGCTCAATTTAGGGTTCAACCTCCTCAACATTTCCCTAGAGGGCTTCACATCCTCCTCAAGATTGATCCTATGCATGCAAAGAGAAGGGCTAATCCCCGTTATATCATCAATAGAATAGCCTAGGGCTTTCTTATTAGCCTTCAAAACATGCACAAGCTTGGACGTTTCATCCTCATTCAAAGTAGCACCAACAATAACGGGAAATATAGCATTAGACCCAAGAAATTCATACCTTAGATTCGAAGGTAGAGGTTTTAACTCTCCTTCGAATTCCTTACCTCTTGGCACCAGATCTTCCTTACTTTCATAAGCATTCGACTCTTTCTCACCTTCACCCAAGGTAATGTCGCCCACATCCTCATCTTCCATGTTCATCAACGAGGCAAAAAGCGTACTAGAGTCGTCTAATTCCATAACTTCATTCTCAAAAGAGGTTAGCCCAAAAGTTTCACATGATATGTCAAGCATATTGCATTCAAATGATGAAGTAGGAGCTTTCATAGCATTTTTCAGAAAAAATTTGAGTTTTTCATTTCCTATCTTCAATTCAATCGACCCTTCACCACATTTGATAACCGCTTCAACGGTATTTAGAAAGGGTCTTCCTAAGATAACGGGAGTTTCTTGCTCGCTATCCATATCTAGCACATAGAAGTCTACGGGGATGAAAAATTTCCCAACTTTAATAGGCACATCCCTTAGGACTCTAGAACTCCTATCAGCTAGTTTCAAAGAGATAGTAGTGGGATGGAGCTCACCCATGTCAATTCTCTCATACAATGAATAAGGAATTAAAGAAATACTAGCTCCTAGATCACATAAAGCTCTATCAATTTCGATTTTCCCTATGGAGATAGGAATAGAGAATGATCCTTGGTCTTGCATTTTTCTAGGCATACGACTTTGCACAATTGCACTACATTCCGCATTCAAAGCTACCATGCTAGATTCCTCAATAACTCTACGGTTTGACACAATATCTTTCAAAAATTTAGCATAAGTAGGGTTTTGAGTAATTACCTCATGAAATGGAAGTGTGACGTACAATTTCTTTAGCATCTCAACAAATCTTTGAAAGTGGGCATCGAGCTTGCTTTTGTTCAATCTTTGAGGGAAAGGAACCATGGGCACAAACTTCCTCATTAGAATCGGCTCCTCATGCACCTTCTCCTCCTCCGAAGGAGCTTGAGGTTCCACTTCCGAATTTTCCTTGGCCATTTCTCCCTCCGCTTTATTGCCATTGAGACTAGATTTCCCTTGAGGGGTAGGCAGAACTTTCCCGCTCTTTAATGTGATGGCTTCAACATGTTCTATGGAATTCACATCCGGTTGAGAGGGAAGTTTCCCTATTTGCTTCAGTTGAGTATTCTCTTTAGAAAGTCTTTTGTTTTCGGCCGCTATTTCATCCATCCTAGCGTCCAATTTTTTGTTGCTCTCTAGCATTTGCGCCATCATCGCCATCATAGAATTATCTTGAGAGTTAGAGGAAGAATTTCCTTGCTCATTCATATTGGACTTGGCTTGATAGGGCCTTTGATTTTGATAGTTCCCTTGAGAATGTTGAGAATTTTGATTCAAGCCTTGGCCTTGATTTGAGTAGGAATTCTGCCCTTGGTTTGAATAGGAGTTTCCTTGGCTTGAAGATGAGTTTTGCCCTTGGTTTTGGTTAGAGCCATATCCTTGCCTTTGGTAATTCCCTTGATAATTGTTTTGCCCTTGAGGTCTTGGAGGGAAGTTGGAATCATTGGACATTCTCTTTTGCGGAGGCTCATAATTTCTAGTGATAGGACTAGCATTTTGATTGTAGTTCCTTTGTTGGTTGACAAAGTGCGCCTCTTCATAGCCATCATCATCGTCCTCATATTTCCCTTCAGGACAATTCTTAGTAGAATGTCTCGTGCTAGCACATAAGAAACATGATTGTTGCGTCGAGACTTTTTCTTTTTCAGCTTTAGCCTTTGTTGCCTCAACGGAGTTCACCATACTTATCATATTCTCAACTTTCCTTGTCAAATCAGCCATTTCCTTCTTCATTTCAGAATCCGAGGAGTCATCTCTTGACTTAGCCATCTTTTTGTGGTCCACTCCTTGATATCTATCGGAGTTGATAGCAATTTTATCCACAATCTTGAAACCTTGGCTAGCCGGTAGTTCCATTATAGCTCCTCCACTAGCCGTGTCCATCTGATTCTCAGCCTCCTTACTCATCCCCAAATAGAAGTAACGCATTAGATCGGCCTTTCTAAAGTTGTGGTGAGGGCACTCCCTCAAATAATGTTTAAACCGATCATAAGCTTGGTGGAAGAGTTCGTTGTCCCTTTGAGAGAATGTTAGAATAAAGTCCGTAAACTTCTTGGTTCTAGAAGGAGGGAAGAACTTGTTCAGAAAAGCTGTAGCTAAGTGTTCCCAAGTACAGAAAGTCCCCGGTTCATAATTTTGAAGCCATTCCTTGGCATCCCCATATAGCGAAGATGGAAATAACTTCAAGTAGACGTATTCAACGGGTGTATTCCTTGGCTTGTAGGTCCGGCAATATTCTTGAAAACTTGCTAGATGAGTAGACGGATTTCCAATCCCTTGAAATTGATCATTTGTAACCATGTGCACTAGGGATGATTTCACATCGAAGTCAAAAGCGTCTTCGTCGGGAGGCATAATAACCGAATCATTTCCCTCGAGGGTGGGAGTCATGTAATCTCCCACAGGCCTCTCATCTTCCTCTTCTTCATCATATCTATAATTCTGATTCTCTCTACGAGGAACACGAGGATTCCGAGCGGGACGTCTATCATCATCATTATCATCTCTAGCCGGTAGCTACGTATTTTTTTCCTCGATACCTTGTGTTCATTCAAGAGCCTGCAAGAACAATAAAAATTCTTGGCAATGAGAGGCAAAAGAAATAAACACAATCAAGCTCAAAACAAGCAATGACTACCAAGTAAGGAAAGGTGAACAAACTAAATAATCTAATAGCACCTAGTTAATTAACCTATCCCGGCAACGGCGCCATTTGATCGATTGTAATTTAGTGTAAATATTCAATAAGAATATCAAATACTTATGTTAATCACGGTTAATCACAACAATTTGTATTGACTTGGGAAACCCAAGGTCGTACCCAAAAGATAGGTGATTAAACTAATAGTGCTAAAGATTAAATCTAGAATGTTTATGGTTTGGGGGGGGGGGGGTTTGTTCCTCGAAAGGGGTTGATAGCAATGATTACTATCCAAAAGGGAGATTTTAGCAATGAACAAGTAAACAATCAATCAAAGATGACTAGGGATTACTTCCCCACCTAGACAATTATCGTGACAATGATATTGGATGTCAATTATGAATTTGCATGCACATGAGTAGAATTTAGCCATGTAACATTCACACTAAGTTCAACTCGCGCTACAACTTAGGATAAAGAGGTTACACCTCGCATAGGACCTCACACTCGCGCTCTATTAGCCCTATAGAACATGCGTTTCTAGTCTCACACTCGCGCTCTATTGACTAGATAAACACATTCTTGTTAAACTCAAGCTATTCTCATTAGATTGTAAATATCGCCATGTAACACAAAAACTCTAATGCCTCTTCATTCATTTCATTAAAGTCATGTTGATCAACGTGAGCTACATCAAACATGAGATTAAGCTAAGTTCCCATTGAGGACATTTCACTAACACCTTATGGGCAACTCTAAACATTTAGTTCAAATGAAGAAGATTCATGCACAAACTCATTCAATATTGACATCCATGGTATTTACATCATCACAAACATGTCTAGGGGATCCATAATCCCCAATCAAGGTCACTACTCACTCATAATGAGTGTATAAGCAAAAACAATGAAAAGGGTGCAAAAATCCATATGAAAGAGTGAGTTTGAAAATCTAAAACCAATTTGAGATTGAAGAGTAAGAGAATCCTTGTTGTTGATCTTCTTCTCCACCCAATCCACCTTGAAATCAGTGCAGGTCTCCTCAAAATCCGTGCCAAAAAAGTCCCTTTTGAAAATCCCCAAAAGTTTCTATTTATAGCCCAAGTTAGGGTTTCCGGTACTGTAGCTCCAGTCGGTCGACTGGCGGGAGCTGGTTTTCCCAGTCGGTCGACTGACGTTGAAAATGTGGCTGATGAAGGAGTTTCCCAGTCGGTCGACTGGCTGGTCCAGTTGACCGACTCGATGGAGGCGCATGGAAGGCCATCTGAGGTGCCGCTTAACTCGACCGACTGGTGAAGTGAGTCGACCGACTCGAGTCCTTGAGATGTGATAGCCTTTTCTCAGTCGACCGACTGGAGGGTCCAGTCGACCGACTCGATTGATGAGTTTGAGGAGCCTCTTGGGACGGCTTGCAACTCGACCGACTGGCGCAGGGGAAATTCCCAGTCGGTCGACTGGAGCTCCTTTGTGCCCAGACTTGCTCCTATCTTCGATTTTTCTTCGAATTCTCGTGCTAAGGTCCTGAGCTCAATGGGTGGTCACTCCAAGCCTGAAACGCAACAATAATGGTCAAATGGCATCGAAATAGCATTGGGATTGGATCAAAACTCTTCGTAGATGGGTATGTAAATGAGTTGAGAATTCGACTCATCAATGTTCTTAAACATCAGTATTAGAATTACGATTTCAAAATCAAGATAAATACATGAGCGATTCTTGGAGCGCCACAAAATCTGCTGGTGCGATTCGAAGCTTGCTTGCGATGGATTGGAATTGTGCTCGAGTGTACGAATTGTAATGGAAAGCGGAAAGAAATGAGCGAGCTGCCTTGTACGTGGAGGATTTATGGGAGGTGACTTGTAGAAAGGCATACAAAAGAAAATGGATTCAAAAAATGTCAGTGAATGAATGTAGACTCTAGTGGAAGCATGATTGATCAGAGTTGTGGAAAGGACGGAGGGATTGGGTCCTCCTGATCATCGTTGTCAGGCTCTTCTTAATCATCACCGTCAGGCTCCTCATAACCTTCCTTTGGAAACATGTGGTTGTTCTATTGATATGTGCATGATACACGAGAGCATTGGAAAAAGGTGATGTATTCGGGATATCTGAAGGATCTTCGCCTTGGTCTAGGTATCCAGATGGACTGGTCACGTAGACGGCTCTCGATAGCCCTCATTTTTTAATTTGGTCTGGTAAAATCTAGTCTTCTTCTTCGTATTCTTTCTTTACGTTGTAGTTTGAATGAATATTATGAGCTGAAAGTCCAAATTATCATTTCTTTGGAACTCTAGCGGTGTTCAAAGGCTTCAAGGATTTGGGAATGCTTTTTGACCGGAACCTTATTTAAGGAAAATATCGAACTAAACTTGACCTAAAAATTGAATTAAGAACTAGAGTTAGGATCAAATGAGAAATCACAGTTTTCGTGAGAAATGAGAAATTTTAATAAGCGTCGGATTACTCATTAAACGGTTCTGATTTAATCAATATATTTGCATTAATTTTCGGATTAAAATCCTAAATAAGGGTCTAAACGTCATTTGTTATTAATAATTTTAGTTAATTTCCTAAATTGTCGCACAAGTTCGTGCTGATCGGTTTTTTTACGAGGAAAGCGTGCAAGGAGAATTGGAATTGGAGACTGCGATTCACCGCCGCTTGAAAGCCATCCGCGACCGACTTCGATTCCGTTCCGCAGATTTCGATAAATCAAACTGCCGACGAATTATATTAACTGCCAGCGATTATAGAAACTGCCGGCGAGTTTATATTCTGCTTGGTGTGGGTCAAGCTGATTTTTAGGTTTTGTTCGGAGCTGCTTTTGAGATCTGGAATTTTTAGGGTTTTGGTGTGTTGCTTGTGGCCTTGTGAAGATTGTGAGTCATAAGATTTGTTTTTGATGTGTTGGATTTGGGTCTATGACATTGATTTCTTACGGGTTTCACTTTTTTTTATAATTGCAGAGTTGGAAGCTAAAGTTGTGGGAAGAAATGTCTAAGAAGAAGAACCCTATTGTTTATTTTGACATTTCGATTGATGGCAATCGAGCTGAGCGACTCGCGATGGAGGTAATTTCTTTAATTTAAAATGTGGCTTGCTTGATTTTGTGTTTTACTTGTTTTGGGAACATGTTTTGAGAGGAGAATGTGTCATGTAATTACGGTATCAACTTACAGATGCCAGCAAGAAGAAGATGGAAGAAGCAAGGAACTTTATTGTATAATATCTGAGATTAATACAGAAGATATACCTCTTGTCAAGTTTTATTGTTGGTCTGTCTGTCTGCTTTGAGTTGTAGGCTGTTCATCCTTTGATTTAATGATATTCATCATTCTTTCAAAAAAAATTCAGTCACTAAGTATGTAAACTCAGTAGTTGGATATGTAAATTATGATTACATACCATTCAGTCACTAAGTATGTAAACTCAGTCGTTGGATATAATTTTGTACATACAATTCAGTCATGTTTTGGTCATTCAGTGAGAAAGTGTTACGCATTTTGAATATAAAGATACGCATTATAAAGTTACTCATTTTGAATTGAAATATACGCATTATAAAGTTACGTATTTTGAATAGAAAAATACGCATTTAAACACTCAATGAACAAAATGTGTGCGTTTTCTTACGCATTTTGGATATAAATATACGCATTTCTGTGTTATGGCCTTTGTTTTGTCTTGGTTTTGTGATTGTGGTCTGTCTGTCTGCTTTGAGTTGTAGACTGTTCATCCTTTGATTTAATGATATTCATCATTCTTTCAAAAAAAATTCAGTCACTAAGTATGTAAACTCAGTCGTTGGATATGTAAATTATGATTACATACAATTCAGTCACTAAGTATGTAAACTCGGTCGTTGGATATAATTTTGTATATACAATTCCGTAATATTTTGGGTCCTTCAGTGAGAAAGTGTTACGAATTTTGAATATAAAGATACGCATTATAAAGTTACTCTTTTTGAATTGAAATATACGCATCATAAAGTTACGCATTTTGAATAGAAAGATACGCATTTTAAACACTCAATGAACAAAATGTGTGCGTTGTTTTACGCATTTTGAATATAAGTATACGCATTATAAAGTTACTCATTTTGAATAGAAAGATACAAATTATAAAGTTACACATTTTGAATAGAAAGATACGCATTTTAAACACAATTATTCTTGCTTTGAGATGACTCTTTATGAAACTCCAAAGCATATTTAGCTTCTGGCCAAGCGGAACTTCCATTACAACCCGTTCTAACCGTGCAGGAGTCGCTGTTGGGGATTCCTCATGCACACCAAGATTATACCGAATCTTTCAAACTTAACCTCACAAGATCCTTAACAGACTTTGTTTGTGTTGCGGTGAAAAGCAATGTTTGTCTACTTTTAGGTAACTGTGAAATAATAGAATTCACATCTTTCTTAAACTTATTGTCAAGTACACGATCTGCCTCCTCAAACACCAAAACCTGTTCCATTGTCATAACATTAAGCAAGACTATTAGAATGCATAAGAACTACAGAGTCAAGTATCACATAGTTCCTTTCAGCTTCCAAGTTGAAATAAAAAAAGGGTAAGAACGACAAGTCTGAGTCCTAAGAAACAAGTGACATAGGCAGCAAGGACGAGATACTAAATTAAAACAACTCACCATGAAGCATAGCTATAAACGAACAAGTCAACACTGCAAACCCTAAATTTAACCAAAAAAACTAATACCAAAGAAAACAAACGGACGAGATTAATGCAAATCTATGCATTTTCAATGCAGAGTTACGCAATTTGAATGTCTACCCTCCAACACTGCTGAAAACTACAAATGCAAATCTACGCATTATGAATACTAAGCTCCGCATTTTTTTGCATATCAAATTAACTATGAAACACTCCTGCGCATTTTAAATCGTATTTGCAATCTGCGCACTAAAACAGCGAATCGAAGAACACGGCTACCATAAAATTCACAATAAATCAAACAAATAACCTAAAGCAATAGAAATCGAAGAACACGATCACCATAAAATTCACAATAAATCAAACAAACGGCGAATTGAAGAACATGGCCTACCGTCAACTTGTGTTGTTTTTTTCGGCTGATTCCCTTCGTCCTCCCGTAATCCATGCCGTCGTTCTACCGTAAATTCCCTCCGTCCGTCAAATTTTAGGGTTCAATCCGTGCCGCCGTCCACCGTCCGTCGCCTTCACTTGCCGTCGCTCGCACAATTGATTTCGCTCGCCGTCGGTTGCATTCGGTTGCGTCGCTCGCCGTCGGTTGCGTCGCTCGCACGTTTAATTTCACTCCCCGTCGTCATCGCCGTAAGTCGCATCGCTTTCAAACTCGAAAATTTGTCTATACGAAGTCGGTTTAGTGATTATAGGCGAGAGAATAGGGATGTGGTTTTGACCTAATTTTAATTTCCTAATTTGCCCCTTAACCGTATTTGGCAATTAATTAAATACGAATTTTAATTATATTTAGTACTAATCTTAGCCGTCCATTTTTCTAATCTAATGATTATTAATTTTTCTCATTTCTCATATAATAAGCCTTTCTCACAGAAACTCAACCCTTAAGAACTAAATAACCAATCTACAAAATTTACTTGTACGAGTAGTTTGAAACTTTATTAATGCAATCTTTAAGACAATATAATGTCTTACTGATGCCTGTTGCTTTATTTATACTATTACACATTGTCGATGGATGATGAATACTATTTTAATCTGATGTTGATGTTCAAATAATATTTAATTATGCATCAAAAAAAATTTAATTATAAGCTTCTAACAAAGATTTTATTCTAGATAGTTCCACAATGATATCTCAAGTCTTCATCTTTGTTGTTATAATTACCTTGGAAAATATAGAGAACTTTGGGACTAGTTAGAACTCAAATGCACTGCAATATTATTGAAGATTCAGAGAGAAGGAGGAGGTGAAGGTATATCTATTTTCTTCACCCGAAGCTTCTATTTATACTACAAAGTTACTGAACACATATCCGCACTTCACTCAAATGCATTTGATTTTCTTTGGTGCGGGCCCACATGTGGGTCCTCCATGCCATGTTTTTCTCAAATGTGCAGACCACATTATAACACTCCCCCTGGGATGCACATCAAGCGTTTTAGGCTGCCTCGTTAAAAACCTTAGTTGGAAAAACCCATTGGGATAAAAACCAACTTAAGGGAAAAAGAGTGCAGCGACGCGAAGCTCCCCCTCATATTGGCATGCGTGATGTGCTCATAAATTTTGCAGCTTTCGCATTCCTATGTCGTTGACATGTTTTCGTAATGTTGAGGTAGGGAGAGCATTTGTAAAAAGATCTGTTGAGTTTTCATCAGAACGAACATATTGTATGCTGATAACTTTGTCTTTTTCCAGCTCTTGGGTGAACGAAAAATATTTGGGATCGATATGCTTTGTTCTATCACTTTTGATAAATCCTTCCTTCATTTGAGCAACACACGCAGCGTTGTCTTCATAAAGAGTGATTGGATCATTTGCTGGTAGAAGACCGCTCGTAGTTCTGATATGTTGTGTCATAGATCTCAGCCACACACATTCACGACTTGCTTCGTGTAATGCAATGATCTCAGCGTGGTTTGATGATGTTGCAACGAGTGTTTGTTTCTGAGAACGCCAAGAGATTGCGGTTCCTCCACAAGTGATTACATACTCGGTTTGTGATTTTCCTTTGTGTGGGTCAGACAGATAACCTGCATCTGCATAGCCAATCAAAACTGGGTTTGCATTGTTAGGATAAAATAATCCTAAATCAATCGTTCCTTGAAGATAACGAAACACATGCTTGATTCCATTCCAATGTCTTTTGGTAGGAGCTGAGCTAAACCTGGCTAATAAATTAACAGCAAAAGCTATGTCAGGTCGAGTACAATTAGTAAGGTACATAAGAGCTCCAATCGCACTGAAATATGATACTTCTTGACCAAGAATCTCTTCAGATTCTTCACATGGACGAAAAGGATCCTTGTTCACATCAAGGGATCTTACAACCATTGGGGTACTTAATGGATTTGATTTATCCATATTAAAACGTTTTATTATCTTCTTCGTAGAATTCGATTGATGCACAAATATCCCATTCTGGATGTGCTCAATCTGTAATCCAAGACAATACTTTGTTTTCCCCAGATCTTTCATTTCGAACTCTTTTTTCAAATAAGAGATTACTTCCAGAATTTCTTTACTGGTACCAATGATATTCAAATCATCAACATAAACGGCAATTATTACACGACCGGATGTTGTTTTCTTAATAAAAACGCAAGGGCAAAGGGGATCATTGACATAACCCTTTTGAAATAAATATTCGCTTAATCGATTGTACCACATGCGTCCGGATTGCTTTAACCCATATAAAGATCTTTCTAACTTGATTGAATATCTTTCCCTATGTTTAGAACTTAATGCCTCATGCATTTTAAAACCTTCAGGGATTTTCATGTAAATTTCAGTATCAAGCGATCCGTATAGGTAAGCGGTAACAACATCCATGAGGTGCATATTCAATTTCTCATGAACTGCTAGACTTATCAAGTATCTAAATGTAATTCCATCCATGACAGGGGAATACGTTTCCTCAAAATCGATTCCATGCCTTTGAGAAAAACCTTGTGCAACAAGTCGAGCCTCGTATCTCGCAATTTCATTTTTCTCATTTCTTTTTCGTACAAAAACCCATTTGTATCCAACAGGCTTCACATCCTTAGGTGTGAGTACTATAGGCCCAAATACTTTGCGTTTATTGAGCGAGTCTAGTTCAGTTTCAATTGCCTTTTTCCACTCAAACCAATCGTGTCTATTTTTACACTCAGTAATAGACCGTGGTTCGGGATCACCATTATTTTCATTCATAATATCACATGCCAAATGGTAAGAGAACGCATCATCAATGTTCTCTTTTCGGTTCCATAGTATGCCTGTATTAGCATAATTAATCGAAATTTCTCGATCCTTTTCATTTTGTATTTCTATAGGAATACTTTCCTCCACCATAGGATCGCTTTGCTTTTCTTCCCCTTTTCTTTTTCGAGGATTTTTATTTTTGGAACCGGGTGGCCTTCCATGCTTTAAGCGTGTTGTGATTTCATGAGTGACTTTATTTTCCGGATTCCCTTTTGGAATTTCAATTTGTACGGGAGCATTCTCAGCCGGTATGTGAGATTTAGTCACTCTCTTTGTGTCTGTAAATGCATCGGGAAGTTGATTTGCCATTTCTTGCAAATGTAAAATCCTTTGTACTCTACCTTCACAATCATCTGTGTAAGGATCAAGATGCAATAAAGTTGGTACAGGCCAAGTAATGTCTTTCTCAAACTGTTTTCTTTCTCCCCCTAATGGTGGGAAATTTTCCTCATCAAAGTGGCAATCAGCAAAACGAGCTGTGCAAACATTACAAGTTTGAGGTTCTAGATATTTAACAATAGATGGACTTTCGAAGCCTACATAAATGCCAAGACTTCTCTGTGGTCCCATCTTTGTTCTTTGGGGTGGTGCAATAGGCACATAAATAGCACAACCAAAAATCCTTAGATGAGATATATTTTGTTCCTTACCGAATACAAGTTGTAGTGGGGAGTACTTATGATATGCACTCGGTCTGATGCGAATTAATGTCGCAGCATGTAATATTGCATGACCCCATACCAAATTAGGGAGCATTGTCTTCATTACCAAAGGCCTAGCAATAAGCTGAAAGCGTTTGATCAGTGATTCAGCCAGACCATTTTGTGTATGGACATGAGCAACAGGATGCTCAACCGTAATCCCAACTGACATACAATAATCATCGAATGTCTGAGATGTGAATTCACCGGCATTATCAAGTCTGATCTTCTTGATTGTATGATCAGGAAATTGAGCTCGTAATTTGATTATTTGAGCAAGCAATTTTGCAAATGCCATATTGCGGGTTGATAACAGACATATGTGAGACCATTTGCTAGAGGCATCTATCAATACTAAGAAGTATCGAAATGGTCCACATGGTAGGTTAATGGGCCCACATATATCACCTTGAATTCGTTCAAGAAACATAGGTGATTCCGCTTCAACCTTTCCTGGTGAAGGCCTTATGATCAGCTTTCCTAGAGAACAAGCTTTACATGGGAAAACATTTCCTTGAGGGATCTTTTGATCCTTCAGTGGATGCCCTTGTGAATTTTCAAGTATTCTTCGCATCATAGTTGAACCAGGATGACCTAATCGGTCATGCCATGTAGTTAGTGTTGAAGGTTTGATGACTACCATATTTGACTCAATTGCATTCAAATATGTATAATGCAATCCGGTAGGGAGCATTGGTAGTTTTTCTAAAACACATTTAGTTCCAGATTTATATGTTGTGAGCAACATATATTTCATGCTATTTTCAGTTATAGACTGAGTATCAAATCCATGAGAATATATATCATTGAAACTTAACAAGTTTCGTTTGGACCTTGGTGAAAATAAGGCATTATTTATCGTAAATTTTGTGCCATTCGGCAATGTAAAGTTTGCCTTGCCAATTCCCTCAACCAGGTCTGCAGGACCTGATATTGTATTCACAATTGTTTGTGTTGGTCTTATCTTTGAAAAATATCTTTTATCCTTCAGGATAGTGTGCGTTGTCCCACAATCAAGTATGCAAATTTCTTCAATGTTAATCCCTTTGTTGGCTTGATGACTATCTTTGTCCATATTAAACTTGGAAATAAAAACAAAGAATATGTTAAGAAAGGTAATGGAATAAAACATTGTACTAATTTATTTCATATCTTAAAAGAAAATATGCAAATAAACATCGGACAACTTGGCTTCATTCCCAAGAAAGGGGATTAGATATTTCCATTATCTGTGTGCTCATTGGAGGTGTCGCCCAGATTCACAAAATCGGATGCATCAAAGTGGGTGGAGTCATTTGTCGGGTTCTCAATGAAGTTGACTTCTTTCCCCTTCCCCTTCTCAAATTTCTGATAGAGCTCGCATAAGTGCTTTGGAGCTCGACAGATTTTAGCCCAATGGCCTTTGGTCCCGCATCTGAAACAAGTAGTTTCATAATCTTTCGAGGGGTTGGGGTCATTTTCCCTTTTGTAGGGATTCTCATGATTCCTCTCATCTTGATGGTTCTTGTGGCCATATTTGGTGATCTTATAAGGTGAATTATGAAAATAACCACCTCGACCACGTCCTTGACCATAACCTTGACCTCGCCCACGACCTCGACCTCGCCCACGACCTTGACCTCGCCCACGACCTCGGCTATACTCTCGACCTTGAGAATGATCTCTATGTTCAGTTCTGTTAAAACGAACAGCATTCGCTTCAGGAAATGCCTTTGAGCCAGTCGGGCAAGATTGATGGTTCTTTATGAGCAGTTCATTATTTTTCTCCGCACTGAGGAGACAAGCAATCAATTCTGAATACCTTTAGAAACCCCGCACACAATATTGTTGTTGCAGGGTCACATTTGATGCATGAAATGTGGAAAAAGTCTTTTCCAGCATTGCATCATCTATTTTTTTATCTCCGCAGAACCTCAAATGGGTTACAATTCTAAACATTGCAGAGTTGTATTCACTGACTTTTTTAAAGTCTTGGAACCGTAAAGCGGTCCATTCATCGCGGTAAATTGGGAGCATCACAGCCTTTTGATGGTCATATCTCTCCTTGAGATTTTTCCACAGTTCACATGGGTTTTTCACGGTGAGGTACTCATTTTTAAGATCCTCATGTAGATGACGGCGAATGAAAATTAGAGATTTTGCCATGTCTATTTCTGAGGGTTCATTTCCCTCCTTGATTGTCTCACTGAGACCCATTGATTGCAAATGTATTTCTATGTCCATTGTCCAGGACATGTAATTGGACCCAGCAATGCCAAGGGGGCTGAAGTCTAGTTTCACCAAGTTTGTCATGATGTTAACTAAAACAAAACAAGTAATTTTTTTTATTAATTCAAGATATACAAGTCTACAAATAGTGTAAAGAAGAAAAATGCATACATGAATCCTAACATTGCTAAACAATCATAAAATTCATCCGGTGTTTGATCCCCGGTGAAATTATAAATAGTGAGTACTACAATAATTGTTGCAACAAAGACCAATAGTAAGCTAGACATTTTATTGCTTTGGAAATTTTGAGTGTGTTTGAAGTGTGAAGTAGAAGAGAAAATGTGATTTAGTGTAGTTGAATGAAAACATATTTATAGGAAAAAAAACTAGCCGTTTATAGCCGTTTGTTACCGTTGAGCACTATGTTACCGTTGTGTATGGGTTAATTCATGCTAAGATTTAATTAGAAACGTAATGCAATTAATTACCATGTGAGGATAGACATGTATAGTATAAATGCTATTAACCATAGGAATGAAGTAGTAAAATAATTGTAATTCACATCATATTATTTTACGGTGGCTGAGCCTCTTTTGTATAATAGTATGATGTTATACAATAACAAGTAATAAGCATAAAACAAATTATACAGTTCAAGGAAAATGAAGTCTTTAAAGTAAAGATAGTTACTTTGCAGATCACAACACTTTACTATGGGGCGGTAATCCGCACATCATAATAATATGTTGTTATACATTAAGGGATCGTCGCAACTACTGCTATCTCTTAACCTCTTAAGATTACAATCGTATTCAATACGATCCTGACAGTATGTATGTGGGTTGTCGCACGCTATATTTCAAGCGTAATCCGCACCAAAGACAAACTACAGAATAGAACTGAGAACTATTGTAATATTAGTTTTTTCATCCAGAAAAAATCAGATATCAACACAATCAGAAAATTGTGAAAGAGGGAGAGTAGAGCTCCCTTTGAGGTAGTGAACCCCTTATGATATCCAAGTAGAACAGATGAAGAACTAAGCTGAAGTTGAGAGACAAGTGAGGAAAAATATGGTATCTCAGTTGGTTAGAACCTCGTGCTGATAACGTGTTATAATTACCTTAGAAAATATAGAGAACTTTGGGACTAGTTAGAGCTCAAATGCACTGCAATATTATTGAAGATTCAGAGAGAAGGAGGAGGTGAAGGTATATCTATTTTCTTCACCCGAAGCTTCTATTTATACTACAAAGTTACTGAACACATATCCGCACTTCACTCAAATGCATTTGATTTTCTTTGGTGTGGGCCCCACATGTGGGTCTCACATGCCATGTTTTTCTCAAATGTGCAGACCACATTATATTTATTAAATATTTCTTTATATTCCTAGAAATTTTCTCAAATTGTGCTTCTACATTGACATCTCCTCCTTTCTTTATTTCTAAGATCAATTACACATTAATATCCACAACATTTATAAAACAATCAAACGAGAAGCACAACAAAAAAAATACAACAGTTGGCTAGACACCACCACTATTTTCCACCATTGCATTGTTCTTCTAGGAAAGAAACATTCAACAACAACAAAAATACACTATCAAAGATAAGGAACAGACGATCATAAACTCATGTTAAAAATGCATCCAGAAACCTTGAACCGTCAGTTTTTTAATTATTTGATCGAGACTATGACCGTTAAACAACACTTTCTGATAATGAAAAAACATAAATTATATATAATATGCCTGTCAATTTTACGTACATATTTGGCGCTTACAATTGATCGAACAACTAATTAAGAATCCTTTGCAGGTGGGAATCGTAGGAGGTCGTTAAATTATAGTTGCAATCACACCTTGGTCAGTTTTGGTTCCCCTTATATTTAAGTAAAATGATGCAACAAGTTGACATTAGATTTAGCAGAAACATTCATCATGTTACCAACTTATAAGCTAGATCTAGCCTAGCCAGCTAACAAGGCCAGCCACAGATTCCTTTTATAGAGACTTGTAGCTAGTATTATGAGCTTATGATTGGATTCTATGTTTAGTCTTTAGTAATCTTTTTTTATTTGTTTTATTTTAGTAATCTTTGAAATTTCCCTAGTAGTTGAGATGTTGTTCTAGTCGAGTGCAGCACAAATACTAGAACAACTTATGCAAAAATTAATGCAGTGCGAAAAATAAACGATACACAAAGTTGTTACTCAGTTCGGCGTTAACGAGCCTACGTCTGGGGGCTGTCTCTTAGCCCGGTGGATAGCAACTCACTAATAATGAGTATTGCGAGTACTTACGTTTACAGAATCCCTCTTAAACCGCCTGAGCCTCGGACACTCTAGCAATCGCTAACTAGGTCTCCCCCTAGATCTGAGCCTCGCCTTCGATTCCACTAGAATGATCCTCCACGAGAATCAGCGTCTTCTCCCGAATGCGCAAAAGAACACCAGTGCGTGTAGCGTCAATGTTGTTCTACGATCAGTCTGCCGAGCACTAGAAAAGACTGAATCCGAACGCGTTAGAGTTCACCAGAATAATGAACTTAACACCGTTGACCTCCTCCAACCCTTCTATGAATATCAGCGTGAATAATTTCTCCAACAGTGCTGAATTCTGTAACTTGTTCAACCGCCAGTCTGGAACAGCAACCTGGAATAAACTGGACAGCACCGCCGTGAGTTCACCTGAATAAATGAACTCAAGGCCGATCGATCTCTCTCTTCTCTCTGAGTGTGTATCTGCGTTTAGCTCAATGATCGATGCAGAATTGAGAACCTCAGCTCTGTTTATATAGGGGCGGTGAAATCCTAAACGATTAAGATTTCCAATCTTCAACCGCCCATCTCTTTAGGAAATCTTTCTTAATTTTTTAGGGAATCTTTCCTAAATTCTTGCGCATATCTTCTTATAGATAATCCTTCATATATCTTCAACTTTGTTTAAGAAACCTTCGATTATCTTTTTGCTAAGTTATCTTCAAGCGCAAGTCTTCCCTAATTTCTCAACCGACTTCTTTGATATCTTCGATATACATCTTAGCACCGACTTGCCAAATCCACTCAAGAAAATATCTGCTGCGTCTAAGTTGTGCTACGTCGGTTGAAACAAGTTGCCTAATCTGAATTAGGAAACCTCGATCTTCTTTCCTTCCATATGCAACCGCTTTGATCTGCAACGGTCGACTATGTTGCCTAATCTGAATTAGGAAACATTCCATCTGCTTTAACGTGTTCCAGGACAGTTGTTTCTGCTTGTCTTGAACTCTTCCTTGAACAACAGCTTGAACAACTACACAGAGTTTTGCCAAACTACATGCCATAAATCTAACAATCTTAATTTACATGTGTTGATTAGCCTAACCTAATGATGTTAGGTTAGGTTACATGTGTTGATTAGCCTAACCTAATGAATTATGCAACATTTTTCCTTGATAATGCAAATGACACATATATCCTTGACATTCCCGAAATAGATAAAATTATCAACATGTAATCATCACTTATCTGATGTTGATTTTGTGAGAACGGAAGGTGTCATAAGAACCAACTTCTCAAAATTTCACTATTACATATCTGACATTATGTAGCGTTTTTTATTTTACAGCATCATAAGTTCTTTTTAAAGGAAATGATCACCCTGGACCCATCAGGATTTGAACTTATGACTTGAATAATAGTGACCACAGCAAACCTTTTCTACATAAGGTAGAGCTGCGTCTAGAAATTCGTTGAAGGCTTTGGAGGAAATGATGGTAGAACATAGGGGTGGGCGTCCAGACCCGAAGACCGAAAAAAAAACCGAACCGAACCGAAAAAAGACCGAACAGGTCGGTTTTTATCGGACCGAAAACCGGACCGAAAAAAACCCGAACCGATACTCATTTTTCGGTTCGGTCTCGGTTTTGATTTTTCCTCGGACCGAAAGACCGAACCGAACCGAATATATGTTTTTCTGTCAATTTACAAAAAAAGACCGAAAAAAGACCGAAAGACCGAAAAAAAGATCGAAAAAAGACCGAAAAATCGCGAAAAGCTCGAAAAAAGACCGAAAGACCGAAAAAAGACCGAAAGACCGAAAAAAGACCGAAAAAGGACCGAAAAAAGACCAAAAAATCGTGAAAAGCCCGAAAAAAGACCGAAAATGACCCCAAAAAAAAGACCGAAAAAAGACCGAAAAAGACCGAACCGAACCGAAGACCGAAAATCGGGCTTTGCTCGGTTTTCAATTGCAAAAAGACCGAAACCGAACCGAACCGAATTTTCGGGTTTCGGTTCGGTTTTCATACATTTTGGGCCCGAACCGACCCGAGCCCACCCCTAGTAGAACAGGAGAAAAAAATGTAATCAGATGTTTGACATAGTATACCTATAGATCCTCACATTTCGGATTCAAATTTTCTACAAATATTGAATTATGCTAGATCCATATAATTCACCAAGTCATTTTAATATTAATTGAACTAAATATATTAACACTCAATAAACACTAACTATTTAATTATAATTATTATGTCATCATAAGATGGGATCTCTAGATGTGTGTTAATATATGAAAATAAGGCATATGCATGATTGATTAGGAGAGGAGTAGCTAGCATATAAAAACGAAGAGAAGGTGGAGGACAACACATGTGAGTATGTTTATGCATCCTTAATCATTATTACTATTAGAAAACTCATGTTGTGAAAGCTTAACTAACTTCTATCCTCTTTCCCTAACTAGCCTCATTTTTAGTATTAGAATATTTCTCAAAAGGAAAGAAACACAAAAGGAAGGGGAAGGATCCATTGAACCTAAGATAACCATAAAAGAAATAATTAAGGTAAAGTTAGTTAGCTAGCTTGCAATTGCAATTCAATCATCAAACATTATTGTTCATGCATTTAAGACAAAACTAAAATATATGTACCATCATCAATCACAAATAGTCCATTCATTGTATGTATGATGCATTATTTATTGATGTCACCTTTGGTCAGTTGACTGGCACCTTTTTTTTTGTAGTTCTAGATTTGGAAATATATACTACTTAACTAAGATTCACTGTTTTTTTTTTCCTTAAAAAAAGGGTATTATTTTGCATGAGGGAGCAAGTTGTTTTCAAAAAATTTAGATTTGAGAGGATAAACCGATATAAGTCTAGCCCATTAGGGGTCGGTGCAAGTGGTTGAGGGATATGGCGTCAAAAACACGAAGTTCGAGATATGTCTGTGTTTGAATCCTGAGGGCACAAAAAAAGTTTTAAAAAAGTCGACATAAGCCTATCAAGACGTGATCTTATGATAAGCAAAGAGGTCAAAAAGAGTCAGACGATCACGGTCAATCAATTCGAGTTCTGATGGGCTAAAGATGAAACGTTCTAGATTAAGAATTAAGATTTCACTAGCTGCATCATACCACCAAGTATACTTTATTATATTTTGAGTTATAATTTATATTTTGTGATTCAAACCTATTACATCCAAGTATTATTAGATTAGCATGTGGAGTTGTAGTTGAGTTGGCTCAACCCTTGTCTTTGTAACCAAGTGGTCATGAGTTCAACCCCACAGGCCACAATGCACCATTCCCACCAATATTTGGTGAGAAATTTCCATGTCCTTTCAAGGAAGACTTGAGGACTTGCCTTTCCTCTCTTCGCATGAGGTGCATTTCCTCCCTTCACAGGAGGTGCTCGAGATGGCTTCGCCTTCGCCACGGTGCTAAAGAAGGCTTCGACCATGAGCAAGTCAATTGCTCGAAGATATGCTTCAAAAGTGGATGAGTCAAGACGCCGCATGAATTGTGCTTCAATGGACATAAATGAACTAAATGATATGCTTAGCTTGAGAAATACATTAGTCTTGTACAATATGTAAAAATCCCCATAAAAAAGTATTATTAGATTAGACTTATATAAAAAAAAAGTACTCCGTATTACTCCTATTAGATTAGATGTTGTTGTTGTGAATTGTGATGCTTAGTCCTAAAACATGGCACATGTCAAGATTAGTGGCTCATGTGATCACGTATTTAATTGGTCACTGTCCCAGCTACATATCAGAATGTTTTGTACAGCCTGGTTTCACATGAGACTGCCACGTGGCCATGTCCTTTCTAAACAAGCCCAGACACGCTAAGCCCACGAGATTTTGGGCCCATTGGAACTGATGTGTACATTTTATATTATATTTGTTTGATTTATTCGATAAGTGATGAATTAACGGTCAACGAACGACCTCTACTATTTTTTCAAAAAAAAAAACTACCTCTACCACTCTCTATATTGTTATAAAAATCCTCTAAGATCAATTTCTAAAATGCTGTATTATTTGATAGTTTAGAGTGTTTGTATCACAATTCAATTGTCTCATCTCATCTGAATCAAAAGTAACACAAATAGAGACATTATAAGTGGATAAATTACAAAAAATATTATCAGATTATTTTAATTTTCAATTTAATTATTTTTGAATAATTTACATGCATTTTCTTTCCCAATTCGATTTTTGAGAGGTTGATGATATAAATTTGCTTATATTGGTAATTTAATTTGGTCAAATTTATTTTACTACTTGTGTGATTTTATTAATAGATTACAAGGTATTTAAATTGATGTAAACATAACTAAATTGAAAATTAAAATATTCGCGTCCGTAATTTGAAATGAACTAGTGGTCCAGAATCTAGATAATATTTTTGTGAGCATCCTTTACAAACGAAGGGCGACAACTGCCTCAGTTCCACACCAACATCAAAAATCTGAATTTCCATTCTGTATAACCAAGCAGTTTGCAACCATAGTAAATTGACATCGTTTTGATTATAAAGCGATATCATTTTACTTAAAAAATAATTTTTTTTAAAATAAAAAATCTACATCTTATTGATATACACGCATCAAAATTACGTCATATTACAACTGACTGTAAATTACTTGATAACAAAATATCTGAGTTCTACCATTTTGATTTGCAGCATGAGTGAATCCTTTTGTATGATTGTATAAATTAAGAAATCATCATGGAAAAAATAATAAATAGCTTTGACTTTAAAATGATGAGCGACAGAAATGAGTCATCAATGAACGAAGGATCAATTAAATAATGAAATTCGTATTATTGAACTGTGATATAATAAATAGATAATCAGAAGTTATCACTAATAAATTAAAAACAATGAAAGTTGGGACTTGGGAGTGGGTTAAATATGATTAATAATAAATGTAAGAAGCATCCAAGTGGTCCCATTGTTACCCGGAAGCAAGACACTGTCTGCTCTTCCACACCGATAGATCCAATTTTATGTTTTTTTTAATCCTATCATTTTAAAATTATTTAGTAAACAATTATTAAAATGACACTGGTTACAAAATTAATATAAATAAATAAATGATTAATCAGCAAGATGAAATGAAATGATAAATTGGAATCCTTCTATTTTTTTAATATATCTTGTTTTTTAATTCTATATCTGTACTAAAGGCTAAAGCCATCCTTTTAAATGGGTTTCTGCCAGACACAAAGCAAAGTCGGTTGTTGATATGGGCGGGTGAGCCGGCTCCGTTCCATTAAGTCAACCCATAATTTACAAACCATAAGCCTTCCATTTGTTTATTCGTTTATAGATTCATAACACATTTTATTTCGTCTCAACATAAAAGAGCCAAAGATGATAATTTTTTTTGATTATTCGTCAAATACAGATGATCAAAATGTTAATGAAATATAATAAAACTTTTGATGATGGGAATGGGATAAAAAATATTTTTGTTCATCAATGTCCATGCTTTAAGGAATAAAAAAAATTATAAGAAAATTTTATTTCAATTCTTAATTTTAGTAGACATGGTGGATGGGGGGAATGGGGGTGCAAATAGCAGCACCCTTTACCATACTATTGTGAGTTTTGGACGGTTCTACTATCCAAATAAAAAAAGAAATCCCATTTATTACTCACCTTCCATGGTTTTATCTCAGACAATATTTAAATCCAAATGCACATACATCGAAAAGAATACATTTAATCTGCTAATAAATAGACAGGAAGACCCAAAACAAGCTACTCATTCTCTCATTCCTCACTTCAAAGTTCAACCTCCATCTCTCTACATCACACAACCCCTAAACGACGCCGCATACACCATCTCTACTCGATCACGACCTCGTCGCATCGATCCCGCGCGATGGACAACGACCACGATCCGAACTACTACTTATTCCCATCTCCGCCAGACACAGATCTCGACTTCAGCTTCACAACCACCACGTCCTCGACCAGCGCTCGCACCAGCCTCGCCCGCTCCAGCCTCACCCTCAGCTTCAACGAGTCTCGTCTCTCCTCCTCAACCGCAACCATCCAACAATCTCGCCCGCATCGCAACTCGGATCCAAACTGGTCTGCAATCAACGCCGCCACCACTCTTTCCTCCGACGGCTCATTACACCTCCGCCATCTCAAGCTCATCCGCCACCTCGGCACCGGAAACCTCGGCCGCGTGTTCTTATGCCGCCTCCGCGACTCCGACTTTGCTACATTTGCTCTCAAAGTTGTCGATAAAGACGCACTCTCCGCCAAAAAGCTCTCTCACGTTCAAATGGAGGCCGACATTTTGTCCACACTCGATCATCCTTTTCTCCCGACGTTATACGCGCATCTCGAGGTCTCGCATTACTCCTGCTTCCTCATCGATTACTGCTCCGGCGGCGATTTACACTCGCTTCTCCGCCGCCAGATTCAACACAAGCTCCCACTCGAGTCTGTCAGATTCTTCGCCGCGGAGGTCCTCGTCGCCCTCGAGTATCTCCACGCCCTCGGCGTAGTCTACCGCGATCTCAAACCGGAGAATGTTCTGTTAAGAGAAGACGGACACATCATGCTCTCCGACTTCGACCTCTGCTTCAAATCTGACGTCACTCCGAGGCTAGACCGAAGATCAAAACCTGGTTCAACCCGTACCCGAACCCGAACAACCAGATCACCGCGTTTCTCCAACTGCTTCGGATCCGGGTCGCCGAAACGGGTCAAAAGGAAGGTTGTCATAACGGAGTTTGTGGCTGAGCCGACAGCGGCGTATTCCAAATCATGCGTCGGAACACACGAATATTTAGCACCCGAGATCGTCACATCCGCCGGGCACAGCAACGGGGTCGATTGGTGGGCGTTCGGGGTGTTCATCTACGAACTCCTCTACGGAACGACACCGTTTAAAGGAGCCAACAAGGAAGCCACTCTGTTTAACATAGTTTCCAAAACTCAAGTCAAATTCCCAGACGACGACGTCGTTTACAGCGATGCGAATGATCTGATATCGAGGCTGCTGGTGAAGAGCCCGAGGAGGAGGCTGGGGGCTGAGAAGGGGGCGGTGGAGATCAAACGCCACCCGTTCTTCGAAGGGATCAAGTGGCCGCTGATACGGAATTACCGGCCACCGTCGGAGGTGCGTGGGATGATGAGGAAGAGTGGTGGTGGGCAGGTGAAGCAGATGGCGATGAGCCCGAGAAGGAGGTGGTGGTGGTGGAAGGGGCTTTTTTGTTATTTACTTAAAAATAAGGGGTCGAAACGTAATTCCAACAACGGTAACTACCATTACAGTTACAACAACAACAGCAAGGCTAGTAAGTAGAAGTTTAGAAAGGTTGCTGCTGCATGAGTTTTGGAGAGTGTTCTTCTTTTTCTTTTTTACTGATTTCTGGGTTTGACATACACACATGGCTCCCCACTTTTTTCTTGGTCTTCTGTAAGGATGATAATAAATGCAGGAAGAAATGTAGAGGGAGTTTTTCTTTATCATATAATATTTACATCTAGGTTCATGTATCTTCGCATGTTTTGTTTATGATTTGATTGTTGTGGATCGGATGTATAGTTTGTAAAGGCATTCATCTAACTGTTTGGAAGCATGTGTGGGATCATTTCAATATGGTCTTTTCCAGTCTTTCTCCTTTCGCTGCATAAACCTGATGTTGAATGGTGATGTCTAGTCTTCTTGTCAGATTTTATTCAATTTTCCTTCGAATTTTGAATAACAATCGTATTAAGTGAACAATCTATTTCGAACACATACATACCGGGGGTGGATCCAGGAATTTTTCGGACCGGGGGCGATATAAATATTTTTGGACCGGGGGCGGCGGATCCGCCCCTGATACATATACACCATTACGTGAAAATTATCGGTTTAGAAGATTCAGAATATTTCTACAGGCGAATCACAAACAACATTTCAACGATGGTAAAGATTCGTATCCTACTCACACTTCCACAATTTGTTGTTTCAAATCACTATAGTTTCTTGATTAGGAAACATTCGAATCCAACACTTTTGCCTTTGTGTTTCCAATAAAAATTGCCACGTTGTTCCCCGATCCTGCATGGACAACTGGATCTTTATATAAAATTTGTTTAGTATTTTCATTTTATCACAGAACTAGAGCTGTATAATCTCTTATACATATAAATATGCCAAGCCCATTAGTATTGAACACATTTCTCATTTGTTGCTACATAACAAATAATATATAGTCATGCTTCTATCTTCTTCCCTCCGTTTTTGGACCCTTGGGATTTCATCTGACTTTGGCTTAGGGAGGCAATATACGTGAAAACGGACCGTACCATTCATTCTGCCAGGTTGTTTAACACTTGCACGCCCAATTGAGTTGAGGTAAGTATAAATTGTTAAAGAAATTGAAAAAAAAAATATATGAAGGAAAGACAACTTTCTTTTTTTAACACCAAAATCTTGTTAATTCATCAAATGAGGTATAATTTTATTCATACACATGTCTCTTACAATTATGACACAATTGAAATTTGAAAGCAATTAACTATCACGATGGGTGACCTCATGATTAAAGTGTTCACCTCGGGATTTAGGTTCAGTTCTAGTGAATGCATCAAATTTTTTGTTGGCTTGTGTTTGCACGTTGCGCAGATTGATACGATAAAGTCTGAAGGTTTATAACCATTCTTTTGACTGGCCTGCTGATTGCAGGGTTTCAACTTATTATCCTTGTTGAAAAACTATGTCATTTCGGCTAATAAATGTTTGTACACAAAAAAAAAGAAGATATTTTTGGTGAACCACTTGATATGAAAATGGAAAAAAAAAACAAGGGGCGACCCAGGTGGGCTCCCTTTATTCGATTTTACGACAGTTAATATTTTTTCCTGTTGACAAAAAAGAAATAATAAATAAAGAAGAGAAAAACGAAGAAGCAAATTCGAAAAATCTGAAACGAAAATCCTTATCATCCGAATTTGTATTGACAGGGCCAATTTGCAGCCACAACACCATATCCGTTTCGCTCCTCTTCCATTTCTATCCATCGACTACGCTGCGCTACCTTCTCAGAGGTTCGCTGAATTCCTCTATATTTGTTATACTTCCTTCGTGTCTAGGTTTTCTGTTAAAGATTGTTGATTTCGCCAATTGTTGTTTAATTCGGGAACGGCTTCTTTCGATTGACTGCAATTTGTTTTCTGGCTATGATTTTTTTTTTGAGGCGGTGTAGCCTTATTCTGCAGCATTGGTAGAAACTGTTGTTTCAATTTGGTTGCAGTAGTGTGCTAAAGATTGGTATGGCTTCTTTGGCTTCCCTGGTGAGTTTGGGAAGCGCCAGTACCAGTTCGTCTGATGGAAATTTTTCATTAGTTAGGAGAGTTTATCTGTTCAAAGGGAGTGGAAAGAGGTGGGATTATGTATCTTGTAAATCATCCGTCACTACTGATTTTATTGCCGAGCAAGGGAGTGCGAATGGAAATGTGGTTTCTGTTGGTCCAAGTTATCAAAGTAGTAAAGGTAGTGATTCTGATTTTGCTCTAAAGCCATCTCCTAAACCTGTGTTGAAGGCTGCGAAACCGGTTGTACCTTGGCCTCCGACCAAACTTAGCATCAGTTCAGATGATGAGAAATCGGATAATGAGGAGGAGAGGAAAAAAGTGATTGATTCTCTTGGAGAGGTTTTGGAGAAGGCGGAGAAATTGGAAACCTCAAAACCAAGTGGATTGGGTAGCAAAGAGAATGTGTCAGGTAATAAGCCAGCGACATCTACTACTTATAATAATAATACCGGCCAAAGAACTGGGAGGCCTGTTAATGTGGCTGTAAATAAAAAAGCTGCACCTTCAAAGAGTGTGTGGCGTAAAGGCAACCCGGTTGCAAATGTGCAGAAGTTTGTTAAAGATATACCCATGACCGTTGACGATAATACTGAAGTAGAGGAGAACAAGATTGAAAGTAAAATAAAAGCCGATAATGAACCCAGGGTGGGTGGAAGTACTGTTCAGTCACCTTCAAGGCCACAGCCTATGCTACAAGCAAGACCGTCAGTAGCACCCCCACCCCCTCCTCCAACAGTGAAAAGACCTGTAATCCTTAGGGATGTTGGTGGAACTCCGAAGTCTGCTTCTGTTAATGTTGCTTCAGCTACTGATTCCGCAGGCACTAAAGAAAGAAAACCGATATTGGTTGATAAATTTGCATCCAAGAAGCCTGTGGTTGACCCGTTGATTGCACAAGCTGTTTTGGCCCCTCCTAAACCCGGAAAGGGCCCTCCTGCTGGTAAATTCAAGGACGACTACCGCAAGAAAAATGCCTCATCAGGGATTTCAAAAAGGCGCATGGTTCAGGAAGATGCCGATCCCGATGATGAGACTGCTGAGTTGAATGTGTCGATTTCACGTGCTGGAGCTACCAGGAAAAAAAGGAAATGGACCAAAGCCAGTCGAAAGGCAGCAAGACTTCAGGCAGCTAGAGATGCTGCTCCTGTAAAGGTAGATATTATAGAAGTTGATGAAGAAGGCATGTTGGTTGAAGACCTAGCTTACAGTTTGGCAACGAGTGAAGGTGAAATCCTCGGCTACTTCTATTCAAAAGGTATCAAGCCTGATGGGGTGCAAACATTGGACAAAGACATGGTGAAAATGATTTGTAAAGATTATGATGTGGAAGTTGTGGATGCCGAACCAGTAAGGGTGGAAGAAAAAGCAAAAAAGAAGGAAATTTTTGATGAGGAGGACATGGACAAACTAGAGGGCAGGCCTCCTGTCATCACTATAATGGGCCACGTTGATCATGGGAAAGTAAGTTGTCTGATTCAGTGGTCACCTTTCGTTTTATATACTTATAAACGTCCAAATGATTAGGACTCAGCGCTCATTACTTACAAGAATCATTTTTGTTTATTTACAGACAACACTCTTGGATTTTATTCGGAAGAGTAAGGTATTTTTTTGTTCTATCAAAGTTTTATCCTACTGACCTTTCTTCGTTCATATCTGTTGAATTTATTATATAATATTTTTGGTTTCAAATTTTTTTCGGTATCTGAGAATGACTTGCCCTTTAGTGGTGCTCATGACACTGATGATTCACGGGCAACTTTAGGTTACTGCATCGGAAGCAGGTGGCATTACACAAGGAATAGGAGCCTACAAGTTAATGGTACCTTTTGACGGAAAACTTCAATCATGTGTTTTTCTAGATACACCGGGACATGAGGTGAACTGGCTTTTCATAGCACTTCTCAACATGTGTTTACTTTAATTTACGAAAACAGTTTCCCTTTTAGTTTTATAGTTATTTGCAGTATCATGTGTCATGACTTATATTTTGTTTCAAAAGGCTTTTGGTGCAATGAGAGCACGGGGAGCGAGGGTAACAGACATTGCCATAATTGTTGTTGCCGCTGATGATGGTATCCGCCCTCAAACAAATGAAGCTATAGCTCATGCCAAAGAAGCAGGGGTGCCGATTGTAATTGCCATTAATAAGGTATCACAACTTCATGTCTTAATTTATGTTGCAGTTAGTTCAACTTCAAAATATTGAACATCCTGTTCAACATGAAATCCTTGATATCTTCAGATTGATAAAGAAGGAGCTAATCCAGAGCGAGTCATGCAAGAACTTTCTTCAATTGGGCTTATGCCAGAAGATTGGGGAGGTGATGTCCCAATGGTTCCGGTAGGTTTGTTATGAAGTCTATATATTTATAACTAGCTTACTTCTTGTAAACCTCTCATTGTTCCTATTTTATTTTATTTTGGATATCAGATTAGTGCTCTGAAAGGGGAAAATGTCAATGACTTGCTTGAAACAATCATGCTTGTTGCTGAGGTAATTCAAAGACATGAACTTTCTTACTGCTTCAGATTCCTGAAATAATAGCTCCAATATGTACACATGGCACAACCCCATTTTGTCTGTTTCTATCTGGTCAGGTAGTTTTTCCAATAATGATTGCTAATCATTTTCTCAATCTCAATAACAGATATTATCTACAATGGGCATGTAATATCTAAGTTATGTGACTTAGTATGATGCAGCGTTTAGAGAAAGATTTTGTTGAACAGCGCTCTTTATGTAATGATCAACTATCTATTAAGTTTGCTTATGTTTTACATTTTTAGTTGCAAGAGTTGAAAGCAAATCCCAACAGAAACGCGAAGGGCACTGTCATCGAAGCGGGGCTCCACAAGTCCAAGGGTCCAGTAGCAACATTTATAGTGCAAAATGGTACTCTGAAGAAGGGGGATGTAATAGTTTGTGGAGAAGCATTTGGAAAGGTCTGTAAATGCCTGTTGATTTTAAAGTTGCTTACTTCCAGTAGTCGTGCAATATGTTTACTGATATTTCAAGTACATTCATTAGGTTCGGGGTTTATTTGATGATAGCGGAAAGCCAGTTGCCGAAGCTGGACCTTCTATACCTGTACAGGTTTGTTTTTTTTTTCTTTCCTTGCTCTAAAGGCAGTCGTTACTGGTGAGTGGTGACTCTAGTTGCATGGGTCTTTGAATGAAGTTCTAATACCATCTGTTTAGCCTTTAAGGTGCACCCATAGCAAAACCCTTGTAGTGTTCATATACAATCACATACATGACTCAATTTCAAAATCTCAAATTATTCCTGAAAACAGGGAATGTGAATATAGAGTCTAACTTCTATACAATCTCAGCTTTCATTTAATGTAGCCTACGCTCTAAAAGAGGTAATTCACTTACAGGATAATAAGCGAAACTGTGCACCTAGTCCATTAATGAAGATTTTTACCCTTTAAGCTCTTTATAAATTTATCTTACAAATGGATAATTCCGTAGTGTTCACCTCATATTAAGATATTTGGTTTATTTGGCTGCCCTTCAGTAGTCGTTTTTTTTGGCTGTGTGTTTTAGTTTCACCTGATGTCCCTTTAGTGAAAGCGTACAGCCATCAATGATTAAATATCTTATCTGGTATCATTTTCTTTTTACTACTAACCTAAAACTGGACTACATGACAAATCAGGTTCTTGGCCTAAGTAATGTACCTCAAGCTGGTGATGAGTTTGAGGTTGTGAACTCTCTGGATGTTGCACGCGAAAGGGCAGAAACTCGTGCAATATCGATAAGGGAAGAGCGCATAGCAGAAAAGGCTGGGGACGGAAAGGTTACCCTTTCTTCTTTAGCATCTGCAGTATCCTCAGGGAAGCAATCAGGATTAGACTTGCACCAGTTAAATATTATATTGAAGGTTGATGTTCAGGTATGTGTATTCATATGCAGAAATGCACCTTATGTAAATCATACATTTAATAATTTTCTGAAAGCATCAACGCTAGGTTAATTACTAAATACTAATGAGCAACTGATGCAGATGTTAAAATTGGTTTTTAAGTAAGACATAATTTGGAGACCTGCGAAGTACATTTTATGATATCATCTCGACTACAGAGCTTATGAACAGAGACTAATTTGGCATCTGTCTATAATGATTAGGGTTCTATTGAGGCTGTCAGACAAGCACTGCAGGTGCTCCCCCAAGAAAGTGTCGCATTGAAGTTCCTTTTGCAAGCAACAGGGGACATAAGCGCCAGCGATGTTGATCTTGCTGTAGCTACTAAAGGCATTATATTGGGATTCAATGTCAAGGTACCTGGCTCAGTCAAGACCCAAGCAGAAAATAGAGGTGTTGAGATTCGATTATATAGAGTTATATACGATCTTATTGATGATGTGCGGAAAGCAATGGAAGGGCTCCTTGACTCTGTAGAGGTGAGTTTGTTTATTTTTATTTTCATGAGAGTGCTCTTATGAAAATGAAACCCTGTAGAAGTTAGTTAGTTTTGCCCGTTCACTGTTTTTTCTTTCCATTTTCAACATGGCTGTTTGCATTGCCATGAATATTTTTAAGTGGTAAATTCAGGCATGTCTGACCATTCAATCTGTGGCTCGGTTATGCAAGTAATAGTAAACTTAGAAGTTTATCATGCAAGTTCACTCTGTACGTTTTGTCTCTATTTGACACTAATTTAACTTAAACCTCGCACTGTAGAACGAATAGTATTTTGGTTGCTTTATATATGATCTTCATTGATATCAAAAAAATAAAAAAAAGAATCATCAAATTTTAAAGCAAGTGCAGCTGGCAATTTACTGCCCTGTGTATGCACTTTTTGTAATGTTTGTGCTTTCCACTTTCCAGTTTCTCTTCCCACACTGCGGTTATATTTTCATTTACATTCATAAAGACATCAATTGAATGTAAAAATGTTCTCTTATTGCCTATAGGAACAAATACCAATAGGCACTGCAGAGGTTCGAGCCGTATTCACCAGTGGTAGTGGCCGGGTTGCTGGATGTATGGTAACAGACGGGAAGCTGGTGAAGGGTTGTGGCATCCGTGTTGTCAGAAAACGAAAGGTTGTTCATTCTGGTACCATTGACTCATTGAGACGAGTGAAGGAAACTGTTGAAGAGGTAATTGTAAAAGAATAGTTATTAAGCATGGCTAGTACATACTTCATACTTGCCTTAATATCACTCTCCTCATTCACTAATCTCAACGTGTTAGCTGTTAGTGTTCCATCAAGTAATAAGAAATCACAGTAAATATTGTCAAATGTGATTGTTTGACATTTAGTGTCTGACTCTTGCATAAAGGTTGCCACTGGATTGGAATGTGGAGTTGGTATGGACGACTATGACAACTTCGAGGAAGGAGATATTCTTGAAGCTTTCAACTCTGTGCAAAAGAGGCGGACTCTTGAAGAAGCATCCGCTACTATTGCAGCAGCTCTGGAAGGAGCAGGATACAGACCATAGGAACATCATACCATATTCTCCTATTGACTTACATTGCCTAACCACAGCCGAAAGACAAATTACAAGAAGGATGTGCTGAATTGATTATGCTCCGTAGAAACTCTCGACCAGATGGAGTAGGATATGACGTATGTGGAAGACTTGGCTGCAGAAGATGAGATTAGAGGCAGCTGGTTTGGGTCATTGTTTAAAGCTGTACTGCTGTATATATACCCAGATGTTTATGTATCCTGTAAAGAATAGTTCTTATCTATTGAAGCCCAAAGATGAATTGAGGGAAAATATGACAGGATATATGAGAAAAATGCCAAATTGCTGCATTTTTTGTGCAACCAGGTTTTATTCATTAAAAAAATAGTTTTACCAAGAAAGAGGATTTTTGTATGACAAAGTCCCATGCACCTAAAATACACTTTCCTTGAGTTGTCTTCTAGAATTCCAGTATGGTAATAACTAATAACAGCTGCATATTCCTTAAACAAGCGGAGCACCCAGTCTGAGAGGTGGAGTTGCAAGGGTGATGATCAATTGCGGAATCTTCTTGAAGAGGTTTCAATGGTTTCCAGTCCATATTTAGCATCCTTGAATAAGTAATTAGTCGCACCCGAACTGGAAAAGAGTTTGCTTCAGTTGCAAGCTATTTTGAATTTTGTTTCACTGTTTCTTCAGCCCTGGTGAATGCATCCGAGAGAACGTCGATTGTCCAGTCCTTCAAATCCTCCTACATGTGATAGGTACATGAGAACATTCTTCAAGCATACTTCTTAGCCAAAGCAAGACTAGGCCAAGCATGGCAAAAGTAATCAATGGCTACAAGGTTATTCTTTTATATAATAACAAACACATTGCATACATTACACTCGGAACCTACAAATGTTTATAATTGCAAAGTGCTACATGTAACCAACAGTTTTACCAATAATATCATCGAATCATTTGATAGATTTCCTCTCTCAATGAATTGAAACTTTGAAAGAGAAATTAGAAGGAAAAAAACAGTAACTGGGAGCTAAGAGTGAAATTTTAAATTTTCGAAATGTGTCCCTATATACGTGCTTAAACTTACAAAATCAAAGAAAAAATAGATTTAAGAAAGATTAGAGATTTACAATTGTGTATTTGGATCATCACATAGATGAGATTATGAACTAAAGGATGTTTCTATTTCATATGAACTGAGTTTAATAGCTTAGCTCATGCATGGTGCAAGCTGCCATGTTTCACACTTACTTGGCTACTAAACAACTAACTTGTCTTTGGGCAAACTTTGTCAATAAAAATTATATAAATAAAATTACAACTTGCAGCCGCACATTTTCGTCATTGACAAGCATGATAGCTGGACTAAGAACAGTGGTGACAGGCTTAGAGGGCAGTTTTGGGGACAATGGTGATCTGATGAGAAAGCTGGGGAGCATTTTTTTTAGAGGGTTTCTGTTTCGGTATACGTAAGATGTACTCAAAGTTTTTAAAAAAGTAAATGTTTGGTATAAGGGATTAGGATATATATATTGGGCGAGCATTAACGTATTCAACTACCAGTATTAATTAGGCATTGCCAATTGACACCGTTAGTTCCTAACTTGAATTTTCTTTTAACTTTGTCAAAATTGACTAATAAATTGATATATTTGAATTCCAGAAAGTATTTGGGAAAAGAGTTGGTAGTTTGGGCACCAATTTATCCATTTCCCTATAATAAACCTTACTGAAGGCACTGTTTTGTATAAATTTGTAAGTGGGTCTGCCCCTGTAAATCATTTTATCTCTATGACACGGCAAGTCAAGTTACATTCTATTGATTTTCTATCATGTAACCCCAAAAAAACCGAGGTCAGTTTAGTAGCAAATTAGCATCATATTCTAATACCCTGAAAAGAACAATATACTATACAAGTAAAACTAATAACTGACAAATAGCGACATCCTTATCAAGCTTGAAACAATAAATAAATGTATGAAAGCTGAGGAAAATAGCAATAGAATTAAGCCTAGTTCATGTAACTCAAAGCCTACATAACTCTAAAAAATGTCATGTGATCAAGACATAAAAAATCAATCTTTTCAATTTAACTCCACAAAGATACTATTTGCGATCGATATGATTATGATCACTAGGTATGTATAATGTACCTTGCGCACTGGCTCGTCTGTTCTAATTCGAGCATTTGGGCGAGCAAGCTTGGATTCAAAAGGTGTCCTTGGCCTAATATCAACAATATCATCCCACTCTTCACGAGTAATCATCCTCACAGTGCCTTGCCCAGGAGGTGCATTCTTTATTTTCCGCTCAATCATTTCCTGGGACCTTGAGTCATCATACTACACATAAAAAATTACGTCACTTCAGCATAATCATTTTACGTTATTTTGAGCATGAGGTTTTTCGAGGAAGGCAATGAATGAAGGATGCACCCCATGACTTATACTATGAAAAGGTACTACTAGTTCCTACCTCGATGCTTTTGAGTTTGTAATCACAAGCAAACATGACAAACATCTGATTGATCATGAATTATACAAATGGCACCAGACGAAAAACAGCAGGCCTTAAACATGATTCCTGAACTTATGTATTTGCATCTTTATTATGCTATTCTGATTCATGCTATAATCCAATATATATGGTTAGAAGAAGATGGAAATTGCAATCGCAAAATGAAGTCAACTCAAGAGGTGGATTGATAAAGACTAGAATGGCCTGGTGGACTATGTATAGGAAATCAGGAATCTGTAATTCAACATCAACAACGGAAAGATGCTGGAGGAAGTGAAGCTAACTAAAACATTTAGTATTAAGGAGCGCAGATCAATGGTGTAGCAGAGTTTATTTCTGAATTGATCGTTTACCGAGTACTGAGAGACCCTTGTCACCTCTATCGCATATATAAGTTTATCTATCTTGAATAAACTTACCTTAACGAAAAAAGAAGAAAACAATGTATTCAAAACCTTCGGGGATAGCTACATGGTTCTATATTGAAGATGATAACTGAAGACACATTTGATGTGTCAACTGCAAAGGCAAGGAATTTGTGTCACCTCTATCTGCTCGAGCATCTTTTAAATCTTAACCACCATCCAGAATTAGAATTTTGTGAACACACCATACCATATATTTGTTGATTGTCAGAATAACCATCAAACCACAAAAAAGAACAAACAAAAAAACACGAGACCTTATCACCTTCAGATCAAAACACAAGGAAACACGAGGGCATACCATCATAAGGAGTTTTGCAAATAATGCAATGCCAACACCAGTTAGTATCATGGGCATTGTGGCTGTGTCCAGCCAAGCTGTTCCTTCTGGCACTTCAACAAACAAGGCATCCTTCTTAGGATTTTTTTTCTTTCGAATCTTCTCAATATCAGCAATTTTTTTCCGCAGTGTTTGGCTAGGAGCATCATGAGATGATATATGCAGGGATCTGCGAAAGAGAACGAATCTTCGACCAATACAGTGCATCGCCAAACTCAAAGAAATGTTCACCTGCAAGGCTAGGTTAGGTGTATAAGACTCTTACAAATGAAACAGATTGCCTCAGAATGCTTCCTTGCAAAAACTATACGAAATAAACATTATCTTTTTTTTAGAGAAAAGTAAAATCCAAGCAAAATACGAAGTAGTCGAAATATTGAATATTCATTTCTCATTCAAGCATTTTATCGAACAGGTAACGTGCTGAAACATGTAAACCCAGACTACCATGCCAACAATATGTAAATACAATTACTCAGGTTTGAGTTTAAGTTACCTAGAAAAGATGATATTTTGGTACCCAGAAACTTGAGCAGACACCTTGTTCAGTCGATTTTGAGGTCGAAATCGCCAGTCCAGACGAGAGAAAAACTACAGCCAAAACAAAAAAAGAAGTCGACTGAGCTGGATGGAAACCGAAGGATGGGCGATTGGCAATTAGATTATGGAATTTATTGTCAGCAGATCCACAATTTCAATCGCGACCCGTCTAGCAAATGTAGGGCTGGGTTTTTGTACCGAAAATCGAAACCGAACAGACCTCAAACCGAACTGAATTTCGGTTTATCATACCGAACCGAAATATATCGGTTCGGTTTTCATTTTGAGAACCGAAATAAAACCGAACCAAACCGAACCGACAAAACCGACAAAACGAACCGACAACCGACAAAACCGAATCGAAACCGACAAAAATCGATAAAACCGAACCGAACCGAAACCGAATGTCGGTTTACCGAAAAGTCGGTTTGGTTTTCGATTTCATTTTTCACTAAACCGACAAGTCGGTTCGGTTCGGTTTTTGTCGATTCGATTCGGTTTTTGAACCGAACCCAGCACTACGCAAATGTCTGCTAAACAAGCCGTGAGGGGTACTTTCGTCAATCAAATAGTTATATACTGTGACTCTGTGAGGGTCAAGCTCCCTTAGGCCATCCTTAATAGGATGATAATTTAAAGATTATGGTTACAATCTTTTATTTTCTTCTCTTAATAGTTCAATAGAAAAAGGTTGTCCCACAATAGATCGTGGGTTTGTGCTATGGGACGAACTTTTTGACGATCGATCATCAAATAAAATATTGTTTCTTTACTTTCAAACTTGACAAGTGACTTTTTGTAAAAGTCACAGTACCTATTGTTTCTCTTATTTAAATATAAATAAAGAAAAAAAGAGAGATGATGACATTTTTGTTTTGGTCATTGTTAAGAGGAGATAGTAGAATAAGATCGTTGCATGATACTAGAATGTTGAAAATAGTGGGATGATCTTTAATAAAAGATCATCACTAAGGATGCTCTTACATTTCAAATTGATGAATTCGTTAAATCATACTCCCCGACTTAATCCGTCATAATGTTCTCATTAGATTACACACGAGCATAACAGATTACATGATCCTTCCCTTCACTCGGTGACCGCAGTCATCTAACAGTCGCTTATTATCACATCTTCAAGTCATCACAACCTGAGATTCATCACAAAAAATATCATTTATTGGCAAGAAGATAGTTAGGGGCTATTCTTTTGCACTTCGATACAGTTTTATTAAGTTCAGTACAGTTAAATTAAACTCGATACAGTTTAATTAAGTTCAGTACAGTTAAATTAAACTCGATACAGTTTAATTAAGTTCATTACAGTTAAATTAAACTCGATACAGTTTAATTAAGTTCATTACAGTTAAATTAAACTCGATACAGTTTAATTAAGTTCAGTACAGTTAAATTAAATTCGATACAGTTTAATTAAGTTCAGTACAGTTAAATTAAATTCGATACAGTTTAATTAAGTTCAGTACAGTTTAATTAAGTTAACTGTACTGAACTTAATTAAACTGTATCGAATTTAATTTAACTGTACTGAACTTAAACTGTAGCGTGGCTTAAATCTAATCATGGAGTGCATTTCCTCTGCCAGGTACAAGATCAAGATGAATGATATGATCATAGAACTCCCTCCCCCGGAGCGTGGCTTGAGACAAGGCGACCCCTTGTCTCCTTACCTGTTCCTGTTATGCTCAGAATGGATTTCCATGAAGATAGCGGAAGAAGTATCAGGAAATAGGTTAAAGGGTGTAAGGGTTTGTCAAGGAGCGCCGATTATATCACATCTGTTCTTTGCGGATGATAGCATCTTCTTTATGAAGGCAACGTAGCAGAATGCGTCGAGACTAAAGGAAATCTTTAGAGAATACGAGTCTCTTTCGGGCCAAAGGATAAACAATGCAAAGTCGGAAACAATATTCAGCAGGAATGTGGCAATAACGAACAGAAAGATGATTAAAGAAGTTTTTGTAGTCAAAGAAGCTGACAAGCATACAAAATATCTGGGTTTGCCAATAGTTTTCAGCCACAACAAAGTAGAGCTTTTCAAATATATAGTCGAGAACACCTGGAAAAGGGTTTTGGGGTGGAAAGAACTGCAACTGTCAATTGTTGGGAAAGAAATATTGGTGAAGTCAGTCCTGCAAGCGCTGCCTCTTTATGCCATGATGTGCTTTAAACTGCCAGAAACAATATGCAGGAGAATCTCTGGGATTATCGGGAAATTTTGGTGGTCAGAGGATAAGGAGGACATGACAATTTATAGGGCAAACCAACTCAAGCTGTGTATGCCAAAGAATCAGGGTGGATTAGACTTTAGAGACCTTGCTACGTTTAATGACGCATTATTAGCCAAACAGTATTGGAGGCTCCTGGAAAATCCAGAATCCATCATCAGCAAGGTTTTGAAAGCCAAGTATTATAAACACTCAGACCTGCTCAGTCCAGCCTGGGACAGAACTGCTCCTTGGCGTGGAGAGGGATATGGAGAGCTGGGGACAAAGTTAGGTAATGGATCGCTTGGGACCAGAATAGGAGCTGTCCAGTTTGGGAAATGGAATCGCATGGTAAATTCTCTACCAAGTCAGCGTATCAAGGTCTTAGAGAAGAAAACATGAGAGCTACGATGGCTGAAAGAGGTGAACCCTCAGACAATAGTAGGATCAAGACTTTTTGGAACAAGGTTTGGCATCTTAAGATTCAGGGTAATGTGAAAATTTTCATTTGGAGGCTTTTTCATGACTTCCTGCCAACAACTGGGAATTTGTTGAAGAAGGGCTGTCAAGTGGATCCAAAATGTGTTGTTTGCGGCTACAAGCTCGAGTCGTCTCAGCACTTATTCATGGATTGTTGGTGGGCGAGAGCTCTGTGGGGAAAGCTGAATATGGGGCAAGATTTTTATGCTTGGCATTGGGATAGCATCAGTGAATGGGTTTGGTTTTGCTTTATTACAATGAAAGATGAGGAGCTCATTCAGTTTTGCTATGCGGTCCGGTCCATCTGGTTTAACAGGAAGAAATGTTTTCATGAGGGACGTGGAGTTCAAGTGGATGAAAATTTGCTATCCATAAAGGCTTTAGCACATTCCCACCATAGATCAGGCTTTTCCTTTACTATCTCAGATCTGGATGGCAGTTTTGCATGGGTAGCGCCGCAGAAGCCTTTCCTTAAATGGAACTGTGATGGATCATGGGAGAAAGAGTCAAAGACGGTTGGTGTTTATGGTGTATGCAGGGATGACGAAGGTATCATAGTGGGTATTACGGCAAATTTCCAAGCAGGAGTCGAGTCTATCTTGGAAGCCGAATGCTTGGCTATCCTCAAGTCCATGTGCTGGACGGATATGCAGGGTTGAACCCACTGTATATTCGAGACAGACAGCACGGAAGCTTATGCTCTTATTACGCTTAGAAGCCACAGTCCTAGCCCTCGCCCGGCTGTCGTTCGAGAGATTTTAAGCATAATGCTCATCAGGAATTTCTGGAGGTTGTCGTTGATTAGAAGAGAAGCGAATGGCGTTGCGGATAATCTGGCGAGACTGGCAAGAGAAAAGGCGTGGAGATGGTCTTTAGCTGATGCTCTGCCTAGGTTTCCAGGTCTATTTCCGTAGCTTGTCCGTGGTTTGCCTCGTGTGTTTCTCTGTACAAGGTTTTGTAATCCAAAAAAAACTATGCTCAAGACGTCAAAGAGGCTAATTAAGCTTCCATCGCAGCTACACCCCATCAATCAGGCAAGCGAAGCTCACCGTGAGCATGCCCAAATTATAGCCAAAATTATGGTGACCATCAACGGAGGCTGCGCCTCGTTAATGTCCAAGCGGCGCCTCGGTCCAGAAGCTAGTCTGCATCATTAGAAGCAGCATCTCGAGGTCAACGAACAACGCACTCACAAAGACAAGCACATCCTATTGATGCGCAACTTTACCATTTGAGACTAAGCGTAGCTTTCATTCTTTACTTTGTTAGTTGAATTCAGTTGAAATATGGAGAGTACCATCGTTCATTTGCATGTTCAAACAATGCTGCTGCTGGTATTGTATAAAAATTTCAATCTTGTTCCTTTGCATATATATCATGTTCCTTTGCATGTTCTTTTGGTAAAGCCAAATATTTGGTTATAGGGTTTAGGGCTTGTGAACCCAATATAAGTTGTTGTTGGAATTGGTTGGCTAAAGTGCTGAACAGTAGTGCAGCGGTATCAGGATTCGAGTAATGGTGTTAATATGGCTTTAATTAAGTTTGAGGTCATGCTTTTAGATAGTGGATCCTTATGTTGTTCTAATTAGAGCTGATTTTGGTTGATGGAAGGAGGGTTGTAGGACTGAACTGATGCATATGTGAGTAGATTTAGATTTTTAGTTATGAAAGGATTGTGGATTAAAGTGGTGGTGAATGAAGATTTAATTGCTTGATGAGCTGTCCACATGAATTGCAGGGTAAGCGTAAGGGACAAAGATGGATTTGAATCATAGATGGATAATCAAACACATATGATGCCATTAGTTGCAATGGTGATCCTTGTTGGGAACTTCTTGTCAATTCGAGTTTTAATTCGAGTTTTAATTCATATTGCAATTTTTTCAGCTCAAGTTCTTGGGAACTTCTTCCAGAAGCGAATTATTCAAAGAGGTAATGAATTCTATTAAGTTGCCGACAATTATATTGTTTTTATTGCCCATATTAATGTATCAGTTTTTATTGCACATATTACACTTTTCAGGTATAGACTTGTCAGTAGAAATTTATGACCACATCATTGATCATTCTACTAGTTCACTTGTTCATTATATTTTCTCCTAAGTTGCTATAACATTCTATTTGGTGGGCTAATTGTGATTCAATCATTCTGCTTTCATTGCAGGTGAAGTGTTGGCAATTAAAATGGATGGAAAGATATGATGAAGAAGCACCCATAGATGTTCTTCCTAATAAGGATTTCTACAGCTCTTCATAGTGGAAAACATAGAAATTCATAGTATATGTATTACATTTTTGAACAATTTATTGTATTTGTTGAATACAATTCATTTTGTGAAATGAAAAACAAATTTCATCATTTAGTTTTTGATTAATTTTAATTATTTAATTTAATTATTTAAAAATAAATCAAAATGAATATAATATGTGAAATATAATATTTATATTGTTATTGTATAGTTATCGTAAAGTCATCGTATAATTTTTACGATAACTGTACGATGACTCTGCGATAATAATATTATATTATCGTACGGTTATCGCAAAGTTGTCGTAAAATGTTATTGTAAAGTTATCGTAAATTTTTTACGTTAAGCAATTTTACGATAACATCAATTTTTAACGTAAAGTTATCGTATTAAGCAACTTTGCGATAACTGTACGATAAATTCGTGTTATCGTAAAGTTTGCCCGAAATTTGTAGTGTATGTTCTCTGAGTATATGTGACTTGATTTTACAGAACTTGCATGCTAATACCTGTTTTCATACTTATCTAATATATTAAAAAAGGGTGCAGTTTTATATATGAAAACTTAAAACTCAATTTCAAGCTGACATGTGTTCAATTTCACCGAAATCATTGATAAAACATGGAGGGGCATTATAGTCATTGCACATAATGATCAGACTTAACTTGGAATGATCAGAATTAACTTGGAATGATCAAACTTAACTTGGAATAATCAGACATAATTATCAGAGTTAACTTGGAATGATCAGACTTAAATGGTAATGATTAGAGTTAACTTAAAATCGAGCGATATCGATTAACCTGCACAGGTGTAGCGGGGATTACCGGCTCCGCTCTATCCTGAAGTTAATTATATTTATACATTTTATTAATAAACTTAAGTGGAAAAAGACTATATTTTCATGCCTTTAAGTGAAGACTTATTACACCAAAACAGTGGCGTTTTTTTATATTAAACGAAATATAGGGTTTCTAGCCAAATTAACCCAATTCCAAACTCAAATTGTCGAATTGCACCAGTTGAAACTCAAATTTTCAGATTACCCCATTTTGATTAATGCCGGTTCCCCAGGAACCAATACTCTTCATTTTTTTCTAATCCCGGTAGCATAGCAACCGGTAATGCACATTTTTTTATAGTTACCGGTTGCATAGGGACCGAGATTTATAAAAAAAGCTGATGTGGTCCGGTTCGGGGCTTTCGTAGACCAACCAAACCCCTTTCGTGCCAGCGTGACATCCAGCTGGAGTACCGGTTTCTCAGAAACCAGGAATAGCTTAATATCGGTTTCTGTGCAACCGAGATTACTCGAACAGGCTTTTCAGAATTGGTCGGGGCATCACTGACCCAGTTGGGATGCGACTAAACTAAAAGGATACCGATTTAGGGGGAACCGATACCTTCTGCAAGACAAGATTCCCATTGAACAGGCTTTTCAGAGATGACGGACCCGGTTGGGAATTGATTAGATGAGAAAGTACCGGTTTCTGAAAAACCGGCATTACATGTTCACGGTTCATGGAAAACCGGCATTACATGTTCCCGGTTCCCAAAAAACCGGCATTACAAGTTTTCTGGTTCGTGGGCAACCGTCATTATTTTACTATAAATATGAACCTAGTTTCTTCATTTTAAACAGACAATTCAATCATCTCTCTTCTTGTCGGTGTACTCTTGTTCTAATTGAAATTTCGTTACCATCATAGGGTAGTTTATCTCACAGATAATGGAATTGTGGGCATTGTATGTATTGGATTTCAGTACCTCTGGTAAACTACCTTACAATAGCAACGAAAATTTCAATTTAAATGATACCGGTTCCCTTGAAAATCGGTTCCCATGATGTTAAGAAGTTGGTCACAACAAACGTGATTATTGGTCAATTAAATACTAGAGTTAAACTATCTTTGTTATTTTTAGTTCAATTTTTCTTAATTTTATGTATTAAAGTTCACATCGTGGTTTTTCCAAAAACAAAAAAAAACTTCATTTCGAAAATAACATTGATACCGGTTCTCGGGAAACCTGTATTAAGATGTTCCTAGTTTCTGGGAAATAGATATCATTCTACTATAAAACCGACCTCAGTTTCTTCATTTTCAACACGGAATTCAATTATCTCTCTTCAATTCAATCATCTCTCTTATTGTTCTTACCATTCTACATTTAACATGAATGATGATTCCGATGACGTGTATATGTCCACATTGGCAACATTGGATAATCCAATAATAGACGAGTATGACCGTGCCGAGATGGAGGAATTGGAGAATGCTACTGCTGAAAATCAGGATGCCGAAATATTTCAAGATCGGATCGGTCGGAATCATCCGAGTTTTACTGATATCTCGGCATGGGAAACATATCGACCATTTGATGAGAATGTGAGGGTCCACCATCTTCACTCCCCGTCACTTCAAAAGGGTACTACTTATTGGAAAAAAGTGGATACCATACTTGCTGTGCAGAAATACTCAGTTCTTAATCGGGTGGAGTATAAGGTAAGAAAGTCTGACACTACTAAAATGGTTTTATAATGTCAAAAGGGTGAAGAAGTATGTTTGTGGCGCGTTCAACTAAAGTTGAAGCAACACACAAGTTACTGGACAATGCGCAAGTACAGAGGGGACCACATTTGCCATAACAACAACATCATACAAAGTAACATCCACATGAACGCGCTTTACATAGAGAGGGAGATGTGGAATACGATGAGTGAAAACATGAGGTTCTTCGCCGGACATATACACAATTTAATTCAGCAAGATTAAGGGTATGAAATAAATTACTGGAAGGCTTAGAAAGCACAACAGAAAGTGTTAGTCAACTTGTTCGGCAAATGGGACGAATCATTTAATAGACTGCCACATTTGATGCAAGCTTTATAGGATTCTAGTCCCCAAACTTTTGTTAAGTGGGATGTCACACCACTCGATGATGGTACCATGCAGGTAAATCATATTTTTGGGCTTTTTCCAGAATGCATCCATGCATTCAAGCACTGTCGTCCCTTAATATCTATTGTCGACATGCACAAGTTCGGGAAGTATAATGCGAAATTGTTGGTTGCAATCACGTTATACGCAAACAACCACATACTATCCTTTAGCTTTGCGCTTGTGGAGAGCGAGAACACTTCCAGCTGGAAGTGGTTTATATCTTGTATCCGGGAAGGAGTGACCCAACGGGAGGGGTTGTGCATTGTCTCTGACAAACACAATGAAATATTGGCTGCTATGCGTGAACCTGAATGGCAGGAGCCTATGTCATACCATCGTGTATGCGTTTGTCACTTGCAAAGCAACTTCATGATGAAGGTAAAAGATGAGGTGTTGAAAGCTAAACTTGGCGATGTGGCATATGAGAAGACAGAGTTGAAGTTCAAGGAGAGGTTTTGTCACGGCTGTCACGGCCATGAAAAATGGCAGAGACTTCGGGCGGATTTTTCACGGTCTTAACGTCCGAATTTGATCTTATCATAAACTATAAAGTTGTAGATTTTTGAAATAGCTTTCCAACAAGCTTTGAATCAATCAATTTGGACACCATATGCGATCTGTGCGTGTACAATAAGTCGGAAAGGTCAACCTGCCCTGTTTTTACCCAAATCTCTTCTAAATGCTTTGTTTTGCTTCAGATCAATCCAAAAGTCTTAAGTATGTGATATTTGAACTGAAACACTAGAAAAGAGATCAAATGACAATAAAATGTTGGGAAAACAAACATAATCCATCATCGAATGAAGTGAATAATAGGTCAAGAATTCGACCGATCAAAACACTCCACACTTAGGATTTGTTCGTCCCGAACAAACATTAAGTTCAAGTCAATAAACTGCATAATAGTTACCCACTCAAGTATCATGTGATTAATCCTAGCTAAAATGTGAAACATAAAGATAACTCACTGTCGTAGAGGACACGAATGCATTTAGCATATGCATCAAGCCTTTAAACCCCTAGACTGCCCTAGTAGGACAAGTATAGTCATGTGATGGTTTTCAGGAATGAGACTACCTACAAATCCCATGTATAACTAACTAACGTGTATGCATGAAATGATGCTCAACGAGTCACAGTAAAGTCATGTCATACCTCGGATTCATCGTATTACCTCAACTTCAAGTCAAACATCTTTATCAAAGTTGTCAAGACAATCATAGATTAAACGAGTCATGCATTCAAACGGTCAATACACACAGCTAGCAAGCGACTAATCACATGTTCTAAATAGTTCTATAGCAACGTGATAAGAACATAAATAGTTACACAAAACATGCTCGCCATTCACCTATGCTATCTAGGGATAGTCCATGGGCTCTTGGCGCAAAGTTCATTCTTAAGTGCCAAGGACTACGCAATGACCCGTAAGAGAAGAGGAGTCTGGCTTGAGAATTTTTCTGAAAAATAGTATGAAAATCACATCGAAATTTCAGTGCAAGCACAAGGATCTCCCTTAGTTTCTAGTACATGAATTCTCAAAACAAGTCATGACTGCACGCAATGAATAGGTAGAAATACACTACATCAAGCGAAAGGGGGCAGAAATTTCTTTTTTTTTCATACACAAGGGGTGACTTTTCTCACTTTGCCCTTGGTAATATTTTTTCTCTTTTTTTTTCCTGCAAAAACAACTATGCTTAGAGTCAATTTTTCACCCTCATTTAAAATTTGAAAATTCAGAACTTTGTTCTTGATTGAGGGCCTATTTTTTGCCCCTCTTTTGACTATTTTTTAACTCCACACTTAAAACTTGACATAGAGTATGAGTAAAGGCGGGCGCATGCAAATCACAACAAGTATAGAGAAACACATACTGTACTAAGGTCACCTAGAAAAAGAGATGGAATTTAAGTTTTTGACATTTTGTACCGGTGCCTACTAATATCAAGTCTCAAACATGCTTCAAGAAATACATAAAATATGTGATAGGCAAAGGCTAGCAATGATACTGATACGAGGGAATACACACGCGAATAAAACTATTTCAAGTCCTAGACTTCGAATCCAAAAGAATGACAATCAGTCAAGGAGTATCGTAGAAAAACGAGGATTTCAATCGCAATACATAGACAGTTGAGCATATGCAAGAGTAAATGTGTGACATGCGATGTATGTGACTATGCGCTACCCACTCCACACTTAAAAATGAGCTTAGTCCCTAAGCGAAGAAATAAAAGATAAGAAAAGGAGCATAAGAACTTCCCTCGTGTGTGAAAACTCGATATCCATGGAGATTAAGCGATGTCCGGAGAGTGAAATGCGAATCGTGAGTTGGTAGATAAATAAAGAAAAACATAGAGCTTCAGAAGTGATAGGTTAGCATCGAAAATCGTGGAGAAACAAGGCAAGTGATAGGGTTCTGATTTAAGTTTTGGGGAAGAAGAAACTGATTTGGCCGTGACAACCGTGACATCCGAGAATGTCACGTGTGTCACGGCACCCCCAAGAACCTACTGAGATATAAGCCTACCGTGACAGCCGTGACAGATCCATTGTGTCACGGCCTCTTTGGAAACGTACTGCCCTTTTTCTCTGCGTGACAGCCGTGACAGGTCCATAGTGTCCCGGGTGTCACGACACCAATACTCCCCAGTAATCATTTGTTGTTCCAGAACCCTTTTTGCTGGTCTGAGCGTGACTCACTCCACACTTAGATTCCTACAATGAACACACACGCAGCACAAAATGCAACTAACTAATACTTACAGTACGGGTTACTCCCCGAAGAGGCCTAGTTTAATGTCTTGGTGAGACATAGCTAGGGAGGTAGGACTAGAAGCATTCTCGGGAAGTCCCTTGGTGAGATCCCTTCCCGAGAAGTAGGTTATCATTAATGCCGCTAGGTGGTTCTGGGTGCTTCAGAACGTGGTAATGTTTAAGGCGTTGCCCGTTGACCACCATTGATTTTCCTCCCTCAATACTAAGCTCCGCGTGGCTGTCTGGGTATGCTCCCTCCACTGTGTATGGACCACTCCACTTGATGCATAGCTTCCCAGGAAATAGTTTAAGGCGTGAGTTGTAGAGAAGAACTCGCTCGCCTTTATTGAATTCTCTGTGCACTGGTCGCTTATCATGCCATTTCTTCCTCCTCTCCTTATAGATACCACCGGGGTCAAGAAGAGGTTTCAGCTCTACCTTGCAAGGTTCCTTACCCGAGCCGGTGGTCTGTTCAGCTTCAGCTACTCCCTCATTGCTCACTGCGTATATATCCATCGGTATCGGGTAGCCTGGTACAACTCTGTAAGAATCAACAGAGGTTAGTGTAATAGGGTCATCAACATCAGCATAGTCCAGTACATCACAGTCAGCTAACAGACTAGGACTCTTAAACATGTCAGGCAAATTAAAGACAACTCTTTCACTACCCACTCGCAAGGCTAAAGAACCTCTATCCATGTCAATGACTGCCTTAGCCGTGTAAAGAAATGGCATACCAAGAATAATTGGGATATCTATGTCCTTAGATATTTCCAGCACTATAAAATCAATAGGGATGTAAATGTGCTTCACCTTGACGGGTACATCCTTCAGAATCCCTCTTAGGAGTCTAGAAGAACGATCCGCAAGATGAATAGTGACATTAGTAGGTGATGGACCATAATTATACGAATCATAAACACAGTTAAACCCACCAAATTAGACTGTTTGTCTATTTAACTTTTGCTTGTTAGTTCTGATATTTATCTACAGGGTATTTTGGAGCCTAGAGAGAATACACGATAAGGAGGAGTTTTTACGCTGAAAATATATTACGAGTCATTCTAAGGGCACGACCAGATGCCGAATGAAGAAATCTCAAGATCCTGACAAGGAATCACTCAAAACGAATCCAACCAAAGGGCAACCAAAGTCAGTCCGGAGCTGAATTGGACCGATGGCTTTGTGAAAAGATCACAAAACCTCACAAAACCTTCTCTTCTCCCTCCATGACCGGCGGCTTTTGGTGGCAAAGCCACCTTGCTTCCTCCATTTCAACCTACAACCGACGGCTTTTGAGCTCCATGGAGATGATGCCAAGTGTTGTGATCTCATCCACATCTTCCGCTCATCCAAGCCTATAAATACCACCCCATCTCATTTGTAAAATCCATCCACAACTCAATACAAAATCACTTATCTCTCTAAAGGTTTTGGTACTTTTGTAAGCTTTGTTTGAAATCTATAATACTCCTGTTGGTTCTTGAGTATTATAGTAGTTTTAGAGAATACTCCTGTTGGTTCTTGAGTATTCTAGTAGTTTTTGAGAATACTCCTGTTGGTTCTTGAGTATTCTCCTTTACTTACTATCTTTCAAAAACCCTCGAGTACTTAGCTATGGTATCCACCTCTATGGATATTCGTAGCTAAACTCTTCATTCGGTTGAAGGGGTGTACTTGTATCATAAAATGTTTTAGGCCATACTTTTAGTGCCTCTTCTTTGTATTCAAAACTTGTTCTATGTGCCATATATTAGGTTAGAACTTCCAAGGTTGAGTGGATGCTTGGAATGGCAAAGCTCTTCCGTGGGGTTCGTAAACATACTCGGATAAGTGGATGCTTGGAATGGCAAAGCTTATCTGAGGAGTTTGACCTTTCTAAAACACCATTTGGTTGGTCGGGAATGACTGGTCAAATGGATGCACATAGGCTAATATACCTTGGAATGGGGTATTAGTCTAAATAGAACAAGTGCTCTACGACCTTGGAATGGGCTAGACAGTGTGGCAAATCGAGTGCTTGGAATGGCCTTGATACACGTTTGAATACTTAGAAGGATCACTAAAGGTCAATGATAAGCATGCTATGATACAAGGCCCCCGAAACCGAATGCTTTCCTTAAATTCAAACACCACCTGCATTTACTTTCTTAATATAAACTGCCTTATCAACTGCTCACCTCCCGGAAGACTTGCCAATCACGCAACAACCACTGTAAGTCTTCTTCCTTTTATTTTCAGTATTTACTTTTTTGTCATTTACTTTTCCGCACTAAAAACCAAAACCAACCAAAAAAACACTTACTTTTCCGCACTAAAACCTCAATCAACCTAAAACACGCTCCCTCCCTGTACGATCCCTCAAAGAACAACTTATCCCCCTAATTCCCTTGGGTTCGACCCCTACTTACCACTTGCTACCCAGTAGTAAAGTCGCGAGTAGCGGACTATAAATTTATTCTTGCCTTAGCACACGGCGACTGTGCTCTGTCAGTAGGACAAAGATCACCCAAATTCAGTTTAGCATCCAAAGAATACGGCATGATAGACACACTAGCACCTAGATCACATAGAGCACGACAAACAGTAATACCACCAATATCATAAGGGATAGAAAAACTCCCTGAGTCTTTAAGTTTGGGCGGCATGGGCTGGTGCATGGCTGCACTACACTCCTCGGTCAGAGCCACTGTCTTGGTCCCGTCAATTTTTCTTTTCCCAGTCAGAATGTCCTTCATGAATTTGGCATAAGTAGTAATCTGGGTGATTGCGTCGGTGAAGGGCATAGTAATGTAAAGGGTACAAATCTTATCCACGAACTGCTTGAATTCTTTATCCCTTCTTGCACCCACTAGCCGCTGAGGGAATGGAACTGGAGGTTTGTAAGGAGCTAGCTCCACTGTCTGTGCTAAATTTTTATCTCGGTTTTCGACCTCCTTTGATGTTTCTTCTTCAGCAGGTGTAGAATCAGGTGCTGATTTTTCTGCTGGAGGTCGAGTGGGTTGAGCTGGCAGCATCTCAATATGTTTTCCTCCTCGGAGCGTGATGGCATTCACCGACGCCATAGGATTCGGATCTGGTTTCGATGGGAGTTTCCCATGCTCTCTAGTTGCCGAGTTTGCTTGTTGAGCTATTTGATTTTCCAGCATCTTGTTCTGAATGACCAGCTGCTTTTTCTGGATGCCGATCTGCTCGAGTGTCTGCTCTACCCCTTTCATTCACATATCCTGCTCGGCCATGAAACTCGTCAGCAGGGATTCAATGCTAGATGAGCTGCTGGACTCTTGATGCTCTGGTTTCTGCGACTGATAATTGTAATGTCCTAAATTCTGACCTTGTTGTTGATGCTGGTTGTTGTACTGGTTCCTCGGTTGGTAAGGAGCGTTGTCCTGCTGCTGTATGTAAGGGAAACCTGGTGCTACTTGATTTTGTGGCTTATAAGAGAGGTTGGGATTATTCCTGTTTGGGTTATCCCACCGGTTCATACCTGATCCGGAGGCGATGCCGGCGCCTTGATTGTATTACCCTACATAATTGGCGTCCTCTTGGTTTTTGCCGTTATTATCTTGTTCCATCACCGGGCAGCCATCTGCGAAGTGAGAAGGAGAGCCACATATCTGACAATAGACAGTCACATTAGCAACAACATATGACTTCATAGAGGAGTCAGTCTTCAAGTTTTTGATTTCAGCAGCAAGTATCTTTACTGTGTTGGAAAACTCAGTAATGTCATTAGTGTTGTCAGCGACGTAGAGATCTTGTACACCCTTCTTGTCCTTAGGATTACCTCGGTCACTCGTCCAGAGGCGGAAATCTTGAGCTTCTTTCTCTATAATAGCATAGGTCTCTTCCATGGGAACTCCAGTAAGTCCTCCACCAGCTGTTTGATTTATCAATGTGTGCATCCCCTGGTCGATTCCCTGATAGAAAATGTCCATTATCTACCATAGTTCCAGGTTGTGGTGGGGGCACATCCTCATCAGCTCTTTGTAACTCTCCCAAGCTTCATAGAGAGTCTCACCATCCATAGAGCGGAACGATATGATCTTGTTCCTGAAATGTGCTGTCTTTGATGGTGGAAAGTACTGTTGTAGAAAAGCTTCAGCCAATTTGTCCTAAGTAGTGAAAGTGCCCTCTGCGTGACTGTCTAGCCACCTACTATCCTTGTCAGAGAGCGAGAATGGAAATAGCCTCAGGTAGTAGGACTCTGGAGGAACACCATTAGTCTTCACTGTGTTGCACATTTGGACAAACCGCTTAAGGTGCTGGTGAGGATCTTCGTTCATCATCCCCAAAAACTGATTGTTTTGCACCATCTGAATGAGTCCGGTTTTGAGCTCCCAGTTGTCATTGTCTATACTAGGTGGTGCTATGGCGGAGTGAAACCATGAGACACGTGGAGCAGTGTAATCTCCAAGAGTCCTGCGCACTGGTTGCTGCACAGGATGCTGCTGGTAATCTCAGACCAGCTCAGGTAGCAACGCTTGGTTGTTGTGATTCATTCTTAGCTCAACTAGTTGTCGAGCTCGAAACCTGGTTAAAGGAACATCTTCTTTGTCTACCCGAGGTGTCTGTTGATCCACCGAGTCACTTTGAACGTTTGCCCACGCCTTCTTCTTGTTCCTAGGTGTTTTCCTTGGAAGAGTGAATGTAGCAAGAAAAACCAGTCAGATATGAGCAACGAAAAAGAAAATAGAACAGTCTAAACTACACACGGTAAATCTAATATCACACTAAGCGCTGTTCCCCGGTAACAACGCCATTTTGACAAGCGTATTTTTAACCCTTTATAGTCGTCAAGTTATGAGTTTTAGGAGTCGAATTGCAGTCAAACAAAATTTATAAACCTTGGTTAGCCAAGGGTCGATCCAAGGAACAACGTGTGTGAATACTAGCTAACAAGTGACCTATTTAGCTACTCTTATAGGAAAAAGGTTTTGGTGTGGTGAAACAAATCGCAGAAATTAAATGCAGAAAATAAAAAGGTTATGGCTTGATCAGAGAAAGAATCCCAGAATCAAACTTCACCCGTGCCAACCCCACTAATCATGCAATCATATCACGTAAATTCATCATGCTATCGAATATGGAAATTAACCGAAATAACACTAGACAAGCCGCCCATCCACGGATCATTGTCTAGATTAATCTCAATCATTGAATGCCGCCCATCCACCGATTAGCAACGATCTCAATTATTAAACTTACGGTATTTTCAGACGAAAGTCAACTTTCCTATTAATTCATGTACTACCATTGTAGCTACCATGACCTCATATCAAACACATACAATCCGGTTAATACCTAGGATCTATTCATCTTTTTGTAATTAACCTAAATACGTTCTAGCATGCAAACATCCCATTCAATGTAAAACTTGCAAGAACAATAAAATTAAGCACGATGAAATTGAATATTCGAATTGCATTAATGAAAAATGTTCAATTGATCACATGAAGAGTTGGGTACATAGCACGGGATCCGTAGGATCCCAGAATAAAGAAGCTTACTCACTATTCATGGTAAGTTAACCACAAATAGTGTAGATATGGAATTAAGGACGATATAACGTAGTGACGATGAAACTCGTTGAATCCTCAATCTCTTGCGATGTTCTCCATCTTATCTCCCAAGTTAGGGTTTTTCCTTCTCTCAATAAAAGCACTAGAGTCTCGCAATTCATCCACACCGATTTCGATCTGCTCGCACTCTTTTTATTCCCAAAATCAACCCAAAAATCGTTTTTAGAAACTATCTTTGACGGAGCTGTGACACCCGTGACATTCAAGTGTGTCACGGTTGTCACGGACTGCGCAAAAGTGCACTGGGAAATAAGGGTGCCGTGACACCCGTGACGTTGTGTTTTGTCACGCTGTCACGGACATGAAAAATGGCAGAGACTTCGGGCGGATTTTTCATAGTCTTAACCTCCGAATTGGATCTTGGAGTAAACTACAAAGTTGTAGCCCTTTGAATTATCTTTCCAACAAGCTTTGAATCAATCAATTTGGACACCATATGCGATATGTGCGTGCACAATAAGTCGGAAAGGTCAATCTGCCCTGTTTTTACCCAAATCTCTTCTAAATGCTTTGTTTTGCTTTAGATCAATCCAAAAGTCTTAAGTATGTGATATTTGACCTGAAACACTAGAAAAGAGATCAAATGACAATAAAATGTCGGGAAAACAAACATAATCCATCATCGAATGAAGTGAATAATAGGTCAAGAATTCGACCGATCACATAGCTAGTTGCATTTGGGATTTGTGAGTATTCCCTTTTCTGAAAACTCTCACGAGACTACAACTCCTCCTGTAGGGTAGCCTATAGGTTTAAAGGTTTGATGCATATGCTAAATGCATTCTTGATTCTTACGAAAGTGAGTTTGTTGATATTTAGATTTATCTTTCAATAAATTGCATGAATTTCGAGTGTGTACATGATTTGAATAGCTTGTCTTGTGCTTTAAACTTATTTGGGACGAACAAGTTCTAAGTGTGGAGTGTTGATCGGTCGATATTTCGACCGATTTTCTATTCCATTCCTTGTAGAATTGCTCTCGTTTGTCGAACATTTTATGCTTTCTAATCCATTTTCTTAGCGCTTTATGTCAGATTTAGTTGAGCTAAAGAAGAATGATCGCAACAAAAGAATGAAGCAAAAATGAGTCTATTTTGATTTGCACAACCAAGAAAATGCACAATTAAAATATTTACGCTGAAGTTGTGCAAGGATGAGCTTGTTTTGATCTTGCACAATCTGGAAAATGCATAATCTGTGATAATTTGTTGAAGTTGTGCAAGAATCTGCTTGTGCGAAGCAAATTTGGTTGTGCACAACCAGAATACAAACAGTCCATCTCTAGGTTATAATGTAAAACGTGGAAAAGAAAAAGGATCTGATTATTCTATCAAGCGACGCACTTAGAGGCGGAGAAGACCACCATCTAGGGTTTCGAAGAAGAGGAGAAGCGAAGACTCACGACGAAAGTTTGTTTCTTCATCGATTCTTATTGTATTCTCTTATTGTTTTCAAACATGTGCACTTTGAAACCCAAAAAATGATGTGTGAGTAGTGACCCTATTTCAGGGTCCTACGGATCCTATTGTACACAAACTCAATGTCATGCAATAATAGGTTGTTTATGTTTGTGAAATTATGTCTCCTTCTGTTGAGGTATGAATGTTGTTCTATTTGAGATATCGTTATAAGTTGATGCATGCTAGGTGTTTGACGAAATGCTTAGACTATGTTAACATTAAGGTAAAGGACTAACAAACTGAAAGGGTGAAGTCTAGAACAGGAAATCGATAGAACTTCATTGAAACAAGGTGATTACGAAGGTAACTCGTGTTTCAATGGAATGGAAGACTAGTTCGTTCAACTAACTATTTTGGTTATTTACGCAACGATAGTTGGTAGAAAATCAAAGTAGCTTAGATTGGTTTGTCGGCTCGAAGGAGAGGCAACCCATAGCTTATATGTGTAGTTGACGAGTTTAGGTGCAACGAAGGTTGGTCTTGCTCGTGTTTATGCACAGTCTTTTCCATTCGTCTTTAGCATGAATCGCATGACATTTATGTATTGTCATTTTGTAAGGGTGATGACTTGTTACATGTTGCAATGTAACTTTTGTAAGTCATCACTTTATGCTTCACACTTTTTTGTTGTTAAGTTTTGGTGGATGTGATTCTGGTGTTTTGGATTTGGTGTAATGTACAGGGTTGTATACTTTAAGATGTCGTTTGCATGTTGTTTTTGGGTTAGAGATTGAAACAAATATACAATACATCCATTTCAGCCTCTAAACCTAAAATAGGTTATGCGCTGTCCTAAATAGCGTCTTAAATGTGTGCTTCGTATTTGAGCGCTGTCTATAACAGCGCCTAAGTCAAAGTTGCCACGTAGGCTAATGACTCAGCATGTGATCGAGATAAATTTGACACTGGGCATTAGGCGATGTTGCTAAGAGCGTTGTATGTCTGAAGCGCCCTTAGCAACGACGCCTAAATGATGGTGTGCATTTTAGAAATTCAATTTGAAGAGTGTGTACCATTGGAAAGCAATTTCAAATTTAGCTTAAATTGGAAATTTTTTCAGAATATCCGAGTGGCATTGTTGGTTTTGAATCTGGGCGTTTTACACTTTATTTTGTTATACCTTTGTGGTTTCATATAATATATGTTGTATAACCCACTAAAAGACAGCTATTGTCAATAGTCCAGTGGATATGCAGTCTCGCCACCTGTGTTCGAATCTTGGCTGAAGCTAAAATTTTTTGGATTTTCAAAATTATACCCGAGCAGCCCATTAGCCACATCAGCCCCTGATGGTGACCATCTGCAACCTCATCTCATGAAGCCTTAGCCTGCTTAAGTACCAGCAATATTTTTTAACCTCTCAAAGTTAGGTAGTCAATGCACAATATACGAGTTTGACTTTAATATTTTCTTTAAAACTTATACGTCAAACATAAAGAATATATACATGATTTTTTGTGTGCCAAATACAAGTAATATCTATTTTCCTCGATGAAATTTTTTACATGTTGCTGGTACTTAAGTGCCTGCCAACATTCACTCAGGTCACTCATTCACTATATAAAATCTTTTACATGTATTTGTTTATATACTATTATTGTTTGTTACCCTTAGACTCAAGTCACTTGATGGGGCAATGTAAGTTTTCACTGTTCGATAGGATCGGAGACGGGTTAAGAAAATATGAATTAAAAAGAAATTGAGAATATTAGCCCATGATTGAAACTTGGAAAGGAGATATTAAATAGAAGATGGCTTAAAAATAAGGAGTATAATTCTGGTTGTTGGTAGGGTTTGTTTGATGATAATGCTAAAAAAGGGAGCACTCGGTTGAGGTAGGGTTAGTAGAATGAGGCAGTGCTGCATGATCGTGACCACTCATCTCAGCCATCAAACGCACGTGGCGTTGCCACGTGTCCTACTCACTTGAACGTGTTCATACTACAAAGTGAGTGGGACACGTGGCGCGTCCACAAAGCTCGGGGTAGATGTGTGGTTCAGATCGTACCTCACTGCCTCATTCTAATTTAACATGCCTCATTTGAACGCTCCTCATGCTAACAACAAATATACATATGACCAGTGATGTGTGATGGTATGGTAATAAATGTAAAGTGGTATGGTAATAAATGTAAAGTGGTAGAGAACACCAGGGGCAGCTTTTGATACAAGTAATAAATGGTATGTGTGATGGCCTCTCATTTCCAAACCCTGTTTTGTCCCTTCCCTTTTATAAACTGTCTGTCCTTTTCCTCCAGATCTCACTCTGATATAGGCCTCGGCATCAGGCCCTGGGCAAAAACAACTCTATTAAAGCCCTATGGCCCGATGACCCGCGACCTGACCCGACCCGAGTAGAGGGCCGAATTTCACCCGACCCGATTTACATAAAATAGGGTTGGGGCTCAACATTTGAAACCCGAACCTACCCGAAAGCCTGACCCGAATTAAGCCCAAAAATAAGCCATACCTTTACAACCAGCCGCAGCCCGCACCTGTCTCTCTCTCTCCCTTATGCGATTTTAAATCCGACGAGTAGAATGTCACTCGCCAGTCGCCACAATTTCACTTCTCTACCGGTATCGTTGCATTGTTAGTAATATTCTCATTTCCAACCATCAGTTTGTATCATATTGATCCAAATTTGTGTTCGACCGAGATGCTTTTTATTTTCTATATATTTTTTATTTTTTTTCTTCGAGTTTTCTGTAGTTTCTTGAGCAATTGTGTGCAGATCTATCAATATCAGCGCAAATCCGTTAATATATTTGTAGCTATATTTTTTTATTTGTTCAACCAAACACTTAATTGTTCGGATTCGTTGAATATGTACAAACCTGCTTAGATCTGCGCTCGATTGGTGCAGATCTATCTGTTTTCATTTACATGGTAATTTATTATTAATTTTCCTTAGTCAGTGAGTATCTGATCTTGACCCTATACACTTATCCCATCTTCTTAATTTTTTTATTCATTTGTACATTCTTAATTTTTTGTTCATTTGTTCAGTGTTTACGCAATTCAATACTCATGTTGTTTTCTGTTTTTTATTAATAGTGCAGGCACTTTTGGCTGATGCAGTGAAGGTGGACTGGTACACAGTAATGTGCTCTGCAATCTAAACAGCTAACTTGCTGTGCCACTACTACAGACAGAACATTATGCAACGGTTCAAAAATTACAATATGCAATGGTTCAACTATATACAACGGTTTATAATGAAATCGTTGCATAATATATACATTACGCAACGATTTTATTTGAACCGTTGCATATTGTGACTTTAAAACCGTTGCATAAGGCTAACCATTAAGCAACTGTTTTGTTTGAACTGTTGCATAATGTTCATTTTTTTCAACGGTTTGAGATGAACCGATGCATATACTAAACCCTAAAATTAAAACACAGTCTTTCTTCGCTGGTCGTCCGCTCTTCGCTCTCATCGGTTTGGGTCGAATTGTCCGCTCACCATCACCCTCATCCGCTCTTCGCCGGTCGCCCTTTGTCAAGGAGACTGAGGAAGATGGAAGCAACGCCAAACGCGACAGGAGCAGCATCGGTGACCAACGCCGGAAACGGCTCGACGATGCCTCCGGTCAACGACGTTGTTGCGTCATTCGACGCCATCCGACGATCCGAAACAGAACCTTAACCAAGTTATAAATTTGATTAAGAAGACGCTCGGCCTTCTTCACCAACTCTATCTCACTGTTTCATCCTTCAATGTCGCGTCGCAGCTTCCTCTGCTTCAGCGCCTGTACGTGTTTATCCTAATTGAATTTAAGATTTGGATTCTGTTTTTAGTGCTTGAGGTTCTTGTTTGATGAAGTTAGGGTTTGGTTTGGGTTGTGCAGGAACTCGGTGGAGCTGGACAATATGTCCAAGATGGCGGAGAAGTGCAACATCCAGGTTCCGGTGGAAGTGCTGAAGTAAAGTTTTGTGACTGAAATAGGGATGCACACTGTAAGAAATAAAGCTATTGAAATCAAATAAATAAGAGAACTTGAATAACGTTACTTGATTGACGATCTCCGAATTATTATGATTGTGCCGTGGTATGAAGGCCACTGACTTAGAAGCGAATTTCGCCACTACCGATACAGGCTCTCAAGTGACGAACGCCCCCCAAGGTTAACACAATCCTCCTCCAAATTCGTGCACCCGAACTCGGAAGGTGGAACTCCTCAAGAACTGCTCAAATCTCTACTAGGGTTTTTCCTCTATTATTTTTCGTATGTGAGAATACTAGAAACTCACATATATATACCCTTTTATCACACGTCCAACCTAAATTAATTAGGAAATATTTCCTAAAATTTAGTTGGGTGAAGATAATGTTACCTAAATCCTATAGATATATATCTCGTAGGAATAATAGGAAACAACCGGATATTTATCTTTTGCATTATATCCAACAATCCCCCACTAATGCAAAAGAGTCCAAGACCTAGAGATTCTGAGCAGTACGTAGAAGGCTTAGTACTTAAGTGTTAGTATCCAAAGGTTTGAACTAACACATAGTGGAGTGGGGTGTTCAACGGTCTAGAGAGTGTCCAAAGGATTGAACTCCTAGATTATTGAAGGGACCCGACAACACGCACATCACCTTCAAAGCTTGAGCAATTCCTCGATAACACAGCCACTCATCTTGGGACTCTAAGTGAACGCTCTAGAGAGATATCCCATCACTCATAGAAGGAGGCTATCCCTTCACATTCACCGCAGGTGTTCCACGAACATTAAGAACATTTAAGTTCAACCTTCCATCTATATAACTCACCGGTCATCTCACGACACCACTAACTCGAGTGGCCTATGTCTGTGAGGCTAGTTATAATAGATCTTCTCATGACGCCATTAACTCGAATGGCCTCGGTCTATGAGGATCAGCAAAGAAATCATCTTATTTACAAGAGCATCTCATGACATCACTTAGATAAGTAACCTCGGTCTATGAGGCTAATCAAAGAAACCACCATATCTACAAGACCATCTCATGACATCACTTAGACAAGTGACCTCGGTCTATGAGGCTAATCACAGAAATCACCGAATCTACAAAAGCATCTCATGACATCACTTAGGCAAGTGACCTCGGTCTATGAGGCTAGAAACATCAAAAGCCTTAAGCTCATACTCTTCATCCATTTTGGGATGGCTCACCACACAGGATTAATCTCTCAAACCCATACCTCTTGATGACTCAAGTACCTTCCTCCCGTCCAACCCTATCGTACAAGGATCTGCCAGGTTCTTCTCCGTTCTCACATAATCCAGAGAAACCACATTACTCACAATAAACTGTCTTACAGACTCATGTGTGACACGAATGTGCCTCTTCCCATTATACACGATGTTCTTTGCAACATCTATGACGGCTTACGAAACACAATGGATAGGTATAGAAGGAGTTGGCTACCCCCACAATGGAACGTCTGCCAATGAATTTCTCAACCAATCGGCCTCCAGTGTCGCAAGATCTCCGAACTGTCAGTCACCCAGTTCGCATCGCAGTACATTGCTCGATGCCTGCGCATACTTCATCCTCCATATCAGGAACTACAAACATAGGGGGTCGCTCCATGTATATTTGATCAAAATCTAACTTGAGCTAGCTCCATCTCATCCGATCATGCAATTTAAACCAATTTAAATGGGATTAGATTGCCATCAAAGAATAGGAACACATTTAATCAATTATGATTAAATCGGAAAGTCAATAAATTGACTCGTCATCAAATGAGACCATAAACCCGATAATAATTTAAACAATTATATTTAATCAATCAAATGATTAACATCTAAATGGAACCTGATTTAATCGAACCTGATTGAACCGACCTTGGCTTCAGTTTTACTTCCTTGAACCATCCAAATTAAGGACACATGTCCCAAAATTAGATTTCCATCTCCACCCAAAATCCAAGCAGCAGCCGCCTGCTACTTTTGCAAAGAAGATCCTCTGGAGTTTACCAATTCCTTAAAGGTCCAAAGCCTTTGATCGAGCTAACAATCATCTGTAATTGGATCTAAATCCGATTGTTTCTCTAGCACCAAACCCCCCCCCCCCCCCCCCCCCACAACTTTCAAGCCTCATCGGTCATCAACCAAGCTTGTATGAATTATTAACTCAGATATCAAGAGAGACCTCAATCTAATCCACACTCAAAACTGGGTTCTTGGCGACCTCTATCATCATCCGATTTGAGCAACTCTATAATCACAGTTCAATATTTCAACCTCTGAATAATAATTCATAAAGAATAATAAGAAGCCGAAAATTACAGCTACTCAAACCCGTGCTTCTCAAAATACTGCCACTGAAAAAGTATTGTAAATCGACTATGTGCTATGCTTGGTCAAATTCAGCATCACGAAATCAAAATCAACCCCTCAAAGCTTTTCCGCATAGTGGAAAATCACTTGAAGAAACTGTCCGATTGTTTTATTGAATATGCAGTCTCCCATATGGTTCCCTTTTAGTCATCCATGATTGAACCAAATCCGAACCGGTTTAATTGAACCAAGCATGAATTGAATCAGTGCCATCATCCAAAATCATCACCCCAAAATTAGGGTTTCTAGATTCCACCGACTCCATCCCCCAACAACACCAACCGGCAACTTTCTAATTCCCTTGGTCAATTTCTTCTAAAGCGTGATAAACTGTGTTGCGCTTTTCGATGTCAGCCGATCCCCAAATTAGCAAGTCAGAGCTTCATCTTAAGTCGGTCAATGACTTGGAAGGCTAGTGTTCCCCCGATCAGCCATCATAGAATCGTAACATGATCGCATCTCGTTTATAAGATGAACCAGATTGTTGTTCATGATCATCGATAATTCACCCGGTATGCGGTACATGCATATGAAAATAATCAAGTGATTAATACTTCAGATTGTCAATAATCCGAACGTGAGAGGCAACTGATGCCACAATAATAAGCACATGATTTCAATAGACAAATTCGCTTCTAAATTGTAGGAAATAAAGCTATTGAAATCAAATAAATAAGAGAACTTGAATAACGTTACTTGATTGACGATCTCCGAATTATTATGATTGTGCCGTGGTATGAAGGCCACTGACTTAGAAGCGAATTTCGCCACTACCGGTACAGGCTCTCAAGTGACGAACGCCCCCCAAGGTTAACACAATCCTCCTCCAAATTCGTGCACCCGAACTCGGAAGGTGGAACTCCTCAAGAACTGCTCAAATCTCTACTAGGGTTTTTCCTCTATTATTTTTCGTATGTGAGAATACTAGAAACTCACATATATATACCCTTTTATCACACGTCCAACCTAAATTAATTAGGAAATATTTCCTAAAATTTAGTTGGGTGAAGATAATGTTACCTAAATCCTATAGATATATATTTCGTAGGAATAATAGGAAACAACCGGATATTTATCTTTTGCATTATATCCAACACACACATCAAACCCGGACCAGGAAATCGGATTGGATCGGATCAATTTTTTGGGGGTCGATTCAGGACCGGACCGGTTCCGGGTCGGTCCACGCTCCATATATTTTGCATATTTCGGGTTTCGGTCCGGTTCGATCCGGTCCGAAGATTTTCCGGTCCAATCCGATCTGGACCGTACTTTTTTTTTATTTTTTAAATACTAAATAAGGCTTTAGTCTGAATGATGTTAAAAATCCATGGCAATCGAGAAGCCAAGCAGTATATTTGTGCTCAGAAGTGGATGCTTTAGTAATCAGATATGACTTTTCAACTAGGTGTGATTTGAAGTGCTGAAGTGTGACTTTCTTAGTTGCACTTCTTGGAAAGTATATCCTTATTAACTCTGTGCTACCAAATTTTTTGATAGGAAGTTTGTGGTTCTAGTCTCGCCTGGAAGCTTCAACCCTCCTACACACATGCACCTGAGATTATTTGGTATAATCTTTCAACTCATTTTATAGCATTGAAAACTCTTTTTTTATTCGGAAATTGATTCTTGATGTTATTAGTCAGTAGGTTTGATGCATGCTCACTCTCTTTTTCTTTTGCCCAGAGCTTGCAAGAGATGCACTGAACATGGAAGGTATTGGTCGTGTCAGAAATTTGGGTAACAAATTATGTATCTGTTTGATTGTGTGATCAGCTTGATTGACGATGGAAAAAATCCTGACGAGTTCACTAGGGATGTCATCAATGGCTGCATTACAAAGAATAAGATCACCAAAGGAAAAACTGATGCTTTAAAGGTACTTATTAGTTATTACTGCATAGTATTATGTGAACCCTCCTCCCGCAATTCTTTTCTAAGCTGAATTTTGCTATGATGGCTGGTTTATGTTCAGGTTTACGCAAGCACCTCCTTGAAGAACTGGAAGAAGCTTTTCCGGATGAAGTTGAGTCATACAGGGAGATACGTGCATTATTGCTGCTGTAAGTCATCACATTTCTTTGTGCTCGTATCTCGTTGAAATGGGAATATGAAAGCAATCAACAGAATCTTTGAAATATAGGAGAATTTCACTCTCATAAATGGCATCAAGTGATTTCTGCAGTCAGTTTTAGCCTAGTCAACGATGTGTTTGGTGTTTGATTATCTGATTCTGATAGGATGAATGGTCTGCAGAAAGTGATGATGCATTAAAACTCCAGGTTAAAGATATTGGACTTGATTTTTCATGGCCGATTGAGAAAACTAAGGAAGCACTTCCAGGAAGTTCTACTGCTATTTCGGTATTTCCTCAACGCCCAAACCATTTTGTTAGTTTCCAGCAGATTGGTTGTGGTTTGTGTACTAAATCTGATTTGCGTTTGTTGGGCCTTTTGGTATAACATGAATGAAAAGAAATATAGGAAACATGTTTTTTGTGTACAAAGGGATGATTGTCAAGGTGAATTCACTCATTAAAAAATGTGATACTTGGATGAACAGTAGAAATAGAGTAATGGATGGCCTCTGGGGCTATGTTCGACCAAGGGATGGTATAAATCATTTTGGTTTCCAACTGAAGATAAATGAGTTGCTTTGTTATTTATCCGTAAATATTGTCTTACTCTATCTTACTGACGATGAAGGAGGTTGTGGCGAGAGAGACTTCATTGCTGTTGGAACAACAAAAGAGGCTTTCAGTTCGTGATCTGACTAATAAGTTTGAGAAGGGAGTGGCAGCAGCTGCCAAGCTATCTTCTGAGGTTTGCCTTTTTTGGTTTAAAAATAAATACATTTACTTGATTTAGGCATTTAGCTTCTTGTATATATTATTCATGTTCTGTGTGCACGACATTTGGTTACCATGACTATTATTCATGTTACTTAGTTTTCTTGAACATTTGTTTCTTGTTGGACTTAGGCCAAACTAAGAGAGGCGGCTTCACTAAGAAAATATGTTCTTCTGAAGAACCTTAGGGACTCTCTTGAGTCCTTGAAAGCGCGGGTGGCAGGGAGAAACAAGGATGAAGTAGAGGAAGCACTAAACCGTTGCATTTGATTGTAGAGGGACTCTCTTGATCTTTTGGCAAGATAAATTATTGTAGTGTTTACATTTGATTGTTATGTGAAGTTGTATGAATGGTGTAATGAATGGTTGTATTTTGAGTGAAATGAAAGTATTTTGATGTTTGGAAAATGAGTAACAGGGAATTACATTTGTTTGCATTTTGTGTTTAATTTTTTAAGTGGATTTAAGCTATAAAACAACCAAAATATTGCAAAATTTTTCCGTATTTTATGCAACGGTTCTCTGTTCAAAACCGTTGCATAATGGTCCTCAGAACCGTTGCATAATGTCATGTCTGTAGTAGTGTGCAGTGATTGTGCTCTTACCCTAAATTCTTTTACTGCTGCTAACTCGCTTAGAGTGGATTAAGTATGATTGTGTGATGCTTGATATCGTTTGTTGCTTGTTGTTATGCGTAAAAATCAGTGGCACTTGGTTTTTTTACTGCTAGTCTTTTATCAGGGACGGATCCAGGAATTTTTGTAGGGGTGACAGACAAAAAAATAATTGCATCATGAAAAAAAATTCTGAAATTACTTGGACATTTTACAAAAATTGTATAAATTTCTTGAAAAATACACTTCAAATTCTAATTAAAAAAATTGGTGCCAAAACATCTTGGGCTTTAGCCCAAGATTTTTTTTTTGAAATCAAAGTTAATAGAATTGGTTTGTCAAAATGAAACAAGTATCTCTAGAATAACATGAAGCAAAATGCAACTGATACAAAAACTGAATATATCAAACCAGAGAGAGCCTAACATGTTACATCCCAATGAACTCAGCCTATTCCTCAGAGGCAGATCCTTCATCGCTCTTGAACGCAAAGGTAATGACACTAGCCACCGAGCACAGGTGCATTAAAATGAACACATTAACTCAAAAATTGTTGCTCGGGAGAACAAATTATAAGAAGAAAATAATAACTTATTGATTCGGGAATCATGAACTCAATATAGGATTGATGAGTCAAATACTTGACTAATTTTCTTCTAATTTTCTTAGTAGTTTTGATTCGTTTCCAAGTAATTTTGATGCCATTTCATACCATTCTTGGTCTATTAGGTCCCAAACTGCATTTTGTCTCACTCAGAGCCTCAAAGATCAAATGGAGCAAAAGTTGAGTGAATTTGAGCTGGAGTTTCGGGCAAAAACAGGGCAAACCAACCTTGCCAGCGTATTTTGCATCCCCAGATCGCATACGGTGTCCCATTCCTTAGCCGGAAGGATAAGGAATGCTTGTTGGAAAGCTAACTCAAAGGGCTACAACTCTCCAGTTGACGCCAAGACCTAATTCGGACATTAAGATTGTGAAAAAGCCGCTGGAAACCCGCTCAGGCCTCGCCCTCTTGAACGCAAACTTGCTCGCCCGAAAATTTTTCCAAAAAATTTGGGGGTGGCATGTGTCACCCCCGGCCTTAACTAGATCCGTCCCTGTCTTTTATGCTTTGGACTCTTATTATCACTGGTAGTACAGTGAATCTACTTGATAATAATTGTATTTCTAAACTTCTACTTGAATCTTTAATTTGATTTATTTCATACATAATTATATAGTGCACTGATGGTTGCTAATAGTAGTTTTTGTTTGCCTACTGCAGATGAAGAATGAAGTTGTTGAGATCTGAATGTAAAACACTTATGTGGTTCTTATTGAGAGTCAGGTTCTATTGTAGTTAATGTACTTAATAGTTTAGCTTTTTGAAGTTCTATGTGTTGTAGAACCAGGTAATTCCAATGTATTAGCTTGTGTACTGGTGGAAGCCAAATGTAATAGGTTAGAATCAGATACATTTCAGGTGTAGTCGTATTAGATACTCCTGATGTTGTTGATGATGAAAAGGGTTCAATAACCCCGAACCTACCAGCTGCAGATAAATTGCCTCGCCTCAACCCTCACAATGCATGCCTTGTTACCCTTGCTGCCTACATACTGCCTTTTGGGTTGTGTTGATCTTGGTCAAAAGTTGGTTGCTTTATGCTTTGTAATGTGTAGTTATTGGTAGTGTAGGCAATGTGTTGTGAGTTAGGATGAGGTTTGATGGTCGGTTTAAGTGAACAAATGTTGTAAGGTCATTCCTCAAACAGATCAGGAAAAAAAATACTACATTTTATTCATAAGAACGTTCAAAACCCGAATTTAACCCGGCCCTTTTGTAGCTCTTGGACTTCCATATTTTAGGATAACCCAACCCGACCCGACCCAAGAAAAATCAAAGGATCATCATAAAATGAGTTGGACCCGGCCAACACCCATTGCCGAGGCCTATGCTACTGTCTTCAAGATGAGAAAGTTCAAGCTTGATTCGGTGTCGATTTTGAGCAAAAACGGTGTCGTTCTTTGTTATAAAATATTCAAATTTAATAATTTCAAATAACACACCAATCAAGCTAAAAAAACAACACACCAATCTGCATTCTGCAACCGTACGGACCTTTCATTTTCTGCTTTTGGTGATCTCCTTTTCCAGTTTTCCTCCACCATTTTCATTCAACAAGAAACCCTAATCCTCCACATCTCGATCCTAATCTGCTCCCGTTCAATTTTTTGTACTCGAAATCGGATTGTGGTAAGGAAATCAGGTGAAAATCTCTCCACGTTTCGGTATATTTTTGGTTGTAAGTGAGTCAGGGGAGGGGAGATGTCGAGGTTTCTTTGGTCGATCAACCTCGACGATGATAACGCGAACTACACAATCGGGCAGATGTTGACGCACTTGCAACTTTCTACTGACAAGAGTGAGTTTGACAAGGTTGAGAAATTGTTGAAGAGGAGGGAGCAGAGGATCAGAGGTGAGTTGTTGGGTGTGATTGAGAAGCTGAAGGAGGAAGCTGTGAGAGAGATAGAGGCTGAGGTTAAGAAAGTGAATAGAGCTGCTGACATTAGGGAGGATGAAATTAGTCGGGAATTTTTCACTGAGATGGAGCAGATGAGGAAAGGTTTGAATGAAGTGGAAGCTAAGTATGAAGAGCTGGTGAAGTGGAAGGTTGTGTTGGAAGAGAGCTTTGATGAGGTTGAGAAGGAGAAATTTGATTTGGTGGAGGAGGTAAGAATGTTGAGGGAGATGAATGGGGAGTCGAAGAAGAGGGAGGAGGCTGAAAAGCTAAGAGTTTCGGAGCTGATGAAGTTGAAGATTACGTTGGAGAAGAACTTTGAGAAGTTGAAGAAGTTGAATAGTGATCTGGTGTCGGAGAATCTGAGGTTGAAAAATGAGGTCAGTGTGTTGAGGGAGACGAACAAAGAGTTAATGACGCGGGAAGAGGCTGAAAAAGCGCGAGTTTTGGAGCTGGAGACTAATGTTGAGGTTGAGGAGGGTTTGAGGGTGAAAGCCGAAGAGGATCTAGAGGCTTTGGAGAAAAGATATAAGGAATTGGAGTTGAAGTTGAAGTTTGGAAGGGTGGATCAGACAACTAGTCTTAGGGAAGCTGGGAGATGTTCTAATAGGAGTGACTTTGGTACATTAAATGGCTATGTGCTTGACCTTACCGAGGAAGCTGATGGTGTTTGGCCAGGGACCATGCAAACTGGAAACTTGATGGAAGGTATGTGAAGTGGTCCTAGATTTCGTTTCAAATTGTTTTTGTTACCGAGCTAGCAACTTTGGATCGATCTTAATAGTAAAGACATATAAGTGTTTACTTAGTTTAGACTTCAGAGTTGGTGTGATCTAAAATCACTGCATGAGTGGAATTGGATTTAAATTGCAGCTTGAGCTTGATCTTCTGATTTGTCATATATGTGCTGAAGATGCTGAATTGTTTAGCATGGTTAATATAGGTAGCTAACGGCAATTAGTTTTCTTTCCTCTGTGTGGTACTCTGTATGAAATTATTAACTGAACAAATTCCATAGCTGGCAGGTTTTTAAATATGTGTGATTTAGCCTTAACTTTGAATTCTGTTTTGTGAAATATATAATAAAAAAGTGTGTTTTGTGAATGTTAACTTATTGTCCATACTTAAGAGGTGATATAAATATATTACATTGTCATCCTTTGTGCAGTGAAGCCATGCAGATATTGTTGTTTATAATCTGATTTACCCCTGAGCTCTGCATGTTCATTGAGTGCCATAAATCTCTGACATTTTGCTTCCTCAAAGTGGAGGCTTTTCTTCTTTCACGGCAGAAAGTATTGGCTGCAACTACTGCTGCCATATGATAAGACTTAATTGTATGCTTGTGTCACTGCCCAGAGTGGAATTAGATTTTAATTGAAGCTTGAGCCTTTGTCTTCTGATTTGTCAAATAGGTTCTACTGAAGTTGAATTGTTCAGTAGAGTTAATATAGGTAATAGAGTATAGAAGGCAATTAGTTTATTTGACCTGTGTGGTGCTCTGTGCAAAATTGCTAGGTGAACAAATTTCATAGCTGGTATCTTCTTAAATATGAGTGATAGCTTTAACTTTGAATATTGTTTTGTGAAATGTATAATAATAAAGCAGTGTTTATGATCCCACTAAGATAGGTGATTGGTTTGGTAGTCTTTTAAACGTTTTAGCCGTTTGTTTACATTCATATTTTATGGGTGTGTGTACCTGTTCTGTACACCGGTTTTTATTAGGAACATAATATTAGTATGTTATTATGTTATGAAGACCTTAAGGCCACCAGTACGCTATACCTCTGTATCACGTGATCGGTATCCTAATATAAATTTATTACATTGTCAGCCTTTGTGAAGTAAAGACATGCAGTTATTGTTGTTTATAATCTTATTTTTTTCCCTTGAGCTCTGCTTTTCTTATTTCACTGCATGCAATGTCCAAAGTTATAGGCGGCATAGTGTGTTGCAAAATGATAATAGCATCGGTGCTGGTTAGATGCATATTCATATTTCTTTGGACTATTGACAGTTAAAGTCATTTAATTTTGAGACAACAACAATGTCCTGAAAGTTCTTGTTGTTTTGTTTTTATTTGCAGATTCCACCCGCCTTAACACTGCTGCGAATTTGAATGAAAGTAGTCCACGCACTCCCCATACAAATAATAAAATTGAAAGCAGAGATGCTATTGCTAACTCAGCAGCTCCTATCTACAAAACAGAAGCTAATCCTGCTAGCCATGGATCGGGAAGCTCTATTCATATACCTAGTGACAGCGATGATGATACATCCGACTCGCCATTAAGGTTTAAAAGGAAACGGGTGAGGGCAATGGACAAAGAAAATTCATTTTCATCTAACGATGAACATACTTCCCAACAGTTACCAATCCATGAAAGTGAAAGAACGCCAGGAACAGCAACCAGTGGTTTCCCCATCCGCCCCAGTCCTTCTGACAAAGTTCAGCGGAGGAACATATATCATTCAAGTGATGCTGAGTGGCGCACATCTGTTCTCAACAAGCTGAAATTCACCGGTAGCCATCTTTTCAATTTGAGCTTGAATCATTCGTTAAAGCACATGTCAATTGGCACCTCTAACTTTGAATCCACGAGTTGACACACCTCCATGGTAAGGGCATAGCAGCGAAGCACGCCAGCACACCTCCACAAGTGGATTTGGCATAACACCTGCAAGCGTCCATAAGGCATGAAGAAGAGGAAAGGAAAGAGAAAAATATAGGAAAATATTCGTAAGGATGGAGGAAGAGGTTCACAGTTCACACCATAAGGTGGAGTAGGGGTCGGCAATGGGCAGGGTAAGACCATTTTTCCTTGACCCTATGAACAGTACAAGGTAGGGTAGAGCAATTTTTCTAAGCCTGTAAGGTACTTATGAGTAAGGTAAGCTAGGGTAGGGTCGGGTCGGCTAGGATCAAGTAGGGTAAATTTAAGCATAATTTGAAGAAAAAAATTCATAATATGAAGGAAAATGATAGGGTAAGACAGGGTACAAGGGCATGGTTGGATAATAGGATAGGAGGGCAAGAGTAGAAGGATAGGGTATGATTTTTTTTTTATGACCATTACCCTGCCTAAGATTTACAAAACAGTGTACATATATGGTAAAAGATCGAACAGAATAGGGTGAAGATAATGGTAAGGTCAGGGGTTACTCTATGACATTTTGACGGTCAAATGATGACCCTAAGGTGGATTGTTCAAAAATATTTTTTATTATTCGATGATATTTAATTATGCGAATAAATTAATCTAAATAATTGAACGATAATTTCAAGAGTTTTTTTAAAACTGACCTTTTTGGGTTTCAGGATTTCAAAACTAACCCCCTCGAGTTTCAGATTTCAAAACTGACCCTTTTTTTTAATGAAATCGGAAATCCTATTTCCGTTTTTTGGAAAATCGGAAATTGAAAATCCGGTTAGTTACGTTTTGTAACTAACCGGAATGAGGAGATCTGATGTTTAAAAAAACCAATTTTTTTTACGTAAAACTTACCTTTCCGCATATAAATAAGCAGAGGATATCATCCATCTTCGATCACTATATTTGTGAGCTTAATCTTTGAATTTCATTTTCAAGTAAACAGGAAAGTTATAGAACATTCAATTAGCTTTCTAACCATATAAATAACATCTTAAACGGACACCGGATGACGTCTCTATGAGCTTACGAATGTTAGCTCGGACCCACTCGGTTTCGGTAAATTTGGATCAACCATCCATCTTCGATCACTATATTTGTGAGCTTAACCTTTGAATTTCATTTTTGAGTAAACATGAAAGTTATAGAACATTCAATTACCTTTCTAACCATATAAAGAACATCTTAAATGGACATCGGATGACGCCTCTATGAGCTTCCGAATGTTAGCTCGGACCCCCTCGGTTTCGGCAAATTTCGATCGATCATCCATCTTCGATCACTATATTTGTGAGCTTAACCTTTGAATTTCATTTTCGAGTAAACATGAAAGTTATAGAACATTCAATTACCTTTCTAACCATATAAAGAACATCTTAAATGGACACCGGATGACGCCTCTATGAGCTTCCGAATGTTAGCTCGGACCCCCTCGGTTTCGGCAAATTTCGATCGATCATCCATCTTCGATCACTATATTTGTGAGCTTAACCTTTGAATTTCATTTTCGAGTAAACATGAAAGTTATAGAACATTCAATTACCTTTCTACCCATATAAAGAACATCTTAAATGGACACCGGATGACGCCTCTATGAGCTTCCGAATGTTAGCTCGGACCCCCTCGGTTTCGGCAAATTTCGATCGATCATCCATCTTCGATCACTATATTTGTGAGCTTAACCTTTGAATTTCATTTTCGAGTAAACATGAAAGTTATAGAACATTCAATTAGCTTTATAACCATATAAATAACATCTTAAACGAACACCGGATGACGTCTCTATGAGCTTACGAATGTTAGCTCGGACCCACTCGGTTTCGGCAAATTTGGATCAACCATCCATCTTCGATCACTATATTTGTGAGCTTAACCTTTGAATTTCATTTTCGAGTAAACATGAAAGTTATAGAACATTCAATTACCTTTCTAACCATATAAATAACATCTTAAACGGACACCGGATGACGTCTCTATGAGCTTACAAATATTAGCTCGGACCTCTCGTTTTCGTCAAATTTTGGGAAATAAAACAAATTTTAATAGTTGCCAAAAACCGGATCTGGGCATTCCGGTTAGTTACAAAACGTAACTAACCGGATTTTCAATTTTCGGTTTTCCAAAAAACGGAAATAGGGTTTCCGATTTCATTAAAAAAGGGTCAGTTTTGAAATCTGAAACCCAAAAGGGTCCGTTTTAAAAAAAACTTTAATTTCAATACCATCGTTTTCCAGGCGATATAAGTTGCCTACCAACTCCCAACGTTTCCGCACACACTTCACTTCACTATAAAAACCATCTACCATTTTTGCTCTCGACCAATCCAACCCCTAAATTCCATCTCGCCTTGATCTCTCCGCTCCAGTCTCACTCACCTCCGCGCCGCTGAAAATCGAACTGTCCACTAAAGAAAGAGATGGAAAATCAGAAGGCGGAGAAGAAGAACGAGGCGATCGACGTCGAACTGTCGACTAAGAAGGAGAAGAACGAGGCGATCGACGTCGAACTGTCGACTAAGAAGGAGATGGAAAATCAGAAGGGGAAGGAGAAGAACGAGGAGGTCTACGAGGAGGAGACAATGGTCGCGTCGCCTCAAAAAATAGATTACGAGAAGGCCGAGCGACGGTTTCGGGATAGAGAGAATATGACTAAGAAGGAGATAATGGAGAAAATGAAGAGCGAGTACGAGAGGGTGAGGAAAGAAGCAGTGGCGGAAGTGGAGAAGAGAGTGAAGAGCGAGATGGCGGTTGTGGTGAACAAGCTGAAAAAAGAAGCTGATGAAAAGTTGAAGCTGTTGGTGGAGGATGGAATGAAGGACCTGGTAAAGCAGAATGCCCAATTGAGAAGACGAAATATTGAGCTAAAGAGGGAATGGGAAACAGAGAAAATACGAGCTTGCGTGAAGGAGTGCTTTATGAATAAAGCTGTAAAGGAGAAGGAAGAGGCTGAGCTGCAGGTTAAGGAGCTCCAGTCGAAGTTTACAAATCAAGGTATACAGAATTTATTTTATCCACATTTCGGTTAACATTGTGTTTTTAATGGTTGGATGCATACTAGTCCCTATCCTTATATATATGAAAGCTGTTTGCTGATTGAGTATTGGACGAAACTAATGGATACTTAAATTTTGATGTGCCTGAAAGACTATTTGATGTTCTTTATAGGTCAAATTTCTGCTTAGATCAAAGCCGATTACTGATAAAATATAGGATGGAGTAGAATAAGGGGAGATTGATACTTAAACTTTGATGTGCCTGATTAATTTTCTGCTGTACTTAAAAATTAAGATGTCAAATATCTGCATAGATCAATGCTAAATTACATGTTCACGTGTCCATCAGTGTAGTTCATGCAGCTTTGATTTCTCTTTTCATGAACCGGTTTTTATGACTTAACGACAAACGGTTACCACATCTGCTGAGGATCAATAATGTATTGTTATTAAGTTATGTATGGAAATGGTGATAATTGTTTGCTTTTGCGCTAAACTGAAAATGGAGCCCCTTTGAGTTTTTGTATCATAATGTTCGTCACAAGCTTGATCAATCTCAGAAGATCCATGCTGTTTTGTTTGCAGGACCAAGTTTTGCCAGCCTCACAGCTTATGCCAGCCCCCTTGAATATGGGCCTACGTGCCATTATTCTTATAATCTCTTGTCGGATCCGGCAACTAACCAAATGAGCATGGCATTTGAAGCCTTGAATCCTGATCGTACATCTGAGTTTGGACAGTCTAGCCAGAAAAGGAAGCAGACACTATCAATCCCGGAAGGTTTTCCGGAGCATTTTTCAACTCAAGAAGGGAAGAAAATTAAAACAAGCAGCCTATCAATTTGTCCAGTTTCAGACAAAGTTGCTCAAAAGCCGCCGCAATCTGCTCCAGCTGAAAATGCTGTCACTGAACGAGAACTCCAGGCAAATGGGTCACCGGAATCAAGTTTTGACACCTTAAAGAGTATCTCAAGTTTCGACAGCTTAAAGAGTACCTCCAGCGGCTCTCAATCAGAATCTGAAGCTACTGGTCCATATCGAGGCCCATGATATTAATAAATGCACCACTGAAAATAAGATGAGTTCGAATATGGACAATAGTTTATGATCATGGGTACCTGAACTATGCCTCAAAGCTTCCCAAGCTCCATATAAAGAAAGTGGAGTTCTCAGCTTTCACATACATTACTGCAGAAAATCTACAGGTATTCATTATTTTATTGGTGGGCGCCTGCCAATTGTAACCATATTAAGCTTGACAAATCTGTTATTAAGCCATGATAGAATAAGGGATACAATTCAGAACATATTCATGTGGATTCAGTAACTAATTAATCTCTGGTGGGAAATGCACTTACTCTTTGCGTCCTTGAATATGTTGTACCATCAGATTGCCAATGCGGAAGATTTACAAGTGTAGGATGGCCTGAGATAACAACAGCTAATGAAGTTTCATTATTGACCGCCATTAAAGAGTCTAGTAACAATGAATCTTACCTAAAACCTTAAATATTTTATCGAGTTGATCAAGTTGTGAAGGATTTTGGGTAGCCTTGACTTGTGCTCTTTGAAATAAAGGTTTCAATGTTAAAAGCTCGGCACATATGCATCCAGACTGCCCGCGTCTAATAATAGTTAAGGAACCAGTCTTTTCTTTTTCATCTCAAAATTTTATACGGCATGCCTCACGACACAATGGTGCCTATATAGAAACACAAAGGTCATTACTGTTTGTAGCATGCGCTGAATAAGATCACACAAAGGTCACAAATTTCTTCTCAATAATCTTTAACAAATCCATATATAGAATAATCACTGAGTTTTCCAAGTACAGGATGAGAAAATTTTTGGTCATATGAATGCCAAGGATACCCATAGCACTTGTATAGTGCTTCGCCCCAAGAAGCAACTCTGGTGAACGATACCAAATGGTTACCACAACCTGTGCCAGCATCATTACATAGTTCAAGTTAACGATTCCTAACATAGACCAAGACATATAGTGTGGGACAAAAAGTAGAAACAAAATCAAAGATGCATTTCAAACGAATCCCACAAATGAGTCTCTTTCAAGTCACTCAAAAACTAAAAACCTAGATGGATGTTAAAGATTGAGAATGAATTGAACCGCAATCTGAAGACTCCCGTGAACATAGAAATAGAGTCATGAACGTAGACATTCACTGGTCCAAAAAGAATATACTAAAGTTAACTGACAAAACCACAAAGCGGAGTGGTCCATTCCTTTCAGGACAAAGATATGAGTCATTACTTGGTAGAATGCGAAGCAAAATATTTTTTCCTTCTTACCATAGTGTCGGATATGTTGAGATGTGGAGACAAATAAGAGAAGGGCATTTTAGAGATTTCGCTTTTATAGTATTGCCTTAGCTTTCTCTTTTATATTTTTGTATTTCGCAACCTCTTTGTTGAGAGGTGAGAGTGAGTGAGGCACATACACATTGTAAACACCATCAAATCATCATAGTGAAAGCTGCAGCGAAGAGTGGACTAGCTCAATTTGACTGAACCACTATAAATCCGCGTGTCTTCTATTTTATTTTTGTCATCATCGATTGTTTCTGTGAAGCGGATTAGGGTTCTAATCCTAACAACTGGTATCAGGAGCTGTTGGTTGCGATTTGAAATCGATGGCGAGCGAAGATGTTTCGACACACGATATTGTGAGATTTGACGGTACAGATTATGCGTTTTGGAAATTGCAGATTGAAGATTATTTGTATGGCCGAAAGCTTCACCTGCCGTTATCGCCAAAGCCAGAGAAGATGGATGAGACAGAATGGAAACTTCTCGATAGACAGGTCTTGGGAGTTATTCGTTTGACGCTGTCAAAGAATGTCGCTCACAACGTGGCTAAAGAAACAACCACTATAGGTTTGATAGATGCTCTGTCGAACATGTATGAGAAACCTTCAGCAAATAATAAGGTTTTTCTCATGAAAAAACTTTTTCATTTAAAGATGAGTGAAGGTGGTTCTGTTGCAGCGCATCTGAATGAATTCAACATAATTGTCAATCAATTATCGTCTGTGAAGATTGATTTTGATGAAGAAGTTCAAGCGCTTATTTTGTTGGCGTCTCTACCGAACAGCTGGGAGCCTATGAGAGCAGCGGCTAGCAATTCTGTTGGTAATACTAAATTAAAATTCACGGATGTTAGAGATCGTATTCTTGCAGAGGAGGTGCGGAGAATAGATTCTGGTGAAACATCGACGAATTCCACAGCTTTGAACTTGGAAAATAGAGGCAGGATGAAAGACAAAAAATTCAACAGAAATACAGGCGGGTCAAAATCGAGGAATGGCAGGCATCAGTCCAGACCGAGGCAAAATTTCGACTATTGGAATTGCGGAAAATCAGGTCACATTGAGAGATTTTGTAGAGCACCAAAAAGAGAGGACAAAAAGAATGATGATAACAGAGGTGATGCAGCCAATGCTGCAGGTGAAGATATTCATGATGCATTGTTGTTATCTGTTGATAGTCCTGTAGACTCTTGGATAATTGATTCGGGAGCGTCCTTCCACAATAGTGCACATCGCGATATAATGGAAAATTATGTTGCTGGAAATCATGGGAAAGTGTATTTAGCAGATGGTGGGCCTTTGGAAATTGTCGGCATTGGAGATGTTAATTTAAAGATGTCAAACGGGCATGTGTGGAAGCTCACAAAGGTTAGACATGTACCCAAATTGATGCGTAATCTCATCTCTGTGGGGCAGCTTGATAGCAATGGATACGCAGTGACTTTTGGCAATAATTCGTGGAAAGTGACGAAGAGTGCTATGGTAGTTGCGCGAGGTCAGAAAACCGGTACTCTTTATATGACAGCAAGCTGCCGCGATACGGTTGCTGTTGTAGACAGCTCAGAGAAGACAGAATTGTGGCATTGTAGACTGGGGCATATGAGCGAAAAAGGAATGAAGATTCTTGTTGCAAACGGTACAATTCCTGATTTGAAATGTGTGGATCATCATTTGTGTGAGAGTTGTATTCTTGGAAAACAGAGGCGAGTTAATTTTTTAAGTGCAAGAAGAGAGCTGAAATCTGAAAAGCTGGAGTTAGTACATACTGACGTGTGGGGGGCAGCACTAGTCTCTTCTCTTGGAGGATCACATTATTATGTGACTTTTATTGGTGATTCAACAAGAAAGTTGTGGGTGTATTTTATGAAAAATAAGTCAGATGTGTTTGTTGTATTCAGAAAGTGGAAAGTTATGGTTGAGAATGAAACGAATCTGAAAGTGAAGTGCCTGAAGTTTGATAACGGCGGAGAGTATGTTGATGGGGAATTCATAAAATATTGTGCTAATCACGGGATTAAAATGGTGAAGACTATTCGCGGAACGCCTCAACAAAATGAAGTAACAGAACATATGAATCGAACATTGAACGAGAGAGCACGGAGTATGAGAATACATGCTGGACTTCCCAAAGTGTTTTGGGTGGATGCGATTAACACTGCAGCTTATTTGATTAATAGAGGACCATCTGTTGCGCTGAATTTTAGAATTCCAGAGGAGGTTTGGAGAGGAAAAAAGGTGAATTTATCTTTTTAAAGGTGTTTAGTTGTTTGGCTTCTGTTCATATTGATGCAGCTGCGAGGAATAAGCTGGACGCAAAATCCCAGAAATGTTATTTCATTGGCTACGGTGACACTGAATTTGGTTATCGATTTTGGGATGACAAAAATCGAAAGATTATTCGCAGCAGGAATGTCGTGTTCAATGAAAAAATTATGTACAAGGATAAATTGCAGCAAAGTCTCAAAAAATCTGCAACAGTTGAGCTGAGAGATATTCCTACATATGAGGTGCAACAAAGTCAGTGAGCAGCTGAAGAAAGTATAGCTCAGAAACAAAGCTGTCAAAATGCTGATGATGAAGCTGATGAAGATAGGACATTTGAGATAAATCCACAAACACCAGTTATGGAAGTGCGCAGGTCAACCAGAACGAACAAACCAGTTCAGAGGTTCTCTCCATCCCTCAATTACATTCTTCTTACTGACAGAGGCGAACCAGAATGTTTTGAGGAAGCTGTAAAATCTGATGAATCGATTAAGTGGGAGTTGGCTATGAAAGATGAGATGGAGTCATTGTTGTCAAATAAAACATGGGAATTAGTGGAGTTGCCTTCGGAAAAGAAAGCTTTGAATACCAAATGGATTTATCGATTAAAAGAAGAACATGATGGGAGTAAACGATATAAGGCGAGGCTCGTTGCAAAAGGATTTCAGCAAAAAGAAGGTATCGATTACACTGAAATCTTTTCCCCAGTAGTGAAGATGGTGACAATCAGAACTGTTCTTGGATTGGTAGCGAAAGAAAATTTACATCTTCAACAAATGGATGTAAAAACAGCTTTTCTTCACGATAATTTAGACGAAGAAATTTACATGAGGTCAAAGGGAAGGAGAAATTAGTGTGCAAGCTGAAAAAGAGTTTGTATGGATTGAAGCAGGCTCCAAGGCAGTGTATAAGAAGCTTGGCAGCTTTATGAAGAAAGCTGAATTCTCAAGATGTGAGGCGGATCATTGTTGTTACATAAAGAGGTATAAAAATTCTTACATAATTTGACTTCTTTATGTTGACGATATATTGATAGCGGGAGCAAACTGGACTGAGATTGATGTGTTGAAAAAGAAATTATCGAAGGAATTTGCAATGAAAGATTTGGGAGCTGCGAAGCAAATTCTTGGGATGAGGATCATCAGAAATAAGGAGTGTATAAAGCTGTCACAAGAAGAATATGTGAAGAAAGTCCTCAAGAGATTCAACATGGATGATGCGAGACCAGTCAGTACTCCTTTGGCCAGTCACTTTCAGTTGTCTAAAGATCAGTCGCCTATTACCGAAGATGAGATGAGGCATATGGATAAAATTCCTTAGTGGGAGTTGTTAGCAGATTTATGAGTAATCCAGGAAGACAACATTGGGAAGCTGTGAAGTGGATTTTCAGGTATCTAAAAGGCAGTTCAAGTTTATCATTGTGTTTTCGAAAGTCTAAGCTGGGGTTGCAGGGATATGTCGATGCAGATAATGGTAGAGACATTGACAGCAGAAAGAGCACATCTGGATATATTTACACATATGGAGGTACTGCAATTAGTTGGATTTCAAAATTGCAGAAAATAATAGCTCTCTCTAGCTGCGAAGCTGAATATGTCGCTGTTACTGAAGCTGCGAAAGAGATGATGTGGCTACAATATTTTTTGCAAGAGTTGAATCAAGATCACAAGGGAAGTGTGTTGCATTGTGATAGCCAGAGTGCCATCCATCTTGCAAAGAATCCTGTTTATCATGCTCGGACAAAACACATACAACTTCGATATCACTTCATTAGATCGGCTTTGGAAGATGGAGTTTTAGTAGTTGAGAAAATTCCAGGGAGTCAAAATCCAGCAGATATGCTAACGAAGGTTGTTCTGAATGAGAAGCTGTAGCTGTGCGCAGTTTCAGTTGGACTTCTTGGATGATGAAGTCGGTTGCCGCTGCAGTTGGAACTGATGGTTGAAATTTGTCTCCAAGTGGGAGATTGTTGAGATGTGGAGACAAATAAAAGAAGGACATTTTAGAGATTTTGCTTTTATAGTGTTGCCCTAACTTTCTCTTTTATATTTTTGTATGTCGCAGCCTCTTTGTTGAGAGGTGAGAGTGAGTGAGGCACATACACATTGTAAACACCATCAAATCATCATAGTGAAAGCTGCAGCGAAGAGTGGACTAGCTCAATTTGAGTGAACCACTATAAATCCGTGTGTCTTCTATTTTATTTTTGTCATCATCGATTGTTTCTGTGAAGCGGATTAGAGTTCTAATCCTAACAGGACAATGGCTTTAATGGTGCTTGATATATTCTAGCTCGTCCAAAATCAGCTATTTTTACAACCCCTTGTTCGTCCCCCATCTCCCATGACCTGATATAACAAAATAAAAGAAATAAAGTTAGAAATAATATTTTCTCTGAATTGCATTAGTTAGAGGTAGAAATACAGGAAATGGAGATGAACAAGTCATAGTCATGTTACCAAAATATTTGACGGCTTCAAGTCTCGATGCATAATCCAGTTACTGAACAAAACATGTAAGGGCCACTGAAAAGATCAGCATTCACACTTGCGTGACAACACAATAAGAAGCTCTCACCTGAGAAGGTAGTTCAGCCCATTAAGCAACTGCCACAGGCCCACAACAATGATTTCACGGTATACTGGTTGATAGGCTGGTTAACTTTGTCTCAGTGATTTCCTTATAAAGCCGAATTACAGCCAATGGTTAGATCAAACTGTTACAGCATATAAATGAAAAAACAAAGAGAGCATAATATCCTTTTAACAAAAATAACCAAATAGAGCTGATATTTGCATACTAACAATCCAAAACCAAAACCTCGCTTACAATGTATATTAAAAATGAAAGAAGACATGTTTTAGAGAGGGTGTGAACCTAAATATATAAGCATAGTATGAAAAAAACTGAAACCATACGAAGATAGTAAAAAGTAAAAGCATAATTTATCCAATTCAACTCTTCAAATTTGCTTCAAGCGATAATATAATGAAACATCAACTAAAGCAGTGGAACACTCAAATAAAGGTCATGCTCAGCGTAATCAAAAGCCAAATACAAAGACATGTCCACGTGATTAATATGAACGTTGACAAGCTGCTGCACAACATTTTCATGTGAAATCTCCCAACGCAACTGCATCAATAAAAGATAAAGATAAGAAAATGATAATAAAAGCTACACAGTTCTAATCAAGTACAGTTCAGTAGATATATGATATCTTAGCATCCTTCTTCTTGAAGTTAGCCTGGTCATTGTGGATCGGATCCCATAGGTACAAGCTCTACATGTACATTACATTGTTATGTTATTAACCATTTAATAGAAATACAAACTATGTAATTTGAAAAACAAGGATTTTCGATGTGGAAAACAAATGACAAAATATTACGCAATTAATACATCTCTGTTACATTTTACCTTAAAGTGTCGAAACCACTTCACCGGAGTTTGTGGATCACACGTCCCCATCGTGGTCCAACCAACCTTAAAACCAGGTCCAATACATTGGAGCCCGATTTTGTTCACAGCTAAAGGGGGTCAAAGCTGAATAGAAAATACAATTTGTTACATTTACAATATGGTTACTATAACTACTTGCAGAAATATACGTACATGTAAAAGTACTCACTTGTCATCCCCAGCTGGAGTGATCCAAGGACGAGCATCATGTGGCATCGATCCCAATGGTGTCTCCTCATCGAGGCCTCCTCCGGCCGAATTCCCTCCTCTGACGAATTCAGGCCTAAATGAGTCATCCTGATCGTCATCATATGCCAAATGTGATTCCCTCCCTTCGGCTTCCTCATTCGCTTCCCTGTTCCCCGCCGACGCCCCCACCAAATTCATATGTTCGTCTAAGTCGAACTCAACCACTTCTGGTAAGGGAACGCCGTCAGCAACATGATTATGGGCAGGCTCATCCACATGCATCGAAGGCCTGTACACATCTGGACTTGGACGTCCGTCCCCGGTTGACGGTGTACGTTGCCTGTCCTCGTCCCCTTGCCTCGCTGGGGTGGGTTCCTGTACCAGAATAGAAGGTCTGTATATATCTCGATTTTGCCGGTTGTCCCGAGGTGAAACCGTGTCCTGATTCGACTTGCTCGGTTGGCGTATGTCAGTTAGCCGCGTTTGTGATGAAGTCTGACGGAGCCCACTGCACTGTCGTTAAGGTGCAATGTTCTCTGTACAAATAAATTTACATTTTCCGCTACTCGCAACTACACTACTGGGTAGTAAGTGGTAAGTAGGGGTCGAACCCAAGGGAATTAGAGGGATACTTGTTCTTTAGGGGATCGTATGGTGGGTGATTTTAGGTCAATTGCGGACTTACTGCTAATTACTAAGCTACTGTTTTTAGTTTTTTTGGTTTTTTATGCGGAAAAGTAAATACAAAAAATAAATACAGAAAATAAAGGAGTTGAGGGAAGAAGACTTACAGTGGGTGATGCGTGATTGCGATTCCTCCGGTAGATGAGCGGTTGATGGTTGTAGTTGATCGAGCAGTTTATAAAAGTAAATACAGGGGGTTTTTGTAATTCAAGGAAAAGTATTCGGTTTCAGGTACCTTGTATTATAACATGTTTATTAATAACCGTTAGTAACCTTTCTAAGTATTCAAAGATGAATCGAGGCCTTTTCGCAGCGCAAGACTTGCAACATCGTTTAAAGCAACACTTAATCTACTTCAGACTAATTCCTCCTTTCGAAGTATCTTAGCCTTTTGTGCATCCATTTGAATTCTTTGGTCCAGTTTCCAAATGGTTTTTTAAGATAAGACGAACTCCTCGATAAGTTTTGCTTGTTACAGCTTCCACTTACCGAGTATGATCACGAATTCCCACGGAAGAGCTTTGCTTGTTACAGCTTCCACTCAACCTTGGAAACTCTGACTATAAATGACACATAGAACAAGTATTGAATACAGAGAAATGAAACTAAAAGAAATTAAAACATTATATAATACAAGAAAATACCTTCGACCGAATGAGGAGTTTAGCTACGAATATCCATGGAAAAGGACATCATAACTAAATACTCGGGGGTTTTTGAAAACAGTAAGAGGGAAAGGGGTGGAATACTCAAGAACCAACATGAGTATTCCCAATTTCCTACTGAATACTCAAGAACCAACAGGAGTATTCTCTACAGTATTATAATACTCAAGAACCGACAGGAGTATTATAATTTCAAAGCGTATAATACTCAAGAACAAACAGGAGTATTATTTCAAAAACCAAACTTACAAAGTAACAAAAACTTAGAAAGAGAAGTGAAATGTTGATTTGTGGATGTTTGAAATGAGGAGGAGGAGCCTCCTTTTATAGCCACAAGGGGAGGAGATGGGTGGTGGAGATGGGTGGCATGTGTTTTTGATCCAAGGGAGGAGAAGGGAGGAGCAAGGAGGAGATGACACATGGGGGGAGCCAAAAGCCGCCGGTTAGGGAGAGCTTGAGCCACCGGTTGCCGGTGGCAAGGGGAGGAGAAGGGTGGCTTTGGCCACCTCCAAGCAAGGTGGCCGGTCACCTTGGTCCATGGGTGCATTTTGACAGTTTTGTGCAGTCTTTTCACAAAACTATCAGTCCAATTTCGCTCCGTCTGACTTTGATTGTTCCTCGGTTGGATTTGATTTGAGTAATTCCTACGTCAGGATCTTGAGATTCTTCATTCTGCGTCTGATCGTGACCTTGGACTGACTCCTAATATCTTTTCAGCGTAAAATCCTCTCCTTAGCGTGTTTTCTCTCTAAGTGCCAAAATACCCTGTGGAAATAAATCGGGACTAACAAGCAGAAGTTAAATAGACCAACAGTCTAATTTGGTGGGTTTTACTGTATTTTTTATTCGTATAATTATGGTCCATCAGATCACCCCACACTTTTAGTTGTTCGTCCCGAACAATGCTATTAAAGGGCGGCACTCTAAGTTTGGTTTTAAAATATGAAAATTAGACTGTGGGACTCGATTTATCCTAATTCATGCATTATTTACCAAATTGAACTGTAAAATAAATAGAAGAAACTTGATACGTGTACCTTCGTGCTGAGATGCAAATTATTTTGGATGTTTCGGGAGATAGACCTTTTTAGGCTCCCAGACTGCAACCTCGGGATCGTCTCTTACTATATGGTTTCCTTGTAGCTTTCTCTAGCACGTGATTCGGTTCGGGTTTCAATGGTTTGAGTACTTTGATTTTATTTTGGCGAGGGACTGCTTTTTGTAGTGAATCGGCCTTTGGCCTTTGATTTGACTCTTTGAGTACTTCACTTTTTGTTCGGTTAAAACCTTCACAATTTTGGGCCTTTGGCCTCTTGATTTGCTTCTTTGAGCTTTTTGCGTCTTTGTGACTTGCTAGTCCATTTTCTCAAGCCTTTTTGGGAGGTCCAATCATCGCCCGCAAGCCTATGGAAATACCTCCCCGCTCCTCTCATCTTTGCCGTTTCGCGCGAGTCAAAATGAGGGTCGCTCATTTATTTTCCCAGCTACTTTGACTAGAGAGAAGACGGTCTGATTCCTGTCCTCGCCTTTTTTCTTTTTTGCATAAACACTGCATGGCGGAGATGACTTCAATCTTCACTGAAACCCGAAGTGCAGCCTTCACTGACTTCGAAAACCATATAGTTTGATTCGATCCTTCGATTGCTTGCCAAGCCTCTCTAGGGCATTTCTATCAACTCCACATCCCTAGTTTATCTCAGCACAAAGAGACAAATGAGAAGTTACGTTCTAAGTTTTTAGACAGTTGAATTTTCACAAGGTAAATGCATGAATTTCGGTCTATCTTTTTCACACTCTTAAGTTCATACTTTCAAAAAGATACATTAAAAAAGAAAAAAAACATGTTATTTATTTATGTACACATGCGGATCTCACCCCACACTTTTGAACGAAGTCGTGCCTTCAGCACTACTTAGTTCAAAAGCCATGCAAGCAGATAATATGAGAAGAAAATGACATTAAGGAAACGGGAAGGACAGAACTCCCTTTAAGGTGTCGAGTGAACGACATGGCACGAGGCTGGATAATTGAGGGAGTTCGGCTGGGGCCTTGAACTCTTAGCGTAGCCCTGACTGGCTTAATGTTGCACCCAAGTCCGATTCCTGAATAGTCAAATCTTCTATGCACCAAGTGGGTGAGAGCGACTTATTGAAAAAGTAAAATACAGAAAATAAAAGACAGAAAATTAAAGTGCGGAAAGTAAGATAGTGTCGGGTTACCTCCCGACCAGTGCACTTGTTTAACGTCGTTGGCTCGACAGTACCTTATTCCTAGATCACTGGTTGGGATCCCATGGGTGGCTTAAGTCGAATTTTGTCACCGTTCCTGTGTTGCTTTTTGCCTTGCCTTTACCCGATTTCTTGTGAGCAGAAGTGCTTGGGTCCAGTTCCCGTTGTTCTGGTGATTTCTCCTTCCAACGTCTCTGAGAAGGCGAGGGACCTTTGACCACTAACTTCTTGAACTGGGTTTTCTGGTGTTTAGGGCTGCCTTGTCCAGTCATGGCGAAAACATGCTCCATCGAGGAGTCGTTCTGCTCAGGCCCTTTTCCCATCATCGTTTCAACCTCTTCGTGGATCACATAGTTTTCAGCGATTTGCCTATTGATCGAGGGGAAAAGTTGAGAAATCGCATCTTAAGGCTCGGTTCTGCCTCGTCGTGTCCGTTTATGAGGAACTGGTCATAGATGGTTTTGGCTGCTTGGGTGATGATAGCTGGGTATGGCTTTGGCAGCATGTCGGTGGTATTCTGGACTTCTTCCATTGCTGATACTTCCTCATTGCTCCCGACGCTTTCTATATCCCAGTCTTCTGATGGCTCGGGAGTTTCTTCTGATGGCTCGGGAGTTTCTTCTCTTTCTGTCTGCATTTCTCCGTCAGCCTCGGGTATTCGTTTTGTGGCTGCGGCCATGTCATTTATGAGGTACCACATGTCTGCAATGGTATAGTTCCTAGCTGATCTCCTCATTGCCTCGTTAATCCTTGCTAGATCATCGGCCTTCATCCCACGAAGAAATTTTTGAAGCAGAATTTTCTTCGTGAATCCATGGTGCGGGCAGTTTGACACGATGGTGTCAAAGCTCGTGTAGTATTCGTCCAAAGTCTCATCCCGGGATTGTTGAAGGTTCATGATCTTCTCACGGGTTTGTTGTCGTAAGGATGGAGGGGAAAATTCTTTCAGAAATGGAACGCTAATGTCCAAAAAACGTTCTGCATTCCAAGAGGTTGACGTGTAGTACCAGATCGTCGCGAAATCCGTTAGAGAGAATTTGAAGCATTTAAGCTTAAATTCTTCTAACATTTCATTTGTAGGTTTAATGAGGTGGCAAACGTGGTGAAAGTTTCGGCAGTGTTGTACTGGGTCTTCTCCATCCGTACCTCCGAACAGTGGCAGATGTCGTGTTGTCCATGCATATGAAGGGGGTTGCGTCATGAGGACATGGGAGGGTAAGAACAACTTATCCGATGGCTAATTCCCCGGCAACGGCGCCAACTTGACGGAGCCCACTGCACTGTCGTTAAGGTGCAATGTTCTCTGTACAAATAAATTTATATTTTCCGCTACTCGCAACTACACTACTGGGTAGTAAGTGGTAAGTAGGGGTCAAACCCAAGGGAATTAGAGGGATAATTGTTCTTTAGGGGATCGTATGGTGGGTGATTTTAGGTCGATTGCGGACTTACTGCTAATTACTAAGCTACTATTTTTGGGTTTTTTGGTTTTTTTATGCGGAAAAGTAAATACAAAAAATAAATACAGAAAATAAAGGAGTTGAGGGAAGAAGACTTACAGTGGGTGATGCGTGATTGTGATTCCTCCGGTAGATGAGCAGTTGATGGTTGTAGTTGATCGAGCAGTTTATAAAAGTAAATACAGGGGGTTTTTGTAATTTAAGGAAAAGTATTCGGTTTCAGGTACCTTGTATTATAACATGTTTATTAATAACCGTTAGTAACCTTTCTAAGTATTCAAAGATGAATCGAGGCCCTTTCGCAGCGCAAGACTTGCAACATCGTTTAAAGCAACACTTGTTCTACTTCAGACTAATTCCTCCTTTCGAAGTATCTTAGCCTTTTCTGCATCCATTTGAATTCTTTGGTCCAGTTTCCAAATGGGTTTTTAAGATAAGCCGAACTCCTCGATAAGTTTTGCTTGTTACAACTTCCACTTACCGAGTATGATCACGAATTCCCACGGAAGAGCTTTGCTTGTTACAGCTTCCACTCAACCTTGGAAACTCTGACTATAAATGGCACATAGAACAAGTATTGAATACAGAGAAATGAAACTAATAGAAATTAAAACATTATATAATACAAGAAAATACCTTCGACCGAATGAGGAGTTTAGCTACGAATATCCATGGAAAAGGACATCATAACTAAATACTCGGGGGTTTTTGAAAACAGTAAGAGGGAAAGGGGTGGAATACTCAAGAACCAACAGGAGTATTCCCAATTTCCTACTGAATACTCAAGAACCAACATGAGTATTCTCTACAGTATTATAATACTCAAGAACCGACAGGAGTATTATAATTTCAAAGCGTATAATACTCAAGAACAAACATGAGTATTATTTCAAAAACCAAACTTACAAAGTAACAAAAACTTAGAAAGAGAAGTGAAATGTTGATTTGTGGATGTTTGAAATGAGGAGGAGGAGCCTCCTTTTATAGCCACAAGGGGAGGAGATGGGTGGTGGAGATGGGTGGCATGTGTTTTTGATCCAAGGGAGGAGAAGGGAGGAGCAAGGAGGAGATGACACATGGGGGAGCCAAAAGCCGCCGGTTGGGGAGAGCTTGAGCCGCCGGTTGCCGGTGGCAAGGGGAGGAGAAGGGTGGCTTTGGCCACCTCCAAGAAAGGTGGCCGGTCACCTTGGTCCATGGGTGCATTTTGACAGTTTTGTGCAGTCTTTTCACAAAACTATCAGTCCAATTTCGCTCCGTCTGACTTTGATTGTTCCTCGGTTGGATTTGATTTGAGTAATTCCTACGTCAGGATCTTGAGATTCTTCATTCTGCGTCTGATCGTGACCTTGGACTGACTCGTAATATCTTTTCAGCGTAAAATCCTCTCCTTAGCGTGTTTTCTCTCTAAGTGCCAAAATACCCTGTGGAAATAAATCGGGACTAACAAGCAGAAGTTAAATAGACCAACAGTCTAATTTGGTGGGTTTTACTGTGTTTTTGATTCGTATAATTATGGTCCATCAAAGTCCCACCACTGCCAGGCCCGGTATTCCTTTTACCCCCACCACTGCCAGGCCCGGTATTCCTTTTATCGGGTACATTTCGCTTTAGCGGTGCCATATCCCTATCACAAAATTAAAAGCATTCCTGTTAATCTCAAAACATTCTATCACAGAAGAAACTAAGTCATAAGCAAGAAAACTAATGGCATATCGACCAAAAAATTAATGCGTCTGGCTTAATAATCAGTAATCCATGGCCAAATTCAGTAATCCATGGCCTAATACAAGAAACATCCAAGAAATACTCATTAAATTGTAGTGACCATAGCAACCAACTCCCTGTAATATATGTGGCATCAACCTAACAAATACATGAAATACTCACGCTTCATTGGGATGAAATTCAAGAGTCCCGCACAATTATTTCATCAATAATCAAGTTGCTGAACGGAAATCAAGTCCAAAATCACTTAGTCGACGACGAATAGGTGTACCCACAATTAAATCAATTTACAACACGCGGCTACACATAAAAATCCTAACTTACGGAAAACAGCTTGCTTCAGAAATCGGCTCGAATGGGTTGAAGATTTGAGAGAGATCAACGGTGAAAATCGGCAGAGTACAAAATGGGATAATGAAAACAGCGCATGTAATTACAGTAAATAGACATTTACTCATAAGTTTTTACTAAATTAGGCAGGCGAATACCGCGGGCATTTTTAGATTGGCATTCGAAAGCGCTTTATTACCTAAGCGCTTTCTTTAGTGACCTATAATAGCGCTTTTTTCTTATGCGCTGTCGTATGAACTCATTAACGGAGGTTTAATTTTAAACGACATATTATTGCTGATTTATTACTGCGCATTTTATAACACGCTGTATTACGTTTCAACTATTAAAGCGCGTTACCATTTTAGCGCTGTATTTTGTTTAGTATAACATAGCGTTTATAGGAAAAGCGCTGTCATAAACATCCTTTACCCAGCGCATTTATTTTTTAAGCGATGTTTACTTATCATTTTCTTATTAATTTACATTAATAGATACGCTCCATCGCTTTGCATTTAATTACAACAAGAAGCCATTATTAAAAGGACACAATATTGTTCGTACTGAATATTTATTTATTAAAATTTATAATTTACAGGCAAACGCACATGGAAAACATACATTAATTATATTAGGAATAACTTGATTTATTCACGAATATTCAACAGACTCATCTTCTGTATCTGGATTATCAGCTACGTGGTCCTCGTTACCGTTTTCTTCGATGTACTCATATACTTCATCATCAGCGAGGTTCCCGTATCCGATTTCGTTTACCAATACAGGCATTTCAGCCCCAATTTGACCGTCATCTTGGAACGGAACATTTTCTACTTCCATGTCGATAGCGTTTGTAGGTTTCACAGGAAAAATTGCAACCCAACCTTGATTGTTTTGTCCAGCTAAACCCAGAAACGTCACATAGTAAACTTGCACCGCTTGCTGGGCAAGAATGTATGGGTCGTAACGGGGGTATGGTCTATGACTGTTGACGATAACAATCCCGTTAGACGGATATGATCTAACAAACTGAGGGTCGTACCAACGGCACTTGAACAAGACAACCTTTAGGCGATGGTTTGTTCTACATCTCATATGTATTATCTCTTCTATAACTCCGTAGTACTGTGTACCCTCCGTTCCTTGAACGTATACATGACTGTTCACCGTGTTCCTCCCTTCACCATGACTTTCAATGTGAAATTTGTAGTTGTTCACTTGGTATGTGGCCGAACACGCAACGTCGGATTGAAATCCAGAGAACAAGTAGTGAATCCACTGTGGTAGTGCTAATGTTTCTCCAAGCTCCCATACCTGAACATAATATTCCCATTAAATTGCTTGGTTCACATTTAAAATAGATAAATAATGATACAAAAATCTAAGGACTGATGACACTTACATGGGTGCACAGCCATTCTGGAAATTTCGTTAGTGTAGCATGTATATTTACTGATCAGTGAATCGCGGCCGTCTTTGTCTTAAGTCGGTCTCAAGTAACGTCAAATATTGTTCAAGCTCAGGCATATTGCTAAAGATGTAATGAATTGCTTTTTTAAACTCTCGGCTGTCTAATACCCTCTGTTTAATTTTACTGCCACCAACTCCTGGGTAATTGTAAATGGAAATCTGAGGATCTTCGGAATCTGTTGTCGCAACTTCATTTCATTTTAAGCGTATGCAATTGGTAGTTAACTCAGGATCTAGGTAGTCGGATCCCAAATACGAAGTCTCAAGCTGTATGTATGCGTTCACAATACTGGCTTCCACCTCAGCCATATTTCTCTTTTGACTCAACTGTTTAAGACGATAGATGAAACGCTCAAACGGATACATCCATCGGTAGTGTACTGGTCCGCCAAGTAGCATCTCATCTGCCAAATGAATTGGGAGGTGTTCCATCGAGTCGAAAAAGGAAGGTGGAAATATTGTCTCTAACTTACACAGTGTTGTGGCTATGTTCGCCTGCCACTGTTCCATTCGCTCAATTAAAGGGAGGATGCGCAGATATCTCGGAAAAACGTACACAACTCGGATACAGCTTCCCATATCTGTTTTGGCAAAAACCCCTTGAACGCAATCGGCATGAGTCACTCGATGAAAACATGTGCGTCGTGTGACTTGTAGCCTACTAGTTTTAGTGTACTCAAATCCACTTTATTCCCCAAATTAGATGAAAAGCCATCAGGAAACTTCAGAGACTTCACCCAAACAAGCACAAGCTTCTGTTGTTCTCTTGTAAGCTGATACTTACCCTTGTTTGCTACAAAACGACCGCGGCAGGTTTTTATTTCCAACTCTGGTCTTCGACAGTACAACTTAATATCTTTTCTGCATTTCACTCCGTCATCCTTCGTTTTCCCCTTTACATCCATGATGGTGTTGAATAAATTCTCAAATACATTTTTTTTCCAATGTGCATGACGTCTAGATTGTGTCTCAGTTTCACGTCCATCTAGTAAGGTAGTTCCTAGAAAATTGATTTCTTAGTCCAGTTGTGCTCCACACCAAACCCATCAAAAACCTCATTGATACGTTGTTCCCCTATATTTTAAGTTTCTAACCCTGTCATAAACTTTGTGACCGGATCGAAATTGGATTGGACCGTCAAAGTCCATTCGGTCTCTGTAGAAATTTTGAGTATTACCCCAATATATATGATTTTGTGGTAAAAATCATCTGTGACAGCCAAAATACAACACTTTCCTACCGTTCTTTAACACGAATGTCTTTGTGTCGTCCATACAACAGGGGCATCCGAGTTTTCCTTGAGTTGACCATCCAGATAACATTGCATACGCAGGGAAATCAGACACAGTCCACATGAGGGCTGCCCTCATTGTAAAACTCTGCCTGCAATTGGCATCGTATGTGTCGACCCCAACATTCCAACAATGTACCAGGTCGTCAATAAGAGGCCTAAGATGTATGTCCAAACGCTTCTTTGGATTAGACAGCCCAGGAATTAGTATAGTTAACCAAATGAATCTCGTTTTCATACACAGCCACGGTGGTAAGTTGTACGGTGTTACCATCATAGGCCAAATGGAGTACTGTTTAGTTGACATACCCCATGGATTAAATCCATCTGTGCATAATCCCAATCTTACATTATGTGGCTCGGATGCAAAGCTTGGATGGCAACGATCAAAATGCTTCCAAGATTCCCCATCCGACGGGTGAACCATGCGATGCACGTCTGCTCTGGGTGAAGCGTGCCAAGACATTTCAGATGCCAGAGTTTCCGATAGAAATAATCTTGTTAATATGGGTATAATCGGCAAGTAGAACATTTGTCTTCTCGCTTTTCGCTGGTACGATGACGAACTTTTTGCGCATCTTGGACGCTGATATATTGGTTCCAAGCAAAAACGACATACTGTCATGCTTTCCTCACATCCATAGTAAATCATACACCCGCCATCACAAACGTGAATTCGTTGGTACCCCATTCCGAGATCAGCTACAAGTTTTTTGGACTGTTTGAAAGAATATGGGATTTTATTCTCCCCCCAATTAGATTTTTCATCGTTCCACATACTGCGTTAAATGCTCCTTCGGATAATCCGTAGTTATCTTTTGTTGCCAGAATTTTCATGTTAATCAAAAGCTCCGTCTCTGTCGTGCAACCTTCGTAAGCTGGCTCTGAACTTGAATGTAGGAGATTGAAGAATCTATTAGCTTCAAAATTATCTGTTCAATGTTCACCATAGTTAGATGACTCAGGAATATCAGGATGACTGTCAGTATCCATATCTGTGGAGGCCGCATGACTCCATATTTCTTCACCAGAATCATTAATTTGCTCATATGTGCTCAGGTCAGGCATAATTGCGCTAGTATTTCATACTCTATTTCCAACAGATCTTCACCGTGAAGGGTCCAATTGACGTAGTCTGGTGTGAAACCATATTTGTACAAATGCTCCTCCATCATTCGTATATTTATGAATCGCCGGTTTTTGCATTTCGTACATGGACATCGGATTGTGTTGTCTCTTGCAAGAAAACCTTTTGCCACAGCTGATTCAATGAAATTTTTGACTCCGGCAATGAAAACATCATTGGTGTATGACTCTCCATGAGCACGAGCTTCGTACATCCATCTCCTTTCGTGATATAAGTATGCCATGGAAACTAATAAATGCAGTATGACTAAAAGAGAGTACCTCACGCAGTGACTGGGTTGAATCAAATATCAGCTCAGGTTGGTTGTAAGAATTCACAGTGCATTAATGTAGACAAGGGATTGAGTCAAATTGGAACATTTGGTCGTAAGCGCATTATTGTAGACAAGGGATTGAGTCAAATTGGAACAGTTGGTCGTAAGCGTGAATGAAGAAAGAGTCTATATACACTTATTGGACATTTTGCTTCAAATTCCGCAATGATAAAGGAATGAATATGATAATTATTCCGTCAACACTTTGGGAAATTTCCGTCAAACCTTGACGGAATTACCACGAAGTATTGACGATAAAAATGGTTCATAATCAAGACAGCGCGTTTATAGGAAGCGCCATTGTAAGTTAAACAAGATAGCGCTTAGTTAGGAAGGTTCGTGGTATGTCAATTAACGACATCGCGTAGTTTGAAAGCGCAATTTTACGTTACTAAACTACAGCGCGTATGTGGATAGCTCTTTGTATCTTGTTAACGAGTGACGGTAAATTGGCGGAAAGTAGACGCATTAACAAAACCGTATGTTCAGACTTTTTTTTCTTTCATAGATCTTCTTGGATTGCTTGTACAAGTCAGTCAACTACATTATATAAAGTTCTGTTCATGACTAGCTCCAATCTGTTCTCAGATGTCTTCTTCTGAATTTATCTCTCACGATGAACGACAGATTCAGAATAATACAAAGGAGAACATATTGGAGCTGATCATGAAACATCACTCTATATAATACAGTTGATTGACATGTACAGCAAATCCAAAAAGATCTTTAAAAGAAAATAAGTCGGAGCATAACAAATAAAAGGATAGGAACAATTAAAGCACTTGATTGTAAACGGGTGAATATGGAAAGATGATTAGAATACATTTCGGGTTGTATTAGTCCCTATTTATAGCACAGGTTGAAGATTATGTTGATAAGAAGGTAATAAATACGATACATGTTCCGTCAACACATAGGCTCTATTCCATCAGATATTGACAGAAAAACGTCGAATTCTCGACGCATTTGTTGCAACGGATAATTGTTAACGCTAACATTGTTGCTGCACAGTGTATTTACCTTGAACTGACGAAATATTAGCAGATCAATGATGAAACATTTTCCGTAAGAGTTGCGTTGCATATCAGTTTCTGGTGACGGAAATTTAAAGGAATACAGACGTAGAAATTATGTTTACCAATTTTTTGTTCAATTTTGTTAATGTTACATATATATATGTATCTATGTCTACAATTATTACAGCAGATGAATAAAAAGAAAAACAAAAGTTGTGAATCATGAAGTCCAACGACATCGCTCAATAATGATCGTCACATCATGTTGAAGAATTGGGGATACATATTTACTCATGCCTGATTTATTGAACGATGTGGGTTTGTGACACCTAATTTCTTCAGATTTGTGTGATATATACATATGTGCACATATTTATTTTGGACGAAGTGTAAACTCAATATAACTTCATTAACATTAATTTGAAGTGCATTAAAAAAATTCCACTTTAAAGGAAAGATAACTTCAATAGAAACGTTGAACATCAACAACGAAGTACTGATAAGTTAAGATGCAATCAATGATAATTGCATAAATTCAACGCGGGTTCGATCCTCGATTTGCTGGTCACCCACGGGGTGATGGCTGATCAACTTCTTGCTCACTTTCACACTTGGTTGGCTTTGAAGACGTACTTTGTATACTATTGTCTTCGTCATGTCTGTATTTTTCCCGACTGAAGCTATGATCACCTAAACAAGCTGAGCCATTGTCGCAAGGATAGAAATAATCTTGAGCGCAGCAAATATATCCTTCAGAACCGCCTTCAGATTCATCTCCGGACGACGAAGCAAATAGACGTTCGGCTTCAGAATTTTTGCTCATTCTTACAAATCAATGGGATTCAATTTTAGATACTAATTTGTACGTGCTTTTATATAGTGCATAGAAAGAATCTACGTCGCGTTTCCGATACTAGTCCATTTCCCAACATTTAAATTTTAAATGTGAATTTATAATTTAAAACGTCTAAAAGCGCTTAATCATTAAGCGCCGTCGTAGTCGTCCAAATGACGGCGACACCTAAATAGGCGTTGTTGTATGTCACCATACGTAACAAAGCGCCTCTTCAAATACGCGCTGTGGTATTTGTGGATACAACGGCGCTTTGTAAAATACCCGATGTGGTAGCTTAATGTGCAACGGCGCATATGAATAAGCGCTTTACAAACGTAATGTACAACATCGCTTGTTAACAAGCACTGTAGTATGCCCCATCATGTTAAACTTAAAGAAATTACACACTTAGGTTTTTCTCAAACCGATTTCTTACTACCAACTTATTACCCCGACTGCGCATCATACTCGTTTCCCCGTATTTTTGACAATCTGGCAGGTATGTAGATATACGTTTTCTCATCTTCCGTATGTGTTTGGGTTGTATATGGTTCCGGCCTAAGACCGGTAACTTATTGTCGCCACTAAGCTTGTTGCCGGAATATTGTTCATTTGAAATTTGTTTTGGAATTAATATGTTACGGTACTCAGTTGTTGACTGTAAATTGTCCCGGTTTCACTACCAGACGCATGTGCACTGCAATGGTTATTATTCTTTTTTAACAATTTACTACACATGTTGTGCCGGTGTGTTGTTAAGTGCTGTACAATATTGTACAACATTATGCATTTGTTACATATTTGCTAGTCTGGTAAACTTTTGTCTCAATTGAATGATTTGTAATCGTTGTGAAATGGTTATCAAATGTAGCATGGAGTTCGGCTCTTTATATAACCGTAAGAAAAGGGGGGCCACGATGATGAAAAAGTTTATCAAGGAGCATAAGGACGGTAATCGGGAGCAGGTGACGATCAAGGTAGATGGAACAATTGCCCGTCCAGTAAGGACAACCTTCAGAACTGTAATTGGTAATTTCCGAGTTTCAGTCGATTACATAATGAATAACAATTTGTAGCCACAATGCAGTAAACAAAAATGTTGTATATGTACACAGGAACTATTGCTAAATCACGAATCCCAATTACATACGAAAACTGGAAGTTGGTACCTGATGAACATAGGGAGACGGTGTGGGAGGAGATGTTGGTATGTTTTTAATCTGAATAAGATGGAAAATTTATGCATTTATACAATTGCTAACATTATTTAATTATGCACAGATTATTTGTTGTGCCACAAAATGATATGACTAGGAGTTAAAGCGTACAGAGATGCGAGCTGCCGGTGTTATGTGGAGAAACTTCAAGAGCAAACTCGCAACCGAATACATATTTGGTGACAAACAAGGACAGGACCCCAGACAGAAATATTCTTTCATCCAACCGGAACAATGGGCGAGGTTTGTAGAACAGCGTTCGAACCAGGATGCACTGCAAATTAGGGAGGTGAACATCGAACGAGCTAAATCAAACAAATTCCAGCATACATTGTCTCGTAGTGGATATAAGAAAGCGAAAGAGGATCTCCTAGCAGCAAAGAAAGCAGAGATGGAGGCCGACGGGTTAATACCACCTGGAGATGACCCGTTAATCGAGATTGAGAGGCATGAGGTATGGATGCGGGGGTATATCCGAAAGAATAAGGAATACGTGAATGACTCTATGAGGGTGGTTGCGGAAAAAAATTGTAAGTTATGTTTTACTATACGCAACATATGTTACCAGTACATGTAAATTTATGTCATCAGTCTGATCACAAAATATTTGTTAACAGGGTCAACTAAAAGAGCAGGCATGTCAGGGGTTATTTATGGCACATGGTCGAAGAGATATATTGACGGAGGCCACAGGGAAAGATGAGTACCCCGGACGCACACGGGGGGGTCGGCAGTTACGTAGGTTGGAAGAAAGTATTCGGGAAGCAGTCGTCTTCATCATCTACCCGATCCACTTTTACAAATTCGTACGCGCCAACGCTGCAGAGCCACGCAGTGGTACCATTACAGACCCCTTCATAGATATACCCGAGGTATTATGCGGTAGTCACAAAATATGAATTAATATGTATATGGTTCATTTATAATGACTTATTTAATTTTTTCCAAATATCAGGTGGGGAAGAAATGCTTAATTCACGTGGAAGAAGGTTTGGATCAGCAACTGATAATCGTGGCACTCGGCAGAGTCATGTCTGGATCAATAGTGCAATATCAAGAGTTGGATGATGACATGGTGAAGGTGTTTGTAGACAAGGCGCTTGAAGCAGGGAGGGAGCTGCCAAAGAGGTTTGGAAATATGGTGAAAATATCGGATGCATTGGGTGGCTTTGTCGGATGGCCGAAAGCTCTAGTAAAAATCGATGAACAGGTAACAACGTACATTCATGTATTTCACGCTAAACACATATGACTTTGGCATAGATACTCGTTTGAACGACATTATTTATTTCGACAGGAATATGACGACTACCGATTTTTTTAAAATGCAATGCTCCAGTTTTGACGATGAAACTATGAGCAGAATGAAAATGCAATGCCGATTTCTTTACGAACACGCTACAACCACGATGACCAAGTCATCTATTTATTCGGTTTACATTAGTAGCAAAGTGTTTGGTGAAGACTGCTTTGTCGACCTGAACAAAGATTGCATTACTGAGTTCACACTCTTGCAAGCTTTGGGTGCTCAATCAGTAGAAGTTTACATGCGGTAAGTATTGATTTCATATTAAAATGGTAGTTAAATTTATATGGATTATACTAATTAAATCAAATGCCATCAGATTCATCCACGATAAGACACCATCGGGAATACGTTTTGGATTCTTCCGACCTACTTATATGACTCCGTCCGAGTCATTCAATGTCAGGGTGGAGTTCTTCACGAAGAGATTGAGAATGCCCGACTATGATCGGAATTTTTGCTACTTCCTACCCTACATAGATGTCGTAGAGTGAGTTGATATTATATCAATTTTTGGTACAATTTTCAATGAGGTGGCTATTTGACTACTAAACTATGGTTACGTTAAATCTATGTTAGGTATCATTGGATGTTAGTTGTCCTATTCTCGAAAAAGCGAGTGGCCCTTTGGCTTGATCCGCGGGCACTTCCACCACGGGCTGATGCAGTGAATTTTGTTAACACGTATGGTAGTGCACTTTATTTAACATAATAAAATGACCAGCAAATATTCTTATGTAAAAATTACCTTATTGCTGCAGGAGCATGGCTCTGTGCTTCAACACATAGGCACCGAACGAAGTACAGTGGAAAACTGTGACGGTATTCGATTAACAGATAACAATTGTTATACAATTGAAAATTTCATTAATAAATAGTTTTCATTGATTATAACTCCTTTCTTGTTTCAGTGCCCGAGACAACCCGCCGGCAGTCAAGTGTGTGCCTACTATGTCATGCAATATATTGTGGACATAATCAAGTTCGTCCAGGACAAAAGTGGAACTTTAGAGGACGACATCGGACAAGTAAGTGTATATCGATAGCTTAATTAGTCATTACAATGGTTTTGAGGTGTCCATAAACTTTTAATCCTCCTGATGTTATTTTCAGTGTTTCCCTGGAGGACTAAAACCATACGATGACACAATGCTTGATGATATGAGGGAGCATTTTGCGACTGATCTCCTTAATTACATACGACAAGTGTATCAGCGTATATAAACTTGTAGGAATATAAGGTATGAATCGAAACGTGTGTTGTACAAAAATTTTGTAATATTTGTATTATTTGGATATTGTGACACTAAATTTGTCACGCATCCAAATATAAGAAGCACATGATTTGTATAAATATTGCGACATTCGTCGCGCATCCAAATATATGAAGCACATGAATTGTATAAATGTTGCGACATTCGTCGTGCATCCAAATATTGCGACATTTATGAATGTATATGAAGCACATTAATTGTATAAATATTTACACGTATTTGATCAATTTATAAGCTAATACTTTAGACAGCGCTTAACGTGTTAAGCGCTATTGAATGACAAATACACAGCGCTTAATGATTAAAGCGGTGTTCTAATAAATTTTAAGACAGCGCCTAACTAATAAAGCGTTGTCCTATGTAACAAGATCGACAGTGCTTTCTCTGTAAGCGCTGTATAAAGTGCATTGAGAAACGTTATTACCCGAACATATTGATCGATGATCATTTTAATTAAAATGTCATAAGATATAAAGATTGTTTATCAAGCGGTTCGCTTTTCAGTTAAATATGACTGGCATTTCAACTCAATTATACTATTCAACCACTACAGATTTGGAGCAAACAAAGTTTTCAAGCGCTTCGATGTCGATTTGCAGCACAAATTAAATCGGAATACATATATGTGAATGTAATATAAAGTTTAGGAAATACTCAAATAAGCCGTTTGCAAATCAAACTTACAATTTTATTAATGGAATATAAAATTGTCACTAATTTATTAAAAACATCATCCACCGGTCACTAGTCTGACATTTTACGGGTTGGTTCTATATGTGAAGTGGCTATTCCTCCTTTGCATCCTCAATGCGCCCTTGACGATCATATTGCATCGCCTCAGAAAAATACCCCGAATTCGACTCTCATACTGTGCATCCCAAGTAGCAATACTCTACAAGCAAAGAATTTTTAATAACCATTAACGTTTGTCATTAAATAATAATATTTACAAATGTTGAGTTAACGCTTAGTACCAGAAACTCCTCGTACCAAACTTCCTTAGCGTTTTCTGAGATCATGGTCCACGATGTCCATGTTTCATCCCAGCATTTCGATATGCATTCTCGTGCAATCCTTTGATGAACGTCGAATGGCCAGAAACTGTTACAAATTGTGTGATCACATAATTTGTGGATTTATAAATACAACCATTATGAACGGTACAATGAGTTCTTACCAGATTCTTCCTACGGGTATAACTTGCACTCTACGGTCGTCGTCGCGTGGATTGACATTGAAAACAACACGGTCAAATGAAGGAGACATGTTGAACAAATTCAATTTTAAGGGTGTATGTTGGGAATTTGAATGATTTAAAAGATTTGTCATATATATAGAGCATTTTGGTGTAAAATGTTGCCAATGTGTTCGTCGCAATTCCATCACGTTTCCGTCGACAACGACTGAAAAACAATGGAAATTAGACGGAAAATTTTGAACTAGCAACGGTCAATTAATAACGGATACCAAAAGAGACGGAACACTAACGGTAATGTGACGGGAATTAGCAACGGTCATATAATAACTGTAACTAAAAGCGTATTAGAATGGGGACGGAAATGTGCCGAAAAATTGACGGAATATTGTTACACTATACTAGAAATGGGATAAAGATGATTATGAAGAATTTCATGGTTCTTGACTGAGATTAATTCCTTACAAGACAATGTAAAATTCCAGTTGACTAGTAAGAAATCCATCTCAACAATAGATATGAAATTCTTCAGAACCATCTTGCACCCCATGACTAGTATGTGTTGGAAAAATCGGAAATGAAAAATGTTGCAAGTGAATGTTGTGTGTTGAATGATGCAAAGAGTTCTCTTAAATAGGTAAAAACTGAAATATTTTTTCCGTCTATTTTCCTTCGCATTTTCGTTAAGAGTAACGGAAAGAGAGGGTAATATGGACGGAAACTTTTCAAATAGACAACGACCGTAACCCCGCTCAAAATGAATAACAGTATTCCATCAAAATTCTGTCATTATTACACCAAAATCAGCTATCAAATACCGTCGTTAATCCGTCAATAAACCGTTAGTTAACTGTAATATTGAATATTTTTTTTACAAATATAAATATTAATTGGGGGCATTTTTCGTAGTAATAGCATTTTACAAATATAAATATTAAAGTCGACATTAAATAGCGTTTATGTTGTAAGCGCAATCTAATGTAAACAATAGACTGTGCGTAATTAAAATGCGCTGTCTAATGGTTTGGATGAGAATTTTTCAAAATTTCTTCACTTACCCATCATCATCCTTTTCCGTCGGAATACAGTCAATTTTCCGTCAAAGATTATTATCCGTCAAAAGTCCAGCTATGTTCCGTCGAAATTGATTTCCATCTATATTCCATCGTAATTTCGTGAACTGGTTATTTTCCGTCAAAATTACATCGTTTCTCCGTCAATTTTAAATTGCATATTTTTTTTACGAAAACAAATGACGGAATTGTGCCGGAAAGAGAACGGATTGTTTTCCGGCTCCGGTTCTGGTGACGTTTTCGAGATGGAATTTTTTGACAGAAAAAATCTAAAAATTTGTAGTACAGTCAGCAACATCTGAAAAACAACAACATGGAAAACATGAGTCCACGGCTCGTGTAAGTAAAGATAGACCCAAACTGAGTAAATCATGAGTGTTGCGAAAATAACGATTATCAATATATACCATTACAATAGACAGGGACAGAGAGAGTAATAGAAAATAAATGCAAAACTTACATAAAACTTAACCAGACAGAATCATTTGAAAAACTTATAAAGAACTTATGGAAAAAATCTTTTCAAAATTTCAGAAATCGGAACAGACAGAGCGGCGTCGCAACCCAATTAGAAGTTTCGGGACATTGTCGTCGTACTTGGCCCTACGGCCGGACAACAGAACTCCATACTTTGCCCTATGGCCGGGCAACAGAAATCTCCATACTTGGCCCTATGGTCGGGCAACAAAAATACCATACTTGGCCCTATGATCAGCCAACAAAAATACCATACTTGGCCCTATGGTCGGGCAACAGAAAATATCAAATTGTGAGCCTTCAGAATCAGAAACAGAAAGTCTGACATGACGAAGACGATGAGATGACAGTGATGATTTTTCAAAACCCGAGATATAAAGAATCCGTTTAACATTGAAACAGTAGGCAGGAGGGAGACGGTGAGACAAGCAGTGATGAGTTCTCAATTACCGAAATATAACAAATTTGTTTACCGAGAATGAAATGGTTTCCTATGAACTTACACCCATGATTCGAGGTTTTGGAAAAAAAAATACAGTATGAGAAATAAACAGGCATGGTAGATAGTTTTACAAAAAGGAGTTTATAAAATAAACAGAATGGGTCCATATTACTTACCTCGCACGTCCATCAAATAACTCCAATAACTTACATCATGCCGAATCAAGTGATAACCACCTAAAAATCATACAAGTCACACTTGAACACTTAAATTCACAAACTCACATGTGAACTTCAAACTATAAATTACTCAAATTTATTCTACATGCATTCTCTCATCAAACTTGTAAATTTCATATTCAATGTACCAACTTCAAACTTATTTTCTGGAGTACTCATAAGACATTAAAATACGTTCTTCATACTGTTAGAAAGACCACTTTGATTCTCAATCAAAAAAAAAAGAAAGACCACTTTGATTAGTATGCCATAGAATTTTAAAACACCCAATTTGCACACTTAAAACATAAGTTATGCCCATTTCAAAACAGATTGTCAGATTCACACTACTACAGAAAGGGGAATATGCATCGGTTCCGTATTCTATGTTTCGCTTCGATTTCAACATTATGCATCGGTTTTGGACCCACCGATGCGTAATATCCGACTTATGCATCGGTTTTGGTCGAAAACGTTGCATATTATGGACGTTCAATATTTAAGCTAATTTAGGTTTTGCTGCCGATGAGTGCGGGTTCCGATGGTGGTCTTCAGCTTCGTCATCTGGTGGTGGTCTTCTCCTGTTCCGATGGAGATGGCGAAGAGCGAGGTCGATGCCTGGCGTCACGAGATTTGTAACGGACAAGGTGTACAAGGAGCGCGCTATTCGCAGCCCTACGACGCCGCTGTCGTGGAGTGGCGGCGGTGGAACGTCTGTTTCTGCTTCCGGTAACGGTGACGGTGACGGCTACGAAGCATCCAGTATGATGTGTCAGAGGTCGATTGCTTCCAGATCCAAGGTTTGTGGAGTTGAATACGATTGTTTCTTTCTTCGATTCGATTTTGCAGAAATTGATGTCTGTTAGTGGATGTTCTCCATGGAGTTCAGATGGTTGACCAGTTCGTCTAGCTAGATGAATGGATGGATGGAATCTGTTTAGCTTTTCTAAATTATGGACTACCTGTTTAAACTGTTGCTGATTGGTGATTCTGGTGTGGGAAAGTCATGTCTCCTGCTGAGTTTTGCTGTAAGTTCTTGAATATAATGACTTGGCCTTATCGTAATGGTGTTATCCTCATATTGCAGGATGATTCTTATCTAGACAGTTACATCAGCACAATTGGAGTAGACTTTGTAAGAAACAACAGATTCATTGAGCATGCCAAAGATACAGAGCAAAAAAACATCTTTTAAAATATGAAACATGCTGATTCTTAGCTGATTTTTTTCTGCAGAAAATTCGCACTGTGGAGCAGGATAGAAAGACCATCAAACTTTCAGATTGTGATATTTGACACTCTTTGTTGAGGTGTGCAGTTGATTACTTGATTTTGAAATATTGTTTTTCATGCGCGTTTGTGGTGGTCGCTGCTCAATTTGGGCCATAACCAATTCAAACTTCCATATCATTAACCTTTTGAAGCTGTAGTTCTCTATTTTTGTGTTACCTGCTGAAGTTGATGACTTTTTGTGTTACCTTTTGAAGCTGTAGTTCTCTATTTTGTGTTCATATCTTGTTCAAACTCGAAGTCTACAGTTCATTTATCTTGTAGTCAGAGTTTCATGCCTTTGCAAGTGTGGCGGAGTTAGAATATGCTTCGGGCTTGTTCATTTGTTGTGGGTTCATATTTGTCATTTGGTGTTTTAATTTTATCCCTCGTCTCCTTCTGCCTTCTGTTGTCTTCTTTGAGTGCTGCTCTCATTCCTATTTATCTGACTACGTTTGGGATGTTTCCCAGATTACTGCGGCATATGATTTGGCCAGTAGTAAAAGATCAAAAAGAAAGAAGGTAACCTTTTACCAGACTGACTTAGTTTCCTATGCTTTACCTCTCATTAGTTGTATTATTTCACCACCGTGCATAAAGATCAATAGATCTAATGCAAATGTTCTGCAATCTTCCAACAGTTACATACAGAGGGTTTTCTAACAAGTTGTCCTGCCTAATCACAGACTTGCAATGAACTGAAAGAAGAAGAGTGCTCACTGTTGCAGGAAAGTTGGCGATGATATTAAGTAGTGAAGTCAAAGAAGGCTTTACATTATTACAAAAAGAATATATAAAATTTTTGTTGTATAGATAAATGGTGTACATAAATAGTGACTTCATGTATGAAATATTATACTTTTGGTTGAATAAAAAGTATTTCAATATTTGGATATGAGCAATTGTATTTATGAAATTTATTTACGAATTTTCAAATTAATTTGAGCAATTTAGTGGCCAAAAATGGCAAAAAAAAAAATCATACATTATGCATCTGTTCTGTGGAAAACCGATGCATAATGTCTGAACATTACGCATCGGAGCAGAACCGATGCATAATCCCTTCCAAAATTGATGCATAATCCCCTATTTGTAGTAGTGTCATCCGGAATTACCACACAGCAAACAACATCAGCTTTAAATCTGATTTCAGATTAACTCATGTTGAATCAATAAATGTACTATATACCGTTGCGAAGATATTTTCTACTCCCTCCGTCCCCATTTGTTTGTCCAAAAGGACACTGGACACGGGAATTAAGATAAGTAAATAAAGGACAATGATAGAGAAAAAGTGGAGGAGAGTGTATGTGAATATGGGTCCCGTACAGTAAATAAATGATACTAATATGAGAGAGAAAGCGGAGGAAAGTACAATTTTCTTAATTAAACTAATTTTTTTGGTAGGAAAGAGAAGATTGATTTGATTATTGAGTTATGTATATAAAAGGAAAGTGGACAAACATTAGGGGACACCAAAAAAGGAAAGTGGACAAACAAATGGGGACAGAGGGAGTATTAGAATGCAATAGGATCAAAAATCACACTATTTGAATAACGAAAACGGAAGTTACAGTACAGCACTTTCAAAATCTGTCAACAAATCTGTCCAAATCGAAAAGGCAAATTCTACTACCCAACTTAGAACTCAGTTTTAGAATTACCCAGATTGAATCATAACACGAATTTTATATGCTCGAAAAGCTTATTTCGAGTAGAATAACAACAAATCAAGAAAAACTTCATTTGAATATCCAAAACAGAAGTTACAGCAAATTTTAAATCAGTTGACAGATCTGTCTAAAACCAAAAAGCAGTTTATAATACTCAACTTAGAACTCAATTTGAGAATTTCACAGATTAAATCAAAATATTCTTTTATGCCATCAGAAAACTTGATAAATGAACAGAATCATCACTAGAAGAGTTTAGAAGAGAAGTATCTCCATAATACAAGAAGAGCACATACATAAGTTGATCGAAGTTTCCCAAGTACTCCACAGATGTTACGCATCGCATACCCATTCTTAAAATAACATAATCTGATTTTTATTTCTTTTTATTTTCATTGTGCGCAGACTTGAGAGAAACACAATGATACTCTTCTGATTATTTAGAGGATATATGAAACGAAGAGATGCCAATGAAGATGAAAGGATATGTTTCTTAAGTCTCTTACCATTCTTTATAAATTTCCTAATTTAATTCAATCACATCAATTTTGATTCCTGATTTTTCTTTTTCTTCTTTTTTTTGTTTGTTTACTTCCATCAGCATAAAATTCAAACCAATTAACTTCATTCTAAATTTGGCTATTTCTAAATCTGGGCTATTACAGAATTCCTCTTTCCCAACATCAAAACATGTCACAGTACGTATATGGACAAGTCGGGTTTGTACCAAAGACCTCCTTCCGCATGTATTCAAATATTGACGGATAGAAAATCTAATCGGCTGCTTCTGTAGGCAAGAAAAATAGAAAGTCCATTTGTGATACTTCTCACTCAGCCTTATTACCCAAGGAAGTTGACTATGAACTTGAGTTATATAAAGCATGGATAATTACCAAACATGATATTTTTGAAGTTCAGGTGGAAATCAGTAGGGATTGCTGAGGGAAGCCATAATTGGAGTTGAAATAGTACCAATGTTCAAGGCCCAGAGCTACAAGAAGAAAGATACATTCGTTATATTCATCGATCATCTAAACATTCAAAAACCTATAACTAACATGGGCCCAGGCAGGCTTAAAAATAATAGAGGTAAGACGCCAACAACGTGGTGGTTGAATTGGTAGAACACTTGCTTTGCAATAGCAAGGTCAAGGTCAAGAATTCAAAACCCCACCATGACATTTTGCTTACACAATTTTGTGGATTTTCCTAATCACACCTATGGTATGGACATTTCTTACATCCTTCGCGGATGTTTTCCTCTTTCTCTTCCTCGTCCCTTGTGGATGTTTGCAGGTGTTATCTTCTCTCGCATAGGCGAGCTGAGGTCCATCCATTGCAGTGTGAGGAGGTGTGCTAAGGTCCTCCCATGAAAGCAGATTCATGGGTTTCAAAGTTAGAGGTGCCGAGATGGTCTGCGATTCATCGAGTGATACCAAGTTTAAATCCGGATTGGTGCCCTTGCGTGGCCGTGCTTTAAATATTCTAGAAATGTATATATACTCGATGCATAAAATATATTCCTAAATAAGTCTGATGTAACCCCACCATAAAAAAAATAAATAGAGGCAAGACTATACGACATAGAGATCACATCGAACGGTTGTAACTTCAATAAAAAAAAAAGAAGCTTTCCGTTTGAACCTTAAAAATGCATATTAAATAATTTAATTGAGCTAACAAAATTTGAATCTGACTTGACAAAAAACAAAATGGATAGAAGTGGATAAATGGGCGGAATGGATAAAAAGAAATTGATCTTGAATGGATAAAAACGGGAGATGCGGGATTCAACAAACGAAGTTGAAATGTCGCATATGATTACCGACAAAATACAACCTAGTCAAGATGCAGACGCCAGAAACTCAGGCATTTCAGCACCTATATATATAAATACTTTCAGCTCTACATTTTTACAGCACATCTCACTCATCCACTTTTTTACAATCATATATTTTATTATTTGATATTTTTTGGCAATGAGGTTTCAACGCAGAAGCAGCAGTGTCCTGGTGATCATTATTGTAGTTTTATTGGCTGTTGTTGTCGTTTTGGGAGATGCTACGAGTAGAGGTTTGTTGGAAACTCATCCGTCGTCTAGAGGGGCCGGTGATTTCTTGGAAATTTATTCGTCAACGACGACTACTTACGAGCAGGCGAGGATGAGAATGGCTGGTTGGCTTCAGCGTTTAGCGTCCGGGCCGAGTCCTAAAGGCCCTGGTCACTAGCTGCTGCCTAGTTATGAATTATATATATATGTTCAGAGCTTGACTGTGATGCCTGATGCATGCTCTCTATATTTATCCACATTTGTTAAATTCTTTTTAATTGTACATGTAAATTATCTAACTCTGGATAATGATGATAAGAGAAGAGGTACGTAGTTTTATTTATGTAAAATCAGAATTTCAAATTTAGATCAAGTGTGTATTTTTTTTTTCGAATCATTTCTCTAAGTCTAATCCAATTATAAAGTAACTTAAAATGCACATAAAAAATGTATCAAAAAAATGCACATAAAAAGAGAAGTTGAGGCTTACAACATGACAAAAGTATGGAGCGGCTTATACATAATTCCAATCTCATGTAATTGTTGGAGTACTGACAAGCAGCATTGCATTGGTATTGATAACCTGTTGTCCAAATGAAGTCCACATTTGTGTGTGTTTGCAGATTGGAAAAATAATATGTTTTGAACGCCGAAAGATTTGGAAGTTGGAACATACCAAGTTGGTGTCTTGAGAAAGCACAAGTAGTCATTGGGGGCTTACTGTCATCATCGTCACAAGTCTTGGGCTTGATGTATCGAAACAACCTGGTTGATTGCCCCCGACTACAACTCTAGAGGGTTATAAATAGAGAAAACATAATTAAATAAGGAAATTACTAAAACCTAAAATAAGAAAGGAAATTGCTAAAAAATCTAAAATAAGAAAGTTGCTAAAAATAATATGGAAATTTCAAAAAAAAAAAAAAAGAAAGTTCCTAAATCTTCGGTCGACCTCCTACTGTCCTACATCAGTTATCTATTATAGCTAATATTCTTTCTAGTATGGAATTTTAGAGCTTTTGGTGAGCCATTTGTAAGACATTTGAGTTTGCACCAGGTTCATATTGTAGATGGGTCACTAGAGACTAAAAGTTCGGGCAAACTGGATATTGAAGTGGGTAAGTAAAATTTCACTAATCACCTGTATATTCTTACATTTATTAGGCGAGGACCTCAACTCCTCAAGTTTAACACATGATATAACAGTTGATGTGGTCTCATTCTCTTTCTTTTCGAAAGAATATTGGCATTATCATCCCCATGCGGCCATGCATCTAATTCATCGCGTGTGGAACTCCCCTTCTCTTATCACGCAGGTGCCCACGTCAAGAAATAGTGTATAATGCAATCTAAAATAAAGTCGGGGGCAATACCTCGTTGATTGCCCCCGACTTTATTTTAGATTGCATTATACACCATTTCTTAAAGTGGGCACCTGCGTGATAAGAGAAGGGAGTTCCACACGAGATGATGTAGATGCATGGGGATGATAATGCCAATATTCTTTCGAAAAGAAAGAGAATGAGACCACATCAACTGTTATATCATGTTAACTTGAGTTTAAGTCCTCGCCTTATAAATGTAAGAATATATAGGTGATAAGTGAATTTTTTGTTGTTGAAATTTTCATATTATTTTTAGCAACTTTCTTAGTTTAGTTTTTTTATTAATTTCCTTTCTTATTTTAGGTTTTAGTAATTTCCTTATTTTATTTTATTTTCTCCTATTTATAACCCTCTTGAGTTGTAGAATATTTCACATCTTTTATTTGAATAAAAATCCTAGTTTTTGCTATTTTCCCGGTTGATCCAGAGTTAGAGATTCCGACTGCATCATCTTTTGTCTGTGATAAGTCGTACTAAAATGTAAAATTTGATGCATGTACTCATGGATGGGGGAGTGTCTGTACATGTTTATTTCTTGGATCGATCCTTGATTTATCAAAGTTATAAACTGTTTGATTACAGTTCAACTGATCTCAATTGAAATATTCAAAATGCAACCACAGAAACATGCTCAAAGTTCGGTATGAATGGCATCTTATCCGCGATTTTAGAGCATATGATCTTTTATGATACCTAGTAGCTAGGCTAAGAAAGAATTATTAGATGCGCCCCACCCATCAGCCAAATGTGCCAAAAAAATTGGAAAAAATAAATCAATTCACTCATTTTCATCATCTTTCTACTTAAATTTCTGAAATCGATTTCCAATTTGTTCAATTTTCATTGAACATTGTTACCATCAACGTCTAAATAAAACATTTAGACATTGTTACAAAGAACGGCTTAAATCTTGTCGTCAATAAATGGAATGAGTAAAAACCGTCAGCGCTACAATCTATGTAGCACGGATACGGATACAAGATCGGGTACGAATATGGGTACTGGGTACGGAAAAATAAAAAATTATAGGGTATAGGTACGGCAAAAATTAAAATTCTAAAAATTAAAATTCCGTAAGTGTTACAAAATGAAAAAGAAATCAGGTTTAATATACTCTACAAATCCCACATCCTCCATAAAATATAAAGCCTTCCCCATCATAATCCCACGACTAGTATCTTTTTCATATTGTTGTGAATTTTGAGATAAAAGACGAAGATTGTTGTGGATATATAAATTAAATTAGAGGTACCCGGGTTCTAATTGAACCGACCCCAACCAAACTGAGGTACCCACTCATGTGGGTACGAATCCGACGAGTACCCAGGTTCTAATTGAACCGACCCCAACTAAGCTGAGGTACCCACTCATGTGAGTACGGCGTGGGTACGAATCCAACGAGTATCCGTCGTGAACCCAAATCGAGTACGTATCGGGTACGGGAGACAGCGGTCGAATGAAGTACTCGTGCTTCATAGGCTACAATAACCACTTATATTATATGGATCTCCACTAACCTTTTTATCACAAATATATGTCAATCTAATACACCCAAAATTACTTTTTTTAACTAGCGCACCACATCCAAAGTAAGAAAAATGAAACTGAACAAAATGTTGAGAATATATTCACTTTAGAGGTCCCCTCCATGATCTCCATCTTTTAGCGAATATAACTTTTTTCCTTGCTTTTTATTACATTAGCTCTCTTTACCATTAGGAATCAATATGACATAATAAAAAAGAATGTAAATATAAGAAACTTTAACTTAAATCCAAACTAAAAACAAATGCTCAATTTGACCCTTCAGCGATCTACTCTCTATCGGACTCCATTCCCCCAACATATTTACCAGAAATGTACTAGGGACTCATATAATTAATATTTGAGTTAATTATATTAATATTACCTGGACTGTCATATGATTTCAAATATATCAGAATTTTTAAAATTTTAATTTAGTTACTTTTAAATCAGTTTACCTATATTTTGTTCCTGAGTTAAGGGTTGATTAGGAGTTTTGAGTCAAGAAGGATATTAATTTGGGTTTAAGGTTAATTTAATTTGATTAAATCTATGTCTTACGTGTTTTGTGATATTGTGAGTACGATGAAAAAATAACGATTTTTTTATTATGGGTTTTACATCGAACACATATCGAGGAATACAATACCTCCAACTTGTGATTGCAATGTAGGAATTTTACCTTTAGGCTGGCCACATCCTTGTTGGCAAATCAAAATAACAAATTAAATCAAACGAAATTTTAAGAAGCTAATGAGAAACCATTTTTCTTTTGTGATAAGATATAAGATTCTCGAATTAGGAATAGAGAAATGGCATAAAAAATAACACCTGAACCTTTTGTTTTTTATTGTGGGTTACAACATCTCATACAAATCAAGTACTACACGAATACATCTTACATATATTACATGAACACTTTGTTACTCGGGTACGATAACTAGACTTTGGAACACCTCTATCTTTAGAACCCACGATTGAATACACACCTCCACGCATCATGCAAGCAACACCTGCAGAACACAACACGTCCACAAGGGACGGAAAACACTTCCGCGAATGAGGAACAACACGTCAACGCCGAGGCGGGACGAAGAACACCTCCACGAGGGAGGAACAACGCGTCCACGCCGAAACGAGACGAAGAAAACCTCCACGAGGGAGGAACAACACGTCCACGCGTAAGCGGGACAAAAGCACCTCTCCATAAAATTATAAAGAATAAAATATCACGGTAGGATTCGAACACTTCCCTTTACCAACTGAACCATCACCAAACTTGTCATCCTCCGAAACCTACCAAAGTATGCACATTCACATATATTTTTTATTACAACACTAATTCATTAATTTTAAATATTTAACAAAATATGCATGTATCAAATGCATTTTGGGAATATATTCATAAGGAAGTTAGTACGTAGCGTGTTTTAACTTTTGTTGTAGGGTCGGATTTGGTGCAGAAAGTAACGAAAAGTTTATCTGCCTGTTCCCATTTTTCATTTTGTTTGTCCCTCGCTCTCACTTTAATGTATATTTTCTTGAGTGTGGGTTTTCACATCTCATACATATCAATTACCATTCGAATTCATTTTATACATATTGTATGACAACTTTTCTTATCGGGTACATGTGTTATTCGACTCTTGGAGCACATGCCACTCAAGGGAGTCGAAACCCTTGACCTCTTGACATTTTGTCAAGAGTTCAAGTCAACTCGACCAACACCTCTTTCGCCACTTTAATGTATATATAACGAATATAAGAATAAGAGTTTAACTATTGATGAATTATTCTTTTATTAGTATTTTATATACTTTTAATTGAAAATCTAAAATTTAAACTCATCATAATGGTAAACATATATCTTTTTTAATTCAGATACGTATACTTTTTTTGATAGTAGGTTTACAACTTTACATCTCATATAGGACATATCAATGAATACATTGCATACAAGATATTTCTATGGTATATGTTCATTTCTAGCCTATTTGAAGCACAACCACGTAAAGGGCACCACTCGGATTTCAACTTGAGTCGATGAAGCGCAGGCCATCTCGGCACCTCTATCTTTTAAACCCACAAATCGACAAACACCTCCATGAAAGGACCTTGGCGCTGTTTTAAGCACACCTTCGCGAGAGGGTAGTACCTGCAAGCATCCACAAGGGAGGAGGAAGAGGAAAGAAAAGAAGAAGAATAGGAAAACATCCACGGAGGATGTAGGAAGAGTCCGTACCATAGGTGGGACAAGGGAAATTTCACAAAATTATGGAAAGAAAAAGTGTCAGAGTGGGATTTGAACACAAAAATTTACATATTGTAAGGCAAGTGCTCAACAAATTCAGATACCTAGACTTTGATTTAAATATTTTATTACCTCATCTTACTTATGAAGAACTTTTTTTGTGGGAAAAGGTTTGGGCTATCTTCCGCCAATGCATCCGGGGATTTGAACCATCAACCGACCAACATTTATGAAAAACTCTGACTTTTACTTAAAATCGTTATTGTTTATTTGATTTTATTTGATCTCTCCCATCAATTAATTGCTTTCTCTAAACTTTGTTAAATACATAAACTCTCACCCTCTCTTTTATTGATGGGTACAACTAATTTAGTACAAGATTATTTAAACGCATAGCTATCATCTAGTACAATTTCTAAAAATTAAAGTGCGGGTCTCGTCAGATACCTCTGCTCATCCAAATCTCTCGGCATCATATATTCACCACTGAAGCGCAAATCTCATCAGACATCTTTGCCTATATGCCCTCTTATTCTTTCGGCACCATGTATCACCACTCAAGCACAACTCTAAACTCCAAGCAACTCTAAACTCCATCATTCGGAATGCAATACACGACTCAAGCAATCAAATAACCTGCAAGATGCAACTCACGTTCACAAAGGACGAATAACAAATCCACGCATAAACGAAATTAATCACAAGTCCACGTCAAAGATGTGACTAATCAAACCTCCAATAGTTGGAAGAATAATATGCCATTGGTGGGATTTTTTTTGGATTTGAACCCTTGACTTGTCATTATAAAACAAAGAGCTCAACCAAATCAACCACCACCTTTATTGTCACACACATTGATTCACAGGAAACTTTTAAGATGGAATGAAAATTTGGAAAAAAAAATATTATTTCACTTGGATTTGGCATGAAAAATTTAAACATAACAAATTGATCCAATAAAAAATTTCTTTACTATTTTCTGTAAAAGAAAAAGTGATCTTTTTCATTATTTTAGTTTTTCCCCCTATTTTTCATATAAAAAAAGATCATATGAAAACCTTTTAGTTTTCCTGAGAACTTAACCATACGACTATCTATCAATGACCCTGATTTTTAGTATTTTTTAAAATTGAATAAGTCTTATTATATGATTTCAAAGGTATATTTGTCACTTTAAAACGATTTTAAATGATAAATACAATCAAATCCCGTGAAATCAGATTCTGTTTTGATTTTTTTTTCTTTTCAAAAAGCAATCTATCGATCGGTTATCAAATTATTTTTATGACCGACTATATTCAATGCATATTTAATTTTTTGTGTTCAAACAATTTTTGTACCGCTATAAAAAACAATTTTTGTACCAATTAAAATACGAATTTTGTAAAGGTCGTAGGTCATAGTGCATACTTCATCACTTATTTCACAAACTTTACCAATTATGACACGAATTTTGTGAAGTTTGTAAATTGTTGTGCATAATTTTGTGACAAATATGCTCGAACTATACCAATTAGAACACGAATTTTGTAAATGTTGTAAATCTTTATGCATAATTTGTGACAAATATGATTGAACTTTAGCAATTTGAACACGAATTTTGTAAAGTTCGTAAATCGAATTGCATAATTCGTAATAAATATGCCCGAACTTTACCAATTTGAACACGAATTTTGTAAAGTTCGTAAATCGTAAATCGCAGTGCATAATTCGTGATAAATATACCGGAACTTAAACCGAACACGAATTTTGCAAAGTTCGTAATATGTAGTGCATAATTCGTGACTTAGTTATCACGAACTCTTAGTATTGAAATCTCAAATATTGTCATTTCCGACTGTTAGAACTAGTGTCGGCCTTTGTAGTTCGTCGTTGCGTCAAGAATATATGATTTGGTAGTGGTTGCGTGCAATTCGTAGAGAGAATTTTTAAATTTAAGGTTACGGATTCAGGTACGTTTTATGTTGAATCAAATATTTTCATTTAGAAGCCAATAAGGTGGTGGTGAGTTGGTTGAGTACTTGCCTTGCAATTGACAAGGTCAAAGGTTCAAACCTCACCATGACATTTTTTCTTCCACAATTTTGTGGATCTTCCTAGTCTCACCTATAGTGTGGACCATTCCTCCATCATTTGTGGATGTTTTCTTCTTCTCATTTCTCTTCCTCGTCCCTTGTGGACACTTGCAGGTGTTATGAATCTACCCTCTAGCGGAGGCGCGCTTAAGACGTTAAGGTCCTACTATGGAGAGTTGTATCGACTCGTGAGTTTTAAAGTCAGAGGTGTCAGATGGCCTATACTTCAAAGAATGATCCAACTTCAAGATCGAGTTGGTGTCCTATGTGTGACCTGTGCTTCTAATGATATCTAAAAATATATATGTGCCCAAAATATAGAATGTGTGTCACATATTCCTTGTGTTGCATGTACTCATAATCAAAAAAATTTTTTATTTCATTCAGAAGATGATACCCTTTATTATGTTATTACTCTGATTATTAGTATTAATTGGGGATGTCAAAACAGAGAAAGAAGCACCGCTTGAACAGCAGCAAAAGCCAAAAGCCAAAGCACTTACTCGTACTGCACAGGCCTGACTGATGCGCTGTGGTGTGTTGTTGTTGCTAATTTCAACACACACAAACAAATTCGGACTGATACCAACCAAAATTGCGAGACTGTGAGAGAGAGGTGGTGGTGGTCCCACAATTCCCGATCCCCACCACATCTTCTTCCCTCTTTCATCTCGTCAACATCACAATTCACTATGCATCATCATCATCATCATCATATCAATTCATCTTCATCCTGATCAATTTTCCCCAACTTTCACAATTCATCAAAAACCCTAGTTTCACACCATTTTCCTCTTTGATTTTACCGATGGCTGCCGTTGCTGATATGCCTGCAAATCTCAATAACCACAACAACAGCGTAGCTATTTCTTCTGATGACGATTCCAAATCCAATTTCAGAAGGGAGGTCCAGAATCTGGTCGATATGCTCTCCAATTTGAATCCCATGGCCAAGGAGTTCGTTCCAACCTCCTACAACTCTACTATGCATATGTACGATGCCAACAATATCAATCACAAACCATCTTATGCTTCTAGTGGCGATGGATTCCCTAACATTAACAATCGCAGGGTCAGCTTCCTTCCCTTCCCAGTCTCATCATGCTGTTGTTGTGAGCTGTAACATTCTTGTTGCATCCATCTATGGCTATATATCCCACTTCTTTGAATGATCCATTTCCTATTCTTGGTATGTGAAGCTTATTATGCAGTTAGGATGCCTGTTTTAAGTTCATAATATCTGATTGCCTTTGCCTTATTATTAAGTTGACATGGTATTTATAGACATTAACCTGTTTCGTTTAAGTTATCCAGAGAAGGAATAATCCTAATCAGGGTAGGAGAAGGCTGAATGGAAGAGCATATAGAGCTCAGCGAGAAGATAGTATTAGGCGCACTGTCTATGTGTCTGATATTGATCAGCATGTAAGTCATCATGTATTAAATTTGTTTTCTTTTTTTTTAAAGCTTTTTGACACTACCCGCACCCGGTTTTGATTGACTGTATCCTATTCTTCGCAGGTCACTGAAGAGCAGCTGGCTGCTTTATTTAGCAGTTGTGGACAAGTAAGTCACACTTTTTGGAACTTCTAAGTTTCTCTGAGGCAGTGAAAGTACCATGATCTTCATTCTTCCCAGCTTGATTGTTCTGCCGTGTTGAGCCCTACTCTAATTACTTAACACTACTAAAGTAGATGATCATTGTAGTTCAATCGAGTTGAAGGTGTAAATATCAGGGATGATGCTACTGATTTGGTAAATGTTCAAGTGAATTTCGATGGATTGATCATATTAAAGTGACAGATTAACTGTACGGAGTAACTTGTTATGATTTTCAACTTCCAATATTGCTGGATTGTGTGTAATATCATTTATTACTTTTCCCCTCTGTAGTTGATCTCCCAAGCTAATCTAAAACCATCCTTCATTTTAATGTACCCTTCAAGTTATTTACAGTCGATATTCATTTTATTTACCCCAGATTGCAGTCGGTATTTTTAATACCACTTATGAATCAAAAAAAATTGGTTGTTGTTCTTCAAGTTAGGTTAAACGAATTAAACGGAATTCAGTAACATGTGCGAGTCATTAAAGATTTATTTACCACATGGTTGATTGGTAACTGACCGTATCTGATGTTTTTCTGAAGGTTGTTGACTGCCGTGTATGCGGTGATCCACATTCAGTGCTTCACTTTGCTTTTGTTGAGTTTTCGGATGAGCGTAAGTACCTTTTCTAATTTAAATAATGGTAGAAACCAGAAACTGGGTATACTTTCTATGATCTGGAATAGTGTACATTTGTGTGCCATTTGGTTTTCAGCATTATGCATTGTCATGAATATGTTTGACCAGATGGTGCGAGAGCGGCTTTAAGTCTTGGCGGGACAATGTTAGGGTTCTATCCAGTTAAGGTTCTGCCTTCAAAAACTGCAATCCTCCCTGTGAACCCTACATTTCTTCCCAGGGTAGGCCATACTAATAGTCTAATCAGTAACGTCTCACTTTGCTGATGCTGCTGACCGTGAAATCCTTATCTCCCCTAGCTAATTCCTTAAAATTATGCTCACACTGCAGTCTGAAGATGAACGAGAAATGTGTGCCCGGACAGTGTATTGTACAAATATAGATAAGAAGGTATGTCGTATGCATGTCCTTCACATGTCCATTTGAGTTTTAACGGGGAAGAACTCTACGATGTGAATTGTAAACCGCATGATATTTTTTGCTGGCTCTGCTGTCTTTCTTGTGTATATTAGGTTTGTGATCCAAACCATAAAATTGTTGGTTGGACAGGAATATGTTGTTGTGCCTGATGTAAACAAAGCAGCTTATTTGTCAAGTAATTTTCTCTTGTTGCAGATTTCTCAAGCGGATGTGAAACTGTTTTTTGAGTCAACATGTGGTGAGGTTAGCGTGATCACCAATGGAAAACTATTCTTTCACCATTCAAAGTTATATTGTTATGTTCCAATGATTTGTCATTTACAGGTTTCTCGCCTGCGGCTCTTGGGAGACCAAGTGCATTCAACCCGTATAGCATTTGTCGAATTTGTTATTGTAAGCACCGTTTAATTAATTACTTGCAAATCAAATGTCAGATCTGAAGAACTGAACATTTTCTAATGTTTGAGATGGAAACACTTATATAGTGTAGGTATTTAGTATTTACATTGAATCGGTGTAGGGAATCATGTGATCTGGACCTGACCTATTCTTTTGCAATCATACATGCAAATATCTTTGAAAAGCAAGAAAAGCAAATATCTTAACTTTATAATCATGAAGTAAATATTTACCTTCTTCTCAGTGTAGAGCACATCATTTAGATATAGAGGACACTGCTCTTGCTTTTAAGTTGATTTTTCCAAGTGTAGTTCAGCATAGACTACAGCACTGACCATGTTTTATATCAGGCTGAAAGTGCCATTCTGGCACTCAACTGCAGTGGAATGGTCTTGGGATCTCAGCCAATTAGGTACCCAACCATGCTATTAACAGTCTGAACTCAGGTACATCAATTTATAGATATGGATAAAATGAACATGTTGATGGATTGTACAGGGTCAGTCCTTCCAAGACTCCAGTGAGGCCACAAGTTGCACGCTCAACAATGCAGTAGGGCACCGAGTCCAAAATTCATTCACAACGGATCCAGTGGATGCCCTCTCTGTCTTGAGTATTAAATCATGTCTTAATTATGAATAGGACGAAGAGTCTTAATCTTAGTTCTTCAGAAACCAAGAGTTTAGATGATACTGCTTCAGTTAAAGTTTTTTTATTTTAGTTTTATTTTTATAGGACCTCTAATTTATCCCAACTTCTTCTTCTTTTTTTGTTCTCTAAACAGTGTCCCATCATTTATCTGTTTGATTTTGATGAAATGTTGCAAGACTTTGTCAAATGTTTCATTATCCAGAGGATTAATTTCAACTTGCCATCAATTCCAGGAATCACGTTGTGACAATGATATCAACAATGAAAGAATAGAATGAAGGAAAGCAGGTAAATATGGTTATAGGCATATATCTGGCTTTCCTCGAAGCAGAGGTATTCCCCTATATAATTGCCTCTCTGGTTTTGTTTTGTAGATTGGGTCAAGACTAGTAAATTAATTGGGTTGCATATACAATCAAATACTCGGTTGCTTGACTGTTTCCCCAGAATGAAAACAACAACGGTCAATTTATACCTTCCAACTGTCGACTCTGCCCAACAGTACAAGAAATGCCTACCTTCTTGTCGTCACACGTTTTCAAATCTAACTGCATCTCTATAAATACACACATAAAGATCACTAGAAACAACAAAATCAATATTAAGAGTAACCAGTGTCAGCAAATCAACGTCAGCAGCTCAGTTTGTGGAGCAAAACATGTCTAGGGGGTCTGCTGATCAGGCAGTGAAGATTGTGATCATAGACACAGAGTACATTGAAACGGACGAGAGGAGCTTCAAAGAAGTGGTACAGCGGCTGACTGGGAAGGTTTCTTCTTCCCAAGGAAAAGATAGCTGGAAAGAGGGAAGAAGGGATGCTAGGGAAATTTGCGAGGAGGCCAATGCTGGCCGGAACCGGTTGCTGTCAAAAGATTGGTCATTTAAGGAATTTGATAAATTAATATCAGAGTTTCCCATTTCTTCTCTTTTGTCAGATACCAAAATAGACTAACTATACATTACTTCATCGTTCCGGTCTAATCTGTAATGCTTATATATGCATTTTTAGAGTTGATTTGTCTCGTTTTCTTGATCAACCTAAATTGCTCGTCCTATGCGTTTGCACTTTGCAGCAGTCTTCTGAAACAAATAACAGACTGTAACAGTCATCTGACTAGAAGCTGGTTGGGACAGAAGATGTTGGAATGATGTGCCATTAGTTGCAGGCAATACATAATAATAATGCACACGTAAACATATGGACACGTGTTGGGAACCCTTAAAAATTCGAGAATCTGAGAACCAAATTCTCATTATTGGATAAAATTGTATCTTTGAGTATGGTGATGACACGTGTCCTGCTAACTTTTTTCTTTCATTTTGCAGTTTTGAGCATTCATTTTACCTGGCTGCATTTTAAGCTTTCGGAAACTGCACTTAGGCAAAAACTGGTGCATTTTCAAAAATACATAACGAAGAGCAAACTGCATAACGAAGGGATTCTCGAAAAAAAGAAGAGTTCTCATTTGAGTGTTCCTCATTTAACCACACCACAAATAAATAAAAAAGAACTTCCCATTTATTTCTATGTACAGGTTTCTCTTTGAATCCATTATAACAAAAACAAATGATCACGCAAGAAATGAAATTGAACTAAATTATGAAAACATGAATAACTAAGGGAGACAAGTTCACATTATCTGCACAATGACCATTGTAGAATCAAACTGATAGCGTAGCAAATTTTACCAATAGACTGGGGACTTAGGTTCCACATGAGTAACCTGGGTCAGCTCCCCAGCTAGGACCTGCTGCTGATTGTAGTTCCAGCTTTCCCTTCTTCAATTACCACTGCTGCTTTATTCTCGTGAGCCACATCATATGTTGCATGTACACCAGCAAACAAATAATATATTATCATGACCGCAGAACAAATCAGGAATCTCCAGAATGCAGCAGCCCCTAAAGAGCCAATCAGGAAGATGTTCATGGCAATGGATAAAGATGGCAGCCATGGGACTAAGGGCACCCCCCAAATTTTGGCAGATCGCCTCTTAGGGACAAATTGCATCCCTAATGTACCCAAAAACCAGATCGCTCCGCACACAGCGTAATAAATCCATCCTTCGCTCATACTCCAAAATACGGCTATTCCGATGGAGGAAGAAACAATGACGACTAAGCAAGCCACGAATTTGAAATAATCACCACTGGGTGTATCATTGGCCACATAATATCGCCTCACGAGTAACGCAACAGCCATAAGCATAAATATAAAGAGTGTGCTCAATGAGAACACGCTGGCCAAGACATCCAAGCTTGTAAATAAAGATAACACTGAGCTCAGAATGGTCACAAGTAGGGCACCGTAAATAGGAGTGCCTGTCTTAGGATGTACAAGGGCAAAAAATGGTGGGATCATATGAGTTCTGGCGATTTGAGTAATGTAACGAGCCTGCCCAAGTGATCCCACCATCATGCTGGTTGTCATCCCCTTGAGAGCAATGATACTGACCACATACTTTGCCCACTTCATCCCGATGCTCCCAAATGCCACTGAATAAGGAGCATTGATATCAATTTGAGTATACTTTTGCATCATAACAAGTACCAGAGACATGAGGCAATAGATCACTGTGATCATGGTCATTGAGCCAACCAAACCGATAGGTATATCCCTGGAAGGGTTCTTAGTTTCTTCAGCCAACGTAGCCACCATATCAAAACCTGTATAAGACCAGTAAACCACCGAGGCAGCTTGGAAAACTCCCTTTGCTCCGTACGGGAAAAAAGGAACCAAGTTCTCAGTATTGGCATGCACAAACCCAGTCACAATGATGCCCACAATCACTAGAGCAGTCAGAACAGAACTCAGCCAATTCAGAATAGATGTCCTTCTAGTCCCGCTCATGGCGAATGTATTAGCACATACTAAAATAGCCAGAGCCACAGGATCCAGCATGTTAAAACCTTCAGCCAGCGACTTAACATGAATTCTCAAAAACTCAGAATCATTTTTAATAATGCTAGCAAAATAAGATGACCAAGCCCTGCCCAGACCGGCCGCTCCAACAATACCCTCCAGAAATATATTAGCCGCTGCAATGAAAGCCACAAAATCGCCAAGCTCAATCCTCAAAAAAGAGAAAGAGCCTCCAGCCACAGGAATCTCCACTGCAAACTCAGTATAGCAGAAGACAGAAAGCAATGCAGAGAATCCAGAGATGGCGTAAGCCACCACAATGCCAGGACCTGCGTGAACGTTAGCCTCGAGTCCGGTAATAGTAAAAATCCCAGAGCCAACAACGCTCCCAAAAGTCAACCATGTCAAGTCCCACCAAGTAAGGCACTTCTTCATCTCATTCTCGCTCTCCCTGCGGCACTCAATGAGCTCCTGTGCATCCGTGGAACGAGCCAGTACGCGTTCCTTGAGGCGTGGGAAGGTCTGGGCCAGAGCTTTCTTGTAGGTTGTCAGATTCTCAAATGAGCTTTCTGGGTAAAAATCCTTCTTCCCAAATCGCCAATAACTACGCTTCACCGCTGAATCTCCTCCGCCGGTCATGATTGATGATTAATCAACCAAACCGCGGCAAGAACACTTTTTTATATAATTCAATAAAAAAAAACACGCCCTCAACCAAATCAATCGACAGAAACAGACACAACTTATCTGCAATGGGAAAAGCCGTTTCTGAAATTTAAATCAGGAAAATAAAAACGACAAAAAAAGAGAGATGAGAGGAGTGCTGATTGCTGACAGAACTGAAATCTGATTTTGCTGGCATGCAGGAGAGATGAAATTCACCTGTCAACTGAAATCAACGTCGTCCCCAATTGATGGCGGATGCACCGCTGCATGCGACGTGTTCTGATTTTGATATAGAACAAACCCTAATTTTTATGAGGATCGGGCCGGATCAATTTGGTATTTTGGAGAATCTTAGGGTTTCGTATCGGTGTATCTGGTCGAATATGTGGCACGGATTCAATTTGTTTGGAGTCAATTAATTTTGACCAAAGTAGTTACCAATTAAATAGGGAAAGGAGCTGAAAATTGTGTAGTTTTGCAGATTTCCGATAAGGAAAATTGTTAAGCGAGGATATTAAATGATAACTTATCATTTGAGTGAGAATTTTAAATCAATGATATCTGTATAATCTGATGGCACAATCGTTAATATGTCTCTTAATTATATTTGATTTAATCACCATCATGTGGCTTATTGTTTGAAATCAAGTACTACACGAACACATCTTGCATATATATTACATAAGCAAGTGTTCGATCAATTGAAAAATGTCACGGTGGAATTCGAACCCTTGACCTTGCTATTGCAAAGCAAGTGTCAACCACCACCTTATTGCATAATTAGGGGATTTGATATCATCATTAATTCATATTTTTATCATTTCCCTCTCAACAAGCTTATTTATTGATCAAATAAGTGTTTAAACATCAATTAATTAGATCGTTAACAAGGGTAGAATTCCAACTTTGCTTTCAAAATATTTAGGGTAAACCTCACCCTAACACTTTTCTCATAATTTTGTGAGAATTTTCTTTCTTTTCATTTTTACTCTTTCCCGTCCCATCCCACATATGCATTGTAATATTCCAAATTATTGTACTTCATTATAAAAAAAACATCAATTAATTAGATCACTGAATTTTCCAAAACACTCTTAAGTTCTTCTTTTACAACATGATTTTTTTGGAACCGGATCCATTTAAAAAAGAACTATTCAGATCACTGCGTGTTGCTGTTTCACATGTTTTTGTGTTCACTAGTTCTTTTCTTTGATCATTTTTTTTTGTTCTCCCGTCACAAATACTGCATTCTCACAAAATCAATAAGTTCAACAAAAAACGCTTACTCATGAGATGCATTATAACAAGTCTCCCATTACATAATACTCGAACTGCAATGCTTCGATATAATCGCATCACTTTTATTATTGTTCAAGTTCCGCAGCTTTTGCTCAAAACCCTGCAACCTCATCCATGCTGAAAGTCATCCATATCTCGTTCACTCTATGATCAAACTCAAAGGGCGAATTGTACTGCGCGACAGTATATTCAGTGGTGTTAGCCTCCTTGCTGCGGCTTTTCTCAATAGCTTTAGACCAGACGGAGCCTTCCAAACTAGCCTTCAACGCAGCAGCTTCAACTCCAACGTCCGAGTCCTTAACAAACCCACCAAACTGCCTCACGGCAACATACGTAGGCAGCCATTTCTGGACATGCAGACCTTTGGCTGGTGGTGGGTCTGGCTGGTTCTTCTTGGGAACATAGAAGCTGACCACAAACGAGGATGCGCAGAAGGGTCCATCGCTTGGTTTCAACTGAACTATCACTGGAGCAGTCATTTCAATCTTCTGGTTGTAGCTGTTCTTCCCCTGAATGTAACCAAACAGCCTACACGAATGAAACCATTAAAAGTCAGAGCAACTCCAATAGACTACACTTTACAATTAAGTCACTCAAACAATTCGTTAGCAATGTAATTCAGTTGATATGATGATATAAAAAAAGTTCATCATTGAAAAATACCGGCTAACAGAATGTCATTATTTTTTATCCAACTTTGCAAGAGAATAATTGTGAAATGCCAAGAATAGTTTACAACAAAAAAAAAAACGTTTTACCAAATTACTGAACAGCTCTATTACTCTATACAACATCTATTGCAGTTTCAGTTGGTCTAACTTCAATTAATCATAAAAAAATTGATACAATAAATTACCACAAACTAAGGGTATGTTCTTTTGTACTTGAAACTCCGGGTTCAGTTCATTACTTCATTAGAAGACCTATAATTAAAGTTAATTTCAATTAACTTTAGATTAAAATCAAAATTCAAATACATATAAATAATCAATTGCTTAAATTAAAATTTATATTCAGTTCTTCTTTTTTTTTTGACACAAACGGTGAAAAAGCAGTCCCACACAAAATATGAGGAGAAATGGGGGGGAGTTTGAACTTTTACATCTTGATTAGAAGATTTATTTATTTGTGCCTTTGTTTTGAAGTTTGATTTTGATGATTATTCATTTCTTCTATTCGAATTAGGTTAAGTTTAATTATTCATTTATTTTCATTATGAACACAAAATTCAACACCACATAATAGCATCGGCACTTCATCAATACACAAACCAACCAAGTGAGAAATTCTTACTGTAAAAAACCCTTCCGTGTGGCATCGACAAGGGAGATGTCTTCAATGGCGGCTGTCGAAATCCATACGGCGGAGTTGTAACGACGAATCTCATATCCATTTCCGCTGCTGACTAAATCATAGCTAGGGCACTCTATGCGGTTACACGATGAAGGAAACAGACCAGCTCCGCCGCGGGAAAGCAGCCCGACGAAATAGAGCGAAAGGCCTATCAAGTTAAACCTTGCCATTTTATCCTCGATTCTTTAATTATTGTAGTGTGCGAGATGGTCGGGTCGAGAATTTTGAAGTATAGGACTTTGGCTGGAGTGGTGAAAATGAAATCATTCGCGATACGTTATCTGGAATTCGGTGGACCTCTTGGAACCAAGTGTCATTTCTTCTGTGGATATGATATGACTTTATTTGGACGAAGTGTCTTGAGAGAGGCCTTGGCCCAAAACAAAAGCCTACTACAATTATGAAAACAATTCCTTCATAAAGTTTGTCAATCAATGAGAATATCATTCATCATAAAATCAAGAATATAAATATAATAATCGATCAAAATATATCTCTATTTATAGTTTTGTAATTTATAAAGATTTGAAGAGCTGAAAGATTTAGATTCAAACACAAAAAAGATTATGACACGAACACATATTGTATTGGAATTGATTCACGATTCATGATCAAAACTTATATATGGTCATCTGGCGACTAAACTTTGGTTTGATCATTAGATGACTTTTTCTATGACCACAAATTGTTCTCAGATCTAAACGATCATGATTAGTGATGCTCTTGGTTCAAAAACAAAACAATCGAGAAATGTACATTCATGTATATAGACTGTACAAAATCACACTTAAGCGTACCTTTGGCCATTGTCCCAAAATTGATTGCTTCCCTGAGCAACACCAGAAGCCACAAACAAGGACTACCGAAATTTCTTTGCACCTAAGCTCCTCCCACAATGACATGTACAATGTTCAATTAGGCATTTAGGTGTCTAACTTCATTCAGTTAAAAGCCAAGTCTCCGCGGTCAATCTTAGTGATCTGGTCAGCTTTGCTGAGTATCAAGAAGCACGAGCGCAAAGCATTCAGGTTTCGATGGATGTGGAGGACCTGCATTGTCAACTTGTAATGCTTCTCTATCTTTCAGATAGCAGGTTCAGTAAGTCTGTCTGATACGCGGCAAGATTGCGCATTTTCAGGTCAGTTCCGGGCCCATCAACATTGACTTCTTCATGATCAGTCACCAGCTATCTTGTCTAACGATCTGTTATGTATCCATCAAATTGCTTAATCCCTTTGCAGACTTTAAGTTGCGGATTCAGTATCTCTCAGGTAGTCAGGTGTCCCTTACCATGACGTTTAGGCTCTCTGTCCGCAGAAGTAAGTGTTTCCTCTGCTTCATCATCCAATGCAGGTTTACCAATATTGACATAATTGACACTTCTTCTTTCATCTCCATCCAGTCTTAGATTTTGATGCTGGGAAGCATCCTTTTTTGTTGAACCACATACGAAAAATAAACCAATTTTCCTGAGGGCTCTATGAAATGTGTTAGTTGATTTAGAGCCCTGTTTTTTATCTGCAGCACTAGTACTCTCGATGTTGCTGGGTCCAGGAGCCATTGAATGAGAACTGCTGATGGAACCATTAATTTCCCTCGCGAACCCATCACCACTACATCTGCTCTTACCTTTTCGAGGCTCCCATGTTCTTGGACCTTCACTACCTGGGCGATGGACCCATATCCCAGCCTCTTGCTGTCCTTCAATGTTGATTGGTTCAAAAGCATCTGACACTTTATTGGAATTTTTCCGTGACACTGATGGAAGATAATCTTCTTCAGAGGTTCTGTATGGCAGTGAGTTTTTTGAATCACACACATTTATTTCTTGTACATTCACCTCCTTTGGATCATCACACTGAACAAGCAAATAGATATATCTTTTAGTACATTTATATGTATTCACCAGAATATGTGAGTAGAAGTATTCCATAACCGCTTTGTGAGAAGAATCTATTTTTTTTTTTTTTTTTGATGAGCAATACAGAAGAAAACAACACACAAAAAAGCAAGACACAGCCACAGCAGACTAACAACAATCCAACAAACAGAAAGGAATTGCACCTAGGTTCTCCCAACACCACCTATCCTTTCTAGCTTTTACCGCCAAGAAATCCGCCAAGCCGTTAAGCTCCCTATGCACCAAAGAGACAGACCATCCTGGGTTGCGACGCAGAAGATCTAGGCACTCTTCCAACCACGAATCACACCAGTCCTCCATACCAAAGCCAGTTGAAATAACCTTGTATACCTCCATGGAGTCCATTACAAAGCACGCCTTGTTAATCTTCAACTCGTCCGCAGCTCTAAGACCACGCAGCAAAGCAGTACCCTCCGCCTCACTAGCACAGCAGCTGGCATTACTCCAACCTGCCCACACCCATAGGATAGTCCCCTCATAGTCTCTAGCCACTGCCCCCATGCCCGCCCTCCTCGCATCCACCTCCCAGGAACCGTCAATATTAATTTTAATAACATCGTCTCCTAGGTGATACACGCCTCCACAGCCACCTATGTTATCTTTGAGGCTTGGCCAAACATGAGTGTCCATAAGCTTCAGCAAACTCTTACCAAACGCAGCAGCTCGGTACACATTCCAGCTCTCTTGGTCGTGCCAAAACAAATTTCTATTCCTCCAACAAAGCCAAAGCGAGACTATGAAGATTCTAAAGTCATCATCATTCAGCGACAAGGAGCAAGACCATAACCAATCAGCCGGACTTGACCACTCAGCATTCCCAAAGGAAGGCAAGGACAGCCCCATCTCGCAGAACAACTCCTTAGCCCACCAACAATCCTTGAAGACATGCATAGCTGATTCCATATTAAATCCACAAATCCTGCAGCAGAGACTCAAACAAATCCCTCTCTTCCGCAGATTCAGTGCATCCGGCAGACTATTGTAGTAAGCTCTCCAAACCAGAATCTTGGCTTTATTAGGGACTCTGCATGTCCAAACTCTCCTCCAGAATTTAACTAGCCCACTACTGTCCGACTGCTCCCCTTTCTCTCCTTTCTCCTTATCCTCCAACTGCATGATTAGATCATACGCCGACTTCACTGAGAAAGAGCCATTGCTCGAGAACTTCCATCTGATTGTTTCCCTGTCCGTATCCCACCATGTAGCCACTCTGAAATAGTCCAAGGTTTTCATTACTCCTCTCCAAACATGGGATGCCTTTGGTATTAGTCTTGCACTCCATATGGTACCATCTGGACAATATTTAGCTAGCAGGACACGTGAGACTAATAGATTAGGAAACTTTGCTATTCTCCAACAGATCTTCATAAGAATTGCGTCGTTGAAGCGCCTGAGATCTCTAAATCCAAGCCCACCTTCCACCTTCTTCTTCTGCAGCGTTCCCTTATTAATCCAGCTAATGCCTCTGTTATTCTCCCCCTTGTCCCACCAGAATTTAAGAAAAAGTCTGGTTAGCTCCTGGATACACTTCTCCGGAAATCTATACACCGACATCATATAAACAGGCAACGCTTGGAGCACTGCCTTAATCAATACTTCCCTCCCGGCTGCCGACAGTAATTTACACTTCCAATCGTTAATTTTCCTCCAGGCTTTCTCTATAATACACCCAAACATATCCGCCTTCCTCTGGCCCATCACTAGCGGCAAACCCAAATACCTTGTGTGGCATTCCACCTGCACTATATCAAAGACTTGCACGATTTCAGAGCGCACACTCTCTGGACAGTTGCGACTAAAGGAAATCTCCGACTTCTGGAAGTTAATTCTCTGCCCTGTGGCCTCCTCATACTGCCGTAAGATCTCTTTAAGCTTCTGGGCCTCCCCGGACCTGGCCCTTATGAAGAAAATCGAGTCATCGGCAAAGAATAGGTGAGAAATCGCTGGAGCCTCCCTACAGATCCTAACACCGCTGATATCACCAGAGGACACAGCTGCTGATATCTTCGCACTAAGCAATTTCGTGCACAGAAGAAACAGATATGGGGAAAGGGGGTCACCTTGTCTCAGTCCCCTCTGCGGAAAAATCTCATTCGAAAACTGATCGTTTACTTTCACTAAGTATGATACCGAGGAGACACAACTCATTACTCTATCCACCCACTTATCCGCAAATCCCATCTTCCGCATAAGAGCTTCTAAAAAACCCCACTCCACACGGTCATAGGCTTTACTCATATCAAGCTTTATTGACGCATACGCACCACTGCTCCCCTTACAGCTCCTGAAAAAATTGGAGACTTCATGTGCAATAATAAAATTATCCGATATGATCCTTCCTTTAATGAAAGAACTTTGATAAATAGAAATAATCCTATCAAGGATAGGTTGCAATCTAGAAGCAAGGATCTTGGTGATGATCTTGACCGCTACACTGCACAAGCTAATAGGTCTCCAATCTTCCATTCTCTCTGCATCCTTCTTCTTTGGAATGAGCACAATAAGAGTTCTATTCATTCGCCTGTCCAGAGTCCCTTCCACCCAAAATCTTCTCACATAATTGATGACATGCGCCTTAATCTTATCCCAATATTTCTGGTAAAAAATTCCAGGGAAGCCATCAATTCCTGGGGCTTTCAGCGGTCCTTGCGCAAAGACAGACTTACGAACCTCCTCCTCAGTTATATCAGCCAGCAACCTCTCATTCATCTCATCCGTAACAACTGAGGCAATAGAATTCAAACGATCCCTCCACCAGCTACTATCTGCATCAATACTAGTCTGGAAAATCTTTTGAAAGTACTCCGCAGCTATGCTCAACACCACCTTCTGATCAGAATGCAGAATACCTTGATTGTCCCTCAATATTGTAATCCAATTCCTCTTCCGTCTATGACTCGCTCTGGCATGAAAGTACTTCGTATTCTTATCCCCTTGACTCAGCCATAAAGCTCTTGATCGCTGCAGCCATAGAATCTCTTCTCTTGCCAACCAACAATCCAGCTCTTCAGACAGCTTGATCTCTTCCTCCTTGCTTTGTTCATTGCGCTCTGCACTTTTGACTGCCTCTAGTCTTAACTTAATGTCCTTGATTCTTCTTTGGACATTACCGAAAGTATTATTATTCCACATTCTGAGCACACTCTCATAGCCCTTTAAATTTGCACACCAACTTGACTGAACACTGGCACTGTTACCCCAGAAATCACTCATCATCCTCCCCATATCCGGGTGATCCAACCACATAGCTTCAAATCTAAAAAGCCTCTTCTTCTTCTTGACACCACGCCCCTGCGTATCTAGCAATAACAGCTGGTGGTCTGAGGCATGTAAATGCACATGAGAAACAGCAGCCCCATGATATATCCTTCTCCAATTAACATCTGCAGTCACCCTATCCAACCGAGCTCTGAATTCTTTATCTCCCACCCTACGATTCGAAAAGGTAAAAGGATAACCGCTGTATCCCAAATCCGACAAGCCACAATCACCTAGCGCCTCCCTGAAATTATACATCTGCCAGTTCTGTCTCATCTTTGAGCCCTTAATTTCCCCGTTGCTCAGGACTTCGTTAAAATCTCCCAAGACAACCCACGGCAGATTCATCAATCCTCGCAGACGCCGAAGCAACTCCCAGCTGAACTTCCTTCTAGATGATGCCGGCTCTCCATAGAATAGCGTTAATCGGAAAAGGGACCTATCAGTAATAGTCATGTCGATATGCCACTTCGAGAAATTGCAAATACTAAGATTCACATCATCAGTCCAAAGAACCGCCAAGCCACCAGATTTTCCTCTACAACTCACTGTAAAACAACTTCGAAACCCTAATTTCATCTTCAAACTATCCCATCCAACATTACCCTTTTTCGTCTCTAGTAAGCATACCACTTGGGGATGAAACTCCCTGACAGCCTCCATCAGGGCACGAACTGTCCGAGGTCTCCCCAAACCCCGGCAGTTCCAACTAAATACCCTCATTGCTGTCGGCGGGGCTGCACGACAGCCTCCGCCGATACACTATCAGATAACTCGTCACCCTCCTTGTCACGCACTGCCTCTCCACCCGACATAGTGCCACGCCCAACACTCCCAACACTGCCATAGGGATGAAAACGCCTTCTGTCCGCTCCTCCACTTCTACCTTCGACTTCCTCCTTCAATCTCCTTCTTCGGTGCGTTGTTAACTTATCCGGTCTCCTAACCCCCCGTTCAAACTCCAACTCGCCCACGACTCCTAGCCCAGTCCGTCTCACATCCGGCCCATCACCAGTTAACAAGCCCCAGTCGCATTGGAAACCCTCAGGCCCAATATCTTTCCGGCCCAGAAGCCCCAAACTCAACTCCAAATTTGAATTCAACATCCCGCCTTTTCCTGCCTCAGTCAACCCCTGCAGCACTGTCGCACCTGTCGAGGTCACCTGCTCCCAAGGAACAACTTTATCAGGTCTGCCACACTCCGTACTCAGGCCATTCATCTTTTCAGCATTCTGAAAACTCGTCTGCCCCATCTGCTCTGTCACACTTGTCAGACCTCGCTCCCCATCCTCCTCTAACACCATCGTTGCTTGGCCTGTGTGCTGTTCCTCCTCCGGCGATTTACCCGGCATCTCAGTGGCAATCTGAACATCAGCCCTCAATCTGGCACCATACTTCTTGTTGACCGGTTCCTCCTTCTCAAAAGCACAATGGTCAGCCTCATGTGTCATCCTGCCACATTTGGAACACACCATAGGGAGACGCTCATACTTGTAATCTATCCAGATCGGTTCCACGCCCTCGTCCATCATGAACACACCATGGAGGATTGGTTTGGTAACATCAATCTCCACTCTAAATCTGGGGCACTTTCGCCGTTTAGGATCCTTGTTTTTATCTTGATTTTCATCCTTAATAACTTTTCCGGCCAACTCAGCGAGATTGCCCGGTACTGCCCGTTCTCTGTACTCCACGGGGACATTATGTAACTGAACCCAGATCCTTATACATGTCGAGCTAAAATCACCCGGAGCAACTCCACGCTTCCATTTTTCCACAATCACTGCCCAGCCCATAAACGTCCAAGGACCTCCTTCGACGGCTTTCTTCTGTTCCTCCTCCCCTCGCAGCTTGACCACCACCCTATTTAGAACCAACTCCTGGAAGCTCAGATCCTCTTTGATGTTCCACGCCTTTTTCATAGCAGCCACCAGAGCAAGAGCATTGAAAGCACGACCGCTGCTCAGCTTTAGCACAACCGCCCATCTGAAGTCATCCTCCGCTTCTCTACGAACTTCTTTCTTGACTGAAACCGCAAGCTCCCCATTCAGTTTACCAGAGAGCACTTCCACTTCCTTCTCCATAGAGGAGACAGAAGCCAAACTACACACCTTCGTCAACCCAACTAACCTTTACCGATAAAACTCACCCTCAGAAACGAAATCCCTTCACTTGCGGCACACCCAAAAATCCAATGAAAACACCCAAAAACCAAAACACGGCAGCAAAGGAACTCTTTTGCTGAAGCTCAGGCTCTCTTAGAGAGAGAAAGTTTTTTAACTGTTTCATATAGTGATTCTCTATTGAGAAGAATCTATTTGAAGAGTAATAAATCAAATACTGAAAATAAAATTTGTACAAAAGGCTGCTGATACAGGTCAATACTCAAATTGACGTATGAAATAACTTACGTTGCCAAAAACAAAAATTTGCCTCAAAAACAAAACGTAGGACATTAATAGAGTACCTCTTTAACACACTCAATGACAGTAACCCCAAGATGCAACCTTCCCATTTTTATACTCTTGAGAGGAATCCACATGTCATGCCGCTTGCCATCCCTAACATCAAGTATATTCACTGTACAATCCCTGCAATAAATTTTGCATGTTAATCGGTCACAGGATGTGTTTCAAGCAATCACTGTGAATTTGGATGCTGCTGGGAAACAAGCAATCACTGTGAATTTGGTTGCCAGATCAATTGGCCTTATTCTTGAATTTGTGACAGATAAAAAGGAAGCATAGTGGGCATTACTTAAAATTACTAGTCTATCATAATGCAACAAAGTTCATCTTTGAGATTTGAACTAAAGCTCGAGGAAACCAACCCAAGAGTGTCATCCACGAAATGGTCTTTGTCGCAAACTTCAAACTGAAGAAGATTAGGAGAATCCCAGGTACATATAGGGACTTTGAATTCTTCTTGCCATTTTGGGGCAAGTGTTTTCTTCAGAATTCTTGTTCTAAACACGTAAGAGCCAAGCCTTCCTTTAACATAAGGATCAGCCAACCCTGAAAATATAAACTTGATGGTTCATTGCTATTTGCTAGAGTTCTAAACCAATGAGTCGACTATTTGTAGACAACTGAACATACCATTTAGGTCCGACGGTTTCAAGTCTGCAGCTTCTATCACTTCAACTTTTACATATGCAAAAGGTTCTTTCTCATCAACAAAAAACTGACTTTCTGTAAATTATTGAACATAATAGTCATACTTCTGCTTCATAAAAGCCATAGTTATTATTTATCTAAATTCTAAACTTTAGCATAAAAAAGAGGACAAATTCTAAAAGAATAAAGGGTATGAAAAGAAATGGGGAACATCAAGATGAAGAGTGCCTTTCTACAGAAAAAGGAAGAGATTCTTTTTAGTCAAAGTTCGCGACCGTACCTGGCTGAGGTGATGCAAATTTTTCGACATCAACAACTACCATATTAGGCTGCACAAGAGAACCATGTGAATTTAAGATCCAGGTCCAGGGAATCTACTCCAAACAATCTGAGTAAAACTCTAACAGGCAACTTGGTCAGCAGCTTATGAACACTCGGACAGTTGAGAAATATAATAGATATGCAGATGGCAGACGCTTTTTTATTTCGAAGTAGGTGTGTATGCACGAAGATATATATACACATAAAAAAAAATCCAACTTTGGGCAATCACCATACCCACTAATCCCAACTCTCAAATTGAACAAAGTCAAGCCCATATTAATAACCAAAAGCTAAAAACATTTAGATCCCGCAAACATTATAGATGAGCCAAAGTTGGGGAGTTTACCTCAACAAACGTCTGTTCAAATGCAATTGAAAGGAGTTTATCCTGTATATAAACAGAAGAAACTTTGGTGACATGAAATATGAAATATATTGATATTGAGAAAATGAAGCACTCATCAGTCTAATATGCAAACTGAGTTTACCAGCCATCCTGCAATCCCAGGTAGTACGGCTACATCAAGCCCGTGGATGACTGGAGGCTTCACATTCATCTGAATAAATGGATGTTCCACAAAGCATACTCGCAAGCGGCCAATAAATGGCCAGTTGTTAAGAAATTTGATCCCAACAGTAACCTGAATAGACACATTATATGAATACTCAATATAGATACGATACGAGTACATGAAGCTTTAACTGTAACAGTAAGAGTTATTCACATGGTTATTTTAACCGTAATAAAAAATCATCAGTAGGAATGAATTTAAGCAGGGCCAGTTATCCATCACTAACATACAGAAAGGAATCTAATTAGGCAGTTCACGATAAGATCTAATTGCTGTGTTTAGTGCTTTAATTAGTCAGATCCATGTCAAGGTGCATGCCTGTCAAATGCAATAAATTGCTGTAGTATAATTACCAGCAATATGTTAACTATCTTTATTTAACTAATGCCTTCCCTTCAAGGTGCTTTCCTGACATATGTAATGAACTGCTGTAATACTAATTACCAGCAATACGGTTCTTTATTTGGCTAATACCTTCCCTTCAAGGTGCATGCCTGTCATATACAACTTTGTCCACATCCCAAATCCAAGAATTTTTCTTAATTTTACAGAAAACGGCGCACTCATGCCATCTGCAAGAAAATTTATCCCCAACTCCAGAACCTGTATTTCTTTAAATTCGTAAGGTTAATGCGAAATGATAGTCAACAGATCACGAAAATAAGTTGTATTGATGCATTTGAGGTAGCGAAAGCATACCAAGTGGTCATCTTCAGACGATTGACTGAGAACCCGAATGTATGTGCAAATAGGAGGGTTCCGCCCCATGTAAAGACTTTCAATCACAGCTTTCTTCTGTAGATTTTTCAAGTTTATAAAATAAGGCCCAGAGTTGAAGCGATTAAATGAGCCATAATTGGTTGCGAACATACTCAGCAGTAAATAGTAAAGGTTGTAGAGATGCATACAGCAGTCCATGGCTTGTACTTATCCAAGAACCAAGGAACGACAGGGAGTAACAACTTCTGCGAAACAATCTGCTCCATACACAGAGGCCATAGCTTTTCAATTGCATGGTTCAGCCATCTAACTGATTCTGAATCAGACAATACCTGAATAAATAGGAAGTTAATACTAACCAAAATGATTTCAACAAGTAAACGATCCATGAAACTATTTACCAAAAAAATGAACACAAATCCTCATATTTACCAAACTATTTATCGCAGAAGTGATAAAATAGTGAAAATACCCTTCTCTGGTTCGCTTGTTTTGTCTCTTCAAATTGTACTTTCCTCCTGAGCCTCATGAGAAGCCGCTCATTTATCTGCAAATGCACCACAGGTAAACATTACTTACTCAATTTACGGACAATCAATCCAATAATCAAAATCATTTACCAATTACTAAAAGTAACTAACTAAGCTATAAAAGAATCTGTCTATGCTTCCCCTGTCAATCTTATTTCTTCAGTTCAAAAGGCAAACATATACACTTGTAGTATTTTGAGTACACATAACATAAATCTATTGCATACAACTTGGGACTAGGGATATGGCAGTTTGGAGTAAAAAGATGACAAAGTAGCAAGCAGTTACCATATAGAGATAAAATAGGGAAACAATGTAAGCAATTGGATGGCAGAGATTGTAGAAATCAAGTAGCCAAAGCAACAGGAGCACAATTCCCAGGTGATGCACGATCGAAACCTCCGTAATGCTACTACGCATCATCCCCTTCCTGATCCGCCTTCACAACTTCTCCAACCGTCACCTCCCGCTTCAAATAATTAAACAAATGTCGAAAAACAAAACGCCGCAGCTAGCGTTCTCCCAAAATTTCACGAAATCGCATCGAAGCCCTAAATCATGAAATCGCATCGATTGTCAATAACTTGACGGCATTCACAATCCACAAAGCAAAACTTGATGAATACACTTTACACATACATATAATGCGCGCAAAACATCGTTCAGCAGAAGCAGGTGTCAGAATGTGTGAAGAAGAAGACGTTGACTTGTGTGAGAAGGTTTCAACAGCCGCGATGAATTCTTCTTCTTGTTCTCCGGCGAGAGCAAGTTACGTCACGACCAAGTTATTTATTCCATTCAGCACTCAACAAAATAAAAACTGAAAGAAAAAAAAAACGAAAAAAATGGTTTTCTTTCATTTAAAAATTGATAAATTGTCCGGCAGTTTCATCACGTCCGCGCGACACGTCTTGAAGTTAACGTGCTCGATTCGGTTATTTATATTATAATGCCAATGCGTGTGTTTGATTTTTGTTTTGCTCGTAGAATCAATTTGGTATTTAATTTTGGGGCAAGGCAAAACAGAATCAACTGGGAATTGGAGGTAATAATCATTGGATACGAATGAGGATATAAATATACGATTCGTTTGGCAAAACACAGCTGGTAGATGTGGGCAAAAAGTAATTCAGATATTTCATTATTGATCTAGACTTTATTGAAGTATTAAGTTGGTGGGCTTGTTTCAAAAAAAAAAAAAACAATTCGTGGGTGATTTTGCTGGTTCAAAATATGTATGAAGTTTGAATGATCAGATCATAAAGGTGCATTAATATTACCACAGGTTTCCTACGACATTGACCTTGTCGTTGCAAACTCTTGGCATTTCCGTCGCTTAACTGTGGTACAATAATTTAAAATATTTACCACAGTTATTTTACTGTTCTTTCCCTTTATGACAATGCAAATAAATAATAACATAAAATTCTTATTTGTAGATAATTATTTTAAGAAATAAGAATTTTAAAAAACAATAAAATCAAATTTTAAATGAGAATTTTTTAAATTACTAAATGAGAATTATAAATGACATCCAAAAAAATTACTTCTGATTGTAATTCATGAGTACAATAACCAAAAGGCCAGAAGATTCAAAAGGCCAAAAGATTCAAAAGTTTGGATGCCAAAATGAGAAACAGACTAAAATCTGACAAAATGTGAAAATACTTGGATAACTAGTGATCACTAAGATGCATATCGTCCTCACGTGCATCATCTCCACTTTCTTCTTCATCCCCTAGACCTATAGGAGTGGAACTGGAAGGATCCTGATCGGTGCTCTTCCTCTTCAACTGTCGGTTGATGCACTCATCAACCACTGATATCACTTATCAGCTTGGTTGTCAATATAGTTTCAAAATTCCTCTGAAAGCTCTCAGTAAATTCCTTAAACATAGCAGCCATATTCGCCTCTTGAGATGCATGCTGTTGTGAGCGGAATGCTTGTGTTGTCACAGTATTCAACGAGTTCCTGGTGTTAAGGTAGCAGCTACATCAACAACTCTAGGAAGCTTTGTCCTTTGTGAGAGACCGACCAAATCGGTAAGTATCTCTAAATCTTCAGCCGGTGAAATTGTAGAACCACTTGGGCGAGACTTCATAAGTTCTAGACGTCTCTTTTCATAAGATGTCTGAAACAAATAACATAAAATATGAATTAAAACAAAGAACATACATATTACACAAAAAAATCATAGCAAGACACATCCTGTTAATATGCAATATGACATATTCATGAGTAATAAACAAAACTTAGATTACTAAAGATTATATCAATCACATATTATATTAATGTTTACAAATGAATGAGCAAAGTAAAGATAAATGGATATAATATGATGCATACCAGTAGCCTTGTGTGCTCATGAAGTGGATGAGGTCCGCATATGTGGACACTATGACCTTTACCTTTTTTTTTCTCCCATACAGTTCTTTTTGTTCCTTTCGGAGGCTGCCAAAAAATTTGGATCCGACTCCCAAATGGGCTCCAAAGAACGAAGAACTTCAGGGTTTACAAATGCCAGCCCCTTTAGTGATCTTTTTTTTCCTCACATTGTACAAGCCAGTCTTGATGATGTCACCGCATTTGACTCTGAAATTGTGACGAATTTCTAACTCATGCACCGGATTCCATTTAGCTATTTGCTACATTTTTAATTAGTTAACATGTTTAACGTATATAATAATAAACACCGAATTAATTAAAGAAATTTAAATTTACCGAGAAACGTTCAAACCAGGCCTTAAAAGTAGCTTGCTCTAAATTTTTCATGCCTTTCCACCCAGGCTTAAAATCAACCCCAATACATCTCGCACCAATTTCTTTGACAATTTTTTGGAGGATCAAAGCTGCAATGAATTAAGCATCAACTAAAAAATTAAATAATGGAAATACAATATTTATAATGAAAAAAAGTGTTCTCTTTTACTTACTGATTAGTTCCTACTGGTGTAATTAGGATCCTTCTATCCTCGCCTCCTACGGTAGCCGGGATCACCGGAGATGGGATATTTTGTTGTGACACTTCCTCGTTCATGTTATTAGCTTCGGACGAAGAACCACCGCGAACAAATGGAACTGAATTTGTTCGAGGCGATGGGTTACTCCTGGAGTCACCCCTTGGACTATTACGGGCACCAGAGTATACATGGGCATTGCTATTTTCTGGTATCTCTGGATACTAACTGTAATTCATTGCATCATAATTTAACAGAGCATCCATGTGCGGGTCAGATGATACCTGACCATACGGTGTGGTGCGTGCAGGCACCCCATAGCGGTACATCACATCTTCCCGCGCCTCTGTGTAGTTATCGGTCATTGCAAGCCTTTGTAGTTGAAAAAAGCATCCTCCATCATCAGGGGTCAACCCACGCCCCGTCCTGGACCACGACCTCTAGACGTATCCATCCCACAACCTCTGAATGTATCACTTCCACGCCCTCTAGGCGTAGCACCACCACGCCCTCGAGATGTGTCACCACCACGTCCTCCCGTAGTGTTCATCCTGTTAGGAGGGGAAACGATTTAGGAAACTAAGAGGAGGGGAAACAATTTGTGTTGATGGAAGCTTCGCGACTGGAACGATTTGGGGGATTGTGACTTGTGAGTCGGTTTGGGGAGAGATAAATTAGGGATTTGGATTGTGACTTGTGAGGGGTTAATCACCAATCTACCCCAAATCCAAACTGAAATAACCCATTTGTACCAACTGAAACTCAAATAACCAATCTACCCCATTTTATAACAATCCCGGTTCCCCAGCAACCGGTACTCTTAATTCCGATTTCTCTCAACCCGGAAATGTACAAAAATGAAGATGTGGCTCGATTTTGTGCGTACGTGGACCAAAATGAGATGAAATGGCATACACGTAGGATCCCGGTTCTTGGAAAACCGGTATCATAATGATCCCGGTTTTCGGGAAACCGGAACTTTCAAATTAAAAATCATTACTTTCTCATGTGTCCTAACCCTAATATTGCATCTTCTTCAAGAAGAAGCAATGATGATTGGCTGCGTCTGTGTTGTTATTTTACAGCAGCTTAAAAGACACAAAAAGGTGTTCAAACGTTAGAGAGTTAAACTTTGTAAATCAATGTTGTGTGTTGTAGATGTTTAGTGTGTTGCAGTGTTGTGTGTTTCAGATTGTGTCCTGACAGCAATCAATGTTTTGTGTTGCAGATTGTGTCCTGACAGCAATCAATGTTGTGTGTTGCAAATGTTTAGGTCAAGACAGCTGTAGAGATAGAAAATAGCACTATGTAAAGGTACGACGAAATACTAATAAATATTGAAGAACAGAAGAAGTGTTGTGGAAAGAGAGGACACTTGGAGGGGCGTTGATGGATGGAAAGAGGGTTTATTCTGATATGCTACTGTTCATTTTATTTGAATGGTTCCGGTTCCTCGAAAACCGGGATCATTATGATATCGGTTCCTCGAAAACCGAGATTGATGGACCATAATTATACGAATCAGAAACACAGTAAAACCCACCAAATTAGACTGTTTGTCTATCTAACTTCTATGTGTTAGTCCCGATATATTTCCACAGGGCATTTTAGAGACTGAAGTGAAAACATGCTAAGGAGAGGATTTTATGCTGAAAAGATAACAAGAGTCAATCCAAGGTCAAGATCATATGCCGACTGAAGAAATATCAAGGATCCTGACGTTGAATTGACCATAACAAATTAATCAGAAGAATCAGGAGTGGAGTCAAGACAGCCCGGGGAAGAAACACATTGACAGTTTTGTGAAAAGACTGCACAAAACTGTACAAATCTCACATATGGGCAAGGATGACCGGCCACTTGATGAAGTGGTGGCCAAGGGAGGAGCTCCTCCCCCTTGGGCCACCAGCAACCGGCGGCTATGGGAGGAGGGACCGGCGGCTTCACTATTCCTCCACATGTCACCTCCTCCTCCTCCTCCCTTCTCCTCCCTTGGATCAAATGCACATGTCCACCATCTCCACCACCCATCTCCTCCCCTTTTGGCTATAAAAGGAGGCCTCCTCCTCCTCATTTCAACACACCTCAATCTCATTTCACTTCTCTCTCTAGAAGTTGTAATATTTGTAACGTTGTAATCTTGGCTTTGGAAATAAAGGAAAGCTCTCTTGGCGCTTCAACGGTTGTAAGTAATTCTTAGTATTTATTCAACTGTTTTATTTCCTTAGTTATAATGTTTAGCGCGATAAATAGTAGCTAAACTTGTAGTTCGGTCTAAGGGGCGCACTTGTATTATAAAATGTTTTAGACTATTAACTTAGTGTCTAGTCTAAGTATTCAAAACTTATTCTATGTGCCATATATTAAGTCAGAACGTCCAAGGTAGAGTGGATGCTTGGAATGGCAAAACTCTATAGCGGGGTTCGTAAACTTGTACGGATAAGTGGATGCTTGGAATGGCAAAGCTTATCTGAGAAGTTTGACTCATCTTAAACACCATTTGGTTGATCGGGAATGATTGATCAAATGGATGCACATAAGCTAATATAACCGGGAATGGAGTATTAGTCTAAATAGAATAAGTGTTCTACGTCCTTGGAATAGGCTAGACAGTGTACGCAAATCGAGTGCTTGGAATGGCCTTGATACACCGTTTGAATACTTAGGAGAGTCACTAAAGGTCAATGATAAACAGGATATAATACAAGTCCCCTAAAACCGAACATTTCTCTTTAAATATAAACTGTAATTTACTTTCCAGTATTAAAATCAACCAACCAACCAATCAATCAATCAAAATAGCTGGTAGCTTTAAAACCAACAACCGACCTTAAATACGCTCCCACGCTGCGTAATCCCCCCGAAGAACAATTATTCCCCTGGTTCCCTTGGGTTCGACCCCTACTTACCAAGTACTACCCAGTAGTATAGTTGCGAGTAGCGGACTATTATAAATTTATTTGCACAATCGCTTTGACGACGAGCGGTTCTGTCAAATTGGCGCCGTTGCCGGGGAACTAGTCATCGGATAACTGTTCTTTGAACCGTTACGCACTTCAAAAACAAACCATGTCTTGCGAAGAAAGTCACCATGACTACCAAGATGACGAAGAAATAAACCTGTACGATCAAAATGATGAGGTACCGTTTCCATTCGTCGACGACCCGGAACAACTCATCAGAAACAGAAGAGCTCGTGATAGGGAAGCAGTCAGAAGAAACCAAGAATTACCCGAGGACCGAAATGCAGCTGGTCCAGTACAACCTCCTATCCATCCCCCACGACCACAACCTCAACCTCGATACATGCCAAGAAGAGAACCCGCTTTCGACGACTACTACGGGGACAAATACTACCGTGAACCAACTATGGGCGAGTTAAATGCCCCTAATTTCGAGATACAGCCATGGTGCATCTATGAGAGCCCTGAATTAGAAAATATAATCTCCGATTATAATAATCTCCGACAAATCCAAATGTGAATAATAATCTCCGACAAATCCAAATGTGAATAAATGCCTTTCCAATTCTCGAACTTTCTTCCATTGATTATTTTTACATTTACTACAGGGGCACCGCATCATATTGACATCAAATATATGTCCATTTTCAATAGCAGTTTGTATGAAGACCCCGACACCATGATTAAAGGCATCATTGTTGTATGATTGGCCGGTGACCCTTTGATTGTACATCCAACTTCTTTCGCTAATAAGATTTTCCATACTTGTGTACCTATGCCATGGTATAGCATCAAACTTTTCATCAGAAATTATAGACAACATGGAGCAGCTGTGATATCATGGCATACATTCAAGTAAATATTTCAAGAAGTTTACGATCAATTTATGCAAAATGAAAATTACAAAGAGAATATGAGTACAATCAATTTTAGGTTTACCAAGTTTCGAAGATGAATAAGTCCTCCCTAGAGCTTCACATAACCAAAAATACAGCTCAAATATTGAGAGAAAACATGATGGGGAGCTAGAGTGAGTGGGGGATTAGGAGTTTGAAAGCTTATACTCGAAGTGACGTGATGAATGAGTGGAGAGGATGAGAGGAGGGTTGATAAAATGAGATAAGAAGATAAGGAAAAAATGGGCATCACATATTTGCTGGTTTGAAAAACTGCCACTGTTTTCCCACGGTTTGGTGCTGCAAAATACGAATAAAAAAATCGTCAAACAACTGTCACAAATGGGTCGCATAAGGCCACTGTTTTATCACGGTTTGAATATAAAGACAAATGTCGTCGCAAAACAGACACACATAGTCGCAAAATGCCACCATTTTACCACCGTTTTATGCGTCACAAATTCATCGTGGCAAACCCGTGCATAACAGTGTCAAAAAATGGGGGCATTTAATTACTGAAATATGACTTTCATCATTAGTGGTAAAACGGTGGGAAAATGGTGGTAAAGCAATGACAAACTGCAACGGTTTTGTGACTGTGTTTGTCATCACAAATAGAAAATTTTAGACGTCACAAAACCGTGAGAAAACAGTCGCATAATGCCACGTTTTAAATTTGTCGTCACATTTGCGTCGCAGAACAGTGGCAACATTATGCGACGACCCATATTCCGTGGTATATTGTTGTCGCATTTTCAATCAAAATTTGTAGTGGTGGTGTCTGTACATGGGCTCACGCCTCACGGTATGTTGTTTGTTGCTTTAAAGTCCAATTTAGATTTTGGGATTAATTGAAAAATCGGTTTTTTTATATTCTAAATGGGGATCTAAGGATTTTCACTCCTACCACAGACCCAAAGTGACTCAGATTCGGTAACATTGATCCTAGGTAGTGGATGGTTAACCACTAAATCGGTTATGACTCGATTTGATAGAATAATTGACGTGTATTTTTACGGCGTTTCAAAGTTGGACTGTCAATTGACTTTGTATGAATTAATTTAAAATTTTTTTACTAGAAAATAGCGTATAAAAAAAGAATTTTATGTGTTTTTTTGCCATTTTTTCCAAATCTAAACAGTATCCATATCCTAAATATTTTTTTGACCCCCTTCTTGAAAGCCCTAGAACCGTCATTGATTATAAGTTTAATGTGTCCTAAGGGTCTCTTGCCATCACCACCATTTAGGTCACCATAATTTAAAGTTCATTATAAAAGATCATGGTGTGTAGTTGACAAAAGTGATTGATATACTATTTTATTAATTGTGTACACACGAAACTCTCAATCGATATGTTATACACGACATATAGAAATTAAATGTGTTAGAATTGAACAATGTCCAACGAAATTTCAATTAAAGCGATATGAAAAGTCCGACAAAGACATACAAGTACAATAAGGATACCTTAATACATTTCGGTAATAATAGTTTGTATTTTCTAGTTCCTCGATATACCAGTACTATTAATACAATTTTTGTACCGATGGAAACACAAATTTCATGTGAAACTTATTTTCAAATTCAACATTCACATTTAAATGATGTATTTACTTATTTATTTATTTATTTATTTGATCTGGAGGGTTAGTATCCATTTTTTAATGTACGTATTGATGTATAAACATTCGCAAGGCATGCTCCAAAACTCCACCGCCATTATCAATCAACATCTCGAGTTTGTTAATGTACGTATTGATAATTGAAAGTATTACCAAGTCAACACTATGCGTTGACTTTTTCATATTAGGAACGGTAGTTGAAGTTCGTTTATGTCATGGCGGACGATGGATGCTATGATTGACAGAACAAGCTACTCTAGTAACTATTACACGTACCTGTTCTGTCTGCCGTGGAACTTTTCAACTCATCTCTTAACGCACAACGCAACAAAATCTAGTGGATTATTGTTGAGAGACAAAGTGAGCTTAAAAGCTCAATCTGGCATCGATATCATCGCCGACTTACAAAAATGACCGACGAAGAGAAGAGCAGAGGCCATCCTCCGCCGCCCTACGGCACCTTCCAGGGAGTCCCTACTTATCCGCCTCCTCATCCTCCACACGCGATTGACTTTCCTCATCCCGTCCCACCTCCAGGAGCCGGAGATCCATCCGCTCCTCCCCCGCCTGACTACTATGCTCGTGGCTATCAAGCTGTTCCCGGTTAGTCAATCACCCTACTTGCTTTGTTTGTGAACTAGTTGTACTCTACTGATTGGATCTAGATGATCTTGCTTTACGTACCGACGTCAGATTTGTTGGTTTTGTAATTCAGTATTTGTAATGCCTGACTTGGTCACTTTAGCTTCACTTGAACTTGAATTAGGAACTGAATTTTTTGATTCACATTCATCTGTAGTCAAAACTCAAAACTGACCGGTAGGTAAAAGGTCATTCCTACCTCAGGCTGTCCGGTTTTTTTTTAATGGGTTCAATCCGTTTGACCAATACCCTTATACTTGCCTGTACTTATCTGTTTGAGTTCTTATTGATATAATTTGCTGAGATTTCCAAGCTTATTTTTACTACAGTTTTACTTGCTTGGTGGCACATAGACCAAATCTACTCAGTGTGGAATTTTCAGTTCAGTAGATGAAATGTGTAGAGAACAATATTAAGAGCGGCTCTATTTGAAAGTGTTATTTTTCTTAAAAAAACAATCTGTCAAATTAACACCAAGTAAAGAAAGCAAAACCAAAAGAGAAACCCAACATAAGAACTCACATGAGCGCCTTTTCTGAACATTCCACAGATGCTTTGCTTTTGCTGTTTGAGCCTCAGTAAGGAACATAAATGTAGTTGATTTTGCTAACTTATATGAAGACTAGTGAATAACTTAAAAGTCATTTCAGATAGTAGGATGGTGAATTGTCTGTGTCTCACTACTATTTTTTATGTCCTTGGCTTTCTCATATGTGCCTCATTTCTTTACTTACAGCAACTCTTTAGTACATTTTTGTTTGTATTTTTAATATTTCATGGAGTGTCACTTACCTGAATGTTGTTTTATCTTCTAGGCTATGCTGTAGCCGAGGGAAGGCCTGTGAATGAGCACCGTCTTCCTTGCTGTGGACTTGGTTTTGGTTGGTTCTTGTATGTCATCAAAACCACAATTATTTGTTTAGATTATCACTGCTTCGTCATTTAGTTTATTAAGTTTCTCTTTTCCCTTAAAAATAAAAAAATGAGTATCATTGAGGAAACTGTTACTTTTATTTCCTATTTTCACTTTTATGTGCACACTGCACTGCATACTTTTAGTTGTCACTTGTCAGTTGCACTAGGCAAGAATGCAGGTTATATTAATCCATTAATCTGGGTCTTAGTTTAGGTACCACATTCATTTAAATGTCTGACAACTCCTTTTTTTTTATGCCATATCAATTATCAGGTTCATACTTGGTTTTGTAATCGTAGCTGTACCATGGTATGTTGGTCTGCTGCTTCTTATCTGCACAAGACACAGAATGGACTACAGAGAGAAGCCAGGATATGTTGCCTGCACAATTGCTGTGAGTAACAATTTTACTTATATAATTTTTATGGATATGTGAATGAACAAAATCTCTTGAGGTTAGTAGGTGTTGCGCTCATTTGAGAACTGTTGTCAAGATTCCATCGACATATAAATGTCTATAATCCACGTGGCCAAAAGAAGAAATATAAATGTCTCAGTGACCTATGATGTCACTGAGACTTGTGATTGCCTACAAAACAGTCCCACCAAATGTAATTTTTTTTTTACAATGATTATTGTTTAACTCGCAAAAATGAATTTATGGTTTTCCACCAAGGCAAGGTGATATGGCTACATAGTTGTGCCTAAAAATTAACTTCCGCCTCTCTTTTAGAATACTAAGCAGGTCTGACTTGTGATCTGGCTCTACCTGTAGCATTTCATTTTAATGTCTAGTTTTCCCTCCTTTTATCCGCTCTTGCTTGCTTTTCCAACTCTTTGACAATTTTACTTAATCTAATTTTGTTGATTATAAAACGTTGGCAGGCTATACTTGCTACCATAGCAATCATATTCGGTGTGACAAAGGCGGCTGATGACTAGTGGACAACTCTCATTATGTACCACTGTTCCATATTATGTATTATGAATTTATGATAGCCTTCGCATGAACTTCAAAAAACTGCTTGTTCCCGACAGCGTGTAAACCTATCAGTATTTACTGTACACCGACTGCAGAGAGCTGTTTGATGAAGTCTGTATCTACTTATTTCATACTGTATTATAGTTATCTATGCAAGCTATTTTTGCCTGTTGTGAAATGCTAAGCTTTTGATTTTGCAATATAGAACAGGCTTATGCGATTATTTATACCCTTGTGATTGTGATGCAGTCATATCATAGCTTCTGTGGCTTCAGCACTTGCATCGCTCGAAAATGAATATATATCTCATATTATTAATGTAATGCTATTATGATACATTTCAACAATATTTCCAGTGTTTGTCCATCACCAGCCCCCACCTTTCCAGTGATTAATGATGCATAACCAGGACCTCGAGCTCGAGCTCAAGCTCAAGTATACAACAACATGAATCGTCGAGCCTGCCTCAGCTTGCAAACAACCGCCATTTCCCCATAGTTATCAATATATGTCCAGAGTCGAGTAAGTTAAGTATTTTCCAATATCCTGTCTTCTTTTAATCTATACGTTGCAGGTTGAAATAAACCATCTCTTCAAGTGCTGAACGGAAGATACTCTGGGGAAGGCATTTGAGGCTTTTTAATGCTAGATCAGCTTTGTCCTTGGCCAGTTGTTGAGCTTTTTCAATGCCCCCGCAGCTCTTAACCAAAGTAATGGCTTTATCAAGGGAGCCCGACTCGCAAAACTCAGATTCAATGATGTCTCTGAGCTGGGGTTCTTTCTCTAGTGCGAAAATTACAGGTGCTGTCAAATTGCCTTTGGCCAGATCACTGCCTGCCGGCTTCCCTAGCTGTTCGGCGGTTTGTGTGAAATCAAGTATGTCGTCTACTACTTGAAATGATAGACCGAGGTTCTTCCCGTATTCGTACATCTGGCCACTGATGCTGCTGTCAACACTGCTGAAGATAGCAGCTCCTTTTGTACTGGCAGCCACTAATGAAGCTGTCTTGTAGTAACTCTTCAACAAGTACTCTTCAAGTTTGACATCACAGTCGAACAAGCTTGACGCTTGCTTTATTTCACCACTAGCGAAATCTTTAATCACCTGTATCAACAATAGGAGACAAGCTTATATACGTCAGTTTCATGTAATAATTCTTCCTTAATAATTTATTTTATTCGAAATATCAAGCTATCTAAATGCTGACAGACCAAAACTTCCATAAGAAATCCGGGCATACCTGGCTGATGAGCTTAATGACTTCGATATTCTCAAGATTTGCAAGATACCAAGATGACTGGGCAAACATAAAGTCCCCTGCTAATACTGCAACTCTGGTGCCATATAATTGATGAACTGTCTCCTTGCCTATGTTTGAAGAAAAAACGCTGTAAAATGTTTTTCTTCAGCCAGGAAATTAAGAAAATATGAACTGAAAGAGTTATGCCAGAGCTTGAAAACAACATATTGATACACTCAAATCCAATTTTGATATATTCGAACTCCATCAAGTCTTATAAAACGCTTCCAGAATTGTGAATCGCAAAACAGATACTTTTTAACGGCATTGAACACTTTTCTCATTCCAAGTTATATTGATCATATACATTTGTCACTGGACAGGCTTCATATACGAATGGCAATAGAGTCATACCTCTTCGTAGATCACTTTCATCCAGCACGTCATCATGAATAAGGCTAGCAGTATGAATCATCTCTATAATCTCTGCCAGGCGGCGGTGCTCTGTAGTAAGTTCCCTGGATTAATAATATCAAATAATATATCCACTGTGCTTCAATATAGGGTGGCTCAATATTAAATAGTTACTCGATAAAAGATTTACTTCAGTCCAGCTAATTCCGCAGTTGCTCTTGATACAAGAAATACCAGCGCAGGTCTCATTCTCTTACCACCAGCACCAAATATCTGCTCCGCTGCTGACATCAAAACTGGGTTTTCGGCACCAACAATCTAGTGGATATTCATAGTCAGATTCAGATCAGGAGATGTAAAACTTAAATATCTTGCAGTCAACTACTATGACCATTTCGCTTGAATGAATGAGTTGTGCAAAACAACGCAAACACACAAATCAATGCCAAAGGCCTACTGTTGTTATCTAATAATATAATTATAAGCAAGCGCAATTTTTTTTTCAGTTCACAACCAACAACAAATAAATTCTAAGGCCCCGCAAGGGATGAGAATAGACACGGCATACAAGCGTCAAGCGAGGCTTCAAAAATTCTATCAAACAACCACGGACGACACTCCACTGACAGTGCATTCCTAAATCCTAGCCATGACAGACTCGTGTACCCAAAGGCCTAGCTGAAATTGAAATAACACCCATAAAACTTACAGCACAAGGTATGCTGTAAGCGTTCGGAAACATAAGGTAACCAACTAACCATAAGCTGCTGGAAACGAACTTTGTGATACATATTCAAAATAGAGGCTATGTGTACATGTAGCTCTAGCTCCTAAGAGAGAAAATGCTTGTAAAGTATTCTCGTCCAGCAGGTGAAGTGCCTATAGAGTGTTGCCCTACCGCAAAGAATCTTTTATCCAATAACTATCTCTCTTATGAAGTGCTATGCTACCCTACCACTAAGGATCCTCTGTCTGATAATTGCTTTTCTAGCAAAATAGTCTTCCAAAAAAAAAGGCAACAAAAAGATGTGTTGACGAGATTTAATTAGACCACTTACCGATTTAAGATTCTGATTCAGAGTTAAAAGGTCATCAGCAACTGGCTCAAACATATTTGTCAAAGAAATTGGCCTCGTAGAATCATTCTCCAGATTCAACACCGAACCAGGAGCTTCAGCCTCAATTCCTGAATCATATAAATCCCAGCAAAAAAAATAAAAAACCAATAATGGTACACTTCCTACAAATTATGGTACACTTCATACGTATTATGTCATAGTTCGGGAAATTGACTAACAATTGGTTTGGATAAAAATATTGATATAGTTAGTAGGAAGTGTACTGTAATTCGTCCATTTATACTTTGCACCAAAAATCAGGTTTGTAACCTAATCTTGTACTAAACTAACTACTGACCCTAAAAGTGAGGAATCCATACCATTGAGCAGAGTTTCTGGCCTCTGAGTGGAAGCAATTGCACTAGTACGAACCAATCTCCTGCTGCAACAAACCAATTTTCGTGGCCGGTTTCGGTTCAAAACCATCTTAGAAGAGTTGTTGTTCTTCACAATAAAACGATTGAAGTAGCCACTGGAAGAACAGCCACCGCAGGTAGCAGCAACCAAATCAAGAGTGTTGCACGCGACTGACATCATTCAAGCCCAGATAACAAGTGGGTATTGGGAATTGTGAACTAACTGGTCGAGATCAAAATGCGATCTTTGTATTGAGTGGATTTGAGAGACACACAGTGACAGTGGTGGCTGTAATTAGTCCGATGATTACTTCAACGGTTGTCTGAAAAAGTCCCACGTTTTTGGTGTATTTGGGAATTAATGTACAAGGAGAGATAATGATTTGAGGAGCAGAATGAGGGAAGCCTTATCTGATGAGAAATCAACAAATGGAAGCTGGTGGTCAATTAACAGCCATTAGAATGAGGTATTTATATTTGTACCAAAATCAACAAGCTGACCTTCTTCCACGACGCGTGCAAATTATTTCCAGTCATCAATCCTTAAAAATTACAATTCATACAAAATGTTTTCTTTACCACTAAAAATATTTGATTTCAATATAAACTAACTGCCTCAAGCAAAAATCTTTTTCCTCAGATTGTAATTCACTAAATGTCATAATATGAATGTAAATCAAGAGATTCTAACCTTTGATTTGCCCTATCATCTTTACTAGTATCATTTAGTTGTAGTAAAGTGAGACTCTTCATTAGCCCCCCATGTAACCTATAAATATAGGTCATTAGAAAGTATGGATGAAATAAGAAAAGAATTCTACTTACAACATGAATTGCTCAAAGGTAGTGATCATCCCACTTTAATCCTCTCTTATATTCTTGTTCACAATGCAATGATGGCAACCTTGAGTCCTCTTTGTAGAGAATCTCAAAATAACATAGCATTCGAAAACTCAATATTCTTCTTCATGTCATTGGTTCTATATTCACATAATATATAAATGTGTAGTATATGATTTTGATTCCCCCGAAGTGGAATCATATACATGTATCACTTGAAGTGGATATATGTATAGTTTATGTTTTATTTTATTCTGCCGAAGTGGAATCGTATATATGTATCACCTGAAGTGGATACATGTATAGTACATGTTTTTTATTCCCTCGAAGAAGAGTTATATACATATATCACCCTAAGTGGATACATTTCACTCCTTGAAGAGAGTAACATTCCTTGAAGAGGATGTTTCATTTCACTCCTTGAAGAGAGTAACATTCACTTCTTGTTGTAAGTGATAAAACATCAAGAAAATGTTTTGTAGTGTGATTATATCATCTCCTGAAGTAGATGATTATAATCTAGATAAAATCACTTCCTGTTGTAAGTGATAAAGTTCTATTTTATTTATTTATGTTATTGTTATTATGCACATTCTTAAAATCATCTATTTATTTAATTTGTAATTGTACATTGTCGTTATGTCATCTTTTATATCTCATACTTTGTTTTTCTATTATATAGATGTCTAACCTTGTAAGGCTTGAGTTCACTGCCCTAGATGTTTCCTGAAAAAACTATCTTACATGGGTGAATTAATGTTTGAACCTTATTTATCAAGCAATAACTTGAGAGATTTTGTAAACGAAAACTCCAACGCATCCCAACAGGATTGTGCTTACTACGTCATCATCTTCACGAGAACCTGAAGCTCAAAACTTTGCAGCCAATGACCCCATATACTCTGGAAGAGCTTAAATGATTATTTCAATCATTAGAGGATGGTCATTGTACCTCGTGCAATATATGAATGGATGCACTTGAGGATATGAGAATTTTATTAGGTCTCAGATTATAATTCTGAACTATATTGTATTATTTTCAAACTTGAGTATATGTGAAGAGACTAATGAAGACGGAGATATATTGGAGTAAAGATTCTTCGTCTCTCTTGTTATCAATCTTGTACTCCAGCAGTAGTACATGGAACATGGTTATTTTTTCCATTCGTAGTTACTTTTTAAATTCAGTTGTAATGCCTTAGATTTAATTTCCGTAACTGAAGTTATTTTATTTATTATGAATTTTTTTATGAGTTAAATTATATTTCAATTAATCATATATTTTGTTTATATTTCTTTATAGAATGAATCAATCTTGTACGCCAACATTAATACATGTCATTTTTCAACGGAAATATCAATGGTAGGGAGCTATGTCTCGTTGATTGTGCCACTACTCATACTATATTGAAAAGTCCGAAGTTTTTCTTATACTTGAACACAAATAAAGGAGAGGTATAATGGAGTGATCTAAATGAATATAACCAAAGGTTGAGTGTACATTCATAATACCATAATATCATATCACTTGCAAAATGTAGTAAATAGGCTACTAGATGCGTTTACTGATGCCAAGAAAGTGACGAAGTCATATATACCTGCTGAAAATGCACCAGTTCGTCTAGAGATTCCTGTAGTAACTCCAAACAAAAATATTGCAAGTGATTCTCAAATACATCGGAAGCGTGAAAGACCATTAGGGTCTAAGGATACAGTTCCCCGGAAGAGGAAAGAACACGCAAGATGTAAAACGGATGTCGAGATGTCAAACACGAACATTAATGAAGTAAGGACTCTTAAAGAGCCTTTATCTAAGAAAAAATTGAGAATAAAGACAAAGATATTGATGAAAATTTTGAAATGTCAATTAATTATGCCAACACTGGTGTGGGTTGGTTTCGAGATGATGTAGATCTCAACGATATCTTTGCTTATTCAGTTGCCTTACAAGTCATGGAGAAGATGACAATGATCCCCAAACAATAGATGAATGTCGATATCAAAATGATTGGGAGAGTTGGAAAGAAGCAACTCAAGCAGAGTTGAACTCTTTAAATAAACGTGGTATTTTCGGACCTGTAGCTCCAACACCCAAAGGTGTGAAACCAGTTGGCTATAAGTGGGTGTTTGTACGAAAACGTAATGAACGTAATGAAGTTGCAAGATACAAAGCTAGACTGGTTGCACAAGGTTTTTCACAGAAACCTGGAGTAGACTTTATGGAAACATATTCACCTGTAGTGGATGCAACGACTCTTAGGTTTCTAGTTGCTTTGGCCGTTGTCGAACGACTTAAAATGCAACTCATGGATGTGGTAACTGCATACCTTTATGTGTCGTTAGACAAAGATATATACATGAAAATCCCAGAAGGATTAAAAATGCCTGAAGCATTACAAGCGAAGCCTCGTCATATGTACTCCATCAAATTGAAAAGATCATTGTATGGGCTGAAACAATCTTGTCGAATGTGGTAATAATCTCCTCAGCAAATATTTACGGGCGTAAGGGTTTATTAATAATCAAATATGCCCATGTGTTTTTATAAAACGTACAGAATCGGGTTTTGTAATCATAACTGTGTACGTTGATGATTTAAATATAATTGGAACTCCAGAAGAGATCCAATTGGCAGCAAATTATTTGAAAAGGGAATTCGAGATGAAAGATCTAGGAACTACCAATTATTGTCTCGGCCTGCTGTTCGAACATAAAAGTAATGGAATCTTTATCCATCAATCAAATTACACTGAGAAGTTTCTAAAGCGTTTAATATGGATAAAGCACATCCATTAAGTACGCCGATGGTAGTAAGATCATTCAACATCGAAAATGACCCTTTTCGTCCCCGGTCAAACAATGAAGAGATTTTAGGTCCAGAAGTACCTTATCTTAGTGCAATTGGGGCTTTAATGTACCTTGCCAATAATACCCAACTAGACATATCTTTTGTAGTTAATTTACTTGCAAGATATAGTTCATCGCCCACTAAAAGGCACTAGAGTGGTGTTAAGCACATTCTACGTTATTTACGTGGAACAAGTGATCTGGGTTTATTTTTCAAAAGAACAAGTGAAGTACAAAATGATGAATTTGTCGGTTATGCCGATGCTGGTTATTTGTCTGACCCACACAAGGATATCTCACCAACGAGATACTTATTTATGTATGGAGGAACTGCCATTTCATGGCATTCGACAAAACAGACATTGGTAGCCACATCATCAAACCATGCAGAACTGATTGCATTATACGAAGCTGGACGAGAATGTGTTTGGCTTAGATAGTTCATCAACCATGTCAAGACATCTTGTGGATTAGTAGGTAAACAAAGCCCGATAGTAATATATGAGGATAATACTGCTTGCATCGTCCAAATAAAAAAGGAATATATTAAAGGTGAAAGAACAAAGCACATATCTCCTAAATTCTTCTCCACTCACTAGCTTCAAGAGGAAGGGAAGATCAATGTTTGCCAAATACAATCCAGTAAAAATTTGGCAGACTTGTTCACTAAGTCATTACCGACACGAGTTTTTAAGAAACTTGTAAATAACTTCGGGATGTGCATAAAGGACTTGTCGGCTTGAGGGGGCGTTTTATAATTGTACTCTTTTTCCTTAACTTGGTTTTTATCTTTTTTTTTTGGGTTTTTTCAGATCAAGGTTTTAACGAGGCAGTTCACAAAATAAGGAGTGTACATTCAAGGGGGAGTGTCATAATATGAATGTACATCAAGGGATTCTAACCTTTGATTTACCCTATCATATTTACTATCATTTTGTAGTAAAGTGAGACTCTACATTAGCCCCCATGGAACCTATAAATAGAGATCATTGTAAAGTATAGATGAAATAAGAAAAGAATTCTACTTACACACTTTCTCTCATCTTGGCCTCTTGTATTACAACACTAAACAATTTCTTGTCTTTGGAATCATTTTTAGTTTTACCTCGGCTTTTTAAAACATCGCACTCCAAATTAAACTTTTAGATTTTTATGAGATCCGTACGTGACATCGATCTTCGATTTTTATAAGAGGTTGTTATGGTGTGTACCGGTCTCTTCAATTTTACAAGAAACTTGTACACCGTCGTGAACATTAATGGAAGAGCCACACAACGCCACAAGAGCATTTAGGTAAGAGATCGGTATGACGTACATCGATCTCTTAGGAAAACTGAAGAGAACAGTATGAAGTGTTCTGGTTCGATAAAAAATAGGATATATACCTGTAAATCCAAACTTTTTTTTTGATTGTGGGTTACAACACTTTATACAAACCAAGTACTACACGAATACATTTTGCATATATTACATGAGCACTTTGTTACTCGGGTATAATCACTAGACTTTGGAGCACGGGCCACACAAGGCACCAACCCGCATTGATACTTGAACGTCCACATTGAAACACAAGCCATAAGACATCTCTATCTTGAGAACCCACGATTAAATACACACCTCCACGCATCATGCAAGCAACACCTGCAGAACACAATATGTCTAGAAAGGGACAACACCTCCGTGAAAGAGGAACAAGTTCACACCGAGGCGGGACGAAGAACACCTCCACGAGGGAGGAACAACGCGTCCACGCATAAACGGGACGAAAAACACCACTTTGCAAAATTAACACCTCCACAAGGGAGCGAAACAACGCGTTCACGTATAAGCGGGACCAGTGGTGAATCCAGAGCTTCGTCGAAGGGGGGTCCCAAATTTTTTTTTTAAACAACAAGGATAGAAATCAGATTCGGCAAATTTTTTTTTTGCACTTTGATGATATAATTTACTTTCTAGTAAAATACTAAATTTTAAATTCATTGACGATCTAAGATTGAAATGTCATAGAAGACACGACGATTACCCTATACGGTTGAGATATATACCATTGGAGAGATAATTTGACGTGCTACGACTCTTCAATTTATACCAAGATATCAACCAGAAGTTTAAGCAACTGAAAACATACATAAAGTAAGACCGCTTAACAAGTGTACATAGTCAATCACATGTAACTTTTACAATTTTGCTAACCTATAACGGGTGGACAGAGCACCACTTGAGAAATCAATCACCTAGCGCGTGAAGAGAACGATAAGGACTACAACTTCCATGATAACACCTAAACACAAGTATAATGTTAAGGTAACCAAAAACTAAGTCGAAACAGGCTATATGCTTGAAGTCCGCTAATGATCAGCCAACCTTCTGAAGCCCATAAAGGCATCATCCGGTGTCCATCGAAGATGATCTACATATGGATCGAAAGCTAATTGAATGTTCTATAACTCTCTTGTTTAACTCAAGATGAAATTTGGAGCTTAATCCGATAAAAACAGCGACCAAAGATAGATGATTAATTGAATTTGCCGAAATATTGAGGAGGATCCGAGCCAATCTTTTAAAACTCATAGAGGCGTCATCTGGTGTTCGTTGAAGATAATCCATACATGTCTATAAATCTAATTGAATGCTCTACAACTTTCGTGTTTACTTAAATATGAAATTTGGTGGTTAAGCTGATAAAAACAGTGACCAAAGATAGATAATCGATCGAAATTAGCCGAAATCGAGGGGTCCGAGCTAACCTTCGGAAGCTCATAGAGGCGTTATCCGGTGTCCGTTTAAGATGTTCTTTATATGAATAGAAAGCTAACTGATTGTTCTATAACTTTCATGCTTACTCCAAGATGAAATTCAAAGGTTAAGCTCACAAAAATAGTGACCGAAAATAGATGTTTGATCAATTTTTTTATTTTAAAAAATACTCAAATGTGAGAGGGGTCCTGGGACCCCCCCTTATATCCGCATCTGAGCGGGATGAAAAACACCACTCCGAGAAATTGTTGTGAGCAAAATGCCATGGTGGGGTCAAGCCCTTGACTTTGCTATTGCAAGGCAAATGTCCTAGCAACTCAACCACCACCTTATTTTCCTGAAAACCCAAACTTAAGTGGCGTATTTTAAAAATCCAAAACTTGCAAAAATAAAATAAAATCTGTCATTTGCTCCATGACTAGTCAAACTCAAACATATATTTTGAAATATCATAAAGATTGGTCTAAACAAAATTCATGAAAATTTCAGGGTACCGTGCTTGAATAATATATTTAGTAACTTTACTCCGCACATTTCATGAAAATTTTAAGGTACTCAAGTGTTAGTTTGGAAGGAAGACTTTACTTCTTTTGGTTTATATTAATTGATGAGTGTTCATTCAACAGTAATAATTGGAATTAGATTAGGCACATCAAACTTGTTTAATCTATCAGAGTAAAAATCAAGTACGAAACATATTTTTGGTGTAAAATGTAAAGTTTGTCAAAACTGGATTATAATTCGTCGTCGAGAAACCAAAAATACGACTAGTTCACGAATAATTTATAATTCTTCACCGAGAAATTAACCATAAACGTGATTATTACGAGATTTAATCTCATCCTTCCAAATGACCAAATAAAGGCCCATTATTAATTTTTTTTAAATATGTTATTTGTACCATTTTTTTCCTAATCTATGAAGTTCTAAATTCTTATAAATATTTTTGTCCCTAATTTTCTCTGTATACCTCAATTTTTCAAAAAAAGTTTCCAATTTAATCAAAATTCGAATTTGCTTTCCAATTGTATACTCTTCAAATTCAATTTTCATATACACACATTCTTCAGGCGCCGTTAGTAAGGGCGCCTAAAAAACAAGGCGCTTTCCTTAATTGCGCCTTACGCCCAGTGTCAAATTTAAATGGATAATAAATGTTGAGTCAGCAATAATTGCTGAATAAGCCTAAAGCGCCCTTCTCCACAACGCCTAAAATTGAACTATAATTCGAGCCCTAGTTTCACCCGTTATTATTTTTGTCGTCTTCTTCCTCCATCTGAAAATCAACCTGCCTGCTGCCGCCCTGGTCCTCGCCTGCTGTCGCTGCCCGATCCTCGCCGTCTTCTGTCGCCGTCCGCTTGATGGACCAAAGTTATACGAGTCAGAAACACAGTAAAACCCCCTTAATTAGACTGTTTGTCTATCTAACGTCTACGTGTTAGTCCCGATATATTTTCACAGGGTATTTTAGAGACTGAAGTGAAAACACGCTAAGGAGAGGATTTTAAGCTAAAAAGATAACAAGAGTCAATCCAAGGTCAAGATCATATGCCGACTGAAGAAATATCAAGGATCCTGACGTTGAATTGACCAGAATAAATTAATCAGAAGAATCAGGAGTGGAGTCAAGACAGACCGGGGAAGGAACACATTGACAGTTTTGTGAAAAGACTGCACAAAACTGTACAAAACTCACATTTGGGCAAGATGACCGACCACCACTCAAGAAGGTGGCCAAGGGAGGAGCTCCTCCCCCTTGGGCCACCGGCAACCGGCGGCTCCTCCACCCATGGTGACCGGCGGCTTTCTCCTCCTCCACATGGCACCTCCTCCTTCCTCCTCTTCTCCTCCCTTGGATCAAATGCACATGTCCACCATCTCCACCACCCATCTCCTCCCCTTTGGGCTATAAAAGGAGGAGCTCCTCCTCCTCATTTCACACACCAAATCTAAATTTCACTTCTCTCTCTAGAAGTTGTAACATTTGTAATGTTGTAATTTTGCTTTGGAAATAAAGGAAAGCTCCCTTGGCGCTTCAACGGTTGTAAGTTTCTCTTAGTATTAATTTATTTAACTGTTGTCTTTAATTTCCTTAGTATAATGTTTAGCGCGATGAATAGTAGCTAAACTAGTAGTTCGGTCTAAGGGGCGCACTTGTATTATAAATGTTTTAAGACTATTAACTTAGTGTTTAGTCTTAGTATTCAAAACTTGTTCTATGTGCCATATATAGTCAGAGTTTCCAAGGTTGAGTGGATGCTGTAACAAGCAAAGCTCTTCTGTGGGAATTCGTGATCATACTCAGGTAGTGGAAGCTGTAACAAGCAAAGCTATCTGAGGAGTTTGACTCATCCTATATCCCATCTGGTCGAGCATAACTGTGAGATCAGGTGGATGTACCCAGGCTAGCATACCTTAGGGTATTGGCGCTAGACTGAAATAGAACAGGAGTTGCTTTAAACCGGTGTTGCAAGTCTTGTGCTGTAACTAGCCTCGATTCACCGTTTGAATACTTAGATGATTCACTAATGGTCAATGATAAACAGGATATAATACAAGTCCCCTGAAACCGAACATTTCTCTTAATCATTAAAATAGTAATTTACTTTCCAGTATTAAAATCAACCAACAAACCAATCAATCAATCAAAATAGCTGGTAGCTTCAAAACTAACCAACCGACCTTAAACACGTTCCCACGCTGCGTAATTCCCCCCGAAGAACAATTATTCCCCTACTTCCCTTGGGTTCGACCCCTACTTACCAAGTACTACCCAGTAGTATAGTTGCAAGTAGTGGACTATTATAAATTTATTTGCACAATCGCTTTGACGACGAGCGGTTCTGTCAAATTGGCGCCGTTGTCAGGGAACTAGTCATCGGATAACTGTTCTTTGAACCGTTACGCGCTTCAAAACAACCATGTCTCGCGAAGAAAGTCACCATGACTTCCAGGATGACGAAGAAATAAACCTGTACGATCAGAATGATGAGGTACCGTTTCCATTCGTCGACGATCCAGAACAACTCATCAGAAACAGAAGAGCTCGTGATAGGGAAGCAGTCAGAAGAAACCAAGAATTACCCGAGGACCGAAATGCAGCTGGTCCAGTACAACCTCCTATCCATCCCCCACGACCACAACCTCAACCTCGATACATGCCAAGAAGAGAACCCGCGTTTGATGACTACTACGGAGATAACTACTACCGTGAACCGACGATGGGCGAGTTAAATGCCCCTAATTTCGAGACACAGCCGTGGTGTATCTATGAGAGCCCTCAATTAGAAAATATAACCATCAACGCATCAGTGGCACACAGCCTGCCAAAATTCTCAGGATCTCAAGGAGAATCTGCCGCAACTCACCTCCAACGCCTACATGGCATTTGCCAGAATCTAAAGCCCAACCGAGTAAATATGGACGACTTCAAGTTAAAAGCGTTCTATTTTTCCCTCACTGACTCGGCAAGTGACTGGTTCCTTTCATTGCCTTCCGGAAGCATTAGAACATGGGTTCAGATGCAGAAGAAATTCTTAGATAAATACTATCCGGCTGGAAGAGCAATTCAAGTAAGGAAGCAACTACAGGAAATCAAACAAGGTCCCAATGAAACCATGTACGATTACCTGGAAAAGTTCAATCACCTAGAAAGGAGCTGCTGTACCCTTGGACTGCCCGAGAAACTCGTCATCGAGTACCTCATTGATGGATTAAGGCCACTAGACAAAATGCTCTTGGATGCCTCAGCAGGAGGGTCCATGATAAATCTGTCATTAAGTGGCATCAGAAATCTCATCGCCAACGTTGCTGAAAATGCTCGATTTAGAGAAGAGACCACTCGCCAAGATGAATTCTCTCGATCAAAAAGGGTAGCACAAACTGAAGCATCAATAAACTCCATAACTGAAGAGATGAAACAGTTAAAGGAGATGATGATTGAGATCATACGTAGACAGCCAGTTATAGTTAAACCTTGCGAGTTCTGTGGTTCTACGGACCACAAAACAGACGCATGCCCAACATTGATAGAAGAAGAACCGGCTGATGTGAATGCAGTGGGAGGATATCAAGGATACAATAACGTCAGAACTGGACAAAATAGACAGAACGGTCAAACGTCCAACCCAGACTGGCGTAACAACAACAGCTATCTTCAGACGGAGACACAACCAGCTGTCCCTCAACTAGCGCAGTCATTCTACCAACCACCCCACCGACAATATCACCAGAACACTCCTTCAGCAGGCCAATATCACCAAAAAGGGCCAAATCAGTACCAAGCCAGACCGAGCAATCAGCAGGAGCCAAGCAAGTCGCTCAACGACACGATGAAGGAGCTTACGGGAAACATTAATCAGTTGGGAACTTCGCTACACCAGTACCAGGCAAAAAATGACGGGGCAATCTCAGAATTGACCAAACAAATGTCCCAGCTCGCCACCGCCATGTCTACACTCACTACTGAACCTGGCAGACTTCCTTCACAGACCGTTCAAAATCCAAAGGCAAATATAAGCATGATAAAGAGGTCAAGCATGAAGGGTACACTAGGAGAGGTAGCACGATCCCCAACTTACAAACTCTCGAACAATCACTTCAACCGCAGACGTCGGCCTGATTGGAATCAAGAGGAAGATCGCCCTAATAATGGCAAAACATGGGTTACACATGCCGACAATGGACGATATGCATTCACCGTCTGCATAACACCACCGCCTATTATACACACCGACGTACCAGCATCAGGATGGGACGACGACAACAATTTAAGGCTAAGGAATAGGCAGACTGGTCAACGAATAGAAAGAGCCCTCGTTTCAGACCATGAGTCACAACCGGAAAGAGATAAAGACCCAGGAGCCTTTACAATCACATGCTTTATTGGTGAAACCCAGATCCACAAATGCTTAGTCGATCTTGGGGCTGCTGTCAACGCCGTGCCTTCCTCCTTGTATTACTTACTAGGACTGGGTCCGTTGAAACCTCCCCGGTCAAATATCGAGCTAGGAGATAAGTCATGCATCCGTCCGGTTGGAGAACTGGAAGATGTAATACTCCATGTGGGAGAACTCATCGTTGCTGCAGACTTCTATGTAATACCAACAGAAGAAACCAGCGAAGACGATCCTCCGACAATAATATTGGGACGACCATTCCTCTACGCCACTAAAGTAAGAATCGATGTGGGCAAGGGGTCATTATCACTTAAGTTCGGCGGCAAAATTGCACATTTCTACATTAATAAGAGCCGCCCGGACACGAAGAAACCACCAGACATAACACCTATCTCAGATCACTGTGCACAGTTTTCTAACCTGTCATTAGGGACCAAAAAAGTATCAAGGCCAGCAGCTATGGTCAAAGGTCTCCCACCTCATCAGAGACATTGGAAGGAAAAAATCCCGAAACAAAGGAGTCCTGACCCAAACACAACATCCGGCAAGAAGTCAGGAAGGAACAACACTGGAACGGTGGCAAAGTTTGACCTCAGCCACCCATGGGACCCAAACCAATGAACCACAAACGAGGTATCGTCGAGCCAACGACGTTAAACAAGTGCACTGGTCGGGAGGTAACCCGACACTATCTTACTTTTCCGCACTTTAATTTCTGTCATTTAAATTCAATATTTAGTTTTAAGCTTGCATGACTTTTGAACTAAGGCACGCCTTCGTTCAAAAGTGGGGGGTGAGAACCACCTGTGTACATAAATAACATGCAGCTGTTTTTTCTTTTTTAGTAATAGTACCTTTTTGAAAATATGAACTTAAGAATGTGAAAAAGATAAATCATAATTCATGCATTAACCTTGTGAAAATTCAACTGTTTAAAAACTTAGAATGTAACTTTCCATTTGTCCTTTGTGCTGAGATAACTAGGGATGTGGAGTTGATATAAACTGCCCTAGAGAGGCTTGGAAAGCAATCAAAGGATCAGATCAAACTATATGGTTTTCGAAGTCAGTGGAGGCTGCACTTCGGGTTTTCAGTGAATAATTGAAGTCAACTCCGCCATGAAGCATCTATGCAAAGGCGAGGACGGGAATCAGACCGTCCTCTCTCTAGTCAAAATAGCCAAGAAAATAGATGAGCGACCCTCATCTTGACCCGCGCAAAACGACAAAGACGAGAGGAGCGGGGAGGTATTTCCATAGGCTTGCGGGCGATGATTGGACCTCCCAAAAAAGGCTCGAGAAAATGGACTAGCAATCACAAAAAGACGAAAAGCTCAATGAAGTAAATCAAAAGAGGCCAAAGGCCCAAAATTGTGAAGGTTTTAACCGAGCAAAAGTGAAGCACTCAAAAAAGTCAAATCAAAGGCCAAAGGCCAATTCACTACAACAAAAAAGCAGTCCCTCGCCAAAGAAGAAAATCAAAAAGGCCCAACTCACTGAAACCCGAATCGAATCACGTGCTAGAGAAAGCTACTAGAAAACCATATAGTAAGAGACGATCCCGAGGTTGCAGTCCAGGAACCTAAAAAGGGCTATCTCCCGAGACATCCAATATAATTTGCATCTCACCACGGAGGTACAAGTATTAAGTTTCTTCTATTTATTTACGCAGTTTAATTTGGTAATAAGTAAGCAATGCATGAATTAGGATAGATCGAGTACCACAGTCTAATTTTCTTATTCCAAAGCCAAAATTAGAACTTACGCCCTTTAATAGCATTGTTCGGGACGAACAACTAAAAGTGGGGGGGTAATCTGATGGACCAAAGTTATACGAGTCAGAAACACAGTAAAACCCCCTTAATTAGACTGTTTGTCTATCTAAGGTCTACGTGTTAGTCCCGATATATTTTCACAGGGTATTTTGGAGACTGAAGTGAAAACACGCTAAGGAGATGATTTTAAGCTGAAAAGATAACAAGAGTCAATCCAAGGTCAAGATCATATGCCGACTGAAGAAATATCAAGGATCCTGACGTTGAATTGACCAGAATAAATTAATCAGAAGAATCAGGAGTGGAGTCAAGACAGACCGGGGAAGGAACACATTGACAGTTTTGTGAAAAGACTGCACAAAAATGTACAAAACTCACATTTGGGCAAGATGACCGACCACCACTCAAGGAGGTGGCCAAGGGAGGAGCTCCTCCCCCTTAGGCCACCGGCAACCGGCGGCTCCTCCACCCATGGTGACCGGCGGCTTTCTCCTCCTCCACATGGCACCTCCTCCTTCCTCCTCTTCTCCTCCCTTGGATCAAATGCACATGTCCACCATCTCCACCACCCATGATCCTCCCCTTTGGGCTATAAAAGGAGGAGCTCCTCCTCCTCATTTCACACACCAAATCTCATTTTCACTTCTCTCTCTAGAAGTTGTAACATTTGTAATGTTGTAATTTTGCTTTGGAAATAAAGGAAAGCTCCCTTGGCGCTTCAACGGTTGTAAGTTTCTCTTAGTATTAATTTATTTAACTGTTGTCTTTAATTTCCTTAGTATAATGTTTAGCGCGATGAATAGTAGCTAAACTAGTAGTTCGGTCTAAGGGGCGCACTTGTATTATAAATGTTTTAAGACTATTAACTTAGTGTTTAGTCTTAGTATTCAAAACTTGTTCTATGTGCCATATATAGTCAGAGTTTCCAAGGTTGAGTGGATGCTGTAACAAGCAAAGCTCTTCTGTGGGAATTCGTGATCATACTCAGGTAGTGGAAGCTGTAACAAGCAAAGCTATCTGAGGTGTTCGACTCATCCTATATCCCATCTGGTCGAGCGTAACTGTGAGATCAGGTGGATGTACCCAGGCTAGCATACCTTAGGGTATTGGCGCTAGACTGAAATAGAACAGGAGTTGCTTTAAACCGGTGTTGCAAGTCTTGTGCTGTAACTAGCCTCGATTCACCGTTTGAATACTTAGATGATTCACTAATGGTCAATGATAAACAGGATATAATACAAGTCCCCTGAAACCGAACATTTCTCTTAATCATTAAAATAGTAATTTACTTTCCAGTATTAAAATCAACCAACAAACCAATCAATCAATCAAAATAGCTGGTAGCTTTAAAACCAACCAACCGACCTTAAACACGTTCCCACGCTGCGTAATTCCCCCCGAAGAACAATTATTCCCCTAGTTCCCTTGGGTTCGACCCCTACTTACCAAGTACTACCCAGTAGTATAGTTGCAAGTAGTGGACTATTATAAATTTATTTGCACAATCGCTTTGACGACGAGCGGTTCTGTCACCGCTCGTCGTCCTCGCCGTCTGCCTTGTTTCTCCGGTCGTTCTCGCTGCACTCCATCATCCCGTCTTGCTTGCTTCCGCCGCTCGTTCCCTCTGCCTTAGGTATATGTTCCTCTATTTGCTTTTGCTTGTAAAGCTTAATGTTGTGTGCTTTTGCTTGTAAAGCTGAATTTATTTTGTGTGCTTGTAAAGCTGAATTTATTTTGTGTGCTTTTGCTTGTAAAGCTTAACGTTGGTGGATGTTGTTCGATGTTTGTGGCAGCAACACTATGTAGTTGAATATTTGTTTTGGTAGTATGTCATTGTTGCAAGTTTTTGAAGTTTGGTTCTAATATATTAATCTTTTTCTTAAACTGTCTTAGCAATGACTAGTGCTCAAAATGATGGAATTGTCAACTATAGAGAGATTTGAAATTCCGTCATTTGATGAGTATGATAGAGATAATATGGGGAGTTTTGATAATGACGATGAAGAAGGCTATGTTAAAATACCCATATGTGGTGAAGAAGTTAATAATTCCCTATAGGATTTTCCTCCTTACAATGATGTTTCCGATTTGATGAGCCATCCGATTATTGATGACCACGATTCTAATAAATACCTCCTTTCATGCAAGGTCACATGAATATGTTGAATAATCGTGTGGAAAGCATTATTATCAGTGAGCCTCACACTGATGGATCGTACCTGGATGCATACTACACTTGGTACTACGATGTCACTCGTAAGCGCATTCATCCACCAATGGATACACCGGCGCCGTATCGGCCATCTGCATTTCAATTGAATTCACTTGTAAGTATTTATACATTTTAGCGTGATTTTTGATAGATTCAAAAATATCTAACTTCTGACAACTAACCTTTTCTACAGGTTACGTCGTTAGTGCGCACGTGCAAAGTGTCTTCAGGAGTTTTTCTTAAGACGACTGACGAGGATTCGAAGAGGGCACTCCATGATCTGTTTCATTCCACTCGTGCAGACTTGTTGAGAATTGGAGAGGGTCTTGCATTGGATGTTGATCCCGCACAAATTCACCTTCATGATGCTATATGAACTTATAATTTTGAAATACATATATTTTCGTCTTTTATACGTAACTTGTTTTTTTGTAAATGTAACTCCGATGAAGAGGTGGACTTACCAGAAGATAACTATGAAGTTGGCGGTCCCTCTCAAGTTACTCAAGCGGAGTCACAAATGACTCCAACTCGGAGGGTTAGTTCACAGGTCACCCAATCGTTTTATACCGGGATCTTGATAGCTAACTATTTGCTCTGAACTATAACGTTTATGTATTGTCATTTTGTAAGGATGATGACTTATGTTACATGTTGCCATGTAACTTTTTACAAGTCATCACTTTATGCTTCATAGTGTGTTGTTAATTTTTGGTGGATGGGATTCTGGTAGATTTGATTTGGTGTATTGGGCATGGTTGTATACTTTAGATGTCGTTTGCAGGTTGTTTTTGTTTACAAATTGAAACAAATGCACAATACATCCATTTAAGGTTTCAGCATTGTTGCAGACAGCACCTAAAGTTTGTGCTTCATATTTTTTAGCGTTGTCCATAACAGCGTCTTTGCCCTGTGAATTAGACCATGCTCTGCCTTATTGACGACTATTAAAGCGCTCTTACTAGAGGCGCCTTACTCTAGAGCGCTGTCCTTAAGAGCGCCTAAGTCAAAGTTGTCACATAGGCTAATGACTCAGCATGTTATCGAGATAAACAGGACACTGGGCATTAGGCGCTGTTGCTAAGGGCGCTTAATGGCTGAGGTGCCATTACTAACGGGCCTAAGTGAATGTGTGTATTTTGGAAATTGAATTTGAAGAGTGTGTACAATTGGAAAGCAAATTCGAATTTTGCTTAATTTGGAAAAAATTTCGATTTTTCAAAAGTCTTACGGTCAATTTAATGAATTTTCTTTTATCAAAATTTTTTTTAATGAATTTCAAGCCAAAATAAAATTAAATAATAGTAATGTTGAATTTGATTGGGCCGAGTCTGATATATTCCATTTATACAACGTGATGACTCTATTATGTCATCATTGGGCTTCTTGTTGCTAAAGCCCAAACGTAGCGTTTCGTTCTGCAACTCTCCTTCTCTTTTCAACAAACGATTTTTTTTCTTTGCAATTCCGGGAACTTTAGCGGCAACGCGACTGCCGGAGCCGATCAATCTCAGAGTGCGTCTTCGTTTTCGTTTCTCTCGAAAGTATGCAGGAACATCATTTTGATCTCTGTTAAAACTTTCATTGTTGAAATCTGAGTCATGCGATTGATATCGCCTATATTGGGGTTTCGGTAATCGCTCCCTTGAGATGCTGTTTAGGTTTAGAGGGCTTGGGAGACAGATTTTGTCTCGTTTCTCGTCCAAATAGGTCTCTTGTCAATGATGCTGGTTTTTAATTAGGAGTTATGACTCCTTTCAAAAAAAAATAGGAGTTATGACGTGATGAGCCCTAGTTACCCTAATTCTGCAATTTCATGCGCGTTGTTTGTTATTTGATTTTCTTTTCGTGGAATGTACTTCGACCCGGGGTTAATGGAGTTGAAAATACTGAAAGCTTTATTTCTGTGTAAATAGAGATAGGTAGTGAGTTGATTTTGTTGTCTTCCGAGGAATACACTAGTTTTCTTTTAGAGTTTTTGTTGGTTAGTTTCATTCTTATCCTTTAGGAAAATTCATTCTTAGAATAGATCTACTGCCTGTTTATGATAATTAGCATTTTATATGTGTTATCTAGTTGAACTATTTGTAATTTAACTGCATGAGTGATACTGCTTTTTTTTTTAGGTTCTTTGTTGAATATCATTGGATTTCTTATTTTTACCATGTAGTTAGCAGGTTGAAATATGTCTGGGAGAACACGTGGACCCCCTCATCGTATGAAAGGGATGCCTCATGGAGGACTACCACCTCCTGTTCATGAACCTCCTTTTGCAAGAGGTCTTCCTCCGATGCCCCATCCGGCTTTGCTTGAGGAAATGCGAGAATCACAGTTCGGAAGGGGGCCTCCTGGACCAATCCCGCATCAACACCGACATGCAATGATCGAAGAGCACCTTAGTATCCAGCACCAAGAAATCCAGGGACTTCTTGACGATAACCAGAGACTCGCCACTACCCATGTTGCGTTGAAGCAAGAATTGGAATTGGCACATCATGATATAAAACGCACGTCGAATGTGCTGGTTTCATTCCAGGCTGAGAAGGACTCACAATTGCGTGAGTTGTATGATAAATCCATCAAGATGGAAGTAAACCTTCGTGGCGTGGAGGCAATGAAAGCTGAGCTCAGCCAAGTTAATGCTGATATTAAGAAGCTTGATGCTGATAGGCAAGAGTTGATGGTCCAGGTTCAAGGAATGACGCAAGAGCTAGCTAGAGCCAATGCTGAGCTGCAACGAGCTCCTGCCTTGCGTGCTGAAATTGAAGGCATGACACAGGAGTTGCAGAGAGCAAGGTAATATTTTATGTCTATCAGAATATAATAGTCAGTAAAACATAATATAATACTTTTTTTTTTCATCAAAAAAAAATATAATAGTCAGTAAAACATTTTTTGAGCTTGAAAAACATACTTTTTGAAAGTCACACCTCATTTACGCATATAGAGCTGCCATTGAATTTGAGAGGAAAGGATATCAAGAGCATTACGAGCATGGAAAGGAGATGGAAAAAAACTTGGTCTCAATGGCTAGGGAGTTGGAAAAGCTTCGTGCGGAGATTGCTAATTCTGAAAAGAGAGCTCTTGCTGCTGCCTCTATTGGGAACCAAGGTGTGTGCTCTATGAATTTTAATTTATATACAAAGTAGTATTACTCATCATAATCAATTATGGAATGCAATACAAGGATGTAATATCTGTTAAGTCTAGGAAGATCTGTAGAACATTGCTGCTCATAAACCACACCGTTCACCATCTACAGCTTTGGGAACATTTTTGATAATATAGATAAAAATTCTGCGATGTAAGAGTGCAATTTTTGCCATCTTCAGGGATCACGGCCATCATCCCATGTCAGGATTTTCTTGGATGAACACAAGAAGATAGTTTGTTAAGTAATCAGATAGAAATTTTAGTATGATGAACCAGAGGTTGCGTTTTGAGAATTTTGGAGTACATCTCAACTTTTGCACCCGAATTTCTACTACTGTATAGCCATGCTCTTAGTTCAAACTTCAGAGTCCTCATTTGTCTAAGTTCCTTCAGGTTTATGATGCTAATTACTGGAATATTCTGGTAGTAGTATAGTGCGTAAATATATTAAGGTGATTCAATAATGGTGGTGACGGGTGCCCCTATTTCTACTTTCTTGAACAGGGAGTGTGGTATTAATTAATAGAGAATTTCATCAGTCTCGAAACTTGTCTAATACCTGGACTTGTGTTCTAGATGATTTTCAGCACCGAACCCTGTCCTTGACTGAACAAACATTTATCATATTGTAAATGGTCATCATTCAAATACACAACTGAAATCCGATTGCAATCCCATTTCCTAATCAGGTTATGCGTATGCTGCTCCTGAAGCAGCTGCTTATGCAGCGAATCCGTATCCTGTCAACTATGGCATGAATCCTGTAGGTCCCTCACACAATTATTTTGCTTTCGGTACTTGCTCGATAGAGCATATACATTTGGAAATTGATCTTTACCAATGCTGTTGTGAATTCAGATGCAACCTGGTCCCGAAGGATATCCTCCATACATGCCTGGACCTGGTCAATGGGGTGGGTATGATATGCAACACCCTCAAGTGCCAAGATAAACGCACTGCCCGATGGTCAAAGCTGTCACTTGGCTTTTTTATGCTTCTTTATCTCGCTTATTTTGAATCGCCAAACAAGCGTCCCCGAGCTTTCAAACACGAGGACTGAAGTTCGATCACAAGACTTGGGTTTCTAAGGTCTTGAGATACATCATTAATGTATCTAAAGCTACATGTCAATCAATGACCAAGCTTCAATGTAAATGGGTTGGTTGTTTTGGATATCCAGTACCAATGCAAGGAAGTGGATATAAATCAATTTTCAGGATCCAGAGCCATATATGCTGTGAGTTGCTTGTATGTTTTGTTGGCATAAGTTAAGTTTCACATTGAGTTGGGAATTTTGATTCCATTTTGATTTTGAACTAATATTGATCCTAAACTGAAATAGTGTTCCTTAAAAAAAAAAAAAAAACTGAAATAGTGTTCCTGGTACAATATCTCATTTAGGACGTTTACATAAACATTTAATTTCGGTTAAATATTGATACTTTTTTGTTTACAATTTAAGTTGTGAACCTTTGCTTTCATTCAATGTTAATTGATATTTAGCTACTTTTTTCTCAAGTGTTAGTATGGAAGGAAGACTTTACTTCTTTTATGAGGTCTCACTTTCATAATTACCTTAACAAATCATTTATACCCAATTTTTTTTTTCACTCGGTTAACTTTTGTTGTAAATTCATTATCATGACGATGTTAGAAACATATTGGACTTTACAAAAAAAAAAGAAAGAAGAACAGGAACACAAACTTACATAGTTCATCGACAGACTGTTGGCTACTTACATGAATATAAGGAAAGGAAAAGCTCAAACTCACTAGGGACCAATGCTTTTGAAAGCGTCGTAGTGGCCGATTGCGAATCAGTATAGTACAGCAAGAAATTAGAATAGGCCTGACCTGACCCTATTTATTATTAAGATCTATCTGAAACATGGCAGATGATTCATGAATCATGATCATGACTCGTATGTGCAACCACCATAGCCTGCACCACAAAAACAACAACATTTCAGTTTGTATTATATAAAAACGAATTCTTAAAAAAAAAAACAGAAATAAGAATGAAGAAAACTTACTGGGATTTGTAATGACAATGATAGCTGAATTGCCGAAATGGCAGTTCCAGTGATTCCTTCCTTTACATTGATAATACAAATTCATAGCAATGGAGGCATGGTTCATCAGACTGTCTGGTGAATTACAAGGACAGCCTTTGTGCATCACAGAACAGTCCACATGTGCGCACGCAAAGTTGATGTTTTCCAGCAATGTTGCCTCGTCTGATGATGGCTTTGCCACACACCATGTTTTCTGCAACAACAACAAAACATTTATTTTTTAGTCACACCTAAAAAAACATTTTAAAAAAATCAGTTGGGTGTGAAGAAAAACTGTACCTGATCTGCAAATGTAAAATCCAAGAAGCATAGGAAGACAAGAATAGCAGGAAGAAGAAGAAGAGATGTTGATGAGGCTCTCCTCATGATTGGAATTAGAAGAAAATTTATTGACTTGTTTTGAAATTGTGGAAGAAGAAGAGGTTGCGGTTTTTATTTGAAAACCAAAAAAAAAGAAAAAAAGAAGAAGAGAGGCAATGTAACGGCTAGATTATTGTATTTTTATTAGCAAGAGCCGTTGCTTAAATTAGTTGGGAGCGTGGAGGAAATTTTATCTTCTGCATTGTTAGTCAAACACCTTCAATCATTGATTATTTAACCCAACTTTTTATCAGGCCATCCATCCATCAAACGATATGTTCACACTCGTATTATCATATTAGTTATCGGAAGTAATGTCGCTTAAAGAAATGTTGCATGAACATAATTAAGGGACATAAAATTGGTGCCGCTTAAAAGAAGGCGCATTAAATCTTTATGCGGGACACGCCGTTTTTGTCACATAAACTTTTGTCGCATTTTGCTGTTATTGAGTCAAAGAAATCAGTGTGCCGTCGTATAAACATTCATATGTGACAAAGCTATTGCAACAGTTTTCAAAATTTATCTCGTAGGATGTAAAATGGTGTAGTGCAATTGATCTACTGAAAAAATCACCCTGTAAAATTAAACAGTTAGATGCCGGCTTTTTGTAGTAGAAAATTCATTACATTAAGTGATTCAAAATTTTAATGACAGCCACGACCAGTGCTTTTTTATTACTATAAATTGCAATTTTCGGAAGCTTGCAAGGAGACTGAACAAACATAATCTTTACATGCATAAAAGCCAAAATAAACATTTATTTTACATTCTTAATATAGCCAAATGTTAAGAGTCGTCTCAGATGGAAACTTATTTACTTATCAGAGTTCATGTGCCTCCTTATGTGTGTAATTATGTTTTAATGGTACTGTCTCCTATTGATATAACCGTGTGCGAGCCTAATCTAAATTGTAGTCATATGATTCTCTCAATAAATTTTCACTGATCTAAAAGTTTCCTCCTGTTTATACACATATGTGTGCGACAGTCACTCTCAAGTCACGGAACCGCTTCTGCAAGAGGTATTTTCTATTTCTAGCACCGGGTCCGGGCATGTGGATGACCATAAAAAATGTTAGCCATTTTAGTCGTATACAACTCGTTATGTTACCATGTAAGACTTCGATATGTCGATTGTCAAACATTGAATGTATGAACTTTTGTTGAGATTATGAATGAAAATGCACTACTACAGACAGTGGATTATGAACCGGTTCCGTGTTTGACGTTTCGCATCGGTTTTGACTTTATGCATCGGTTAATCCAAAACCGATGCATAAGGTCGAGATTATGCATTGGGTTTGGACCAACCGATGCATAATCGCGACCTTATGCATAGGTTTTGGATTAACCGATGCATAAAGTCAATATTATACATCGGTTCAAAAAAACCGATGCATAATCTCAAACTTATGCATCGGTTAATCCAAAACCGATGCGTACTGGGTAGGCTTATGCATCGGTTTTACGTGAACCGATGCATAAATTTGAATACGAAGTTACCCTAATTTCATTTTTACTCTGTAATTTTCATCCTCCGGTGCGAAAGGGAAATCGATTTATTGGATTTTCAAACTTTTCGTGCACGCCTTCCCGTCGACATCGCTCATTCTCGCCGTCGTTGTCGCTTCGTCTCGCCAATCGTCGTCGTCGATGATGAGTCGCATTTATACGACTCGTCGAGTCAATTAATCCCATTTATTTCACACTTTATTATGCGAACAATTACTTTTTAGTATGAATTTGCATTTCAGGTGTTTCGGAAGCTCTAGGAGGAAACGCGCATTAAAGACGGCATTTCATGCCAAAAACATCACAATGACAGATCGGACCTTTGGACGTTCGACGGAGTTCTAGGAACGGACCGCTAATCAGAAAAATACGAGCCACACCTCATTGCGTAGATGACTCAATTCCCTACAATCTCTAGTTCACATTGAGAGCAGTCGAGGTCATATAGAAGGTCAAATCCAGAGTCGAAGTTGGAACTGGTGCGCAGAAGGAGGACCGCAACTCAGTGGGGATCGTGTTTTAGTTCAACATTAGTAGCGACGCTAATGTCAAAGCAAAGAGCGGCCAGTACCGATAACGTCAAAGCAAAATGCGGCGCTAATGCTGAACCAAAACGCGGCCGCTGATGTCAGCAACGCGTTTGATGATGTCAGCAAGTCCGAAACTTAGAAATTGAGCCCAAAAACAGACTTGGAAACCCTATGTTTTGCTATAAATAAGATATTTGGGTTAGGGTTTCCATCATCAAATCAATCAAATCATCAGACGATCACTCGAGATGGCTCTGGAGAAAAGACGCAAGTTTTCAACAATAGAGAAGAGAATTTCTACTTTCATTCAAAAATATTGTTTTATTATTCCCATGGATATGAGTAGCTAAACCTTTAATTCGGTTTAGGGTTTCGTATGTTGTGAACACGTTTTGAGATTTTCATTCTTAATGCCATTTTATATTTTACTAGTTCTTGTGCTTATTCTTATGAATTAAATTGTTAGACTAAGTGGAAGCTTTGTCGCAAAATTTAGTCGAGCAACATCTACTGGATACTTTGTTGTAAAGGTAGATAGTAACACCTAAGCTAAATAATACCTTTGTCTGATTGTTTAGTTTAGGAAAGAACTAGAAGTCTAACACCTTTGTTGGGATACTTGGGTTGTTACCTTTGTCGGAATAACCACACTTTAAAATTTAAAATTGATCATTAGATATCCATGATAAATGTGTCACAATAGAAACCCTAAGCTGAATGTTCTCTGGAAGTCTTCTGTTATTTTTCTCCTTTGCACTCTTAATTGCTCAAAACCCCCTTTTAATTGTTTTTACAGTTACAGCTTTACAAACCAGCTCTCTTAGGCTCGACCCTGCTTGCCACTAGTTAGTTGTTCGCAGGAGAAATATAAATTGAAGTTCGACGCGTCAGTCGACCTCGACCTCGCCTCGCCAATCTTCTCGCTCGTTGTCTCGCTTGTGGTCGCTCGTCGCTAGTCCTCCAGCAACACTCCTCGCTCACCGCCAGTCCTCCAGCACCACTCCAATCCTCGCTCACTCGACAGTCCTCTAGCAACACTCAGAGGTATGTATTGATGATGGATTTATTAGGGTTTACTCATCGCTTAATTGAAATGCAATTACTTGTTGTAATTTTCTTTGTTGATTTAATTATTTTGTTGGTTTAGGTGTTTAATTGTATTCTCGTCCCTCGCATATCAGTCATATTATTGCTTCTTTGATTCTCCGAGCACCATCACATAAGGTATGTATATGTTTAGTGCTTTTTGTTCATGTTTCATGATTTCCGCTTGTCAATTGTTTCTTAACTTGTGTTTTTCAAATCAAGCATACTTCAAGCCTTTGCTCACTGGCTTCCTCAACCTACTGCTAAATTTATCCTCTCTCAATTTCACACAAGGTTCACACCTTCCCAAACTTATTTTTTTCTTACCTTTGCATACTTGTCCATATTCCTTATGGTATTCTTTTATTTTTACTATGCTTATTTTTTTTGATTGGGTATTAGGTGTTAGTTGTTAATTGTTAGAGTGAGGACTTGAACCCTGAACATCTTTGATGTCGCGGGGGGGGGGGGGGGGGTGAGATTGCCACCACCGGGTCACTCCACTTAGCCTCTACTATGTTTATTTTTTGAACATGAACATTTTGGTTAGCTAACTTGTTCTCAGTCTAATAATAACATTTACATGATTCATGTAGTGGATTTATGATGCGTAGAGAGTGGATGTCTGGTAATAGGTTAAGTGATGAGTATGAAAAGGGGATAATGGATTTCTGTGAATTTGCATCATCGTATGCATTAAAAATGCACTTGAACGTGTCTTCTGTCCGTGTAAGGCGTGTTTTAATAAGGTAAAGGTCAAAGTGGAGGATTTGCATAAACACCTTTTTTAAAGGGAATTGATCCGCTATATAAGGTTTGGTACATGCATGGTGAGGCTGAACCGCAAGACATTAAACTTCAACCCGTAAAAAGTTTGCCTGAAGATAATGATGATTGGGAGGAGGAAAACTTAATTGAGATGGTTAACAACGTTGCCGATGAGTTTGATTCTAGACCACAAGTTGTGGAATCGTTGAGGAATGACTCTGAATTACCACTGTATGAAGGTTGCTCCAAATATACAAGGTTATCTGCATCTTTGAAGTTATTCAATTTGAAAGCTAAAAATGGATGGAGTGATAAGAGTTTCATTGAAGTGTTAACGTTGGTGAAAGATATGCTTCCAGAGGACTGTACTTACGAAGCTAAAAAGGTTATGTGTCCCATGGGAATCGAGTACAAGAAGATACATGCTTGTCCCAATGATTGTATATTGTATCATAATGCTCATAAGGTTTTGACTGAATGTCCGTTGTGCAAATCTTCTCGCTACAAGTTAAACCAAGGACGAACAGATACCTCAAAAAGCACTCCGGCCAAAGTATTGTGGTATCTTCCACCGATTCCTAGGTTCAACGATTATTTGCTGACGCAAAAGATTAAGATAATATGTTATGGCAGGCCGATAAATGTGTCGTTGATAACAAAATGTGTCATCTGGCCGACTCACTACAATGGGCCAAAGCAGACAACACATTCCCTGAATTTCGATCAGAGTCCAGGAATTTACGCCTTGGCTTGTCTACTGATGGGGTGAATCCGCATGGAAATCTCAGTAGTCAACATAGTACATGACCCGTGATATTAGTGATATACAACCTACCTCCTAGACTAACCATGAAGCGCATATATATGATGCTTTCTTTATTTATATCGGGTCCTAGATAGTCTGGAAATGACAGATGTATACTTGGCTCCCTTGATAGATGATTCGAAGCTTTTATGGAATGAAGGAGTACGGACATTTGATGCATCTAGGGAAGAATATTTCAATATGAGTGCCATGCTAATGTGTACCATCAATGACTTCCGTGCTTATGGTAACTTGTCCGGGTACAGTATTAAAGGGTACAAAGCTTGTTGACAGGCGTCGTTTGACCTACAAATTTATATTTATAATCTCCTTGCGAGAACCCTAGTAAAGTGGCAAGCAAGGGTCGAACCCTAGAGAGCTGGTGTTGGTGAAGTCGTTCTGTAAACAAAATTGATTGGGATTTGTGTAAGCAATTTTTGAAAAGTGCACGAGAAAATAAAACGAGAGAGTAATTCAATCAGAGGAAGCATTCGGTCTAGGGTTTTCTATTGTGACTCGTTTATCATTGACTTCTAATAATCTAATTTTGTGTTCCTAAGTGTGGTTACTCCGTTTCAAATTATAACCTAAGGGAAGGCCGTTTCAAGCACTTACACCACAATCCACTCCGTTTCAGGTTATAAACTTCAAGTTTTAGCGAACCTAATACTCCGTTTCAGGTTATATCAGATTAACGTGCGACTACTTGTTCTAACGGTTTAGTATCAAACAAGCAGCAAAAAGAAGGCTGAATTGCTCGGCTAAGTTTTACCGTTTCAAGTCTCCACTTAGCTTCGCAATTCAAACCGAGATAAATAGCACAAAAACTAGTAGAACATAAAATAGCATTAAGCAAAGAATCTCAAAACTTTGTCACAATATGTTGAACCCTAAACCGAATAACGAAATTAGCTACTCAAGGTCATGACAAAAAACAGAAGTATTTTTTTTGAATGAAAGCAGTAGAAATTCTCTTCTCTTGTCTAAAGCTTGATCTCCTCTTGAGCCGTGTCCGAATGTTGGATGCTGAGATGATATTAGAAACCTACGTCTGGTCTAAATATATATGCTCTAGAGTTTCTAAATCAGTTTCTGGGCCAAAAACGCAATTAAGAAATAAGTCTGAAACACTGTTCACGACCGGAAATACTGTTCATCCGCGGACACTGTTCACTTTAGCGTCCGCGGTCACTGTTCATAAAGTGAACAGTATCCGCGATCTGGTCTGAGTTGTGGTTCTCCTTCTGCACGCCAATTCTGACTTTGACTCTAGATTTTACCTTCTATACGACCTTGGATGCTCTCGGTGTGAACTAGAGAATTGTAGGAAATTGAGTCAGCTACGCGACGCCATGTAGCTCGTATTTTTCTGATCAACGGTCCGTTCCCAGCGCTCCGCCGAACGTCCAAAGGTCTGATCTGCCATTGTGATGTTTTCAGCATAAAATGCCGTCTTTTATGCACGTTTCCTCCCAGAGCTTCCGAAACACCTGAAATGCAAAACCATACTAAAAAGTAACTGTTCGCATATAAAAGTGTCGAAATAGATGGGATTAGTTGACTCGACGAGTCGTATAAATACGACTCATCAAACCACCCCACACTTAAACTTGTTCGTCCCGAACAAGAACTAAGTCATAGAAGGAAAATAAATACAACATCACAATTTCTTCGACGTCCTAGATAATGCACATGAATATGAATTGCTAGTCTAGACTCGCTTTTCTATGCATAACTCAATCGCTACTAAAATCATCATGCTCAACATAGAAATAACTTGATACATGTTACCTGAGAGCTGAAATCCAAATCAATTCGGATGTCTGGGAGGTAGTCCTCTTTAGACCCATGATCTGCACTCTCTGTTCCGGACTCTAGCCATATGGTTATACTTCATTGCTTTTTCTGGCACATGATTTGTTCGAGCTTCAAGGTGTTGAGTAATTTTGCTTGGACAGCTTTTGTAGTGAGTTGTCTTTCGATGTGATCGTGGTGTACTTTACTTTTGTTGCGTGTAAAACTTCACAATTGACTGATTTTTTTTCTTATTGCTACTGATTGTGAACTGCTCATCCGTGATTACTCTGCTTTGACGAAGGTCCAATCATCGCCCGCAAACATATGGAAATACCTTCCTGCTCTCACTCATCCTCATCCTTTCGACGTGAGTCAAGCCGAGGGTCGCTCGTCTGTTTTCCCGGCTACTCGGACTAGAGATTGGACGGTGTGTTGTTTTCCCGTCCCACCTGACCGCATAAGCACTGCAGTGGCGGAGCAGACTCTTGACCATGTTGCCTCGAAGTGCTAGCCTCCACAGAATCCATATAACCATATAGTTCAAATCCGGTCCTTTGAATCCTTCGCCAAGTCTCTCTAGGACATTTCTATCAACTCCACATCCCTACTTATCTCAACTCAAAAGGACACGTAGTGGGTTAAATTCACATGTAGTCACACATTGCAAATTTCACAAGAGAAACGCATCTAATCAGCTCGTCTATTTCACATCGTCAAAATTCAATACTGCATATCCAGGAAAAAGAGAGAAATTTCATGCTTTCAAAATTTTTTATATATAAAAGAAACGTGCTGACACAGTACATATGCAAGGAAAATAAACGTGCTGACACAACTGACAGACAGACTCTCCCACCCCACACTTTTGAACAAAGTCGTGTCCTCACGGCACGAATTAAATTCAAAGACACATAAACAAATGCAGACACAACGAAAGGGAAAGAAATAATAAGAAATAGAGAACAGCAGGACTCCCCTAGTCTGAATCTGCAGGAGTTAGGGTGCGAGTCAACACATGCCGCGTGTCACGACCATTTTAAGTTCCCGCTGTCAACACTTAACATACTCATAGTCAGCGGAGGTTAATGTCTTCATTACCCGCGATCCCGTCTGAGAAAAATGCCTCTTCCTGCACAAAATAAATTTCTTTCCCACAAGACAATGTGTAAACACGACTAAGGACTCAAATAAACAGAAAACTAAAAAAAATGGAAAAAAGAAAATTTTGCCGGGCTGCCTCCCTGCGAGCGCCTTTGTTTTACGTCGTTGGCTCGACGTTACCTCTTTAAGGATCACAAGTTAGGATCCCATGGGCGTGTGAGGTCAAATTTTGCCTCAGCTACTCCTTCAGTGTGCCCAAAGTCTTCGTGCAATGATGTGCTCGTGTCTGCTCTCCATCGGTCAGGTGGATTCGCCTTCACATCCTCTCGAGTCCGCGAGGACACCTTGCTCATGGCTACGTCGTTTGCTGCACAATTCATCTCGTCTGGTAGTGCTCTCGTGTCTCTCCATCCTGGTTTCCATCCATTTGTGTCATGTATCGGTAGGTCGAATGAAATTATTGTAGAGACATGCCTGCAAGGCCTAGCTCGATTTTTCTCCTTATGAAGCTTCCAACTCACGCGTGTGTTTCTAAATGATAGTTTGTAGTTGGTGATCCATCTTCTAGTTTTGCACAATGGGATACTAGCAACCACAATGTAAAGTGAACCAAGCGCCTTTTTTTGTAATTTTTTAGGTTCACCATCCTGCAAGTACAACACAAGAGGCATATGATTCATATGTAATTCCATATTAAGTTCAGCGCTTACCTCGGAATTTTTAGTAATCAAGTCGGTGCACGGGTAAGGAGTGGAGTTTTCTTCGCTAAAACATATTTCCTCCTCGTATGTGGCTGGCACAATTCGGCTGAATTCATTCTCATCTTCTCCTGCTTCTTCCTCTTCTGGCTCTTTATGATCATCTTCGATGATGTTATCCTGCACAAGAAGTGGAAAAGGTATATCAATATTTTGTATAATTTGAGGTGGTTCAGAGATTACCGCAGACATGATTATTTCTTCCTCCGTGTGCAACTCTCTGTTAGTGGTGGAATTATCCTCTTGATCTGAAGCTTGAGTCTCTGTTGCAAGTAAGGTTGTGATGGAGGTGTTGCATGTGATGTCGGGCACGGTCTGCACTGAATCAGCTTCCATTATCTGCGCCTTATCATCTGTTTTGTGCATCTGACCTCGTCCTGGTCTTGAACTCTCTGCCACATAATATATCAGGTTCCAGAGATCATACATGCCAACATTCATTATTGAACCTCCTGCTGCAGCATCAAGCATATTACGCTCAAGTGGCATCATCCCTTCAAGAAATCTCTGAAGAAGAAATAAGTCTCTGAATCCATGGTGTGGACAGCTTCCCCGAAGGTCATCGAAGCGCGCGTAGTACTCATAGAATGGTTCGCCCCAGTATTGCTGAAAAGTACGAAGCTTCTCGCGGACACCAAATCGAAAGGATGGCGAAGAAAACTCCTTAAGAAATTGGGCTCGTAGATCCCAATAACTGCTTTCATATTCTGCACCTGATGAGTAAACCAAGAACTTGCAGAGTCAGTTAAAGAAAATTTAAAATATCTAAGCTCGAACCTCTCTAATGGCTCATCTTCAGGCTTGATGTAATAGCAGATGTAGTGAAATGTTTGTACATGTCTCACGGGGTCTTCTCCGATGGCACCTCCAAATTGGGGAAGATGCCGCATCATCCAAAACGCAACATTGCTACCCTCGCATCCATCGTCCTCATTGTCTTCATCCTTCAAAGGTTCTCTACTATAATAAGAACACATAGCGAACCATAAAAAACAAAAACAAAAAAAACAACTTCACTGATGCGCAGCTCCCCGGCAACGGCGCCAAAATTTGACAGGCGTCGTTTGACCTGCAAATTTATATTTATAATCTCCTTGCGAGAACCCTAGTAAAGTGGCAAGCAAGGGTCGAACCCTAGAGAGCTGGTGTTGGTGAAGTCGTTCTGTAAACAAAATTGATTGGGATTTGTGTAAGCAATTTTTGAAAAGTGCATGAGAAAATAAAACGAGAGAGTAATTCAATCAGAGGAAGCATTCGGTCTAGGGTTTTCTATTGTGACTCGTTTATCATTGACTTCTAGTAATCTAATTTTGTGTTCCTAAGTGTGGTTACTCCGTTTCAGGTTATAACCTAAGGTAAGGCCGTTTCAAGCACTTACACCACAATCCACTCCGTTTCAGGTTATAGACTTCTAGTTTTAGCGAACGTAATACTCCGTTTCAGGTTATATCAGATTAACGTGCGACTACTTGTTCTAACGGTTTAGTATCAAATAAGGAGCAAAAAGAAGGCTGAATTGCTCGGCTAAGTTTTACCGTTTCAAGTCTCCACTTAGCTTTGCAATTCAAACCGAGATAAATAGCACAAAAACTAGTAGAACATAAAATAGCATTAAGCAAAGAATCTCAAAACTTCGTCACAATATGTTGAACCCTAAACCGAATAACGAAATTAGCTACTCATGGTCATGACAAAAAATAGAAGTATTTTTTTGAATGAAAGCAGTAGAAATTCTCTTCTCTTGTTTAAAGCTTGATCTCCTCTCGAGCCGTGTCCGAATGTTGGATGCTGAGATGATATTAGAAACCTGCCTCTGGTCTAAATATATATGCTATAGAATTTCTAAATCAGTTTCTGGGCCAAAAACGCAATTAAGAAATAAGTCTGAAACATTGTTCACGACCGGAAATACTGTTCATCCGCGGACACTGTTCACTTTAGCGTCCGCGGTCACTGTTCATAAAGTGAACAGTATCCGCGATCTGGTCTGAGTTGTGGTTCTCCTTCTGCACGCCAATTCTGACTTTGACTCTAGATTTGACCTACTATACGACTTCGGATGCTCTTGGTGTGAACTAGAGAGTTGTAGGGAATTGAGTCAGCTACGCGACGCCATGTAGCTCGTATTTTTCTGATCAACGGTCCATTCCCAGCGCTCCACCGAACGTCCAAAGGTCTGATCTGCCATTGTGATGTTTTCGGCATAAAATGCCGTCTTTTATACACGTTTCCTCCCAGAGCTTCCAAAACACCTGAAATGCAAAACCATACTCAAAAGTAACTGTTCGCATATAAAAGTGTCGAAATTGATGGGATTAGTTGACTCGACGAGTCGTATAAATACGACTCATCACTTGTCCAATATGCGGGGAAGCGACACATTCACGTTATCTAAAGAATTGTCGAAAAATGGTTTACATGGGACATCAGCGTTTCTTACCGAGGCATCATCCTTACAGGCGAAAGAAAGCTGCATTCAACGTTGAGACCGAACACGCAATAGAACCTCAACCATGTTCAGGTTATGAAATACTTGAGAAAATTCAGAATATTACAAATCGATTTGGAAAACCCAGTGCACGCACCGAAAGTGCTCCATGGAAGAAGCGATCAATATTTTTTGACCTCCCTTATTGGCATACACTTGACATTAGACACCGTGTTGATGTGATGCATGTAGAAAAGAATATATGTGATAGTCTGATCGGCACATTATTAAACGTTCCTGGGAAAACGAAGGATGGAGTTAAAGCGAGACTGGATATGCTAGAGATGAACATTCGTACAAAATTAGCACCAAAAACTCGAGGGTAACGTACATATATTCCTCCATCATGTACCACTCTTTCGAAGAGTGAGAAATCAAGATTTTGCGGATATCTTAAAGGAGTTAAAGTTCCGTATGGGTTCTCTTCAAATATTGCCAGTTTGGTTTCGATGAAGGATCTGCGTTTGAATGGATTAAAATCTCACGACTATCACACTTTAAATCACACTTTGATTCAACTTTTTTTCCTAGTATTTTAACTTTTTTCGTACACTAATCTTTGGTACTAATTTCTTGATATTGGGATCAATTTGAAGAAAAATCTAGTCAATGATCTTTTTCCCCACATGGTCGACATGATATACTGACTGAGGCGATTGGGACGCCTGAGTATCTTGGACGTACCAGAGGAATAAGTACACACGTTCCGTGGAAGCTTGGGTTTCCGAAATCCACATCTTCTAGGACGACACCGAGTTCCAGCACTTTTCGCGTAGAGTTGCCTGATCGCCTCGGCCATCACTGTCATGTCGATGTAGACCCGACGATGAGCATACCCAAGGTACGTTTAGAATGTTTCGTTTTCCTTTTTGTGACAATTTGGTTTAATTTTTTGGAACGTATGTAACATCAATTTTTCGTGGTAACAGGGTGGCCTGAAGTGCGTATTATACATCGAGGGGTAGTCAAAGGTGACCGAGAGCAAGTGGTCATTGGTCGAGTCATGAAAGGTCATTTTATTAATTATCGACAGATACCAGAACATACATTGAAGATGATGTCCTCTCGCAGTCCTTATAGCATCTATTGATGTCACATTCTTATTTGTATGTCATTCTAACCCTAAACATTTGTGCTTTATATATAGGTGAAGGTTGAAAAAGCACTCGTTCGAGGAGCAATATTGCCAGTACCCCATGCGAAGTATAAGAATGTTATGGAGGCAGAGTCTCACCATGTAGCATGGCCTAAAGACTTGGTCATTGTCGGTAATAGGGTGAGATAATCGAATTAATTTGCATTTTCTATTATACTATACATAAAAATTAATTTCATATCATTAATCAAATTCAACATGCAGGAATATGATAACGTGTTCTGTATTCATTTGCCACTTACCGATGATGAATTCATAGAGTGATTGCCCCTGTATTGTCGACTTTTAAATGAGGTGTGGACACAGTTGAACCGACATATTCTTGTAGTGGATGTCGACCAGAATGTGTTCGTTGACGATTATGGTGTCGCTGTGAACATAGAAGACCTAAATGAACTATACAAGACGGCAGCGCTGGGGAACTTTGCTTGTGAATTATTTATATGGTAATTTTCATGATTATTTTCTGATGAACATTTGTCCTAATGCATTGTCTAACTAACACAAACTTTTTACTTTGTAGTTCTTTGAACAATGGATGACGGGTTGGGATATTAAGTTTGGTTTCTTCAACCTACCATCATGACGCAAACAATCAACAGAGATGAGTGGTTGATGACGTTTGTGGCAAGGATGAGTATGCCGAACCGAGATCGCAATTTTTGTTATTGATCGTGTAGTATTTTGGATGCTCTAAATTGAATGTAATGCATTTTTTTAGGGATGACAAGTAGTACAAGAGCTGGACAATGCCGAAACACTGACTCAATCTAGTACCTAAGACCAAACTGAAGCACTGTCACTAACGGCGACACATCCCTTACATTCAGAGTCACTGCAGCTAAAGCCAAACGAAAACACCACTAGACGGGTGGGAGGACACCGCCAAACAGGCGGGAGAATCTCACCAACAAAGATGAGAAGACACCACCACATGGTGGGAAGACACCAACATATGGTGGGAAGACATCCAACCCGAACCGGCCGGAGAACCTAATGCTAAACTAAACTAAACTAAACTAACTAAGCTACAACTTGAAAGCACGAAAAAGCACAAACCGGAACAACTGGTCAAAATGAAGACTATAGCAAAACACAGGGCATCGATCGAAACCCAGCCCACCCGGAAGCCACGCCAGCCGACAGACATCCACCATCTGAGACCGCTCACATCTTCCAACCATGAGCAGCCTTCATCTTCAACCGCAGCAGGCAGCCGCCTACATCACTGACACCGCCACCCAAAACCCGCATTCGACCTCCGCCAGCGCCGTGACAACCAAACAGCAGCATCAGATAGAGCAAAGGAAAAAGAGGAGTCCAAAACCTATGTACACTCCACCGGAAGCCCCCCCCACCGTCTTCGGTTCAGATCTCCACCCAACGGCAGCTGCAAACCCGGCGAGGCCAGCGGCCAGCCGCAGCAAGGGAAGAGAAACCGAAAAGGGAGGAGGACTTACCGGGGGAAAACCGGAGCTTTGCCGCGCTTGAGTTCTCTGCTTCGGGAGTCTTCTACACACTTCTTAGCTTTTCTCTCTCCTCGAAATATGTCTATTGCTGTGAGTTAAGGAACTATGCATGTGAATTTCGGCTAATAGCTATTAAATATGTCAATATTTTGTCAAAAAATAAACAGCATTTGTAAAATAAGTGATGTCTAATGTTGAGAACAGACAACGCTTCTTTGACAAGCAATGTCTCATGTCGAGATAATAGCTAGGCAACACTTTTTTAAAAAGCTCTATCTGTTGTCGAGACATTAAAGAGCATTTTTATAAAATAAGCGCTGTCTTATGTCTTGATAATAGACATCATTTAAAAATAAGCGTTGTCTAGTGTCTCAACAATACACATCACTAGAATAGACATCGTCTGTGGAAGCGCTGTCTATAGTAACAAAATATTGCATCGCTGGTCGCTGCCTATTGTGTGTTCTGCAGTAATGCATCATGATTGAAGAGCTTGCATTGGGGCTTGGGCTGAGCACTTCAGTTCCTGTTCACTCGATTATGGATGATTCGATCAGGCACACGGATGGGAAGCTTAGCTTTCTTGGATTCGTCAAATTAGCAGGCAATTGGAGGCACGCAGTACAACTACTACAAACCAGTCGTTCAGCTAGCTGTTCTTAAAGTGTAGTTAGTAATGTGAAATGAAATTAGAGAGGAAATATATGCAAGGACACATATGACGTTCAACTTTGCTAAGTGCAATATCAATTCAATACACGATGTTCGTGTTTTTGTTTTCAACATTCATATTTTTGCCGGATATATGCGCAGACAACAATGTTCATGTTTTCTCTAATCGTTTATTGTAGAACTTGCCGAATCTCTTAGTAGACATCGTCGGTTGTTAAAGGTCTGGTTCATTGAACAATTTTCGGCTTGAGAAAATCTAAGGTTTGGTTCGTGCGTAACGGATGAAATGTATCTGGGCGCGATATATTTGTGATTTTCTATTAAAATATATTTAACATTCTGTTTATACCCTTATGACGCTATTCAACTGATTTCATTAATTAATTTGTAAATATCGTGATTAATCTTAATCATTTAGATAATCAGATCAACGAACCTATTGGATTCTAAGTTCTCACCTAAATACCGGTTCTTATCAGAACTCAACCTTTTTTATATGGATGCATTTATATCATTTTGATTTCATACTTCTCGGTTAATTTAATTTTTAAATGGGTCTTGTTTGTTAAGTAATAGAATTTCCCTTTAATTTTTTTTGATTGTGGGTTACACTATCTCATACAAAGCAAGGCATCACAAGGCACCAATCCAGATTGATACTTGAATCGTCCACATTAAAGCACTTCTATGTTGAGAACCCACGATTGAATACGCACCTCCACACATCATGCAAGCAACACCTGCAGAACACAACACGTCCACAAGGGACGGACAACACCTCCGCGAAGGAGGAACAACACATCCACGCCGAGGCGGGACGAAGAACACCTCCACTAGAGAGGAACAAGGCGTCCACGCGTAAGCAGGACAAAAAACACCTCTCCACAACCACAAAATTGTGGAGGGGAAAATGCCACAGTGGGGTTCGAACCCTTGACCTTGCTATTGCAAGGCAAGTGTTTAACCAACTCAACCACCACATTGTTGACGAATTTCCCTCTAATTTAATCTTGAGTTTTTTTTATGTGTGCCTAATTTAAGACTATATTTTGTAATTAGCATGAATAAAATTACATTCAAACTAACTTATTGAGACAAATTTAATACACCGGGCCAGTGGCGGATCCAGGATTTATTTTGACTAGGGGCAACATGTAAAAGTAAAATTTTTTTATAATTTCTCTCTTCGAGTTTTCATTTTCATAAAGCGCCCCATCACATCTTCGTTACTAACGGAATGAAATAATTCCTTTTCAATATAACAAATGAGACCGTCACACAAAAAAGAGTCTGCCATGCGGTTGCGTAAGCTTGTTTTCACAATTTTATTGCAGAAAAGCATCTCTCAACAGTTGCAGTTGCTACAGGTAGTGTGAAGACTAGCTTCAAGAGTCGAAGACCAAAGGATATGCTCGATGCTTTTCCGTATCCACCATAACTCTAGCAAGAGCACAAAGGTCCTTCAAATTAGAAAATCTTTCATCTTCTCGGACATTATCAATATAAAGGCGAAGTTGATGCTCCATAAGATTTGATCTCCAAAATCGAAGTCGTCGGGATAAAATTTCATCAATCTCATCAATTCAATTAATATTTTATCAATAAAAAAATCAAGACAACAATAAAGCTCCGAGAAATAAACAATCCAGCAAAATTTGACATAAAAAAATCACAAATCCTCGCCACTTGGCACTTGCTATTGCGATAAAAAAAATCACTGACCCCATATGATTGAAGAAACGCACAAATCCTCGACACTTGGCACTTGCTATTGCGATATTGGTCAATCTAGGGTTCCAGATTCATATGGAAAGGGGATAAATGAGAGGCGAATTTGACAAAGTGGACACGGGCTGGGTCAATATTTTAATATACAATGTTATGTTAATGGCCCACTAATAGTGGATAAACAACAGTAGGGGCTGACTGAAAAAAAAAACAAAACAAAAAACAGTAGGGGCAAATAAGTGGAGGAATTAAAAATAGAAGGGGCAATTACAAAAATGAGTGAGGGCATATTCAAAATTTTCCCTACTTATATTTGTAATTTCACTAGGGGCAAGTGCCCCCCTCCCTTAGCAGTGCATCCGCCCCTGCACCGGGCTATTCGACATATACAGTGACATTGAAATATTCTGTTTACTTTTTTCACTACTGAAAATTGGATATATAGACATTGATTCTCATTTATGTTAAATTAAACGCAAACCCAAACCCGTCTTTTGTAACATTGAAATTACAACATAACACATTAAAATTACAACATTAGATCAATAAAGTGGCTTATGTAACAGCCTTTCAACAAACTTAACCACGTTGCTCTAACATAATGCATGATCATATTCTTTCATTTTTATCCACCATCACATCATAGTGTTTGCCTGTTTGGTGCCTTTTCAGAGGGTTTAAAGTCACAAATGGCGATAAGAATGCTCGAAAGTTGCTTTGCTCGTTTGTTTACCTGGTAACTAATCAGCTAGTTGCAACGTTTAACCTCACGCATGCAATTCTCCACCTTTCTCTGCCAGATCCAATGTAATGTTACGAGCATTACTCTCTTTCTTAATCCAGGCAGCATGTGCTGTTACCGTTTCATTATGTATGGAATTATACTAATTTTTACACACGGCCAACTTACGAATCTCATCAGGTTTTCCTATTCAAACATATTGTTCAATCAATTTGCTAATCCTCTTGACGGTTGTTTGTGACTTTTTTTTCTTTCTATAATTAATCTCCATCATGGTAAATCCGAGGGTGTATGTGGTTGTTGCATATATACTATGAAAATGAGAGTGGAGGACGGTTTTACATGTTTCTGGAACGCGTGATTGTACGCAGATGGATTCGATCAGCGGATTCTCACAATGGACTATCAGAGAATCGATGCATGCATAGAGTATGAAAATGAGCAGACGGATTGAAAGATGTGGAGATTTTGACAAGGCCATTGCTAGGATTTTTCACTTTGTTTTGTTTTGGTGCGGATAACTAATAGTACGTGTGTGATGCATTTATATTATTATTTTTGGATATAGATGCATTTCTATTCTATCATTTTGATTCTCGACTAATTTGATGCTACATTATTTTTTAATGTTCTCAATTATTTAATTCTATCATTATTAAAAATAATTACTTAATTATATGTTTTAAATGTGTCTTGTTTGTTATTTAATAAAATTTCCTTCTAATTTAATCTTAAGTTTTTAATGTGTGGCTAGTTTAAGACTAAGTTTTGTAATTAGCTGATATAAAATTGCATTAAAACTAACTTAATGTGACTAATTTGATACAAAGGCGACTAATTTAATACACCGGCTAATCGATCGACACCTTCAAATGCGATGTTATGTTTACTTTCTTTTTCAAAACTGAAAATTGGATATCTGGACATCGATTCTCATTTAAGTTAAATAAAAGGAAAAAATCTGTCTTTTAAAACATTAAAATTACAACATGACACATTTGACTTTGTTCTTTTAACGACGAACCACATTTTGAGGCAAACCAAAAACTATGTTTAAAAGACTACTATGTCACTATCAAAAAAAAATGACTACTATGTCTTTTTACAACATTGATATTACAACGCAACAATGGTAAATCCGAGGGTTTAAAGTCACAAATGGTGATAAGAATGCTCGAAAGTTGCTTTGCTCGTTTGTTTACCTGGTAACTAATCAGATAGTTGCAACGTTTAACCTCACGCATGCAATTCTCCACCTTTCTCTGCCAGATCCAATGTAATGTTACGAGCATTATATGCCTTGTTAGACATTTGAGAATGTTATCAAAAAGCCAACTTTATCTTCTCTTTCATTGTATTCCCACTCTTATGTACTCTTGTCATATCAACTGGTGCTTCTTCATTGAGAGGCTCCGACCATGCCGGAAACTAGAAGCACAACTTCGGAGACCATCTCCAACTTGGCCAACAATGTAGTAGATCTCGACGCTCGAACACAACAAATGGAGGAAAGGGTGCAAGCTCAATCATCTCATTTTGAAAGAATGGTTGAGATGATGGAAGAGATGCGAGTTTCACTCCGCCAGCTACAACCAGTTCCTGATCGGCGACCTGACAAACAACCAATGTTCTCTATCCCACCCCCAGAAGAGCCGCCACCCCCACCACCTCATTTAGCCACGCCTATTCAATCTGTCCAGCATCACATACCACCTACACATTTAGCCCAACCCTATACCACTCCTCCACACCATGTGCATGCTTATCCCTACCCACCTCAACACTTCCCACCATAGCTCCCGATCCATCCCACCCCAGATATGTCCCCTTTCCAAAACCCACATAACACACAACCACCAACCGTCGTTCGCTTACCGCGCCTAGAGATTCCATATTTCACAAGAGATGGGGTTGAAGGCTGGCTGTTTCAAATCGAGAGGTTTTTCTTACTGTACAACACACCGGCTGAACAAAAAACCACCATTGCTACGTTTTACTTGACCGGAGATGCACTGAAGTGGTTTCAATGGATGCATACAACACATCAGATTAGTACATGGGAGGCGATGTTTCGAGATTTACGAAGCCGCTTTGGTCGGCGATGTTTTGGAACGCCGAGGTCGCTATTAACAAACTGCGCCAACAAACCTCAGTGGCTCACTATATCTCTGAGTTTGAAAACTTATCAGTTCGCACGCTAGGTCTAACAGCAGATAACTTGTTATACCATTTTGTTGCTGGCCTTAAGGAAGAGATCCATCGAGAGCTCGTATTGTTGAACCCTAAAACCCTGCAAATGGCAATGGGGATGGCTCACCTAGCAGAACAAAAACTACAGTCCGCTAAAGCAACACAACCACGACCTTGGTACAATCGAAGTTCCCAAAACAGCCATCCATCAACCTCAATCCACTACACCAAACATTTCCAAGCTCCCTCCACAAGCCCTCCTATTCGATGATTGACAGTGGCTGAAATGACGCCCGACGTGAAAAGGGGTTATGCTATAACTGTGATGAGCGATTCACGATGGGACATCGTTGCAAGGCTAAATTTCAATGCTTTATCCTTGACGACGAACCTGATGGCGAGGTGATGGACCATAATTATACGAATCAAAAACACAGTAAAACCCACCAAATTAGACTGTTGGTCTATTTAACTTCTGCTTGTTAGTCCCGATTTATTTCTACAGGGTATTTTGGCGCTTAGAGAGAAAACACGCTAAGGAGAGGATTTTACGCAGAAAAGTTATTACGAGCCAGTCCAAGGTCACGATCAGACGCTGAATGAAGAATCTCAAGATCCTGACGTAGGAATTACTCAAATCAAATCCAATCGAGGAACAATCAAAGTCAGACGGAGTGAAATTAGACTGATAGTTTTGTGAAAAGACTGCACAAAACTGTCAAAACACACTCATGGACCAAGGTGACCGGCCACCTTGCTTGGAGGTGGCCAAAGCCACCCTTCACCTCCCCTTGCAACCGGCTACCGGCGGCTCCTCCACCCAAGGCAACCGGCGGCTTTTCTCCTCCCCCATGTGTCACCTCCTCCTTCCTCCTCCCTTCTCCTCCCTTGGATCAAAAACACATGCCACCCATCTCCACCACCCATCTCCTCCCCTTGTGGCTATAAAAGGAGGCTTCTCCTCCTCATTTGTATCATCCAAAAATCAAAAACACTTCTCTCTCTAAGTTTGTTACTTTGTAAGTTTGGTTTTGGAAATAATACTCCTGTTTGTTCTTGAGTATTATACTGATTGGAAATAATACTCCTGTTTGTTCTTGAGTATTATACTTTAGAGAATACTCCTGTTGGTTCTTGAGTATTCCACCCCTTTCCCTCTTACTGTTTTCAAAAATCCTCGAGTATTTAGTTATGATGTCCTTTTCCATGGATATTCATAGCTAAACTCCTCATTCGGTCGAAGGTATTTTCTTGTATTATATAATGTTTTAATTTCTTTTAGTTTCATTTCTTTGTATTCAAAACTTGTTCTATGTGCCATTTATAGTCAGAGTTTCCAAGGTTGAGTGGAAGCTGTAACAAGCAAAGCTCTTCCGTGGGGATTCGTGATCATACTCGGTAAGTGGAAGCTGTAACAAGCAAAACTTATCGAGGAGTTCGACTTATCTAAAACACCACTTGGTCGATCGTAACTGAGAGATCAGGTGGATGCACAAAAGGCTAAGATACTTCGAAAGGAGGAATTAGTCTGAAGTAGAACAAGTGTTGCTTTAAACGATGTTGCAAGTCTTGCGCTGCAAAAGGGCCTCGATTCATCTTTGAATACTTAGAAAGGTTACTAACGGTTATTAATAAACATGTTATAATACAAGGTACCTGAAACCGAATACTTTTCCTTAAATTACAAAAAACCCCCCTGTATTTACTTTTGTAAACTGCTCGAACAACTACAACCATCAACCGCTCATCTACCGGAGGAATCGCAATCACGCATCACCCACTGTAAGCCTTCTTCCCTTAACTCTTTTACTTTTAGTATTTTAATTTCTGTATTTATTTTTTGTATTTACTTTTCCGCATAAAAAACCAAAAAAACCAAAAACAGTAGCTTAGTAATTAGCAGTAAGTCCGCAATCGACCTAAAATCACTCACCATACGATCCCCTAAAGAACAGTTATCCCTCTAATTCCCTTGGGTTCGACCCCTACTTACCACTTGATACCCAGTAGTGTAGTCGCGAGTAGCGGAAAATATAAATTTATTTGTACAGAGAACATTGCACCTTAACGACAGTGCAGTGGGCTCCGTCAAATTCGCGCCGTTGCCGGGGAATTAGCCATCGGATAAGTTCTTTAAATCAATACGCGCTCGAAACAACCATGTCTCGCGAAGGAAGCCACCATGACTACCAAGATGACGACGAGATGAACCTGTACGATCGAAACAATGAGGTGCCACTTCCATTTATGGATGATCCGGAGCAACTCATCCGAAGCAGACGAGCTCGTGATAGGGAAGCCATCAGAAGAAACCAAGAACCACCCGAGGACCGGAATGCAGCTGGTCCAGTACGACAACCCCCTAGATATCCACCACCCCCGCAACCTAGACAAGTGCCGAGACGAGAACCCGCTTTCGATGACTACTACGGAGATAACAACAACTACCGTGAACCTACATTGGGAGAGCACTCGGCACCAGATTTCAGAGTTCAGCCATGGTGTATCTATGAAGGCCTGGAGCTAGAAAACATCGTCATCAACACTTCAATGGCCCACAACTTGCCAAAATTCTCAGGAACTCGTGGAGAATCAGCAATGACTCATCTTCAGCGCTTACATGGGATTTGCCAAAACCTCAAACCGAATGGCGTAAACGTAGACGACTTTAAGTTAAAGGCGTTCTATTTTTCCCTCATTGAAGCGGCAAACGACTGGTTCCTTTCATTGCCTTCCGGAAGCATCAGAACATGGGCTCAGATACAGAAAAATTCTTAGACAAATATTACCCATCAGGAAGAGCGATGCAAGTAAGAAGGCAACTGCAGGACATCAGGCAAGGACCCAACGAAACCATGTACGATTACCTGGAAAAATTCAACCGCCTGGAGAGAAGCTGCTGTACCCTTGGACTGCCCGAGAAACTCACCGTCGAGTATCTCATTAACGGATTAAGACCCTTAGACAAAATGCTCTTGGATGCCTCAGCTGGAGGGTCCATGATGAATCTATCATTAAGTGGCATAAGGGATCTTATCACCAACGTTGCTAAGAATGCCCGATTCAGAGAAGAGACAACTCAGCAGGAAGAATTCTCCCGGACAAAAAATGTGGCAAAAGCGGAAACGTCGATGAGCTCTATGCCTGAAGAGATGAAGCAGCTAAAGAAGATGATGATTCAAATCCTACGAAGGCAGCCAGTTCCGGTAAAACCTTGCGAGTTTTGTGGTTCTACAAACCACAAAACTGACGCATGCCCGACATTAATAGAAGAGGAACCGGTAGAAGTGAATGCAGTAGGAGGATACCAAGGATACAACAACAACAGTAATGACAGAGCCGGACAAAACAGACAGTATGGTCAAGCAACCAACCCAAGCTGGCATAACAATAACTATTGTCAGAAGGACGCACAACCAGCTGTTCCTCAACTAGCTCAGTCATTCTACCAATCCCCCCACCGGCAGTATAACCAGAACGCTCCATCAGCATGCCAATATTAGCAAAGAGGACCAAATCAGTACCAAACCGGCCCGTATAATCAGAAAGAACCAACCAAGTCGCTTGATGACATGATGAAGGAGCTCGAAGGAAGCATAAGTCAATTGGGTACTTCGCTACACCAATACCAAGCGAAAACTGACGGGGCAATTTCAGAATTTCCCATCTCGCCACAGCAATGTCAACACTCACTAATGAGCCTGGCATACTTCCTTCACAAACCATCCAAAACCCAAAGGCGAATCTTAGCATGATAAAAAGGTCAAACGAAAAGGCGACGCTAGGAGAAGTTGCACGATCCCCAACTTACAAACTTACGAACAAGCACTTCGCCCGGAGGCGTCGTCCTGATTGGAATCAAGAGGAAGACCGACCCAATGATGATAAAACATGGGTTACACATGCTGACAATGGACGGTACGCATTCACCGTTTGTATAACACCACCACCGATCATACACTCTGACATACCAACATCTGGATGGGATGACAGTAACAATTTAAGGTGGGACTCCCCAACTAATATTTATGCTTCGAATCAAAATATTAAGGGATCCGATTATACAAATCCTAAGCCAAGGAAGGGGCAGAATGGCCCGACAATAGAAAGAGCCCTCAGTTCAAATCACGAGCCACAACCGGAAAGAGATAAAGACCCAGGGGCCTACACAGTCACCTGCAGTATTGGTGAAGCACAGATTCATAAGTGCTTAGTCGATCTTGGAGCTGCTGTCAACGCCATGCCCTCCTCCTTATATTACTTATTAGGACTTGGTCCATTAAAACCACCCAGGTCAAATATCGAGCTAGGAGATAAATCGTGCATCCGTCCGGTTGGAGTGCTAGAAGATGTAATACTCCATGTGGGAGAGCTCGTCGTTGCTGCAGACTTCTATGTGATACAAACGGAAGAGACCAGCGAAGACGACCCTCCAACAATAATCTTGGGACGACCATTCCTCTACGCTACTAAAGCAAGGATCGATGTGGGCAAGGGCTCATTATCGCTTAAGTTCGGCGGCAAAATCGCACATTTCTACATTGATAATGGCCGCACGGATACAAAGAAACCGCCAGACATTATTCCTATCTCAGATCACGGTACACAGATTTATGACCTGCCGAAGGAGACTGAAAGAGTAACAAGACCAGCAGCTATGGTCAAAGGTCCCTCGCCTTCTCAGAGACGTTGGAAGGAGAAATCACCAGAACAACGGAAACTGGACCCAAGCACATCATCTCGCAAGAAATCGGGAAAAGGCAAGGCAAAAACCAACACATGAACAGTGGCGAAATACGACCTAAGCCACCCATGGGATCCCAACCAGTGATCCAGGAATAAGGTACTGTCGAGCCAACGACGTTAAACAAGTGCACTGGTCGGGAGGTAACCCGACACTATCTTACTTTCTGCACTTTAATTTTCTGTCTTTTATTTTCTGTATTTTACTTTTTCAATAAGTCGCTCTCACCCACTTGGTGCATAGAAGATTTGACTATTCAGGAATCGGACTTGGGTGCAACATTAAGCCAGTCAGGGCTACGCTAAGAGTTCAAGGCCCCAGCCGAACTCCCTCGATTATCCAGCCTCATGCCATGTCGTTCACTCGACACCTAAAAGGGAGTTCTGTTCTTCCCTTTTCCTTAATATCATTTCCTTCTCATAATTGTCTGCTTGCATGGCTTTTGAACTAAGTAGTGCTGAAAGGCACGACTTCGTTCAAAAGTGTGGGGTGAGAACCACCTGTGTACATAAACATGTTTTCTTTTTTAGTGTTATCTTTTTGAAAATATGAACTTAAGAATGTGAAAAAGATAGATCTAAAATTCATGCATTTACCTTGTGAAAATTCAACTGTCTAAAAACTTAGAACGTAACTTCTCATTTGTCCCTTTGTGCTGAGATAAACTAGGGATGTGGAGTTGATAGAAATGCCCTAGAGAGGCTTGGCAAGCAATCGAAGGATCGAATCAAACTATATGGTTTTCGAAGTCAGTGGAGGCTGCACTTCGGGTTTCAGTGAAGATTGAAGTCATCTCCGCCATGCAGTGTTTATGCAAAAAGAAAAAAAGGCGAGGACGGGAATCAGACCGTCCTCTCTTTAGTCAAAGTAGCCGAGAAAATAGATGAGCGACCCTCATCTTGACCCGCGCGAAACGACAAGGATGAGAGGAGCGGGGAGGTATTTCCGTAGGCTTGCGGGCGATGATTGGACCTCCCAAAAAGGCTTGAGAAAATGGACTAGCAAGTCACAAAGACGCAAAAAGCTCAAAGAAGCAAATCAAGAGGCCAAAGGCCCAAAATTGTGAAGGTTTTAACCGAACAAAAAGTGAAGTACTCAAAGAGTCAAATCAAAGGCCAAAGGTCGATTCACTACAAAAGCAGTCCCTCGCCAAAAGAAAAAATCAAAGTACTCAAACCATTGAAACCCGAACCGAATCACGTGCTAGAGAAAGCTACAAGGAAACCATATAGTGCGAGACGGTCCCGAGGTTGCAGTCCAGGAGCCTAAAAAGGGCTATCTCCCGAAACATCCAGAATAATTTGCATCTCAGCACGGAGGTACAAGTATCAAGTTTCTTCTATTTATTTATACAGTTCAATTTGGTAATAAGTAAGCAATGCATGAATTAGGATAAATCGAGTCCCACAGTCTAATTTTCATATTTTAACAAACTTACTTAGTGTGCCGCCCTTTAATAGCATTGTTCGGGACGAACAACTAAAAGTGTGGGGTGATCTGATGGACCATAATTATACGAATCAAAAACACAGTAAAACCCACCAAATTAGACTGTTGGTCTATTTAACTTCTGCTTGTTAGTCCTGATTTATTTCTACAGGGTATTTTGGCGCTTAGAGAGAAAACACGCTAAGGAGAGGATTTTACGCTGAAAAGATATTACGAGCCAGTCCAAGGTCACGATCAGACGCTGAATGAAGAATCCCAAGATCTTGACGTAGGAATTACTCAAATCAAATCCAACCGAGGAACAATCAAAGTCAGACGGAGCGAAATTGGACTGATAGTTTTGTGAAAAGACTGCACAAAACTGTCAAAACACACTCATGGACCAAGGTGACCGGCCACCTTGCTTGGAGGTGGCCAAAGCCACCCTTCTCCTCCCCTTGCAACCGGCTACCGGCGGCTCCTCCATCCAAGGCAACCGACGGCTTTTCTCCTCCCCCATGTGTCACCTCCTCCTTCCTCCTCCCTTCTCCTCCCTTGGATCAAAAACACATGCCACCCATCTCCACCACCCATCTCCTCCCCTTGTGGCTATAAAAGGAGGCTTCTCCTCCTCATTTGTATCATCCAAAAATCAAAAACACTTCTCTCTCTAAGTTTGTTACTTTGTAAGTTTGGTTTTGGAAATAATACTCCGGTTTGTTCTTGAGTATTATATTGATTGGAAATAATACTCCTGTTTGTTCTTGAGTATTATACTTTAGAGAATACTCCTATTGGTTCTTGAGTATTCCACCCCTTTCACTCTTACTGTTTTCAAAAACCCTCGAGTATTTAGTTATGATGTCCTTTTCCATGGATATTCATAGCTAAACTCTTCATTCGGTCGAAGGTATTTTCTTGTATTATATAATGTTTTAATTTCTTTTAGTTTCATTTCTTTGTATTCAAAACTTGTTCTATGTGCCATTTATAGTAAGAGTTTCCAAGGTTGAGTGGAAGCTGTAACAAGCAAAGCTCTTCCGTGGGGATTCGTGATCATACTCGGTAAGTGGAAGCTGTAACAAGCAAAACTTATCGAGGAGTTCAATTTATCTAAAACACCAGTTGGTCGATCGTAACTGAGAGATCAGGTGGATGCACAAAAGGCTAAGATACTTCGAAAGGAGGAATTAGTCTGAAGTAGAACAAGTGTTGCTTTAAACGATGTTGCAAGCCTTGCGCTGCGAAAGGGCCTCGATTCATCTTTGAATACTTAGAAAGGTTACTAACGGTTATTAATAAACATGTTATAATACAAGGTACCTGAAACCGAATACTTTTCCTTAAATTACAAAAAACCCCCTGTATTTACTTTTGTAAACTGCTTGATCAACTACAACCATCAACCGCTCATCTACCGGAGGAATCGCAATCACGCATCACCCACTGTAAGTCTTCTTCCCTTAACTCTTTTACTTTTAGTATTTTAATTTCTGTATTTATTTTCTGTATATACTTTTCCGCATAAAAAACCAAAAAAACCAAAAACAGTAGCTTAGTAATTAGCAGTAAGTCCGCAATCGACCTAAAATCACTCACCATACGATCCCCTAAAGAACAGTTATCCCTCTAATTCCCTTGGGTTCGACCCCTACTTACCACTTGCTACCCAGTAGTGTAGTCGCGAGTAGCGGAAAATATAAATTTATTTGTACAGAGAACATTGCAGCTTAACGACAGTGTATTGGGCTCCGTCACGAGGATTGTGACATGCCAATACAATCAGATGTTGTTCTTGATCCAGTCACATCTGAACAACAACTAGACCTTCCAGAATTAGAACATCCATCCATTTCGTTTAATGCCCTAGAGGGGCGTGATGGACCATAATTATAAGAATCAAAAACACAGTAAAAGCCACCAAATTAGACTGTTGGTCTATTTAACTTCTGCTTGTTAGTCCCGATTTATTTCTACAGGGTATTTTGGCGCTTAGAGAGAAAACACGCTAAGGAGAGGATTTTACGCTGAAAAGATATTACGAGCCAGTCCAAGGTCACGATCAGACGCTGAATGAAGAATCTCAAGATCCTGACGTAGGAATTACTCAAATCAAATCCAACCGAGGAACAATCAAAGTCAGACGGAGCGAAATTGGACTGATAGTTTTGTGAAAAGACTGCACAAAACTTTCAAAACACACCCATGGACCAAGGTGACCGGCCACCTTGCTTGGAGGTGGCCAAGGGAGGAAGCCTCCCCCCATGTTGACCGGCCACCGGCGGCTCCTCCACCCAAGGCAACCGGTGGCTTTTCACACCCCCCCATGTGTCACCTTCTCCTTCCTCCTCCCTTCTCCTCCCTTGGATCAAAAACACATGCCACCCATCTCCACCACCCATCTCCTCCCCTTGTGGCTATAAAAGGAGGCTTCTCCTCCTCATTTCAATCATCCACAAATTTGTAAATCACTTCTCTCTCTAAGTTACTTTGTAAGTTTGGTTTGGTTTTGGAAATAATACTCCTGTTTGTTCTTGAGTATTATACTGATTGGAAATAATACTCCTGTTTGTTCTTGAGTATTATACTTTAGAGAATACTCCTGTTGGTTCTTGAGTATTCAGTAGGAAATTGGGAATACTCCTGTTGGTTCTTGAGTATTCCACCCCTTTCCCTCTTACTGTTTTCAAAAACCCCCGAGTATTTAGTTATGATGTCCTTTTCCATGGATATTCGTAGCTAAACTCCTCATTCGGTCGAAGGTATTTTCTTGTATTATATAATGTTTTAATTTCTTTTAGTTTCATTTCTTTGTATTCAAAACTTGTTCTATGTGCCATTTATAGTCAGAGTTTCCAAGGTTGAGTGGAAGCTGTAACAAGCAAAGCTCTTCCGTGGGGATTCGTGATCATACTCGGTAAGTGGAAGCTGTAACAAGCAAAACTTATCGAGGAGTTCGACTTATCTAAAACACCACTTGGTCGATCGTAACTGAGAGATCAGGTGGATGCACAAAAGGCTAAGATACTTCGAAAGGAGGAATTAGTCTGAAGTAGAATAAGTGTTGCTTTAAACGATGTTGCAAGTCTTGCGCTGCGAAAGGGCCTCGATTCATCTTTGAATACTTAGAAAGGTTACTAACGGTTATTAATAAACATGTTATAATACAAGGTACCTGAAACCGAATACTTTTCCTTGAATTACAAAAAACCCCCTGTATTTACTTTTGTAAACTGCTCGATCAACTACAACCATCAACTGCTCATCTACCGGAGGATTCGCAAATCACGCATCACCCACTGTAAGTCTTCTTCCCTTAACTCCTTTATTTTCAGTATTTATTTTCTGTAATTTACTTTTCCGCACTCAAAACAAAAAAAAAACCAAAAACAGTTGCTTAGTTAATCGCGCTAAAATCTCAATCAACCTAAAACACGTTCCCCGCCAGTATAAAGAACAACGTATCCCTCTAATTCCCTTGGGTTCGACCCCTACTTACCACTTACTACCCAGTAGTGTAGTCGCGAGTAGCGGAAAATATAAATTTATTTGTACAGAGAACATTGCACCTTAACGACAGTGCAGTGGGCTCCGTCAAATTCGCGCCGTTGCCGTGGAATTAGCCATCGGATAAGTTCTTTAAATCAATACGCGCTCGAAACAACCATGTCTCGCGAAGGAAGCCACCATGACTACCAAGATGACGACGAGATGAACCTGTACGATCGAAACAATGAGGTGCCACTTCCATTTATGGATGATCCGGAGCAACTCATCCGAAGCAGACGAGCTCGTGATAGGGAAGCCATCAGAAGAAACCAAGAACCACCCGAGGACCGGAATGCAGCTGGTCCAGTACGACAACCCCCTAGATATCCACCACCCCCGCAACCTAGACAAGTGCCGAGACGAGAACCCGCTTTCGATGACTACTACGGAGATAACAACAACTACCGCGAACCTACATTGGGAGAGCTCTCGGCACCAGATTTCAGAGTTCAGCCGTAATGTATCTATGAAGTCCCGGAGCTAGAAAACATCGTCATCAACACTTCAGTGGCCCACAACTTGCTAAAATTCTCAGGAACTCGTGGAGAATCAGCAATGACTCATCTCCAGCGCTTACATGGGATTTGCCAAAACCTCAAACCGAATGGCGTAAACGTAGACGACTTTAAGTTAAAGGCGTTCTATTTTTCCCTCATTGACGCGGCAAACGACTGGTTCCTTTCATTGCCTTCCGGAAGCATCAGAACATGGGCTCAGATGCAGAAAAAGTTCTTAGACAAATATTACCCAGCAGGAAGAGCGATGCAAGTAAGAAGGCAACTGCAGGACATCAGGCAAAGACCCAACGAAACCATGTATGATTACCTGGAAAATTCAACCGCCTGGAGAGAAGCTGCTGTACCCTTGGACTGCCCGAGAAACTCACCGTCGAGTATCTCATTAACGGATTAAGACCCTTAGACAAAATGCTCCTGGATGCCTCAGCTGGAGGGTCCATGATGAATCTATCATTAAGTGGCATAAAGGATCTTATCACCAACGTTGCTGAGAATGCTCGATTCAGAGAAGAGACAACTCAGCAGGAAGAATTCTCCCGGACAAAAAATGTGGCAAAAGCGAAAACGTCGATGAGCTCTATGCCTGAAGAGATGAAGCAGCTAAAGGAGATGATGATTCAAATCCTACGAAGGCAGCCAGTTCCGGTAAAACCTTGCGAGTTCTGTGGTTTTACAAACCACAAAACTGACGCATGCCCGACATTAATAGAAGAGGAACCGGTAGAAGTGAATGCAGTAGGAGGATACCAAGGATACAGCAATAACAGTAATGACATAGCCGGACAAAACAGACAGTATGGTCAAGCAACCAACCCGAGCTGGCGTAACAATAACTATTATCAGAAGGACGCACAACCAGCTGTCCCTCAACTAGCTCAGTCATTCTACCAACCCCCCCACCGGCAGTATAACCAGAACGCTCCATCAGCAGGCCAATATCAGCAAAGAGGACCAAATCAGTACCAAACCGACCCGCATAATCAGCAAGAACCAACCAAGTCGCTTGATGACATGATGAAGGAGCTCGCAGGAAGCATAAGTCAATTGGGTACTTTGCTACACCAATACCAGGTGAAAACTGAGGGGGCAATTTCAGAATTAACCAAACAAATGTCCCATCTCACCACAACAATGTCAACACTCACTAATGAGCCTGGCAGACTTCCTTCACAAACCATCCAAAACCCAAAGGCGAATCTTAGCATGATAAAGAGGTCAAACGAAAAGGCGACACTGGGAGAAGTAGCACGATCCTCAACGTACAAACTTACAAATAAGCACTTCACCCGCAGGCGTCATTCTGATTGGAATCAAGAGGAAGATCGACCCAATGATGGTAAAACATGGGCTACGCATGCTGACAATGGACGGTACGCATTCACCGTGTGCATAACTCCACCACCGATCGTACACTCTGACATACCAGCATCTGGATGGGATGACACTCACAATTTAAGGTGGAACTCTCCAACTAATATTTATGCTTCTGAGCAAAATATTAAGGGATCCAGTTATACTAATCCTAAGTCAAGGAGTGGGCAGAGTGACCCGACAATTATAAAAGCCCTCACTTCAGATCATGAGTCACAACCGGAAAGAGATAAAGACCAGGGGCCTTCACAGTCACCTGCGGTATTGGTGAAACTCAGATTCATAAGTGCCTGGTCGATCTTGGAGATGCTGTCAACGCCATGCCCTCCTCCTTATATTACTTGTTAGGACTTGGTCCATTAAAACCACCCAGGTCAAATATCGAGCTAGGAGATAAATCGTGCATCCGTCCGATTGGAGTGCTGGAAGACGTAATACTCCATGTGGGAGAGCTCGTCATTGCTGCAGACTTCTATGTGATACAAACGGGAGAGACCAGCGAAGACGACCCTCCAACAATAATCTTGGGACGACCATTCCTCTACGCTACTAAGGCAAGGATCGATGTGGGCAAGGGCTCATTATCGCTTAAGTTTGGTGGCAAAATTGCATATTTCTACATTGACAATAGCCGCACGGATGCGAAGAAACCTCCAGATATAATACCTATCTCAGATCGCGGTACGTAGATTTCTGACCTGCCAAAAGAGACCGAAAAGTAACAAGACCAGCAGCTATGGTCAAAGTTCCCTCACCTTCTCAGAATCAATGGAGAGAAAAAATACCAAAACCATGGGGTTCTAACACTCACAAGAAATCGGGTAAAGGCAAGGCAAAAAGCAACACAGGAACGGTGGCAAAATTCGACCTGAGCCACCCATGGGATCCCAACCAGTGATCCATGAATAAGGTACTGTCTAGCCAACGACGTTAAACAAGTGCACTGGTCGGGAGGTAACCCGACACTATCTTACTTTCCGCACTTTAATTTTCTGTCTTTTATTTTCTGTATTTTACTTTTTCAATAAGTCGCTCTCACCCACTTGGTGCATAGAAGAAATGATTATTTAGGAATCGGACTTGGGTGCAACATTAAGCCAGCTAGGCCTATGCCAAAAGTTCAAGGCCCCAGCTGAACTCCCTCGATTATCCAGCCTCATGCCATGTCGTTCACTCGACACCTAAAAGGGAGTTCTGTTCTTCCCTTTTCCTTAATATCATTTCCTTCTCATAATTGTCTGCTTTCATGGCTTTTGAACTAAGTAGTACTGAAAGGCACGACTTCGTTCAAAAGTGTGGGGTGAGAACCACCTGTGTACATAAACATGTTTTCTTTTTTAGTGTTATCTTTTTGAAAATATGAACTTAAGAATGTGAAAAAGATAGATCTAAAATTCATGCATTTACCTTGTGAAAATTCAACTGTCTAAAAACTTAGAATGTAACTTCTCATTTGTCCCTTTGTGCTGAGATAAACTAGGGATGTGGATTTGATAGAAATGCCCTAGAGAGGCTTGGCTAGCAATCGAAGGATCGAATCAAACTATATGGTTTTCGAAGTCAGTGGAGGCTGCACTTCGGGTTTCAGTGAAGATTGAAGTCATCTCCGCCATGCAGTGTTTATGCAAAAAGAAAAAAAGGCGAGGACGGGAATCAGACCGTCCTCTCTCTAGTCAAAGTAGCCGAGAAAATAGATGAGCGACCCTCATCTTGACCCGCGCGAAACGACAAGGATGAGAGGAGCGGGGAGGTATTTCCATAGGCTTGCGGGCGATGATTGGACCTCCCAAAAAGGGTTGAGAAAATGGACTAGCAAGTCACGAAGACGCAAAAAGCTCAAAGAAGCTAATCAAGAGGCCAAAGGCCCAAAATTGTGAAGGTTTTAACCGAACAAAAAGTGAAGTACTCAAAGAGTCAAATCAAAGGCCAAAGACCGATTCACTACAAAAGCAGTCCCTCGCCAAAAGGAAAAATCAAAGTACTCAAACCATTGAAACCCGAACCGAATAACGTGCTAGAGAAAGCTACAAGGAAACCATATAGTGCGAGACAGTCCCGAGGTTGCAGTCCAGGAGCCTAAAAAGGGCTATCTCCCGAAACATCCAGAATAATTTGCATCTCAGCACGGAGGTACAAGTATCAAGTTTCTTCTATTTATTTATACAGTTCAATTTGGTAATAAGTAAGCAATGCATGAATTAGGACAAATCAAGTCCCACAGTCTAATTTTCATATTTTAACAAACTTACTTAGTGTGCCGCCCTTTAATAGCATTGTTCGGGACGAACAACTAAAAGTGTGGGGTGATCTGATGGACCATAATTATACGAATCAAAAACACAGTAAAACCCACCAAATTAGACTGTTGGTCTATTTAACTTCTGCTTGTTAGTCCCGATTTATTTCTACAGGGTATTTTGGCGCTTAGAGAGAAAACACGCTAAGGAGAGGATTTTACGCTGAAAAGATATTACGAGCAAGTCCAAGGGCACGATCAGACGCTGAATGAAGAATCTCAAGATCCTGACATAGGAATTACTCAAATCAAATCTAACCGAGGAACAATCAAAGTCAGACGGAGCGAAATTGGACTGATAGTTTTGTGAAAAGACTGCACAAAACTGTCAAAACACACACATGGACCAAGGTGACCGGCCACCTTGCTTGGAGGTGGCCAAGGGAGGAAGCCTCCCCCCATGTTGACCGGCCACCGGCGGCTCCTCCACCAAAGGCAACCGGCGGCTTTTCACACCCCCCCCATGTGTCACCTCCTCCTTCCTCCTCCCTTCTCCTCCCTTGGATCAAAAACACATGCCACCCATCTCCACCACCCATCTCCTCCCCTTGTGGCTATAAAAGGAGGCTTCTCCTCCTCAGTTCAATCATCCACAAATTTGTAAATCACTTCTCTCTCTAAGTTACTTTGTAAGTTTGGTTTGGTTTTGGAAATAATACTCCTGTTTGTTCTTGAGTATTATACTGATCTGAAATAATACTCCTGTTTGTTCTTGAGTATTATACTTTAGAGAATACTCCTGTTGGTTCTTGAGTATTCAGTAGGAAATTGGGAATACTCCTGTTGGTTCTTGAGTATTCCACCCCTTTCCCTCTTACTGTTTTCAAAAACCCCCCGAGTATTTAGTTATGATGTCCTTTTCCATGGATATTCGTAGCTAAACTCCTCATTCGGTCGAAGGTATTTTCTTGTATTATATAATGTTTTAATTTCTTTTAGTTTCATTTCTTTGTATTCAAAACTTGTTCTATGTGCCATTTATAGTCAGAGTTTCCAAGGTTGAGTGGAAGCTGTAACAAGCTAAGCTCTTCCGTGGGGATTCGTGATCATACTCGGTAAGTGGAAGCTGTAACAAGCAAAACTTATCGAGGAGTTCGACTTATCTAAAACACCACTTGGTCGATCGTAACTGAGAGATCAGGTGGATGCACAAAAGGCTAAGATACTTCGAAAGGAGGAATTAGTCTGAAGTAGAATAAGTGTTGCTTTAAACGATGTTGCAAGTCTTGCGCTGCGAAAGGGCCTCGATTCATCTTTGAATACTTAGAAAGGTTACTAACGGTTATTAATAAACATGTTATAATACAAGGTACCTGAAACCGAATACTTTTCCTTGAATTACAAAAAACCCCCCTGTATTTACTTTTGTAAACTGCTCGATCAACTACAACCATCAACCGCTCATCTACCGGAGGATTCGCACATCACGCATCACCCACTGTAAGTCTTCTTCCCTTAACTCCTTTATTTTCAGTATTTATTTTCTGTAATTTACTTTTCCGCACTCAAAACCAAAAAAAAACCAAAAACAGTAGCTTAGTTAATCGCGCTAAAATCCCAATCAACCTAAAACACGTTCCCCGCCAGTATAAAGAACAACGTATCCCTCTAATTCCCTTGGGTTCGACCCCTACTTACCACTTACTACCCATTAGTGTAGTCGCGAGTAGCGGAAAATATAAATTTATTTGTACAGAGAACATTGCACCTTAACGAAATTGCAGTGGGCTCCGTCAGGGCGCTTTGCGGCAAGTACGCTCCGCATTCCTGGAAGAGTAAACGGTCATAGCTTAACAGTGTTGATTGATAGTGGTTCGATGCATAACTTCATCCAAACCAGAATCACAAAGCACTTGCAACTCCGTATCGAGCCCTCTAGTCACCTGAATGTGACAGTAGGAAATGGCGAAGCCCTAGAATGCAATGGTGTCTGCGCCAAAGTCCCTTTGTAGATGAGCGATTACACATTCGAGGTCGATCTGTTCTTATTGCCAATATACGGCGTAGAGGTTGTGTTAGGCGCCCACTGGTTGGCCTCAATCGGCCCCGCCTTATTCGACTACGGCCGTCTAACAATGAGCTTTCAACACCATGGCTTGCAAATTACATTGCACGGTAAAAACGATACATGGCAGTTACGCAAATGAGTTTGCGACCCACACTAACACTATTGCTTCTTTTTATCAATTGCAGGCCCAACTTATTGATTCAACCCTACGACAACTAAATTAGTCCACAAATCAAATTGAAACAGACCTGTCAACTTCATTACACAGCGACCTCGCCACTCTACTGCAACAATTTTCAGCCATCTTCGAAGATCCGCGGGGACTGCCGCCTGAACGACCAACGACTCACAAAATTACTTTGTTACCGAACACACTTCTGGTTAACGTGAAACCATACAGATACCCTCACTATCAGAAAATGGAGATTGAAAAACAGATTCAAACTATGCTCAATGAGTGTGTTATCCGACCCAGTACGAGTCCCTTCTCATCTCCGATATTACTAGTAAAAGAAAGAAAGATGGAGGCTGGCGATTCTGTGTTGATTATCGCGCATTGAACATAGTAACAGTGCGTGACCATTTCCCCATCCCTACTGTGGATGAATTATTAGATGAACTACACGGTGCAAGTATCTTTTCCAAGCTTGATCTTCGCTTCGGTTATCATGAATGCATCCTAACGACATATTCAAGACAACGTTTCGCACACATGATGACCATTACGTGTTTCTTGTAATGCCATTTGGGTTATCAAACGCACCATTAACATTTCAAGCACTTATGAATGATCTATTCCGGCCGGCCTTGAGAAGATTTGTATTGGTATTCTTTGACGATATCCTAGTCTCTAGTCCTACTTGGGAGGAGCACTTGACACACCTACGAGAGGTACTAAATGTGTTACATTCCAATTCATTTGTTGTTAAATTGTCCAAGTGCGAGTTTGGCAGGAAAACTATTGCATATTTAGGACATATTATCTCACAACTTGGAGTAGCGGTTGATCCGGATAAGGTGAAGGTAGTCGTGGATTGGAAATCACCACAGGATGTGAAGCAGTTAAGAGGCTTTTTAGGTCTCACAGGATATTATAGAAAATTTGTGGAGCATTATGCCTTGATTGCTGAACCTCTCACCAAGCTGCTACGAAAAGATTGTTTTACGTGGTCTTCTAATTCTCAGGAAGCATTTGACAAGCTCAAGCAAGCTTTGTCATCTACACCAACATTGGGTTTACCATATTTTTCAGCAAGATTTGAGGTTCAAACAGATGCCTCAAGCACTGGCATTGGAGCAGTTTCATCGCAAAAGGGTAGACCAATAGCATTTTTTAGCAAACAACTCACAAGGACATTGCAATCATCCTCGACTTACCACAGGGAACTCTATGCTGCTATTACGGCAATTCAAAAATGGAGGCAGTATTTATTAGGCGCTCGGTTCACTCTTTGTACGGGTCGTCAGCCCTTTCGAGCAATTCTTACACAAGCTCTACACACTCCAGACCAACAACGACTTATCTATAAATTGATGGGCTTCGAGTTTGATGTGGTGTACAAACCAGGGGCAGAGAATAGGCCTGCTAATGCTTTATCTAGACACCATGACATGAATTTTAATTCTTTGCACATCTCTTCTCGACACATGTTGGGCATTTTACAAATGTTGCGCAAGTTATTTGAACAAGATGAGCCTTCTCGACAATTTAAGGAGGCTATCTTAGCAAACCTAGCATCCTACCCTCACTATAGAGTGCATGATGGTTTGGTCATTCACATGGAGAGAATTTTCATCCCCAGGATTCCTGCTTAACAGAGTTGGTCATACATGAATTCCATGACACACCAACAGGTGGTCATGCTGGTGAAAAGCGAACCCTTGCAAGAGTTTCAGCAAACTTTAGTTGGCCTGGAATGGCCAAAGACATCCGCAATTATGTCAAGGAATGCACTACTTGTCAAGAGACAAAATTCATCCGCAATTCCCCACTCGGCATGCTCCAACCACTGCCTATTCCCAACCAAATATGGGCTGAAATCTCTATGGATTTTATAACTTAGTTACCCAAGTCTAATGGCCTCAGCACAATAATGGTCGTCGTTGACAGGTTAACTAAATACGCCCATTTTGTAGGCTTATCAGGGAGTTTTACCGCTGAATCAGTGGCTCGCACCTTTGTAAAAGAGATATGCCGACTTCATGGTTTCCCAACCAAAATCATCTCCAATCGTGACCCTATTTTCATGAGCCGGTTTTGGCGTGACCTCTTCAAGATGCAAGGTACAACATTGACAACTAGCAGCGCATACCACCCCCAAACCGATGGACAAACAGAGGTGGTAAATCGCTGTCTCGAGGACTACCTCAGATGCTTTATGGCTAAAAATCAGGGAGACTGGGCAACATTCTTACCTTGGGCTGAACTTCATTACAACACATCTTGGCACTCAACTACTCGCATGACACCATTTGAAGCTGTTTATGGACGCGCACCTCCAAAGATCTTAGACTATATTCCTGGTGCTTCAAAGGTAGTAGAGGTTGATAGGTCACTGACACACCGTAAAAGACTCTTGGAACAACTTCGACTGAACTTGGAGAAAGCCCAACAACGGATGGAATGCCAAGCTGATCAACATAGGACTGATCGCGCCTTCCAGGTGAATGATCTTGTTTATCTTTGCCTCCAACCATATAGGCAGCAATCAGTAGCTCGTCGACGCTTACAAGTTATCCAAACACTACTTCGGCCCTGACCACATCTTGTAAAAAATAGGCCAAGTGGCCTATCGACTTGAGTTACCTCCGGACGCCAAGATACACAATGTATTTCATGTGTCCCTCTTACGTCCTTATGTTGGCAACCGCAACGTTCAGACGTCCCCTTGGCCTCTTGAAATACAAGATATCCGCCTTACTCTTCAGCCACATCACATTGTCGAATTTGGCAACATCATAAAGGCCCCGGAGTGCAACATCAGCTTCTTGTCCAATGGCATAACCAGACACCATCAGAGGCTAACTGGGAGGACATCATTAAGTTCTGCACAGACCATCCTCAGTTTGACCTCGAGGATGAGGTTTTGTTTGATGGGGAGGGTAATGTTAGAGGGCTAAAAGACAAAGAGTTGGGCAGGGGGCACAGACTGAAACTCCCCAGTAGCAGATTACGCTGGTGATTTAACCGCTTGTTTTGAAAGGCTTTGTAGAAAGATGGAGGGCTGCAGGCTGCAGCAGAGCTGATCAGAAGAAGACAACTTGATGTAGGGACCATGTTAGTACATTGTGGCTTTATCATTGTTATGTATGGCTATATATGCCTTGTTAGACATTTGAGAATGTTATCAAAAAGCCTTCTTTTATTGACGACACACACTTTAAGGCAATTCGATAAGATAAAAATTCGTGACGGAAAAGGATCATATGAAAGTTACTAAATTATGTAAAAATCATAAATCCATCTCAGTCCTCGAATTTGATGATCTAATGGTTCTAATTAATATATAATTAAATTATTAGTAATATTTCTAATTAATCAGGGTGCGCTTGCACTTTTAGTTCTCTATTGACTTCATAGTTAATCAACATATAACGCAATTGTGAACACATTTTAGTCAAGTATTCGAGTGGTTAGTATCTTTGACATTATGTCAAGAGATCAAGGGTTCGACTCCCTTGAGTAGCATAATTTTCTCTACTTTTGTGGTAAAGTGCTTTTTGTTCCGTCTCTGCGTGGACGCGTGTTCCTCCTTAACGAGTTGTTGTTCTTCCCGCCTCGTTGTGGACGTATTGTCCCTCTTTACGAAGGTGTTCTTCTTCCCTTGTGGACGTGTTGTGTTCAGCAGGTCCGCAGGTGTTGATTCGCCAATCTTACATGGATTATTCGTGGAAACGCGTATTTGCTCGTAGGTTTCAAGTTAGAAGGTGCGTTAAGGCATGTGCTTCAACGGACGATTTGAGTATCAATCAGGGTTGGTGTCGTGTGTGGTCCGTCCTTCAGAATCTATTAATTTATATGTACCCGATAAAGACGTATTCGTGCAGTGCTTGATTTGTATGAGATATAAACATCGATTCTTATTTAAGTTAAATAAAAGGAAAAAAACTATCTTTTAAAACATTAAAATTACAACATAACACATTTGACTTTGTTCTTTTAACAATGAACCATATTTTGAGGCAAACCAAAAACTATGCTTAAAAAAATACTATGTCTTTTTAAAACATTGATATTACACCACAATAAAATTGAAATAGTTGTGCTAATAATGACCAATATTTTGAGGCAAATCCATTTATACAACGTTTGAAATGTATCGTCGTTGTACATTCATTGAATTCAAATGATTTCATGTAGGATAACCAAAATTTGTCTTATACAAATATTGAAACTACAACACAACACATATAAATTATATCTTTTAATGACGACGCACACTTTAAGGTAATTCCATAGGATATAACTCGTGTTGAAAAAGGATCATATGAAAGTCATTAAATTATATAAAAACCATAAATCCATCTCAATTCTCGAATGTGCGTTTGACAACCACTAATAGGCTAGATGCGATTATTACCATTAAGCATTTGGTGTGTCAAAAGGGAGGGTTTCAAAGCAAAGAGTAAAGTGGTGGATACTATAAATTCTGTCGATACAAATGAGAGGTCTAGGAGAGACACTCGATGTAGGTGTCAAGCAAGACTTCAGGTTAACATAACTAATGGTGGTAGATATCGTGTCTATCTGTTTGAAGAAACACACAATCACTATTTGGAATCTGACGTAGGTAAACAGTTTTTGACTTCACATAGAGAGATGTCCTTTATTGACAAGCTGGTCATGGAATGCGGTAAAGTTCGTATATGTGCTACAAAAGCCCATCATATTAGGAAAGAGTTATGTGGTGGGTTTATGAATGTAGGAGTCACGGTCACTGATTACAAGAATTTTAAGAGGGATTTGAAACTCTATATTGGTCTTAATGATGCTCAAATGGTTGTTGGTAATTTATCAGATAAGATAAAGACTTTCCCAGGGTATTCCTTTGAGTATTTTTCAGATGAGGAAGGCACCCTAACCAGATTGTTTTGGGCTGATGGGATATCAAGGATGGACAACTTTATATTTGGTGATGTTGTTTCATTTGATGCAACTTATCGAATGAATAAGTAAGTGTTGTAAATTCAGTATATATTAGCACCATATATGTAATGTTAATAATATATGTCATCTTTATTATTGCAGGTACAATTTGGTGTTTGTACCTTTCACTAGCGTAGACAACCAGCTGAGAAGTGTGACTCTTGCTGCTGGGCTGATCTCAAAGGAGGATGTTGATTCATATACATAGCTGCTAACATGCTTCAAGAAATTGTTGGAACGCGAACCTAGTGTGATCGTTACTGATCAAGACGCGTCTATGAAGGCTGCCATTACCACTATATTCCCTTCCAGTCGACATAGGTGTTGCATGTGGCATATTACAGAAAAATTGCAAGCGCAGGTACTGTGTATACATAATTCGTAGTTAACAAATTATAATTAGTAGTTTATGTAAAAGTGAATTATATTGGCTATTCTGTACACATCATTCGTAGTTATGAATATATAATTCGTAGTTTCAAGGAAACATGATGAGATTGGTTGTTTTGTAGTCATAATTCGTAGTTATACTTGCATAATTCGTAGTCCATTGTGTTAACCTGATCAGGTCGGTACTTATTTTGATGTTGTTTTCTTTTTTTTCAAATATGTGGTCATATCTAAATACAGAGAGTCTGGTTTTTTTAAACAGTATAAAAGCTGTTATATGGGGTGAATATAATGACTATAAAGAATTTGAAGAAGCATGGTGGGATTTGATTATAAAATATAATCTTCATGGCAATAAATGGTTTGCTGATATGTATGACATAAGGTCGTCATGGATACCTGTTTATTTTAGAGATGTACATATGGGGGCCCTTCTGAGGACAACATCGCGATCAGAAAGCGAGAATTCATTTTTCAGAAGGTACATTCATAGATCTCTGACTCTAGTGGAATTTTTCGTTGGCTTCAATAGTATTATGGATTTACAAAGGCAAAATAGAGTACAACTATATCGAGAATCAAGAAGTTCTGTACCTACTTTGAATTCTACTCACAAATTGGAGAAGCATGCTTCAAAAACCTATTCATATCCCGTTTTCAAGAAAATCCAACCTGAAATGTCTGATTCTGCCTATGAATGTGGGATTCAGTCTATTAATGAAAATGAAACTGGTAGAATGTACATCATAAATGATGCTGGGAGGAATAGTAAGCTATTCCAGGCATTTCTTTATATTTTGAATGTAGAATTTTATAATTCGTAGCATCAGTTTTATAATTCTTAGTTATAGTTTTACAAATCGTAGTGACAGTTTATAATTTCTAGCCTCAATTCTCAACTCATTCTGCAGGTTACCTTCACAGAAATTGATGAGAGGTTAAAATGCAGCTGCATGAAGTGGGAATCTTGTGGCTATATATGTCGCCACCTCTTCAAAGTCATGTTTTTTTACGTTATGACAAGATTTCTGATTGTATGGTGATGGGCAGATGGCATATAGATGCAGCTAGGAAGCATAATCCTGGTATGTTTCTTGTTGATCCTAAAAATCTGAATCAAATAAGAGAACAAATAATGCTAGCGTCGGCAATATGGTTCCATGTCAATGATGCTATTTGTAGCTTCAAGAATGATGTTGATTGCATTAGAAAATGCCATGATCACATATATGAGTTCGTTAAGGAGCATGCTCCGAATGGTGGTGCCGAATGCAGTTCATGGAAAGCTGATTATTTCTAGGATGTTTTGCAAATGCCACAGCCTGCAGACGTGGTGGTCAATAACCCTGGATTGTCAAGAAACAAAGGATGAGGTAAGAGAATTCGAGGTCCCCGAGAAATTGCCATAGAGAATTCAAAGAAACCTCTAAGATCATTTAGATATTGCAACGAGTTAGGGCTCCATGACAAGCGTACATGTCCAAAGAGAGTAGAGAACGACTCACGAATGCGTGTTGCTACTTCTGAACACAGATGAATTTAATGTCATTGGACTGGATCAACCTTACAGTATCTGAGTTTATAATTTGTAGATTTACATTCATAATTCGTATCAAAAAAAATTTCATATGCCATTTGGTATTTAGTTCTGTTATATTTTTTTATCATCTGATATCGGAAATACTCGTAGAACATGAACTTGTATCTTATTTAGCGTAGTATATTAGTCAAAAGGTGAAGAACATAAACTTTGAGTTTATAATGCATAGAATAGTAAGCAAAATTCGTATGAAAATAGAACAAATAACTAATATATGTAGTACAATCCATATAATGCTTAAATGGGATGGATATCCAAATATATCGCCCTGAATCTCATATTAAAAGTGCTGAGCAACATACATCGAAACATATTATTCGTACCATACAAGCCAAAATACGTAGTCAAGTAACTAACTACCGTAGTACAACTTATAAAATTCGTAGTTAACTAGTGGGACAGTTTCCATATACAAAAATCAGACAGTGCCCTAAATCTAAATTGCTCTCAGTCTCTTCTTTAATGAATCAGAATGATAAAACATAAGCAGCATGCAGCTACAAATTTTAATCAATTTCATACGAATTATAATTTATTTGTTTTAAGAATTACCACTAATGTGACCCTTGTACATTACCTGATGGAGATAGTTTCTTTGCGTTGCCTTGACCCTTAACCCGCGAAGTGTCAGGTAAGAAATCATCATTGCTCTCTGTTTCAATGTCATCCATCTTTCGTGAGACATTTTTTTTCAAGCTACAAAATGGTAAATACAATTAGTCTTGTCAAGGCAACATCAATCATCATCGCTATCATGTACCTGATTTCATGGTGACTTTAGCTTTATTTTTAGAATTTTCTTCTTTGTTGTCCTTTGTAGATGATGTGTATCCCCCAACTGCGAAACAGGTTAGTTTAACTGGTTAATTAGTTTATAATTCTAAGTTAATTTGGATAGAAAAAATACAACCTTTAAGAGTTTGGGTGCTTGTTTGCTAACAAATCTGTTTCTTGTTTTTATCTTGTTGCTCTTTCGCAGCCCGCAGGTACATCTTTGGTTGGTATTTTTACCCATGGGTTTCTTTTCCTCTTGCGCCCTGTAAACAAATTTTCAAACTGAGCATCATAAACTGCCGCAACAACTACGAATAACGGTGCACAAAAATTACAAGGTACCAATTATCATAAATAAGCTACTTATTATGTTTACAAGAGTTTGAATGGTACAGAAAATTCAAGCAGTGACAACTGGTGCAGAGAAACTACAAAGTCCCATCATACGTAGTTTATGATACAATGTACTAATTATGAGCTACAAATTATATCAATGTAGTCCAAATTTTACTACCAATATTAAACCAATATTATGAGCTACGAATTATGATTAGAAGCGTACGTATTCTGATTATTTACTACCATTATGACTACTACCAATAAGTATATGCCTCATTTTTACAAATTGCTTGTTTTCTTCACCATATTACGTAGTTTATGATACAATGTACCAATTATGAGCTACGAATTATGATCTTAACCCTTCTAATACAGACCATTGCTTGTTTTGTTCACCTTATTATGATATAATGTACCAATTATGAGCTACGAATTATGATCATCATAGTACAAATATGACTCCACCCAAAACACGCAACCTGATATAGTATGATACGCATCTCGATAAAAGATGCTACAAATTATGATACATAACTAACATGGCTACGTATTTTATCGCTACACACAAAACTAAAAATACATTATGGTACGCAACTTGCTAAATGATGATACACATTTTAGCACTCCACCCCAATCTAAAATGCGCAGCTTGATGGGAAACACGCAGTATACTCATTCGGTAAATTGTCGATCTATTCTCAAACCCTAATAAGCTGTGACAGTAAAAAAAACGTAGATATAAAACACACCGTATACTTGATTCGACGTGTTTGGTAGAGGGTTCGACCTATCTTTCATGGCCGTCGTCTCTACTATGTGCAGTCGCTACGAATTTGATCATCGATTAGGTCGGGAGGATTGGTTTCACAATTAACGGGATCGGAGGTTTGAGAGATTTTGTTTGTGACTAAATTACCCCCGTAAGCGTCGATTTAGTTGATTTTGAATGTTATTTGTGTGTAATCTTGTATGTTGATTAATTAAGATCAATGGTCTGTATTAATTCTTATTTTTCACCATAAGCTCAATTCTCACCGGATCTTAACCCTTTGTAACTAATATCAAAGGGTATGATTGTAATTTTGGTTCTCTTTTGACTTTGCACACGACCTCAGTCTCCTATCCGGGACCTTGGATGGTGTCCGATGACTTTTACACCATTTCCACTTGGAGAGAAAAGATAGCGTACAAGAACGCGGGAGTGATGTTTGAATATGGCGATTTTTAAATACGAGCTTCTCTCAATAATGCTGGCCGCTTTTGTGGTAATCGGTAATACTTGGAGTAACAATTGGACAGCAGGGGACCAGATTTGGATGAGACTTGATTGAGTTCTTCTTAATGGGGATGCCTTAGCTATGTTCCCTAATATCTCGGTTGTTCATTTGTAAAGAGGTGAAAGATTGCTGTGAAATTTTCTGTATATTTTATCTATCAGATTACATGGCTTTATATATACAAGAGATTTAACAAACTTAACTATTGTCCTCCATTCTCTACGGCACTAACAACTTATCCTAACAAACACCACAATATGAGAGCAGAGTGATGACTAATTCATTTCCCTAAGAAGTAGCAGTCATTTGGTTTGTTACCCCCGTCAAGATCAAGGTCGGGACGAACTTGGAGCTTGGTACGAAGAAAAGAAACATGATCTTTCCCGAGTGGTTTTGTGAATATATCTACGAGTTGATCAACAGAGGACACATGAGTGATATGTAGGTCACCAGCTTCGACTTGTTCTCGAACAAAGTGGAAATCAAGAGCTATGTGCTTGGATCGAGTACTTATAACTGGATTTTTGGACATGAAGGTGGCACCAATGTTGTCACAAAGGATTGTTGGAGGCTGTCGGACATTGGCGTGAAGATCTCGAATAAGCTGTTTAATCCACATTAATTCAGCAGATGTGTAGGCTAAAGCACGATACTCTGCTTCCGTACTTAAGCGAGCAACAACACGCTGTTTCCGTGATACCCAACTAATCAGGTTTGGTCCATGAAACACAGCAAAGCCATATTGAGACCTAATGTCATCAGAGTCGGAGACCCATCCAGCATCTGAATAAGCAAGAAGAGAACTAGCAGAGGTTGGTTGAAAGTGAAGCATGTGATGTAGAGTGCATTTCAAATACCTTAGTATACGTTTGACAGCCTGCCAATGCAATGAAGTTGGAGCATGCATATACTGACACACACGGTTGACGGCATAGGCAATGTCCGAACGAGTAATAGTGGCATATTGTAGAGAGCCAACAATCTGGCGATACAATTTTGGATCAGAGAAAGGATCACCCCATAATGTGAGACGACTTGATGGATCTCCATGAGTAGAAATCGGCTTTGAGTCAAGCATCTTACTCCAAGCCAGGACATCAATGATATAGTTGTGTTGAGACAAAGTAATTCCGGATGGGGATCTTGCAATCTGAATGCCAAGAAAGTAGTTGAGATCACCGAGATCCTTGAGAGCAAAAGTATGATTCAAGTCTGTAATGAACTTCTGCACCAGTTGAGAGTGACTACCTGTAATGATGAGATCGTCAACATATACAAGAATGTAAATGGTGGTAAATGGTAATAGCAGAAGAGTGTACAAATAAAGATGTGTCAGATTGATAAGCTCGGAAACCCCGTGTGATAAGATGTTGCTTGAGTTTATTAAACCAAGCTCGCGGTGCCTGTTTGAGGCCATAAAGAGCCTTGTGAAGACGACCGACATGATTGGGACGAGAGGGGTCCTCAAAGCCCTGGGGTTGAGCCATTTACACCTCTTCAGACAAGTTGATGGCGCGTATTTATACGATTCATCGAATAAGCAAAACCCACCAAATTAGACATTTGATCATACGAACAAGTGCTTGTTAATGCCTTTTTGTGTATATAGGTGATGGACCATATTTATATAATTCATTAAGACAGTTAAACCCACCAAATTAGACTCTTTGTCTATTTAACTTTTGATTGTTAGTTCCACTTTTGTTCTACAGGCTATTTCGAGGTCTAGAGATGATACGGGCTAAAAAGGAGTTTTAAAGCTGAAAATGGATTACGAGTCAGGACACGACCAAATTCCGACTGTAAAACTTTCATGATCCTAACCTGGAATCACTCAAACAAGTCCAACCGAAGGGCAACCAGAGTCAGACCGGAGCTGAAAGGACCCGATGGCTTTTGGGGAAAAGATCACAAAGCTCTCCACCACTCTCCCCTTGCCACATGGGCGGCGGCTTTGAGCTCAAAGCCACCTAGCCGGCGGCTCTCCTCCCTTGCCACCTCACCCCGGCGGCTAAAGCCCTCCCCCCTCCCATCTCATGCCATGTGTTGAGCTTCTTTTCTCCTCCCTTGCCAAGTGTGTGGCTCTCATTCCTCCCCTTAGCCTATAAATAGACATCTTCCCCTCCTTTGTAAATCATCCCACAATCCCATTCACAACAATCATCTCATACCACAAGCTCTCACTTCTCTCTAGATTTTGGGCACAATCATGTAAACACTTTACTTTGATATTGAAGTTTGATCTTGAGTACTCTTGTCGGTTCTTGAAGTACTCAAGCTTTTCCTTACTATTCTTGAGTTTACTCCTGTTGGTTCTTGAGTATTCTCCCTCTTACTTTCCTTGTCTTTACTTTCAAAAACTTTACTTTACTGTCTTTCAAAAACCTTTACTTTTCCAAGTACTTAGCTATGATATCCACCTCTATGGATATTCATAGCTAATCCCTTCATTTGGTTGAAGGGGTGTACTTGTATCATAAAATGTTTTAGACCCTTCTCTTAGTGCCTTGAGTGGATGCTTGAAATGGCAAAACTCTTCCATGGGGTTCGTGAACATACACGGTTAAGTGGATGCTTGAAATGGCAAAGCTTAATCGTGGAGTTCAACCTTTCTTAAACACCACTCGGTTGATCGGAAATGATTGATCAGGTGGATGCACATAGGCTAGTATACCTTGAAATGGGGTGCTAGTCTAAATAGAACAAGTGCTCTATGCCTTGAAATGGGCTAGACAGTGTGGCAAGTCAAGTGCTTGAAATGGCCTTGATACACTTTTGAACACTTAGTATGATCATTAGAGGTCAATGATAAACGAAAATATGATACAAGGCCCCCGAAACCGAATCTTTCCTTTAATTCAAACATCACCTGTCATTTACTTTCAGTCTTACTATCAACAGCTTACTTTCCAGTCATTTACTTTCAGTAACTTTACTTTCAGTCCATATCAATTGCTTTCTTTCCGCAAGACTTGTCCTTCAAGCATTTACTTTCAGCAAGTCTTGTCCTTCAAGCACTTTACTTTTCAGTATTTACTTTCAGTCTCGTATTTACTTTCTTTACTTTCAGTCATTTACTTTCCAGTGCTAAAATCACAACCAACCCACGCTACTTTCAGTACTAAAATCACAACCAACCCCCAACTGTCTTAATTTCCATCTTCGAAAGAACAACTATCAACTAATTCCCTTGGGTTCGACCCCTACTTACCGCTTTACTACCCAATAGTAGAGTACGAGTAGCGGACTTATAAATTTATTTTTGCACAGAGACATTGCACCTTAACGACAGTGCAGTGCGCTCCGTCAAAATTGGTGCCGTTGCCGGGGAATTAGCTTTCTGACTAGTTGTTCTTTTCTTTTGTACCCGTTTCTGCATAACCATGTCTCGCGAAGGAAGCCACCATGACTATCAGGATGACGACGAGATGAACTTGTACGATCGAAACAATGAGGCGCCGCCTCCATTTATTGACGATCCGGAACAACTCATCAGAAACCAAAGAGCTCGTAATAGGGAGGTCATTCGAAGAAACCAAGGACCACCCGAGGACCGAAATGAAGCTGGTCCAGTGCAACCCCCTAGACATCCCCCACCTCGACAAGTACCAAGGCGAGAACCCATCTTTGATGACTACTATGGGGATAACAACTTCCGCGAACCTACTATGGGAGAACTGTCGGCACCGGATTTCAGAAATCAGCCGTGGTGCATTTACGAGGGCCCTGAGCTAGAAAACATCGCCATCAACACATCAGTGGTCCACAACCTGCCCAAGTTCTCAGGAACTCATGGAGAATCAGCAATAACTCATCTCCAACGCTTACACGGCATTTGCCAAAACCTAAAACCCAATGGCGTAAATGTAGACGACTTCAAGTTGAAGGCGTTCTATTTTTTCCTCATTGACTCGGCGAACGACTGGTTCCTTTCATTGCCTTCCGGTAGCATCAGAACATGGGCTCAGATGCAAAAGAAATTCCTGGACAAATACTACCCGGCGGGAAGAGCAATGCAAGTGAGGAGACAACTGCAGGACATCAAGCAGGGGCCCAATGAAACCATGTACGATTACCTGGAGAATTCAATCGCCTGGAGAGAAGCTGCTGCACCCTTGGACTGCCCGAGAAACTCATCATCGAATACCTCATTGATGGATTGAGACCCTTAGACAAAATGCTCCTGGATGCCTCAGCTGGAGGATCCATGATGAATCTATCACTGAGTGGCATAAGGAATCTCATCACCGACGTTGCTGAAAATGCCCGATTCAGAGAAGAGACAACTCGGCAGGAAGAATTCTCCCGAACAAAGAATGTGGCAAAGGCTGAAGAAACACCGATGAACTCTATGCCAGAGGAGATGAAACAAATGAAGGAAATGATGGTTCAGATCCTACGAAGGCACCCAGCTCAAGTGAAACCTTGCGAATTTTGCAGTTCTACAGACCACAAGACTGACGCATGCCCAACATTAATAGTAGAAGAACCGGGAGAAGTGAACGCAGTGGTAGGATATCGAGGATACAACAACAACAACAGCAACGATAGAGCCAGACCAAACCGGCAGTATAATCAAGCAACCAATCCAAGCTGGCGAAACGACAACCATCCTCCGAGGGAGACACAACAAGCCGCACCGCAATTAGCTCAGTCATTTTACCAACCTCCCCACCGGTAGTACAACCAGAACGCTCCATCAGCAGGCCAATATCAACAGAAGGGACAAAATCAGTACCAAGCCAACTCGAGCAATCAGCAAGGACCAAACAAGTCACTTGAAGACACAATGAAGGAACTCGCAGGAAGCGTAAATCAATTGGGTAATTCGTTTAACCAGTTCCAGGCAAAAACTGACGGGGCAATTTCAGATTTGACCAAACAAATGTCCCAGCTCGCCACTTCAATATCCGCACTTACTAATGAGCCTGGCCGACTACCTTCACAAACCATCCAAAACCCAAAGGCGAATGTCAGCATGATAAGGAAGTCAAACATGAAGGTAGCACTGGAAGAAACAGCACGATCCACAACTTACAAACTTACGAACAAACACTTCACCCATAGGCACCGTCCTGATTGGAATCAAGAAGAAGACCGACCCAATGATGGCAGAACGTGGGTCGTCGTTGTACCTGCAAATCTAAATTTATATTTTCCTTACTCTGAACTGTGGGTTAGTACAGTGGCAAGCAAGGGTCGAACCCTAGAGAGCTAGATGGTTACTACTTTGTTCTGTAAGAGAGAAAAAGAAACGATTTGTGAGAGTAAACAGTTTAAGGAACAATGCAAATAAACGAAATTAAGAGAGAGTGTATCAATCAGAGAAGATATTCAGGCTAGGGTTCTTCAATTGTGACTTAGTTTATCCTTGATTTCTAGGTATTTTATTCTTGCTTTCTTAAGTGTGGTTACTCCTGGTCTGGTTATAACCTAAGGTAGGACCTTTAAGTCACTACGCCACAATCTACTCCTGGTCAGGTTATAGACTTTTAATTCTAGCAAACCTAATACTCCTGGTCAGGTTATATTAGGTTTAGTGCATCTACTTATTCTAACGGGTCAGTATCAAATAAGCAGGATAAAGATAGTAAGTATTACTAGGTTAAGTTGTACCCTTTCGGATCTCCCCTTAACCTAATAATTCGAACTGATATAATTGCACAAGAACTAATAGAATGCAAGAACAATAATTAAGAACTGAATCTCAAAACATCCGTCACAATTATTCAAACCCTAGCTTGAATAACGGGGTTAGTTACACATAGCCATGTAAATAATGCAAGAGTAATAAAAACGAAGTAACTTCACTATTCTGAGGAGAGAAGAAAAACCGGCCGTGGGACACGGCTGAGCTGGGCGGCGCACGGTGGAGCTAGGCGGAGGAGAAGAGGTGGGGCAACTAGGGCACACGGCCAAGAGAGGAGAAGACTCGAGTAGAGTATGAGGGATGATTATTTGGTCTTGTGAGCTCCTCTATTTATAAGGTTGAGAAAGACCTAGAATTGCCTAAATAATCCAAAAGATAATTTAGGCAATATTTTCATATCTTTCTTGCTTTATCTCCAAGCTACTCCTTTGCTTGATAATTAATCCATCTTGAACCTTCCAGAATGTTCCAAAACCATAGCTTGTATGTTGCCCTAATTTCACATCGCTTTTGGGCCGGACGAACTGGGCTGGACTCGACCGAAATCACTATTCACGCGCGGAGTTACTGTCACGATGGAGACTGTTCACGCACGGAGTACTGTTCACGCCAGAGTACTGTTCACGCCGGAGTTACTATTCACGAGTCGAAAAACACTGTTCACGGCCCTCCTTTGGGTCTGTTCTTCAACTGCGATGTTTATGGCATGAAAATGCCGTCTTTTAAGCGCGATTCCTCCTAGAGCTTCCAAATCACCTGAAACACGAAACAACACTAAGAAGTAACTGTTCGTATAATAAAGTGCTGGAATTGGTGGGATTTAATGATTCGATGAGTCGTATAAATACGGCTCATCAGTCACGCATGCTGACAATGGACGTTATACATTCACGGTTAGCATGACACCTCCACCGATTACACACTTTGACATACCGGCATCTGGCTGGGATGACAATGACTCTAATGGTCTCAGATGGGATTCCCCAACTAACATCTATGCATCAGAGCAAAACATTTACCTAGAAGATCAGGAGTTAAAAGGGCCCGATCATACAAACCCAGAGCCAAAGGATGAGCAGAATGGCCCGATAGTGGAAAGATCCCTCACTTCAGATCAGGAGTCACAACCGGAAAGGGATAAGGACCCAGGGGCCTTCACAGTCACCTGTGGTATTGGTGAAGCCCAAATTCACAAGTGCTTAATCGACCTTAGGGCTGCCGTCAATGCCATGCCTTAATCCTTATATTACTTATTGGGGCTTGGTCCATTGAAACCACCAAGGTCAAATATCGAGTTGGGAGACAAGTCGTGTATCCGTCCGGTTAGAGTGCTTGAAGATCTAATACTCCATGTAGGAGAGCTCGTCGTTGCTGCAGACTTTTATGTAATAGAAACGGGAGAGGCCAGCGAAGACGACCCTCCAACGCTTATATTAGGATGGCCTTTTCTCTTCGCCACCAAGGCATGGATCGACATGGGCAAGGGCTTGTTATCACTTACATTTGGCGGCAAAATTTCAGATTTCTACATTGATAACTATAATGACCGCTCAAGTACAAGGAAACCTCCAGACATTGTGCCTATCTCGGATCTCAGTACACAAATTTCTGATCTACCAAGAGAGACCGTAAGAGTAGCAAGACCAGCAGCTATGGTCAAAGGTCCCTTACCTTCTCAGAGACAATGGAAAGAAAAACCACCGAAACAAAGGAGTCCTGACCCGAGCACATCATCTCACAAGAAATCGAGGAGAGTCAAGGCAAGAATGAAAGTAGGCGCTCCGCAACACTACAACCTGAGCTACCCATGGGATCCCACCTTATAATCCAGGAATGAGGTACTGTCGAGCTAACGACGTTAAACAAGTGCACTGGTCGGGAGGTAACCCGACATCTATCTTACTTTTAGTCATTTAATTTCCGTCATTTAGTTTTTTGCCTTAAGTCATTCTCACCTTGCCTGTATATATTTGCTTGCAATTAACTTTTGAACTAAGTTGTGCTGCGAGGCACGCCTTCGTTCAAAATTGTGGGGTGAGAACCACCTTTGTACATAGTTAGTTAACATGTTTTTTCTTTTCATTTTCCCTTAATATTATCTTTTTGAAAATATGAACTTGAGAATGTGAAAAAGATAGATCTAAATTCATGCATTTACCTTGTGAAATCTCAACTGTATAAAAACTTAGGATGTAACTTCTCATTTGTCCCTTTGTGCTGAGATATACAGGGGATGTGGAGTTGATATAAACTGCCCTAGAGAGACTTGGCAAGCACTCGAAGGATTGGATTTCACTATATGGTTTACGAAGTCAGTGGAGGCTGCACTTCGGGTTTCAAAGAAGATCAGGGTCATCTCCGCCGTGCACCATTTATGCAAGAGGCGGGACGGGAATCAAACCGTCCTATCTCTAGTCAAAGTAGCCGGGAAAATAGATGAGCGACCCTCATCTTGACCCGCGCGAAACAGCAAGGATGAGAAAGAGCGGGGAGGTATTTCCATATGCTCTCGGGCGACGATTGGACCTCCCAAAGAAAGGTTGAGAAAATGGACTAGCAAGTCACAAAGAAGCAAAAGCTCGAAGAAGCTAATCAAAGGCCAAAAGCCAAAATTGTGAAGGTTTTAACCGAACAAAAGTGAAGAAACTCCAATTCAACATCAAAGGCTAAAGGCCAATTCACTTCAGAAGCTGTCCCTCACCAAAAAGAAATCAAAATTCTCAACTCAGTGAAACCCGAACCGAATCTTGTGCTAGAGAAAGCGACAAGTTAACCATATAGTGCGAGTCGGTCCAGAGAATGCAGTCCAGGAGCCTGAAAAGGGCTATCTCTCGAAACATCCAAATTAATTTGCATCTCAGCACGAAGGTACAAGTATCAAGTTTCTTCTAAGTATTTACACGGTTTAGTTTGGTAATAAGTAAGTATTGCATGAATTAGGATAAATCTAGTCCCGCATTCTCACTTTCATATTTAAAAAGTTTACTTGAATTTTGTGTTCCGCCCTTAAATAGCATTGTTCGGGACGAACAACAAAAAGTGTGGGGTGATCTGATGGACCATATTTATATGATTCATTAAGATAGTTAAACCCACCAAATTAGACTCTTTGTCTATTTAACTTTTCCTTGTTAGTTCCACTTTTGTTCTACAGGCTATTTCGAGGTCTAGAGATGATACGAGCTAAAAAGGAGTTTTAAAGCTGAAAATGGATTACGAGTCAGGACACGACCAGATTCCGACTGTACAACTTCCATGATCCTAACCTGGAATCACTCAAACAAGTCCAACCGAAGGGCAACCAGAGTCAGACCGGAGCTGAAAGGACCCGATGGCTTTTGGGGAAAATATCACAAAGCTCTCCACCACTCTCCCCTTGCCACATGGGCAGCGGCTTTGAGCTCAAAGCCACCTAGCCGGCGGCTCTCCTCCCTTGCCACCTCACCCCAGCGGCTAAAGCCCTCCCCCTCCCATCTCATGCCATGTGTTGAGCTTCTTTTCTCCTCCCTTGCCAAGTGTGTGGCTCTCATTCCTCCCCTTAGCCTATAAATAGACATCTTCCCCTCCTTTGTAAATCATCCCACAATCCCATTCACAACAATCATCTCATACCACAAGCTCTCACTTCTCTCTAGATTTTGGGCACAATCGTGTAAACACTTTACTTTGATATTGAAGTTTGATCTTGAGTACTCTTGTCGGTTCTTGAAGTACTCAATCTTTTCCTTACTGTTCTTGAGTTTACTCATGTTGGTTCTTGAGTATTCTCCCTCTTACTTTCCTTGTCTTTACTTTCGAAAACTTTACTTTACTGTCTTTCAAAAACCTTTACTTTTCCAAGTACTTAGCTATGATATCCACCTCTATGGATATTCGTAGCTAATCCCTTCATTTGGTTGAAGGGGTGTACTTGTATCATAAAATGTTTTAGACCCTTCTCTTAGTGCCTCTTTGTGTCCATAACTTGTTCTATGTGCCATATATTCGGTTAGAACACACATGGTTGAGTGGATGCTTGAAATGGCAAAACTCTTCCATGGGATTCGTGAACATACACGGTTAAGTGGATGCTTGAAATGGCAAAGCATAATCGTGGAGTTCAACCTTTCTTAAACACCACTCGGTTGATCGGAAATGATTGATCAGGTGGATGCACATAGGCTAGTATACCTTGAAATGGGGTGCTAGTCTAAATAGAACAAGTGCTCTATGCCTTGAAATGGGCTAGACAGTGTGGCAAGTCAAGTACTTGAAATGGCCTTGATACACTTTTGAACACTTAGTATGATCATTAGAGGTCAATGATAAACAAAAATATGATACAAGACCCCCGAAACCGAATCTTTCCTTTAATTCAAACATCACCTGTCATTTACTTTCACTCTTACTATCAACTGCTTACTTTCCAGTCATTTACTTTCAGTAACTTTACTTTCAGTCCATATCAACTGCTTTCTTTCCGCAAGACTTGTCCTTCAAGCATTTACTTTCAGCAAGTCTTGTCTTTCAAGCACTTTACTTTTCAGTATTTACTTCAGTCTCGTATTTACTTTCTTTATTTCAGTCATTTACTTTCCAGTGCTAAAATCACAACCAACCCACGCTACTTTCAGTACTAAAATCACAACCAACCCCCAACTGTCTTAATTTCCATCTTCGAAAGAACAACTATCAACTAATTCCCTTGGGTTCGAACCCTACTTACCGCTTTACTACCCAATAGTAGAGTACGAGTAGCGGACTTATAAATTTATTTTTGGACAGAGACATTGCACCTTAATGACAGTGCAGTGCGCTCCGTCAATAGGTTATTTTGGGGTCTAAAGAGGAAACATGCCTAAAAGGGGAGATTTATGCCCAAAAAGCACACCAAGCTTTTCTGGCCGAGAAGTCACAACCAGGGCCCGAGGAAATTCAACCATGACCCGAGCAAATACAGCCAGGCCCGAGAAGTCTCAACCGGGGACTGAAGAAATTCCAGCCGGGTCCGAAGAAGCTCACCCGAGCGCCGAGGCCCGTTCCCGGGCCCGTCCGAGAAAATTAGGTCCCCGCCCAGGCATCACCCAGGCCACGCCCGAGCTGTCTAGCACTGAATTCAAGTTGCCCGGGCAAACGAGCTGATCTGACGAATCCACCTCGAGCAAAGTGATCAAAATGGAAAATAAGGTGGACAATGTCAGAAAACCAAGGAGAATGCTCAGGCAGATTGGTAGTTGGCCCAATTCCAAAGCAAAGGCCCCGCGCGCATAGGCACCGAAACCAAGTCGCTCGACCAAACCATGGAATCTGGCAAATCTGGCTTGACCAAAGTGTTTTAAATGCCCCATAACTCGGACAATCTCACTTCCCAGACAAAACGCCCGAGTGGAACCAGCTCAAGCCCGATCAAGGCAAAACTAGGGCAATTTCGGCCGTTTTGGGATTTCCACCATGTTCCGGGCATAATCTGGCTTAGCACCCTTCTTTAGATCATCTTAGAATGACTTTGTTGTTCAGAATCCACTGTCCAAAATCCAAGAAGCTCCGGCCAGATTCTGGCCATATTCCGGTGAACTCCGGCCAACCTCCGGTGATGCTCCGATCAAGCTCATATCCTCACCACCATGCTCCGGTCATTTCTTGCTCCGGTCACATTCCGGCGAAGTCCAACCAAAACCAAACTACTTCATTTCCGGTTGGACATACTATTCACTTCGGTTGACCTTTGATCTCAAACCAAGCCACTCAACCAAGTCCAAGTGAGGGGCTGTTTGATTGAGCTTAAATTTATGTTATGTTAATTTAATTTATGTTAATTTGTGTTAATTTATATTATATTATGTTAATTTATGTTAATTTGTGTTAATTTGTGTTAATTTGTGTTGTGTTAAATTTGTGTTAATTTATGTTATGTTAATCATGTCATCATCATCATCAACATCATCATCATCATGGCATCATCATGGCATCATCTCACCATCATCATCATCATCATCATCATCATCATTATCATCATCATGTCATCATGTCATCGTCATCATCATGTCATCATCATACCATCATCATGTCATCACCATCATTATCATCATGTCATCACCATCATCATATTGCTATTCACCATCATATTACTATTCATCATCATCATATTACTATTCATCATCATGATCATCCTATTACTATTCATCATCATCAACATATTACTATTCATCATCATCATCATATTACTATTTATCATATTACTATTCATCATCATCATCATGATCACCATATCACTATTCATCATCATTACTATTCATCATCATCATATTACTATTCATCATGTCATATTACTATTCATGATCATTATCATCATCACATACTGTTCATATTACTATTCATCAACATCATGTCATCACCATCATCATCATATTACTATTCATGTTATCATTACTATTCATCACCATGATATTACTATTCATCATCATCATGTCATCACCATCATCATCATATTACTATACACCACCATATTACTATTCATCATCATCATCACATTAATGTTCACCATATTACTATTCATCATCATCATGTCACCATCATCATCATATTACTATTCATCAGCATCATGTCATCACCATCACCATATTACTATTCATGTCATCATTACTATTCACCACCATATATTACTATTCATCATCATCATCACATACTGTTCACCATATTACTATTCATCATCATCATCATATTACCTTTCATGATCATCACATGTCATCATCCGTACATTACTATTCATCATCATCATATTACTATTCATCACCATGATGATGATGATGATGATGATGATGATGATGATGATGATGATGATGATGATGATGATGATGATGATGATGATGATGATGATGATGATGGTGATGATGATGACATCATGATGATGATGATATGATGGTGGTGGTAATTTATGTTATGTTAATTTAATTTATGTTATGTTATGTTAATTTATGTTAATTTGTGTTAATTTGTGTTAATTTATGTTAATTTATGTTATGTTATGTTAATTTATGTTATGTTATGTTATGTTAATTTATGTTAATTTGTGTTAATTTGTGTTAATTTGTGTTAATTTATGTTAATTTATGTTATGTTATGTTAATTTATGTTAATTTGTGTTATGTTGGTTTATATAATACAAATTTAAACTCCAAAAAATAGGCATTGACTTGCCCAAGCCTCAACCAAGTCAAGTGGTTGCCCTTTGGCTTCAACCAAGACCAATTCGTGGCTCATGGAAGAGATAAGAGCAAGTGGTGGCTTTGGCTTGAAATATCCTAAGTGATGGCTTTTAGAATAACCAATCAAATGCCTTTGCTTTTGGGATATTTTCACATCTAAACTTAGCTCCCAAGTTTCCCTAGCCTATAAATAGAGGACTTGCCTCATGTAATCCTTGTCCTAAGTTTCGAATTCCAAAGTCCTTAGAGAGAAGGGAGCTTAACTCTCTTCTCTTCATTTTCAATACAAACACTCTACATTTTACTTGTTCTTCACTTGTTCTTGAGCTTCAAGCTCTTACTTTCCAGCAAGCTCACTTACTTTCCCTTGTCTTGATTTGGAGCTCCTCTCCCTTACTTTCTTGTCTTGATAAAGCCACGGTTACTTGTATTCTTTGACATGAATACAAGTAGCTAAAGCTTTCCTTTTCATTTTCTTTTCAAAGCCATGGCTACTTGTATTCCTTGACATGAATACAAGTAGCTAAAGCTTTCCTTTACTTGTTGTCAAGCCACGGCTTTCCCTTTACTTTCTTGTTGCTCTCGGTCACTTGTTTTACTTTTTCTTGTTTTCTTTACTTTCGTAAGTATGGTGCTTGTATTCCTTACCATGAATACAAGTAGCTAAGCATATTCGGTCAAGGGGTGTTCATACTTGTGTATGCATCTTGAGACTAGAATTTAATGCTATTTTGTGTCAACTAGTTCGGTGCCATTATTCGATTGAACAACAAGGCTAAGTGGATGCTCGAAAGAGGAAAGCTTAGCTGAGTAGTTCAATCTTGATTAGACAACAAGGCTAAGTGGATGCTCGAAAGTGGAAAGCTTAGCCGAGTAGTTTAATCTTCCTTAAGTCGCTTGGTTGATCGTAACTGAGAGATCAAGTGGCTGCACTTAAAACTAGAAGTCTATGTCTTGCTTTTGGAGTAGATTGTGGTGTAAGTGCTTGAAAAAGCCTTACTTTAGGGTTATATCTGGACCAAGGAATAACCCACACTTATGAACACAAAGTAAGATCTTTGACGTCCATGATGGTTGTCTCACAAGTAGAGACCCTAGACTGAATATCTTGCGTCCTTACTTACATGTCATTTACTTTCCGTACTTTACTTTTCTGTCATTTACATTTCAGCACTTTACTTTTCTGCACTTTACTTTACGCACTTTACATTTCAGTCTTTATTTTACGCACTTTACTTTCAATATTTACTTTACGCACTTTACTTTCATTACAGACGTTTTCAACATCAATCCAACATAACATTTGGCACGTATTGCGCTTGAAATACAGCGTGCGACAAAACAAAAGTGTGTTGCGGTTGATATTGAACTCAACTGTTCCAGCAATTTACTTTTCAGTATTACTTTCAGTTTAAACCACTCAAACCCAACCTGTCTTTACTTTATTTTTCTTTTTCTCTTTAAAGAACAACTAATCCACACTGACTCTCTTGGGTTCGACCCCTACTTACCGCTCTACTAATCCAATAGTGAGCCACTAAAATAGTGGAACTATAAATGTAAATTTTGTAGCGTTCAACCACGCGCTGTCAAATTTTGGCGCCGTTGCAGGGGAGTTGTGTATCGGAATAGTTGTTCTATTTTTCCTTTTTCTTTGTTTTGTTTTGCAGATTCGCTATGTCCTCCTACTAGGGCAGCGAACCTTGGAATGATGGGGGCAGCAACCTTATGTTTGAAATGCTTAGCCGTCTCCCCAATTCGGAGGTGCCATTGGAGAAGATTTCGTGAGGCATATACAAACGTTCCACTCCATATGCAGCCACATGAAGCCTAAAGATGAATCGCTAGAGGGGTTTAAACTTAAATGCTTTAAATTTTCTTTAACTAACTCCGCAATAGCTTGGTATTACTCATGTGCAGCTTATGAAGGTGATTATGGGGATCTACGGGCCAAATTTCTAGAAGAGTTTTCCCCGCCATCTATCCGACTTGAAACCCGCGAGAAGATCATCAACCTTGAGCAATCCCGGGACGAGACATTGGATGAGTACTACACGTACTTTGACTCCATTGTGTCGAGCTGCCCGCACCATGGATTCACGGACTTTGTTCTTCTTCAAAGGTTTCTTTGTGGAATGATGCCCCTTGAGTGGAATAGGCTTAATGATGCGGCGGGAGGCTTGGTGGATAACTTAAGCATGGATGATCTATGGAATTTGATAGAAGATATGGCAGGAAGCGCGAAACAAGATTAGGCCATGCGGCTCGAAGAACTGGCCAACATGGTGCACCAATTCAAGACCGAAATCGAATCATGGGCGGCTGAAAATGAAGCTGCAAGGGTCATCAAGGAAGAGCCTGCTTTGGAGCCGGCAGAGGATGAGGACCCGCGAATGACCGAAGAAGAACCGGCCAAGACAGGCCCGGTCCTCACTACCGAGCCGACAGAAGTCCCGGTCCTCACTGCCGATCTGTCCGAGGCTGACCCGATCCACATTTCCAATCTGTCCGAGGAAGTCCCGGACCTAACGAACGAGTTGCCCGAGACAAACCCAGACCTCACTACCGAAGCGGCCGAGGAAATCAAGCCAGGCCCGGTCCTCATTACCAATCTGCCCGAGGAAGAGCTTACAATGGACCTCAATGCCCCGTTCCTCATTGCCGAGCCAGCCGAGACATGCCCTGACCTCATTGCCGAGCTGCCCAAAATAGACTCGGTCCTCACGGACGGGCTGGTCGAGAAAGGCCCGGACCTTGTGGTCAAAATGCCACAACTTGAACCTTTATATTTTATGCAGATCATAGCCACCAAAAATGATGGAATCAATGATGATGCGGTGCAAGGGGAGTTGGAGGCAAATCAAGGGCAAGAAAAGCCAATGATGGAGCGCTCATTCACCACGACTCAACAAAGCAGCCCGGAAAACTCACTCGTTCCAAGAGGACCATTCATCCCTTCCCCAAGGAAGAAGCTCAACATGGGAACAAGCTTGATGTCACCTATGTTTGAAGGCAAAAGACTGAACTTCCAAAATTGCAAAAGTGCAAACCATTCAAACATGAAGAAGCGACAAAGACATGGGTCAAAGGAATGGAAGCCCGGATGGAGGAACACAAGGCCACGGCTCAATGGACCAGCAGCTATGGCCAAGGAGCCCTCACCTTCTTGGAAGCATATAGAAAAGAACCCGCCGGACCAATGGAGACTAGAACCGAGCACATCACTCCTTGAGTTCTTTGGGCGGAGCAAAAGAGCAACCAAGAAGAAGTTCGACCTCAAACGCCCATGGGATCCCAACTTATGATCCATGAGTGAGGTACCGTCGAGCCAACGACGTTAAACAAAGGCACTTGCCGGGAGGTAACCCGGCATATTTTTCATTTGTTACAGTTTTTATGTTTATGTCATTTCTTTTCATACTCACCCCTTTGTCATTTCCTTTCTCTTGTTAACTTGTTTTTTTGTGTTTTGAACAAAGTCGTTCCGAGAGGAACGGCTTCGTTCAAAAGTGTGGGGGTGATTGAGTAGTCTTGCACATATTAGTTAGTTTTGCACATATTAGTCTACATGTTTGTTCTTTTCCTTTTCCCTTAATATTAACTTTTTGAAAATACAAACTTCCATGATGTGAAAATAGATAGACCTGATTCATGCATTTCCTTGTGAAAACTTAATTGTGTAAAAACATGCGAACTTAACTTTCTACTTGTCCTTGTGTGCTGAGATAATATAGGATGTGGAGTTGAAAGAAATGCCCTAGAGAGGCTTGACAAGCACTCAAGGGACCGGATCCTTACTATACGGGTATGTGAAAATTGTGGAGGCTGCACTTCGGGCTTCTTGGTGAAGAGTGGACTCCGCCATGCAGCGTTTATGCAAGAGGCGGGACGGGAATCAAACCGTCCATTCTCTAGTCCAAAGTAGCCGGGAAAATAGATGAGCGACCCTCATCTTGACCCGCGCGAAAAGGGCAAGGATGAGAAAGAGCGGGGAGGTATTTCCATATGCTCTCGGGCGATGATTGGACCTCCCAAAAGTGAAGAAATGGACGAGCAATCATCAAAGGAGCAAAGCTCAAAGAAGAAAAGAAAGAAATCAGCCAATATGGTGAAACCAAACCGAAGCAAAAGTGAAGTACTCAAAGAGTCAAATCAAAGGCCGAAGGCCAAACCTCACTACAAAAGCTGTCCAACCACACAAACAAAGAAAAAGAGCTCAACCCAAGTTGCCTGAATCAATCACGTGCTAGAAGAAGCAAGTAACATAACCATAAAGTAAGATCGGATCTGAGAGTGCAGTTCAAGGGCCTAAAAAGTGGCTATCTCCCAATCATCCAAATTGATTTGCATCTCGGCTCAAAGGTACAAGTATCTAGTTACTTTCATATGTGAGCATGATTTCGTTTGGAAGCAAGTAAGCTATGCATGCTAAGGTGAAGTCTAGTTTTGCATCTCACATTCACATCTAGGACTTAGGGTGTTTTTGTTCCTCTTATTGACTACACTTGTTCGGGACGAACAAGATTAAGTGTGGGGGTATTTGATGGCGCGTATTTATACGATTCATCGAATCAGCAAAACCCACCAAATTAGACATTTGATCATACGAACAAGTGCTTGTTAATGCATTTTTGTGTATATAGGTGATGATCCGTATTTATACGACTCATCGAGTCATCAAATCCCACCAATTCCAGCACTTTATTATGCGAACAGTTACTTTTTAGTGTTGTTTTGCATTTCAGGTGATTTGGAAGCTCTAGGAGGAATCGCGCTTAAAAGACGGCATTTCATGCCCAAAACATCGCAATTGAAGATCAAGGCCAGAGGAGCATCGTGAACAGTGTTTTTCTACTCGTGAACAGTAACTCCGGCATGAACAGTGATTCCGGCGTGAACAGTGATTCCGGCGTGAATAGTGATTCCGGCATGAATAGTGATTTCGGGCCGTGAACAGTAACTTCGGAAAAAGAAAGTCCAAGCCCTAAATCCAGCAGCCGGCCCAATTTACATGTGATATTAGGGTTTTTAAGAAGATCAAGTAGCTTGCTCATCAAGCAAAGATTTAGGGTTTTCAAATCCCTATATAAGGAGGTGCAATGCAAGGCATAATCCATCCCATTCATCACTTAGCCGTGTGCCCTAGACCTAACTTGGTCCGCCGCCCATCTCCTCCATCAGCCGCCGTGAGCTCCTCCTTGCACAGCCGGTCTTCATTCCTTACTCCTCCTTGCTTCCGCCACTTCTCAGCCTTGCACGGCCAGCTTGTTCTTCATTCGGTTTTAGTGAGAATCCTTGTTTCCTTTTATTTATTGTATTGTTATTCCATGGCTATGTGTAACTATTCCGATTATTCGGGTTAGGGTTAAATAATTGTGACTATTGTTTTGAGATTCTGATCTTACTTATTATTATTGCATTCTATTTAGTTCTTGTGCAAATTATCAGTTTGAATTATTAGGTTAAGGGGAGATCCGAAAGGGTACAACTTAACCTAGTGATTCTTACTATCCATTCACTGCTTATTTGATACCGACCCAGTTAGAATAAGTAGTTGCACGAAACCTAATATAACCAGACCAGGAGTATTAGGTTTGCTAGAATTAAAACGGTTATAACCAGACCAGGAGTAACCCTAAGAAGCAAGAATAAACATTTAGAAATCAAGGATAAACGTAGTCACAATTGAATAAAACCCTAACCTGAATATCTTCCCTGATTGATAAAACCCCCTCTTATTTTCGTGCCTTGCTTTTGTTCACTAACCTTTACTCTCACATTAGTTTCTTGTCTTTCTCCATTACAGAACAAAGTAGTAGCTATCTAGCTCCCTTGGGTTCGACCCTTGCTTGCCATTGTGCTAACCCACAGTTCATCGCGAGGAAATTATAAATTATTTTTGCACAGGTACGACGACAGCCTGTTCAAAATGGCGCCGTTGCCGGGGAGCTACGCACGGTGAATTTTTGTTCTCTTTTCTTTTTCGTTTATTTTTCTTTGTTTTTTGTTTATTTCGAAAGCTGCTTATTTCGGTGATTCCCCATTCAACTGTTCGATTTCTGTTTTCAATTCTTTTCGATTTCCAATTTCTAGCTCTCAGAGGGTTCTGTCACCAAGACTTACGAGTCTAAGGATTTTGGGTTTTAAGTGGGACCGCTGTGACCCCTCCAATCTCCTGGGGACCCTTTGTTGCTAGTCTGTCTTTGCTATTTCGGTGTTTGCTAGACCGGTGCTTGCTATTTCTTGCAACATGTCTCACGCAGGTAGTAGAGTTATTGAAAACGTCCCATATGAAGATGACAACCTCAGTGACCAAGAAGAAGACCAGTTCGAATTACCTCTCGAAAACCAAAACCAAAACCGCCCAGAAATCGACAACAACGAGGAAGTACAACAAGTAATCTATGATAATCCGGAGCAGCTATTCCGTGATCAGAGAAGGGCACAAAGAGATGCAGCTAGACAAAATCAGAACCAAGGGGCAGCTGCAGATCCACAAAGAGGAGGACCGATCCAAGGGCAGGTCCCAGCTCGACAACAACAAGCCCCAGTCCGACAACAGGTTGCAGCTAGACAACCAGTCCAAAATCCAGTTCAGGGTAGACAACCAGTTCGAAATCCAGTCCAGGGCCAGCAACAAGTCCGACAACAGGCCCCAGTAAGACAACAGATTCAGTATCAGGTTCAGCCTCAACCGCCCCTCAGGCGACTCAGACAGTCGGTATACGAAGAGGAAGCCTACTATCACGATGAGGAGCCATCTATGGGAGAGCTCTTGGTTCCAGACTTCAAAGACCAGACATGGCCAATCTATGAAGGACCAGAACTCGAGGACATCACTATCAGCACCTCAATCGTCCATCACCTTCCCAAATTCGCAGGATCCAAGGGAGAATCAGCTACAGGGCATCTGAAGCGTTACCATGGCAGTTGCCACAATTATAGACCCTTTGGAGCTTCAGTGGATGATTTCAAGCTTAAGGCGTTCTACTTCTCACTCACTGAGTCTGCTACAGACTGGTTCTTATCCTTGCCCGCAGACAGCATCTATACATGGGAAGAGATGCAGCGCCAGTTCCTTTCGAAATACTACCCAGCTGAACGAGCCATGAAGGTCCGTAGACAGTTGCAAGAGCTCAAGCAAGGACCCAATGAGACCTTATCCGTGTACGTAGAGAAGTTCCTTGCCTTGGAGAAAAGCTGTTGTAACCTTGAGCTTCCGGAGAAGCTACTGGTGGAGTACTTGCTAGATGGAATCAGCAGATTAGATAGAAAGCTCCTAGATGCCTCAGCTGGAGGCAACCTGATGAACCTCAGCCCTGCCAAAGTCAAACAGATGATCATATCAGTAGCAGAGAGTGAGCGATTCCAGGATGAAGCTACAAAGGAGGATGACTATGCCAGAACTCAGAATGTATCACGAGTGGAGCCCTCTATCAGTGCCATGGTCACAGAACTCAAGGAGATGAGGGAGCTGATGAAGCATGTCGTTCGAAGGTAGCCAGTCCAGGTCAGACCATGCGAGTTTTGTGCATCCACAGATCACAAAACAGACGAGTGCCCTACTATAGTGGAAGATGACCAAGCTGAGATCAATGCAGTAGGCAACTATCAAAATTATGGCAATCAGCCAGGGCCAGTTAGACAGTTTAATGCAGCAGCGCCCAACCAAGGAGCCACTGGACAGCCCTGGAGGAACAACAACCAGCAGAATCAGGCCCAGCCAGCACGACAGAATGCACCTCAGCAGACCCAGCAGCCTTACCAGCATCCTCATCATCAGTTCCGACAGAATGCGTCCGGACAGTATCAACAGAATGCTCCAAGTCAGTATCAGCAGAGAGGGCCGAACAACATTCAGTCAGGCCCGAGCAACCACGGCAAACCCATAGAAAAAGTAGTAGAAGAGCTGGCAGCCTCGACCAAGAGTGACATTGAAGAGATAAAGAAACAGATATCCCAGCTCACTGCAACAGTCACATGCCTCGCAGCCACTCTGAATGCAGGACGACTTCCCTCACAGACAGTTGAGAACCCGAGAGGAAACGTCAGCCTGGTAGAGGTGATAAATGTGGATGCAGCATTCGAGGAGACCACCGAACCAACAAAGGAAGAACCGGCCCTTACAGCCAAGGACGCCGACATTCACGGTTTCTCTTATGCTATGCAGGTAGTTGCTCCAGAAAGCCAGATGACTGAGAAAGCTGAACCAGAGCTGAGAATGGTGGTCAGGCCTACACAGAACGACCAAATGACAATGCACTCACCCACTGCGAGCCAGAAGACACCTTCAGGAAAGAGTAAGGACCCAGGGGCCTTCACGGTTACCTGTGGTATCGGTAAGACCCAAATACCTCACTGTTTAATAGATTTGGGTGCCGCTATCAATGTTATGCCTTATTCTTTGTATTGCTCGCTTGGTCTTGGCCCACTGAAACCGCCTAGGCTATCTATAGAATTAGGGGATAAGTCTTGTGTACGCCCTACTGGATTGCTTGAAGATCTAACCCTCCGAGTAGGAGATATTACTGTGCCTGCAGATTTCTATGTCTTGCAGATGGAAAAATCCAGGAAAGGCGAACCACCAGGGCTGATTTTGGGACGACCATTCCTCCACACCACCCAGACCAGGATTGACATGGGCATAGGCTTACTGTCATTATCATTCGGTGGTAAGGAAGCTGATTTTTATGTCTATGAGGATGCAAACCGTCCATGCGCAAGGAAACCACCAGACATTGTGCACACATCAGAGTATGACACCCTAGTTCCAGACCCACCAGAGCAGGCTATACAGACTACCAGGCCAACAGCTATGGCCAAGACACACTCACCTTCTCGGGGATATGTGAAGAAGAAACCGCCTGATTATTGGAGAGCAGAACCGAGTGAACAGCTGGATGAGCAGTATGGACGAACTGAAGGAGTTGCTGAGCAAAAGTATGACCTCACACGCCCATGGGATCCTAACTTGTGATCCCTACAGGAGGTACTGTCGAGCCAACGATGTTAAACAAAGGCGCTCGCAGGGAGGCAGCCCTGCACGGTTTGCATGTCTTTACATTTCAGTTTATTTATTTACTATGTTTATTTATGAGTCATTATTGTCACATTGTACTTGGGAAAGAAAATGATCTTCATGCAGGGACAGAGGCGAACGTATCAGAGATGTTAGCAACAGACTGTATCTAGCATGAGTAGTTCACACCTCGAATAAGTTGCGTCGAGAAACATGAGCGTTGAAAGATTCTGTCACAAAGACTTACGAGACTAAGGAGGTTGGGTTTTAAGCGAGACCGCTGTGACTCCTCCAACATCCTGGGAATCTTTTATTCGTCTTAATGTCATTGACGCAGACCTTTCGGTGTGCAACAAACTCACGCTGCGATACAAGCTCCAATGGTGCTCTTCGAGGACTCACAGGGGAATTATCAGCCATCTCTCATTGCCACGCACGCACGAGGGAAGTGCCTGTCCTTACTCTATTCTTATTTCCCTTTGTTTTATTGCATGCATTGTGTGTCTTGACTTGAGTCGTGCCGTGAGGACACAGCTCATTTCAAAAGTGTGGGGTGGGAGAGTCAGTTATCGAGTTAGCACGTTTATTTACTGCACCCTGCACAGAGTCAGCACGTTTCGAGTCATTTTTAAAATTTTTGTACATGATACTTCACTATTTCCTAGACTTGCAGTATTGGATAATGATTAGGTGAAATAGATAGAGCCGATTACATGCATGTCTTTGGTGAAAATTGATTTGTGCGACTGACATGTGATCTTAAAATTTTGCGAGCCTTTGCTAGTTGAGATAAACAGGGATGTGGAGTTGATAGCAATGCCCTAGAGAGACTTGACAGATCATTCAAAGACCGGACTCAGGATATATGGTTATGTGGAGCTTGTGGAGGCTAGCACTTCGAGGCAACATAGTACGAGTCTGCTCCGCCACTGCGGCACCTTTGCGGTTGGTTGGGACGGGAATACTTCACACCGTCCAAACTCTAGTCTAAGTAGCCGGGAAAATAGACAAGCGACCCTTGGCTTGACCCGAGTCAAAAGGACGATGATGAGTGAGAGCAAGTAGGTTTGAGCAAGTCACAATCCGCACCACAAAGAAAAATTCCACCACCATTGTGATAGTCCACACGTCCCACATGTGAAAAGCGTCATCGAGAATGCCAAATCAGATGACGCTATAACTGGCCGAAAAGCACTCCAGTACTTGAGCCCGAATCTATCACGTGCAAGAAAAAGCAGCGAGACATAACCATATAGCAGCGAGTTCGAGTCCGAGAATGAGGGTTCATGGGTCTAAACAGGGCTATCTCCAGATACATCCGAATTGATTTGCATCTCGACCCAAAGGTAACACGTATCTTTAACCCATGTTTTCGCACAAAGATATTAGTAGCAAGCATGCATAACAGGCGAGATCTAGAGTAATCGATTCATGTCCATGTAGCACGTCTAGGATGACCGAAGCATTGTGGTGTTTACATTATTCATTCCTCTTATGACATAGTTCTTGTTCGGGACGAACAAGTTTAAGTGTGGGGTGGTTTGATGAGCCGTATTTATACGATTCATCGAGTCATCAAATCCCACCAATTCCAGCACTTTATTATGCGAACAGTTACTTTTTAGTGTTGTTTTGCATTTCAGGTGATTTGGAAGCTCTAGGAGGAATCGCGCTTAAAAGACGGCATTTCATGCCCAAAACATCGCAATTGAAGATCAAGGCCAGAGGAGCGTCGTGAACAGTGTTTTCTGCTCGTGAACAGTGATTCCGGCGTGAACAGTGATTCCGGCATGAATAGTGATTCCGGCATGAATAGTGATTTCGGGCCGTGAACAGTAACTTCGGAAAAAGAAAGTCCAAGCCCTAAATCCAGCAGCCGGCCCAATTTACATGTGATATTAGGGTTTTCAAGAAGATCAAGTAGCTTGCTCATCAAGCAAAGATTTAGGGTTTTCAAATCCCTATATAAGGAGGTGCAATGCAAGGCATAATCCATCCCATTCATCACTTAGCCGTGTGCCCTAGACCTAACTTGGTCCGCCGCCCATCTCCTCCATCAGCCGCCGTGAGCTCCTTCTTGCACAGCCGGTCTTCATTCCTTACTCCTCCTTGCTTCCGCCACTTCTCAGCCTTGCACGGCCAGCTTGTTCTTCATTCGGTTTTAGTGAGAATCCTTGTTTCCTTTTATTTATTGTATTGTTATTCCATGGCTATGTGTAACTAATCCGATTATTCGGGTTAGGGTTAAATAATTGTGACTATTGTTTTGAGATTCTGATCTTACTTATTATTATTGCATTCTATTTAGTTCTTGTGCAAATTATCAGTTTGAATTATTAGGTTAAGGGGAGATCCGAAAGGGTACAACTTAACCTAGTGATTCTTACTATCCATTCACTGCTTATTTGATACCGACCCAGTTAGAATAAGTAGTTGCACGAAACCTAATATAACCAGACCAGGAGTATTAGGTTTGCTAGAATTAAAACGGTTATAACCAGACCAGGAGTAACCCTAAGAAGCAAGAATAAACATTTAGAAATCAAGGATAAACGTAGTCACAATTGAATAAAACCCTAACCTGAATATCTTCTCTGATTGATAAAACCCCCTGTTATTTTCGTGCCTTGCTTTTGTTCACTAACCTTTACTCTCACATTAGTTTCTTGTCTTTCTCCATTACAGAACAAAGTAGTAGCTATCTAGCTCCCTTGGGTTCGACCCTTGCTTGCCATTGTGCTAACCCACAGTTCATCGCGAGGAAATTATAAATTATTTTTGCACAGGTACGACGACAGCCTGTTCAATAGGCCATTTTGGGGTCTAAAGAGGAAACATGCCTAAAAGGGGAGATTTATGCCCAAAAAGCACACCAAGCATTTCTGGCCGAGAAGTCGCAACCAGGGCCCGAGGAAATTCAACCATGACCCGAGCAAATCCAGCCAGGCCCGAGAAGTCTCAACCGGGGACCGAAGAAATTCCAGCCGGGTCCGAAGAAGCTCACCAGAGCACCGAGGCCCGTTCCCGGGCCCGTCTGAGAAAACATTATCCCCGCCCAGGCATCACCCAGGCCACGCCCGAGCTGTCTAGCACTGAATTCAAGTTACCCGGGCAAACAAGCTGATCTGACGAATCCACCTCGAGCAAAGTGATCAAAATGTAAAATAAGGTCGACAAAGTCGGAAAACCAAGGAGAATGCTCGGGCAGATTGGCAGTTGGCCCAACTCCAAAGAAAAGACCCCGCGCGCATAGGCACAGAAACCAAGTCGCTCGACCAAACCATGGAATCTGGCAAATCTGGCTCGACCAAAGTGTTTTAAATGCCCCATAACTCAGACAATCTCACTTCCCAGACAAAACGCCCGAGGGGAACCAGCTCAAGCCCGATCAAGGCAAAACTAGGGCAATTTCGGCCGTTTTGGGATTTCGACCATGTTCCGGGCATAATCTAGCTTAGCACCCTACTTGATATCATCTTAGAATGACTTTGTTGTTCAGAATCCACTGTCCAAAATCCAAGAAGCTCCGACCAAAGCTCCGGCCAGATTCCGGCCATATTCCGGCGAACTCCGGCCAACCTCCGGTGATGCTCCAATCAAGCTCATATCCTCACCACCATGCTCCGGTCATTTCTTGCTCCGGTCACATTCCGGCGAAGTCCAACCAAAACCAAACTACTTCATTTCCGGTTGGACATACTATTCACTTCGGTTGACCTTTGATCTCAAACCAAGCCACTCAACCAAGTCCAAGTGACTTGCCCAAGCCTCAACCAAGTCAAGTGGTTGCCCTTTGGCTTCAACCAAGACCAATTTGTGGCTCATGGAAGAGATAAGAGCAAATGGTGGCTTTGGCTTGAAATATCCTAAGTGATGGCTTTTAGAAGAACCAATCAAATGCCTTTGCTTTTGGGATATTTTCACATCTAAACTTAGCTCCCAAGTTTCCCTAGCCTATAAATAGAGGACTTGCCTCATGTAATCCTTGTCCTAAGTTTTGAATTCCAAAGTCCTTAGAGAGCAGGGAGCTTAACTCTCTTCTCTTCATTTTCAATACAAACACTCTACATTTTACTTGTTCTTGAGCTTCAAGCTCTTACTTTCCAGCAAGCTCACTTACTTTCCCTTGTCTTGATTTGGAGCTCCTCTCCCTTACTTTCTTGTCTTGATAAAGCCACGGTTACTTGTATTCTTTGACATGAATACAAGTAGCTAAAAAGCTTTCCTTTTCATTTCCTTGTCAAAGCCATGGCTACTTGTATTCCTTGACATGAATACAAGTAGCTAAAGCTTTCCTTTACTTGTTGTCAAGCCACGGCTTTCCCTTTACTTTCTTGTTGCTCTCGGTCACTTGTTTTACTTTTTCTTGTTTTCTTTACTTTCGTAAGTATGGTGCTTGTATTCCTTACCATGAATACAAGTAGCTAAGCATATTCGGTCAAGGGGTGTTCATACTTGTGTATGCATCTTGAGACTAGAACTTAATGCTATTTTGTGTCAACTAGTTCGGTGCCATTATTCGATTGAACAACAAGGCTAAGTGGATGCTCGAAAGAGGAAAGCTTAGCTGAGTAGTTCAATCTTGATTAGACAACAAGGCTAAGTGGATGCTCGAAAGAGGAAAGCTTAGCCGAGTAGTTTAATCTTCCTTAAGTCGCTTGGTTGATCGTAACTGAGAGATCAAGTGGCTGCACTTAAAACTAGAAGTCTATGTCTTGATTTTGGAGTAGATTATGGTGTAAGTGCTTGAAAAAGCCTTACTTTAGGGTTATATCTGGACCAAGGAATAACCCACACTTATGAACACAAAGTAAGATCTTTGACGTCCATGATGGTTGTCTCACAAGTAGAGACCCTAGACTGAATATCTTTCGTCCTTACTTACCTGTCATTTACTTTTCGTACTTTACTTTTCTGTCATTTACATTTCAGCACTTTACTTTTCTGCACTTTACTTTACGCACTTTACATTTCAGTCTTTATTTTATGCACTTTACTTTCACTATTTACTTTACGCAATTTACTTTCCGCACTTTACTTTCATTATAGACGTTTTCAACATCAATCCAACATAACATTTGGCACGTATTGCGCTTGAAATACAGCGTGCGACAAACCAAAAGTGTGTTGCGGTTGATATTGAACTCGACTGTTCCAGCAATTTACTTTTCAGTATTACTTTCGGTTTAAACCACTCAAACCCAACCTGTCTTTACTTTATTTTTCTTTTTCTTTTTAAAGAACAACTAATCCACACTGACTCTCTTGGGTTCGACCCCTACTTACCGCTCTACTAATCCAATAGTGAGCCACTAAAGTAGTGGAACTATAAATGTAAATTTTGTAGCGTTCAATGATGCAGCGTTCAACGACGCACTGTCACAAGTCACCATTCAAGAAAGCATTGTTGATGTCCAATTGCCTGATAACCCATCGTTGAGAAAGAGCAACTGAAATCACTAAGCGAATGGTGGTAGGCTTAATTACATGACTGAACGTCTCAAAGAAATCAACTCCTTCTTCTTGGCTGAAACCCTTGGCAACTAGTCGAGTCTTGTATCGATCAACGGAACCATCCGAGTGCCTCCTAATCCTGAAAATCCACTTACAACCCACAAGATTAATATTGCAAGGGCGAGTAACAAGTGACCAAGTGTTATTTCTCATTAAAGCATCATATTCTGCTTTCAGCAGAGGGAGTTGGATGTTGGGCGCTAAGGTGTTGATCAGTAGCATAAGGAAAAATTTCCTCATTAAACACAACATAGCGAGACACGTAAATCCGAGATGTAGGCCTGTGAAAACAAAGGTATCCTTTGTGTGAAGCACTGTATCCTAAAAACACACATGGGAGAGAACGGAAATCCATTTTATGTGAGGTGTAAGGCCGGAGGAAAGGGTAGCATAGGCAACCGAAAGTTTTTAAAAAAGCATAATCCAGATTTTTGTGATAAAGTAAGGAATAAGGGGATTTGTACTGAAGTGATGGAGTGATTGTCCGATTGGGAAGATTAGTGGCTATTTTGAAGGCATGTTCCCAGAACTCCTGTGGAAGGGAAGATTGGGCTAAGAGAGCCAAACCTTTTTCAACAATGATGTGATTTCGGCATTCCACGGCATCGTTTTGTTCTGGAGTGTAAGGACATGAAACTCGATGATTAATGCCACAACTTTGTAAGAAAGATGATACATTGCAAAACTCTCCTCCCCAGTCGGTTTGGAGACTCTTAATATTGCAATCAAATTGAGTTTTCACCATAGTACAAAACTGCACGAAGGTGGAAAAACCTGAGATTTGTGTGACAAGAAATAAATCCAAACAAACCTTGTGCAATCATCAATAAATAGAACGAAATAGCGGTGACCATTAATGGAAAACAGAGGAGACGGACCCCAAACATCCGAGTACACCAATTCAAATGGTTTACTGGAAGAGACATGAACATGAGAAAGAGGAAGTCTGTGACTTTTTTCAAGTTGGCAAGGTTCACAAACGCTGGGAAATTTATTTGAGTTGAGCGGAAGCTGAAGCTGAAATGTGGAAATAAGATGCCTTAACAGAGGTTTATGAGGATGTGCAAGGCGATTATGCCAGCCAGTTAACGATGTGCGAACACCAGTGAGAACCATGGAAGATGGATGTTTATTGGGAGGAGACAGTGTATAGAGGCCATGATCAATGTGCCCGTGGAGGATTGGCGTGCCCTGAAAGTTCTTAACACAGCAATAGTGAGGCCAAAACTCCATATAAACATTGTTATCCTTGGTCAATTTGGACACACTGAGTAAGTTTTTGGTCAAGTGAGGAACAATTAAAACATTTGGCAAGCATAGATTAGGCAAAGAACATGATCCAATATGAGAAATAGACAAATGATTACCGTTACCAATTATAGCTTGTCGTCACCGTTGTAGGCATCTGAGATGGTCAGCTTGCTAATGTCCGGAGAGACATGGTCGATAGCCTCGGTGTCAAAGTACCAGGAGGGATCCATGACAGCAGACGTGCTATTGTTTTGAGTAATATTGGCTTGCTTGGATTGATCCCAAGGATTGCGACGTCGAGAAGGGAAGTCAGCCTGGTTTCCACGCTGCCAGCAATCAGTGGCCTCATGGCCAGGTCTACCATAGATTTGACATTGTGTACGACGACGTCGCTGGTCAAGCCCGCGAGAGGAGGATGAGTCCTGATTGTGTGTTAGAGCAGCGGAGCGGTTGTTAGAACGAGAAACATTATGAGCCAGCGGACTCTGAACAGGGGCGGTGGTATTAGGAAGTTGGACAGCAGTTTGGCGAGAATTCTCATGCTCTAAATGGGCCTCTTCCTGAAGCAACAGGCCAACAAGATTGTCGACAGAGAAAGCATCCGACTTTATCATGAAAGCCGAAAGGAATGAGCCATAGGATGAATCAAGACCATTCAAGATGGAGCTAATGAGATCCTCGTCCGAAATTGGATGAAGGTTTTCTGCCAAAGAATCAGCAATGGAGCGTTTACGCTCAATATAATCCATCATGGACAATGCGCCTTTAGGTAGCGTCTGCAGTTGAGTCTTCATAGCCATGCGACGGGCTCTAGTTTGTGCCTGAAATGTGCGTTCATAGTCAACCAAGCAGACTGAGATGAGCTAGCGTGAGCAACAATGGCAAGAGCGCGCTCAGATAAGGTGGATTTGATCCAAAGAAGCACGAAACGATCACGCTTTTTCCATGTTGTATAATCGGGATTTGGAGGTTTAACCTCAGCACCGTCTACGGTGGTAGTAGCCAGAAATTCCGGTGGTGGACTTGGATTCTGGACAAAGGATTCGAGATCAAATGTCTCAAGGGCAGAGATGATGGTGGTGCGCCAAAGAGAGTAATTATCGCGATCGAGTTTGATACTGATCGACGGGATCTGAAAATTCAGATTTGGGGTGGGTAAACTTGCTGTTGCAAGTAGCTGCTGACATGTGTTTGAAGCTGCCATTGAAAGGCTTAGAGATAGCAGAGAAAAAAATTATGGCTCTGATACCATAAAGAGGTGAAAGATTGCTATGAAATTCTCTGTATATTTTATCTATCAAATTACATGGCTTTATATATACAAGAGATTTAACAAACTTAACTATTGTCCTCCATTCTCTACGGCACTAACAACTTATCCTAACAAACACCACAATATGAGAGCAGAGTAATGACTAATTCATTTCCCTAAGAAGTACTAGCAATCAGTTGGTTTGTTAATTTGCCTCGTGTGGCCTCGGATCATTGTCCTCTTCACATCTCATTTGGGGACTCTGTCCATCATCCTGAATTTTTTAAATATTTGCGAGCTTGACATTCTCATCAGGGCTTCCTAGACCTGGTCTCCTTGGTGTGGCACCAGCCACCAACATGACAACCTGCTTCTTAATTTTGCACTGAAATTGCAAGGTTTATGACGAAAACTTAAAGTTTGGGAGCGAGAAGGTTTTGGCAACATCCAACACAAGTTAAGCTCTCTTCACTTTGTATAACACTGATGGTGTCATTAACGATGTTAGCACTAATGGTGTCACTAATGACAATATTAGTCCCGGTGCGAAGGAAGTTGATGTTTCTGGAGGTATTGATAGTAAGGCTAGTACTGAAGAGGATAATGAGAAAAGGCATAGTAGCGAACTGCACTTATCGGAGGAAACTGCTCAAAAAATCTCGTCATATGGTGATCTGATCTATTGTTCAGATCTTGGTTGTCAGATAGAACCTAAGGCCTTTTACATGCATCTTCGGAAAGAAGGCGAGGATGAATCATTTATTTTCGAATGCTTGGACGATTATGTTAACGAAAATAGACAGATCCAACGGGATGGTTCGGGTACTCCTTTTGAGGAATCTGAAATTCACGATGATCAGGTTGAGTCTGTCGACCCCTCTATGATATCAAACATACCTAGTATGAAGAAAACATGTCAACGGAAAAAGAAGGAGTAACGCTCTTCAGCTAGATCATGTCCTAAAATGAAAGACAACAACTTGGTTTGGACTTGATATTTTGTATTTTGCTTTGTTTTTCACTATGAATAAAATTATCTTTAAAAAAAATTCAGCTCTCTTGCAAAAGAGGTCGCGTCTCTTGAAGATCACTTGAAAGTTTTTTTGGAGTGAGGATGTGGAGGCTCAGGTTATACTTACGAAGCAGCGTCGTGTGGACACCCAACACAATCACTATCAAACTCTTGCGAACAAGGCCAGGGCTAATTGGGTTGATGAGGGAAATCGTAACAATGCTTTATTCTATGCCATGAAAGCTGCTCATCGTGCTAATAATGGAGTCCGGATTAAGCTTGCCGATGATAGCTTCACAGAGGATCGGGATGTGATTGGTTATTTAGGCTGAGTGACATCTCACATAAAGTGTGTGATACACACGATGTACGTGGTGCAGCCTAGGCTCGGTAGGGGGCGAGAAAGATGATCATCACCATGTTGCAGAAGGGTATCTTTTGCATGGAAGCAGAATTGTATGTACATCAAGGTGTGTGGATCTCTGCGAAAGTGATACCTTCATACTCCTTCACGTCTATTCTTTGTCCATTCCCATGGCTATTCAGGATTTTTGAACGCCCATAAGCCAACGTGCTTTCGCTTGAGCTGACTGCTCCCACTAAGATGATTTTACAGAGGTTAAGCTTAGAATGTCAGTGAGAAAAGATTTTAAGAGTACGATTTAGCATAAATCTCTTATATTGGCAACCTCTCAGGATGCTTGGCGTATGATGCATAATGTGAAGCCATCCCTTTCTTTAACATCACTTCCTGCAACCCAATACAAGAGGATGGCCAGTTGGTGAAAATCAGTTGTAGCGAGTTCTAAAGTAGTTGGTGTAATGTATATGATATGCGGAATAGAAAGGCATGAATTACATGTACAATGTTGGAGATTTTAGGGTTTATATTAGGGGGATTCATGTTTTTTTTAAAGAAAATTTAGATTTGTGTTAAGGTTTTGGGGAGGGACGAATCGAAGCGACATAGGGATGAATCTCAGTGGATCGTGGCAGCAAGGCCACTCTGCCACTTACAATATCCCGTCGCGTATTTAAGTCGTCTACAAAGGATTCTACCCGTCGCCCGGAGGATAGGGGGATCCACGTTAAAGGGAGGGGGCAGCTGCCCCTAGTGATTTTACGAAATTGTTCTTGAATTCAATGTATTTTATATTTATGCCCTTACTCAAATTTTTTGTTTGCCCCCACAACTCCACTGATATACATATATGAACATTACAACTTTTATATTACAATAAATTTGTTAAAAGAAATCAGACTTAAGTCACACAAAAAAAAAGTTGAGATAGCCGATAAATTTTTTTTTTTACTTTTACATGTTGCCCTTAGTCAAAATAAATCCTGGATCCGCCACTGGTTTATGTGTTTGTAAAACATGTATGAACCTTGTAAAAATGCTTTGTGAAATAAACGAAACATTTTGGAACTCATTTAAGATGTGGATTGCGCCAACCGGTCGGCTGAGCTGAGGTCTCAAAGCCAACTGGTCGGCTGGTATGAGGACAGAGGACAGTACCTTTGAGATGTTTAGTCAACCGATCGGTTCATTAGCCAACCGATCGGCAGGGAAACATAATGTGGCGCGTCCAAGGAAGACATTAAGATTTGGTCGAGCCCAGCGCTAATGTCTTCACATGACGCGACGATAATGTCCTCGGCGGGCGCGCGGCAGGTCAGTTTCTGATTTTGAATCGGTAACTTATCCGATCGAAAACCGTCGATTGAAATGAGTTTTGAGTTCGATTTAGACATTTGAACAAGCAGAAAGAAGAGGGGACTGAGTTCTGGTGTTCTTCACCTTCAATTGGATCGATTTCGTTTGATTGGATTTACTCGTTCTGTTTCATTATTCCAGTGTTTTAACGTTTGTCTTATCTCAGTTCAAGTATTTCGGAAAACCCCAACCTGGGTGAAATATTGAATTAGAAAAACGAAGCAATTTCGTGAATCATTTAGTATCCAAGTTATCATCATTCGAAGCATCGACATGAGACCCAGAAACTACAATCTAATTCAATAATTTCTTGATGTCTGATATGTTTCAGTATGAGAGACTTCGGCTGCGAAACCAATTGGATTCAGAGGACTTCTCAATTCTTTTCTGGCCGTGAATTGGTTGGAGGAGTGATTCGGAATTGAGGAGAAGATTCGCTTTGGAACAATTAAGGTCTTCAGTTCGTTGGGACTGAATCGGTTTCAGTGAAAGTCACAGAATTGGTAATTAAGAGATTATGACGCTGGAAGATTTCCTCATTAATTCAGAAGTTAAGGATGGGCTCACAACTCCAATTCGAGTGGAGATACTGATCAGTTTGATGCAGAAGGAAAAGTATTGTGAGGTAGCATGTGGTAGATTAATGGATCTGCCCGTTGCAAATCGAGACAAGTTTGACTGAGTGTCATGACGACGTGGAGTCACAGAGGCATGGGAATGCTGTTGGTAGGTCGGCTTGTTATCAGAATGCTAAGGCAACGATTGGCCACATCTGTTTGATATCAAGGCTTATGATGCTTCAAGACCAAAGACGATACCTTTGGGAGTTTTTTTTGGCTGAGTTGGTGAGACAAAAATCAGGTTTGATTGTTTTAATCCTTATTTGGAAAATCTGATTTTGAGGAACATGCATGATTTAACATGATATGTGAATTCATAGTAATTGGTCGGATTGCTGATGATCTGTATGGTTTTGAAGCATGTGTGGATTGACATTTTTAGTAAGTGTTTTGATGAAACCAATGTATATATGCTTAAGGTTGACACCTTAATATGTATGATTTGTGGAGCATGTTTTGTTAATAAATTCATAATCAATAAGTTTCTGATGAGATCAGTGTGAGTACTTTAGGCTGATACCATGATGAAATGTTTTATAGAACATGTGTTGCTGGTTTTCAACCAGAATAAATCAGATGGATTTTTCTGATGTATAAACTCCAGTCAATGTGTTTATATGTTTACCGTGTTGATAAATCTTTATTGATGGAGATTATGATTTGAAATAATCAAGAAGTATGTGATTATTTCGGGTTCTTCTGGTTAGAAATAATTATAGTGTTCATGATGATGTTGAACACTTATGTTCTGATGGTAGCTTGTAAAGCATGTATAAGTTTACTAGTGCAAATTCTGGTTTGATTATGATTTTACGTATTGTGGTTTGCATGTTAGTAGAGTGTATATGATTGTATAACTCTGTGTACGCATGTCACATGATTTATTTTGCATGTATTGTTGCATATATAATTTGAGATACTCACCAAATTGAAGCTCAATTACAAAGCAATTTGTCAAGATTGTGTGATGAATTATTCACATAATGAGTTCTTCTAAATGGAGACGGATATTGAAATCTTCTAAGTGGAGAAGAGAATTCAATATGAATGATGCTTCAAGGCAAATTTGGTGGTTAAAGGCAAGTTAAGATGGATGTACAAGTAAAGCTTGTTGTTGACTAATATTAAGAACCGATAGAGGTGGGGAATAATACGATTATGTATATTTCCAGTTGAATGGTATCATTCATGAGACTACAGTCCTTATACACCACAAAAAATGGTGTAGCTGAAAAGAAGAATGAATCCTAAAGTAGATGGTTAATTCTATGTTATCCTACTCTGGATTGAGTGATGGATTTTGGGTGAAGCCATGTTGACGGCTTGTTATTTACTTAATAGAGTTCCTAACAAAAGGAACAAAGTTAACCCATATGAGCTTTGTCACAAGAAGAAACCAAATCTGAATTATCTCCGAGTTTGGGGATGTAGAGCGGTAGTAAGACTACCCGCTCCCAAAATAAAGATTTTGAGAGAAAGAGGTGTTGATTGCATCATTATTAGATATGTTATATTCTAACGCATATAGGTTCTAAGTGACTAGAATGAATAATTCTATTTCGGCTCACACTGTAATTGAATCAAGGGATGCAATCTTTGATGAGAACCATTTCTCATCATTACCTAGACCTCGAGATTTGATTTCTAGCTCCACAAGAGCTGAGTTGGAAGATGATGTGAGCACATCTTCTAAAGGTACTTCGTTTGAGCCTCGTAGAAGCAAACGGGTAAGGATTGGAAAATCCTTTGGACCGGATTATCAAGTTTACTTGATTGAGGGTTCTAGAGATGATATTGAGTATCAATACTCATATTGTTATCATATTGATGATGTTTCTAGAACTTATGATGAGGCTACTAGGTCTCGAGATGTGTCCTTCTTGAAAGAGGCAATAAACGATGAAATGGATTCTATTATGGGAAATAATACTTGGGTATTATTGGATCTCCCACCTGGTTGCAAGACATTAGGCTGCAAGTGGGTTTTTCAAAAAGAAAATGTAGGTTGATGAATCGGTATATATGTTTAAAGCTCGATAGGTTATCCAAGGCTTTAGACAAAAGGAGGGTATTGATTTTTTCGATACATATGCTCCTGTTGCTATGATTTCCACTATTAGATTGTTAATTGCTCTTGGTGCAATTAAAATCTAGTTGTACACCAAATGGATGTCAAGACAGCATTCTTGAATGGTGATTTAGAAGAGGAAATCTGTGCGTAGCAACCGAAATGAATCATTATGCCTGGAAATGAAAACTAGGTTTATACGTTTGTCAAATCACTGTATGGGCTGAAACTAGCACCGAAACAGTGGCATCAAAAGTTTGATGAGGAATGTTGTCTAGTGGATTCAAATTGAATCAAGGAGACAAGTGTATTTACAGCAAGTTTGATAACTCTGGTAATTGAGTAATCAAACGACTATATGTTGATGATATGCTGGTTTTGGTACTGACCAAAATAAAAACTTTTATCATCAAGTTTTACTATGAAAGATATGGGAGAAGCATATGTGATTCTTGGTATTAGAATCATGTGTGAGAACAAAGGCTTAGCACTGCCACAGTCACTCTACGTTGAGAAAGTGCTTTAGGAATTCAATTGTTTGAATTGTCCTCCGGTAAGTACTCCCATGGATTCGAGTGTGAAGCTTATGCCTAATACGGGTGAAGCTGTTTCACAACTTGAGTACTCTGATCAAGTCATAGGTTGCTTAATGTATGCAATGATGAAACAAGGCCTGATATAGCTTATGCAGTGGGCAAATTGAGTTCTCGTAATTCTAGTACTCATCACAGGAAAGCTATTAGGTGGGTACTTATATACCTTAAGGAAACCATGAATTATGGCTTGAGTTATGCTGGTTTTCCTTCGGACTTGGAGGGATGTAACAATGCGAGTTGTATTACCAAGTTAGAAGATTATTCTTCTACAAGTGGTTAAGTATCTTGCTTTGGGGAGGTGCCATCTATTGGGTATCGAAGAAGCAAACTTGCATCACCAGCTCTACTATGGAATCTGAGTTCATGGTTCTAGTTGTTGCCGGTAAAGAGGCAAAAGGGCTAAAAAATTTGAACATAGATTCCTTTGTGGCCGAAATCGATAGATGTCTATCCATTGGGATAGTAAGGCAATTTTGGCTAAGGGTTATAGCCAACTGTATAATGAGAAATCGAGACACTTAGGCGTTAGGCTTAGCGCGGTCCGTGAACTGATCACTCACGGGGTGTTAACGATTGACCATGTTTGGTCACAATGAAATCTAGCTGATCATTTGATAAAATGGATTAGCTAGGGACTTAGTGAACAAGTTGGGTAAAGGGATGGGCTTAAGCACATCTAAAACTCTTGTCGTGGGACACCTTAATTCCCTCTTAGTATGACGCTAAGAGCTGAGTTATGGAAAGCCTATTCTGAAATATTTGAAGCACATGGTTATATCCATCCCAAAGTTGTGCTTGTTTCCTACAGAGAAAGGGAGGATGAAGTTTATCTTCTTAATGGATCTTTTGGAAAAGTGCATTGCAGGTGCATGCGAAAAGAATCCACCTATGTAAGTATGAAGTGAGCCGCTTCAATTAACTTGTGCTTGGCTAAGTATAAACTTATGAATGGATAGGGACACATGGCTGAAATAGTGTCAAGTTGTACTTGGAATAGTAGTAAACTTGTGTGTGTTTTATTTTCCCGTATTCAAATGGGTTGAAGGGTTCAATTCGTAGAACACCCTGATTCTCGAGTATTGGAAAATACTTTACTATGTGAAGTTCAAACGTATGGGACACTTCACTTATGCGCAATGTTTTGTTTGGTTTGAATGTTTTTTAGTGTTCATGAGTACAACCCTAAAATGAGGGAGGATTGTTAAAGATTTTAGGGTTTATGTGTTTGTAAGACATGTATGAACCTTGTAAAAATGCTTTGTGAAATAAACGAAACATTTTCGAACTCATTTAAGCTGTGGATTGCGCCAACCGATTAGCTGAGCTGAGGTCTCAAAGCCAACCGGTCGGCTGGTATGAGGACAGAGGACAGTACCTCTGAGATGTTTAGTCAACAGATCGGTTCATTAGCCAATCGGTCGGTTCATTAGCCAGCCGGTCGGCTGGGAAACATAATGTGGTGCGTCCAAGGAAGACATTAAGCTTGGGTCGCGCCCAGCGCTAATGTCTTCACCGGACGCGACGCTAATGTTCTCAGCGGGCGCACGGCATGTCAGTTTCCGATTTTGAATCGGTAACTTATCCGATCGAAAACCGTCAATTGAAATGAGTTTTGAGTTCGATTTAGACATCGAACAAGCATAAAGAAGAGGGGACTGGGTTCTGGTGTTTTTCTCCTTCATTTGGATCGTTTTCGTTCGATTGGATTTACTCGTTCCGTTTCATTATTCCAGTGCTTTAATGTTTGTCTTATCTCAGTTCAAGTATTTCGAAAAATTCCAACCTGGGTGAAATATTGAATTAGGAAAGCGAAACGACTTCGTGATTTATTCAGTATTCAAGTTATCATCATTCGAAGCATCGAAAGGAGACCCAGAAACTTCAAAACCCCATTGTTATATACATCATTGACAGAGCGACCATATCGGTCCTCATCATACATGAAGTCTCTTAAACACCTTCCCTCTACAAGTTTTAAAAGCTTTGCCTTGGACTCTTTTTTCTGTAAGGCATAGCACTTTCAGGTGCATCTATGCTCCTATTCTCATTAAGGCGTCACCAAATGCATATTATTAGTTCTATCACATGGACATTTTTATGTAAACGAAGTTAGGCGATTCTACCTTAGTCTGATTCGATATTTGCAACAAAGAACCTCCTCATGTTGAATTTTGAAAAACCTGAAACAAGACAACGTGATTAAACACACAAAATAGAATTTTTGTTGAAAGAAATTGTAGTATATTGACATTCCATTAACCTGTATCCAGTGGCGGATATAGGGGGGCCTGGGGGGGCCAGGACCCCTCTCGATTTTGCTCAAAAATTTTTATACATATAATATTATATATATTTTGTAAAATATGATCAAACATGTATTTTCGGTGACTATTTTTATGAGCTTAACCTTCGAATTTCATCTTGGAGTAAACATAAAAGTTATAGAAAATTCAATTATCTTTCTATCCATATAAAAAACATCTTAAACGGACACCGGATGACACCTCTATGAGCTTTCGAAGGTTGGCTCGGACCCCCTCGATTTTGGCTAATTTCGATCAATCATCCATCTTTGGTGACTGTTTTTATCGGCTTAACTGTCAAATTTCATCTTTAAGTAAAAATGAAAGTTGTAGAGCATTCAATTAGATTTTTATACATATATGTATCATCTTCAACGGATACCGGATGACGCCTCTATGAGCTTTAGAAGATTGGCTCAGACCCCTGATCAATTTCGGCAACTTTCAATTAATCATCTATCTTTGGTCGCTATTTTATCGGCTTAACTTCCGAATTTCATCTTGAGTTAAACATGAAAGTTATAGAACATTCAACTAGCTTTCGATCCATATGTAGATCATCTTCAATGGACATCGAATGACACCTTTATGAGCTTCAGAAGGTTAGTTGATCATTAGCGGATCTTGTTGTTTGAAAAAAAATCACCGTATCATTAGCGGATCTTTTTATAGCCGGATCCGACTTATATCATTGTTGTTCGAAAAAAAAATTTAGGCCCCCCTCGAACGAAGCTCTGGATCCGCCACTGCCTGTATCCCTGATTGACAATTAATTCACTATGAAGCTCATCGGCAGAAACATGTGGTAGCATTCTGTAGGGAATGTAAGATGAATACAAGGAGAAGAAATGAAGCTTTAAAATCAGTGATATCCAAACAAAGATAATAAAAATAAAAGCATAGCATTGCATAGCATACTACAGAAGTGAAAATTGAATACCAATCCAAGCACTGATCACCAAAGTTGCGTCAATCCATAAAGACAGGTAATAACAGGTGATACAAGGAGGAATTGATCGTGAATAGGGAGCAACAAATGAAATGGAAAATAGAATAGTGAGGAGAGAGTGTGTGCTGTGAAGCTGAGGATGAAGTCTGAATATAAAATGGTGTGGAGGTGTTGTCAGTGGCGGATCCAGGACTGGATCGATGAGGGGGCGAAAATTGTGAGGCCTGAAGCGAAATTTTTTTTGGGCCTCTTAAATCCGTGTTTCGAAAACACATCAATCTTTTTTCATGAAAATGGAGCCTTTTTTATAAAGTTGGGGCCTTTTTTCATAAAAATGAGATCTTTTTTATAAAATTGGGGTCCTTTTTCATGAAAATGGAGTTTTTTTATATAAAATTGGAGCATTTTTACACTTATTTTGGCATTTTTTATTATTAAAATAATATTTTTACACTTATTTTATCGTCGATATGGGGGCGGCCGCCCCACCCGCCCCACCCCTGCATCCGCCAGTGGGTGTTGTTATCTTTTTGGATAGCGGTGTATAAGTGTTGTTGTCTTTTTCGATAATGGTGTAGATGTGTTGATGTCTTTTTGGATGATGGTGTGGATATGTTGTTGTCTTTTTTGTATATGTATTATATTTTCATACACTTTTCAAAAAAAATATTTCTCTCCTCTTAAAGAAACGAAGTTTGTAATTTTTTAAATTATCTAATGAATTTAAATATCGTTATTTATTATTTATTTATTTACTTATAATAATATTTTAATTGTAATGTTGTATGTTAAGACATCTTGTTATTGTCACAGGTCAGGCTTTTTCACCCCTTTAATAAATTTAAGTTTGAAAAAAAATATTGTATGTTAAGTAATGATTTAAATATAGTTGTATGATGAAAATTATGGTAAATGTGTGTGAAAAAAGTATGAAACGGAGTGATGATAAACAAAATTTAGTCATGAGTGGGATGTATGTGATTAGTTTAGTCATTAGCGATGATACGATAAAGAGAAAATAGAGGAAATAGGTGGATGACATTTTTTTTTTTTTGTTATGATGAGGATGCTCTAAGTGAAGTTTCACATTGGGATTTTGAATTCCATTTTAATATTGATCCAAATGTAAGCTGTAATGTCAATCAGCGGATTTAAAATTTATAGGTTGAGTACCTCACTTAACATTTAACATCAGTTAAGTTTTTATAAAAAAAATTTAGTTTAAAATTTAGGTGCTATAATCAATAGCTCAGATTAAGTTATCTAGTTAATTTTATTTTTTAAAATCAGTTAATAATTGTTCCTAAAATTTTGATAAATTACAAAATTGGATGACAACTGACAGCTATGGATTCATATCCAATCGATGCAGCTAAATTATTTTATATCCATTCGAGAACGACATAATTTTAATAAAATAATGCCAAAATAATATCATTCCTTCTAAATTGATAACTAAACTCTTTTCAAAACTATATTAATTTATTTTGAAAGGGTGCGGTTCGGGTACAAACCAATTTAAAAATAAAAACTACAAATCGATTATTTAGCTGACACGTGTCCTATTTTATTCGAAATCCCGGACAAAACACGGAGGGGTATTATAGTCATTTCACACGGAGCGGTATAAATGTAATAATGTTATTTTCAATTTAGTCCAAGAGTTGTTAATGATCAGACTTAAGAAAGTTAATGATCAGACTTAAAAATAGACAATGAACAGACTTATAATACTTAATGATCAGACTTAAAAGACTTAATGATCAGACTTAAAATTGATAATGAACAGACTTAAAATACTTAATGATCGGACTTAAAAGACTTAATGATCAGACTTAAAATAGATAATGAACAGACTTAAAATACTTAATGATCAGACTTAAAAGACTTAATGATCAGACTTAAAAATAGACAATGATCAGACTTAAAAATAGACAATGAACAGACTTAAAAGACTTAATGATCAGACTTAAAATAGATAATGAACAGACTTAAAATACTTAATGATCAGACTGAAAAGACTTAATGATCAGACTTAAAATAGATAATGAACAGACTTAAAATACTTAATGATCAGACTTAAAAATAGACAATGATCAGACTTAAAAATAGACAATGAACAGACTTAAAATACTTAATGATCAGACTTAAAAGACTTAATGATCAGACTTAAAATTGATAATGAACAGACTTAAAATACTTAATGATCAACTTAAAAATAAACAATGATCAGACTTAAAAATAGACAATGAATAGACTTAAAATACTTAATGATCAGACTTAAAAGACTTAATGATCAGACTTAAAATTGATAATGATCAGACTTAAAACACTTAATGTTCAGACTTAAAAGACTTAATGATCAGACTTAAAATAGATAATGAACAGACTTAAAAATAGACAATGATTGGTCGATTATACCCCTCCTATCTTTTATGTATTTTTAAATAAGTACGCGTGTATTTTTTTTATTTACAAAAAGAACTCCGATCGAAATTAATTCTGATTGGTCGATTTTGACACGTGTCAATTTTTTTATAAATTTATAATTTTTATTTATAATATTAATTTATATTTGATCCAAACCCGAAATATATTATATTACATCGTTTCTTCAAATTATTGTAAATTAGTTGGATGAAGGAAATCTCATTTCGACAACTACACAAAAAGTTCATCAATAATAATAATAAGGTTGCAGGCAGCCCAGTAGCAGCTACCCTGGGCCTAGTCTTTCACTTCACACACACACAATTTATACGCAACTAGGGCGACAACACATCCGCCTCGTCACATCTGCTATTTGCAGTTTCATCATCACATCCCTCAGATCCACATCCTATCTCATCACGTCCCGCTGCTCATTTCAACCCTCCCCATCTTCAACTCATCATCTGATATTCATTCCCAAACCCCACCCATATCTCTCCAATATTAAGGATTCGATTATGATGGCCTGGAAGCACTGTCGACGGATTCCTGATCGGTTGCTCTAAGATGCGTCTCTACGGCTTTATTGCCCTCAGTTTGACTCTGCTCCACTCTTTTGAAGACCTTGGCAATAGCCTATACTAAGAAACTTTTACATTCTACAGAATTCGGTTAGTTTACCTTTACCTTTACCTTTACCTGTACCTACTTTCTGCTTCAATTCTTTAGTTGTTTAAGTTCAGTTTACAAGAGGATTGATGAGTATGGGAGTTTTTATCAGAAATGACCCGGGTTTCAAAATATTAGTTTTTTTTCAAAACACCGTATCCCCAGGATTCGGTTTTCCGTATTTTTTACAAAACTGTTCCTAGGATCCGTTGTTATGTGCGCGTTGAGTTTGCACATAACAATGTATCCCAGGATCTGGTTTTGTAAAAAATAAAGAAAACTGGATCCTGGGGTCCGCTGTTTTGAAAACCACCGAAAATCGGTTCATGGGAATCCGGTTTCATTAAAAATGGGTCATTTTTGAAATGTGAAATTCGCGTGAGTCATTTCTAATATGTCAAACTCATTTTGAGTCATTTCTAATAAAAACTCTGAGTAAGGAAACTAGACAATTAATGGTGTTAGATGTTTTTATGGATGTGTCATGTTTGATATTGTAAATGAAGTTGTTAGCTTTAAGTACTCATGAAGGCTGAAACTAATGTCTTGCGCAGTTGAGCAAGAGATTAACCGATAGAACAGTGCAGTCCCCATTTTCATGAAGTTATGTTTTGTTTTATTTCTAAGGTGTCTATCGGCCAGTACTATATTCTAGTGCATGATCCCTTAAGAAACCTATCAATCCAAAGTGGAACTGTTAGATCATCCACTTAGCTCTCAATGCTTTCAGACAAGACAAATTTACTTATTTTGGGTTTCAAGATTCAAAGTATAATAATACATTGGAAGGAGGGATTGATGTCTTATTATTCCTTAGTTATCTCCCCCTATCTGTCTGACTATATCCTTAATTTCAACGTGTTTTTCATGCAAAACATTTTAGTAGGGGCCAGTTATTGGGCCACCCATCAATAGAAAAAGAGTATTCTTGATTTACTTTTTATGGGCCAAAAATTTCTTAAGTAAACACTCTGGGATGCATTTCAAAAGAATACTGAATACATGAACATCAAAGAGTAAAATTTAGTACAAAGTTGTTCATTTTTCGAGAGGATGTAAAATTAAAGAACTTTCCTAAACTGGAATTAATTCATCGAGTGACATCTTTTGAAAATTGTTTCCCAAATGCCATGTCGTTTGAAAAGATGTTCAATATACCACTCTTTTAACCAATGCCACGTCTTGTTAAATTATTTCCAAAATTTTATTAATTTTATCCAATCACTATTTATATCCACGATTTAAGCCTAGCCAAGCCTGAATCCGATGACTAAACGACAAGTAGCGAATATGATTTGTGACTTTATTGAGAAAATGCGATTTACAATCCACGGCTTGTCTCGGAAATAAGCCCTGGATGTAAACTGCAATATCTCCCTAAAGTCGAGATCTTATTTGTTCCTTGCCATTTGGTCATCCAATTCAGGGCTGGCTAGGCACAAATCGTGGATATAAACTGTGATTTGTTAAATAAATTGATACTTTGGACATAATTTGTCACATAATGGCACTCTTTTGTTTCGCATGGATTCATTAGCACATATGTTGCTTGATACATAGAACTTGATTGGAAACAACTTATGAATATTGCTCTGGTTGATAGCTTGATAGTATCTAAAGACCACAGTGAAGTGAAAGCTTACAAGCATTATTATTCTTACTTACAATCACTTAAAAAATGAGACAGAAAAATTGATTAGACAAATTATATTATTAAGGTGTTGTATTATATACAATTTCTTGGTGAGTTAATCATAAAAATGTGGCTAGGCATTATTGCGTGTTATCAATCAGCTTTGAGGGAAGAAAGCATAGGCAATTAGTCGTCATGTGGGGGTTGGTTGTTATACGATGCTTTCTTCTCAAAATCTCCTTGAAAACACGCACTCTTGATCTGACCAACTTTTTATGATTGTCTCGCCAAGAAAATTATTTATTTACAATGAATGGTTATTGCATAGTTTGTTTAAGCATCAGATGCAGTCCGACAACTTGGCCTATAATGCTAGTGATATTAAGATACATATTTGAGAGCCTTTTATCCATGTATCAACTATCCATAAATATAATAAACTGTGTGCTGATTGACACAAGCTGACAGGCAGGCGATGTCACTTTTTGATATTGCATCAAAGGAAGTTATATATATATTTTTTTTTTTGAGATATGGGAAGTTATATATATTAACAAACATGAAGTATTCCTCAGTTGTGCTGTTTACATATTTGGATGATTTTTGCAATTGATATCTTTTTTGAACTGCATTGAAGAAATAATTGTAGAACAATTGTGCAGTCTGGTGAATGAGATTTTTTTTAGTTCAGCAAGATAGGAAGCAGTTATAGTCCGTACTGCACATCTCAGCTCAACTTTTTTTTTTGCTGCCGTTTGGCTTTGCTTAAGACTGGAAATCATTAGTAGCCTGTTATTTGCATGTGAATCACTTACCATTTAGTATTGGAGGTTGCAGGTAGAACTAATTAGGTACCCGAGTTTATTAGTTTTTAAAAGAAATTTTAGCGTATTAATTGGATGCAAACTATCGTTTTTGCTGCTGTTTGCTTTGCTTAAGACTGGAAATCATAAGTAGGCCGTGAATCACTTACCATTCAGTTTTGTGAGTTAGCCAATCTTGGATTTTCCAAGTTTGGACGATGGTGTTAGTAGTGTAGTATGCTTGTCATATATGGCGTAATAGAGCTTACCTGCTCTCTCTTTTTACCTATTCAAGACTTTTTTTAAATTGAAATGGCAAGGAATACGTTGATGAAAAATGATTTTGCCTTTTTTATTTTCTCAATATTGTTGGGTAAAAGTTGGTTTCATCTCTGTATGCCAATTTAGCAATGGAAACAGATCTGCAGCAGCCATATCAAATATTTAGGCATGTATTAGTTGATTAATTGCTCCATATCATATATTCATTAGAATGTTTATTCATCCCTTTTGTACATTTTGCAGCTGAAATGTGGCTCTTTCAGTCTTAATGACAGCTGCCAGCACCTTCTCAGCTTTGGTGGGTAAAATGAATGATTGTCTTGTTATAGTCAACATGTTCTTTTGGTATTATTTACATAAGACTAGTTCTAGTTGTATGTTCTGCACTGTTAACACACCTTGCCTAAACCATTTTAATATATCATATCGAGACTTTTGCTTTCAGCATTGAAGTCGTACTGATCAATCTTGTCAGATATATATATTACCAACTGTCAGTTGACACCCTGCTTACAGTCAAACTTGCTGGGCACTATGATGCAGTTGATGCAGCCGGGCTGCTTTGTTATTTTCTTTGACAGGAGATGCTATCTTGACACCACTTTCTTTTGAACATAGGAATGTTGTTTTGTAGCATCTCACTGCTGGTCTCTACCTAATATATATATATATAGAGGAGCGCTCAAATGTTATGGCCAAATTAATGTGTTATGTGTTACGGAGCTTCTGATTGGTTATTGAAAATCAAGGAACCAATCAGAAGCGAGGAATACCGTAACTACGGTGCACCCTCACCCATAAACCCCCCGTGCTTGTGAGGTGCACCATAAGAACCGTGTTCCTCGCCTCTGATTAGTTCCTTGTTTTTCATCAACCAATCAGAACACCGTAACACATAACACATTAGTAAGCCATAACATTTGAGCGCGCCCCTATATATATATATATATAGCTCATAACGCTTTCATATTTGGCTTGACTCGAGTTACAGGTGAAACTATACCGAAGCAGCTTACCAAAGCTTCATAATTTTGAAGATGGGATGTATCAGGGACTACAGGGGAGCTGTTATGAGGCGCAAGGATGCGGAGACAAAGGCTTGCAGTACCTAGTAACCTTCTGAGCTAGTTTTTATTTTAGGGAAAAGTACACATTGGTGTTCCGAATTATCGGTTTTTTTTCAATCGAAAGTCCAAATTATATTATTTTTCCAATCAAATGTAAAATAAAAAATAACTTGACAAATTTTTGAACACCGAACATTGTAGCTTTACCGTCATTAAATTGCAAACTCAATCATATGAACCATGTTGGAAATAAGTCTATGACATTATAAACTCTTAAAGTATTGAATCGCTCTTCTTTAACACTAATAGACTTTTTTTTATTGAGATGATATTGACGGAGTTCACATGATTGAGGTTGCAATTTTATCATGGTGAAGTTACAATGTTCGGTGTCCGAAAATTGGTAAATTTATTTTTTATTTTGAACTTAAATTGGAAAAAAGTAAGCGTGGTCTTTCAATAGGAAAGTGTCGATATTTCTAGATTCCAATATGTACTTTTCCCTGGTTACCTGACTTTGCCTTAAATATCATTCTTAGCTACACATTGTCTTAGTTTGAAATTTTACTACACTACTGTGCACATACCTTATAGAAAAGGAATTACTTTTTTGTTCTATATTTGAGTTTTGAAATTAGAGTTTTTTTTTCTTTTCAAAATGGTTTGATTGAGTTTCAATATATCCAAAATGATCCAAATGAGTTTGACATTTCAGTTTTGGCTCATTTTAACAAAATCAAATCCCCAGGATCCGATTTTTAATGTTTTTAACAAACCGGATCGCCATCATCCGGTTTTATGTGCAAATGAGAGAATTCCACAGGTTCTCTTTTGCACATAAAATCGGATCCCAGAATTCGGTTTTGTGATAAACGCATAAAATCAGTTCCTGAGAAACTGATTTTATTAAAAATAGATTAAAACTGAAATAACAAACTCAAATAAGTCATTTTAGATATTTTTAAATTGAGTCATTTTTGAAAAAAAAAAAAACCTCTCGAAATTATAAGAGTCTAGAATTTTAAGATTGTCATGTTTTAATGAAATTGGTTCTTGTTGACAGTGCTGGTCGTATTGAAAAATAACTATGAAGCCGTGTGGAACTGACACGTAGACATTTGTAATGACACTCAAACTTTTTTTTTGGGATTGTAATGACACTCAAACTTTAAGCATCCTAAACTGAAGTCAAAGATCCCCCCACTATCAAAAAAAAAATAAAGTCAAAGATAAGACAAAAAAATACAAACGTGACATTTTTTAAGTTTAGGACTTTTAAGTCTGAATGCTCAAAAAGACTTGAAATAATTTTTTGACAAATTATTGTTTCAAACGGCATGCTAATGTCGAAGCCGTAGTAAGCACGCATATACCCTTTAGTTGTCGATTTACCAAGATGGGTGGATCGTTACTTTAAACTCATAGTTTTGAATTGCTATCAAAAATGTATTTTGAAAAGGTTAAAAGAAAGGACATTAGAGATAAACACTGCACTTTCATCATATCATAGGGTTCAGTGCAATTTCAGTGGGTTTAAAGTGACAAACGACCTTGAGAATGGGGTGAATAATGGCTTGCATGAAAGATTACATTATCCATGCCATAGGTTTAATCGCACTCTTGTACTTCTTCATCGCATCTAGGTTCGACTCATCCGTATCCGGCTGTGCTGTTACGGCTTCTTCATGTATGCAATTATACACAATACTAATTTGTCAAATAACATTACTCATCGATGATGGAACATTTTTTTAAAACCGGTCAATCGCTATGACGGTGCCTTTTGAATGTTATTTTTATAATCTCCATCGCGTTTACATGTTTTTTTTTTAAAGATGTTGTTTCGCTATTGGACTTAATATTACTGGATTCCGAGAATGTGTTATTTCGCAGTTGATGCAAGTATAGATTATGAAATTGAGCAGACTAATTGAAAGATTTTGAGATTTTAACAAGGCAATTGTTACGATTTCTTCACTTGTTTTTGTTTTTTTTTTTCTCGAGGAAAAGGTGTATAATGAATGAAAAACAAAAGGCACAACAGAGGCGAAAACAGCCACACAAACAAGAGCAAAAAACAGGACCCAGACCAACAGGACCAACCGCACACAGCACCCACACAAAACACGCACCAGGCCGTGCCAAACCAAAAAGGACTACACGCTAAACAAAAACTCAAGACACCAAAACAGCAACAAGCAAGAACAAAAACAAAAAGGCAGCCCAAGCCTACAAAAAGGCAACAAGTCTGCCGCAATGATGCTCCTATCTACAAGGAAGTTATGCATAGAACACCCAGTTCAAGGGAGCAGTAATACTTGTGGGATGCAGCGCTAACCGCTGAAGACTTCAAGTGCATAATATTCATATGGGTTTCTGCATCTCTGCTCGGAGCAGTAATATTCATAAATAAGCCAACACGCAGAAGAAAGGGGTTTCATATGTGAAATAGTATATAGCTGGAAAGTGGAGGTAGCAAGGAGCAGAGATGCTAGGCAAATGAACAACTTCAGTCGAGCACCGAATGATTGCAAGCTATTTGATATTGGGCATACATGTTTTCCTTTCACTTTCTTGAATAAAAAGATGGGGACACAAGATGTTAAATTGAGAATAGACAGAGTGGTGGCCAATGCAGAATGGAGTCAAGCCTTCCTAAATGCAATTGTGCACCATGGTTTCTTCTGATCATAGCCCTCTGTTAATTCGGATTAAAGGAAGAAGATGAAAAAGAGAGGCTGACATGTTTAGGTTTGAACCTATGTGGATGAGAATGAAAGAATTTAAGGAACTTACACGCAACTTTTGGCAAGAGGCAAAAAGTGAAGGGGATGGGCTCTGCGACATACTCAAGAAATGTGGAGTGCGATTACAAAAATGGAATAATGTTAGCTTTGGAAATGTTCAGATAAAAATATGGAGGATCAACCAAAGAATTTAGAAATTGAGGCATAGGATGAGAACTCCCGAAATTGTTGCAAAGGAGAAAATGTTAATGACAGAATGAGTGGCTGGCAAGGGAGGAAACACTGTGGAAGCAGCGATCAAGGATGGAATGGCTAAATACATCGTATTTCCATGCAAAGGCGACAAGTAGTCAACATGATTGATAAAATAATAAAAAAGAAGATGGTATTGATACAGAGGATAAAGAGGAAATTCTGAAGGAGGCTGCGTTATTTTTCAAGAAGTTGTACGAGCCAGAATGACCATATAATAATACTATAATAGAGACTGGGAGAGCGAGTTGGCTGATATTTCCAAGCTGGTAACAGAAGAGATGAATGAAAGGGTAACTGCACCATACTAAATAGAGGAGGTCAGAAATGCATTGTTCCAATTACACCCCACACAAGCACCAGGACCAGATGGATATCGTGCATCTTTCTTCCAAAGACATTGGAGCATTGTCGGAGATGAGTTTAAATCTCATCATCATATGGTTAATTTCTGATTAAATTCTTGGTGAGGAATTATAAAATATTTTTGACGAACTATGTCGTATTATTGGTTCCTCGACGACGAATTATAATCCAATTTTGACGAACTTTGTATTTTGCACCAAAAATATGCTTTGTACCTGATCTTTACTCTCTTCACCCAATACCTTATTTCCCTCTAAATAAATTCCATAAAAAGATAAAAACTGTGTTCCCTTCAAATGATCTTTTTCTTTATCAAAAAAGAGAATTCTCTTATCCGCAACTCTGTTTTCACAGGATATCTTATTTCCCTCTAAATAAATTCTTTAAAGACTAAAGTTCCCTCTAAATGATCTTTTTCTGCATCAAAAAAGCGAATTCTCTGATCCTCAACTTTGTTCTCACATAATACCTTATTTCCCTCTAAATAAATTCCATAAAAGGGTAAAGAATGTGTTCCCTCCAAATGATCTTTTTCTCTATCAAAAAATAGAATTCTCTGATCCTCAACTCTATTTTCACACGATACCTTATTTCCCTCTAAATAAATTCTTTAAAGACTGTATTCCCTCTAAATGATCTTTTTCTGCATTAAAAAAGAGAATTCTCTAATCCTCAACTCTGTTCTCACATAATACCTTATTTCCCTCTAAATGAACATAAAAAGGTAAAGACTGTGTTCTCTCCAAATGATCTTTTTCTTTATCAAAAAAGAGAATTCTCTGATCCTCAACTCTGTTTTCACAGGATACCTTATTTCCCTCTAAATAAATTCTTTAAAGACTGTATTCCCTCTAAATGATCTTTTTCTGCATCAAAAAAGAGAATTCTCTGATCCTCAACTACGTTCTCACATAATACTTTATTTCCCTCTAAATAAATTTCATAAAAAGGTAAAGACTGTGTTCCGTCCAAATGATCTTTTTCTTTGTCAAAAAAGAGAATTCTCTGATCCTCAACTCTGTTTTCACAGGATACCTTATTTCCCTCTAAATAAATTCTTTAAAGACTGAGTTCCCTCTAAATGATCTTTTTCTGCATCAAAAAAGAGAATTCTCTAATCCTCAACTCTGTTCTCACATAATACCTTATTTCCCTCTAAATAAATTTCATAAAAAGGTTGAGGGATTGCTCGGTTGAGACCCTGAGACCTCAAATCACCACATGGAAAATCACAACGACCGTTATCTGCTCAAGATAAGAGATCCCCTAATCAAAAAGCTATGGAAAGTAGTCTCCTGAACGTGTTGGGTCTTAAAAGGGAAAACTAATTCTCTTGTGCTGTTGACTGAACAAGTACAAATGCTAGATTCATCCTTGGATCATCAGATGAAGTGGTCTCATTTCTAAAACAGTTGTCTGGGTTTGGTGGAATTAGGCTCAAGTCATGCGGCCTAAAATACACAAGTCAATGTTTTTCACCCTTACATTTACCAGTTAAATTAACATAGAACTTATAATGTTAATTATTAACGATGTGCCAGTTGATATGAAAAACAGTGAACTGCAGTGTCATCTATGATTAATGTTTATATTCAAGTAACTTAAATCTCTCTGTAATATTCAGAATACAGATTATTACTTCATCTTAAATAAGTTACAGAAGCCTCTAAAATTGCAGCAGAAGAAACAGTGGGAAATTCAAGTCAAATACCAGAATCGGATTGATAATTATTTGCACAACAGAAATCAATATATGATAAAATTTTCAACATAAGATAATCTAAGTTTGGTGGATTGAAAATATGTTACCTATGCTTGAAATCCATGTAGAAATGGACATCAAAGGCAAAGTGAAATTCTGACAATATAAGACAGGTACTTGATTACAGTTCAAAACATTAAACATTGTGCTAATCTATACCTGGAGTGACTCTTTCGGTAACGAAGAGAGGTATCATCAACCATCTGGAAGGCCTTCTTAAGTTTTCTTGTTTGGTTCGAAGACATACTTAATGAGGGACTCCTTAATGTGAAGAAGTTCTGGGAACTCATTTTTTAGCTTGGAAGCATCCATCTCATTGTTACTTCTCGCAGCTACAATAACCTTGGCTTGCTCTTCTAAGGTAAAGTTGCTCCATGAGAACTCTGGATCGATGTATTTCTTGTACATCTCCAGAATCTCGTTGTGGCTCACAACTCCAGGGTTGGTGAAGTTATAGATACCTGTCAAGTTTCGTTTTGCCATCTCGATTGAAATGGGAAGAAGTTCATCCAAGACTGTCATGCTGTTTGGGATGTTCACCACTTTGTTGTAGCGAGAAATTTTAGTAATGAAGTTGCGCGGGTTGCTCAGGTCAGATGAAATTGGCATTCTCACCCTCAGGTTGCATACGTTTTCAAATTCCTTCAACAGCTCCTCAACCTGGTGTGATCATTAGGAAATGTTTCAAAAAAAAAGATATTGCGAATATGCCAATCAAGCAAACTTAAAGTTAGCAGGTTAAATGAGATCACCATAGCTTTGGTCTTTGAGTAGAAGGAACCGTGAAAATTTGGAGTATCTTCTTCCTTGAATCCAATGCCAGAACCCTCTGGATGAGCAGCATTATATTCAAATATGCATCCAGTGGCATAATTCATCACCAGGAGCCCATGCGCTCGGCAGACATCTGCCAAGGTTAGGGTTCCAACAACATTAGCTCGAATTGTTTCAGCCTTGTGAGACTCGCACCAATCCACGTTGGGTCTCCCAGTAACCCCGGCAGCATTAAACACATGAGTAGGTTTGACACTCTGAATATCTTTCAAGAGGCTTGCACGATCCTCCAAGCGCCCTTTTCCATATTCATAAGAAATCCCTTGTTTCTCACAAAGCTTTCCAAGAAGACCACCAATCCATCCAGTTCTGCCATAAATCAAGAATTTGTATGATGAATTCTGAGAGTCAGAAGCTTGGGAAGGTGCAACAGCCTTCTGGCTGAAGAGGGATTTTGGAGCAGTAGCTGATCCAGAGATACCATTTTCAGAACCATCAGGATGCCTTTCGACACCACCTGGCATCATCAGCATCCTCGGATGAGGCAGCAACGCTCCAGAAACATCACCCCACCAGTCTGGATTTTGAATGTACCACTCCATAGTCTTCTTTAGCCCTTCGTCCCAAGTGGTCCGTTCCGCCCATCCCAAGTTCTTCAGCTTTTGGTCATCCAGAAAGTATCTTTGGTCATTGAATGGCCTGTTATCAACAAACTGGATGCTACTCTCCGGATCCATTGAAAATAGTCCACATATGTCCTTGGCGACATCAATAACTCTCCTCTCTTTTTTAGTTCCTATATTGTAAACATGGCCAACTTCTCCCTTATGAAGTACAACCTCAAAGGCTTCAGCTACATCTTCACAATAGAGATAACTTCTGACATTTGATCCATCCCCATGGATCGGAAGAGGACTCCCTTTCATGGCCAAAAGAATGAATTTGGGAATCAACTTTTCAGGAAATTGATTTGGCCCGTAGACATTGTTTCCTCGGGTGGTAATCACAGGCAACCCATAAGACCGACCATAAGCCATGACAAGCATTTCTGCTCCAGCTTTGGTAGCAGAGTATGGGTTTGTTGGGAGGAGCTGAGAAGCCTCATGGTTGCCGACCACAGCATCCTCATCTGTTTCCCCATACACCTCATCTGTACTGACGTGGATGAACCTCCGGATCTGGCCAGTGACTTTGCATGCTTCTAGAAGAACATGAGTACCATAAATGTTATTTTTCGTGAACTCAAAGCTGTTACCAAAAGAGTTGTCAACATGAGTCTGGGCAGCAAAATGCATTATTGTGTCTATGGACTCGGTGACAAGAAGGTAATTGACCAGATCAGCACTACCAATATCTCCCTTCACAAACTTGAAGTTGGGAGACGGCTTGGATGGTAGAAGGTTTTTCAGATTTGAGCAATAATCAAGCTTATCAAGCACAACAATCTTGTAGTCAGGATACGTCCTGACAAGCCGGTTTGCCACATGAGACGCAATAAATCCAGCAGCCCCTGTAATTAAAATATTCTTTGGAGTATACGAAGACATTTTTCTGCACAAAAAAGCTTCACAAATTCAGATGGAAGAAAAAAAATGCGCAATGAGTACCAGAAGAGGAAGAATAAAATAATTTCACAGCAACTCAACAAACTGATATAAGTCCCTCCTAATTTTGAAATTTTTTGGGAACATAACAAGTGTTCACACCAGCTGTCATTTGAGGCCACTCCAGTAGGGTCCAAATCTCGGCAACAATAGGATTTATGGACCATACCTATTCTATTACCCTCCCACGATACATTTCATAATGCTTCAGATGTCTGATAGATAAGGATTTCATTTAGATCCGATAAAGGCATAACACAAATCAGAAACTTATATGAATATCAAGCCCATTTAAAGCAGCTAATTGCAGAAAAAAAAAGAAGATTAATTTTCAGCAGTTGAAAACTACAGTATGCGAGCACCATTCTATATAACTAGATGCATTCTTATCATTAAAAAGTAATTACATCACATGAAGACAAAATAAACATCAATTGAAACACAAGTCACATTCAAGAAATCCTACCAAATCAGCAGATGAGATACAAACAAACCCAAATCCAAAAAAAATCAATCCTTTACTCCATTTTCAGCGAGCCCAAATGCAGATCTAATTAAATTTTGGATCACGCGTCAATGCACAAAAATCTGGAAAGCAGACAATTACTATCTAATTGGACCAACACCAACCCAGATCAATTAAAGATCAGCATCAATTTCGTAAGATGTCGACTCACCTGACTGGAGAGAAACCGATTAAACAGTAATTGAGAAGGCAATGCAGCAGAGGAGATGAGATTTGAATAGGGAAAAAGGAAAGGAGATTGATGATAGGGTGGGAGGAGGAGACGGAGATGGATCGGTGAATACAACCCCGAGAAAAAAATGTGGGGAAGCTCTGAGAGAGAGTTGAGGAGAGCCGACGATAGCAGAGATGCTATTCCCAAACTACCCCTACCAATTCTGCTCCAAATTTTTTCTTTATTTATTTATGAATTGTAATTGATTTCATTCTATCTTTGAGTTTGGATCAAATACAAACCACTATTATAAATAAAAATTACAAATCAATTTATAAGCTGACACGTGTCCCATTTTAGCCGAAATCCCGAACAACACACGGAGGGGTATTATAGTCATTCCACACGAAGGGGTATAAACTTAATAATGTTATTTTCAATTTAGTCCACGAATTGTTAATGATCAGACTTAAACTTAGAAATGAATCAGACTTAAAAAGCAGCAATGATCAGACTTAAAAGAGTTAATGATCAGACTTAAACTTGGAAATGATCAGACTTAAAAAGCAGCAATGATCAGACTTAAAAGACTTAATGATCAGACTTCAAAATAGACAATAATCATACTAAAAAGACTTAATGGTCAGACTTAAAAGACTTAATGATCAGACTTAAAAGACTTAATTATCAGACTTAAAAGACTTAATTATCAGACTTAAAAGACTTAATGATCAGACTTAAAAGACTTAATGATCAGACTTAAAATAGATAATGATCAGACTTAAAAGACTTAATGATCAGACTTAAAAGACTTAATGATAAGACTTAAAAATAGACAATGATCAGACTTAAAAGACTTAATGATCAGACTTAAAAAGCAGCACTTAAAAGAGTTAATTATCAGACTTAAAAAACTTAATTATCAGACTTAAAAAACTTAATGACCAGACTTAAAAGACTTAATGATCAGACGTAAAAGACTTAATGATCAGACTTAAAAGACTTAATCATTAGACTTAAAAATTGGTAACTAAAAGACTACAAATCGATAATGATTGGACTTATAGAGAAAATGATCAGACTTAACATTGATCACTAAAAGACTACAAATTGAGAATAATCAGACTTAAAACAGCAATGATCAGACTTAAAAACAGCAATGATCAGACTTAAAACAAGCAACGATCAGACTTACAAAGCAATGATCAGACTTAAAAACATCAATGATCAGACTTAAAACAAGCAACGATCAGACTTACAAAGCCCTAATACGAAAATTACTAAAAACCAAAAATTTCTAAAAACATTAAAAATTCAAAATAAAATAGGAAACGACTCCGGATGGCCAAAAAAGCCCCTATATCTTGAGCGAAGCTGGTGATTTCTGACCGTCACGCAGTTCTGCTCAGAATAAGGTATTATGGACTGAAATCAGACACCGGCAACTCAAATCTTGCTATTTCGCCACAACCTTAGTTTTCGCTAATCTGTCTGCATCATTTTATGATCAGACTTAAAATAGATAATGATCAGACTAAAAATTGATAATGATCAGACTAAAAATTGATAATGATCAGACTAGAAATTGATAATGATCATACTTAAAATTGACAATGACCATACTTAAAATTTATAATGATCAGACTTAACAGACTTAATGATCAGATTTAAAAATAGACAATGATCATTGTTTTTTTAAGTCTGGTCATTAATGTTTTAAGTCTGATCATTGTTTTTTAAGTCTGATCGTTACTGGTTTAAGTCTCATCATTATTTTTTTTAAGTCTGATCATTGTTTTTTTAAGTCTGATCATTGTTCTTTTTAAGTATTGTCATTACTGGTTTAAGTCTGATCATTGTTTTTTTAAGCTGGTCAGTAATGGTTTAAGTCTGATCATTGTTTTTTAAGTCTGATCGTTACTGGTTTAAGTCTCATCATTATTTTTTTAAGTGTGATCATTGTTTTTTAAGTCTGATCATTGTTCTTTTTAAGTATTGTCATTACTGGTTTAAGTCTGATCATTGTTTTTTTAAGTCTGGTCATTAACGGTTTAAGTCTGGTCATTGTTTTTTAAGTCTGATCGTTACTGGTTTAAGTCTCATCATTATTTTTTTAAGTCTGATCATTGTTTTTTTTAAGTCTGATCATTGTTATTTTTAAGTCTTGTCATTACTGGTTTAAGTCTGATCATTGTTTTTTTTAAGTCTGGTCATTACTGTAGAAAATTTTGGACGATTATACCTCTCATAACTTTTATGTATTTTTAAATAAGTCCGCGTGGATTTTTTTATTTACAAAAAGAACCCCGAATGGGATGAATTCTGATTGGTCGATTTTTACACTTGTCATTATTTTTGTGGGTTGTAGTTTTTATTTATAATTATGGTTTGTATTTGATCCAAATCCTTTTTTTATTACTATTTAATTTTTTTATGGGTGTCAATGTTAAGTTAGTATATGTTAGATATGGTCTTGAACCCGGGAGCTCTAAGTCGCCGGGGGAGCGCCCTTCCACCGAGCCACTCACTTCGCCCTTACTATTAATTGGTTTCTAAAATTTTAATAGGACCAAGTTAAATGAAAATTTAAGAGAAAACCATACTAGACCAGAACAATTGGCACATACAACATGACACTGTATAGTCAAATAATATCCAACATGAAGACTATTCTTGTATTTAATTTTGGCACATACAACATGACATTTGGTTGGGCAGAAGGTAGGGCCTGAAAGGATTTAGGGGCGAATTATTAGAGTTTTGAGAAGGTTTTTAGAAAAAGTAAGGCCGGGCCGGGCTTGAAAAATTAGTAAAATTAATTATACTAGGGAAGTCGATTTGTACCGATGGAATTACGACGGAAGGCTCGATTTTGAATTATGCAAGAGTTTGCGTGGAAATATATGCAGATCAAGAGTTAAAGGACTCAATTAGATTCAGTGATCCATGTGGTAATGTTCATGTTCAAGGGGTAATATATGAATGGAAGCCGATGCGATGCCTTAATTGTTGTAACTTCGGTCATCAGGAGGACAAATGTCCAAAGCCTAACATGGAGAAGATGATTGCTGCCCTCAAGGAGCATGAGGCTAAGGCCAAGGACTATGACAGACGAAATCCGATTGAGAAGGAGAGTGGCAATGAGGTAGATGATACTTCTGAGTTGGTTCCTATAGAGAGAGCGGTAGGTTCAGCCATTGTCCCTGAAACTCAGGAGGGGGTGGGGGATAGTAAGGAGGTCATAAGTGAAGGATATGTTAAGGAGGGTGGTTTTAAAGACTATATGTCTAAGAGTGCGCTGAAGAGGGCGAGACAGAAGGAGAGGTGAAAGATGGAAGGAGAAAGTAGTCGAGATTCAATAGAAAAATCTAATTCTCAGGGATCGTAATCTTTGAGGATGAAGGACAAATGGGAAAAAAGTGATTTGAGGAAGGGAAAGGGGGTGAAGATGTTGAGGGTGGGGAGAAAAATAATGTTCCTCATGTTTAAGATCGCTTCTTGGAATGTAAGAGGGTTAAATAGCTCCCTGAGAAAAGCTGAGGTTCGGGATTGAATCAAGAGAGAGAGGCTAGATTTGGTGGCACTGTGTGAAGTGAAGTTACAAGAGAGGAAGTGGGATGAAGCTACACAATTATGTAGGCCGAATAGTTCTTGGAGTGCGAAGTTCAGTTTATGATATAATGGCTGGACGGGAATTATGATTCTATGGAACAAGGAGAAGATAGTGGTAAAGCAGATGATGAAATTCATGCATTACAAGTTTTGTGAGATCGAAATGAATGACAAGAAAGCTTGGATATCCTTTGTTTATGCATGTAATGATCAAAGAGAGAGAGCTGCCTTGTGGAATCAAATGCGGGAGGGCATGAACAGATTGGGAGGTACCTGGTTGTTGCTAGGTGATCTTAATAGTATTTTGGATCGAAATGTGAAGATAAATGGGAATAGAGTCAGGGACAACGAGATGGTGGACCTAAGAGCTTTTGTGGATAAAGTGGGTCTTACTGATGTACCTGATATTGGCTGTTATTTCACTTGGAGTGATTGCCATAGGAATCCTCAGGAGAGAATTTGGTGCAAGTTAGACAGAGCGATGAGGAATGAGGATTGGTTCAAGGAGTTCGAGGATTCATATGTTATTTTCCAGCCACCTAGTCTATCTAATCACAGCCCGTCGTGGTGTCTTGGGGGGTCGTGAAAAGTTATTAGATCATTTAAATATTGTTTGTTTTGGGAGGCTCTTGATAATTACGAGGATGAGGTGAATAGGTGTTGGGGCTTGTCAGAAAAGTGCAAGAACCTCTTCATGGTCCAAGCCAAGTTGAAGAGAATGAAAGGTATGATGAAGGTGGTTTTTGGAAAGGAAACTAGAGGTCTGGATGGCAGAGTTAACAACGCTAGAGATGCTTTGCTAAAGGTTCAACAGGAAGTAGAATCTAGCCAAGAGAATGTGGACCTGGCTGAAGAAGAGAGGGCGAGGGCCATTGAGTATAAGAAACTCATGAGGAATCAACGTATCTTCCACAAACAACTAGCCAAGATTAGGTGGGCTAGTGAAGGGGACGCTAACACAAAGTTTTTTCATTCATTCCTCAAGAGCAGAGGAGAAAAAAACAAAATCAGGGTAGTGCAAACGAAAGAGGGGCTGCTTTCCACAGATCAAAGTGTGATTAAGGAAGAGTTTGTCAGTCACTTCAAGGGCCTTCTGAGTCACCAGTCGAGTACCAGTCAAGTAGAAGCAGGTATTGTTGAATCTGGTCCGATTTTAGATGCAAATTAGTGTAGAAGACTTGTCAGTGTGGTGACAGATAAAGAGATTTGGAATGCTATTAACAATATTGGCTCCGATAAGGCTCCTGGTCCAGATGGGTTCTCGTCGGGTTTTTTCAAGAATAATTAGTCCTTGATTGGCAAAGAGGTGTGTTCCAGTGTGCGCCATTGCCTCAGGAAAAATGCTTTACCAGGTGGGATGAATTCAGCTTATATAGCCTTGGTTCCTAAGATCAAATCTCCAGTCAAATCCGAGGATTTCAGACATATATCTTGTTGCAACGTCATGTATAAAGTGGTCTCAACAGTGTTGGCAGCTAGGATTAGGGAGGTTTTGCCTAGTATCATTAACCAAGCTCATGGGGCTTTTGTCGCAGATCGGTCCATAGTTAGTAATATTTGCCTGGCGCAACAGCTTCTTTCAGGTTATGGGCAAAAGGGTTTGAGCGAGAGGATTGCATGTAAAATTGATCTAAGTAAGGCCTACGACTCTCTGAACTGGGACTTCTTAGAAAATATGCTTTGTCTATTGAAATTTTTGAGGAAGTTTGTTTCTTGGGTAGCCATGTGTGTCCGCACTGCAAAATACTCTATTCTGATTAATGGTGAGCTCGTAGATTATTTTCAAGGGAGCAGGGGTCTTTGACAAGGCGACCCGATCTCGCCTTTTCTCTTCACCACTGCAATGGAATACTTGTCGAGGGGGCTGGCCTTACTCTCGAGGGGGAAGGGCTACTATTTTCACCCTAAGTGCCACAGGTTGAAGCTGAGTCACATTTTTTTTGCTGATGATGTTTTCGTGTTCAACAGTGGGAGGAATTGTTCAGTTATGGCGTTGAAAACGGCAGTTGATAAATTCCTGGCAGCTTCTGGGCTTTCTATTAATTTGGGGAAGAGTCAGGTGTTCGCTGCTGGTGTTGGGGAGGTGAAAAAGGCTTGGCTAGAGGAGATTTTGGCCACAAAACTCCATCCCCTTCTGGTGAAGTACCTGGGCATTCCTTTGAGTACAAAAAAGTTGAGGTCCAGCGAGTGTGCTGATTTGGTGGAGAGGATGACGAACAGGCTCAACTCTTGGAGTGGTCGATTGCATAACAGGGCAGGGAGAGCTGTTCTAATAAACTCTGTGATCCAAGCGATGGTTTTCTTTTGGGCGAGAGTGTTTGTTATCCCTAAACAGATTATGACAGTGGTGAATGCTATTTGTTCAAATTTTTGTGGAAAGGTGGTAGCAGTCGGAAGGGGGTCATCTGGTGGCGTGGGATAAGGTGTGTAGACCTAAGAAGGAAGGAGGGCTTGGTGTTAAGAACTTGAAGACTATGAATGATGCTATGGTGATGAAACAAATTTGGGAGTTCCATGAAAACAAAAAGAATCTTTGGACAGAGTGGTTGAGGAGTTATTGGACGAGGGGAAGGGACTGGTGGCATGATAGTGTCAACTCAAATAGCTCGTGGGTTTTGAAGAGATTGACCTACTATAAAAGGCGCAGCTTGGATTGTATCTCGGTAGGAGCTGATGGTGTGACTTGGGCAGGTGAGGATAGTGGTTTTAGCATCCGCGACACTTACGAGAAGCTCCGAGACAAATACGAAGATGTAAATTGGTATAATCTTGTGTGGAATAAGTTTAATGCCCCGAGAGACTCAGTCAATGCGTGGTTAGCTGTCCAAAATAGATTGTTGACGAAAGATATGATCTTGAAGATGGAGATAGCTGTTGATGGAAGTTGTGTGTTATGTGGTTTAGAAGAGGAGTGCCGAGATCATTTGTTTTTCGCGTGGTCAGTAGCTGCTAGAATTTGGAGAGGAGCTTTGGAGTTTCTGGGAGTGACTAATGGGCCGACTCTATGGCATCTTCTTATTCCTTTGTACAATGTGAGGATGAAGGATGCATTAGAGACTAGATTCATTGCAGCAGCGATTACTAGAACCATGTATGAAATATGGAAGATGCAAAACAAAAGATTATTTGCAGGTGAAGAGGTGGATGTGCAAAAAAGCTGCAGGGAGATTATATGTGGATTGAGAATGAAGCTGGGAGCTGTTAATCTAACCAAGGCCAAGGGTATAGATAAGAGTTGGTTGTTTAGGATGGGTATGTGCCAGCAATGTTAGGTTGTGGTTTGCCATCGGTGTGGTGGTGTGTGTGGTTCGTTAGGTTCTTGTTGGTTTTGTAAGGTGTTCTCTTGCTGGGATGTTTAGGTGTACGGGTCGCATTTTTGAATAAAATTAACCTCTTATTTAAAAAAAAAAGAGAGAGCTTAGTTGCTCCTGATTGTCCATTTCTTAGTTCGACCCAATTGAGGATCAAATCATATCGCAATTGCAGATGCTCTTTGAAGCAGTTCGATGTCAACCCAAACAGTCATGCTGAAAATTTACTGAAAGTCACAAACCCTGACGTACTGTACACTATCTACTTCAATTATCTATCGATTCGACTAATCTGTTTTTACATGTATCAATTCAGAACAAGACTTTCAGGTATACAAAGATTGCATGTCCACCCTCTCAACTGGATTGATGTACAAACATTAGTTGAATAACCACTACTAAAGTGAAGGCTGGTGGACAGATTTCATCTGGATAGTAGTTACTTGTCTTTCCCATTCCTAAAAGACCAATTCAAAAACTGGTTCCATTCCAAATGTGCTCATCAGCTTCGCTGTGCACGGCAATACCGAAGCCATACTGCTAAACTACAACCTGAAACGCGACAAAGGTCATTCTTAGCCCGATGATGAAACAAAATACAATCAAACTACGATTTTCCATAGTTGCATCTTACGTGAACAATGGAGGGCGAGGGCGGGCACGGGATAGCTGAGGCCGCTGAATGGGAGAGAGGATGAGGCTCCTCAACGTTGATTTAGTGTTGCTAACTCCAGTTCCAGTTCCACCTGTAAAGACAGAGCGACCTCCATCCCTATTGTTTCCTACACCAATGGACTGCACTGTTTCCTTCCGAGGCGAGTTACCAGAGATGTCAAAAGGCCCTGCGTTAGGGCTGCTCTGTCTTGCTGGCCAAGCATCGCCATCATGACCTGGGATTATCACAACAAAAGATCAGACCAAGGACAAGTCAACATGTGTTTCTTAATCAAAATACACTGTAATTTCATACCAAAGCATCACTTGAATGAGAAGTTGCAAGCTCAAAATTGTTCTATATGTGATATAAATCAGTCTCTGGAATATGTTCCTCGAAAACACTTAGTCAATTAGATTCCCCAACATATTTAATGTTAACGGTTTCTACAAGTACAGATCTAAGCTTTATCCATCAGTCACTCCTTAAGAAAGTCTCTCTGGTATGCTCACGAGAATTTCAAAAGCTGAAAGGGGGAACTCCCACATTTTGATAGTTACAAATCAATAGGTAATACCAAAAGACAAAACTACCTGCCATCATGGTAAATTGATTATCCATCATGTTTGCATGATGATCTGAAAACAAATCTTGGTTGGGTCTGGAATACAAACTGGCTGATGGCTTAATGGCTGGACGTTTCACCATCTCATACTCATTTCGCAGCTGGTCATACATTTCTTCCAATTTTCTTTTCTGCCTGATAAAGACAAGGTGTATATTTGTTCGATCTCAACCATGATATTAGAAATGCACGAGGGAAAATTAAATAAACTAAGTAAAAAATCTAATGAAAATACCTGGACTTTTCTGAAAATTTCTCTTGCAGCTCTTCCTTATCCTTGGATAGGCTCTCAATCTCACGCTCCATTGTTTGACAGCGACTGGCCATCTTTTGATAAGCTGTATGTATTTGTTCTAGTTTCTCAGTGAACTTCTCTTGCATTGTTTCACATTTTTGCCGGCATTGAGCTACTACTCTGTTCATTTTGTATTGCATCTCAAGTTCCTTTTGGCCAATAAAGAACATTACGCTTCTGTATGCACTTTTCATCACTGGACACGCTCAAGGTAAAACACAAAATCCGTGAATATCAACTACCACATTACTGCTAGTTGAAGCAGAAGCTATGAACAGAATAATCCTATACCCAGGTCACAAAAATAATGAGAATAAGAAAGCCAGAGATGCGCCTAAGTTCATGCTATACTAGGAAGAAGGATACATGTCTGCGGGGATACCCCAACCATTGCCATCTGTTGAAGAAATAGATTTTAAAAGTTATCTAAAGAGAGAAAGATGACAACGTACTGGAAAAGGCAGCAGAGGAAACTGTATATGTCCTTACATTTATCCATTCTTCATTAGGATTGATTTCCAAGGGCTTCATAAGGCTGACAAAATCAATTAAAAGAAATGTTCTTACAAAATAAAAGGGTACTACAAAGACAAACATCATATTGTAAACAGGACTCATATCGGGCATTGGAGAAACATAAAAAATATGTTAGCCCCAATTATTGTTCATAAGTTTATCAATCGTCTTGACAATATTAATTATTCAGAAAAGTTATATTTGCCCCACCAATTTATATGTGCTCATGTATGCAAATGATATTCAAGTGTAGCTAAGAAATAATAGAAGGAAATCATCAAGCGGAAGGGATTGGTCGATACTTCATGTGGTCTTGCCTGATTAAGATATTGATGAGCCATCAAAGGGTGAATTGGAAATTTAAATGTGACTGGCATGCTTAGCTGCCTGAAATATAATGTTACTGTCAAATACATTTGCAAAACTGAAGTCATCACCTCTTAGATAGCGGTTCATCACAAACAGGGCATGCTGCATCATTATTCAAGATCTTATTTGCATCATCCGCGCCTAATTCCAGTTAAAGAAATTTTTGGCATTGCTTTGGTTTGAGCTGCACAATTATCACTATTAACACCTCAAAGTAAAAATGCAGTTAATGAATGGATACACAAAATGTGGCCGCATGTCGTGGAGACAGCCCGTCCTTCTAACTCCCTCCAGCATGAATTGCATCTCATCTCGAGTTTCAGAACTGATTTTCAAGTTGACAGTTTGGCAGGCAAGCAACCCTGTAAAGATGAAGTTAGAAATCTGATGAGCATAGCCTTAAAATTAATAGTAAATGTGCACTATAACAATGTCTAATAGCTAAGAGCATTCTTATAGTCGTCTTTTACACAAGCATGCAAGTCCTGTATTGGAGCCAATAGGAGGAATAAGTTGGTAGACAAACCCTCTTTCTTGTAAGGATCATTTTCAAATAGGCAGCTTATTAAATCAAAAGGTTCGAACAAAATATAAATGTGATTGCTTTAATCATGGTTTGATCTATTACAGAGGCAACAAAGGTAACCAAAGACCTCTAATAGAGGTTTGTATATGGGAAGGATTTTTTGGATAAACATTGCACTCGTATTGGCTTTTATCTCTTACATTGAACTTAATATTCATAATTTAGAGGGATGAACATATCGATGAACTAAAAACTTACAAACCCCGTTAATTAATGGTGTGCCTCCCTTGACTGAAAATACTTGCAACCCACATGCGCTTTCGAGATCAATATGACACAAGTATTAATGTGAAACAAGAGAGATAAATCTAGAAAACAATAGCAACTACACAGGAAACATCATTGGTGAAAACCCTAGGTTCTACCCCTATTAATCCGCAACACAAGCACAAGCACCTCAAATTTTACAAAAATATAATAGCAGAGGAACAGCTAAACATGGGTATGCAAATTACAGTTGCAGGGATACAGATCTTCAACTAAATAATCCAACCACAAAGCTCTAAGGATGTTTTATCAGCAAGGTTTAACCGATTTGATGATAAAATGGAAGTAAGAAGTGTGTAGATATTCGATTTAAAGAGGCGATCGATAAACCAAACGATTCAAGTAAGCGCGCAAAGCGTTACGAGTCCATACCGATGGCGGAAAGTAGGAGCTCAGCGCCGAAGTTGAAGTAAAAAACGCAACGCAACGCAAATTGGAAAGTAGAAAGCAGTTCCGTATCGTGTCGATAAAGAAGCCCTAATTCGATGTGCGAGGCCGTGGTGGAGAATTTGGCGGTGTTGAAGGCCGTTTTCTTGAACACGGGAATCAACAGTCACCTATAAGGATCTTCAAAAACGACGCCGTGTTAGTGGATCAAAATTTGAAACGACGCCATTGTAAAAATGCAAATGGTTGATGTAATTAGGGTATGCCTTGTGTTGTGACTTGTGAGTGCTCTCAATATCAAACTGAGAAGAAAGAAAGGCGATGACTTTAGGAGCCGAAGAATTTGCTGGACCGCCCGCTCCGAAGATCGTTCGTCTCATGTACTTCGTCGGTGCCGCAAGTACGGAAATCTCTCTTTCTTTTGTTTAATTTTATTGATTCCATAATTGCTCAATTTGTGTGTTGTTGTTGTTGTTAGTCGTATGCACTGCCGCCATCAACAAGTGGCGAGATCTGGAACGCAAATCCATTCTTCAACAACAGCAAAAGCTCAACGATCAATCTCAATCTCCTTCTCCTGATATTGCCCTGCAAAAAATCAGAGATTGAGTCGTCCTATCCATTTGTTTACGGTTCATCTTAATCTACTTGTGGTGAAGTTGTGGTGAGTTATTACAATTTTTTTTTAAAAAACCTGTTGCATTTATGTTTTTGGAACCTATTTATCAGTGTGTGTTTTACCCTCTGTTTAGATCCTAGAAAATAAAGTGGAAAGAAAATGAAATGGAAAGAATGAAAACATTTGTATTGGATTGGATCCTTTTATTTCAGTTGTATTTTCCATGTCAAACCAAATATGAAATTCCATTTTCCTCTAAATTTTCTTTTCATACTAAAAATTTTGTTATGAACCAAACGGGATATTAGAGAATTCATTTTAACTATAATCTATGATAAATTCATAGGGTTCATCCATGTTTCAAAAAGTCAATTAGATTCCAAAAGACTTTTTTTTTTAAATCTGAGTGCATTATGTGACAACGATGATTCAGCATTGACTGTTAGAATTACAACTTGTTTGAAATAGTGATGTGGATGTTAGGGGGAAATTTGCTCTTGACAGTCTAATCTTTTGAATTATATTTCACGGACCACGGTGTTAGTACTTTTACTACTACTAGGGAGTTTAGCATTGTTGCACTGGAGATTTTGGACTAAAGTCGCTTCAAACCTGCATTTTTTCTCAAAATAAAAAACAGAAAGTTGCTCAACGAAAAAATTGGATAGAATTGATCAAAGCTACACGAGATTGTTGGAGTTAATCAAGCAGTTGGGTAGTACCTTTTATTTTGTTTGCCTCTCTAGCTTCTAATATGTACTTACTTTTATGTGTGATTTGAAGCTTATAATAAGTATATAACCTTTACAAAATCTTCCCTAATGAAAAACTGATACAACCTTAATCAAGCTGTTTGTAATGCGCTTTTGATGCTCCTCTTGAATGATTTTTTTAGCTTACATTCACCTTCCATACAGGTTATGAGCGCATTTCTGTTGCTATCTGTCGCAAGGTGGATATTTTAACTACTACTACTTTTTTCTTCTAGCGGCTATGTTTCAAGCTGGAGAGATGAGGCTTTCTAAAGGTTCTTTCTCAGCAGTTATAACTGCAAATAATGCTCTTTCCACTTCGTTGAATTACCTCACATGCGAAAATTATTAATGACTCAGTTCTAGAAATTAATCGCTAGTAAATTATTTCTTCCATGATGATGTTAGCCTTATTGCAATCTTTTATTATTATGTGATGTAAATTCAGAGTGCTTTGTGAGACTTGCAGCTTTAATTTGGTTTACATCAGCTCAAGCCAAATCCTTCTCATGTATTGTCAAGTTGCCCTGGGTTTTCCAGCCTCCCCGTTTCTCAAATGACAGTTTTATCTTTTGTCAGTGTGCACATCTATGCTATGTATCCTTTTTCTTTTTTATTGGATTCTTTGCTATGTATCCTTAAATGCAGCTTTATCCAATAATAATCCGCAACTGTTCAAAAATATCAATTTGATTATATATTATTTATTCATATGTTATATGTCACCAAACAAACAGCTTAATTCTTCACCGTGAAGTCTCTTCACCATCAGATTTATAAAACACAAATACGCATGCATACAACTCCAATCTTTATCATATCACCAACAGCTACATTTTCTCTCTCAAACATGACAACAACAACAACATCTTTCGACCGGTTCAACGACACTTGGTTGGACCAACTTCGCCACCTCGTAGCACAGCTCAAATCCGCCCCCTCACCACCCACAACCCCTGACCACCACCACATCCTCCGCGCCTTAGTCCTCAAAGTCACCGACCACTTTGCCGACTACTACCGCGCCAAGTCCGCCGTCTCCACAGCCGATGTGCTCACCATCTTCTCCGCCCCATGGTCCACTTCTCTCGAGCGCTCCCTTCACTGGGTCGCTGGATGGCGCCCCACAACTCTCTTCCACCTCCTCATCACCGAGTCTTCCTCTCTCTTCGAATCTCGCATTCTCGACATCCTCCGCGGCGTCAAGACCGGCGACCTTGGTGATCTCTCGCCCTGTCAGTTCGGTCGCGTCAGCGAGCTTCAGTGCGAAACGGTAATCAATTAGTTCTCTTATTCAATTTTAAGTCGTTCATCGATTCACAGTTCTCTTATTTAATTAAGTTAAGTTCGCTTAAAATAAGTTAAGTCGTCCAGTAGAGAGAAAAAACACAGCTTATGTGATTTAATCTAATGTGTAACAACGTAATGTTTAATTAAGTTGGGTGTGACGGACAGGTGAGGGAGGAAAACGGGATCTCTGACGAGCTCGGGGAGTGGCAAGAAGGCATGGGGGATTTGATAGAGTTTGCTTGCGGAGGAGGATGTTGCGGCCGTGGCGGCTTGGTGGCGTTGATGAAGTTGGAGGAAGGAGCAAGGATGGAGAGGTTGGCGAAGGTAATAGAGAAGGCAGATGAGCTGAGAATGAAGACATTGAGAAGCGTGGTGGAGCTGCTGACGCCGCAGCAGGCGGTGGAGTTTTTGATAGCGGCGGCGGAGTTGCAGTTTGGAATCAGAGGATGGGGCATGAATCAGGACGCGAGGCGTGGACACGCGTAACTTTGCATGCGCGCCATCTTTTAACGTCCTTTTTTTAATTATAAATTTTAAAATTATTAACGCTTTTGTTATTTTTCTTTCTTCTTTTTAGGAGAAATTTTAGTTAATTAAATAAAGTTTGTTATCGTGCTAGCAATATTCAGATAAACAAAAAAAAAGATAAACCATAGTTCACATAATTTGTTTTAATCGAAGTCTCCAAATTTCTATTATTCACATCACCAATCGAAATTAAATTGGCTGTGTAGGCAATTTTTTTTTTGAATCAGACTTGCTAGGCGGACGGATAAATTGGTTAGTCATTTTCGGGTCATTTAGGCACTTTAGGCGGCGCTTAGACAGACCAAGTGGGATGGGTTGATCGGCGTTTGAGCGTGTCAATCAACGTGTCAATATTCTTAACATTTTATTTATAATAATTTATGGGTGTGGTTCATGTACAAATCTGCTTATAAATAAAAACTAAAAACTGATTATTAAGTGGACACGTGTCCAATTTTAGTCAAAATCCCGGACAAAACACGGAGGGGTATAATAGTCATTCCACACGGATGGGTATAAAACCTAATAATGTTATTTTCAATTTAGTCCAAAAGGTGTTAATGATCAGACTTAAAAACTTAATGATCAGACTTAACAATAGCCAATGATCAGACTAAAACTACTTAATGTTCAGACTTAAAATTGGAAATGTTCAAACTTAAAAAGAAGCAATGTTCAGACTTAAAATTGGTAATGTTCAGACTTAAAAATAGCCAATGATCAGACTAAAAATACTTAATGTTCAGACTTAAAATTGGTAATGTTCAGACTTAAAAAGAAGCAATGATCTGACTTAAAATTGGTAACGTTCAGACTTAAAAAGAAGCAATGATCAGACTTAAAAATAGCCAATGATCAGACTAAAAATACTTAATGTTCAGACTTAATGGTAATGTTCAGACTTAAAAAGAAGCAATGTTCAGACTTAAAATTGGTAATGTTCAGACTTAAAAAGAAGCAATGATCAGACTAAAAAGACTTAATGTTCAGACTTAAAATTGGTAATGTTCAGACTTAAAAAGAAGCAATGATCAGACTTAAAAAGAGGCAATGATCAGACTAAAAATACTTAATGTTCAGACTTAAAATTGGTAATGTTCAGACTTAAAAAGAAGCAATGATCAGACTTAGAAGACTTAATGTTCAGACTTAAAATTGGTAATGTTCAGATTTAAAAAGAAGTAATGATCAGACTTAAAAAGAAGCAATGATCAGACTAAAAATACTTAATGATCAGACTTAAAATTGGTAATGTTCAGACTTAAAAAGAAGCAATGTTCAGACTTAAAAAGAAGCAATGATAAGACTTAAAAATAGCCAATGATCAGACTAAAAATACTTGATGTTCAGACTTAAAATTGGTAATGTTCAGACTTAAAAAGAAGCAATGTTCAGACTTAAAATTGGCAATGTTCAGACTTAAAAAGAAGCAATGATCAGACTTAAAAATAGGCAATGATCAGACTAAAAATACTTAATGTTCAGACTTAAAATTGGTAATGTTCAGACTTAAAAGAAGCAATGATCAGACTTAAAAGACTTAATGTTCAGACTTAAAATTTGTAATGTTCAGACTTAAAAAGAAGCAATGATCGGACTTAAAAAATAGGCAATGATCAGACTAAAATTACTTAATGATCACACTTAAAATTGGTAATGTTCAGACTTAAAAAGAAGCAACGATCAGACTTAAAAGACTTAATGTTCAGACTTAAAAGACTTAATGTGCAGACTTAAAAGACTTAATGTTCAGACTTAAAAAAATAGGTAATGATCAGACTTAAAAGACTTAATGTTCAGACTTAAAAGACTTAATGTTCAGACTTAAAAAATAGTCTGATCATCATCTATTTTAAGTCTAAGTATTTATTTATTTTAAGTCTGATCATCATCTATTTTAAGTATAATCATCATCTATTTTAAGTCTGATCATCATCTATTTTAAGTCTAAGTATTTATTTATTTTAAGTCTGATCATCATCTATTTTAAGTCTGATCATCATCTATTTTAAGTAAATTTTTCTGTAGGCCAAAGTCAAAATTGCTACAGTAAAAGTCAAATTTACTGTAGCAAATTTATTCTAAATGATCAGACTTAAGGCATGATGATCAGACTTAAAAACGTACTGTAGCGAAAGTCAAATTTTACTGTAGCGAATTTTAGGACAATTATACCCCTCCTATCTTTTATATATTTTTTAAATAAGTCCATATGTGTTTTTTTATTTACAAAAAGAACCCCGACCGGATGAAAGTTCGAATGAATTTTGATTGGTTAATTTTTACACGTGTCAAATTTTTAAGAGTTTGTAGTTTTTATTTATAATAGTGGTTTGTATTTGATCCAAAGCCATAATTTAAAATTGTTTCGAACTACAGATATTAAACCTTTTTTTTGTCAAACTGAAGTTTGAAATATTTGAATGACCGGTTAATGGCTGTTTGTAGAGTAATGGGATACATAGAGAGGATTATAATTTATAAATGATATAAAATAATGCATATATATCAAAAATATATACAAAGATTAAAATTGATTGTTCTCACCACCAAGAATGTTTTGGTTGAGTTGGTAGAACACTTGTCTTGCAATAGCAATGTCACTTATCCTCCATCCTTCATGAATATTTTTCCTCTTTCTTCTTCATCTTCCTCCTCCTTGTGGAGGTTTGCAGGTGTTATACTCTATCTTCTCGTGGAAGGGTGCGTATGCGCTACTATGCCTTACCATGGAGGTGTCATGTGCTACAACAAATGAGTCACATTCAAATTCAAATTCAGGGTGGTTTCTTTGGTGTGGTCCATGCTTCAAACGGACTAGAAATATATGTGTATCCGAAATATGCTATGTATGTGACGTCTTCCTAAATATGTCCATATAAACCACAATAAAAAAATTATTTAGAACTCTTTCCCAACTATCTCGCCTAGATGTTTTACAACCATGATTTAGATAAATTATAGTCCATCATGTTTAGCTTTTCTCTCTTTTTTGCTGAAGGGGAACAACGATTCAATACGGTTTAATACATATCATCTAAAACATATATATTGCATCTCAGCCAGATCCTGAAATCATAGGTACACATATATTCGCCGCTTGAAGCACACATGCCAGGTTTGATATCTTTTACCATGGATCCGCTCACATTTAACCAGTAATAGCTGGTACATTCTCGACATCTGAAGCACGGGCCACATCGAGCACATTTACCATTGCAAGCACGCGTAGCACCTCCACATGAGAAGAACAACATCCACGCACGAGGCGTGATAAGGAAGGCATCCGCGAGGATGAGGAAGCATCCACGCGCAGGCGGAACGAGGAAGAGGGAAATGAGAAGGAAGGAAGAAAATTATGAGAAAATTGGTGCCCCAAGACTCGAACCCCAGGGCATAAGGACCAATAAATCTAGAGTGGACTCCTTAACCAACAAGCCACCACCCCTATTGGCTCATCATATTTAACTTTTAAATATTGGAATTATATAATAGAGTATGGATTACATACAAACCTCATTTATCTATATAAACTACAAACCACTTAATAAACTAAATTTTTTGACAAAATTCATGTATAAAAACGATTTTGTGAGATAAATCGACCAGAAACACTAAAAAGCGTTACTTTTCGCTTCAATTCATCGAAAAATAAAACTTTATTCACTGAACATTTTGCCTTATCACTGAACAATAAACCAGAAATTAAAAAAGACCATATTATCCTGTAGTTTATAATTTATATAAAAATATAGGGTTTGTATTTGATCCATTCTCTAGAATACTCCAACAACTATATCGATTCTGCATAATTTATATAACAGATTTATGTACGAAATTTAATTGAACATAATTTATATTAGTTTAAGTGAACTAAATTTAAATTAAGCTAGCTAAACTAAAGTTGTTCTTCGGATTGGACAATCCGTACTCAATTAATATCTAGCCTGAGGAGGATTTAAACTCGTAATTTGAACAATTATGATTCATTGTCAATGCTGGCCAAGGGACAATGATCGAGCCTGTATATATAAATCAACCAGGCAAAATGAGTTTTTGAGCGCGACCCAATCAACATTTTCAGGGACAAAATTATATAGTTACAAGTAAAATCTTATTACACACAATCCCTTGGAATTATGCAGAGCAGCAACCAACTTTCTTCACTTCAGAAACATTATCTTTTGTTCCAACATTGATAGTTTGTCCTTTGGGCAGTCCGATCGGGTCCTCGCCAGGATCAAGTGAATTCCGACTGACCACACGGTATATTTGAGTAAGCACTTCGGTGAAGGCATTTTCCACATTTAGAGATTCGAGAGCTGAAGTCTCCATAAAGAAAATTCCTTCTTTCTGAGCAAAGGCTGTAGCATCCTCGACGGAGACAGCACGCAAATGGCGCAAATCTGCCTTGTTTCCCACAAGCATTATGACTATATGGGAGTCTGTATGGCCCCTGAGCTCACTCAACCATCTCTCGATATTCTCAAATGTGATATGTCGAGTTATATCATAAACAAGCAAAGCACCAACAGCTCCTCGGTAGTATGCACTTGTAATTGCCCGGTACCTTCAAATCAAAATTTTAAAACAGTAAAAAAAATACCGAAATTCTTAACTTGTAAATTACATATTCTCTTAAAATGCATATTCATGTCTGCAGTTCTCCCATTTTCTTGCAACACAATGCTTTATTAGCCATAAAAACAACTCCGGAAAAAAAAATTGTATTCGGGAAAAAGATTCAGTGTCGAGCACTCAAATGCTGTGATCACAAAAATAACATCGGGGTCGTTTTGTTTGGAGTAAATTTTAAAACATTTTGCCCTTTTGATTGAAACAATGCTGTTTTTGTGCTCGAAACATTTGACGAGTTAATTCCACAAACATTTCTATCCGAGAAGCAACAAAAAGCTCAATCTTTTTTCAAATCCCATATGTGAGGGATTGACAACAACACCTCGAATCATCTGGCCACATCGATCTGTCATTCATCCACAATTGCGCGGATAATGAATGATGCAAATGTGCGTTTGAATTTAACATTATTGCAAAATATGATGCAGGTAAATATAAAAAGGCCAGGAAAGCTTCATTAGAGATGCATATAAATGTTTGATGATGTCATGATGATGATGATGATACCTTTCTTGACCAGCAGTGTCCCAAATCTGGGCTTTGAGGATCTTTTCATCAACCTGGATACTACGTGTGGCGAACTCGACGCCGATGGTTGATTTGGATTCGAGGCTGAATTGGTTGCGGCTGAATCTGGAGAGGAGGTTTGATTTGCCGACTCCTGAATCGCCGATCAATACAACTTTAAAAAGGTAATCGTAGTCGTCGTCGGGCCTGTAGCTGCCGCTTCCTCCAGCCATTCTTATTACTAGCTATTATTTTCTGATCCTTTTCTGGATGGAGGAGGAGGAAGGAGAAGACTTTTGACGACGTCCGAACTTCGAGATTTAGAGAGAGAGAGAGAGTGGGTTTGTTTGTTTACGTGTAGAAGCGACGTGCGTGCTTGTTGTTGCTTGCTTTGCTTCGTTTTATTTTGTGGTGCTTTTTATCAACTTTTGCAGAAACATATGATATGAGATACGACCTCTTCAAATTAAGCCTTCTGTTTTGTTTTTATTTTTATTTTCCTTTTTTCTTTTCTACCAAATCAACCAACGACGAATTGAACCGTTCTCGTTTTACACATAACAACTACGCCAAGTGGATGTTATTTTATTTTACCAAAATTGTCACGACTTCTCTTCGGCCCATTCGGAGAAAAAAGTCAAACTGTGTGAACGTTTTATTTTGAATACTATTCAAAAGGTAATTATTCAGTGTACGTTTTTACATATGCAGAAGAAACAGTAAATATAAGAGGGAGACAATTTAATTTCCATAAATGAAGCAATTTTTCACATCCATGAAGATTTATTATTACTCCACAATACAATAAAACTTGCTGCTCAAAATTGGCAGCGACTGAAACAGCATGCTGCTCACACGGCTCTTACTGCCAACTATCATTCCTAAAATTTACCAACAAGAACAAGATCTTCTCTTTGTTTTTATTTTTCTAAATTTTCTAGAGGAGCTTGACCATTACATGCATCACAATGTACCCACTCTCTTTTAACATAACATTATATTTCTTGGTGAGAGTTCCAACTTCCAAGCACAACATGTACATAGTCAGACCCTCTATGGGTTCAGGAAAAGCATTCCCTTTGCCAGCTCTGCTGCTTTCTCACCTCCAAAGAACTTTGCCACAATTGCTAGTGCAAACTCCAAGGCTGTCCCTGGGCCCCGACTTGTAATAAGGTTACCATCAACCACAATTCTGTTGTTGATTTCACTCTGATCTGATAGCTTTTCACACATTGATGGGAATGCAGTTGCCTTTTTGCCCTGATCACAAAAGACAATTCTAATAAATTAAAGAAGCCGTGCCTTGCAAGCATTATGCACATAAGTAGATATATAAGGACAGCATGGGCAAGGAGATTAGATTACTGAAAGCATGATGTGAATAAAATTAAACAAAAGGTCATAGTATCCGGGGATTTAAAACCTATTCCTGATGTGCACAGTACAATGTGCCAGTGTACAATATTTTATAGAGAGACAGATGCATGTGAGCTTGAACACTATCCATTTCCTATTATCTAATAAAATAGAAGTATGCACGGTCTGCCACATGCTGTCAGATATATAGTTTATGATACCTTGAGCAAGCCATGGGGTTCAAGGACAAGTGCCGGCCAGGCGCATATTGCCCCATATGGTCTATTTGCATCCCTTTGCTTCTTAAGCATGTCCACTAGCTTTTCCGAAGCTGCGAATGCTTTAGCACCTCCAAGACCACCCTGTAAGCATGGAAAAAGCACGGAATAAATAGTAGTGTGGCACTCTTCACAAGCTTAAGCATCAAAACAAGACCATCCACGCTTACTGGCAAGACAATAAGGTCATATGAAGCTGTAGCAGCCTCATCAAGGAGCACATCTGCCACAAGTTTTACTTTTCTAGAAGCCAGGATTTCGAGTTTGTTTGTAACTGAAGCTACGACAACTTTTGCCTTTGCCCTCCGCAAAGCATCAATTATCGCAACAGCTTCCATTTCTTCTGTGCCATCGGCAATAGGTACAAGAATCTGAAATTGGCAGACATAAAAAAGGGTAATTTAGTTGATCACAAGCTACGGATTCCTGCTTTTATCCCGCATAATAATCATATAAGATTATCGCCAAGAATTTCAAAAATGGAAGCAATAGCGTATCTCGACCACACTACAAACTGGCACATGCATCACAGAAAGGCAAATCAGATGTATTCTGTCACATATCATATATTGCAACTATATCATGAAGGCATATATGGTCAATCCGACTTTAATGTTAGAGAGAGCAAGAGGGAGAAAATACACATGAGAATATAGAGCATCTTACTTGAGGGGTGTTTTCAGATGTCCACTCCATCGCATGGAACTCAGTTACAAAGTATTCTTCCCCGGGATTAGGGTGCATCACCTGACACAATATGAGAACACGGTTGATGCATGACGTATGAATTTAACGAGAAACTAAAAATGAATGCTATGATTTGTAAATTTTTGCAACTTTATCCACAAACAGACTTACAAGAATATAAAAACTAATGAATTGGCAGAAGCCACATCTGGTGGCTCAATTGATATGCACAGACTATGAAACATAGCATTTGTCGGATAAACGAATATGCGCAGACAATGAAACATAGCATTTACAATAGAAGTTACAGCTATGAGACATTCCTTTGCAACAACTCTGTCAACAAACTGAACAGCAAAGACAAGTCTCATGAAAATACAATCTATAAATAGCAAATATATCATGAAGGCATTTCGCGTTGTTTCTCCAAGTCTGAAAAGTTCCCAAAATATATAGCTGTAGTAATATTAAACGGAACACGTCAGCCTGAAATACCTACGAGATAATCCACAAGACAGTCTAATAATATACGTATCAACTATCAACAGACGAGGAGGTTTGATACCAGTTGTCCAACAACTTCATCAGCCTTTTCTTTTCCACACAATTGCTCAACCAGAGCTACAGAAAATTCCATGGTTGTTCCAGGTCCACGGCTTGTGATGACCTTTCCATCCTTGTGGACTCTTGATTGAACCGTTGTCGCAGCAGACGAAGCCAGTTGCTCCATGAAAGACGGATAACAAGTTGCCTGAAAGAAATCATAACTCAATCGAAACAGTATGGTTTTAGTTGATTCAAGATCTAATAAGAGTGTCAATCAATATACTGTTTTATGATGATAACTACCTTCAGTCCCTTCAACAACCCCCATGGCCCAAGCACCACAGCTGGAGATGCACATATGGCAGCACACAGTCTTCCTTCCTCGGCCTGTTTTTTCGTTATCAGCTCCAGCTCCTTGGAGTCTCTTAGAGAAGTTGCGCCTGGCATACCTCCCTACACCATTCATTTTTTCTCTTTTCTAATCAAAACTAATTAAATTTAGCTTGGATTGATTCATTCGTCAATTTCAAAGATCTTCAAATTTCTGACTAATAAGCTAAACAAGGCTGATTTATGTAAGAGATACATACAGGCAAGGCTATAAGATCGAAGACGGTGGCAGTAAGTTCAGTAATTAGAGCATCAGCAACAATTTTGACACCGTGACAAGCATCCACAGCGACTCGATTCTCGACGGAGGCGATGGTGACATCAGCGCCGGCTCTCCTCAGAACGTCGATTATATAAACAGCCTCTATGGGCTCCGTTCCATGAGCAATCGGAACCAAGACCTAAAATCAAGGAAGCCAGCGGCAAGCAATCAAGGCATAAAAAATGAAAATTGGAATAGGAAACGGAGGACATTGAGTTGAGCGCATACCTTGCAGCAACAGCAGGACGCCATCGATGAGAAAACGGAGAAGAAGAGTGTGTTGTTTTTGAGAAAGGCAACTTGTTCAGTGAGTGAATGTAAAATCGGGGAAGGCAAGTCGCGTACTGGGGAATCCTTTTATATATGTGTACACGTGTCAGTGCCTGAGCGTGGCACCTCTCCTGCGTGGAAGTCAGCATTCAGTAGTGTACAGTTGTACACTGTACATATCATGGTAGTCGGTAGAAGTATCCAAACGACATCGTAATGTATTAACTCATAAAGTGAAGCATAGTACAATTATTCTACTACGTACTATTTTCACAACTGAAGTTTACGATATCCAAAAAACACAGAATGATATACATACAACTTGCAATGCTTCATACTACTGGCCTGGCTGCAAGCAAGAGAGTCATACTATGAGGCATTGAACAGAAGCCAGAAAAGGAATGTGCATCAGCAAATTCATCTTCCTTCTGACTATTTGTCTGTGCAATGGGGCACTATTGGTACAACTTCATAGCCATGACCATGACAAGTAGAGTCAGAGTGTGATGAAAGACTAGGTTTGCTCTCAAGCCCAAGTTCCGTGATTTACAACTCTGAAGCCTTCAGCAGTAGCCCCTGTCAATGGCATCAAAACCAATTTTCACATTAAAAGAAAGGACCCCGATTTCGAAACTGAATCCAATATAGTTAGGATTGTTGGATTTGTGTTATAAACGAAAATTGAAACTAACCAAACCAAACAGGGATTGGTTTGGTTCTCAGTGTTGGCAGGTTCATGTGGTTCCATTTCTTTTAATTGTTCGGATTGTTTTGGTTTTAATGTTTATTGTCAAACGAATCAAACTAAATCCTTTCTATAAATCTTTTTATTATATGTAAATTCATTACAGTACTAGGTACCTTATGAATTCCATAACAATAATTTATATCGTTTTTCCCCTAGTAAAAAATTAAACAAAAAATGAACATGAATCGAATGGATACACTTGACTAGTCAGCTTGATACTAAATCATATGGTTTGGTTTGGAATATCTAAAACTAATTAAGGGCTGTGAGGTCCTATGAATCACCATGGAACAATATTTCCAGTTTGGTAGCACTTGCTATCATATCCTAAATAGAGAAAACAGTTTATGTTAGGATGTATTCATGGTTTGAAGTTACAGAGACTCTGTAAAATTAGCGTGGTCCCTCAGCTTACTTCATCAAAAAATGGTCCGGTATATTACACTGATTCAGATCGTATAAGAGTGATCCAGGTCCTATCAACATTGAATGTTTTATCTTTCCATCCTCAATCAACAAGGTTTGTTACATGTGCCAAACTAGACAAATAAGTATATATTCTAATGAAAATTTGACATATCCATACAACATGAGTTTAACACAATATATAGCTGTCTCATGATTATTTTATTTTCATTTCAAAATTTATATTTATTATTATCTAAATCCACAAAAAATACCTGTGTGCAATGGTCAGCCATTTCATCCGGATGAGCAATGCTTGATGAAAGAATTTCGATTCAAGTTCCAGGATCCCATGTTCAGGAGACGTATAAATCATATAGATAGATAATAACTTGTACTGGAATCCGCGTCATTCTAAAATTCATAAATAACAACCACAACAGAGTTTCATCACAAGAATATATATTACATGATCATGCATAGAAGTTCGTCGGATGTTTGTGAACTACTTCTACAGTTATGTCCTGATACTCTCTCTAGTTACTTGGCAAACACTCAGCTGATACAGTGCGACCTGACAGTAGAAATAAGCACAGCTGACTTATACAATGTCAAATGCCACTCTGCGACCCCAAACTTATGATCATTTATGGGATATCGCTATCATCAATTCTGATAAGATGAGGAGTGACAACTCATCTTAGTTCTAAGCATGATATGTGTGGATCTGTATAATGAAAATACATTTCTGTAACTACACGTAGCATCCTCCATAACCAAAAATAAAATATAAATTGCCTGCATAAAAAAGGATAACTGAGTCAAACACATACCACGTAAAAGTCATCAAATACCAGGTAATCCCATAACTATATTGCTAGCCAGCTATGCCATGTTCCTGCAATAAAATAAACATAAACTCGATGGACAAGTTAAATAAATTGTTGGACTGCGGTAATATTCAGCTGATCAATGACTAGTTAAGCTGTTGAGGAAGCTCACTATCATTTCCCTGAATACGCCAATAGCTCATACAAATATATTAACTACAGCATAAGATCAATTCCAAAAGATTAACTGGAGCGAGAAGGAAAAAGACTAACAATTCCAAAAGATATTAACTAGAGCATTCTGCATAACATTATTAATCAAATAAATATGCTAATACTTGTAGACTAACTGTCAATACAGTAAGCCCCTTGGATCTGCTGCTAAGAATATGGTTATACTACCTCAAGTTTCTATGCATATACATTATACATCAACATCTTGTGAAAACCACTATCTTTTACAACCTCGCATTAATTAACAGGCAATTGATAGACTGAAAAATATCCATGGAGACTGGTCTGCATGTAACAAGAACAATATGCAAAACACAAGCAGCTCCGAGTATTTTCCATGACAGAGATTTAATTAGTCATTTCTGAGGTCTGAGCGATTATTGAAACTATAATCATGCACTTGTGTGTCAGTATTCAGTATACTTCATACTTACAAATATGGTGTTGCAGATAGTCTGCTCCTCCACGGTCCCATCTTGAGTGTGCATTAATTTTAAAGCCTTCTTTTTCTTTGTATAAATTTCTGCTTCAAGAACTCGACCTAATTTATGAAGGCCGGCCAGAAGCACATTGTATGTACCCAGTGTTGACGGTATTCCTTTGTTTAGCATCTCCTCGTGAATTTTGATTGCTTTATCAATATTCCCACATAATACATATGTTGCAATCAAGGCGGAGAAAGTGCTCGAATTTTTATGATCTTCAGGCAATAATTGGAACACTTTCGCTGCAGGAACAGACTTTCTGGCGTAACCAAGCCTATAAATCAATAGAGCAGCCTGATGCGCGCCAAGAGTGCATCCATCCTTGATCATTCTTTCAACAAGATCTTTGACACCATCTACTGAGTTCTCCCTGATCAGAGTGCCAATCAGTGTGAGATAAACTGGCCTTTCGAGACTGATCTGCATTATGGAACAATATTTGATTGCCAACATAGCTCCACTAATACGAGAATGTGCACAATTCAACTCAATAATATTTGCCAAACTTTCTGAATCCAGCGGAATCTTAGACCTCGTCAAATCAGAGAGCATGCAGTCAAGAGCAGCTGCATTATTTCTTCTCAAAAACATTTCTACAAGACCTCTATCTACAGTGAGATAAGCATCGCCTTCTGTTGATTTATTGACATTTTCCTCTTCAGCGCATTCATGGGAGATATGCCCATGGATTTGCCTAAGGAGAAAATCATCCTCACCAGCCTTTTTAAAGCTTTCAAAAGCCTCCACATACACCGGGTAGCGAAGGACTACGGATTTCATTTTCATGTATTTTAGAATATGGGTTAATACATGCATCTCCCCAGCTAAGCTACATTTATGAACCAGAATATTGCACGTGGCTTTATCAGGTTGAACCCCAGCTAGTTGCATTTTGTCGAAAACTTCAAGAAGTGCTTTGTATTTCCCTAAGCAATAAAAAAATGTTATTCACTGCCTGTCATCGAACATGAAACAAATTTAAGCAATCAATAAGTTACCAAAATTTGCGGACATTACGTCCTAATAAAACAATGTAAGTAAAGATGTGAACATATGCCTCCTTTAGTAGACAATAGCAAGGCTCTGACATACATTACTTATAGATAAAAGCCTATCAAACTCTCTTACCAGTGTCAGCCAGATGTTCCATAAGAACAGTATATGTAAAGCAATTTGGAGAGCAACCAGTTTGAAGCATCTCCTTATAAACCTCAGTGGCTTCCTTCAACCTTTTATGATCAAACAAAATTTTCATATAAGCAGTATAAGAAACAACAGTCGGGCTACAACCAGCAGCCCTCATCTTCTTCCACACCGCAACAGACCCGTCAATATCCCCATCTTGGGAAAGCCAATGCAGTATCGAAGTATAGGTAACAACATCTATTTTAACACCCTTTTCCTGCATCTGCTGAAACAGAAAATTCATAGACGAAATTCTCCTAGCTTCTCCAAATATATCCAACATTGTAGTGTATGTATACTGATCATGCTTAAAGCGTTGTAACCTGGAAGCCCAATCGAAAAATAGCCAGGCTTTCTCCAAGGGAGGGTGGGTTTTGAGGACTTGATTGATGGTGTAGGAATCCCATTTAATGGACAGATTCTGAAGCTGTTCCTTAGCTGAATTCCAGGAGGAAGACCTCAATATGTTTGAGATGTTTCTGATAACATCCCTTGCGTAAACCCTAGGCAGTACTAGGTCGTTTTTCGCATTGAGGGACTTTACGGATGATGATTTGCTCGGCGAAGAGGGTTGGTTTCTTCGCCTGGTTTGATGAGTGATGAGGGCGTGCTGAGCGCGAATCGTAGAGCCGATTCCAATGCGAAGGTGGAAACGAAGGAAAACAGATGACGAGCGGCCAAAAATGAGCATGAGTGACGTCACCCGACTCCAGTCAACAAATCTCATAGCTGGGAAAGAAGAGATCATCAAAAAAGAACTGGGAAAGGCAATCAAAAAAAAAAAGGAAAGAAGAGAACACTCTAAAAGGGTAGTGCAAGTGCAAGCACAACCAATCATAATTACCGACGCATAACAAATGCGATATAAACTACCAAAAAAAATAACGTCATTAATAGGACATTAGATCTTTGATACTTTGAACGAGTACTGGGAACATACTAAATATCCTATGGAGACGAGGTATATGTTGTTGCGTAGCTAACTCAAAGTGATACAAATTACTAGTTCACACCAAAAACAGACAAAGTCGTTTAGAAGGTCGAAACACTATGTCATTTGTGATGTAAATTTATTTCATTCATGACCAATACCAGCTAAAGACTCTTTATTTTGCTTTAATATCATTACACAAGACACTATAAAAGCCATATGATTGCTGAAACAATACTTTTTATGGCTGAACATTATGGCTAAGTCCGAACATTATGCTGTAAGTGTGAATATTATGTGAATTCGTAACGATATACACTGATGTCTGACTTTAACTCATGTTTCGACGTTCTAAACGATCTCATCTGCTTTTGATGCAAACAAAAGAGTTGTAAAGTTTTGAGTTAGCTACGCAAAAATATATAGCTTGCCTCGATCAGATTTTTTATGTGCTCCTAGCACTCATTTGAAGAAGCAAAGGTCTAATTTACCATTTTTGCTTAAGTCCGAACATTATGCCTTAAGACTAGGAGTGTAAACGAGCTGATACACTTGCAAGCCGCTCATTAACAAGCTCGGTCAAAGCTCGGCTCGAAACGAGCCGAGCACAAATTTCAAGCTCGTTTATGAAACGAGCCTAGTACGAGCCAATAGGTGCTCGGCTCGTTTATGTTCGTGAACAGCTCTCGACTATTACTCGTTTAAAACTCGATTATTTCTCAATCACTACTTGATTATTACTCGATAATTCAATAATTAACTATTTTTACCATAAAAATGAGTAAAAAACGAGTAGCTCGTTTATAGCTCGTTTTCTAGTAACTCGTTTATAACTCAATTATGGCTCGGGCTTGATAAGATATCAAGCTGAGCTCGAGTATCCAAAAAATAAATGAGTGGAGCTCGAACACATACTTTTTGTGCTCGTCGAGCTCGAGTTCGAGCTGAACAACACTTAATCGAGCAGAACTCGAGCACCCCAATACTCGGCTCAACTCGGCTTTACACCCCTACTTAAGACCGAACATAATGTGTTAAGTTTGAACATTATGCCTTAAGTGTGAATATTATGCAAATTCATAGCGATATACACTGATGTCTGCCTTTCACTCGTGTTTCGACCTTCTAAACAACCTCATCTGCTCTTGATGTGAACTAGAGAGTTGTAGAGCTTTGAGTTTGCTACGCAACGATATATAGCTTGCCTCAATCGGATCCTTCATGTGCTCCCAGCACTCCTTTGAAGAAGCAAATATCTAATCTACCATTTTTGCTTACGTCTGTATGCCTTAAGTCCGAACAGTATGCCTTAAGTCTGAACATTATGCCTTAAGTATGAATATTATGCAAATTCGTGTAGCGATATGCACTGATGTCTGACTTCAACCCGTATTTTAAACTTCTAAACAACCTCGGCTGCTCTCGATGTGAACTAGAGAGTTGTATACCTTTGAGTTAGCTACGCAACGATATATAGCTTGCCTCGACCGGATTTTTTATGTGCTCCCAACACTCCTATGAAGAAGCAAAGGTCTAATCTGCCATTTTTGCTTAAGTACGAACATTATGCCTTAGTCCGAATATTATGCATTAAGTCTAAACATTATTCTTTAAGTCTGAATACTATGTCTTACGTGTGAATATTATGCGAATTCTTAACGATATACACTGATGTCATAATTCCACTCGTGTTTCAACATTAAAAACGACTTCGTCTGCTCTCGATATGAACTAGAGAGTTGTACAACTTTGAGTTAGCTACGCAACATATATAGCTTGCCTCGATCGGATATTTTATGTGCATCTTAGCAGTCCTTTGAAGAAGCAAATGTCTAATCTGTCATTTTTGCTGAAGTACAAACATTATGCCTCAAGTCTGAATATTATGTCTTAAGTCCGAAAATTATGCCTTAAATCCGAACATTATGCTTTGAATTAATTGAATTAATAATTAATAATTACAAAAATACCAAAAGACTATATTATCCATCCGTGTTGGATTACGAAATTTTGACAAATCTGCCACGTATCAATTTTTGAGGTGGTTTAAAGTTTTTATATTTAAATGTGGTTTGTACCCGAACTCCGATCTATATATGGTATTGGAATTCAAATTTTTGTTACTCTTGGTTCAATTCATTTTAGATCATTTCATTTTTAGTTCAATTTAAGCTACAAAACACATAAGTGCATGTTCTTTAGGGTTTGGACTTTTACCTTAGAAATTTAATTTAGTTTAGATGAACTTAGTTTTAAGCTCTAAAATCATACATAACTTAAATTAAAAGTGTTTATAAATGTATAGAATAATAATAATGTTGAATTCTTATTGAACTAAGTTGATCTATAACCGAACTGAATTTAATTGAATTGAATTAACTGATTTAAATTAAAAAGATGAAATTTAAACTCAACTGAACCAATCATATGCAGATCATCGATATCTGTATATTTAGTTTTAGCAAATATAATAATTATTTAATTACAATATATATGATGAGAGGGCATATTAGTCAATTGGAAAACAATTCACACGATCTTATATCAACAAAACCCCACGATTTTTGAACAAGATTTGATGACCCGTACGTTCATCCGTAACAGAATTATGCGCTTGTGCTTTTCTCAGTCGACGGTCAATGACAATAGTATGTTCTTGTTTTTTATCTCAATCTTATGTTAAAGTTCTCAATTGATTCTGATGTTCGTAGTTTTGCTTTATATGTTCGTGGTAATTTTGATAAATACAGCAAAATCATTATCCGTGGTTTTGCTTTATACGTTCGTGGTTTTGATAAATACATCAAAATCATTGTTCATGGTTTTGCTTTATATGTTCGTGGTTTTAATAAATAAAGCAAAACTACGATACATATGTTCGTCATTATGTTCATGTTTTTATATATTTCAAATCTTATGTTAAAGTTCTCAAATCGAAGTTCGTAGTCGACTGATGAAAAGAAATTAAATAAAACAAAGATGAAATCGGAGTTCGTGAGTTTGTTTCGAAACTTTAGGGCTTGTAATATTTAAACGGATATTTTGAAGATTTTAAATTTAAAATATACAATGTGATTTCCTAATATACCCTTTTGACCATAAAAACTATTATAAGATTATTTAATTTGAATAATCTTGATTAATCTAAACCGTTATTATTATCAAATCAACGGATATTAAAAATTCTAATTTTTGACGAAAACAAGTGGTTCTGACAAGAACTCAAAACGATAAGTAAACTGTAGTTCATAAAATAAAAAAATAATAGTGGACGCTACCCAAATAAAAAAGTCAATTAAATGCAACTTTGAAACTTGGGGGATTGAATTGAAAGTAAAAAAAATCAAATTATTTGCCTCATCCCTCAACTGAGTGAAGATCAGGTGCAAACATACTTTTTGATGCAAACTATAAATCGACAAATTATGGTGCACTTCTTATGAACTATGTCATAGTTTTATCCACACGAATTATATGTCACTTGCTCAATTTATAATACAGTTCGTAGAACATGTACCATAATTTGTCGATTTCTAGTTTGGATGTTTACACATGATATTTTTCCTGTACATCCGATACAACCAAGCTAAAAATAGCCAATTGAAAGTGACACTGTTTTAATATAAAACTACGTAGTTTTGTATTTCTTACACATGAATAAAACTTAAAAATAGACCTATAAACACCAAAACGACACCATTTTTATTTTGACAGCAAATAGGTGCGCTGCTTGTGATCTAGGGGTCGGCAAAGGGCCGGGCCGGGTAAGCCCTAGCCCTATCGGGCCGGGCCGAGTAGGGCTTTTGGTGAACCCTAGCCCTAGTCCTTTGCACATTAGGGTCGGGTCGGGCCATGAGAAAATTCATCGGTTCTAAAGTCATTATCGGCCCTTCATTTCATAGGGCTTTTCGGGCTAGGGTCGAGCTCGGGCTAATTTTGGCCCTAAATAGATGACTTATTAATCAACAAATAACTCTTTAAACGCAAATGCTACTACTTTGGACGTGTGAGATTTGATGTATGTGGAAAAAAAACTCATTCTTTTTATATCAAGAACGTCATTAAATCAATGAATATGCAATTTTAAATCAGGCTCGTGTTTCGGGCCGGGGCCTAATAATTAAAACCCTAATCCGACCCACCCTTCGAATCGGACCATAATAGAACTTGCGTAGGGCTAGGACCAGATTAGAACTGATCGAGTCAGGACCGCCCTAAAGCTTATTTTGGGCTGGGGCCAAATGTAGAGGCTGTGATCTCATTCCTCTCAACTATCAGATCAATCGACGTAAGCAAAATTATAATCATTCATGTTTCCCAAAATAAATAAATAAATAAATGTGAATGAATAGCAGATGATTAGGGTATGGATAGTGACCCACCCGGTTCGCGTTGGTAGGTAATAGAGCGACATACGTCACAGATTTTTGCTCTGTTCTTTCTCCGGCACTCATCTTCCTCGTCGTCGTCGGATGCGATTGATTGAAATTTGAAAGCGCGTCTATCTCTCCGTATCTACTGTCCCTGATTTCTTCGAATTCATGGAGCAAAATGACGACGAATACTCCAAGGAATTGGTTGTAGCCGTTAAGGCTGTTCATTTGGCCTGCGCTCTCTGCCGGAGGATCCAACAAGGTCTCATTTCCTCCCAAGTCTTGTCCAAAGATGATGATTCACTTGTCACTCTCGCAGGTCCTCCCTTCAATCTCCACTTCCAATTTGAAGATTCCTTTTTATATTTTTTTCTACTCATCAATCAGTTTTTAAATTTAATTATGTATTATTTCAGCAGTATTCATGATTTGTGGATTGTACATATCTGTACATGCAGTGTGTTTTGAAAATGTGACTACTTCATTTTACCTTAAGAGGCAACTAGTGCATCATGGATATACCTATACCATTTTACAATGCTTTTTGTTTAGTTATTAGTCAAGCATGTGACATCTTGTTTTTATGTCATCAGAAGTTTGATACGTTTGCCAGCTTATTTTGCTTTTCAGCTGCATTGTTAAGTATCTGAGTTAGTGTTGTGTTCTTTTTTTGATGAAAGTGTTGTGTTCTTTCTAGCTTATGTTGATATCTATTTAAATCTGCGGTTATGTTAATTTAAAGTTCACCCCCTTTTGTCTCATAGTTTTTCGATGTAAGTTAAGTCTAAATAAATGAATTACTTTCAAGCTCAATTGAAGCCGAAAACAGCGCACTCAGAGTAGTGTACTGTCTTGCGTTTGATGCAAAACCGAATGAATAGACTTCATCATTTGTGCTTCTAAGTCATTTTACTGGTGCTTGTTGGCCTCATTTGTTGACAATGCTACACAGATTTTAGCGTGCAGGCCACAATTAGCTGGCTGTTGTCAAAGTCGTTCGCTAAGGAGAATATTTCAATTGTTGCTGAGGAAGATACTCAAACGATCTCAAAGCCCGAGTCGTCGAGCTTGATGAACGCTGTCGTGATTGCTGTGAATGAATGCTTAGCTGAAGCACAAAAATGTGGTCTCCAAGCACCAGAAGAACCCCTTAGCATATCACAGGTTCTTGAGGCTATTAGTCGATGCAATTCAAAAGGTGGTCCTCGTGGAAGGTATTGGGTGCTCGATCCAGTTGATGGAACACTGGGATTTGTACGAGGGGATCAGTATGCTGTGGCTCTGGCCTTGATTGAAGATGGACAAGTAGTTCTTGGAGTACTTGGTTGCCCAAATTATCCTCTGAAGAAAGAAGGGCTCAACTATAACCATCAACCAACCATGTCCAAATTAACTCCAACAACCTCTCAGTCAAACGATAAAGGGTGCATCTTGTATGCTATAAGAGGTCGTTCCAAGGCATGGATGCAGCCACTAGTTTATAGAGGGAATACTCTTGAGTGGGAAAATAGTGCGGTTCAAATCAGCGTTTCATCTATTAATGATCCAGCTCTAGCAACTTTATGTGAACCTGTTGAGAAGGGAAATTCTAGCCATTCCTTCACAGCTGGACTTGCGGTCAGTGTTGGGCTTAGGTACGTTGTTGTGCTCCATGACTCATTCTCAAAACTTTGATTACATATATATGGCCATATGAAAAAATTAGTTTTTTACTGGCTTCTTGGAGATCAAATTAAACAGTGTGCAAATTGTGTAATTCAAATTCCTGAAAAATGCCTCTGATTCAGAACTCACATTGCATTATCATGGATGGGGCCTTATTTGTACTCTCTCTGTAAGTAGTTGTAGTAGTAGCTAATGGAAATTGCAAGTGACTTTTGTCCATGTGGCATTTCTAGTAAATAATGCAAGCATGGAACTTTGATAATAAACCTGAACTCTGTAGCTTCGTTATTTCCCATTGGACTCATTACTTTACCAATATTTTATTGCTTAAGGTTCATTTTGATAATATAGTTCCGAAAAATATTTCGAACTAAATTTTCATAAAATTTAATGGCAGAAAAAAGCCTTTGCGTGTCCACAGCATGGTGAAGTATGCAGCTATAGCCCGAGGAGATGCTGAGATTTTTATGAAATTTGCACGGGCTGGATACAAGGAAAAGATATGGGATCATGCCGCTGGTGTTCTCATAGTACAGGAAGCTGGTGGGGTGGTAACAGACGCTGGGGGACGTCCATTGAATTTTTCAAGGGGAATATACGTAGAAGGTCTTGACAGGGGCATAATTGCTTGCTCTGGTGCATCACTGCACGAAAAAATTGTTGGGGCTGTTTATGCTAGCTGGGATTCCTCTACTCTATGAAGACTGTCTCATTGTTAGCCAGTTTACATAATGGCGTAATAATACAAATTTTGTGCAGGTAGTAGAATCACTAAACCGTCAAATGCTCTTTGGAGATGCATAAATTCTAATAAAGTAGTTGTGAATAATTTCAATTGCCTTTATTACCCTGACTCTATGCAGCCTTGTTAATTCTTTTTTTTTTTTTTTGATTGAGTGCTTTAGCACTAAAGTTGCAGCATCTGTTTTTTTTTTTTTTTGGATGCGCAGATAGGGACTTGAACCCGGGATCCTCATGCCCGGGTGGAGCGCTCAACCAGTGAGCCAACTCACTTTGCCCTCAGCCTTGTTAATTCTAATGCAGGCATATATGAGTTATGACTCCCCTCCCAACTTTGAAGATACAAGCAGCAACAAAACTTTGTCTAACTACCAACAGAAAGCTTCAGTCAGCAACATCATCCATTGTAGCATTGCCAAATATTCGTCCTGTTGTATTTTCATAGGACTCGATACAAGTAAAATGCCACCATGATTCAACAGAGGCTGTGCCGGGATTGTCTCTATTTCAAAGCAATTATAGTCGTGATGGTTTAACCATTACTATTTTTCGCAACATTCATAATAGGTGAGTGTTGTTTTGGATTCAACACATAGGTGCATACCATTTGCTTGGCCTGCTCTGGGTAATTAATTCACCTTGGTGGATTTGTTTTCATATTTTCTTTTGTGGATTTGTCCTGATATTTTGACTGTGAAACTAAAAGTAGCAAACAAGATAAAAATATATTCGTGCCCTCCGTTCTAAAATATATGTTCATTTTTTTCTTTTTCTACTCCAATTTATATGTCCAGTCCATGTACTGATGCATTGCTGATGAGTAAGTTTAGAGGAACAAGTGAAGTAAATGATGATGATGCTGGTTCGTACAATGCATCAGTGGAGAGTGACCAAAGAAACAAGTAAAGAAAGAATGGACGGAGAAGATGATCCCAATCCATTATTAAACTTGTAGATGCTAAATGCTGACTTGATTTTGTATGCATTCAAATGTAATTTTGTAACAGGACAATGTATGATGTTTTAACGCTCGACCTATATCAATATCATTGAGAAAAGGTCGTTAATATATTTTGACACATTATTGACATAGTGAATTATTTTTTTGATAGGAAAAATGGCATACAAAGACCTGGAAACAACACCACAACTAATAATGAACAAAACAACGAAATAATTAATCAACAAGCACAGAACAGAGCATCCAACATGAAGAGTAATCCGTGCTAAGTTAGCCAATCCATTTTCTGCTTTGTTATCTTTGCACATGAAATGCTTCAAGGTCCAGTTCAGTCCATGCCAAACTGGCCAAATAGAAGAAGCGGCTCGTCAGCCAACTTCAAAGTAACAATCAAGCTCTGGTCAAATTTCCATGATGTAATCCTTCAAGACTGAATTCCGCTACTCCAGTTGTAAGCATCCGAACTGCTTCTTCTCAAGGCACACACACCAACTCTAGAACAGTCATAATAGAGGACTTAAAGCTAGAAAATATCATCTAGCTGGGAGCAACACGGACAATAATAGCTTTCGAAATAAGAGAAGCTGACAGCTCCACTTCGCCTCACGCCCATGGCAGTGTGCGTACTCCTTGAGTAGAAAGCATCGAATGATGAACCCACAAAAAAACTAAAAGTAGGATGAAAAATAAAACAATAAACTCTCATAAGCGAAACCGCTTAGAGAGAAAAAGCAGCGTGTTTACAGACAAAAGCACAAAAAGAGGACTACACCACAACTCCCAACCTGCTCAAACACCCCACCATCATCACCACACCGCGAACTCACCAACTCCGGCACCACTCATGAGGCCCAAAACCGTGGAAGAAGATGAGAAGAAAGAAGCCATGGTGGGTGGCGGCAGTGAGTATAAGGAGAAGGAAGGGAGGCGTGGGTAGAGCAAATCAAACCAAGCCTTGAAGCGCCGGCATAGGTCTGCTGGGTGAGGCGGTGGAAACAGGGAGAAGGAAGAAGCTTCTCGCTCCTCCCAGAAACAATAATTTCAAGTTGACCCTGACATAGTGAATTATTTGCATTAGAAAAAGATTGTACATAATGATTGTTGTCCGAAAATATGTTTTTGATGCAACGAACACGGTTAAAATTGCACGTTCATGTATCGTTAGAAATTAGCATACTGGATTTCTAAAAAAATTGTAATGGAACCGAAAAAAGAGAACTACCTTGAATTATTAGCATGATTTCAACAAAACTTATTATTTAACTGAATTAACTTGGTTGTTGGTGTCTCATTGATAATATGCTCTATTCCAAAAAAAAAACTAAATAAATTGTGATATTTGAAGATGACATACATTTTGGAACCAATGAAGTTTTTTTTATTGTGGATTTACATCTCTTACACTCAAGCACTACACGAATACATTTTAAACATATTACATGAGTACTTTTTAATTCGGGTACATATAAATTACTTGGAGCACGAGCCACGCAAGACATCCACCCGGATTGATACTTGAATCACCCACTGAAGCACATGCCAGAAGACACCTCATATCTTGAAAACCCACTAGCGAACACGCACCTCCAACCTCCACGCATCCATGAGGACTGGCGAAGCAAGCAACACCCGCACCGCAGGGCACAACACGTCCATAAGGGACCGACAACACCTCCGCGAAATAGGAACAAATAAAGTATGTTTAAGTAGGGAAAAGTACACATTAGTGCCTGACAAACGTATTTTTAACCTTGTATAGTTGTCAAGTTATAAGTTTTAGGGGTCAAGTTGCAGTCAAAAATAATTTATAAACCTTGGAAAGCCAAGGGTCGATCGAAGGAACACATGCATGCGTGGACTAGTATGCAAGTAATGTGTTCGACTACTCATATAGGAAAAAGGTTTGGTTATTACTAAATCCTATGTGACACTGAAATTAGGAAAGGTTTGTTCAATCAGAGAAATAATTCCAAGATCAAACTTCACCCGTGCCTACCATACAATTTATGTGATAATATTATGCAATCCAAATATGCCATCAAATATTGAAATAAACCAAAATAACATCAGACAAGCCGCCCATCCATGGATCATTGTCTAAATTAACCTAGATTGTTGAAAGCCGCCCATCCACGGATTATCAATAATTTTGATTTATTGAGCCTAGGGTTTTCCAAATACTAACTATTCCACTACGTACTTGTTATACATCGCGCATATGAGCACGCGTTGTACTTACAGATACCTACGTACTACTAGCGTAGCTACCGTAGTTTAGCAAAACAATTAATATTAACTCTCCTATTAGGTCATATACTATCAACAAAGCTACCACGACCTAACATCAATTCTACTAGATCTAGTTAACTACCTCAGACACATCCATCTTTCGGTGTTTAACCTAATTTCGTTCATACAAGAAAATATCAAACCAATGTATAACGTGCAAGAACGATAAAATTAAGCGTAGTAGATTGGAAAAATTCAAATGGCAATAATCGAAAAATGTTTCTATAAATCACATGAAGAGTTGGGTACAAGCACGAGATCCGTATAATTCCGAAATAAAACGACTACTCACGATTCATGGCTATCAATCACAAATATATATATGTGAAAAGATTAGAAACGAGGAAACCGTGTTTTGATGAAGTGTAGCCTCGAATCTCGGTCTTTCTTGAGTTCTTAGTCTCCTCCTTCTTCAATTTAGGTCAAAATCGATCCCAAAAGTCAGCGTACTCAAAATCTGGTACGAAACTGCTATTTGTAGCCCAAAATTGATGACGGGTCCGTGACATATGATTTTGTCACGGGGTCACAAACCCTCTAAATGTTTCTGGACAATTTAGGGGTCGTAACACCCGTGACATATTATTTTGTCATGGATGTCACGGTAGGGCAAACTGGCAGAGACTTCTCATGGCTTTTTCGCGGTCTTAACGTCCGAATTTGGTCTTGGTGTAAACTACAAAGTTGTAGCTCTTTGAATTAGCTTTCAAACAAGCTATATCATAACTCATTTGGACACCATATGGGATCTGGGCATGGAAAATAAGTTTGAAAGGTCAATCTGCCTGTTTTGTCCTGTTTTGCCCAAATCTTCACCAAATGCTTTGTTTTACTTCGGATCAATCCAAAAGTCTTAGGTATGTGATATGTGACCTGAAACACTAGAAAAAAAGATTAAATGACAATAAAATGTCGGGAAAACAAACATAATTCATCATCAAATGAAGTGAATAATAGGTCAAGAATTCGACCGATCAGTGCCCCAAACTACCGACATTTCCAATTGTAGGTCTAAACTATCAATTTTTCCAATCAAGGCAAAATTAATAATAAATTAACCAATTTTTGAACACAAAACACCGTAGCTTCACCGTGATTAAATTGCGAGCTCAATCATTTGAACCCCGTTAATAACGACTCAATAAACATGTCTATCGGTGTTAAAGAAGAAAAATCGATAAATACTTTAAGTGTTTATGATGAGATAATTGAGTTATTTTCAACAATTTTCACAAGGTTGAGTTCGCAATTTATTCATGGTGTAGCTACGGTGCTTTGTGTTCAAAAATTGGTCAATTTATTTTTGATTTTGCCCTTGTTTGGAAAAATTGATAGTTTTGACATTCGATTGGAATTTGCCGGTAGTTCGGGGCACCAATGTGTACTTTTCTCTTTTAAGTAAGTTTATAAAATGGAAAAAATACATATTGGTGCCGAATCACCGACATTTTTCAACTAAAGGCCTAAACTATTGATCTTTACAATAAAGGGCAAAATAAAACATAAATTGACAAAATTTTAAACAACGAGCACCGTAGCTACACCATGATTAAATTACAGACTGAGTTACATGAACCTCGTTAATAACGGCTCAATAAAAAGTAATGTTCCAGAAAACGGCCGCCTAGACCGCATAGGCGACCTTTTTCTTGAACCCGTTCCGTTTTGACCAATTAGGCGGTTGTTGATATTAGGCAGTTTCTGGGCGGCCTGGGCGGTTTTTGGGCGGCGCCTGGGCGGTTTCTGGGTGGCGCCTGGGCGGTCTAGGCGGCTTCTGGGCGGTCTAATCGGCTTATGGGTGGTCTAAATCAGTTTCTAGGTGAAATAGTCAACTACATGTCAATATTCAAACTTGAAGGGCTTATTTGTAAATTTTAAAAATTTAACTTATTATTGCAATTAGGGATTTGGATTGTATTGTTTATGCTGCTTGATTCTTATTTTTCATATATTGGATTTGATTAACAATGTTAATGTGGATGAAGTCATTTACAATGTTCGTATTTATTTGCAATGTCAATGTGCTTGAACCCATGAATTGATTAAAAGTCTACATTCTGGAGAATATAGAAGAAGAAGTTCGTATATTAAATAATGTATATATAATTATATATTTAAAAATATTAAAAATTCAAAACCGATTAATCTCCGCCTAGGCCCTGATTAATCCTTGGAGACCCTTTCCGCCCGATGCCCGCCTAGCGTTTTCTGTAATCTTGATAAAAAGATTCATTGATGTTAAAGAAGATACTTGAGTTTATAATGAAATCATTGAATTATTTTCAACGGAGTTTACATGTATGCCTCGACGTTCGAAAATTTATCTTTTTATTTTGTATTTTATCCATGGTTGAAAAATCATTAATTCAAACATGGAATTGGAAACGGCCTACAGTTCAAAACACAAATGCGTACTTTTCCACTGGCGCTAGTTCGACTCTACCCTGTGAGTGGGCCGACGACGAAATCATCATTATCCTTATGCAGCCCATTCTCATTGGGCCTGACCCATTTAATTTAACCGACTAACTAGCGATCGTAATTAGGTTTCCGTCCATACCGGCGGTCTCCAAGTTGCTTCAGCTCTTCTGAACTGACAACAATGGCGAAGAAGCGAAAGCACGCCGAACAAACCTCCACCGTTTCCGCATCCGTCGTTGCTCCCGAGAGGCCTAAACGCACTTTATTCGGCTGGAAAGACAAACCCGCTGATGAACAACCAGCAGAAGCAGCAGCAGCAGCAGCAGCAGCAGATCCTACTGATGTTACTTTTTTCCGCAATAAAGAGAAAGTATTGGTTACCTGCTCCCGCCGCATCACCTACAGGTAGGACTTGTTGCTGATTTTTTTTTCCGTTCGATTCAGTTGTGGATCTGCAGCTCAGCTCATTATTAAATTATCGATACCGCCGACGCAGGTACCGTCATTTGATGTTGAATATTGTTTCGCTGTTGCCTCACTGCAAGAAGGATAGTAAGGTCGAGTCGAAGGAGAGTAAAGGCGCTACTTTGAACGAACTCGTTGAACTCAAGAGCTGCTCTTCCTGCCTTTTCTTTGAGGTATTTTTTCCATTTTTTCGTTTATTTTTTGTTTTGAAAAATTCAGTACAAATTATGTGTTAGCTAAAGCTCAGTTCTGTTGCTGCTTCTTTCTTCATTTCAGTGCAGAAAACAGAAGGATCTTTACATGTGGATCTCCAAGTGCCCAGGTGGACCATCTGTAAAGTTTCTAGTTAATGCAGGTATCCTCTTCTTTATTTTATTCTGTTTTCTTGATTGATGTTCACCAATATCGTTGAGTTTCACTGTTGGATGTATTGGCATTTGTAAACATAGTTTATGGTGTGATTTTTACTACTTCTGTTATCTAGTGCACACAATGGAAGAGCTAAAACTCACTGGAAATCATTTGAAGGGCTCTCGCCCTTTATTATCGTTCTCGAGCAATTTTGACAAAGATGCTCACTGGAAACTCTTAAAAGAGATGATCACACAGGTAGGTGCCTTGTTTCCTATTTCAAGCATTTTGATTCACGTTTTTCTGCCTGGATTTCTTGGACCAGAGAGAATAACAATAATTTTGCAAAGGGTATGGTTAGGAATAGCATAAATGTAAGCAATTTTTTTATCAGTACTATTGTAGTATCAAAAACAATGGATATTGTCATCTAATCTACTATCATTAACAAAAACAATTGATATTGCAAATAATGGTTCCGATTTCCACGAGTGAATGTCACAATTTTGAATGAATTTGGCTAGATAAGCATAACGAATTTAAGATGAGTCTTTTAGCTGATTTCATCTGATTTTGGCTTTGCTCCTTTGATAGGTATTTGGAACCCCAAAAGATCACAGGAAAGCTAAACCATACTATGATCATGTGTTTGTCTTCTCCATCGTCGATGATCATATATGGTTCCGCAACTATCAGGTTAGGCATCTAAAGTCGATTGCTTTACCAAGTCACGTTGTAAAACTAATTCAAGTATATGCTTTGTCGTGAATTTTTGCTTGTGAGACTCCTTTTGTTTGCTTCAACCAAGCGGTCTATGTATATAAGCATGACTCTGAGGAAGATAAGTAATGTCAACTTGATTTATACTTGGCCTGTTGGCCATCCTCTTTGGTACCCACTCCAGATGTTACATTTCACCTTTAATTTATATTTGTGTTGTCTAATGTATAACTTTTAATTGTGTTCATCTGTAAATGTTACTGGTAACACATAAATTTATTGTCTGCTCAGCAGTTGTCAAATTTGGCAGTGTTTGCTTTTTGAAAATTTTAAGCCTAGTTAATTTTTTATTTAATTTATAATACAATTTTACAGATATCTGTTCCTCATCTTGAAACGGATAAGCTGGTCAAGGGTGCGTTAGACAAGATGACCCTTGTTGAGGTTTGTCAATAACATAATCACTATCTCTGTCTTCCATTCCCATACATGTCTGATATGTGTTTTTTTTTTGGGTTTCAGGTGGGACCAAGGTTTTGTCTGAATCCTATCAAGATATTTGGAGGGAGCTTCGGAGGCCCAACCTTGTATGAGAACCCATATTACATATCACCGAACCAGGTTAGCTATCTAAACCATTCTTGATGAATTGTCAATTATGAGAGTTTTGCTTTTAAATAGGCTTAATTAAGATTCATCAATATTCAATGGTGTCTTACTTATTCTAAAAAGGTGTACCAAGTGAGTTTTCATTGTAGATTTATAGTTGGAATCAATAAACTTCCTTAGAGAGATATATTGTGCTTTGCTATCTTGATCATCTTTTCAGGACATGGGATATTAGAATCCATCCCTATTTATCCATGCACTCACTACATAAACACTGCGTACCTACTGCCTAGTTTATTTGTTTTGCATATGGCATTTGCATGTTTGACAATGTTAGCATTTGCATTGAATCACATGTTGTCAGTATAGTTAGGGTGATCTTCCTTGGCTGTTTGGTTAGGTAGAAATCTGTCAATGATGCAATGATGTTTTCTATTTCAATAATTCCTTTTCAGATACGAGCACTAGAGAAAAGGAAAAGGGCTGGCAAATATGCGAAGAAAGTAAAAGCCAAAACCCGGAGAAAGATGCACGAACAGTCAAATCCATTGGAGCAAGATGAGTTTGCAGGCATGTGGAAGGAGTGAAAATTCTCTCACATATCTTAGGAATTTCATTAGAAGCTTCTATGATTGGTTGCAGCATATTTAGTCAAGCGAATATTGACACTTTGTAATGTGGCAATTATAGCATTTCTCCCCATGCTGTATGGCCTACAATTTTGCCCCTCCGGTTTTGTGGTATGCAAGCTTCCATTTTCTCCTACGAATTTTCTGTATGACTTTTGTTTGTGCTATGCTAGCATTGTGGCAGTAAAGTGAAACACAACCATGGACAAGTAAAACGCTCATCACTCTTGCTTAGCTTGATATCATTAGTCTTCGACTGTGATGCGATTATAATCTCACACATCTATATATGAATATGGCTGAAGTAATTGAAATACTCCATCCAATTTGCCAAACTTACAATGTTGTCTTTTATTGGCAATTCAGTTATTCACTTGAGGAAGGATCTATGTAAAGTATATTTTCGATGCAAAATGTAAAGTTCGTCAGAATTAGGTTATAATTTGTCGCAGAGAAATAAAAAATACAACATAGTTCGTCAAGAGTATTTTATAATTCGTCGCCGAGAAATTATAAGGAATTGGATCTCATCTGTCCAAATGACAAAATCAATGATTGTCATTGATTTGTACATTTTACAAAAATATATCATTTGTAATGAATCCTTTTTCTTCAGTACTATTTATATTATTTGAAGGTTGAGTAGAAATTCATCTACAAACATGTTCCAAGCATTCACTTGAGTCTTTAGATGTGTATGCTTAGTTGATGAATGCAGGACATCATTTCTATGCTTCAAAATTGCCCCCCAGCTGTGAGAACAAAACAAAACACAAACAGAGCAAATGAACAAATGAAAAAACCTACCCGAAATGTGCAGCTGTGACACAAATTATCCCATATTTAGCTTGATGACAAGCTCACACACGAATCTGACAAGTACTTCTCAATGGCGGTGCTTGGTGTTTCCTTAGGAACGTGTTGTACGACAGCATCCATCATCGCACCGTTCTTGAAAATCAGTATGGTTGGAAACTTGGAATGCTTCGAATCCCATATCGAGCTACAATAGAAACGCTTTTTTCAATGTCTAGTTTGTAGCATTTGAGCTTGCCTGCAGATTCTAAGGCCAGTCCACAAATGAGAGGATGAGTGGCGCGACACCATCCAGACCATGGAGCCATAGATTCTAAGGCCAGTAGACTGGATTTAATAAGTGATTGATTTGTATCTTTTATAAAAAAATATTACCTGTGCACCGAATCCTTTTTCTAATTTTAGGTATACCATTTTGTGAGTTTTGAATTTCACCCATGCCATAGGTTCAGTTAAACCTCTATTGCAAACATTGGTTTGACCAGAAATGCTGACGTGTTTGCACATGTAGATAATTTAAATCACGTTGGACCAAAAAATGATGACTAGACTTACACATAGGTTATACCGCTATTAGAAACAACGGTATGTTTAGAAATTGAATTTCATATCCTCTAAACCAGTTCTATGTTTGGTTAAACGCGATTTTACTCTAGCTCAGACATGTCAGTATTTCCGATCAAACCGATGTTAGCAATAGCGGTTTGATCGAACCTATGATATGAGTGAAATAAAACTCGAACCTATGACATGGATGAAATCCAAAACTCCCAAAATGGCATACCTAAAATTAACTCCTCCTTAGAACACGTGCAGTAGCAGGTAGGGGTCGGCAATGGGCAGGGTAAGACCATTTTTTCTTAACCCTATGAACAGTACAGTGCATGGTAAGGACAGGGTAGAGCAATTTTTCTAAGCCTTAAGTAGGGCAAATTTAAGCATACTTTGAAAAAAAAATCATAATATGAATGAAAATGATAGGATAAGATAGGATACAAGGGCAATGTAGGATAATAGGGTAGGAGGACAGGGTAGAAGGGTAGGGTATGATTTTTTTTCTATGACCTTTATCGTGCCTAAGGCTTACAGGGCAGGGTACATATAGGGTAGAAGACCGGACAAAGTAGGGTAAGGGTAAGGGTAGGATCAAGGTCACCCTATAAGTATTTTGACCCTAGAGTCAAATGATGACCCCTAGTATCAGGCACCGCTCTTAGTAAGGGTAACCCTTAACCTATTGGGCAGGGTAAGACCATTTTTCCTTAACCCTATGAACAGTACAGGGCATGGTAAGGGCAAGGTAGATCAATTTTTCTAACCCCCATGGACAGGGTAATATTAGGGTCGGCTAGAGTAGGGTCAAGTAGGGCAAATTTAAATATACTTTGAAGAAAAAAATTCATAATATGATAGGGTAAGATAGGGTACAAGGGCATGGTAGGATAATAGGGTAGGAGGGCTGAGTAGAAGGGTAGGGTATGATTTTTTTTTCATGACCCTTACCCTGCCTAAGGCTTATAGGGCAGGGTACATATATAATAGAAGACCGGACAGAGTAGGATAAGAGTAATGTAGGATCAGGATTACCCTATAAGCATTTTGACCTTAGAGTCAAATGATGACCCCTAGTAGCAGGCACCGTTCTTAGTAATTGATGCTTGTGTGCTATCACTGAAATGAAATAAAATGTTCTGTTCTAGAAAACTTTGCTTTCATTATCATAGCTCCCCAAAACTTTGATGAGGGTATGAATCATACCTACCCAAAATTTTTGGCAAGATTGAAGCATCCGGCAGTACTACGTTATTTACATTGCTGACCCTTTTGCATTCTCAACACTAACATATCTATCAACCTTCGAAGCCTTGCAGCCCCTGGACCTGGATTTATCTTGTACGGGTCTCCGACCTTCGAGCACGGAGGGTCCCCAGCACACCACCCTCCCGGAGTGAAACTCCCATTTTTCCTTAGAAGTAATTTTCTATCAATAAGGTCTAAAACAGGATCGTCTCTTTTGAACTTCCTCGCAAAGGCTGCATTGCTCGCTATCATCTTGGTTGTGTCGTTGATGTTCAAGACATGAGGATGTTGCTTCGGGGGAATGTCCCATGAGATGTAGTGCATGTCATGGTTGATGGTGGTTGGAATATATTCAGGTGCGTTACAGATGACAGTTTGAAAGTAGCCTTCTGGCGTCGATACAAAATTAGTGTAGTACATGAGTAGTGTCCGCGGCAGGTTATCCCACCCCCATACTAAGTATTCCACAAATGAACGCGAGAGAACCATCCACGCAGAGCCTGTGTCATCACACATCAAAAGATTAACACAAAATCGACTATTACAATGTGTCTCATAAATCACAATAATTTTTTGAAAGCAGCAACTTTTAAACAAATAACAGGACCTGAGATACCTCAAAATATTGCAACTTTTATGACTCGGTAAGGCTAAGAATAACACACATTTACTGACTGACCTTGAAATAATTTGAAAGCTGTTGGAAGAGCTCTTTTTGGTGTAACCCAAAATATATCTTGTTTGGTGGTCAAGTAGAGACCTGGGTCTACAATCATGGGCATAGCTCGTCCACCTCTGCTCGAAAACATAAAGAAGATTTGTTAGCATAAACTGCCATGACATTCTAACACAGCTAAAAATTAAAGGAAATAGATAGATATGCGCTGAGCGTGACATACAATTTCCAACCTAATTTGCTTGTGTGCTCTACAAAGTTCACACTTCGATTTAAATCTTTAAATGCATCAAGAAGATCTGCATCAAGTGAGCAATATTCATAGTCAGTTACATATAAGCCATTAACGAGTACCTGCTCCAAAAAAGCTTCGATGAACAGATTTTAAATTGTTGAAATATATAAACCTACCATCTTGAGTTACTAGAGGATAGTCAGAAGCGCTGAGGTTGATGAACCAATCCCAATCTTTCTTTCTTTTGAGAAGGACAGCGCAAGCATGGAGCGTATTAGCAACCATTGTTGGACCTCTGTATGTGACTATGTTGGCCTTTCTTATCATATAAACATTCCCAACCGAAACAAAAAGTGGATGTTTCTCCACTCTAAGAGAAAGTTCAAGTCTCTCATCAACCGGTGATTCTAAGTCCAAATGAACGATGTACTGGTTTAAAGGATGATACAGGGAGAGTAGAGTTCTCCAAAGCTTTTCAAGGTCCCCTTTTGAACCAGAGATCAGATAAGCAAAACGAGGCGTTGTGGGACCGGCCTGAGGTGGAGGTCCAGCATTGATCATCGGATTTGTTTGGTTTGTTGTGAAATGAGATGGCGACATGGAAAGGAAGGAACTGAGTGTATGTAGGGAGGCCACTAGACCCATGTTGAATGTTGCAGCTAGAAGAAATATGCACACGAGCGAACTGACAACGATCGGGAACACCCATTTCCTCGGGACGGGCATAGACTTCATCATCTCCGCAAGTTATCACTTCATCCTAATTTATCTCATGTTCAGATTCTCAAAGGAAACTTATGCCCTCAAACATGTATCTAAAATCGTCCCGTCGGAAAGGTCAAATAGCCTCTCATAGCATTCATATACCTACTGTAAAATCGTAAAGATAAATTTAAGTCATCCATTTTCATAAAAGACTGGCTTAAGTTGCACAAGTGTGAATGAGGGAAACAGAAAAAAAGTAAACATGAGCTGGAAAAAGAAAAACAACCATAAATAAACAAAGAAAAGTTGTAAATGGCCACAATCAATAATTTTCTTGAAAAAGAATGATAAAGTTATGCAACTTTTGGGAGAGAATTAAAATCAACAATTCATTTAAACAACAAGAACACCATCAAGAAGAGGTTGTTGATTTTTTTTTTTTGTAATTCATATTTCTATTCAAAGTCATCTTCCATCAAAAAATCAAAGTTGGAAATTTCTCGAGGGATTGTTTCTTATAATGTCTCCTAGAGATTGTTGATTTTTTTAATCCTTCTATATGAAACATAAACACAAAATATAGCAATGCAGCAACAATCATAAATAAATCTAGAAATGATCCCGCACGGCGGTATCATCTCTCATTTTATATTCAAGAAAAAAATCAACCGAGATTGGATTTTGAATCATATATGAGTATGAGACCCCATCGGAAATCCCAAGCATGAGTGACACCAACAAAATCAAAATCCGTAGAAAAATGAAAATGATGTAGGAAGGCACGTACATGAAGCCGATCGAGCCAGAAAGATGTAAAAGAAATGGCTGCCTGGTGGTTGGGATACCGATGGTGATCGAGAATGAGAGAAACGAGTAATAGAATTGAGTTTATTTGTTTAAATATTTATTAAAGGAAAACTAAAACAAAGTAGCACTACTACAAACAACACAATATGCGTCGGTTTTTTTGGGTCTTATACATCGGTTTTGCTTCCGATACATAATGAAGCGTTGCATAATGTGCGGACTTTATGCATCGGTTCATAAAAAACCGTTGCATAATGTTCAGAATTTATGCATCGGTTTTTCCTTGAACCGATGCATAATGGGCAGACATTATGCAACGGTTTTTATGATAAACCGATGCATAAAGTCCGCACATTATGCATCGGTTCAAGGAAAAACCGATGCATAATGTTCAAACCGATGCATAATGTTCAAACCGATGCATAATGTTCAAACCGATGCACATTATGCTACGGTTTCTTCAAAAACTGATGCATAAGCTTCAAAAAAAGGCAGATTTGGCTTTACAAAAGCTCAAATCCACCTGAAATTAAACATCAATAATAAACCCTGCTGTTCCAACTTTTAAATACAACACAGCTTACATGCTAAACATCATTTCACTGAATTTGCAATACAATATCATTCATACACATATATATGGTACACTTTGGTACAAATACACCACAATTTGTCACATAACAAATGTTGTCCAAGTTAATGTCCTATACCGCAAAATGAGTGGTCACATAGTCACGTAGGTAGCAGGCGATTTCATCCCGAATTTCAAGAATCTTGTCGACATCGTATGACTGTACTCCATTAGGAAAACAGTACTATAAAAAAACAATTAAAGAGTGAAAACGATTAAGCCTTAATAAGCTTAATCAACGACTAACGTCTAAAAAGCTAAATCAACAATTAAAGAGTGAAAACAAGAGAACTGAATCAACAATCAACAAGTAAACAGTTAAAAGAATAATATATATGTATATATATCTCTAAAAAGCTCACTTGGTTAATGTCTTCAACCGCCGCACCATTATTAGCTCGTACAAATGCTATAATGTCCCGAATAAATTGAAGGACATAATAACCATAAAAATGGCTACGTGGTTGTCTTGGACATTGCACGATATCAAGAACCGCAGTTAACATACTTTATAAATGTACTTCTTACTCGATTATATACCATTAATGTACTTTCTAAAATGATATTTCTTTATTGGGAAAAATGCAAATTTGTAAGACGAACTATCAGAAAAAATTTCCAATTTAACTAAAATTGAAATTTCATTTTCCCTTGTGGCCAATTTCCACATTCGTTTTCCAAAATGGTCACATTCCCTTCGTCTAATCTTAATAGCGTTGTTGGCGACAGCGCCTTATGCCCAGTGTCATTTTTATTCTATATAATCACGAGTTGATGTGGTAATTTTTTAGGCTAACAACGCCTAAGTTGAGATATGTTCTCAACTTAGACGACGAAAAAAATTTGAGAGAGAAAATCTAGGAGAAAATATCTCATTTTAGGCGTCGTTACTAACAGCGCCTAAAAAATTGCCACATAAACCCATGACTCACGATTATATCGATCAAAAACGACACTGGGCATAAGGCGTTGTCGCTAACAACACCATTAATCTTAGGCGCCGTTACCAATGGGCGCCTAAGGGAATGTTGCCATTTTGAAAAACGAATTTAGAAATTGGCCACTATTTCTGATTTGAGCTAAATTGGAAATTTTTTCATCTCTTTTCAAACAACGTTCCAAAATAACAAAATTTCTAATTGGGTAAAATAAAAAAATAAATAGACGAATCTTTGAATGTTGAATATCGGACATCCTATCTTTGCCGATTAAATTGCTAACTCAATTATGTGAACTACGTGGATAACGACTCAATAAAATGGTCTATAAATGGTAAAGAAGAAGATTGATTCAGTGCATTAAGAGTTTATGATGAGATCGTCGAGTTATTTTCAACGAGATTCAAATGATTGAGTAAAAACTTATAAAATTATTATTTTATCTTGTGTCTAATTGAATTTTTTTTAAATAGTTTATATAGTAATTTAAAAAATCAGTGACATTAATGTGTACCCTTTCCTTTTTATTTACTTTTGAAAAATATGTCAAACATTTTTGTTCACATCAAAGGTTTATTGATGAACATACTATTTTTTTAGAGGGAATGACTAAAAATATGTTTTTTCGTTCTCCAAATCCATTGTTAATTTCTTCTTTTATTTATTTCTTTATTGTATCATGAATTTTTTTAAGACAATCCAAAAAGCTCTAAATTTTTATGGATATACTTTTTTTAAAATAGAATTTGATGTTGTAATATAATGGGGAAAGAAACAAGAGATGAGAGAAATGTGTAGAAGGGATTTGTATTCTTGTTCTTTATCCTTCTTAACATAGATACCTATTTATAGGATTACATGAGATAGATGAAAGGGCATGACCCTACATAAATAACAAGGGGTATTATGAAGTGATCTAAATGAGCCTAACCAAAGGTTAGACAACCAAAGGTTAAGTGGACATTCATATTTCCATAATATCATAACACTCCCCCTTGAATGTACACTTCTTATTCGGTGAACTGCCTCGATAAAACCTTGACCTGAAAAAACCCAAAAAGGGATAAAACCAAGTTAAGGAAAAAGAGTACAGTTATAAAATTCCCCCTCAAACCGACAAGTCTTTAAGACTGCACATCCCTATGTCATTTACAAGTTTCTTAAAAACTCGTGTCGGAAATGACTTAGTGAACAAGTCTGCCAAATTTTTACTGGATTGTATTTGGCAAACGTTGATCTTCCCTTCCACTTGAAGCTCGTGAGTGGAGAAGAATTTGGGAGATATGTGCTTTGTTCTATCACCTTTGATGTATCCCTCTTTGATTTGGGCGATGCAAGCAGCATTATCCTCATATATTACTGCCGGGCTCTGTTTGCCTGATACTAATCCACAAGATGTTTTGACATGGTTGATAAATGATCTAAGCCAAACGCATTCTCGTCCAGCTTCGTATAGTGCAATCAGTTCTGCATGGTTCGATGATGTGGCTACCAATGTCTGTTTTGTCGAACGCCATGAAATCGCAGTTCCTCCATACATGAATAAGTACCCCGTTTGTGAGATAGCTTTATGTAGATCAGACAAATATCCCGCATCGGCATAACCAACTAATTCACCATTTTGTACTCCATTTGGTCCTTTGAAAAATAAACCCATACCATTTGTTCCACGTAAATAACGTAGGACATGCTTAACACCGCTCCAATGTCTGTTAGTGGGTGATGAACTATATCTTGCAAGTAAATTGACTGCAAATGATATGTCTGGTCGGGTATTATTGGCAAGGTACATTAACGCTCCAATTGCACTAAGATAAGGTACTTCTGGACCTAAAATCTCTTCATCGTTTGACCGGGGACGAAAAGGGTCCTTTTCAATGCTGAGTGATCTTACTACCATCGATGTACTTAATGGATGCGTGATGGACCAAAGTTATACGAGTCAGAAACACAGTAAAACCCCCTTATTTAGACTGTTTGTCTATCTAACTTCTACGTGTTAGTCCCGATATATTTCCACAGGGCATTTTAGAGACTGAAGTGAAAACATGCTAAGGAGAGGATTTTAAGCTGAAAAGATAACAAGAGTCAATCCAAGGTCAAGATCATATGCCGACTGAAGAGATATCAAGGATCCTGACGTTGAATTGACCAGAACAAATTAATCAGAGGAATCAGGAGTGGAGTCAAGACAGCCCGGGGAAGAAACACATTGACAGTTTTGTGAAAAGACTGCACAAAACTGTACAAAATCACACATTGGGCAAAGATGACCGGCCACCATTCAAGGAGGTGGGCAAGGGAGGAGCTCCTCCCCCTTGGGTGACCGGCAACCGGCGGCGCCACCCTCCTCCACCAAAAGCCGCCGGCTCCTCCTCCTTGCGCCACTTGTCTCCTCCACAAGCTCCTCCTTCTCCTCCCTTGGATCAAAAGACACGTGCTTCCATCTCATATCCATCCATTTCTCCTCCCTTTGGCTATAAATACCAAGCCAAACCTCATTTGTAAAACACCCCAAAATCTCAATTTCACTTCTCTCTCTAGAAGTTGTAATACTTGTAAGTTGTAATCTTGCTTTGGAAATAAAGGATAGCTCCCTTGGCGCTTCAACGGTTGTAAGTATCTCTTAGCATTTATTTATTTAACTGTTGTCTTTAATTCCTTAGTATAATGTTTAGCGCGATGAATATAGTAGCTAAACTTGTAGTTCGGTCTAAGGGGCGCACTTGTATTATAAATGTTTTAAGACTATTAACTTAGTGTTTAGTCTTAGTATTCAAAACTTGTTCTATGTGCCATATATAGTCAGAGTTTCCAAGGTTGAGTGGATGCTGTAACAAGCAAAGCTCTTCTGTGGGAATTCGTGATCATACTCAGGTAGTGGAAGCTGTAACAAGCAAAGCTATCTGAGGAGTTCGACTCATCCTAAATCCCATCTGGTCGAGCGTAACTGTGAGATCAGGTGGATGCACCCAGGCTAGCATACCTTAGGGTATTGGCGCTAGACTGAAATAGAACAGGAGTTGCTTTAAACCGGTGTTGCAAGTCTTGTGCTGTAACTAGCCTCGATTCACCGTTTGAATACTTAGATGATTCACTAATGGTCAATGATAAACAGGATATAATACAAGTCCCCTGAAACCGAACATTTCTTTAATTATAAACTGTAATTTACTTTCCAGTCTTAAAATCAACCAACCAACCAATCAATCAATCAAAATAGCTGGTAGCTTTAAAACCAACCAACCGACCTTAAACACGCTCTCTCGCTAAACAACCCCCTCAAAGACATCTATTCCCCTGATTCCCTTGGGTTCGACCCCTACTTACCAAGTACTACCCAGTAGTATAGTCGCAAGTAGTGGACTATTATAAATTTATTTGTACAAATCGCTTCGATGACGAGCGGTTCTGTCAAATTGGCGCCATTGCCGGGGAATCAGCCATCGGATAGAGTTCTTTGAATCGTTACGCAACCATGTCTCGCGAAGAAAGTCACCATGACTATCAAGATGACGATGAGGAGATTTTTCCGCTATCTTACCAACTTGAATTCCGCGAGAAGATCATTAACATCAAGCAATCCCGGGATGAAACATTGGACGAGTACTTATCGTACTTCGACTCCATTGTAGCAAGCTGCCCGCACCATGGATTCACAAACGTATTCCTTCTTCAATGGTTTCTTGGCGGAATGCTACCGCATGAGCGGAAAAGGCTCAATAATTCAGTGGGAGGCTCATTCATGAGGTTGACCATAACTAAAATTTGGGACGCCATAGATAATTTGGCAGGAAGAACAAAACAAGGGCCGATACGCCTAACTGATAATAAAGTACCAACGGTGAAAAAGGACTCAGTACAAAACAAGCCCGGCACTACACCCATTGCAAGCTTACCCACAGCAAACCCGGAAAAAGACATCAGAACAAGGGCAGTAATAAACGTGGAGGCGGCCCTAAAGGAGCCTACATTGGAGCCCACCAAGCCAACAAAGGATGAGGACTCTCGGATGGCCGAAGAAGAACTGCCCAAACCAGGCCCGGTCCTTGCGCTCGGAGTACCTGAGGTAGACCCGGTCATCATTACCAACCTATCCGTGAAAGACCCAGCCCTTGTGGTGGAAGCCCCCCAGCTTGTCCCCTCAGTTTGTATACGGATTGCAGCCCCTGAAGATGAAGTAATCAATGGTAAGGTGCAAGGCGAGATGGAGGCGGGACAAGGGCAAGAAAAGTCAACCATGAAGCACCCTCTCACCACAAGCCAACCAAACAGCCCTGGAAACTCACTCATGCTGAAACAGCCATTCACCTCTGCCGCAAAGAAGAGGGCTATCGAAGAGCACAACCAGGATGCCAACCGTTCAAACAAGAAACAAAGAAATGGCCCGATGGAATGGAAGCCCGGATGGAGAAACAAGAAAGCCCGACTTAAAAGACCAGCGACTGTAGTAAAAGGTCCCTCACCTTCTCGAAAGAATCGAAAGAAGCGGAAGAATAGGAAGACAAAACCACCAGAACAATGGAGTCCTGACCAGAACACAACATCCGGCAAGAAGTCAGGAAGAAGCAACACTGGAACGGTGGCAAAGTTCGACCTCAGCCACCCATGGGACCCAAACCAATGAACCACAAACGAGGTATCGTCGAGCCAACGACGTTAAACAAGTGCACTGGTCGGGAGGTAACCCGACACTATCTTACTTTTCCGCACTTTAATTTCTGTCTTTTAAATTCAGTATTTAGTTTTAAGCTTGCATGACTTTTGAACTAAGGCACGCCTTCGTTCAAAAGTGGGGGGTGAGAACCACCTATGTACATAAATAACATGCAGCTGTTTTTTCTTTTTAGTAGTAGTATCTTTTTGAAAATATGAACTTAAGAATGTGAAAAAGATAAATCATAATTCATGCATTAACCTTGTGAAAATTCAACTGTTTAAAAAACTTAGAATGTAACTTTCCATTTGTCCTTTGTGCTGAGATAACTAGGGATGTGGAGTTGATATAAACTGCCCTAGAGAGGCTTGGCAAGCAATCAAAGGATCAGATCAAACTATATGGTTTTCAAAGTCAGTGGAGGCTGCACTTCGGGTTTCAGTGAAGATTGAAGTCATCTCCGCCATACAATGCAAAAGGCGAGGACGAGAATCAGACCGTCCTATCTCCGGTCAAAGTAGCCGAGAAAATAGATGAGCGACCCTCATCTTGACCCGCGCGAAAACGACAGTCAAAGTAGCCGAGAAAATAGATGAGCGACCCTCACCTTGACCCGCGCGAAAACGACAAAAAAGAGAGGAGCGGGGAGGTATTTCCATAGGCTTGCGGGCGATGATTGGACCTCCCAAAAAGGCTCGAGAAAATGGACTAGCAGTCACAAAAAGGCGAAAAGCTCAATGAAGCAAATCAAGAGGCCAAAGGCCCAAAATTGTGAAGGTTTTAACCGAACAAAAAGTGAAGAACTCAAAAAGTCAAAACAAAGGCCAAATGCCGACTCACTACAAAAGCAGTCCCTCGCCAAAAGAAAATCAAAGTACTCAAACCACTGAAACCTGAACCGAATCACGTGCTAGAGAAATCTACCAGAAAACCATATAGTACGAGACGATCCCAAGATTGCAGTCCAGGAGCCTAAAAAGGGCTATCTCCCGAGACATCCAATATAATTTGCATCTCAGCACGGAGGTACAAGTATTAAGTTTCTTCTATTTATTTACGCAGTTCAATTTGGTAATAAGTAAGCAATGCATGAATTAGGATATATCGAGTACCACAGTCTAATTTTCATATTCCAAAGCCAGACTTAGAACTTACGCCCTTTAATAGCATTGTTCGGGACGAACAACTAAAAGTGGGGGGTAATCTGATGGACCAAAGTTATACGAGTCAGAAACACAGTAAAACCCCCTTATTTAGACTGTTTGTCTATCTAACTTCTACGTGTTAGTCCCGATATATTTCCACAGGGCATTTTACAGACTGAAGTGAAAACATGCTAAGGAGAGGATTTTAAGCTGAAAAGATAACAAGAGTCAATCCAAGGTCAAGATCATATGCCGACTGAAGAGATATCAAGGATCCTGACGTTAAATTGACCAGAACAAATTAATCAGAGGAATCAGGAGTGGAGTCAAGACAGCCCGGGGAAGAAACACATTGACAGTTTTGTGAAAAGACTGCACAAAACTGTACAAAATCACACATTGGGCAAAGATGACCGGCCACCATTCAAGGAGGTGGGCAAGGGAGGAGCTCCTCCCCCTTGGGTGACCGGCAACCGGCGGCGCCACCCTCCTCCACCAAAAGCCACCGGCTCCTCCTCCTTGCGCCACTTGTCTCCTCCACAAGCTCCTCCTTCTCCTCCCTTGGATCAAAAGACATGTGCTTCCATCTCATCCATCCATTTCTCCTCCCTTTGGCTATAAATACCAAGCCAAACCTCATTTGTAAAACACCCCAAAATCTCAATTTCACTTCTCTCTCTAGAAGTTGTAATACTTGTAAGTTGTAATCTTGCTTTGGAAATAAAGGATAGCTCCCTTGGCGCTTCAACGGTTGTAAGTATCTCTTAGCATTTATTTATTTAACTGTTGTCTTTAATTCCTTAGTATAATGTTTAGCGCGATGAATAGTAGCTAAACTTGTAGTTCGGTCTAAGGGGCGCACTTGTATTATAAATGTTTTAAGACTATTAACTTAGTGTTTAGTCTTAGTATTCAAAACTTGTTCTATGTGCCATATATAGTCAGAGTTTCCAAGGTTGAGTGGATGCTGTAACAAGCAAAGCTCTTCTGTGGGAATTCGTGATCATACTCAGGTAGTGGAAGCTGTAACAAGCAAAGCTATCTGAGGAGTTCGACTCATCCTAAATCCCATCTGGTCGAGCGTAACTGTGAGATCAGGTGGATGCACCCAGGCTAGCATACCTTAGGGTATTGGCGCTAGACTGAAATAGACCAGGAGTTGCTTTAAACCGGTGTTGCAAGTCTTGTGCTGTAACTAGCCTCGATTCACCGTTTGAATACTTAGATGATTCACTAATGGTCAATGATAAACAGGATATAATACAAGTCCCCTGAAACCGAACATTTCTTTAATTATAAACTGTAATTTACTTTCCAGTCTTAAAATCAACCAACCAACCAACCAACCAATCAATCAAAATAGCTGGTAGCTTTAAAACCAACCAACCGACCTTAAACACGCTCTCTCGCTAAACAACCCCCTCAAAGACATCTATTCCCCTGATTCCCTTGGGTTCGACCTCTACTTACCAAGTACTACCCAGTAGTATAGTCGCAAGTAGTGGACTATTATAAATTTATTTGTACAAATCGCTTCGACGACGAGCGGTTCTGTCAATGCGCTTTATCCATATTAAAGCGCTTTAAAACCTTCTCGGTGTAATTTGATTGGTGGATAAAGATTCCATTAGTTGTATGCTCGAACTGCAGGCCGAGACAAAACTTAGTAGTTCCTAGATCTTTCATTTCAAATTCTCTTTTCAAATAGTTTGCTGCCAATTGGATCTCTTCTGGAGTTCCAATTATATTTAAATCATCGACGTACACAGCTATAATTACATACCCCAATTCTGTGCGTTTTATAAAAATGCATGGACATATTTGGTTATTAATAAACCCTTGCGCTGGTAAATATTTGCTGAGGCGATTATACCACATCCGACCAGATTGTTTCAGCCCATATAATGATCTTTTTAATTTAATGGAGTACATATGTCTAGGCTTCGCTTGTAATGCTTCAGGCATTTTTAATCCTTCTGGGATTTTCATGTATTTATCTTTGTCTAACGACCCATAAAGGTATGCAGTTACCACATCCATGAGTTGCATTTTGAGTCGTTCGACAACGACTAAATCAACTAGAAACCTTAGAGTTGTTGCATCCACTACAGGTGAATACGTTTCCAAATAATCAATTCCAGGTTTCTGCGTAAAGCCTTGTGCAACCAGTCTGGCTTTGTATCTTGCAACTTCATTACGTTCATTACATTTTCGTACGAACACCCACTTATAGCCAACTGGTTTCACACCTTCGGGTGTTGGAGCTACAGGTCCAAAAACACCACGTTTATTTAAAGAGTTCAACTCTGCTTGAATTGCTTCTTTCCAGCTCTCCCAATCATCTCGATGTCGACATTCATATATGGTTTGGGGATCATTGTCATCTTCTCCAATGACCTCTTGGGCAACTGAATAAGCAAAGATTTCATTGAGATTTACCTCATCTCGATACCAACTCACACCAGTGTTGGCATAATTAATTGACATTTCAAAATTGTCATCAATATCTTTGTCTTTATTTTCAGTTTCGTTAGGTAAAGACTCTTCAAGAGTCCTTACTTCATTAATGTTCGTATTTGACATCTCGACATCCGTTTTACATCTTGCGTGTTCTTTCCTCTTCCGGGGAACAATATCCTTAGACCCTAATGGTCTCCCACGCTTTCGATGTACTTGAGAATCACTTGCAATGTTTGTGTTTGGAGTTACTACAGGAATCTCCAAACGAGCTGGTGCATTTTCAGCAGGTATATGTGACTTCGTCACTTTCTTGGCATCAGTAAACGCATCTGGTAGCCTATTTGCTACATTTTGCAAGTGTATGATCCGTTGAACTTCAAGTTCACTTTCATTTGTTCTTTGATCTAAGAACGACAAAGAAGGCGTATTCCACACAACCTCCTTATTAATCTCCTTTTCTTCTCCTCCTAAAGTTGGGAATTTTGATTCATCAAAATGACAATCAGAATATCGAGCTCGAAATACATCACCAGTTAATGGCTCTAGATATTTGATAATTGATGGGGACTCAAACCCCACATATATTCCCAACCTCCTTTGTGGCCCCATTTTGGTTCGTTGTGGAGGAGAAATAGGGACATACACCGCACAACCAAAAATTTTCAAATATGAGATATCAGGTTCTCTTCCAGAGATAAATTGCAAAGGAGAATACTTATTATAAGCGGTCGGTCGAAGTCTTATCAAAGCTTCTGCATGCAAAATTGCATGTCCCCAAGCAGAGGCGGGTAATTTTGACTTCATTAGCAATGGTCTTGCTATTAATTGCAACCGCTTTATCACCGACTCTGCTAGGCCATTTTGTGTATGAACATGAGCTACTGGATGTTCAACCACTATACCAATTGATGTACAATAGTCATTGAATGACTTTGATGTAAATTCTCCTGCATTATCTAGCCTGATTCTGTTGATTGGTTGATCAGGATAATGAGCCCTTAACTTCATTATTTGGGCTAAAAGCCTTGCGAATGCAACATTTCGCGTTGAGATTAGGCTTATATGTGACCAACGTGTTGAAGCATCTATCAACACCATAAAATATCTGAATGGTCCACATGGCGGTGCTATTGGTCCACATATGTCACCTTGAATTCTTTCAAGAAACATAGGAGATTCCGCGTTTACTTTTGTTACAGACGGCCTTGTTATAAATTTGCCAAGTGAACAAGCCGTGCATGTCAAGTCACCCATTGGGAGGATCTGCAGGTCCTTAAGTGGGTGTCCGTGTGAACTTTCAATGATTCTCCGGATCATTGTTTCACCAGGGTGACCGAGTCTATCATGCCACAAAGAAAATAATTCCTTGTCAACTAACTTCATGTTAGTAACTTTATACACTTCAATGGGGTAGATTTGCGTGCCATATAAACCAGACGCATGTGCTCTCATTTTCTCTAAGACTTGCTTCTGGCCAATCTTATAAGATACAAGAAGTAGGTACTCAATACCATCTTCACACATGGTTTCAACATGAAAATCATTTCTTCGAATATCTTTGAAACTGAGTAAGTTTCTTTGTGATTCACCGGAATACAATGCATCATTGATGTTTATTCTCGTTCCTTCGGGTAACAAGATAGAAGCTCTTCCGGAGTCTTCTATAATACTACTCATTCCAGAGATACTATTTAAACTTCGGGTTTTTCAATAAAGTATGAGTAGTGGCACTATCAACGAGATATAAATCTCCACCATTGATAATTCCGTTAGAACATGTACTACTGCTGGAGTACAAGATTGATTCATTCTATAAAGAAATATAAACAAAATATATAATCAGTTGAAATATAATTTAACTCATGACAAATTCGTAATAAATAAAATAACTTCAGGTACGGAAATTAGATCTATATCGTCATTAACACTGAATTTAAAAAGTAACTACGAACATGAAAAATAATCATGTTTCCATGTACTACTGCTGGAGTACAGGGTTGATAACATGAGAGACGAATAATCTTTTCTCTAATTTATCTCCGTCTTCATTAGTCTCTTCACATAGTCTCAAGATTGAAACAATACAATATAGTTCAAAATTATAATATGAGACCTAATTAAAAACTCATATCCTCAAGTGCGTCATTCACATATTGCACGAGGTACAATGACCGTCCTCTAATGATTAAAATAATCATTTAAGCTCTTCCAGAATATGAGGGGTCATTGACTGTAAAGTTTTTAGCTTCAGGCTCTCGTGAAGATGATGACGAAGTAAGCACAATCCTGCTGGGATGTGGTGGAGTTTTCATTCTTTTACAGAATCTCTCAAGTTGTTACATGCTAAAATGAGTTCAACATCAGTTTACCCATGTAAAACAGTTTCTTCCGGAAACATTAAGGCAGTAAACTAAAGTCTTGCGACGTAGACATGTATATAATAGTTAAAGCATAAATTTAAAACATTTAAATCACTAAGTATTGATCATACACATCCAACATATTTAATGAGAAATTTCATGGATCTATCACTTACAACGGGAAGTGATCTTATAATCATCTACTTCGGGAGAGATATGATCTAAATAAAAACAATTTCTTGGACCATTATTTTTCTTTCACTTAGAAGAAAGGAAAATAGTAAATTACTCTTTTCTAGGAGTAAAATATATTTTACACCTATTCATCCTCTTCGGGGGGACGATTTTAACTATCTCATTAGCATAAATATATATATGATGTGTGTTTATCCACTTCAGGGGATTAAGTGTGTATTGATCAATATGAATCCGCTCCAGGGGATTAAATATACGAAATATGGAATATGAATAAAAATGTACCATTATAAAAGTAAATAAATAGATGGATTTAAGCACGTGCATAAATAAAATAAATAAAACAGAACTTTATCACTTACAACAGGAAGTGATTTTATCTAGATTATAATCATCTACTACATGAGATGGTATAATCACACTACAAAACATATGCTTGATGTTTTATCACTTTCAACAAGAAGTGAATGTTACTCTCTTCAAGGAGTGAATTGAGACATCCTCTTCGGGGGATGAAGATAAAGAAGAATAATAATATTCATATATCCACTTCGGGTGATATATGTATATGACCCACTTCGGGTGATACATGTATATGATTATATTCTATTTCATAACAAAATCAAAGCATATATTATACATGTATCTACTTCAGGAGAAAATGTATATGATTCCTCTTCGGGGGAATAAAATAAAACATAAACTATTCATGTATCCACTTCAAGTGATACATGTATGTGATTCCACTTCGGGGGAATAAAATAAAAACATAAACTATACATGTATCCACTTCAAGTGATACATGTATATGATTCCACTTCGGGTGAATCAAAAACATATACTACACATTCATACATCATGTGAATATAGAACCAATTACATGAATAAGAATATTGAGTTTTCGAATGCTAGGCTATTTTGAGAACCTCTACAAAGAGGACTCATGGTTGCCATCATCGCATTGTGAACAAGAATCTAAGAGAGGATCAGAGAGGGATGATCACTACCTTTGAGCAACTCGTGCTGATAACGTGTTGTAATATAATGGGGAAAGAAACAAGAGATGAGAGAAATGTGTAGAAGGGATTTGTATTCTTGTTCTTTATCCTTCTTAACATAGATACCTATTTATAGGATTACATGAGATAGATGAAAGGGCATGACTCTACATAAATAACAAGGGGTATTATGAAGTGATCTAAATGAGCCTAACCAAAGGTTAGACAACCAAAGGTTAAGTGGACATTCATATTTCCATAATATCATAACATTTGATACTTTGTAAACACATTCTTTCAAGCAAATAATAAAACAACATTTAATTTTATGTCATCATATTTAATCAAATTGACTCTCGATTCTTTTTCTTTTGCAAAACTTGTTTGTTTCAGATTTCAATCACCCACTGAGTGACTCCAGCGAACCTATTTGATAGCTTTTACTATAGTGGAGGTAGTTTTACTTTATAATAGCTTTAATATAAAAAAAAGACATTTGTATTTCTATAACTTTTGATTAAGCCTTAAGGAATGCAAAATGTTGTTGAAAAGAGGAAATGGGACAAAATTCTTGAAGGGCGCTTGGATTCATGTGGACGCTTCTTCTTCAGAAATGAAAGTGTATCAAAGTGCTTGAGCAATGGTTTTGAACTCGTTCAAGCAAGACTGAAGTGTTTTCTGGCGCTTTTGAAGGGCCAGACGTTCAGTCTGAAGGATTCCCATAGCTTCAGGTGCAGTAAACATGTCCATGAATTTATCATCACATACCGCAAATAAGTCCAAGCCAATGGACAGTACAAGCTGTTCCCGGCTGATAAAAAATATTTCAGAGTTAAATGCTGACTAAACACACCACAACACCAATAGGGAAAAACAGAATCCATATGTCAGTTAATCGGGAATAGCACAAGCCACATATAGGGGAACAAGAAAGGGACATCCTATTATAAACTCAGCTACATATGTTTAACCAGATGGTCTAGAACACCATTTGTTTAATAGTGACCATTCAATGAATAATTCCTCAGGCAGTTGATAAGTGAAAGTTAGTAAATAAATGGAACATGACATTAATTGAGGGAAGAAGACGCACCACGGGGTCAGAAATCCGTTGTTCAAGGTGGAAGTGACACTGCGTTCAACAAGGACCTCACGTATCCGAGCAAAATGACGTGCAGCCAATGTGCATATTTCTGCATATGCTGACCCTGAAGATTTGGTGCCATTATTTACTTTTTGAAATAGAATACCACTCCCTGGAACTGCTACATGATCTGAATTCTTATGCCCAGCTAATCTGGCTTGTCTTTTCCGCGCACCGCCTTCATAGCAATTTCTTTGCTCCTTCTTACCCCCAATACAAACACCATCGCTTGGCTGTTCTGGTGATGGGGTCTCAGGTATAGTCATTTGACATTCTTTAAGTGCTTCTCTAGCTTCTATGGCTTTGCTTGGTGTGGTTTGTTGTTCAGCGTTCTCTGGAGCTATATTCTCCTGATCTTTCATTATTTCATCTTTAAATGCTGTTCCAGCATCAGAGAGCTCAAGACAGAGTGACCCGGATGAAGCTAGATTTGATCTCTGAAGTAACGATGCACCACAATTGAAGACTCTATCAAAGTCATCATCATAACATACAAGAGAATATGGGCTTGTAAATGAATCAAGATGGTGTCGAACTAGCAGCTTGCAACGTTTGCCGATATCTTTTACGAAATGGTTGTACGAACATCGTAGGGCAGCATGAAAGCCAACATACCCATCCATTGTTCCAGTTTTCCTCCTATCTGAAAGATCAAAATTTTGAATGACTGAGTGTTTATAGTATCAAAATGTTAGACACGTAAAGAGATATCAAATAAGCATGTATAGCAATACAAATATGCTTTATGTTTGACTTGTCTTATAACACCACTTCTCTAAGAACATGAAGTTGTACTGGCTGTTAAATAATCTTTTAGATAGGCAATAGAGGAATATTGATAAAACATCCAATAAATTTTATGAACATTCTTACCCTCATAATCACGAGTTTGGCTTCTCTCGAGAGCCAAATCAAACAGATTTACCAAAACAAAAGCAAGCCTATCACAGGCCGTGTCCAAAAGCGGAGCAAGCCAAGAACGTGCAGCAGCACGTGCAATTTCGGCTGCTGCCTCTGTTACATCCTTCGACCCTCCTCTACCAGCATGGGCAAGTAAAATATTAGCAACCTATCACAAAGAGTCCAGTAAGTTCTGAGCATAAGTTTATAAGACTTTACATCACATGAAAACTGTTGGTTGATGAGTACCTTCTCTCTTGACACAGGAGGACACTGAATGGAATATGTAGCACAACGGAATTCTTGTATAACTCTTTCATATGCAGCTCCTCCATATAGCCGAAGAGTAGCATTTGGAGGGCTTACATTGGCAGTTACACCTGGCCAGCTGCTAATGCCACTTTCTGATCGCTCCTCCTCTGTTGTTTTCCCCCATTGCTCTGGTGCTGGATCAGCTGCTCCATGAATCAATGCTCCCTTTTAAAAAAATTAGATTAAATGGTAACCAGATACGGATTCACAGTTGTATAATTGTTAAGAGATCAAATAATTGTATAATTAATGACAGATGAATTCACAATGACTCACGATGTGATTGCTGATAGATGCTGCATACAACATTGCAGATTTTCGAAGTTGAGCAATATCAGAAGTGGCCTGTATCTTGGTATCTATTCTAGCCAGCTCAACAGTGACTTCACGGCAGCGCTGCTCAAGCAAAGCAAGAGTGGCCGGTGCAGCTTCTTTGTATCTTTTTTGAAGCTCAGACTCCAAATGTTCTCGCAAGCAGTTAAAGCCAATATGTGACCTAAACTTCTCTTCATCAAATCCACCTTTGACACCATCACGTAGATGTCGCAAGACTTCAGTATCTACTTGTGCTATTTGCCTACGGAATTCATCATTTGATACTGTGGTTCTATCTTTTGGAAGGGCAACAAAGAAAGGACGAGTGGTCTCTCCAAGATAACCACTTGCACTCAGATACCTGTCCACTTCCCATCTATCAGTGAATTCCTACACATATCAGGAACTTGAATAAAGAAGAGAAAGCATTAAAGATCCACTAGCTCATCCTAGTAGCTTTAAAACCCCTAAAGCCTTAATCCGCTAGAAAGTCCAGAGGAGAGCTATGCAACACATACCTTCAACCTGTTGTCAAATTTGGAGACAACAATGATAGATCTCTTTAGAAGAGGGTCAATTTCGCGAATGGCATCCAACCACAATGAAGAGCACCATTCCACACTACTTTGTTGAAGAAACAGAATGATGCGATGCGGAGGACTAGCTAAGGATTTCACCATTGAAAGAATCTCATCGGGAGTGCTTTCTGGCTCTCCTCTCTTCGCCTGTAAATGTACATTCTAAACAATTAGTTGACTAATAACCAATTTATGATCTATTAACTACACCTGACCCCGCGGCATACCTTGAGAATGAATCCCGGGGTATCAATCACTGTGAGGTTGGGGCAGTGGGCATATTCTGCCCTCATGACAATTGGCTTCTTAGAAACAGCAGTTTTGGTTTTCTGCAGGAGTGCTTCAGTTCTAGATTTGATAGTGTCTGCAATTGCAGATGCCAGTACAACAGGACTACCATACTCTTCAGAATCTTCATCCTGTCATATCAATATATTTTCAATGTAAATAACATAACTGAAACCCTAAATTAAGCCCTAAAAGCTTGAGACCTCCAGCTACTTGAATAGAAAAAAGAAAAGCCAAGATTTTGAAACGAAATGGGACCTGAAAGCGGCAACGAGGGTCAAGAGCGGTGGGATCGTGAACCATCTGTAAAATGAGAGGCCTCCTAGTCCCCATTTCGACCTCGCGTACATTGAATCGGAATCCGAGCAGTGCTTCGAGCAGCGAACTCTTTCCATCTGACTGTCCGCCGATGACTACGATCTCTGGGATGGGAATCTTCTCTCCGAAGGCAACGGCAGCGGATTGCAGTTTGTTGTAGACCTCGAAACGTTTGGATGAGGAGGAGTCAACTGCGTTAACGGTTTTCTTAGAAATGGATCTGGAGGTCGGAGTTTTGGATGGGGTGTTGAGGAGGAAGCTGTTGGTTGAAGGCGCCATTAAGATTGACGTTTAGACGCACCAGCAGGCAGCAAAAGTAGCGGCGGGCACGAATCACGAAGATGAAGCCGGAGAGCGATGCTTGAAAAGTAGAAATGCGTCTTCAAGAAGCTTTCGAAATTTCGAATTCGAATTTGAGGATGCCGTTGCGGACTGAAATTAGACCGACAATCGGACCCTAATCTGATCCGATTAATAACAAATTGAACCGGAAGATGATAATTGATCACGGACCTTTTGTAAATTAGATCATATTACACTTGTACATGGACAACTCTTTGGGGACTCATCTGTAAATCACGTAACAGTATATAGTTATGATCACTGTACATGCCTTAAACACTCAATAAGACAAATTCAATTATACAAACCCTCTTTTCATCCATTCCGATCAGCTCCATCTGAGCTCCGGTAGTCCATCTTCCAATCCCAGATTATCAACATGGTATCAGAAGCTTACCGATCCTCGTCACTCTGATAATTTGCGATCATACAGACCTTTTTCTGAGCTCGTTTTTGAGCTCACTCGTCCAACCTTCTCAGCACACCTCTGAGTTCAATCTGTTCCTCTCAAATCATGAGAGACACCACAGAATCAAGCACCACGCTGAATCCACTCGCAGCAGATACATCAGGAGTTCCTACCGCCACATCAGGCGTTCCTGCTGCGTTTTCGACGACTATTGATGACATATACTATGTCAATAACAATGAGATCACAGGCAACTCAATAGTGGGTGAAATACTCACCGGAAGAGAAAACTTCGTCAAGTGGAGGAAGGCCATGAGGATCGCATTGTCTGCGAGGCTCAAACTCGGCTTTGTCGAGGGCAAACATCCCAGGCCGAATGATCCAGTACTGAGGGCAAGATGGCAGCGCTGCAACAACGTTATCATGTTGTCGCTGCTATGCTCGGTTTCCCTGGATGTCACAGGACAGATTTTAGACTCCTCCGACGTCACAGATGCATGGAACTGCTTGCACATGATGTATGCTGGTTCAAACTTGTCCAGAAAGTTTACGTTACAACAGGAGATAGCTAACCTAATGCAAGGGGCCATGACCGTGGCCAAATACTTTGAGACGTTGTGTGGACTGTGGAGAGAGCTGGATGCTATGAGGGAGCGAAGAGTGTGTTCCTTGTCCGACAAGTGCGTGCGGTGCCAGGACAGTGCGCGTGAAAACCTGGCTCAGATACGCACACACATCCTAGCACTGGAGACACTGCCACCACTCAATGTAGTCTTTGACAGAGTATCGAACCACGAAGCTGAAAGAAACTGGAACAAGTTAGTGCCCACTGAAAGCTCAGCTATGTATGCCAATCATCAACCATATACCAGGAAGAACTACGACAACAATCAGCAGTACACACAATAGTCGAGGATCTCACAACAGCCCAATCAGAATTTTCAAAACTCAACAAGAAACTATGAAGGAAACAACACTACCAACAGACCTAAACAAAGGCCATTCTGCACACATTGCCAACAACCAGGACACACAAAAGAGACCTGCTACAAGATTCATGGATTCCCACCAGGACACAGACAGTACAAAGGAACGAACACTGGAGGAATGAAGGCAAACAATGCACATATGACCAGTGATGATGCCGACAGTTCTAACTCAGTGTCCGGTCCATCAAATACTCAAAACATTTCAAGTACAACTAATCCATTTACTACTGAACAGGTTAACCAACTTTTGGAAATACTGAAACAAGGATCACCTGGTGTAGGAGACCCTCAATGTCACATGGCAGGTATATGTGGTCTTTCATCCAGGTTGCTTAAACCCAATTCATGGATCGTTGACAGTGGTGTAACTGACCATTTTACCTGTGATGAAAACCTATTACTTGACATATATCGATTGCCAAAGGACTGCTACATTAGCCTACCTGATGGTACATCAATATTAATTACCTCAGTGGGAAAATGTGCCTTGACACCTGAATTAATACTGCAGAATGTCTTCTTGGTTCCTAACTTCAAGTTCAATCTGCTATCAGTTGGAAAATTGATTAATGACAGTCATTGTTCAGTATTATTCACCCAAACCAGTTGTGTTGTACAGGACTCAACAAGGAAGACTATCCTAGAGATTGGTAAATTCAATGGAGGATTATACCTGTTTCAGTCTCCTCATATTCCTGTTCCAAGCAAGTTTGTTTCAGCTGCTGGTAAGGAAATATCCCCTGATGTTTGGCATCTCAGATTAGGCCACATGCGTTTTGATAGGATGAAAACTCTATTAAATAAGAATTTTTCCATCAGTAAGAACTCTAAAACACACAAACATTGTGATGTTTGCCACCTTGCTAATTAAAGTAGACTGAAGTTTCTTATCAGTCATCATTCATCTGTCAATGTTTTTGATCTAATACATTGCGATGTTTGGGGACCTTTCAATACTTCTACTATGAATGGCAGCAAATATTTTTTTACTATTGTCGATGATAAATCAAGGTGCACATGGACTTATCTACTCAAAACTAAGAGTGAAGTAAGAGATTTTCTCATTCAGATCTATGAACTCATTCTCACCCAGTTTGGGCATAAGATCAAGGTCCTACAATCAGACAATGGTACAGAATTTTTTAACCATAAGTTAGAGAATTACCTGCTGAACAAAGGGTGCATTCATCAAAGTTCCTGTCCATACACTTCACAGCAAAACGGAGTAGTAGAAAGGAAACATCGTCATCTGTTGAATGTGGCCAGAGCACTAAGATTTCAGTCTCACGTTCCAAAAATATTCTGGGGAGATTGTATCCTAACGGCTACGTATTTGATAAACAGAATTCCCACTAACCTTTTGAAAGGTAAAAGTCCTTATGAGGTGTTGTTTGACAGCCCTCCTCCTCTCAACAATTTGAAAGTTTTTGGATGTCTGTGTTACACAAGCACTCCCAGTCACCACAGAGACAAATTTGATCCTCGAGCCAGCGCTTGTATCTTCTTGGGATACCCCTTTAGTCAAGAAGGATATAAAGTATATTGCCTGCAATCACACAGAATACTTGTCAGCAGAAATGTCATTTTTTATGAAGACATCTTCCCTTTTGAAGACAAAAACAAATCTGCACAAGGCACATCTACAGTCCCAACTCCTCAAAAGGTACAAACTACAATTCCCATTTATTCTGATGAATTATTTGATGATCTCCTGACAAGCGTATTTTTAACCCTTTATAGTTGTCAAAAGTATGAGTTTTAGGGGTCAAGTTGCAGTCAAACAAAATTTATAACCTTGGTAAGCCAAGGGTCGATCCTAGGAGCAATGCGTGTGAATACTAGCTAACAGTGTGACCTATTTAGCTATTCCGAGTGACAAAAGGTTTTGTGGTGTTAAAACAAGCAGAAATTAAATAGCAGAAAATAAATGGTTGTATTAATTCAGAGAAAGAATCCCAGAATCCGTACTTCACCCGTGCTAACCCCACTAATCATGCGATCTTTCTACGTTAATTATTCATGCTATCGAATATGGAATATAACCAAAATAACACTAGACAAGCCGCCCATCCACGGATTATCAACAATTTCGATTTATTAAATTAAAGGTTTTCCTATTAAATCACGTAAACATGACCTAACATCAATTTCATGCAATCCGGTTAATCCCTAGGGCCCATCCACCTTTCGGCATATAACCTAAATACGTTCTATCAATGCAAACACGCCCTTTGATGTAAATACATGCATAGAACGATAAAATTAAGCACGCAATGAAATTGAATATTCGAATTGCATAAATAATGAATTTCAATTGATCACATGAGAGTTAGGGTTACATAGCACGGGATCCGTAGGATCCCGGAATAAGGAGACTACTCACTATTCATGGTAGATTTACCAAAAATAGTGTATAGAGAAATAAGAACGAATAACCGTAAAGACGCGGTGGCTCGTTAAATCTCTCACGATGAAAGCTTCGTCTTCTCCAAGCTAGGGTTTCCTCTCCAAAATTGCAACACCCTTGAGTTCTAGTCGAGCCCCTCTATTTATAGAATAATTCCCCAAAATTTCCCAATTAATCCCGTGATTTCCTAAAACTGAGTTTGAGTAAGTCCCGTGACAGCCGATCCGTCACGGCCTGTCACGGGCCGCCACGGTCTTTGGGAATTACACTGCCACGGCTGAGTCCCGTAATAGAGGCAATGGCCCGTGACACCAACTTCGCCACGGGCTGTCACGGGCTCTTGGCTTTACACTGCTACGGTGTTGTCCCATGACGTCTTCTTTGGCCCGTGACAAATTGAGTTGTCACGGGGTCTGGGGCAGAATTTGCTATTTAGACTGATTTTCTTCATCTTTTCGTGTAATCAGGTTCATATCGAGTCATCGTGTAATTCAAACCTGAAACACTAGGAAAAGAGATCAAATGATAACAAAGTGCCCGGGAAACAAACCTAATCCGTCATCGAATGAGGTGAATAATAGGTCAAGAACTCGACCGATCAAAACACTCCACACTTAGGATTTGTTCGTCCCGAACAAAGTTAGAACAAGAGGCAGAAAAATGCAAGTCTATATGAGGCTCAACCAGTCAAAGAGGATTTGAACTACCTACTCAAGTGACATGTGATCAATCCTAACTAAAACAGAAATAAAAAGATAACTCACTGTCGTAGAGGACACGAATGCATTTAGCGTATGCATCAAGCCTTTAAACCTATAGGCTGCCCTAGTAGGACGAGTATAGTCTCGTGAAGGTTTTCAGGAATGGGACTACCTACAAATCCCCTATACAGCTAACTAACGTGTATGCATGAATGATGCTCAACGAGTCATAGTAAAGTCATGTCATACCTTGGATTCATCGTGTTACCTCAACTTTAAATCAAACATCTTCATCGAAGTTTTCAGAACATCATAGATTATACGAGATATGCATTCAAACGGTCAGTACACACGGCTAGCAATCGACTAATCACATGTTCTAAATAGTTCTATTGCAACGTATAAAGAACAGGAATAGTTACACAAAACATGCTCTCCATTCACCTATGCTATCTAGGGATAGTCCACGGGCTCTTGGCGCAAGGCTCGTTCTCAAGTGCCAAGGACTAGGCAATGGCCCGTAAGAGAAGAGGAGCCTGGCTTAAGAATTTCTGGAAAATAGGTACGAAAAATTGCATCAAAAATTCAGTGCAAGCACGAGGATCGTCCCTTAGTTTCTAGTACACGAATTCTCAAGATAGGTTATGATTTGCACGCAATGAGAGGATGGAATTACACTATATCAAGCAGAAGGGGGCAGAAATTGTTTCAAGAGTGTTTTCCATATACCATGGGTGACTTTTCTCACCAGGTCCTTGGTATTTTCTGCTTTCGCAGAATCAACAAAAGCATTTTTTTTCAGACTGGGTTTCTTTCAAAAACAACTATGCTTGGGGCCAATGTTTCACCCACTTTCCAAGATTAAGAACTTTGTTTTTGAGGGGAAAACTTGAAGGTCAATTGTCTAACTCCACACTCAAAGCTTGACATAGTGTATAAATAAAGGCGGGTGCATGCAAATCACGACGAGTGTAGAGAAACACATACTAGCACTAAGGTCGATCACCTAGAAAAAGAGATGTAATTTACGATTTTGACATTTTTGAACCGGTGCCTACTAACTTCAGGTCTCAAACATGCTTCAAGAAATACATAAAACGTGCGATATTCAAAGGCTAGCAATGATACTGACTCAAGAGAATACACACGTGGTTAAAACTATTTCAAGTCCTAGACTTCAAATCCAAATGAGTGTCAATCAGTTAAGGAGTATCGTAGAAAACAAGGATTTCAATCACAATACATAGACTGTTGAGCATATGCAGGAATGAACGTGAAATGCAATGCGTGTGACTATGCGCTACCCACTCCACACTTAAAAATAAGCTTAGTCCCTAAGCAAAGAAATAAAAGAAAAAATAAGCGTATAGGAACTTCACTCGTGTGTGATGGCGCAATATCCAAGCGACTAATACGATGACCGGTGAGTGAAACACGACTTGTGAGCTGGTAGATATAAAGATAAAACACACAAAGCTTCACAAGTAATAGGTTAGCATCAATAATCGCGGAGAAACCTAGATAGGGGTGCCAAATAAATAGAGTGCAAAAATTGAACCGTATAGGCAAAATACTCAGTCTGAATTTGAGCTGGTCCCGTGACACCAATCTCGTCACGGGCTGTCACGGGACGTTACGGGGGTGAAAATTTGCACTGCTTTGGCCGGGTCCCATGACAGAACCATTGTCCCGTGACGTTCCTTTTGTCACGGGCTGTCACGGGACCGAGATATTGCATTTCGCGAGCTGGGACTCCACACTTAGATTCCTGCAAGGGTCACACGTAATGTACAAGATGCAAATGAAAAATACAATGAAAAAAAAACTCACAGCGCGGGTTACTCCCCGAAGAGGCCGAGTTTAATGTCTTAGCGAGACATAGCCAGGGAGAAAGAACTAGAAGCAATCTCCAATGTCGTCAGGTGGTTCCCGGTGTTTCAGGATGTGGTAATGTTTAAGGCTCTGCCCGTCGACCACCATTGAATTTCCTCCCTTGTAGCTAAGCTGGTGGTTGTCCAAAAGTGATCTCTCCACTGTGTAAGGACCACTCCACCTGGTGCGCAGCTTACCATGAATTAATTTAAGGCGTGATTTGTAGAGAATAGCTCGCTTGGCTCGACTGAATTTTCTGCGCACCATTCGTTTGTAGTGCCACTTTGTCGTCCTCTCCTTAAAGACATCACCTGGGTCGAGAAGAGGCTTCAGCTCTCCCTCGCAGGGTTCCTTACCCGAGCCTGTAGTCTGTTTAGCACCAGCTGCTCCCTCTGTGCTTACCGCGCAAACATTCATCGGGACAGGGCAGCCCTGTCAAACTCTGCAAGGCTCAATAGAGGTAAGTGAAATAGGATCATTAACAGCAGCAGAGTCCAGAATATCACAGTCAGCAAACAGACTAGGACTCTTAGACATGTCAGGCAAATTAAAAACAATCCTATCACTGCCTACTCGTAGGGCTAAGGAACATCTATCCATGTCAATGACTGCCTTAGCCGTGTAGAGGAATGGTCTACCAAGAATAATTGGGATGTCTACGTCCTCAGAGATGTCCAGCACTAGGAAATCAGCAGGAAAATGCAGGTTCTTCACCTTGGCTGGAACATCCTTCAGAATCCCTCTCGGGAGTCTACAAGAACGATCCGCGAGGCGAATGGTGATATTAGTAGGACAGAGATCACCCAAATTCAGTTTAGCATATAAAGAGTATGTCATGATAGACACACTAGCACCAAGATCACATAAGGCACGACGAACAGGAAAACCACCAATATCACAAGGGATAGAAAAACTCCCTGAGTCTTGAAGTTTGGGTGGCATGGGCTGGTTCGTGGCTGCACTACATTCCTCGCTCAGGGCCACATTCTCGATCCCGTCAATCTTTCTTTTCCCACTCATAATCTCCTTCATGAACTGCGCATAAGTGGGAATCTGGGTGATCGCATCGGTGAAGGGCATCGTGATGTAAAGAGTACGAACTTTATCAACAAACTGCATGAACTCCTTGTCTCTTCTTGCGCCCTTTAGTCGCTGAGGGAATGGAATTGGAGGTCTATAAGGTGCTGGCTGCACAGAAATTTCAGCTCGGTTTTCAGCGTCCTTCGACGTTTACTCTTCAGCGGGTGTAGAATCAAGTGCTGATTTCGTAGCAGGAGTTCGAGTGGCTTGAGCTGGCACCATTTCAACATGTTTACCTCCCCGTAGTGTGATGGCGTTCACCGATGCCATATGATTCAGATCTGGCTTCGATGGAAGTTTCCCCTGCTCCCTGTTTGCTGAATTTGCTAGTTGAGCAATCTGATTTTCCAGCATTCTGCCACGAACAGCGAGCTCCTCAACAGTCCTTTGTAGGTTCCTTACCTCAGTGGCAGTTTTCTCATATGCCCTTTGCTAATTCTCAGACGTCTTTCTCTGTTCGGTTATGAAGCTTGCTAGCATGGCTTCCATGTTTGATGTCGATCCTGAATTCTGATTTTGCTGCTGCTGGGGCTGGTTGTTGAACTGGTTCCTTGACTGGTAGGGAGCGTTCTCCTGCTGCTGTCTGTAAGGAAAACCTGGTGCGACCTGATTCTGTGGCTTGTAGGAAAGGTTGGGATTATTCCTGTTCGAATTATCCCACCGGTTTTTGCCTGATCCTTGATTGTACTGCCCCGCATAGTTAACATCCTCCTGGCTTCTTCCTTTACTATCTTGTCCCATCACTGGACAGCCATCTGCAAAATGGGAAGGTGAGCCACAAATCTGACAATAGACAGCCGCATTAGCAACAACAGACGACTTCATAGAGGGGCCTGTCTTCAGATTTTTAACTTCAGCTGCAAGCATCTTCACCGTGTTGGTCAACTCAGTAATATCATTGGTGCTATCAGCAAGGTAAAGATCTTGCACACCCTTCTTATCCTTAGGATTTCCTCGATCACTCGTCCAGAGGTGATAATATTGGGCTGCTCTCTCTATAATCTCATAGGTGTCTTCTAGCGGGACTCCGTTCAGTCCCCCCACCCGCTGCTTGGTTGATTAAAGTGCGCATCCCCTGATCGATTCCATGATAGAAAGTATCAATAATCTACCACAGCTCCAGATTGTGATGAGGGCACAGTCTGGTAAGCTCTTTGTACCTCTCCCAAGCCTCGTAGAGGGTCTCACCATCCATAGAACGGAACGAGATGATCTGATTCCTGAAGTGTGCTGTCTTTGATGGTGGGAAGTACTGCTGTAGAAAAGCTTCGGCTAGTTTGCCCCAAGTAGTGAAAGTGCCCTCTGCATGACTGTCGAGCCACCTACTGGCCTTATCAGATAGTGAAAAAGGGAGTAGCCTCAGGTAGTAGGATTCTGGAGCGACACCATTGGTCTTCACTGTGTTGCACATCTGAACAAACCGCTTGAGATGCTGATGAGGGTCTTCGTTCATCCTTCTTGAAAACTGGTTGTTCTGCACCATCTGAATCAGTCCTGTTTTGATCTCCCATGTATTGTTGGCGATGCCCGGTGGTGCAATGGCTGACTGAAATCCCGAGACACGTGGGACAGTGTAATCTCCGAGAGTCCTGCGCACTGGTTGTTGCAGAGGACGCTGATGGTCATCTTCGACCACTCCATTCAGCAGGGCTGGGTTGTTTTGATTCATAGCCATCGCTGCAAAATTTCGGTTCAGAGCTCATAGCTACCGAGCTTTGTTCTGGGCCTAACGATTGTTTCTTCGTCGATCCGGGGTATCCTCGTCTGAAATCTGAATCTGCTTCTTCCGTCTGGGTGTGTTCTTTGGCATGAACTAGCTAGTACCTGCAAGAGCCAAGAATTGCCGCGAGTGAAGAGATCAAGGCAGAAAAAATCAGATATCAAACAAGACGGAATAGTCTAAACTACACACGTTAACACTAATATCACACTAAACGCTGCTCCCCAGCAACGGCGCCATTTTGACAAGCGTATTTTTAACCCTTTATAGTTGTCAAAAGTATGAGTTTTAGGGGTCAAGTTGCAGTCAAACAAAATTTATAACCTTGGTAAGCCAAGGGTCGATCCTAGGAGCAATGCGTGTGAATACTAGCTAACAGTGTGACCTATTTAGCTATTCCGAGTGACAAAAGGTTTTGTGGTGTTAAAACAAGCAGAAATTAAATAGCAGAAAATAAATGGTTGTATTAATTCAGAGAAAGAATCCCAGAATCCGTACTTCACCCGTGCTAACCCCACTAATCATGCAATCTTTCTACGTTAATTATTCATGCTATCGAATATGGAATATAACCGAAATAACACTAGACAAGCCGCCCATCCACGGATCATTGTCTAGATTAATCTCCATCGTCGAACGCCGCCCATCCACGGATTATCAACAATTTCGATTTATTAAATTAAAGGTTTTCCTATTAAATCACGTAAACATGACCTAACATCAATTTCATGCAATCCGGTTAATCCCTAGGGCCCATCCACCTTTCGGCATATAACCTAAATATGTTCTATCAATGCAAACATGCCCTTTGATGTAAATACATGCATAGAACGATAAAATTAAGCACGCAATGAAATTGAATATTCGAATTGCATAAATAATGAATTTCAATTGATCACATGAGAGTTAGGGTTACATAGCACGGGATCCGTAGGATCTCAGAATAAGGAGACTACTCACTATTCATGGTAGATTTACCAAAAACAATGTATAGAGAAATAAATAAGAACGAATAACCGTAAAGACGCGGTGGCTCGTTAAATCTCTCACGATGAAAGCTTCGTCTTCTCCAAGCTAGGGTTTCCTCTCCAAAATTGCAACACCCTTGAGTTCTGGTCGAGCCCCTCTATTTATAGAACAATTCCCCAAAATTTTCTAATTAATCCCGTGATTTCCTAACACTGAGTTCGAGTAAGTCCCGTGACAGCCGATCTGTCACGGGCCGCCACGGTCTTTGGGAATTACACTGCCACGGCTGAGTCCTGTGATGGAGGCAATGGCCCGTGACACCAACTTCGCCACGGGCTGTCACGTGTCTTGGCTTTACACTGCTACGGCGTTGTCCCGTGACGTCTTCTTTGGCCCATGACGAATTGAGTTGTCACGGGGTCTGGGGCAGAATTTGCTGTTTAGACTGATTGTCTTCATCTTTTCGTGTAATCAGGTTCATATCGAGTCATCGTGTAATTCAAACCTGAAACACTAGGAAAAGAGATCAAATGATAACAAAGTGCCCGGGAAACAAACCTAATCCGTCATCGAATGAGGTGAATAATAGGTCAAGAACTCGACCGATCATCTCCCCACACACATACACACTAACCCTGCAGTGAGTGATGCCCCTGAGCCCTCCCCGCCTGTCTACATTGAATCCATCACTACAAACACACCCATACATGAAACCATCCCAACCAATACACCCTCAACCACAAACTCATCCTCCCAACCATACACTTCACCTATCCATGAAACCATTTCTTCCTCAAATCATCCTCTAACACCAATCAGAAAATCGACTAGACCACATCATCCACCCAAATGGCACACTGATTACATATGCAATCTCACAACCAATACCAAAACATCCCCACACACCCTCAACAATGTCATTACCTACAGTCACTGCTCCGCATCTCACCAACATTTTCTAAACCAAGTCACATTACATACGGAACCTAAAACCTATGCCCGAGCTGTTAAAGATCCAATATGGGAAATAGCAATGAACAAAGAAATAAAAGCCTTGGAAGACAATAATACCTGGACAATCAGTGAACTGCCTCAGGGAGCTCACGTCGTTGCCTGCAAATGGATATTCAGAGTTAAATATCACTCAGATGGTAGCATAGAAAGACACAAGGCACGCTTGGTCGCAAAAGGTTTTACACAAGTAGAAGGAATAGATTATCACGATACCTTTGCACCAGTTGTCAAAATGACCACCGTTCGATGCCTATTAGTCATAGCAGCAGTTCAAAACTGGCCCATCTTCCAACTTGACGTAGACAACACATTTTTACATGGAGATTTACATGAGGAGGTATACATGCTTACCCCTCCAGGATTTTATATGAAAGAAAAAACAGGAAGGTCTTGTATGAAAGTTACAAAGGAGCATATATGGTTTAAAACAAGCATCACGCCAATGGTTTTCAAGATTCAGTGATTCCCTCATTCAGTTTGGATTCATCCAAAGCATTGAAGATTATTCCCTTTTCACACTCAAGAGAAATAGAGAATTGACGGAGCCCACCGCACTGTCGTTAAGGTGCGATGTTCTCTGTGCAATAATAAATTTATATCTCCGATACTCGCGACTTTACTATTTTGGGTAGTAAGTGGTAAGTACGGGTCGAACCCAAAGGAATTAGTGGATAGTTGTTCTTTCGAAAAGGAAAAGTAAATAAAACAGTTGGGGGGTTGGTTTTGGTTTTAGTACTGAAAGATAAAGTGTTGGAATAGTCAATTTCAAGATCAACCGCAGACACATGTTTGATACTGGCCGCACGCTGTGTTTCAAGCGTGTTGCGTACCAAAGGTTATGCCGGGCTGATGTTGATAAAGTCTGTAGTAAAAGTAAAGTACAGAAAGTAATTGCTTGATGGACAAGTCTTGCGAAAAGTATTTGCTTGAAGGACTAGACTTGCGGAAAGTAATTGCTTGAAGGACAAGACTTGTGGAAAGTAAGCAGTTGATATGGACTAAAGTAAAGTTACTGAAAGTAAATGACTGGAAAGTAAGCAGTTGATAGTAAGACTGAAAGTAAGTGACAGGTGATGTTTGAATCAAAGGAAAGATTCGGTATCAGGGGCCTTGTATCATAGTCTGTTTATCATTGACCTCTAATGATCATACTAAGTGTTCAAAAGTGAATCAAGGCTATTCCTAGCACATGACTTGCCACACCGTCTAGTCTTTTGCAAGAGAAAGAACTCTTGTTCTAGTATGTTGATGGACCATAATTATACGAATCAAAAACACAGTAAAACCCACCAAATTAGACTGTTTGTCTATCTAACTTCTACTTGTTAGTCCCGATTTATTTCTACAGGGTATTTTGGCGCTTAGAGAGAAAACACGCTAAGGAGAGGATTTTACTCTGAAAAGATATTAAAAGTCAATCCAAGGTCAAGATCAGACGCTGAACGAAGAAATCTCAAGATCCTGACGTAGGAATTACTCAAATCAAATCCAACCGAGGAACAATCAAAGTCAGACCGGAGCGAAATTGGACTGATAGTTTTGTGAAAAGACTGCACAAAACTGTCAAAATGCACTCATTGACCAAGGTGAGCGGCCACCTTGCTTGGAGGTGGCCAAGGGAGGAAGCCTCCCCCCCATGTTGACCGGCCACCGGCGGCTCCTCCACCCAAGGCAACCGGCGGCTTTTCACACCCCCCCATGTGTCACCTCCTCCTTCCTCCTCCCTTCTCCTCCCTTGGATAAAAAACACATGCCACCCATCTACTCCCCTTGTGGCTATAAAAGGAGGCTTCTCCTCCTCATTTGTATCATCCAAAAATCAAAAAACACTTCTCTCTCTAAGTTTGTTACTTTGTAAGTTTGGTTTATGAAATAATACTCCTGTTTGTTCTTGAGTATTATACTGATTGGAAATAATACTCCTGTTTGTTCTTGAGTATTATACTTTAGAGAATACTCCTGTTGGTTCTTGAGTATTCAGTAGAAAATTGGGAATACTCCTGTTGGTTCTTGAGTATTCCACCCCTTTCCCTCTTACTGTTTTCAAAACCCCCCGAGTATTTAGTTATGATGTCATTTTCCATGGATATTCGTAGCTAAACTCCTCATTCGGTCGAAGGTATTTTCTTGTATTATATAATGTTTTAATTTCTTTTAGTTTCTTTTCTCTGTATTCAAAACTTGTTCTATGTGCCATATATCAAGTCAGAGTTTCCAAGGTTGAGTGGAAGCTATAACAAGCAAAGCTCTTCCGTGGGAATTCGTGATCATACTCGGTAAGTGGAAGCTGTAACAAGCAAAACTTATCGAGGAGTTCGACTTATCTAAAACACCACTTGGTCGATCGTAACTGAGAGATCAGGTGGATGCACAAAAGGCTAAGATACTTCGAAAGGAGGAATTAGTCTGAAGTAGAACAAGTGTTGCTTTAAACGATGTTGCAAGTCTTGCGCTGCGAAAGGGCCTCGATTCATCTTTGATTACCTAGAAAGGTTACTAACGGTTATTAATAAACATGTTATAATACAAGGTACCTGAAACCGAATACTTTTCCTTGAATTACAAAAAACCCCCTGTATTTACTTTTATAAACTACTCGATCAACTACAACCATCAACCGCTCATCTACCGGAGGAATCGCAATCACGCATCACCCACTGTAAGTCTTCTTCCCTTAACTCCTTATTTTCAGTAATTTACTTTTCCGCACTCAAAACCAAAAAAACCAAAAACAGTAGCTTAGTCAATCGCGCTAAAATCTCAATCAACCTAAAACACGTTCCCCGCCAGTATAAAGAACAACATATCCCTCTAATTCCCTTGGGTTCGACCCCTACTTACCACTAACTACCCAGTAGTGTAGTCGCGAGTAGCGGAAAATATAAATTTATTTGTACAGAGAACATTGCACCTTAACGAAGGTGGACGTCCGTGTAATTCTTGGGTTCGACGTCGAACCCAAGAGAAAATATAATTCCCTTGGGTTCGACGTCCGTGTCATTCTTGATGGACGTAAATTCAAATGGGATTTGAAGGTGGATTGACACTACCTCCCTTACTGTCTCGCCAAGACGTTAAACTAGGTCTCTTCGGGGAGTAACCCGCGCTGTAAGTTTTTGTTTTTTGCATTTTTCACTTGCATTTTGTGTGGACATTTCAAGGTTCTAAGTGTGGAGTGCACCAGCCCCTTCACAATTTTTGATGATAACCTATCACTTGTGAAGCTCTGTGTTTTTATCTTCATATCTACTAGCTCACAAGTCGTGTTTCACTCCCCGGGCATCGTTTAATCTCTTTGGATTTCGAGCCATCACACACGAGTGAAGTTCCTATGCGCCTTTCTCTTATCTTTTATTTCTCCGCTTAGGGACTAAGCTCAATTTTAAGTGTGGAGTGGGTAGCGCATAGTCACATACATCACATGTCACACATTCACTCTTGCATATGCTCAACTGTCTATGTACTGCGATTGAAATTAATCCTCGTTTTCTACGATACTCCTTGACTGATTGACATTCTTTTAGATTTGAAGTCTAGGACTTGAAATAATTTTACTCGTGTGTGTATTCTCTTGAGTCAGTATCATTGCTAACCCTTGCCTATCACATGTTCTACGTATTTCTTGAAGCATGTTTAAGACTTGATATTAATAGGCACCGTTTCAAAAATGTCAAAAGCTTAAAATTGCATATCTTTTTCCAGGTGACCTTAGTGCTAGTATATGTTTCTCTACACTCGTTGTGAGTTGCATGCACCCGCCTTTATGTATACACTATGTCAAGCTTTAAGTGTGGAGTTAGACAATTGACCTTCAAGGGTTCCCTCAAGAACACAGTTCTTAGTTTTCAAAGTTGGGTGAAATATTGACCCCAAGCAAAAAAAAAAAGAAAAATTTCTATAAAAAAAACCAAGGACCTTGTGACGAAAGTCGCCCCTTGCGTATGGAAAACACTCTTGGAACAATTTTTGCTCCCTTCTGGTTGATGTAGTGTAATTCCACCTTCTCATTGCGTGCAAATCGTGACTTGTCTGAAAAATTCATATACTAGAGTCTAAGGGACAATCCTTGTGCTTGCACTGAATTCTTGATGCAAATTTTCATATTATTTTCAGAAAATTCTTAAGCCAGGCTCCTCTTCTCTTACGGGTCATTGCCTAGTCCTTGGCACTTGAGAATGAGCTTTGCGCTAAGAGCCCGTGGACTATCCCTAGATAGCATAGGTGAACGGCGAGCATGTTTTGTGTAACTTTTCATGTTCTTATCCCGTTGCGATAGAACTGTTCAGAACTTGTGATGAGGCGTTTGTTAGTCGTGTGTACTGACCATTTGAATGCATAACTCTTTTGATCTATGATTGTCTGACAACTTTGATGAAGATGTTTGACTTGAAGTTGAGGTAACACGATGAATCCGAGGTATGACATGACTTTACTGTGACTCGTTGAGCATCATTTCATGCATACACGTTAGTTAGTTGTACAGGGGATTTGTAGGTAGTCCCATTCCTGAAAACCTTCACGAGACTATACTCGTCCTACTAGGGCAGCCTAGGCGTTTAAAGGCTTGATGCATACGCTAAATGCATTTGTGTCCTCTACGACAGTGAGTTATCTTTTTATTTTTTGTTTTAGTTAGAATTGATCACATGATACTTGAGCGGGTAACTATTCTGCAGATTTATTGACTTGTGCTTAATGATTGTTCGGGACGAACAAATCCTAAGTGTGAAGTGTTTTGATCGGTTGAATTCTTGACCTATTATTCACTTCATTCGATGATGGATTATGTTTGTTTTCCCGAAATTTTATTGTCATTTGATCTCTTTTCTAGTGTTTCAGGTCATATATCACATTCCAAATACTTTTGGATTGATCTGAAGCAAAACAAAGCATTTAGTAGAGATATCGATAAAAAAAAGGGCAGATTGACCTTACCGACTTGTTTTGCACGTACAGATCGCAATTGGTGTCCAAATGAGTCGAAAGTTAGCTTGTTGGAAAGCTAATTCAATTCCCTACAACTTTGTAGTTGACACAAAGAGCAGATTCGAAGGTGTAGACCTCCAAAAAGGCAAAAGAAGTCAGGGCCTGTTACAAATTCAGCAGCCGTTACACCCTAGGTTGTAATAGGTGTAACGGCATGTAATTTTATCCGAGATTTCAACAAGGGCCGTTACAGCCGTTACACACTGGACTGTAACGGCTGTAACGGGCTCGTCGGCTGGCAGTTGTTTCTAAATATCAATTTTGGGCTTTTTCTGCCTTTTTAGACGATCTATATAAGGAAACACGACCAGAATAGACTGTTGTACTATTTTTCGGAGAACAAGACCCTAACTTGGGAGAGAAGACAACGCTTTCATCATGAGGATCATCGAGCTACATCGTTTACGGTTTACTCGTTTCTTTCCTTCATTATACACTGTTTTTGGTTTAATCACCATGAATAGTGAGTAGTCCTTTTATTCTGGGATCCTACGGATCCCGTGCTATGTAACCCTAACTCTTCATGTGATCAATTAAAGTTGTTATTTATGCGATTCGATTATTCAATTTTATTGTGTGCTTAATTTTATCGTTCTATGCAAGTATTTACATCAAAGGGTATGTTTGCATTGCTAGAACGTATTTAGGTTATATGCCGAAAGGTGGATGGGCCCTAGGGATTAACCGGATCACATGAAATTGATATTAGGTCATGTTTACATGAGTTAATAGGAAAACCTTTAGTTTAATAAATTGAGATTATTGATAATCCATGGATGGGCGGTGTTCAATGATTGAGATTAATCTAGACAATGATACGTGGATGGGCGACTTGTCTAGTGTTATTTCGGTTATATTCCATATTCGATAGCATGAATAATTAACGTAGGATGATTGCATGATTAGTGGGGGTTAGCACGGGTGAAGTATGGATTCTGGAATTCTTCCTCTGATTGAATCACAAACTTTTATTTTTCTGTTATTTAATTTCTGAAATTGGCATCACAACAAAACCTTTCACTTGTTAATCGGAATAGCTAAATAGGTCACTTGTTAGCTAGTATTCACACGCATTGCTCCTTGGATCGACCATTGGCTTACCAAGGTATAAATTTTGTTTGACTGCAATTGAACCCCTAAAACTTATCATTTGACGACTATATAGGGTTAAAAATACGCTTGTCAACTCTTGAAAACATTTCTGCTCCCTTCTGCTTGATGTAGTGTAATTCCACCTTCTCATTGCGTGCAAATCATGACTTGTCTGAAAAATTCATATACTAGAGTCTAAGGGACAATCCTTGTGCTTGCACTGAATTCTTGATGCAAATTTTCATTCTATTTTCAGAAAATTCTTAAGCCAGGGTCCTCTTCTCTTACGGGTCATTGCCTAGTCCTTGGCACTTGAGAATGAGTTTTGCGCCAAGAGCCCGTGGACTTCCCTAGATAGCATAGGTGAATGGCGAGCATGTTTTGTGCGAATTTTCATGCTCTTATCCCGTAGCGATAGAACTATTTAGAACTTGTGATGAGGCATTTGTTAGTCGTGTGTATTGACCGTTTGAATGCATAACTCGTTTAATCTATGATTGTCTGAAACTTTGATGAAAATGTTTGACTTGAAGTTGAGGTAACACGATGAATCCGAGGTATGACATGACTTTACTGTGACTCGTTGAGCATCTTTTATGCATACACGTTAGTTAGTTGTACATGGGATTTGTAGGTAGTCCCATTCCTGAAAACCTTCACGAGACTATACTCGTCCTACTAGGGCAGCCTAGGGGTTTAAAGGCTTGATGCATACGCTAAATGCATTCGTGTCCTCTACGACAGTAATCTTTTTATTTTTTGTTTTAGTTAGAATTGATCACATGATACTTGAGCGGGTAACTATTCTGTAGATTTTTACAAGCGTGCTCTATTCTGCAGATTTTCACAAGCATGCTCTTTTGACAAACTTAAAACTTATAATTTGACGACTACAATTTTTGAAGGGACTGCGTGCTCTACTTAACGTCCATGTCATTCTTGATGGACGTAAATTCAAATGGGATTTGAAGGTGGACTGACACACCCAATGGATATCCAAGCATAACTGCCTTCTCAGCTCTAGGATTGAGCTTGCTGATGGACCATATTTATATGATTCATTAAGACTGTTAAACCCACCAAATTAGACGCTTTATCTTGACAACTTTTACTTGTTAGTTTCACTTTTGTTCTACAGGCTATTTCAAGGAGTAGAGATGAAACGAGCTAAAAAGGAGTTCTTAACGCTAAAAGTGGATTACAAGTCAGAACTGGCCATACTCCGACAATACTCCGATCAAGCCACAACTAAGTCCCAATGACTTATTCCAACAAAGATCAAGACCACAAGTGAAATGCCAAGTCTAAGTGCCTTGTCTTTTGATATCAACTAAGAAGCAACCAAAGGGCAACCAAAATGTAACCATAGTTGGGAGGCAACCGATGGCTTTTGGAGCAAAAGATCACAATCCACTCACACTCTCCTCCCCTCCACCTAGGCCGGCGGCTTTGCTTGTGGCTTTGCCACCTATGGCCGGCGGCTTTGAACAAAGCCACCTCATGGCCGGCGGCTTTCCCCTCCTCCTCTCCCCTCTTGCCATGTGTTGCATCCTCCCCTCTTCCCCTTGCCTATAAATACCTCATCATCCCTTCATTTGTAAAGTGTCCCAAGTTCTAGTCCTTAGTCCATAGTCCCATTTTGGTTCCAAAGTCACAAGTTGTAGTTTCATGTTCTAATCCTTTGATCACTTGTAGCTTTGGAAGAAAATCTCTCTAGAATCCAGCACCCAATCCTTGTAAACACTTCACCTTGATATTGAGAGCTCCAAGTTGTTCTTGAGTTTTCCTTTGTGTTCTTGAGTTTTTACTTTGAAAACTTTACTTTCCTTGTCTTGATTTCCAAAACCTTTACTTTCCTGTCTTTCAAAACCTTTACTTTACTCAGCACTTAGCTATGATATCCACCTCTATGGATATTCGTAGCTAAACCCTTCATTCGGTTGAAGGGGTGTGCTTGTATCATACAATGTTTTAGACCCTTCTCTTAGTGCCTCTTTGTGTTCAAAACTTGTTCTATGTGTCATATATTAGGTCAGAACACTATTGGTTGAGTGGAGGCTCGAAAGAGCAAAGCTCTTCCATGGGTTCGTGAACTTCCGTGGATAAGTGGAGGCTCGAAAGAGCACATCTTATCTGTGGAATTCAACCTCTTTAAAACACCATTTGGTTGATCGTAACTGAAGATCAAATGGATGCACATAAGATAAGATACTTCGAAAGGAGGAATTAGCCCAAATAGAACAAGTGTTCTAAACGATGTGGCAAGTCATGTGCTAGAAATAGCCTTGATACATCTTTGAACACTTAGTATGATCATTAGAGGTCGATGATAAACAGATTTATGATACAAGGCCCCTAAAACCGAATCCTTTCCTTTAATTAAAACATCACCTGTCACTTTACTTTCAGTCCCATATCAACTGCTTACTTTCCGCAAGTCTTGTCCTTCAAGCATTTACTTTCCAAAAGTCTTATCCTTCAAGCACTTTACTTTTACGCATTTACTTTCCGCAAGTCTTGTCCTTCAAGCACTTTACTTTTACGCACTTACTTTCAGCAAGCCTTGTCCTTCAAGCACTTTACTTTTACGCACTTACTTTCAGCAAGCCTTGTCCTTCAAGCACTTTACTTTACGCACTTACTTTCAGCAAGCCTTGTCCTTCAAGCACTTTACTTTACGCAAGCCTTGTCCTTCAAGCACTTTACTTTTCAGTATTTACTTTCAGTCCTGTATTTACTTTCTTTACTTTCAGTCATTTACTTTTCAGTACTAAAATCACAACCAACCCACGTTACTTTCAGTACTAAAATCACAACCAACCCCCAACTGTCTTACTTTCCATTTTCGAAAGAACAACTATCCACTGATTCCCTTGGGTTCGACCCCTACTTACCGCTTTACTACCCAATAGTAAAGTCACGAGTAGCGGACTTATAAATTTATTTTGTACACATTGCCTCGCGACAAGGCAGTGCTGTCACTTGCCTTACACAGAATGTGCATAGCAAGTGCAACCAAAGGGATTCAAATGGCTTAAAGAAATTTTTCTACCAGACCATAGCTCTTGGGAAATTTTAAAATCAATGGATAAACAAGGAGATCTATTCACCAAATATGCAGCAGTCATAACAGCTTCACCCCACAAAGATTTCTTAAGACCAGAACTTATTAACATGCATCTAGCCCTCTCTAATAAAGTTCTATTCATCCTCTCAGCTATACCATTCGGCTGAGGGGTCCCAGGTATAGTTAAATGCCTTCTAATGCCATGGTTTTTACAGAAATAATTAAATTCATTGTTGCAAAACTCCAAACCATTGTATGTCCTTAAGAATTTAAGTTTAGAGTTAGTTTGGTTTTCAACAAAAGATTTCCAGTTCTGAAAATGTTCAAACACTTCAGTTTTAGATTTAAGCAAGTACACCCAAACCTTCCTAGTAAAATGATCATCCAATGACAAGAAATACAATCTACCACAATGGTAGGCACTTGGGCAGGGCTCCAAAGATCACTATGAACATATTCAAGAGGAGCAGATGCAATCATGTTGGACCTTTTAAATGAATGAGCAATTTTCTTGCCTAAGATGCAATTTTCACAAAATGGAAGATTTATTGATTTTTCAGGCAACAAACCATTTTCAAACCGTTTATGCAAGCCTTTATTTCCTATGTGGCCTAGTCTAGCATGTCACAGTTTAGTGCATTTAAGATCCTTATCATCTGATTTAGCATGGTTAACCTCAGGAGAAGAAACAACATATTATAAACCACCAGTTTTAGCAATTTTTATTAGAACTGTCCCATTTCTAGAAATCTGTCTAATTCCATTTGTAGAGTTAATAGCACAACCTAATTTTTCTAAGGCTGATTCAGATATTAAGCTCCTTGATGGACCATAATTGTATGAATCATAAACACAGTTAAACCCACCAAATTAGACGCTTTGTCTATTTAACTTTTGCTTGTTAGTTCCGATATTTATCTACAGGGTATTTTGGAGTCTAGAGAGAATACGAGCTAAAAAGGACTTTTAAAGCTGAATATGAATTACAAGTCATTCCAGGTCACGACCAAATTCTGACTTTCAAGAACCGGACGTGGAATTACTCAAAACAAGTCCAACCGAAGGGCAACCAGAATTAGTCCGGAGCTGAAAGGGGACCGATGGCTTTTGTGAAAGATCACAAACACACATCTCTCACCCACTCCCCTCCACCTAGCCGGCGGCTCCCCTCTCACAAACTCCCCTCCTCCTCTCCTTTCATGCCACCTAGCCCGGCGGCTTCCCTCCATGCCACCTCCCCCCGGCGGCTTTGAAGCTCTCCAATCCCCTTGAGCCAAGTGTCGCATCCTTATGGCTTCTCCAAGCCTATAAATAGAGACCCTTCTTCACTTGTATCATCATCCCATCTCATTCAAACATCTCATACCACAAGTAGTGAGAGAAGCTCTCACTTCTCTCTAGATTCACAACACCATCCTTGTAATCACTTTACTTTGGAATCGAAGCTTTCGCACTTTCAACGTTTTTTTGTAAGTATTCTCGTCTTTACTTTACTGTCTTTTCAATTCAGCAACTTTACTTTCCTGTCTTTACTTTTGAAAACTTTACTTTACTGTCTTCCAAAAACCTTTACTTTTCAACGCACTTAGCTATGATGTCCTGTTCCGTGGATATCGTAGCTAAACCCTTCATTCGGATGAAGGGGAGTGCTTGTATCATACAATGTTTTAGACCCTACTCTTAGTGCCTCTATGTGTTCAAGACCTGTTCTATGTGCACATATTAGGTCAGAACGTCCAAGGTTGAGTGGATGCTTGAAATGGCAAAACTCTTCCGTGGGGTTCGTGAACACACTCGGGTAAGTGGATGCTTGAAATGGCAAAGCTTATCTGAGGAGTTCGACCTCTCTAAAACACCATTTGGGTTGATCGGAAATGATTGATCAAATGGATGCACACAGGCTAGTATACCTTGAAATGGGGTGCTAGTCTAAATAGAACAAAGTGCTCTATGACCTTGAAATGGGCTAGACAGTGTGGCAAGTCGAGTGCTTGAAATGGCCTTGATACACTTTTGAACACTTAGTATGATCATTAGAGGTCAATGATAAACAGACTATGATACAAGGCCCCTGAAACCGAATCTTTCCTTTAATTGTAATATCAACTGTTACTTTACCTTTCAGCACTAAAAACCAAAAACAATCCCCCCCAACTGCTTTATTTAAATCCCCCCTTTCGAAAGAACAATTAATCACCTAATTCCCTTGGGTTCGACCCGTACTTACCACTTACTACCAAAAATAGTTAAGTCGCGAGTATTGGAGATACAAATTTGCTTTTGCACAGAGAACATCGCACCTTAACGACAGTGCGGTGGGCTCCGTCAAAACTGGCGCCGTTGCCGGGGAGTTAGCCTTCGATTAGTTGTTCTTTTCTTTCCCTTTTCACTTCTTCATCGCACTGCCCACTATGTATGCATGGATGACTCGACATCTTCCTCAGTTTGGAGGTACCACCGGAGAAGACCCAGTAATACACTGCCAACATTTCTACCATATAAGTCGTCACATGAAACCCAAAAATGTAACGTTAGAAGAGTTTCAATTAAAATGTTTTGAACACTCTTTAACCGACTTTGCGACAGTATGGTATTATACATCAACTGCTAGTTGTGCAAAATATTACGTGGACCTTCGCGCTAAATTTCTGAAAGAATTCTCCCCCCATCCTTACGACATGACACCCGCGAGAAGATCATCTGGCTTCAGCAATCCCGGGATGAGAATTTAGATGAATACTACACGTACTATGACACCATCGTCTCACGCTGCCCGCACCATGGATTCACGGAGGTGTTTCTTCTTCAAAAATTTCTTTGTGGGATGAGGGCCGATGAGTTCTCAAGGATCAATGACGCCGTAGGAGAATCAGCCATGCACTTGTCCCTGACTCAAATGTGGGATGTTATAGATGACTTGGCCGAAGCCACAAAACGAAGACCAATGCCCCGACCTAATAGAGGAATACAGATAGTGGAGGCTGGTCCAGAGATGAAAAAAGAAGAAACTCCCGAACCATCAGAAGAAACTCCTGAGCCATCAGAAGAAACTCCCGAACCATCAGAAGAATCAGATATAGAAAGCACCGGAAGCAACGAGGAAAAGTCTTCATGGGAACCTAAGATCGTGCCAGCAGAGGAGGAAGTCCAGAACATCACTGGCAAGCTGCCCGAGTCATACCCGACTATCATTACCCAAGCAGCCGAGACCATCCGAGACCGGATCCTCACAGACGGACATGATGAGACAGAACCAAGCCTTAAGATGCAAGCTTCCCAACTTTTCCCCTTGATCAATAGACAGATTGCAGAAAACTATGTGATCATTGAAGAGGCTGAAAGGAGGATGGAAGAAGGGCCGAAGCAGAACGACTCCTTGATGGAGCATCTTCTCACAACTAGACAAGGCAGCCCGAAACATAAGAGAACCCAATTCAAGAGGCTAGTAGTGAAAGGTCCCTCGCCTTCTCAGAGACGTTGGAAGGAGAAACCACCAGAACCATGGGAACAGGACCCAAGCACATCATCTCACAAGAAATCAAGGAAAGGCAAGGCAAAAATGAAAGTAGGCACTCCACAACACTATGACCTGAGCTGCCCATGGGATCCAAACTGGTGATCCCCATGTGTCGAGCCAATGACGTTAAACAAAGGCACTGGTCGGGAGGTAACCTGACACCTATCTTACTTTCAGTAATTTTCTTTTCTGTCATTTAGTTTTTATCGTAAGTCGCTCTCACCCATTTTTTTGTATAGAAGGAATGTCTAACATGTAGGAATCGGTTTTTGGAGCAAGATCAGATCAGCCAGGCAGCTTCCGAGAATTACCGGGCCTGCGCTGAGAGTTCAAGGCCCCAGCCGAACTCCCTCGATTATCCAGCTACGAGGCATGTCGTTCCACGACACGACACAGTAAAAGGGAGTTCAGTTCTTCTCTTTTCCTTAATGTGATTTCCTTCTCTTGTATATATTTGCATGACTTTTGAACTAAGTTGTGCTGAAAGGCACGCCTTCGTTCAAAAGTGTGGGATGAGAACCGCCTGTATACATAACATGTTTTTCTTTTCCTTTTCCCTTAATATTATCTTTTTGAAAATATGAACTTGAGAATGTGAAAAAGATAGATCATAATTCATGCATTTACCTTGTGAAAATTCAACTGTTTAAAAACTTAGAATGCAACTTCTCATTTGTCCCTTTGTGCTGAGATATACAGGGGATGTGGAGTTGACATAAACTGCCCTAGAGAGGCTTGGCAAGCACTCGAAGGATCGAATCTAACTATATGGTTTTCGAAGTCAGTGGAGGCTGCACTTCGGGTTTCAATGAAGATTGAAGTCATCTCCGCCATGCAGCGTTTATGCAAGAGGCGGGACGGGAATCAAACCGTCCTATCTCTAGTCCTAGTAGCCGGGAAAATAGATGAACGACCCTCAACTTGACCCGCGCGAAACGGCAAGGATGAGAAACAGCGGGGAGGTATTTCCATATGCTTGCGGGCGACGATTGGACCTCCCAAAAAGGCTGAGAAAATGGACTAGCAAGTCACAAAGAAGTAAAAGCTCAAAGAAGCTAATCAAAGGCCAAAGGCCAAAATTGTGAAGGTTTTAACCGAACAAAAGTGAAGAAACTCCAACTCAATATCAAAGGCCAAAGGCCGATTCAATACAAAAGCTGTCCCTCGCCAAAAAGGAATCAAAGAGCTCAACTCAGTGAAACCCGAACCGAATCACGTGCTAGAGAAAGCTACAAGGAAACCATATAGTGCGAGTCGATCCCGAGAATGCAGTCCAGGAGCCTAAAAAGGGCTATCTCCCGAAACATCCAGATTAATTTGCATCTCGGCACGAAGGTACAAGTATCAAGTTTCTTCTAACTAATAACACGATTTAATTTGGTAATAAGTAAGTAATGCATGAATTAGGATAAATCTAGTCCCACAATCTCACTTTCATATTTAAAAGTTTTTACTTGGATTGTGTGTGCCGCCCTTTAAAAAGCATTGTTCGGGACGAACAACTAAAAGTGTGGGGTGATCTGATGGACCATAATTGTATGAATCATAAAAACAGTTAAACCCACCAAATTAGACGATTTGTCTATTTAACTTTTTCTTGTTAGTTCCGATATTTATCTACAGGGTATTTTGGAGTCTAGAGAGAATACGAGCTAAAAAGGAATTTTAAAGCAGAATATGAATTACGAGTCATTCCAGGTCATGACCAAATTCTGACTTTCAAGAACCGGACGTGGAATTACTCAAAACAAGTCCAACCGAAGGGCAACCAGAATCAGTCCGGAGCTGAAAGGGGACCGATGGCTTTTGTGAAAGATCACAAACACACATCTCTCACCCACTCCCCTCCACCTAGCCGGTGGCTCCCCTCTCACAAACTCCCCTCCTCCTCTCCTTTCATGCCACCTAGCCCGGCGGCTTTCCCCCATGCCACCTCCCCCCCGGCAGCTTTGAAGCTCTCCAATCCCCTTGAGCCATGTGTCGCATCCTTATGGCTTCTCCAAGCCTATAAATAGAGACCCTTCTTCACTTGTATCATCATCCCATCTCATTCCAACATCTCATACCACAAGTAGTGAGAGAAGCTCTCACTTCTCTCTAGATTCACAACACCATCCTTGTAATCACTTTACTTTGGAATCGAAGCTTTCGCACTTTCAACGGTTTTTTTGTAAGTATTCTCGTCTTTACTTTACTATCTTTTCAATTCAGCAACTTTACTTTCCTGTCTTTACTTTCGAAAACTTTACTTTACTGTCTTCCAAAAACCTTTACTTTTCAATGCACTTAGCTATGATGTCCTGTTCCATGGATATTCGTAGCTAAACCCTTCATTCGGTTGAAGGGGAGTGCTTGTATCATACAATGTTTTAGACCCTACTCTTAGTGCCTCTATGTGTTCAAGACCTGTTCTATGTGCCACATATTAGGTCAGAACGTCCAAGGTTGAGTGGATGCTTGAAATGGCAAAACTCTTCCGTGGGGTTCGTGAACACACTCGGGTAAGTGGATGCTTGAAATGGCAAAGCTTATCTGAAGAGTTCGACCTTTCTAAAACACCATTTGGATTGATCGGAAATGATTGATCAAATGGATGCACACAGGCTAGTATACCTTGAAATGGGGTGCTAGTCTAAATAGAACAAAGTGCTCTATGACCTTGAAATGGGCTAGACAGTGTGGCAAGTCGAGTCCTTGAAATGGCCTTGATACACTTTTGAACACTTAGTATGATCATTTGAGGTCAATGATAAACAGACTATGATACAAGGCCCCTGAAACCGAATCTTTCCTTTAATTGTAATATCAACTGTTACTTTACCTTTCAGCACTAAAAACCAAAAACAATCCCCTCCAACTGCTTTATTTAAATCCCCCCTTTCGAAAGAACAATTAATCACCTAATTCCCTTGGGTTCGACCCGCACTTACCACTTACTACCAAAAATAGTTAAGTCGCGAGTATTGGAGATACAAATTTGCTTTTGCACAGAGAACATCGCACCTTAACGACAGTGCGGTGGGCTCTGTCACTCCTCCTAAGATTAGGAACCCAACTTACCTTTTGCAGAGTTCTAACCTTACCATCAAACATATTAATGGGGACAGTTCCTACACCTTTAATTTTCAAAATAGTTTTATTATCAAGTTTAACCTCACCTCCATCATACAAATCAAGTTTATCAAACAAGTGTTTATGAGAAGTTGCATGCATTAGACACCCAGAGTCAAGGATCCATGAATAATCAGTTAAAGCACCAGAAACAACAAGCAATTCATTGTCAAAACCTGACCCAGACTCACACACATTGGACTGACCAGTTTGTTGTTGATTTTGTTGGTTTCCCTTATATTTTCCACTCTTAATGTCATCCTTTTTCTTTTGTCAGTGATTAGCATAATGACCAACATTATTACAGTAAAAACACTTCACTTTGGTACCTTGTGAGGCACTGACGGAGCCCACCGCACTATCATTAAGGTGCGATGTTCTCTGTGCAAAAACAAATTTATAATACCGATACTCACGACTTAACTATTTTTGGGTAGTCAGTGGTAAGTACGGGTCGAACCCAAGGGAGTCAGGTGAATAGTTGTTCTTTCGAAAAGGGGGAATTAAATTAAGCAGTTGAGGGGTTGGTTTTGGTTTTAGTACTGAAAAGTAAAGTGCGAGTCTGGACAACAAATAAATAGTTGATATGGTACTGAAAGTAAAGTAACAGCTGATATTACAATTAAAGGAAAGAATTCGGTTTTAGGGGCCTTGTATCATAGTCTGTTTATCATTGACCTCTAATGATCATACTATGTGTTCAAAAGTGTATCAAGGCCATTTCAAGCACTCGACTTGCCACACTGTCTAGCCCATTTCAAGGTCATAGAGCACTTTGTTCTATTTAGACTAGCACCCCATTTCAAGGTATACTAGCCTATGTGCATCCATTTGATCAATCATTTCCGATCAATCCAAATGGTGTTTTAAAGAGGTAGAACTCCTCAGATAAGCTTTGCCATTTCAAGCATCCACTTACCCGAGTATGTTCAGGAACCCCACGGAAGAGTTTTGCCATTTCAAGCATCCACTCAACCTTGGAAGTTCTAACCTAATATGTGACACATAGAACAAGTTTTGAACACATAGAGGCACTAAGAGTAGGGTCTAAAACATTGTATGGTACAAGTACACCCCTTCAACCGAATGAAGGGTTTAGCTACGAATATCCATAGAGGTGGATACCATAGCTAAGTACTTGGAGAAGTAAAGGTTTTGAAAGACAGAAAGTAAAGTTTTCGAAAGTAAAGATAGGAAAGTAAAGTACTTTGAAAGACAGTAAAGTAAAGAAAAGAGTACTTACAAAAATTGATAAGAGTGCTCAAGATCCAACTTCGATTCCAAAGGAAAGTGTTTACATGATTGTGCCCACAAAAGATAGAGAGATAAGTCACTTGAGGACTTGTGATGTTGGAATGAGATGGGATGATTTACAAAGGGAAGGGCATGCTCTATTTATAGGCTAAGGGGAAGGGATGGATGTGGATGAGAGCAAGCCACTTGTCATAAGGGAAGAGGAGAGCCAAAAGCCATCGGAGGTGAATCATCTCCTCATCTAGCCGTCGGCCACATGGCAAGGAAGGAGAGGTGATGAGCTTAGCCGCCGGCTAGGTGGAGGAGGGTGAGTGGTGGAGTGTGTTTTGTGATCTTTTCCAAAAGCCATCGGCTCCTTTCAGCTCCGGACTGACTCTGGTTGCCCTTCGGTTGGACTTGTTTTGAGTGATTCCACGTCCGGTTCTTGAAAGTCAAAATTTGGTCGTGACCTGGAATGACTCGTAATTCATTTTCAGCTTTAAAACTCCTCCTTAGCCTGTATTCTCTCTAGACTTCAAAATACCCTGTAGATAAATATCGGAACTAACAAGCAAAAGTTAAATAGACAAAGAGTCTAATTTGGTGGGTTTAACTGTGTTTATGATTCATACAATTATGGTCCATCAGATCACCCCACACTTTTAGTTGTTCGTCCTGAACAATGCTATTTAAGGGCGGAACACAATCAAAGTAAACTTTTAAATATGAAAGTGAGACCGTGGGACTAGATTTATCTTAATTCATGCATTACTTACTTATTACCAAACTAAACCGTGTAAATACTTAGAAGAAACTTGATACTTGTACCTTCGCGCCGATATGCAAATTAATTCGGATGTTTCGGGAGATAGCCCTTTTCAGGCTCCTGGACTGCATTCTCGAGATCGACTCGTACTATATGGTTTCCTTGTAGCTTTCTCTAGCACGTGATTCGGTTCGGGTTTCACTGAGTTGAGTACTTTGATTTCTTTTTGGCGAGGGACAGCTTCTGTAGTGAATCGGCCTTTGGCCTTTGGCCTTTGATATTGAGTTGGAGTTTCTTCACTTTTGTTCGGTTAAAACCTTCACAATTTTGGCCTTTGGCCTTTGATTAGCTTCTTTGAGCTTTTGCTTCTTTGTGACTTGCTAGTCCATTTTCTCAGCCTTTTTGGGAGGTCCAATCGTCGCCCGCAAGCATATGGAAATACCTCCCCGCTCTTTCTCATCCTCGCCGTTTCGCGCGGGTCAAGATGAGGGTCGCTCATCTATTTTCCCGGCTACTAGGACTAGAGATAGGACGGTTTGATTCCCGTCTTGCCTCTTGCATAAACGCTGCACGGCGGAGATGACTTCAATCCTCACTGAAACCCGAAGTGCAGCCTCCACTGACTTCGAAAACCATATAGTTAGTTTCGATCCTTCGATTGCTTGCCAAGCCTCTCTAGGGCAGTTTATATCAACTCCACATCCCCTGTTTATCACAACACAAAGGGACAAATGAGAAGTTACATTCTAAGTTTTTAAACAGTTGAATTTTCACAAGGTAAATGCATGATACAAGTACACCCCTTCAACCGAATGAAGAGTTTAGCTACGAATATCCATAGAGGTGGATACCATAGCTAAGTACTCGAGGGTTTTTGAAAGACAGTAAGTAAAGGAGAATACTCAAGAACCAACAGGAGTATTCTCAAAAACTACTAGAATACTCAAGAACCAACAGGAGTATTATAGATTTTTCACAAAAGCTTACAAAAGTGCCCAAGATCTTAGAGAGATAAGTAACCTTGTGGAATGAGGATTGTGTGATGTTGGGATGGATATTACAAGTGAAGGAGGCTTGTATTTATAGCCAAGGAGGAGGGGAGGATGTGGTGAGGAGCAAAACACATGGCACTCATCCAATGGAGCATCACAAAGCCGCCGGTCCTTTTGGGAGGGGAAGAGAGGGGAGCCGCCCCCCATGTGGAGGAAGGGGAGAGGTGGAGGGGAAATGTGAGAGGGGAGCCGCCGGCCATGTGGAGGAAGGAGGGAGTTTTGTGATTTTTGTGAGTTTTCACAAAGCCATCGGTCCATTTCAGCTCCGGACTGACTCTGGTTGCTCTTCGGTTGGACTTGTTTTGAGTAATTCCATGCTAGGATCATGAGATTTCTTCAGTCGGCATCTGGTCGTGACCTTGGAATGACTCGTAATATATTTTCCGCTTAAAAACTCCTCCTTAGCCTGTATTCTCTCTAGACTCCAAAATACCCTGTAGATAAATATCGGAACTAACAAGCAAAAGTTAAATAGACAAACAGTCTAATTTGGTGGGTTTAACTGTGTTTATGATTCATATAATTATGGTCCATCAGATCACCCCACACTTTTAGTTGTTCGTCCCGAACAATGCTATTAAAGGGCGGCACACTATCTAAGTAAACTTTTAAAATATGAAAGTGAGACTGTGGGACTAGATTTATCATAATTCATGCATTACTACTTATTACCAAATTAAACCGTGTAAATAAATAGAAGAAACTTGATACTTGTACCTCCGTGCCGAGATGCAAATTAATTCGGATGTTTCGGGAGATAGCCCTTTTCAGGCTCCTGGACTGCATTCTCGGGACCGTCTCGCACTATATGGTTTCCTTGTAGCTTTCTCTAGCACGTGATTCGATTCAGGTTTCACTGAGTTGAGCCTTTTGATTTCTTTTTGGCGAGTGATAGCTTTTTTGTAGTGAATCGGCCTTTGGCCTTTGATTTGACTCTTTGAGTACTTCACTTTTGGTCGGTTAAACTTGCACAAATTTGGCCTTTGGCCTTTTGATTAGCTTCTTTGAGCTTTTGCCTTTTTGTGGCTTGCTAGTCCATTTTCTCAAGCCTTTTTTGGGAGGTCCAATCATCGTCCGCGAGCATATGGAAATACCTCCCCGCTCTCTCTCATCCTCTCCGTTTCGCGCGAGTCAAAATGAGGGTCGCTCATTTATTTTCCCGGCTACTCTGACTAGAGATAGGATGGTTTGATTCCCGTCCCGCCTTTTTTCTGCATAAACGCTGCATGGCGGAGATGACTCTGATTCAACTGAAACCCGAAGTGTAGCCTCCACTGACTTCAAAAACCATATAGTTAGATTCGATCCTTCGATTGCTTGCCAAGCCTCTCTAGGGCATTTTCTATCAACTCCACATCCCCTGTTTATCTCAGCACAAAGGGACAAATGAGAAGTTACATTCTAAGTTTTTAAACAGTTGAATTTTCACAAGGTTAATGCAAGAATTATGATCTATCTTTTTCACATTCTCAAGTTCATATTTTCAAAAAGATAATATTAAAGGAAAAGGAAAAAGAAAAACATATGTGCAACGGCAGTTCTCACCCCACACTTTTGAACGAAGGCATTCTTTACGAAATGACTTAGTTCAAAAGCCATGCAACCAGACATTTATGAGAAGGAAATGACATTAAGGAAAAGGGAAGAACAGAACTCCCTTTAAAGTGTCGAGCGGACGACATGGCATGAGGCTGGATAATCGAGGGAGTTCGGCTGGGGCCTTGAACTCTTGGCATAGGCCTGGCTGGCTTGATGTTGCACCCATAACCGATTCCTGAATAGTCATTTCATTCTATGCACCAAGTGGGTGAGAGCGACTTATTGGAAAAAACTAAATGACAGAAAATAAAAGTACTGAAAGTAAGATAGGTGTCGGGTTACCTCCCGACCAGTGCCTTTGTTTAACGTCGTTAGCTCGACGATACCTCATTCTTGGATCATAAGGTGGGATCCCATGGGTGGCTTAGGTCGTAGTGTTGTGGGGCTAAGTCGACTTCGCCGTGGTACTGTTTGACTCGCTGCCCGTTTACTGTGAATCTGCTTCCATTGTTCATGCCTTCCAACTCAAGCATCCCATGGTTGAATACTTTAGTCACGGTATAAGGACCGGTCCATCTTGATTTCAGTTTGCCTGGCATAAAATTCAATCGTGAGGAGAAGAGTAGTACTTGTTGTCCTTCCTCAAATGAGCGCCGGAGGATGAATTTGTCATAATATAATTTCGTCCGCGCCTTGTAGTCTGTTTGCCCTTCATAGGCCTCAAGTCGCAATTCTTCAAGTTCACATAGCTTAAGCTTCCTATCTAGTCCGGCAGCTTTAAAATCTGAGTTGCACTGCTTGAGCGCCCAATAGGCTTTGTGTTCTAATTCCACCGGAAGGTGGCATGCCTTCCCATAAACAAGCCAAAAGGGGGAGGTTCCAATTGGCGTCTTGTATGCCGTCCGATAAGCCCAAAGAGCTTCGTCTAGCCTCTGACTCCAATCTTTCCTACCCGGTTTCACCATCTTTTCTAGAATACCTTTGATTTCGTGGTTGGAGATCTCCGCTTGACCATTGGTTTGGGGATGATATGCCGTGGATGTTCGGTGGTGGACATGGTAGCGCTTCAAGGTGGCAGCCATCATGCGGTTGCAGAAATGCGTTCCTTGGTCACTGATTATGGCCTTGGGTACCCCGTATCTACAAAATAGGTTAGTGCGCAAAAAATCTATGACAGTCTTTGCATCGTCGCACCTTGTGGCCTTAGCCTCTACCCATTTTGACACATAATCTACAGCAACTAAAATGTAAGTATACCTGCATGAAACTGGGAATGGTCCCATAAAATCAATGCCCCAAATGTCAAAAACATCGTTGACCATTATGGGTACTTGAGGCATCTCATTTCTGGCTGACACATTTCCTACTCTTTGACACCTATCACACTTTTGACACTTCCCATATGCATCTTTAAATATACTCGGCCAAAAGAAGCCACTATCTAGGATTTTTCTAGCGGTTCTTCTAGGCCCGAAGTGTCCTCCACATGCAAACTCATGGCAAAAGCTAATAACAAAAGCTATTTCATTATCGGGGATGCATCTCCTAAGTATTTGATCTGCTCCTATTTTCCACAAATAAGGATCATCCCATAAGTAATGTTTAGCATCATGCCTAAGTTTCATGCATTGTGCTTTAGTAAAAGAAGGAGGAAATGTACCTCCTACAAGGTAGTTGACGATTGAGGCATACCATGGCACCTTGGTTGAGACGGCGTATAGGTGCTCGTCTGGAAATGACTCGGTTATGTGCCCTTCTTCTTCCTCTCGGACAATCCTGCTTAGATGGTCTGCCACAGTATTCTCAATCCCCTTTTTGTCCCTTATCTCCACATCGAATGAGCCTTGGCTTGACCTCCTTTTTCTTCATTAGGTAACGGATGGCAACATGGTCAGAATAAACTATCACTTTTGCTCCAAGCAAATAGGATCTAAATTTTTCCAGAGCGAATACTACTGCTAGGAGTTCCTTCTCGGTGGTGGAGTAGTTCCGTTGGGCAGGATCTAGGGTTCGTGAGGCGTAGTAGATCACACCCGCTTTCTTGTTAATCTTTTGGCCGAGAACTGCTCCCACAGCAAAGTCGCTTGCGTCACACATGATCTCAAATGGTTTTTTCCAATCCGGAGGTTGGATGACGGGTGTGCTAGTGAGGGCCTTTTTGAGCTCATCAAAGGCTTCCTTGCATGTATTGGTGAATTCAAAAGGAACTTCTTTTTGGAGGTGAGTGGATAGAGGCAAAGCCTTTTTGGAGAAGTCCTTGATGAATCGTCAGTAGAATCCCGCATGCCCAAGGAAGGATTGGATGTCTCGGACAGTGGAGGGGTATGGTAGAGTCATGATCAGGTTTATTTTAGATTTATCCACCTCTATGCCTTCTTGTGAGACGACGTGCCCTAAGACTACTCCATGAGTTACCATGAAGTGGCATTTCTCATAATTGAGCACGAGGTTCATTGAGACACATCGTGCCAGAACCGTGCTCAAGTTATCTAGGCAAGCGTCGAATGTATTGCCATAGATGGTGAAGTCGTCCATGAAGACTTCAATGAATTCCCCGATCATGTCTGAAAAGATGCTGGTTACTACGCTTTGAAAAGTTCACGGGGCATTGCATAGGCCGAACGACATTCTTCTGAAGGCGAATGTACCAAATGGGCAGGTGAATGTAGTCTTCTCTTGGTCCTCAGGTGCTATGGGGATCTGGTTGTATCCTGAGAACCCATCCAAGAAACAGAAATATGGCTTGCCTGCCAGTCGGTCTAGCATTTGATCGATGAATGGCAGGGGGAAATGGTCTTTCCTTGTGACGGCGTTTAATTTCCTGTAGTCGATGCACATTCTCCAGCCGTTCTTGATCCTTGTTGTTACCATTTTTCCTTCGGCATCTTCCTCGATTGTGATCCCACTTTTCTTTGGCACCACGTGGACAAGACTCACCCATTGACTATCTGATATGGGGTAGATAACGTCCGCATCTAGTAGCTTTTGTATTTTCTTTTGGACGATCTCCATCATGATTGGGTTGAGTCGTCATTGAGGCTCTCTTGATGGCTTTGCTCCATCCTCAAGTAGAATACGGTGCATGCATACGGCCGGGCTGGCTCCCCTCAAGTCGGCCAGAGTCCATCCAATAGCCAACTTGTGTTGCTTCAGAACTTTTATCAAACTTTGTTCCTGGCCTGCTTCCAAGCCACTCTTGATGATTACTGGGAGTGTGTCATTATCCCCTAGGAAGGCGTACTTCAGATGTCCAGGCAGGGGCTTCAATTCTATTTTGGGGGCTTGCATCACCGAGGGCAGAAAAGTATTCGATTTGAATAATTTTACCTCGTTGACTTCATTTTCTGGTGTAAGAGGCTCCGAGATTATCAAGTGGGCCACCGTTTTATGTAAGTCTTCGGTTAATTCGTATGAGCCTTCGGCTCCGTTGAGTATGGCTTCTAAGGGATCTGCTCTTAGTTCTGGTTGAATTTCTTGGACCAGGTTGTCCAAAGCATTGAGAGCGTGTACTTCCTTGAATTCCATAGGGTGCTTCATTGCTCGGAATATGTCAAAGCTGAAGACTTCTCCTTCTACTTCCATTGAGAGCATTCCACTTCCACAGTCTATCTTCATTTTTGATGTTTTGAGAAATGGACGGCTGATGGACCATAATTATACGAATCAAAAACACAGTAAAACCCACCAAATTAGACTGTTTGTCTATTTAACTTTTTCTTGTTAGTTCCGATATATTTCTACATGGTATTTTGGCGCTTAGAGAGAAAACAGGCTAAGGAGAGGATTTTACGCTGAAAAGATGTTACGAGTCATTCCAGGGTCAAGATCAGACGCTGAATGAAGAAATCTCAAGATCCTGACATTGAATTACTCAAATCAAATCCAACCGAGGAACAACCAAAGTCAGACCAGAGCAAAATTGGACTGATAGTTTTGTGAAAAGATTGCACAAAACTCACAAACCTCCACCTTTCCTCCTTGGTGACCGGTGGCTTCTCCCCCTTGCCTTGCCATGACCGGCGGCTTCCTCCTCCATGACTTGGAACCGGCGGCTTTTGGAGCTCCTTCCTCCTCCCTTGGATGAAACCACATGGTTTCATCCTAGCCCTCCATTCCTCCTCCCTTAGCCTATAAATAGAAGCTCTCCCCCTCTAATTTGTATCATCAAAAATCATTCCAAAATCAATAAACACTTCTCTCTCTAAAAATTTTGTTACTTGTAAGTTTGGTTTGAAAATATAATACTCCTGTCGGTTCTTGAGTATTATAATACTGTAGAGAATACTCCTGTTGGTTCTTGAGTATTCAGTAGGAATTGGGAATACTCATGTTGGTTCTTGAGTATTCCACCCCCTCTCCTCTTATTGTTTTCAAAAACCCCCGAGTATTTAGCTATGGTATCCACCTCTATGGATATTCGTAGCTAAACTCTTTATTCGGTTAAAGGGGTGTACTTGTATTGTAAAATGTTTTAGACCCTGCACTTAATGCCGCTTTGTGTTCAAAACTTATTCTATGTGCCATATATAGTCAGAATTTCCAAGGTTGAGTGGAAGCTGTAACAAGCAAAACTCTTCCGTGGGGATTCGTGAACATACTCGGGTAAGTGGAAGCTGTAACAAGCAAAACTTATCTGAGGAGTTCGACTTATCTAAAACACCACTCGGTCGATCGTAACTGAAAGATCAGGTGGATGCACACAAGGCTAAGATATTTCGAAAGTAGGAATTAGTCTAAAGTAGAACAAGTGTTTTAAACGATGTTGCAAGTCTTGCGCTTAGAAATGGCCTCGATTCATCTTTGAACACTTAGTATGATCATTAGCGGTCGATGATAAACAACTATGATACAAGGCCCCTGAAACTGAATGTTTTCCTTGAATTACGAAACCCCCTTGTATTTACTTTTAATATTAGTATAACTGCAATCATCAACCGCTCATCTTCCGGAGGACTCGCCAATCACGCATCACCCACTATAAGTCTTCTTCCTTTAATTTCCAGTATTTATTTTATGTCATTTACTTTTCCGCATAAAAAACCAAAAAACAACAAAAAAAATCACTTAGTTAATTACCGCTAAAATCTCAATCAACCTTAAAACACGCTCCCTCGCTGTACAAATCCCTTAAAGAACAACGTATCCCCCTAATTACCTTGGGTTCGACCCCTACTTACCACTTACTACCCAGTAGTGAAGTCGCGAGTAGCGGAAAATATAAATTTATTTGCACAGAGAACATTGCACCTTAACGACAGTGCAGTGGGCTCCGTCAAATTGGCGCCGTTGTCGGGGAATTAGCCGTCGGATTAGTTGTTTTCTTTCCCTCTCTCTTAAATTCTCAAACGCGCTCGAAACAACCATGTCTCGCGAAGGAAGCCACCATGACTACCAGGATGATGACGAGATGAATCTGTTCAATCGAAACAATGAGGTGCCGCTTCCATTCGTCAACGATCCGGAACAACTCATCAGAAACAGAAGAGCTCGTGATAGGGAGGCCATGCAAAGATACCAAGGGTACAATGACAACAACAACTACGCTCAGAGAGAAATACAACAATACGCCCCTAAACCAGCTAAATCATTCTACCAACCTCCCTATAAGCAGTGCAACCAAAACTCTCCACCGGCTAGCCAATATCAGCAGAAGGCTCCAAATCAATACCAGGCGGGTCCGAGTAATCAGCAAGGAACAAACAAGTAGCTGGAAGACATAATAAAGGAGCTCTCAGGAACTATGCAGCAATTGTCAGGCTCTGTACAGCAGTTGAGTACTATTGTGCACCGATACCAGGCAAAAACTGACGGGGCAATTTCAGAATTAACAAAGCAAATGTCTCAGCTAGCTACCTCAATGACCGCCCTTACTAATGAGCCCAGCAGACTTTCTTCACAAACCATTCAAGACCCAAAGAGGAATATTAACGTAGTAACAATGTCAGAAGAGAAGGAGGCACTGGAAGAAGCTGCACGACCCTCACAACCAAGGAAAGAAGAATTCGGTGGTATGATTGGGGAAGACGAAACACGAACACTCGGAGAACTGAGAGCCATGGAAATACACAAAGAAGCACAAACTGCAGCCCTACTTAAAAAACAACAACGAGGACCAGCAGCTAGGGTCAAAGGACCCTCACCTTCTCAGAAACATTGGAAGGAGACACCACCTGAACAAGGGGAACAGGACCCAAGCACATCATCTCACAAGAAATCGGGGAAAGACAAGGCCAAAATCAACACAGGAACAGTGAAGAAATTCGACCTAAGCCACCCATGGGATCCCAACCAGTGATCCAGGAATAAGGTACTGTCGAGCCAACGACGGTAAACAAGTGCACTGGTCGGGAGGTAACCCGACACTATCTTACTTTCTATCTTTTTATTTTCTATCTTTTAGATTTTATCAATAAGTCGCTCTCACCCACTTGGTGCATAGAATGAATTGACTATTTAGGAATTGGTTATTGGAGCACGATCGGATCAGCCAGGCAGCTTCCGTGAACTACCGGGCTTGCGCTGAGAGTTCAAGGCCCCAGCCGAACTCCCTCGATTATCCAGCCTCATGCCATGTCGTTCACTCGACACTTTAAAGGGAGTTCTGATCTTACCTTTCCTTAATACCATTTCCTTCTCGTAATTGTCTGCTTGCATGGCTTTTGAACTAAGTAGTGCTGAAAGGCACGCCTTCGTTCAAAAGTGTGGGGTGAGATCTGCATGTGTACATAAATAAATAACATATTTTTTTCTTTTTAGTGTTATCTTTTTGAAAATATGAACTTAAGAATGTGAAAAAGATAGATATAAAATTCATGCATTTACCTTGTGAAAATTCAACTGTCTAAAAACTTAGAACGTAACTTCTCATTTGTCCCTTTGTGCTGAGATAAACTAGGGATGTGGAGTTGATAGAAATGCCCTAGAGAGTCTTGGCAAGCAATCGAAGGACTGAATTTCACTATATGGTTTACGAAGTCAGTGGAGGCTGCACTTCAGGTTTTTCAGTTGAGTCAAGAGTCACGCCGCCATGCAGTGTTTATGCATAAAAAATGAAGAAGGCGGGACGGGAATCAAACTGTCCTATCTCTAGTCAAAGTAGCCGGGAAAATAAATGAGCGACCCTCATTTTGACTCGCGCGAAACGGCAATGATGAGAGAGAGCGGGGAGGTAATTCCATATGCTCACGGGCGATGATTGGACCTCCCAAGAAGGCTTGAGAAAATGGACTAGCAAGTCACAAAGAAGCAAAAAGCTCAAAGAAGCAAATCAAGAGGCCAAAGGCCCAAAATTGTGAAGGTTTTAACCGAACAAAAGTGAAGTACTCAAAAAAGTCAAATCAAAGGCCAAAGGCCGATTCACTACAAAAAGCTGTCCCTCGCCAAAAGAAGAAAGAAATAAAAAAGGCTCAACTCAACTGTGAAACCCGAACCGAATCACGTGCTAGAGAAAGCTACAAGGAAACCATATAGTGCGAGACAGTCCCGAGGTTGCAGTCCAGGAGCCTGAAAAGGGCTATCTCCCGAAACATCCAGAATAATTTGCATCTCGGCATGAAGGTACAAGTATCAAGTTTCTTCTATTTATTTACGCAGTTCAATTTGGTAATAAGTAAGTAATGCATGAATTAGGATAAGTCTAGTACCACAGTCTAATTTTCATATTTTAACAAACTTACTTAGTGTGCCGCCCTTTAATAGCATTGTTCAGGATGAACAACGAAAAGTGTGGGGTGACCTGATGGACCATAATTATACGAATCAAAAACACAGTAAAACCCACCAAATTAGATTGTTTGTCTATTTAACTTTTGCTTGTTAGTTCCAATATATTTCTACAGGGTATTTTGGCGCTTAGAGAGAAAACAGGCTAAGGAGAGGATTTTACGCTGAAAAGATGTTACGAGTCATTCCAAGGTCAAGATCAGACGCTGAATGAAGAAATCTCAAGATCCTGACATTGAATTACTCAAATCAAATCCAACCGAGGAACAACCAAAGTCAGACCGGAGCGAAATTGGACTGATAGTTTTGTGAAAAGACTGCACAAAACTCACAAACCTCCACCTTTCCTCCTTGGTGACCGGTGGCTTCTCCCCCTTGCCTTGCCATGACCGGCGGCTTCCTCCTCCATGACTTGGAACCGGCGGCTTTTGGAGCTCCTTCCTCCTCCCTTGGATGAAACCACATGGTTTCATCCTAGCCCTCCATTCCTCCTCCCTTAGCCTATAAATAGAAGCTCTCCCCCTCTCATTTGTATCATCAAAAATCATTCCAAAATCAATAAACACTTCTCTCTCTAAAAATTTTGTTACTTGTAAGTTTGGTTTGAAATTATAATACTCCTGTCGGTTCTTGAGTATTATAATACTGTAGAGAATACTCCTGTTGGTTCTTGAGTATTCAGTAGGAATTGGGAATACTCCTGTTGGTTCTTGAGTATTCCACCCCCTCTCCTCTTACTGTTTTCAAAAACCCCCGAGTATTTAGCTATGGTATCCACCTCTATGGATATTCGTAGCTAAACTCTTTATTCGGTTAAAGGGGTGTACTTGTATTGTAAAATGTTTTAGACCCTGCACTTAATGCCGCTTTGTGTTCAAAACTTGTTCTATGTGCCATATATAGTCAGAATTTCCAAGGTTGAGTGGAAGCTGTAACAAGCAAAACTCTTTCGTGGGGATTCGTGAACATACTCGGGTAAGTTGGAAGCTGTAACAAGCAAAACTTATCTGAGGAGTTCGACTTATCTAAAACACCACTCGGTCGATCGTAACTGAAAGATCAGGTGGATGCACACAAGGCTAAGATACTTCGAAAGGAGGAATTAGTCTAAAGTAGAACAAGTGTTTTAAACGATGTTGCAAGTCTTGCACTTAGAAATGGCCTCGATTCATCTTTGAACACTTAGTATGATCATTAGCGGTCAACGATAAACAACTATGATACAAGGACCCTGAAACCGAATGTTTTCCTTGAATTACAAAACCCCCTTGTATTTACTTTTAATATTAGTATAACTGCAATCATCAACCGCTCATCTTCCGGAGGACTCGCCAATCACGCATCACCCACTGTAAGTCTTCTTCCTTTAATTTCCAGTATTTATTTTATGTCATTTACTTTTCCGCATAAAAAACCAAAAAACAACAAAAAAAATCACTTAGTTAATTACCGCTTAAATCTCAATCAACCTTAAAACACGCTCCCTCGCTGTACAAATTCCTTAAAGAACAACGTATCCCCCTAATTCCCTTGGGTTCGACCCCTACTTACCACTTACTACTCAGTAGTGAAGTCGCGAGTAGCGGAAAATATAAATTTATTTTCACAGAGAACATTGCACCTTAACGACAGTGCAGTGGGCTCCGTCAACGGCCGAGAAGAATGGGTGCATGATCTGTAGGTCCGCCATTTTCCATCTTTAAGATGTAGAAGTCTGCTGGAAACACTAATTTGCCTACTTGAACCAGGACGTCTTCTATTTTGCCCTCGGGCTGTTTGCATGACCGATCTGCTAGTTGAATAGTGAGACCGATGGGTTTGAGCGGCCCAATCTTAAGACATGAGTAGATAGAGAATGGAAGAACATTGATTGATGCTCCAAGGTCTAGCATGCAATTCTCGATCCTGATGTTGCCAATTGTGCATGGAATGGTGTAAGTTCCTGGATCTCCACATTTGGGGGGGCACTTTTCGTTGTATGATGGCCGACACGTTTCTACTCATCAGCTCTTGATCGTATCTAGTACTCCTCCTCCGGTTGGTGCAAAGTTCTTTTAAAAACTTGGCATACCGAGGAATTTGCTTGATGGCTTCCAAAAGGGGGATGTTGATTTCGACCTTGATGAACAACTCAAATACGTCCTCATCCATGACATGTTGTTTTTACACGCGAGCCGGTACTGGAAATGGAAGTGTTGCGCTGATTTTAGGGGTTTCGGTTCTGGGCACCGGGCCAGGCCTGTGTTCCTTGGACGTATTATCTTCTTCTTCGGTTATGTCCTGCTCTTCCTCAAATATGTCGTCGTCTTTATCGGCCGCATCATCCTCTAGAGTTTCGAGAGATTCGGGCCTCATTTGCTCTTCTCCGGGCAACCTTGGGTCTTTGTCCTCCTCTTGCTCCAAAGGTTTGCCGACAAGCGTTTTTCCACTCCTAAGAGTCAAGGCATTCACATATTCCTGCATGATTTGAATGGTTTGTGAAAGGTGTCTGCCGGACTCATTAGCGAGTGCGGACACTGAGGCAGCGAGTTGAGAGATGTGATTCTTCAAGTCCTTTGTTTCAGCTTGGTTTTGATGCATAGTAGTATTCAACTGCTGCACAGTACCTGACAATTGCATTAACATGTCCTCAAGTGACTTGTTTGGTCCCTCTTGTTGGTTGCTCGAGCTTGCTTGGTACTGTCCTGCTGACGGGGCGTCCTGGTTGTACTGTTGGTGGAGAGGTTGATGGAATGACTGGGCTAGTTGAGAGACAGCTGGTTGTGTTTCTTCTTGAGAATAACTGTTTTTGTTGTGTCCTTGGTATCCTCCTAATATATTTATTTCTGCCGGGTTCTCAACTAGTACTGTTGGACATGCGTCATTTTTGTGGTCCGTAGAACCACAAAATTCACAAGGTTTTACTTGAACTGTCTGCTTTTGTAATAATTTCATCATCATTTCCTTCATTTGTCTCATCTCCTCTGGCATGGAGTTTACTAATGTCTCGGCTTGTACTACATTCTTTGTTCGGAAGAACTCATCTTGCCGAGTGGTCTCCTTTCTAAATCGGGTATTTTCAGCAACGTTGGTGATGAGATCCCTTATGCCACTTAATGATAGATTCATCATGGATCCTCCAGCTGAGGCATCCAGGAGCATTTTATCTAACTCAGTTAGTCCATTAATTAGGTACTCGACGATGAGCTTCTCGGGTAGTCCAAGAGTGCAGCAGCTTCTCTCCAGGTGGTTGAATTTCTCCAGGTAGTCGTACATGGTTTCATTAGGTCCCTGCCTTATGTCCTGCAGTTGCCTTCTTACTTGCATTGCTTTTGTCGCTGGGCAGTATTTATCCAGGAACTTCCTTTACATCTGAACCCATGTTCTGATGCTTCCTGAAGGCAATGAAAGGAACCAGTCGTTTACCGAGCCAATGAGGGAAAAATAGAACACCTTCAACTTGAAGTTGTCTATATTCACTCGATTGGGCTTTAGATTTTGGCAAATGCCATGTAAGCGTTGGAGATGAGTTGTCGCAGATTCTCCATTAGTTCCTGAGAACCTTGGCAAATTGTGGACCACGGACATGTCGACGGCAATGTTTTCTAGTTCAGGGCCCTGGCAAATGCACCACGGCTACGTTTCGAATTTTGGGGCATTAAGTTCTCCCATAGTAGGTGCACGGTAGTCGACATCCCCATAGTTGTTATCGTAGACACGTTCTTGTCTTGGCATTTGTCGAGGTTGGGGGGTGGTGGATATCTAGGGGGTTGTTGTACTGGACCAGCTGCATTTCGGTCGTACAGGTTTATCTCTTCGTCATCCTGGTAGTTATGGTGGCTTCCTTCGCGAGACATGGTTGTTTCGAAGCGAGTATCGATTCAAAGAACTTATCCGATTAATTAACTAATTCCCCGGCAACGGCGCCAATTTGACAGATGCTTGTCGTCAGAGCAAATGTACAAATAAATTTATAAGTCCGCTACTCGCGACTTCACTACTGGGTAGCAAGTGGTAAGTAGGGGTCGAACCCAAGGGAATTAGGGGGATAAGCTATTCTTTGAGTGAATTGTACAGCGAGGGAGCATGTTTTTTAGGTTGATTGAGGTTTTAATGCTAACAACTAAGTGATTGGTTGGTTGGTTTTGGTTTTTAGTGTGGAAAAGTAAATGACATAAAAGTAAATACTGAAAATAAATGAGAAGACTTACAGCGATTGTTGCGTGATCGGCAAGTCTTGCGGAACGTCAGCAGTTGATATTGCAGTTTATACTAAGAAAGTAAATGCAGGTGGTGTTTAAATCTAAGGAAAGTATTCGGTCTTAGGGGCCGTGTATCATAGTCGTTTATCATTGACCGCTAATGATCATACTAAGTGTTCAAAGATGAATCAAGGCTATTTCTAGCACAAGACTTGCAACATCGTTTAGAACACTTGTTCTATTTAGACTAATTCCTCCTTTCGAAGTATCTTAGCCTTATGTGCATCCATTTGATCTTCAGTTACGATCTACCAAATGGTTTTTAAGAGAGGTCGAACTCCTCAGATAAGCTTTGCCCGTTAAAGCATCCACTTACCCGAGTATGTTCACGAACCCCACGGAAGAGCTTTGCCCGTTAAAGCATCCACTCAACCTTGGAAGTTCTAACCTAATATGTGGCACATAGAACAAGTTTTGAACACAGAGAGGCACTAGGTGCAGGGTCTAAAACATTTTATGATACAAGTACACCCCTTCAACCGAATGAAGAGTTTAGCTACGAATATCCATAGAGGTGGATACCATAGCTAAGTACTCGAGGGTTTTTGAAAGATAGTAAGTAAAGGATAATACTTAAGAACCAACAGGAGTATTCTCAAAAACTACTAGAATACTCAAGAACCAACAGGAGTATTATAGATTTTTCACAAAAGCTTACAAAAGTGCCCAAGATCTTAGAGAGATAAGTAACCTTGTGGAATGAGGATTGTGTGATGTTGGGATGGATATTACAAGTGAAGGAGGCTTGTATTTATAGCCAAGGAGGAGGGGAGGATGTGGTGAGGAGCAAAACACATGGCACTCATCCAATGGAGCATCACAAAGCCGCCGGTCCTTTTGGGAGGGGAAGAGAGGGGAGCCGCCCCCCATGTGGAGGAAGGGGAGAGGTGGAGGGGAAATGTGAGAGGGGAGCCGCCGGCCATGTGGAGGAAGGAGGGAGTTTTGTGATTTTTGTGAGTTTTCACAAAGCCATCGGTCCATTTCAGTTCCAGACTGACTCTGGTTGCTCTTCGGTTGGACTTGTTTTGAGTGATTCCATGTCAGGATCATGAGATTTCTTCAGTCGGCATCTGGTCGTGACCTTGGAATGACTCGTAATATATTTTCCGCTTAAAAACTCCTCCTTAGCCTGTATTCTCTCTAGACTCCAAAATACCCTGTAGATAAATATCGGAACTAACAAGAAAAAGTTAAATAGACAAACAGTCTAATTTGGTGGGTTTAAATGTGTTTATGATTCATATAATTATGGTCCATCATGTACACAGGCGGTTCTCACCCCACACTTTTGAACGAAGGCGTGCCTTTCAGCACGACGTAGTTCAAAAGTCATGCAAATAAATACAAGAGAAGGAAATGACATTAAGGAAAAGAGAAGAACTGCACTCCCTTTTACTGTGTCGTGTCGTGGAACGACATGCCTCGGAGCTGGATAATCGAGGGAGTTTGGCTGGGGCCTTGAACTCTCAGCGCAGGCCCGGTGATTCTCGGAAGCTGCCTGGCTGATCTGATCTTGCTCCAAAAATCGATTCCTACATGTTAGACATTCCTTCTATACAAAAAATGGGTGAGAGCGACTTGCGGTAAAAACTAAATGACAGAAAATAAAATTACTGAAAGTAAGATAGGTGTCGGGTTACCTCCCGACCAGTGCCTTTGTTTAACGTCGTTGGCTCGACGCATGGGGATCACAGGTTTGGATCCCATGGGCGGCTCAGGTCATAGTGTTGTGGAGTGCCTACTTTCATTTTTGCCTTGCCTTTCCTTGATTCCTTGTGAGATGATGTGCTCGGGTCCTGTTCCCATGGTTCTGGTGGTTTCTCCTTCCAACGTCTCTGAGAAGGCGAGGGACCTTTCACTACTAGCCTCTTGAATTGGGTTCTCTTATGTTTAGGGCTGCCTTGTCTAGTTGTGGCGAAAAATGCTCCATTGAGGTGTCGTTCTGCATAGGCCTTTTTCCCATCCTCCTTTTAGTCTCTTCATTGATCACATAGTTTTCTGCAATTTGCCTATTGATCAAGGGGAAAAGTTTGGAAGCTTGCATCTTAAGGCTTGGTTCTGTCTCATCATGTCCGTCTGTGAGGATCCGGTCTCGGATGGTCTCGGTTGCTTGGGTAATGATAGTCGGGTATGACTCGGGCAGCTTGCCAGTGGTGTTCTGGACTTCCTCCTTTGCTGGCACTGTCTCAGGATCCCATGAAGGCTTTTCCTCTTTGCTTCCGGTGCTTTCTATATCTGATTCTTCTGATGGTTCGGGAGTTATTTCTGATGGCTCAGGAGTTTCTTCTGATGGTTCAGGAGTTTCTTCTGATGGCTCAGGAGTATCTTCTTTTTTCGTCTCTGGACCAGCCTCCACGATCTGTATTCCTCTATTACGTCGGGGCATTGGCCTTCATTTTGTGGCTTCGGCCAAGTCGTCTATAACATCCCATATTTGAGTCAGGGATAAGTGCATGGCTGATCCTCCCACTGCGTCATTGATCCTTGAGAACTCATCGGCCCTCATCCCACAAAGAAATTTTTGAAGAAGAAACACCTCCGTGAATCCATGGTGCGGGCAGCGTGAGACGATGGTGTCATAATACGTGTAGTATTCATCTAAAGTCTCATCCCGGGATTGCTGAAGGCAGATGATCTTCTCGCGGGTGTCATGTCGTAAGGATGGGGGGAGAATTTGTTCAGAAATTTAGCGCGAAGGTCCACGTATTATTTTGCACAACTAGCAGTTGATGTGTAATACCATACTGTCGCAAAGTTAGTTAAAGAGTGTTCAAAACATTTTAATTGAAACTCTTCTAACGCTACATTTTCGGGTTTCATGTGACGACTTATATGATGGAAATGTTGGCAGTGTATTACTGGGTCTTCTCCGGTGGTACCTCCAAACTGAGGAAGATGTCGAGTCATCCATGCATACATAGTGGGCAGTGTGATGAAGAAGTGAAAAGGGAAAAAAAAGAACAACTAATCGAAGGCTAACTCCCCGGCAACGGCGCCAGTTTTGACGGAGCCCACCGCACTGTCGTTAAGGTGCGATGTTCTCTATGCAAAAACAAATTTATAATACCGATACTCGCGACTTAACTATTTTTGGGTAGTCAGTGGTAAGTACGGGTCAAACCCAAGGGAGTCGGGTGAATAGTTGTTCTTTCGAAAAGGGGGGAATTAAATTAAGCAGTTGGGGGGTTGGTTTTGGTTTTAGTACTGAAAAGTAAAGTGCGAGTCTTGACAGAAAATAAACAGTTGATATGGTACTGAAAGTAAAGTAACAGTTGATATTACAATTAAAGGAAAGAATTCGGTTTTAGGGGCCTTGTATCATAGTCTGTTTATCATTGACCTCTAATGATCATACTATGTGTTCAAAAGTGTATCAAGGCCATTTCAAGCACTCGACTTGCCACACTGTCTATCCCTTTTCAAGGTCATAGAGCACTTTGTTCTATTTAGACTAGCACCCCATTTCAAGGTATACTAGCCTATGTGCATCCATTTGATCAATCATTTCCGATCAATCCAAATGGTGTTTTAAAGAGGTCGAACTCCTCAGATAAGCTTTGCCATTTCAAGCATCCACTTACCCGAGTATGTTCAGGAACCCCACGGAAGAGTTTTGCCATTTCAAGCATCCACTCAACCTTGGAAGTTCTAACCTAATATGTGGCACATAGAGGCACTAAGAGTAGGGTCTAAAACATTGTATGGTACAAGTACACCCCTTCAACCGAATGAAGGGTTTAGCTACGAATATCCATAGAGGTGGATACCATAGCTAAGTACTTAGAGAAGTAAAGGTTTTGAAAGACAGAAAGTAAAGTTTTCGAAAGTAAAGACAGGAAAGTAAAGTACTTTGAAAGACAGTAAAGTAAAGAAAATAGTACTTACAAAAACTGATAAGAGTGCTCAAGATCCAACTTCGATTCCAAAGGAAAGTGTTTACATGATTGTGCCCACAAAAGCTAGAGAGATAAGTCACTTGAGAACTTGTGATGTTGGAATGAGATGGGATGATTTACAAAGGGAAGGGCATGCTTTATTTATAGGCTAAGGGGAAGGGATGGATGTGGATGAGAGCAAGCCACTTGTCACAAGGGAAGAGGAGAGCCAAAAGCCATCGGAGGTGAGTCATCTCCTCATCTAGCCGCCGGCCACATGGCAAGGAAGGAGAGGTGATGAGCTTAGCCGCCGGCTAGGTGGAGGAGGGTGAGTGGTGGAGTGTGTTTTGTGATCTTTTCCAAAAGCCATCGGCTCCGGACTGACTCTGGTTGCCCTTCGGTTGGACTTGTTTTGAGTGATTCCACGTCCGGTTCTTGAAAGTCAGAATTTGGTCGTGACCTGGAATGACTCGTAATTCATTTTCAGCTTTAAAACTCCTCCTTAGCCTGTATTCTCTCTAGACTTCAAAATACCCTGTAGATAAATATCGGAACTAACAAGCAAAAGTTAAATAGACAAAGAGTCTAATTTGGTGGGTTTAACTGTGTTTATGATTCATACAATTATGGTCCATCAGGCACCATTTTTATCAGGCTGCCTAGGGATATTTTGAGAGTTATTGTTAGGTTTTTCAGACCTATTATTGATCGGATGTAAATATAGCGGAAATATTCGAATAAGAATTCAAACACTTATGCTAAGTCACGGCAGTCAAAACATTTGTAATGACTCGGGTGAACCCAAAAGATTGGTAATTAAACTAATAGTGCTAACAATGTGATTAGAATGTCTAAGGTTGGGGGTCTATTTTTCAATCCAAAGTAGGATTAAGCTTGCAAAAAGGGTTAACTTCCAATTAAAAGATGACTAGGGATTACTTCACCACCTAGACAATTATTATGACAATGGAATGATATACCAATGATGAAATCACATGCACACGTATAGAATTTAGCTCATGCAACATTAATACTAAGTTCAACTCGCGCTACAACCTAGTATCAAGAGGTTACATCTCGCATAGCACCTCACACTCGCGCTCTATTGGTACTATAAAACATGAACTTCTAGCCTCACACTCGCGCTCTATTGGCTAAACAAACATGTTCTTATTAAATCCAAGCAATTCTCATTAGGTTAATGAATTATCCAACTAACTCAAAAGTCCTAATGCTTCTTCATTTAGTTCATTGAAGTCATGTTGATCAACGTGAGCTACATCAAACACGAGATCAAGCAAAGTTCCCATTGAGGACATTTCACAAACACCTTATGGGTAACTTGAAACCTTAAGTTCAATGAAGAAGATTCATGTGCAAACTCATTCATCATTAGCATCTATATTGTTCACAATGTCACAAACATGTCTAGGGGATCCATAATCCCCAATCAAGGTCACTATTCACTCATGGTGAGATTACAATCAAAAACAAATGAAAGAGATGGAGTTTAGGAATCTAAAACCAATATGAGATCAAAGAGTATGAGAATCCTTGTTGTTGATCTTCTTCTTCACTCAATCCACCTTGGAATTTGTGCTGGATGCTCCTCAAAATCAGTGCAAAAATCCCCCAAAAGTTTTTTTTGTTGAGATCTAAAAGTTTCTATTTATAGCCAAAGTTAGGGTTTCTGGCACTGTAGCTCCAGTCGGTCGACTGGCGGGAGCTAGTTTTCCCAGTCGGTCGACTGGCGCTGAAGAAATGACTGATAAGGGATTTGCCAATCGGTCGACTGGCTGGTTGAGTCGACCGACTCGATTGAGACGCCTGGAGGTCCATCTGAGAAGTTCCTCAACTCGACCGACTCGTGCTTTTGAGCTGTCCAAGCTTCATGTCAGTCGGTCGACTGGCTGGTCCAGTCCACCGACTCGATGGAGATGCTTGAGGAGCTCACTGGTACGTCTTGGAACTCGACCGACTGGTGCAGGGAAAGTTCCCAGTCGGTCGACTGGGGCTCCTTTATGCCCAAACTAGCTCAAATCTTCGAAATTTCCCCGAGTTCTCGTGTTAAGGTCCTGAGCTCAATGGATGGTTGCTCCAAGCCTGAAATGCAATGATAATGGTCAAATGGCATCGAAATAGCATCGGGAATGGACCAAAACTCTTCGTAAATGGGTATGTAAATGAGTCAAGAATTCGACTCATCAAAACACTCCACACTTAGAGTTTGGTCATCCCGAGCAAACATTAAGAACAAGCCAAAGAGAAATAATGGGTAAACTTTATTTCAAACTACTCTAACACATATTTACAATCTAACTCCTTTTCGTATGTGTGACGAATGCATTTAGCATATGCATTAAGCCTTTAAACCCCTAGGCTACCCTAGTGGACGAGTTATAGTCTCGTGAGAGTTTTCAGAGAAGGGAATACTCACAAATCCCAAGTGCACTTATCCCATGAGAATTGAATTCAAGAGTGTTTAACCAAGGCTATGATTTCTCAAAGCAAATTCCTCACCCCACGCTAGGGCTATCATCACAATACCATCAAAAGGACTTTCGAACCACTTTGAGTACCTTTGAGATTGTGCATTCAAGGTCATCAATACTAGAGCTATCAATCGTCTCATCCAAATGTCTATTCATTTTCAAGGTAATACAATAGAAGTAGAGCTTTTAGTTTGCACAAAAGGTGTCAATCGCTCGCCTATGCTAGCTAGGGCTAGTCCATGGGCTTGCGACATGGAACTCGTTCCCAAGTTTTAGGCGCTTAAGCCGTAATCCATAAGGGAAGAGGAGTTCGTCACGAGAGTTCTTTACAAACAAGCCATAAACCAAATGAATACTCCTGTGCAAGCACATGGGTCGTCCAAGAGTCGTTCCAACTAGCACACAATGCAAATGTTGAATCCCGCACAAGTGAATAATGATGGAAGGACATAGAGTCAAGTTTTAAGTGCCTCTTATTTTCTTTTCTTTCTTTTTTTTTCTTTTTTTTTGAATGGCCTTTGGCCTACAAATGCTTTCGAGGGGGGGACTTACCTCACTAACCCCCGGCATTTGTATCATTTTTTTTTGCGCAGGGCTTCGCCCTCTTTTGACTCCACACTTAAAACTTGACAATATGTTCAAAAAGTGTATGGAATGTGCGGGGAACACACATAAGCAAGGCACTGTGTTAGAGAACTCAAGTCACCAAGGAATATTCAAGGGGTCTAAGTTTTTCTCGAAGATTTTTTTAAAAGTGCTTGCTATAGCTTGATCCAAGGTATTTCAACGAAAATACTTAGAGAATCAGATAGACGAGAGATAGCAATGATATTGGTTTTCAAGAATACATATTCAATGGACTAGGTCGGTTCTAGGTTCAAGATCCAATAAATGTGGCAAATAGGCTAGATGTGATTTATAGGAATTGGAATCGATAGTCACAAGCCTATGTGGTTAAGAACACTCTCATGTAGGGATAAGGTGCAAAAGATGCAAGTGTCCATCAAAAATGATATGCAAGGCATGAAAACATGTGAACTATGCGCATAGAACCACTCCACACTTAACTCAAGCTTAGTCCCTAAGCACAAAGAATGATAAAATAAAGGCAAAGGCGCATAGGAACTCCCCTCGTTTGTAGAGCCGATGACTAAACTCATGGGAGTGAGAAATACCCTTTGGTTGCAAATGTAGACAAAGAAGGTGAATTTTAAACATGTGCATAATATATAGGTGCATGTCATGTAGAGTGAACAGTAGAAATGGTAAACACCTTCAATATCATATGAAATGAAGCATACAACAAAAAGCAAGTCAATGGCATATCACTCAAAATGGCCTACATCATCCAAAATTGCGCCAAAAGGCGACTTAACATCCAAAACAGTCATCCACTGTAACAAGTAAAATAGGAAATACACATGTGAGTGCTAAATGAAACATGGAATCATGATGTAGCCTCATCGTCTCCGGGCCTAACTGAATCAACGACACCCTCATCATCAGGCGGTGCCGTGGAGCCCGTCATCAGTGGGCTATCCTCTCTGAAGGAGCGAACCGGCTCCGCGGTCTCTCCTGAGAGACGTGACCCCGCCTCCCCGACTCTGGAAGGTGGCGTGGTAGGCAAGGGGGAGGCGCCACGAGGGACAGAAAACTCTGGAGCAGCTGGAGAAGCAACTGGGCCACCAGATCCTCTGACCATGGACAAAACTGTGGACCGGAGCCACTCCCACTCCTGGCGAGCTCTTGCGTCAGACTCTCGAACAAAATCCTCAAGGCGAGTCAAGCCGCTCCTCAAATCAGCCACTCCACCCTTCAGGTCAGCAATGTCAGAGGAGGTCCTCTGTCTCCACTCGGTCAGATCATCTGTGGCAGGGGGAGGTCTCTCCACAGCAGCTTCAACGTGAGGCAAATCCTCCTGAATGAGCGGCTCCTCAGGAAAAGGGGCATCAGGCTCGTCGGCCGGAGGAGGGGAATAGATAGGGGAGGCAAGAGGGGAAGGGGTGAGATGGGTGCTGCAGTAAAGTGGGTTCGCCCTCTTGAACAACCGCCTCCTATACGCGGCATTAGTCACGAGGTCTCCCTGATGAGGCTTCCTGTCGACCTTCCAAGTCTTCCCGTCCTTCTTGACGATGTGCATACGCTTCATGGTTTTCAGAGTAAGAGTGCTCTTGGAAGGTTTGGGGCATCCCTCATGGACAAAGGTGAAGTTACACCTAAGGGCAATCAAAGTAATCAAGGAGCCTCCTCCTAAGGCGCCGTTCCTCGCACCCTTCTTCACAATGTTCTTAAAATGAATAGCAAGGGTAGCGAGCCAATCGATGCCCTCCTCGTGATCAATGGCTAGCATGAGGTCCATGTCCGGGAGAGTGAATGAACGAGCCTTCGCCGTCCGGGTGTTTATCCCAATAGCAATGAGATGATGGATAATCTTCCACACCGGGTCGGTGATCGCCGAAGAGTTGTAAGAGGATATGAACCACTCATTTCTCCCCGAAAATCGCTTCCAAAATCTGCTCTGATCATGTTCGGTGTATTTCCGGGCTATGGCATCATAAGGAGGGAATCCCAACCATTCACTGATCACACTCTCCTTGATCTGAAAGTTCCGTCCACCCAACACAAACTTCCAATAATATTCCCTTCCTTCCTCCCCCTCCTCTCTGATCCAATCAAACGAGCTAATAAGCTCCTTCACAACCCTCTCATAGCAACCGGGATCATCATTCAATAAAAAGTTCAAACCACAACGGGAGAGGCGCGATTGTACCTCATCGGTGACCGCACTATCAATGCCTCTGAGGAGTCCCATGTCGGGGTAGAGAGTGGGGATGACAGTCTTCCTCTTCCTCACGATCGTGGCAAGATTGGCCCGGTGCGTCTCATCCGTAAATGCTAGAGGTAATGAGAAAGGGTAAGGAGTCGGGAAGGGCAACGGTCCATCCAATGGTCCCTCATTTGGCAATACAGGGATGATGGCACTGGAGGATGGTGCTTCAGCTGGAGGAGAGGGTACTCTAGGCATCGGAGGTGAAGGGGCTCTAGGAATGGGTGGCACGGGAGCTCTCCTCTTCTGCGCCGGTTTCTTCGGTGGAGCCCTTTTCTTCTTGGGACGTGGCGTGGGAGAAACCGGTGCAGCATCCAATTCCTCTTCCGAGGATGAGCTAGAGTCTGCTAGCGAAGCTCTGAATTGCTTCCTCTTGCGAGACACGAGAGGCAAATCATCGTCATCGGAATCATGGTACTCATCAATTTGATCGTCAAGTGAGGGCTCATGAGCAATTTCCTTGCCTTTTGATGTGGATCGAGATGAAGAACCGGCACGAGGCATGGTTGAAATGGGGTGAAACTGAATTTTCAATCAAGCAAATATCACTGAATCTTCGATCAACTCGACCGACTAGCGCTGCAAGGAAAATCCAGTCGGTCGACTGGAGGGCGATTAGGGCAAAAATGGGGTTTTTTGAAATTGGGTTCGGCGGGAGGAATTGATGCAAGGGGTTTGTTGGCGGACTGATTTGGAGTGGAATGAGCGGTTGAACGGGTGGAGGGGATGGCGGACGGAGCAGATCGGACGGTGGGACTCTTCCGATCGAAATCGGTGGTTGCGGGAGATTGGCCGGTTGGTTGGGGCTGAGTTGGACGGCGATGGCGAGATGATGGCGAGGCGACGGCGAGCAGGCGGCGAGGATTGGTGAAGGTTGGAAGTTGAAGGTGGGGTTGAGGGAGTCGATCGATATGAGAGGAGTCGGGCAAGTGGAATGAGTTTGAATGGAGAACTGGGTGTTTTGGATAGGATGATCTCAGTCGGTCGACTGGGAGGCGAGTCGACCGACTCGAATGGCAGAAAAAATTGGTCCTTCTGAACCTTCGCCAACTCGACCGACTGGGGCTTTGGTCTTCTCCCAGTCGATCGACTGGGGGAAAATTTCAGCTTCAATGAATTTTTGTCCTCTGCTTTGACTCCCAACTCCACACTTAGAATTTAACTTCGTATCACGAATAAGCAGCACAGAAATAGCACAAATTCAAAACTTCACCAAGAAATCATTAGCATAAACATGCTCTTCAACCAACCGCAAGCTAGGATCAAAGACTCCACACTTAAGACATCACCATCACCAAGTAATTCATGCAAGCACAATACCGCACCAAGCACACCAAATCATGCATTTTGGATCATGCAAGCACCAAGTCCACATTCAAGTTTCAATGTTCACATGCCAAACATATATGAAAATAATTGTGCATAGATGGACGACTCACAAACTGGGCTACCTCCCGTTAGGGCCTAGTTTAACGTCTTGGCAAAGACCGAGCCGAGGCTTGATACGTAGAGAAGCACACTAAGAGAAGTCCCGAGCGGGATCCCTTCTCTAGCGGCATTAGCACAAAGCATTCAAGAGGGAGCTTCCAACATGTTTTGGTCTCCATGGTCAGCATGATAGATTTTGACTCTCTGCCCATTTGCTTTGAATAAATTCCCTTGATTGTCAACTAGCTCTGGATGGCCATCGTTGAAAACTCTATGAATTCTATATGGTCCAAACCATCTAGACTTGAACTTCCCGGGAAATAACTTGTATCTTGAGTTGAATAGCAAGACTTTGTCTCCTACCGAGAACTGCTTCTTCAGAATGAGCTTGTCATGCCATCTCCGAGTTCTCTCCTTATAAATTTTTGAACTTTCGTAGGAGTCCAATCTGATTTCATCTAACTCATTTAGTTAAAGGAGTCTCTTTTCTCCCGTGGCCTTTATGTCGAAATTCAGCTCCTTAATAGCCCACATGGCTTTATACTCAAGCTCTACCGAGAGATGGCAAGGTTTGCCATATACTAACCGGTATGGAGACATTCCAATTGGCGTCTTGAAGGCGGTTCTATATGCCCATAAGGCATCATCAAGCTTCAACGCCCAATCCTTCCCGGACTTCCCAACTGTCTTTGTCAAAATGTTCTTTATTTCTCGGTTTGACACTTCGACTTGCCCATTTGCTTGGGGGTGATAAGGGGTAGAACATCTATGGAATATCCCGTGCTTCTTAAGCATAGATTCGAATCTTCTCTCCTTAAAATGGGAACCATTGTCACTTATCACCGCTCTTGGCATTCCAAATCTTGGGAAGATAATTTTCTTGAACATTTTGATCACCACTTTAGCGTCACAAGATGGGGAAGCTATGGCTTCAACCCATTTAGACACGTAGTCTACCGCTACGAGAATAAAGCAATTTCCTTGTGAAGAGGGTAGAGGTCCCATGAAATCTATGCCCCATACGTCGAATACTTCCACTTCTAAGATGTCTTTCTGAGGCATTTCATCTCTTCTAGCAATGTTGCCCATTCTTTGACATTCGTTACAAGCCTTGACGAATTGATACGTATCCTTGAATGCATTGGGCCAATAAAATCCCGATTGAAGAATCTTAGCCGTGGTCTTGGAAGCGGAACCATGACCACCATAGGAAGATGAATGACAACAAGCTATAATTCCTTTCATATCCTCTTCGGGCACACACGTTCTATAAATGCCGTCTGGGCATAGCTTGTACAAGAAAGGGTCATCCCAAAAGTACCTCGAGACGTCGTGCAAGAACTTCCTCCTTTGGTTATGATCTAGGTCATTCGGGAGAATGTTGCACGTCAAATAGTTCACATAGTCCGCGTACCAAGGGGCATTCTCTTCTACACTAAGCAAATATTCTCCGATAAACGAGTCTCCTATAGGTGACGAGAATTGTTTTGAATCATGAAGCTCAACTCTTGAAAGATGGTCCGCCACTACATTTTCGATCCCCTTTTTATCTTTGATTTCAATAGTGAACTCTTGCAAAAGAAGGATCCATCGAATAAGTCTTGGCTTTGCATCTTTCTTTGTCATCAAATAATTAATAGCGACGTGATCTGTGTAGACGATTGTTTTGGATCCCACAAGGTATGGTCTGAATTTTTCAAAGGCATATACCACGGCTAGCAACTCTTTCTCGGTGGTAGTATAGTTCATTTGAGCATTATCTAGCACCTTGCTCACATAGTAGATCACATGGAGTCTCTTATCGACTCGTTGTCCCAAAACGGCTCCAATAGCATAATCACTTGCGTCGCACATAAGCTCGAATGGAAGATCCCAATTCGGTGATCGCACTATGGGTGCCGATACAAGGGCTTTCTTGAGCTTTTCAAATGCCTCTAAACAATCTTCATCAAAGTTGAATTGCACATCATTGCATAGGAGATGAGTTAGTGGCTTGGCAATCTTTGAGAAGTCCTTAATAAATCTCTGGTAAAAACCGGCATGGTCTTGGAAACTTCTAACTCCTTTTTGATCTTTTGGTGGTGGTAGTTGCTCAATAACTTGAACTTTTGCTTTATCAACTTTCACACCTCTACTAGACACCAAATGCCCAAGCACAATTCCCTCTTGAATCATAAAATGGCACTTTTCCCAATTTAGCACCAAACCCGTTTCAATGCACCTAGCAAGAACATGAGAAAGATTCGTTAAACAATCATCAAATGAAGTTCCATGAATAGAGAAGTCATCCATGAAAACTTCCATGCATTTCTCAATGTAATCACTAAAAATAGACATCATGCATCTTTGAAACGTTCCCGGTGCATTGCATAACCCAAAGGGCATGCGTCTAAATGCAAAAGTTCCATAAGGACATATAAATGTTGTTTTTCCTTGGTCATTAGGCAAAATGGGAATTTGATGAAATCCGCTATAACCATCTAGGAAACAAAAGTATTCATGTCCCGCAAGTCTTTCAAGCATTTGATCAATAAAAGGTATGGGAAAGTGATCTTTCTTAGTTGCTTTGTTCAATTTCCTATAATCAATGCACATCCTCCATCCATTTACGGCTCTAGTACGGACCAACTCTCCCTTATCGTTTTGCACAACCGTAAGTCCTCCCTTTTTGGGGACGACATGGATGGGACTTACCCATTCCGAATCCGGGACCGAATAAATGATTCCCGCATCTCTTAGCTTAGTAATTTCTTTAAAGACAACTTTGCTAAGGTTAGGGTTCAATCTCCTTAAAAACTCCCTATAAGGTTTTGCATTCTCATCAACATTTATCCTATGCATGCATAACGAAGGGCTAATTCCCTTAAGATCATCAATAGAGTACCCCCAAAGCTTTTCTATTATTTTTCAAGCATGCAAAAGTTTGGACGTTTCATTCTCATTCAAGGTTGCACCAACTATAACCGGGTGCGTAGAATTAGACCCAAGAAACTCATACCTTAGATTCGAAGGTAGAGGTTTTAACTCTCCTTCGAATTCCTTACCTCTTGGCATTTGGTTTTCTTCACCTTGATAAGCATCAAATAATTTCTCTCCTTCGGCCAAAGTCAAGTCATACATTTCCTCATCTTCCATATCCATTAGTGAGGTAAAAAGCATACTAGAATCATCTAAGTCCATGACTTCGCTTTCAAAAGATGTTAGCTCAAGATTTTCACAAGATATATCAAGCAAATTGCATTCAAAAGATGAAGTGGGAGCTTTCATGGCATTTTTCATAAAAAATTTCAACTTTTCATCTCCTATTTTCAATTCAATAGACCCTTCTCCACATCTAATGACCGCCTCAACGGTGTTAAGAAAAGGTCTACCAAGAATAACGGGCATTTCTTGCTCAACATCCATTTCTAGCACATAGAAGTCTACGGGAATAAAGAATTTACCAACTTTAATAGGCACATCCCTAAGAACTCCCCTAGGGATTCTAGAACTTCTATCGGCTAGTTTCAATGAAATAGTAGTAGGATGAAGTTCACCCACATCAATTTGCTCAAACAATGAATAGGGAATTAAAGAAATGCTAGCTCCCAAATCACACAATGCCCTATCAATTTCAATCTTTCCTAAAGAGATAGGAATAGAAAATGATCCATGATCTTGCATTTTCTTAGGCATTCTACTTTGCACAATGGCGCTACACTCAACATTCAATGCTACCATGCTAGATTCGTCAATAACTCTACGATTAGACACAATATCTTTCAAGAATTTTGCATAGGTAGGATTTTGAGTGATTACCTCATGGAATGGAAGCGTGACATACAACTTCTTCAACATCTCCACAAATCTTTGGAAGTGGGCATCTAGCTTGTTCTTTTTTAGCCTTTGAGGGAAAGGTATCACGGGCACATAATTTCTCATCAAAATCGGCTCTCCCTCTTTTTCCTCTTCTCCGGTAGGGGCTTGAAGTTCAACTTTGGCATTTTCGTTGGCAACTTCCTCGTCTACCTCTTTAGAGTTAAGATTTGATTTTCCTTGAGGGGTTGGCAAAACCTTTCCACTTTTCAACGTGATGGCATCAACATGTTCTAGGGAATTCACATCCGGTTGAGAAGGGACCTTCCCTATTTGCTTCATATGGGCATTTTCTTTAGCAAGCCTCTTATTTTCGGCCACTAGTTCCTCCATCTTCTTGTTGGTATCTTTTTGGCTTTCAAGCATTTGTGCCATCATAGCCATCATAGGATTATCTTGAGGATTGGAAGAAGCTTGCCCTTGATGATGAGAATTCCCTTGATCATTCATGGGAGATTTGGCTTGATAAGGCCTTTGAGAGTTTCCTTGAGAATATTGAGAGTTTTGGGTGGAACCTTGACCTTGAGTAGAATAAGAATTTTGCCCTTGATTTTGGTTAGAGCCATACCCTTGTCTTTGGTGACTCCCTTGATAAGAATTTTGCCCTTGAGGCCTAGGAGTGAAATTGGAGTCATTGGCCATTCTTCTTTGCGGAGGCTCGTAATTTCTTGTGATGTGATTAGAATTTTGAGCATAATTTCTTTGTTGATTTACATAGTGGGCTTCTTCATACCCGTCATCGTCATCTTCATGTCTCCCATCGGGACAAGCCTTCGTAGAATGCCTCGTACTAGAGCATATGAAACAAGGTTGTTGGACCGGATTCTTCTCTTTTTCATTCTTCGGTTTAGACACCTCCAAAGCATTTACCATGCTTATCATGGTTTCCATCTTCTTTGTCAAATCACTAAATTGATCTTTAGTCACATAATTTGAAGAATCCTCTCTAGACTTAGCCATTTTCTTGTGATCGACTCCTTGATATCTATCGGAATTTGTGGCGATCTTCTCTATGACTTTAAATCCTTGGTTTGCCGGTAACTCCATGATTGCACCACCACTAGCCGTGTCCATTTGGCCTTTGGCCTCTTTGCTCATGCCAAGATAGAAATATCTCATAAGATCCGCTCTTCGAAGTTATGGTGAGGTCATTCCTTTAAATAATGCTTGAATCGATCATAGGCTTGATGAAATAGCTCATTATCCCTTTGAGAGAACGTCAATATAAAATCAGTGAATTTCTTTGTCCTTGATGGTGGAAAAAATTTGGTGAGAAAAGCATTTGCTAGCTCGCTCCAAGTCCTAAAGGATCACGGCTCTTGGTTTTGCAACCATTCCTTTGCATCTCCGTATAGTGAAGACGGGAAGAGCTTTAGATAGACATATTCCACGGGTACATCCCTTAGCTTATAAGTGCGGCAATATTCTTGAAAGCTTGCCAAATGGGTAGAAGGATTCCCAACTCCTTGGTATTGATCATGAGTCACCATATGGACTAAGGAGGACTTCACATCAAAATCAAATGCATCTTCATCCGGGGGCACAATAGCCGAGCCATTCCCTTCAAGGGTAGGGGTCATATAATCTTCAACAGGCCTCTCATCATCCTCATCATCATATCTATAATTTCTGAGATTCCTTTGAGGAAGGGAAAGATTCCATATAGGATTTTGATCATCAACATTGTTCCGTCTAGCGGGAGGATCTTCTTCCCTATCCTCTTCCATTCTAAAGTTTCGGTTGTTTCTTTGAAGGGCGGGAGGGTTCTCTATCTCATCTTCCATTCTAAATCCCGGTCGCAAGTAAGGTAGTGGGTTTAGGAGTGGAGGTGGACGAGGTCTTAGGCCTTGGAAAGCCGGAGGAACAATATGATCAAGGGGAGGAGGGTTCTTGCGAGGTCTACCTCTTGGTTTCTTAATGGTTGGGAGGTTTGAAGTTGAACCGGTAGCTACTTGTTTTTGACTCAACAATGCGTGGGAGCAACGCATTAACATACCCAGTGCGTGGGAGCAACGCACTGGGAGCAACGCATTCATCTAGCATTGGGTATGACTCAATTCGACCGACTCGATTTGATAGCGCTAAAACATATGCATTTTAGGCGATCTCTATGCTTATTGTTTCGATCATTTTATTACGATTCACTTGCTATTTGATGCTTTGTGGTTCATTTCAGGAAAATTAAAGAGTTTAAGCTGAGAACACAAGTGAGTAGCATTTTGGAGCAAAACCGAGCAGTTTCGAAAATATGATGTTTCGGGGCCAAACCGAGCAATATTGACCTTTGCACCTTGTTTTGGATGCTAAGGGCTCATACGGTGTCCGATTTGGTCGATTCAAAGCTTGTTGGAAAGCTAATTCAAAGGACTACAACTTTGTAGTTTACACCAAGATTAGATTCGGATGGTAAGAGGCTCTGAGGATCCGAACCGTCCGGCTCAAATTCGTGCACACATCTCAACCGGCCAGCTCAACTTCAGGCCAAATTCTCAGCTGGCCGGCTCAACCGTCGTGAACAGTAATTTCGGGAAATCTCCAAAAATCGTTTTGGGCTTTCTTTGGCCTCTTTTTCGAAGCTTATAAAAGGAAACATGACCAGAATGGAAAGGGGGGCTATTTTTTGGAGAGAGCTAGGGGGAGCTAGGGTATTTTGGAGGAGTTTTCTTGGAGAAGAAGCTAGAGATTGTGGAGACAACTTCAACAACTAAGATTGGATCCTCTAGTGTTCTTGAATCTCCATATTGGTTTTGAATTCCTACACTCAACTTTCCATATGGGTTTTTGCACTTTTATTATTGCTTTTGTTTGTAAACTCACTATGAGTGAGTAGTGACCTTGATTGGGGATTATGGATCCCCTAGACATGTGTGTGACAATGTGAACACTATATGCTATTGATGAATGAGTTTGCACATGAATCTTCTTCATTTGAACTTAATGTTTCAAGTTGCCTATAAGGTGTTTGTGAAATGTCCTCAATGGGAACTTTGCTTGATCTCATGTTTGATGTAGCTCACGTTGATCAATATGACTTCAATGAACTAAATGAAGAAGCATTAGGACTTTTGAGTTAGTTGGATAATTCAATAACCTAATGAGAATTGCTTGAATTTAACAAGAATATGTTTATTTAGCCAATAGAGCGCGAGTGTGAGGCTAGAGATTCATATTCTATAGTGCCAATAGAGCGCGAGTGTGAGGTGCTATGTGAGATGCAACCTCTTGATACTAGGTTGTAGCGCGAGTTGAACTTAGTATTAATGTTGCATGAGCTAAATTCTATACGTGTGCGTGTGATTTCATCATTGGTATATCATTCCATTGTCATAATAATTGTCTAGGTGGGGAAGTAATCCCTAGTCATCTTTTAATTGGAAGTTAACCCCTTTTTGCAAGTTTAATCTCACTTTGGATTGAGAAATAGACCCCTCAAACAATAGACATTCTAATCTCATCGTTAGCACTATTAGTTTAATCACCTATCTTTTGGGTTCGACCTCGGTTCACCCGAGTCAATATAAATGTTTTGATTGACGTGACTTAGCATAAGTGTTTGGATTCCTATTCGAATATCTTCCGCTATATTTGCAAGCGATCAAATGGCGCCGTTGCCGGGGATAGGTTAATTAACTAGGTGCTAATAGATTGTTTAGTTTGTCTATTCTTGTAAATATTTTTCTTTCTCTTATACTTGTATATTCTTCCTTTTTCTCTCATATCCCTTACTAACTTTGTTAATCTTGTTTTGCGAGGATGGATCACTATAACCAACAAGTCATGCACGATGAAGATTATTATGAAGAGGATTTTTCCAATTATGCGACAAAAGATCAAGTCAGTGATTTAGACAAGAAAATTGATAGTATGATGAGCATGGTTAATGCTTGGGTGGTGTCTAAACTGAGAAATGACAAAGACTATGTGGATCAACCGAATGCCCATGGTGAAGACTATTGGATGAACAACCAAAACCGACAAGTCTCTTCTAATGAGGGATATTATCAAGAGGAGGAGCAACCATATTGGAATTACCAAGAGCATGACTATCAAACTAATCGTTATAATTTGGATGGGGATGACCAAGAAGAGGAGCAACCAAATGGCTATTGGGAAAACTCTTGGAATCCATCACATACCTACACTCAAAATTGGAATGATAGTCAATGTTTTGAAATTGAACACTCCTACCCTCCATACCCTCAACCTCAACCGTCAAATGAGCCCTCCCATTTTGAAGCCATGTTTGCCACATTCCTTGCAAACCAAGAGAAGATGGACGCTCAATTGAAAATATTGGAGGCTCAAAACCATGAGTTAAAAAGCGAAAATGCTACATTGAGGGAGATGGATGCTCAACACCAAGTTTTGGAAAGCGAATTAGGGCAACAAGCAATGGAAAATGAAAACTTGGATGAGGAAGAGGAGGTACCCGAAGAAGAAGTCCTTGAATCTAATGTCTCAAGGGAAGAATGGGATCAAGAAAGGGAGGATGAATTTTGGAGAGTCGGCACCGTAACTCATTACAACCAAAGAGATGGTGAATCTTGTAACGAAGAAGAGATGGAATGCAAAAGTGAAGCATCCTTCACCACTAGCACATCTCAAGATCATTTAGATGAGAACACACAAGAGCTCGACGTCTATTTGACGCTCTCCGATGAGGAATTCTTCAACGATGATGCCTCTTACATAGAGGAAATACCTTTTATTGATGAAGAAGAATTCGCCCCTCCCGCTATAGAAGAGCCGAAATATGAATCCCAAATTCTTGTTGAGGATGGATTAAAGGAAGAGGATATTGAGCCACAAGAACTTCAAGGGTATAGAGACTTTGTTGAAGTTTTCATGGAAGAGACTAAAGACCAACCTCGCTTGCAAGAAGACACAAGTCTACTAAGGGATATTGAGGAATGGGCACCCAAGGACATCATAAAAAAATTAAAGGAGGGTGTACCCATCAAGCTCGAGACAAATTTTGAAGACCCATTCTTCATTATGAAGTCTCGAGACAAGTTTTGGAGCTTCTTGCCATACTTTCAAAGATTATTTGAAAAAAGCTCCCATGGCCCCTTGATTTTTAAGGGATTTTCATACTTGAAGGGGTCATGCTCTCAAAGGGAAGTCCATTGTAGGCTTGATGGGAGGAAATTCAAATGGGATTTGAAGGTGGTTTGACACGATCAAGAGCAAGGCCCCGCTTGAGGAGGGATCTTAACAAAAAACTCCTCAAGTGTGCTTCCTATCTCCTAAGAGGAGAATCGGCTTCGTCTTAGCCAAGACGTTAAACTAGGCTTGTGAGTGTTTTCTCTCCCGATCTTCGAGTATATCTATTTTTATTGGGTTTCTATTTGTTTCGTGCAAGAATTTGAGGATATGAACTATGCATGTCTGAATGCCTATATTTGATGATTTCTTAACATGTGCTTGGTTAACTAGATGCCTTGATAAGGCATAAGTGTGGGGTGCCTATGTTTTGACTATACGAGATGGTTGTGCTTGCTTGACGTGCTTTCATGTGTGAAATCCAATCAACTTGTGTGTTTAAGGGAAAACATTCACATTACTGCACAATTCATCCAAAAACTTCAAATTATTAACGAAAGCAAAAAGTCTAGGCAAGGCTACATTTTCGAAAAATTTCATTCCTAATTCAACTAGTCGTGCATGATTTCACTTGATTGATCCTTTAGATGACTAATGGATTGGATTGTTGACTTTCATTCTTGAGGATCAAAGCATCTATTAGCACTTCTTTATCTTTTATTCTAAGCTTTTTCTTGTTGAGACTAGAGAGTTGATCTTTGAAGGCATAAAATCGAAAAATTTATAATTTTAAAACCCTAGCATGCCATGATTGCCTTTAGGTGACCTTAGTGACCTTGCTTATCTTGTGGATTTGTCTTGTTGGTTTGTCATGCTCCATTTTTAACACTTAGCCCTTTGTCAAAGTTCTAAGTGTGGGCTCAAAAGAGGGCAAGGAGAAAAGAAAAAAAGGGAAAAAAAGGGAGAAAGAAACAAAAAATAAAAAATTGAAATAAGCCCCAAGTTCCGTCCCTATGATTGATCACCATTAGGAAGTGAATTTAAAGAAGTATGTGCTAAGCGCCGAGGGTTAGGAAGGTAAGTTCCCCCTCGAAAGTACTTAGCACGGCCAAAGGCCATTCTTCCCCCTTAATGTTGCACTTAGACTTGACAATCGGCTATTCCACCATTCGCTAGCATGAAAACCAATGAGACAATTGATACTTCCTAGCAAGAATTCACTAAGGGACGAACCTCGTTGACAGAACCGCTTGTCGTCAGAGCGATTTGTGCAAATAAATTTATAATAGTCCGCTACTCGCAACTATACTACTGGGTAGTACTTGGTAAGTAGGGGTCGAACCCAAGGGAATTAGGGGAATAGGTTATTCTTTTAAGGGATTTGTCTAGCGAGAGAGCGTGTTTTAAGTTGGTTGAGGTTTTAGTGCTAACAACTACGTGACTTTTTGATTGGTTGCGGATTTGATTGCTGAAACGTAAATTACAGAAAAGTAAATACTGAAAATACAAAGGAGACTTACAGTGGGTGATGCAAGAATTGCAAGTCCTCCGGATTGTGAGCGGTTGATGGTTGCAGTTGATTGAACAATAAAAGTAAAGACAGGGGGGGTTTGTAATTGCGAGAGAAGTATTCGGTCTTGGGGGGCCTTGTATTATATCCTGTTCATTCTTTTAGTAACCCTTCTAAGTATTCAAACGTGTATCGAGGCCCTTTCGTAGCGCTCAATTTGCCACACTGTTTGTAAACCCTTGTTCTACTTCAGACTAATTCCTCCTTTCGAAGTATCTTAGCCTTTTGTGCACCAATTTGGTCCCTTTGGTCCAGTTTCCAAATGGTTTTAAAGATAGATCGAACTCCTCAGATAAGCTTTGCCCTTTCGTAGCATCCACTTACCCGAGTATGTTCACGACTTCCCACAGAAGAGTTTTGCCCTTTCGTAGCTTCCACTCAACCTTGGAAAGTCTGACCTTATAAATGGCACATAGAACAAGTTTTGAATACAGAGAAAAGAAACTAAACGAAGTAAAACATTATATAAAACAAGAACTCCCCTTCAACCGAATGAAGGGTTTAGTTACGAATATCCATGGAGTTGGACATCATAACTAGGATATTGAAGAGAATACTCAAGAACAAACAGGAGTAAAGAGAGAAGAGAAAGAGATTACTCAAGAACAAACAGGAGTAACTCTTGAACTGTAACTGAAAACTTGAGTACTCAAGAACCAACAGGAGTACTCAAGATCGAACTAAAGTATTTGAGAACAAACTGAACTTTTATTGATATCAAAACCAAACTTTACAAAGTAACAAACTTAGAGAGAGAAGTGGAGTGTGGTTGTGAATGCTTATGGCTTATGAAATGAGGAGGGATGGCTTGGTATTTATAGCCATGGAGGAGAGGAATGGAGGGCTTGGATTGAGGCATGTGTTTGTGCATCCAAGGGTGGAGATGGGGGGAGAAGGAGAGGAGGGCAAGTGTCACAAGGGGAGAGGGCAATGGCAAAGCCGCCGGCGGCTTTTGGGAGGGGGAATGAGGTGGTGACATGTGGAGGAAGGGGAGAGGAGGAGGGGAGATGTGAGGAGGTAGCCGCCGGCCCATGTGGCATGAGGAGAGTGGTTTGTGAGTTTTGTGCAGTTTTCACAAAACTATCGGTGTATTCCAGCTCCGGATTGTCTTCGGTTTCTCTTCGGTTTGATTTGTTTTGAATGATTCCAAGTCAGGATCTTTAGATTTCTTCATTCAGCGTCTGATCTTGACCTTGGATTGTCTCCTGATATCTTTTCTGTGCTAAAAGCTCTTCCTTAGCGTGTATTCTCTCTAAGCTCTGAAATACCCTGTAGAAATGTATCGGGACTAAAACATCGAAGTTAGATAGACAAACAGTCTAATTGGGTGGGTTTAACTGTGTTTATGATTCGTACAATTGTGGTCCATCAGATAACCCCACACTTTTAGTTGTTCGTCCCGAACAATGCTTTATAAGGGCGTTACTAAGTAAGTTGGTTAAAATATAAAAATAAGATTGTGGTACTCGATTTTTCCTAATTCATGCATTACTACTTGTTACTAAATTAAACTGCGTAAATAAGTAGAAGAAACTTGATACTTGTACCTTCGTGCTGAGATGCAAATTATTTCGGATGTTTCGGGAGATAGCCCTTTTCAGGCTCCTGGACTACACCTTCGGGATCGTCTCGCACTGTATGGTTTTCTTGTAGCTTTCTCTAGCACGTGATTCGATTCAGGTTCCAGTGAGTTGAGTACTTTGATTACTTTTGGCGAGGGACTGCTTTTTGTAGTGAATTGGCCTTTGGCCTTTGATTTGACGCTTTGAGTTCTTCACTTTTGTTCGGTTAAAACCTTCACAATTTTGGGCCTGAGGCCTCTTGATTTGCTTCTTCGAGCTTTTTGCGTCTTTGTGACTTGCTAGTCCATTTTCTCAAGCCTTCTTGGGAGGTCCAATCATCGCCCGCGAGCATATGGAAATACCTCCCCGCTCCTCTCGTCTTCGTCGTTTTGCGCGGGTCAAGATGAGGGTCGCTCATCTATTTTCTCGGCTATTTTGACTAGAGAGAGGACGGTCTGATTCCCGTCCTCGCCTTTGCATAGATGCTTCCTGGCGGAGTTGACTTCAATTATTCACCGAAACCTGAAGTGCAGCCTCCACTGACTTCGAAAACCATATAGTTTGATCTGATCCTTCAAGTGCTTGCCAAGCCCCTCTAGGGCAATTTCTATCAACTCCACATCCCTAGCTTATCTCGGCACAAAAGACAAATGAGAAGTTACATTCTAAGTTTTTAAACAGTTTGCATTTTCACAAGGTTGATGCATGAATTATGATCTATCTTTTTCACATTCTTAAGTTCATATTTTCAAAAAGATACTATTTAAAAAGAAAAGAAAAACATGCAGATGGTTCTCACCCCACACTTTTGAACGAAGGCGTGCCTTAGTTCAAAAGTCATGCAAATATATACAAAAGAAGGAAATGACATTAAGGAAAAAGAAGAACAGAACTCCCTTTTAATGTGTCGTGCAAACGACATGGCATGAGGCTAGATAATCGAGGGAGTCTGGCTGGGGCCTCGAACTCTCAGCGCAGGCCCGGTAAATTCACGGAAGCTGCCTGGCTGATCCGGTCTTGCTCCAAACTTAATTCCTACATGAAAGATATTCCTTCTATACAAAAAGTGGGTGAGAGCGCTTATTGGAAATTTAAATGACAGAAATTAAAAGTGCAGAAAAGTAAGATAGTGTCGGGTTACCTCCCGACCAGTGCACTTGTTTAACGTCGTTGGCTCGACGATACCTCGTTTGTGGTTCATTGGTTTGGGTCCCATGGGTGGCTCAGGTCAAACTTTGCCACCGTTCCTGTGTTGCTTCTTCCTGACCTCTTGCCGGATGTTGTACTCGGGTTCTGTTCCCATTGATCTGGTGGTTTCTCTTTCCATTGTCTCTGAGAAGGCGAGGGACCTTTTACCACAGTCACAGGTTTCTTGAGCCGAGCTTTCTTGTTTTTCCATCCGGGCTTCCATTCCTTTGGCCCATATCTTGGTCGCTTCTTTGTATATGAACTGTTGGCATCTGGGTTATGCTCCTTGCAAGCCTTCTTCTTTGCGGCAGAGGTGAATGGTCGTTTCAGTACGAGTGAGTTTTCAGGGCTGCTTGGTTGGCTTGTGGCGAGGGAGTGCTTCATTGTTTGGTTTCTTGGCTCATGCCTTGCCTCCAACTCGCCTTGCACCTCTTCAATGATCACTTCATCTTCAAGGGTTGTGATCCTTATACAACCCGAGGGGACAAGTTGGGGGACTTCCACCCCAAGGGCCAGGTTTTTCTCGGACAGATTGATAATGAGGACCGGGTCTGCCTCGGGTGCTTTGATAGTGAGGAACGGGCCGGGCTTGATTTCCTCGTCCGCTTCGGTAGTGAGTTCCCATGAAGATTCCTCCTCGATGCTTTCTGTATCTGATTCGTCCATCACTTCGGATGGCTCGGGAGTGAGATCCCATGTAGGCTCTTCTTTGTCCCACACTGTATCGATTTCTGGCTCTAAGTCTTCTGATGGCTCGGGAGTGATATCCCATGTAGGCTCTTCCTCAGTTATCCATGCGTCCTCATCCTCTGTCAGCTTTGTGGGCTCCAATGTTGGTTCCTTTAGAGCCGCCTCTACATCCATTACTGCCCTTGCCATCTCGGCTTGATTCTGTAGAATTCTTGCATCTATTTGCGCATAACTCGCGGCCAAATCTTCCATTACGTCCTCCAAGGACCGGCTTTGGTTTTCGTCTATCCGTTGGTTGCTAGCTGCCAACTCTTTTATTATGTCCTCAAGCGCATTGTGTTGTTCTTGCCTGAGCCTTGAGTCCTCGGCCAAATCATATATCAAGCCCCAAAGAGCACTCATCGTCAACTCATAGATCGAGCCTCCTGCCGCCTCATTGAGCCTATCCCACTCGTGTGGTATCATTCCATCGAGAAATCTTTGAATAAGATCGTAGTTAGTGAATCCATGGTGCGGGCAGCTTGTCACAAGGGAATCAAAGTACCGTAAGTACTCATCCAATGTTTCATCCCGGGATTGCTCAATGTAGTTGATCTTTTCGCGGATTTCATGTTGGAAGGATGGTGGGGAACATTTCTCATCGTACCAAGGCTTTTTGCCGTAGTAAGATGACATGGTGAATTATGTGCAACAGAAAAAAGAACAACTATCCATTTGCTAATTCCCCGGCAACGGCGCCAATTTGACAGAACCGCTTGTCGTCAGAGCGATTTGTGCAAATAAATTTATAATAGTCCGCTACTCGCAACTATACTACTGGGTAGTACTTGGTAAGTAGGGGTCGAACCCAAGGGAATTAAGGGAATAGGTTATTCTTTTAAGGGATTTGTCTAGCGAGAGAGCGTGTTTTAAGTTGGTTGAGGTTTTAGTGCTAACAACTACGTGACTTTTTGATTGGTTGCGGATTTGATTGCTGAAACGTAAATTACAGAAAAGTAAATACTGAAAATACAAAGGAGACTTACAGTGGGTGATGCGTGAATTGCAAGTCCTCCGGATTGTGAGCGGTTGATGGTTGCAGTTGATTGAACAATAAAAGTAAAGACAGGGGGGTTTGTAATTGCGAGAGAAGTATTCGGTCTTGGGGGGCCTTGTATTATATCCTGTTCATTCTTTTAGTAACCCTTCTAAGTATTCAAACGTGTATCGAGGCCCTTTCGTAGCGCTCAATTTGCCACACTGTTTGTAAACCCTTGTTCTACTTCAGACTAATTCCTCCTTTCGAAGTATCTTAGCCTTTTGTGCACCCATTTGGTCCCTTTGGTCCAGTTTCCAAATGGTTTTAAAGATAGATCGAACTCCTCAGATAAGCTTTGCCCTTTCGTAGCATCCACTTACCCGAGTATGTTCACGACTTCCCACGGAAGAGTTTTGCCCTTTCGTAGCTTCCACTCAACCTTGGAAAGTCTGACCTTATAAATGGCACATAGAACAAGTTTTGAATACAGAGAAAAGAAACTAAACGAAGTAAAACATTTTATAAAACAAGAACTCCCCTTCAACCGAATGAAGGGTTTAGTTACGAATATCCATGGAGTTGGACATCATAACTAGGATATTGAAGAGAATACTCAAGAACAAACAGGAGTAAAGAGAGAAGAGAAAGAGATTACTCAAGAACAAACAGGAGTAACTCTTGAACTGTAACTGAAAACTTGAGTACTCAAGAACCAACAGGAGTACTCAAGATCGAACTAAAGTATTTGAGAACAAACTGAACTTTTATTGATATCAAAACCAAACTTTACAAAGTAACAAACTTAGAGAGAAGTGGAGTGTGGTTGTGAATGCTTATGGCTTATGAAATGAGGAGGGATGGCTTGGTATTTATAGCCATGGAGGAGAGGAATGGAGGGCTTGGATTGAGGCATGTGTTTGTGCATCCAAGGGTGGAGATGGGGGGAGAAGGAGAGGAGGGCAAGTGTCACAAGGGGAGAGGGCAATGGCAAAGCCGCCGGCGGCTTTTGGGAGGGGGAATGAGGTGGTGACATGTGGAGGAAGGGGAGAGGAGGAGGGGAGATGTGAGGAGGTAGCCGCCGGCCCATGTGGCATGAGGAGAGTGGTTTGTGAGTTTTGTGCAGTTTTCACAAAACTATCGGTGTATTCCAGCTCCGGATTGTCTTCGGTTTCTCTTCGGTTTGATTTGTTTTGAATGATTCCAAGTCAGGATCTTTAGATTTCTTCATTCAGCGTCTGATCTTGACCTTGGATTGTCTCCTGATATCTTTTCTGTGCTAAAAGCTCTTCCTTAGCGTGTATTCTCTCTAAGCTCTGAAATACCCTGTAGAAATGTATCGGGACTAAAACATCGAAGTTAGATAGACAAACAGTCTAATTGGGTGGGTTTAACTGTGTTTATGATTCGTACAATTGTGGTCCATCACTCGTATTCTCTTATACTTAGGCATGATGTGACTTTCAAGAATATACAAAAACTGTAATGTTGGGACTCCTCTTCTCTTATGACTAAGTGACCTTTGCGTCCTAGGCTTGATAATGAGTTCAAAGCTCACAAGCTAATGTACTAGCCTCCTTGCTAGCATTGGTGAGTGATCCAACAAGATTTCTTTGCGACTATTAGATTGTTTTCTAGAAGTCACTAACATAGAAAATGACTAGAATCCTTGATTAAAGATTTATTAGTCTTTGCTTTGATTTGCTTGAATGTCCTAATTCATGAATTTCCACAAGGATTTGAAGAGGTTTCATGTAGTGATTGAAATGCACATCTCTAGTTGAATACATTGTGAACTTCATGAAAAACACCTTGCCTAGTACTTTGACAATGGTGAACTTAAAATGCCTAATTGGATGGTTGTTCTCTTTGTGGGATTTGTGAGTATTCCCGTGTCTGAAAACTCTCAGGAGACTACAACTCCTCCACGAGGGTAGCCTAGGGGTTTAAAGGCTTGGTGCATTCGCTAAATGCACTCGTGTTGCCTACGAAAGTGGTTAGTTAGAAGTAGAATTTGTTCCTTAGTGTTTTTAATTAGTTTTCGTGACCATATGGAGTTTTCTTTGAACCGATCCTGAGTGGGTAAAATGAATTATTGTTGTTGATCTCTATGATTAGTTTGCTCGGGACGATCAAACGTTAAGTGTGGAGTGATTTGATAGCGCTAAAACATATGCATTTTAGGCGACCTCTATGCTTATTGTTTCGATCATTTTATTACGATTCACTTGCTATTTGATGCTTTGTGGTTCATTTCAGGCAAATTACAGAGTTTAAGCTGAGAACACAAGTGAGTAGCATTTTGGAGCAAAACCATTTGATCGCTTGTAAATATAGCGTAAATATTCAAAGAAAATTCAAACACTTATGCTAAGTCACGGCAATCAAAACATTTGTAATGACTCGGGTGAACCGAGGTCGAACGCAAAAGATAGATCATTAAACTAATAGTGCTAACAATGTGATTAGAATGTCTAATGTTTGGGGGGTCTATTTTTCAATCCAAAGTGAGATTAAACTTGCAAAAGGGTTAACTTCCAATTAAAAGATGACTAGGGATTACTTCTCCACCTAGACAATTATTATGACAATGGAATGATATACTAATGATGAAATCACATGCACACGTATAGAATTTAGCTCATGCAACATTTATACTAAGTTCAACTCGCGCTACAACTTAGTACAAAGAGGTTACATCTCGCATAGCACCTCACACTCGCGCTCTATTGGCACTATGGAACATGAATGTCTAGCCTCACACTCGCGCTTTATTGACTAGATAAACATGATCTTATTAAGTTCAAGCCATTCTCATTAGGTTAGAGAGTTATCCAACTAACTCAAAAGCTCTAATGCTTCTTCATTTAGTTCATTGAAGTCATGATGATCAACGTGAGCTACATCAAACATGATATCAAGCAAAGTTCCCATTGAGGACATGTCACAAACACCATATGGGCAACTCTAAACATTAAGTTCAAATGAAGAAGATTCATGTGCAAACTCATTCAACATTAGCATCAATTGTATTCACAACGTCACAAGCATGTCTAGGGGATCCATAATCTCCAACCAAGGTCACTACTCACTCATAGTGAGTTTACAAGCAAAAACATCAATGAAAATGCAAAAACCCATATGGAAAAGAGAGTTTAGAAATCTAGAACCAATATGGAGATCCAATAACACTAGATGATTCGATCTTAGTTGTTGAAGTTGTCTCCACAATCTCTAGCTTCTTCTCCAAGAAAACTCCTGCAAATACCCTAGCTCACCTCCCTAACTCAGCCCCCAAAAAGCTCTCCCAATTTGTTTTCTGGTTACCTATTTATAGCTTTTCAAAAGGCCAAAAGGCCAAAAGCCCAAAAACGATTTTTGGAAATTTCCCGATTTTACTGTTCACGACGGTTGAGCCGGCCGGTTGAGAATTGCACCCTGAGTTGAGCCGGCCAGTTCGGCGATGTTTCGAATGGCCTAAACTCTCTGAGCACTTGAGCCGGCCGGTTCAAATTTGTGCACAACATTGAGCCGGCCGGTTCGGATCCTCAGAGCCTCTTACCATCCGAATCTGATATTGGTGTAAACTACAAAGTTGTAGTCCTTTAAATTAGCTTTCCAACAAGCTTTGAATCGACCAAATCGGACACCGTATGAGCCCTGGGCGTTCAAAACAAGGTGCAAAGGTCAATATTGCTCGGTTTGGCCCCGAAACACCATATTTTGCTTCGAAACTGCTCGGTTTTGCTCCAAAATGCTACTCACTTGTGTTCTCAGCATAAACTCTGTAATTTGCCTGAAATGAACCACAAAGCACCAAATAGCAAGTGAAATAGTAATAAAATGATCAAAACAATAAGCATAGAGGTTGCCTAAAATGCATATGTTTTAGCGCTATCAATTATTCTTAGAGGAAAACTTCTTTTTGCTCTTAAACATCATCACTTCATTCTTAGCTTCTGTCTTAGATCCAAATCTAGTCTTAAAAACCTTAAGTCTCATTCTTCTGAATTATCATTTCAGTGATCTTAGTTAGAGTTAACTCATCTCTCTCATATTGAATTACATCCTTAACAATATCAAATTGATGGGGAAGAGAATTTAGGATAATCACATCAAGATGTTCCTCTTTTATTGTGTCTTTACATCTATCTAAGTCATGGGTAATCCTAAGAAAGATATCAAGATTCTCTTGAATGGTCATATGAACATCCATTTTAAAGGTGAACAATCTACTTAAAAGTGAAATCCTACATGGGATAGATTTAGACAAGTACTTTTCTTCTAACTTTTCCCAAAGAACCTTAAGATTTTCTATAGTCATGAATTGTCTAGCAACATCATCTGTCAACCTAATCATAATCTCAGAATGAGCTAAATCCCTCATCTCTATCTTAGCATCATCAGTGGTGGGAACTACCCATTTATCCTCCACTGCTCTCCACACTTTTTCCTCAATGAGAATAGCTTTCATTTTAAGTTTCCACATAGAAAAATCCATATTGCCATCATACGGCCTAAGCTTAGCAGGATCAGCCATAACAAGCAATTGAAGAGAAGAGATAAACAAGGAATACTGTACCAAAAACATGGGAATCACAAATTCAATCAAGGCACTCAGTCAAGCAGACAATGCAGCACCAAGAATGACCCCAAGAGCTATCACACACAGCAGAAAATGTGGTCTAGTGCCCGTCTAGGTTCAACAAGCCACAGGGCGGAATCGACAAGGACACCAAACACTATTTTTGACCCAAGAATCAAGTTTGGCACCAAGATCAACAATGATAGATGCCAAATTTGCTCTGATACCACTTGTAATAATTGTTAACTCGACTTGTATGCAATATTAGAGTTTAATTCGAGTAATGGTGTTCAAACACAAACAAAAGAATTGAGGACACAAGACTTTTTACTTGGTTCGGGCAAGCCCTACTCCAAGGGATCTCAACACGGGGAGATCCGTCCCAACATTCACTATATGGAATCAAAAGTTTCGGATACAAACATCACAAACGAGAAATAGGGCAATTTCAATTCTAGGGCTAAAATCAATCTAAGGCTAGAACTGAAATTGAAAGGGAATGGAGGGTTGTAAGCCCCCTTCGAAGCCCTTGGAATTATGCAGACGTTGCAGACGCCAAAAGCCCTCTGATTCTGACTCTCGAACGCCCTTCGAACCCCTCAGACGAACCAATCTTTGATCCACGCTTTGCCTTTGGTTGAAACCACCGTCTCGGCAAGCCAGCAGTCGAATTCGTTGGCCACGAACCTCGACTGCGTCCGACTATCGTTGTTTGAACTCCTCCGATGCTTCGCTCGAACAGAAATCTCACAATTGCTCTCAAATTTTTTGCTCTGGTTCAACTTGCCCTAATCCCAAACTGAAAAAGCTTTTGAACCCAGCTGAGCGCGTGTCGAAATGCAGCGTTTTCCAAACGCTTTAAGCTGAACGCGCACGCCTGACAAAACGACAACGCTCCACTTGAGTAACAGACTTACCTAACGCCAGGCTGGATGAAACGGCGCAGCTTCGGAGTGCAACGAACAAAATGGATCTTCCCGCTCGAGCCATACGCCACCGTTCCACTAAAGCTTCGAAACTCTTCTTTGCCATTTGAATCAAAACGACGCAGCTTCGCCCATCTTCTGAGAAACACTCCTGCTGCTATTCAGATCAGCTCCTCAGCTGCACTTTAACTTCAAGCTTCAAAAGGTAAGAGGTTTGGGGACTCTAATGGCTACATTACCTAAAACCTAACCTAACACATGCCAATCCAAAGGAGTCCACTAAGGGACCAGATTTAGGGACCAAAGTACCTAGAACACTACTAGGCAAGTTTGCTGCAAAAATCTGCAGTTCAGCTTCAGGCTGTTGCAACTGATTTTCAGAAAATTCACAAGATTCATGATCGGCTTGCCTGGATTCGCCACTGATTATCAGATTATGTAAGAACTTATAGTCAAAAGATACGTTTACTCTTACTCTTTTTGTCTCTGAATGTTTCTGTGAAATTTCGGTATTTCACATTCCCATATACTGGCATACATAACATTTCTTTGACACAATGGCTACAGATTTTGTGGTTGCTTGGACAACATCAAAGTCCTTTCTTGTTGTGTGTGTGCTATGTTTTCTTGTTTCTAAAAATAACTGTATTTTGGATGAAGCAATATAAGTTGAGGCACAGAATGGCGTGTCTGCTTTTTAGCACTTTATATCTTGATTCTTCATTGCCTTGGAAAATGACTTTGGCTTATTATTTCTTATATTATTCCCAAATTATCTATGTTTCTTCCGCTTGTAGGAGCCTAAAGAGTTGTGCGAGAGATGGAGTTCGCTGTCTTAGAAATATCAAGCTCGACTGTTCGTGCAGGGTGGAATTCATCGTGCTCATGTGCGCTCGAGGCTGAAATTTTGCCATTCACCAGGGATTATTACTGATGTCCAAGATGGAGGTAGTGGACGCAGTTCATTTTTCAGATTCATTGGAGGCACTTTCAGCCGTTTTTAAAGGACATGTGAAGCTCAGATATGAAGGACAATTAATTGATCAGAGCTTTGCTCTTTTTGATATTTAGTCTGATTATCCGTTAACTTCTCAATGTTGAATTTGGTTTGTTTTACCATTATCCGGCTGATTACTTGGATAGTACTCCGGTCCCTAGCACCAAATTCTCATATTGAATTAGACTGAGCATGTCCCAGCTTCATCTACAGCATTTTGCTATTTTAAGATATTGGAAAGACTCACCTAATGACCATATGTTTTTTTTTCTTTCTTTCTGAGTTTGTGCAGCACGACCACGGAGGAGAAGGAGATTCCCCGAAGGGAATGATGGATTGAGCTTTGTTGAATCACGTTATTGATTATTATCTCCATTGTCGAGTCATCTGCCGTTTCTACTTTGAAGTGTGTTTGACTGAATGTTTGTTGTAATTTGATTTTTAAGTGATGTTTTTTCGCTACAATTCTTAGTTCAAATGGCAATGGGGTTGCTGTTGTTCTAGGCTGCTGGGCGAAACTTTAGGAAGGTGCAGATTTGGTAATCATCTCAGCGCCTGGACATTGCCAAGTGATGTCCCAATGTGAGTTCACATACATACACAGTCAATCTATAGCCAGTTTCGCAATTGCAATTCTGTTATTGCATCTCGCTGATGTGTCCACATGATTAGCAAGTTAATTCCAGTGTTTCTATTCGACTTGTGATCTAAAGAGATTGTTATGGCTTGATGATGTATCCGGTCAATTCTGTCATTACTACCTTGGCAATATCGGTTTTATAATAAGGGAATGGTACAAAAACATAACTTGAATTACCACCTCATTTCAAATCAAATACCAAAATATCGAAAATTTCAATTTAAGTACTGAACTAACATCTCATTTCAAATCAAGTGCTAAACTATCAACAGTTTTTTTTTTGAATAAATGGCGAGATTCATTCAAAGGGGAAAAAACCCAACACAAAACAGCACAAAACCTGCACACAACCCGCTCAGCGCTCAACGAATGGGGAGCACTCAACACAAACGGCAAACCTACCTAGCACCAAAAAAGAATCAAGAATCAAGGCAACATGCCTATTCTACCAAGCCACTGACGATCAATATCGCTAGACTTTCTAACATCAGTGGCTCCCAATTTCATCTTGAGGCCCCCTATAATCTCTCTACAGCTAGTAATCACATTTACATCTTCATCGGCAAAAATCTTTTTGTTCCTCATGCTCCAAATCACATACATGGTTCTCGTCGCCGCTGCAGCAATGAATCTCGTTTGTAATGTCTCCTTCCTCCTACTTTTGAACCACGGAATGAGCATGTGCCATTGAGAAGGGTCATTGCTAACTCCCACAAAACTCAGTGCTTTCTGCCACAGCTCGGCAGCAATGGGGCACATGAAGAAAAGATGATCTCGACACTCGTCATCCTTCCCACACAAGACACACTTCGGATCCACCGATCCCCCATTCTCAGAATTCTGTCTTTCGTCAATAGCCTATTCTGGCTAGCCAGCCAAGCGTAGACAGAATCCCTCGGAGCATTAAACCGATTCCACACCAAATTAGCCCAATCAACCATGCCACTCTTCACCCTCAAGAACTCATATGTTTCTTTAACCGTTGAGCTATAACCAGTGTCCATCCTAGCCACAGTATCATCCTCAGAATTGGCACATAATCTGCTGAGATTTTTACAATAAGATAGCCTTTGCATAATCCAAGAACTGCTAGAATCCACACTGTCCAGCCACCAGTCCCTCCCTTTAGCCCAATACTCCTTAAGCCAATCAACCCACATGTTATGCTTATTCACTTGGAACTCCCACAGATGTCTTAACACCAATGCTCGTTTAACTATCAACAGTTTTAATTGAAGTACCGAACTATCAATTCTTTTCAATTTAAGTACCGAAATATTAAATTATTATTAATTTAGCATTTAAATATATAAAAAATAATAATAGTACTACAATATTACGTTATACATTCTTAGTGATAAGTATTTTTAGTTCACTTATCACTAATGGAGATATTACTTATATAATAATTATTCAATTTAACAAATATTTTCATTGATTTAAATATTTATACTAAATTAAAAATTATGTATCCGTTAAATCCAAATAATTAAATTGAAACACACAAAACCCAATATTTAAGGCAAATAATTTTTATTAAACATGTTGGGTTTAGAGAAGATAAATTAGAAACTGGATTCGATCCATTTATTCATGCATCAAAACACTACTTAAATAAGTAAATACAAAAACTGTAAATCCTAAAAATAGGATACACTACGCCACTAACTTCGTATGAATAACCAACTGATTGACTCAACTGCCACGTATCCCAACATATCCTCCGCTAAACTGAAGATTCTCTTCGGTTTACAATGTGTAATCTTCTCTTGACTGGGCTGCTCAACTGTTTCCCGTTGATTGGTTTTGCTGACCATCAACTATCTCAGGTTTCTTCTCCTAGGCCGCTCCTTTAGCGTCACTCCTCGATACCGCAGTATCAGTCATCTCCTCAACAAGTGAGAGCCACTGCTCTTCTTCATTACTTGTTGTATGACTAGAAACCAAGTCTACATCACTCATAGACTTCACTTACCTATGCTTCTCATAGATTTCACCTCAAACATGAGCACACTCCAAATTACCCATCTGCCAAGAAAATATCTTCATCATCAAACCGCCACACTCAGGAACATTATCAACTGCTCTACAAGATTCATGATCTTCTTCTCGTGACATGTGTGGCTCCACACCTAATCTGCTGCTGCAGCACTCACGGATCATCATCCATGCTTCACTTTTCTGTCACTGCAGTGACAAGGCCTTCTTTCTGACCTCTCTGTTCACCAAGTCATCTAAAACTGACCACGTCTCCGACTGCTGTCACACCATTCTCCTTTCTGGCTTCAGCATAATCCGATGTTGAGACCGCTATCACTGCTCTCCTCCGAGCAAATGGAACAAGCCTCCATCAGTGAACTCATGTCATCATAATTTCTGATTCACCAACCTTCTGCAGACAACTCTTCAGATATGTATCATACTTCCTTGGCTAGTAGAGTATCCCAAACATAGTAAACACCAATTGACTATCCAGCAAAAAAAAAACAATGGGCGAGAATTGGAGAAAACGATGCATTTAACCTGGGGGTGTCTCGTCATCAATTTTTTCTGGCTTGTGGGTACCTCTTGGCAATGTCGGAGCTTCAACCAGCGAAATGAATAGTTCATTCTCACCAACATCATTGAGTTGTTCCTCTTGCTCCATCTGACTGGCCACCTCACTCTTTCACCCTTCACAACAGATTGATTGGCGACGCTCCTCGCTCTAATCTAGACATCCAAGTAGGTCCTGTCTCCAGATTCTCAACTTTAACCGGGCTCACATCCTCTCTAATTGCCTCCAAATCAGATCAAATTCAATTGGCTCGCTTCTAAACAATTGAATTTCCAACCTCAATTTCTCTGTCACGTCACTGTATCAGCAGCATCTCAACCGCTCTGGCTGAACCCTTCGCCGCTGCAAAACCGCTCTCACCGTACTCATGGCGACTTCCCGGTTTCCGTACTTCTCCGTGTCGACCTCCAATATCAGTCGCAGCCACCACATTCCTAACAGGAATTTCATCAAATAGCTTCCGATTGTGAGTTGAATCGCTTTCAACGCCTCCATCGTATCTCTTCCCGAGATCTTCAGGCTTCAAATCGACATCTCTCAGAGTCGTCAGTCGTCACTCAAACTCACCAAACCTTCTGACTAGCAGCAGACAGACCGCTAGTCGGCTCTGGCTCAATCGTTGCGAGGCCTTGAATCTCTCAATCCTCTCAGGCAACACCACCACTGCACAGTCAGAAACGGAACTCAATCGACTATCCACGTCGCACAGGCAGTCTCTGAAATTGTGTTCCTCGACCACAGTGACGTCCGGCCGATGGGTCGTCCGGGATAACTATGACACATCTTCTTCCTTTCTCGCTTCTTCTTCTCCTGGTCCTTTCCTTCCTCAACTACGAATCCGGCGGACAGCAGCAGGAGGCTACTGCCGCCGGAACATCAGGATCGTAACTCGCTTTTGATACCACTTGTTGGGTTTAGAGAAGATAAATTAGAAACTGGATTCGATCCATTTATTCATGCATCAAAACACTACTTAAATAAGTAAATACAAAAACTGTAAATCCTAAAATATAGGATACACTACGCCACCAACTTCGTATGAATAACCAACTGATTGACTCAACTGCCACGTATCCCAACAAAACATATTTGTATAATTATGGTGAAATTTACTCTATTGATAAAATTCAAGATAAATATATTCATTTAGTTTTTTTATTCGGGTTAAAGATTAACATATAATAGTTCATTTAATATTTCACCTAATAAAACTAATTATTAAGAGAATAAATATGGTTTTTGTTATGATATTATGGAAATATGAATGTCCACTCAACCTTTGATTGTCCAACCTTTGGTTGTCTAACCTTTGGTTGTCTAACCTTTGGTTGTCTAACCTTTGGTTGTCTAACCTTTGGTTGTCTAACCTTTGGTTGTCTAACCTTTGGTTGTCTAACCTTTGGTTAGGCTCATTTAGATCACTTCATAATACCCCTTGTTATTTATGTTGGGCCATGCCCTTTCATCTATCTCATGTAATCCTATAAAAAGGGGTCTATGCTAAGAAGGATGAATAACAAGAATACAATTCTCTCTACCATTTCCATCATCTCTTGTTTCTCCCCCATTATATTACAACACGTTATCAGCACGAGTTGCTCAAAGGTTGAGTGGACATTCATATTTCCATAATATCATAACAGTTTTTGATTAGTAGGTACTTTTTTTATAGATGATTAGTAGGTACTTGAATGGAAAAGAATTGGTAGTTTAATACCTTTTTTATACTTGACAGTTTCGTACTTGATTTGAAATGAGGTATTAGTTCAGATGCTTAAGTTAAATTTTTTGATAATTCGATACTTGATTTGAAATGAAGTGACAGTTCAAATAATATTCTTATACTTTTCCCTATCATCAATTATAGCCTTGTATATCATAAGAATACCTCTCATATGAAATATGAAACTTGTTTCTTTATGTTTGTATCACAAAGTATAACTTTTAAAGCTAATAAAACATTATTTTAAAGGGTAAATTACAAAAAATACCGTGAACTACCACATCATTGAGTACCGAACTTTTCCAATTTTCATTTTAGTGACTTTTGCATCAATTTATATACATTTTATTATAGAATTTGGGGTTTATAGGGATTTTAAGGTCAAAAACTTATGAGTTTGATTATTTGGTTAACATAATTTGATCGAATTTATTTTTATTATGGTTGGTGATATGATTTATAAGATGAAACAAGTGCAAATTGATGCAACCAAGAAACGTCACTAAATTGAAAATTAAAAAAATCTGATACCTAATTTGAAATGATGTGGTAGTCCAAATTATGTTTTTGTAATTTGCCCTATTTTAAAAGTACCAGGCAAATATGCAATGGGAATATTAGATATCAAAAAGGCAGGTAAACACGATAAGAAAGCAATTACAGAGGTCATACCACCACCATTTAACCATGGAGAGCATCTTAAATTATCTCAATGGTATGCAAGAGCAAAAGCTTAAGCCGACAAACTTAACTGACTCTCAAAACCATCTCCAATAACATAACAGCAACCTGAAATGACAATTATCATAAACCAGCCTGAAATCAGGAAAGAGCGACTTGGATGTTGTATCATCTATATTCTAAGGGAAGAATACCAATAAAATTGTCTCAATCCAAGCCAGCAAGTATCCGTAGAAAAGGACTCAAGTTGTGCTCCCATGACATTTATATTAGATAATCTTGTCTCGATTGCTTCCTAGACAAGGGATCAAAATCCTTGGATGTCCTATGACATTATGAATAAAAGAATCGAGTAAATCACATGTTAGGGTAATCTGAGGAGCTAACTAGTGACTAATAAAGAGCAAGGGACTCACATTTTCTGCCTCATTGAGTTTTGTTGCTTTATCATTAATACCATATCCATAGACATCCTTTGGTGTTCCCTTGTTTGTGAATGAAGATCTAGACCTTCCACTGTATCACAATCCACTTTACATATACGGCACCAGCCCATGGTAGCAACCTTTCTCTTTCTAAGATTATCAGATAGTTCAAGGTCATCCTGAAAATGCAAATCGTGAAATCAGGCAACGTATAATGTATAATAAGAAATGTATGCCATTGTTCACGGATACTTGGATTTCAATAAATTTTCAGGTGTTGTCTTGGTAGAGCATATAGTGTCATTGAGTCTATAGATAGAACTATGCGACCGAATGCAATAATATATTACTAAAAAGTTCACAGAATTAACAGGTATACATAACAGTTGAGGTCGTGAAAAATCAACATTGGATGAGATATGATTAATCAGACACAACCACTAATTTCTTGAGCAACGCTAGAAGATAATGACGAATCTCAAACGCATAGACAATGTTTTCTAGAAAAAAATTGTAATCATAACCAGTGAGTATTTGCCTTGCAGCCATTTACTGCTATTACTAAATTATCAATAGAGTTACTATTGATGGTAAGTGAAGTAAATACCTTGTAAAACAGATCATCGATGAGCAACAAGTTACTTCTAAATCCCACCTCAGCAAGTGGAGGAATGCTACCACGTCCAGACAAGATAGTACGCGAGGACATACTGGGATGCCTTCCGTTAGGACTACCGCCAGGAACACCAAAATGATGACCATACATAGATGCCGCACTCAAAACATCACGGCGTAAATCCAACCTGTTATCTTCAGGAAAAGCACCAGGTTGAAGAGCAAGTGGGTGCAGCCGAGGTTCATTTGATAGAGGAGGCCGGGCCACCATATGACTCTCAAAATGGCTATGAAATTGAGGGCGTACTGTGGGATGTTGTTGGTGTTGGTGTTGTTGTTGGCTACTGACTGACATTGCCTGTGTCTGAGGATAATGTTGATTAAGAGGCACAAGTTGAGCAGGTGGTTGCGTCTGTACTGGAGATGGGGACTGCTGCTGAGGCTGCGAAGGAGGGTGTTGAATTTGTTGTTGTGTTTGCGTCTCTACTAGAGATGGGGGCTGCTGCTGAGGCAGAGATTGATACTGTTGCTGAGGTTGCAAAGGAGGGTGTTGAATTTGTTGTTGTGCTTGCGTCTGTACTAAAGACGCGGGCTGCTGCTGAGGCAGAGATTGATACTTTGGCTGAGGCTGCAAAGGAGGATGTTGAACTTGTTGTGGTGGTTGCGTCTGTACTAGAGATGGGGGCTGCTGCTGAGGCAGAGATTGATACTGTGGCTGAGGCTGCAAAGGATGATGTTGAATCTGTTGTTGTGTTTGTGTCTGTGCTAGAGATGGGGGCCGCTGCTGAGGCAGAGATTGGTACTGGGGCTGACGCTGCAAAGGAGGATGTTGAACTCGTTGTTGTGGTTGAATCTGTACTAGAGAGGGGGGCGGCTGCTGAGGCAGAGATTGATACTGTGGCTTAGGCTGCAAAGAAGGATGTTGAACAAGTTGCTGTGGTTGTGACTGTACTAGAGATGGGGGCAGCTGCTGCTGCTGCTGCTGCTGAGGCAGAGATTGATACTGTGGCTGAGGCTGCAAAGGAGGATGTTGAATTGGTAGTTGTTGTTGGTAGTGTTGTTGGTAATATTGCTGGTAATGTTGTTGATAAGGGTCATGAAGTTGTTGCTGATGCGGCAAATCTGTAGCCGGTATAGCTGCCTGAGCAACATATGGAAAATTAGGGTTTGAACTGGCAGAATGACTGGGAACTTGTCCAGGTAGCACAGCTGTGGGCGTGTGAGAAGCATGATTCTGGGAAGATATTGTTACACCCTGAACAGTAGCCCTCGTCTGATTGGTGACGGTGGATGCTGCGGAGCTTAGAGCACCTTCAGCTGTTACTGCTTGTGACTGAACACCCTGTTGTACAAAAAAAAATACATATATATATATATATATGAACAAAACTGCTCGTTACATTGGTACACAACTAAACAATAAAAATGTCAAATAGGGGTACTGATACGTACAGTACATCTTTGAGCATGTTCTTGTACTTGACGGTGCATGATTTGCATAGCACACCGGTTGCATACAACAGGAGAATTTCCAAATGCACAAGTAGAACAATGTAACGAACAGTCCGATAGAGCACCTTGCCATGTGCACCCACTCCTATGATAAAGACAATGAACTGCAATTTTTCCAATAGTTTCAGCCAGTGTTTTATTCGATTCCAACAGAGGCTACACAAAAAACATCGGTAGATTTAGCGCACCAAATGATAATAAAAATAATAACACAAATGAGATGGGATAAAAAATAAAATAAACCTTGGAATCCTCTTGTGTTACTAAATAACCATCATAGGGGCATGCCCGGGTTGTAGCAACAATATATGCCAAACATGGTTTGCAATATAAGTGTGTACACTGTGACTGAAGGGCTTCATTTGGATAGACTAGCATACGACATACAGGACAGAAGTATTCGCCAGCAAGATTCTGAATATTTAGTATGCATTCGTTATCAAATCCCATAGCTGAAATTCAGTGGCGGCAGCACATCAACAGTAATGACCTGCGCAGTTGAAATAATAGACCCTCAATTGAATGAAATTGCAAAACTTTCTTTGATGAAATCGAGCGAGCAGATATCAAAATTTAGGGTTTTCGAATAACCAGATTCAAATGAACAAAAATTAATCAAAAAATCAAACAATTAAAAACTGGGAGGTAGCTGGCTGACCCGAGAAGATCGTAGCAGTCATCCTCATCGCAGTAGATGGCGTAGTGAGAGATCAGATGCAGAGGAAGAGAGCAGCGGCAATCGATGACCAGAGAATCGACGATGGTGACATCGCTTTTCTCCGACCACCAATAGCTCTTCAGATTTTGGCTTATTGGGCCGAGAGGCTTATTGGGCTTCGATTTTTGCTCGATTTCATGTATGACATTGACATCCCCACTAAAAACGAGAATTATATATAAAAACTAAAAATTCGTACATGTGAAAAATTAAATTGGAATTGTTTGAGAGCACAAAACATAATCAAGGGTAAAATTATTCTAGTCTATTATAATGACGTTAGAGGGTACGGTTTGAATTAAACATATAGCAGAAAACAAAAAACAAAAATGAACAAGGTCAGGCGAAATTCGTCTCTCTAACAATTTCAATACTTCTTCAAAGCTAAACATCCCTCCATCGTAATTTCAAATATGATATGCGAAGCAACACCCAACAGCGAACGGTACGGTACGATTTTTTCCTTTTTTAGAGTTTGAGCTGTGTATGTTTGTTATGGTTTGAGTTGTGTATGTTTCTTAAGGTTTTTAAGGTTTCCATCAATCCTGCTTATTCATTGAGTTATTTAGTACGCTATGACTGATTGATTAAGTGTGAACATTATGGCTATGTCTGAATATTATCCATTTTAAGTCTGTGTTTAAGCTTCTGAACTTTTATGCGTTAAGTCTGAATTAGGTGCAACTGCTGATGAGTGGGAGATCACTCGAAAAGCCAATGATGCTTTTAATTTAGTCTTAGTTGAAAAGATTGATAACGGTAAGAGTGCTACTGGTAACAGCATTCTCGGCAGGAAGGCCTTCAAGTCAAGGCTCAGCTCATCTGGTGTTACTAATATTAAAAGAGTTTGTAAGTTCGTAAGTCAACATTCTCGGGGTCAGCGTATAGCTTGTAAGTTTCATCACTTTGAATTCAATATTAAAAGAGTTTCTAATATTTGTGTACAATTAATTATTTAGATTATTTTATAATAGTTTTTACTTTTTAAATTAGTTTATTTGATTTTCTTTTACTTTAGTTGTTTGCTCAATTTATTAGGTTTTGGAATTAGTAAATTTTTAGGGAATTAGTGATCTCACATTTCTTTGGGTTGTCTATTAATTCTTTAAATCCAGTATCAAAAGAGTTCTCCAATATTCTTGTCGGAGTCAATCTACTTGAGTAGCAATATGTTTAATTGTTAAATAGATAATCAAAACTATGTTTTCTATTACTTGTATGTGTTTCTTTTCTTAGGCTTAATTCACTTTTATATATTGATTTATTTACTTTCATACGTTAGTTTATTTCTCGTACTAGATTAGCTTATTACTAACAATAATCCTATAGTATTTTATTTACTTTTCTATTTTGTGTTTCTAAATAAGTTTATTTATTTTCCAATAATAGTTTATTTCTTGTATAGATTTAATTTACCTTCCTAATTATTTAATTTATTCTTTAAGTCAGTCTAACTATCATGCCTAAAATGTGTGCCTATTTTACAATTACATATCATATCACTAATAAAGCTAATTATACTTTTAATGGTAGTAAAGTCTATTGGCAATTTTATGACAATCATGATATTCACAGTTTGATTATAGATCTTTCACTAAAAGAACCATATACAAACATTTTATGTTCTTTGCGAGAGACTTTTAACTTCGCCATTATTATTATTTTTAGAAATTTTGCAAAACACGATGTGTGTGCAGACTAGACTGCTTCTTACCTATTGACTACTTCACTTGATCATCGTTATTCACTTCGAAGTCTCTACATATATCTTTATATTTATTTATTGAATTTTCAGAAATGTTGATCGTGATTCCTTATTGTGTTGTCGTTGTTTTGTTATTTTCCGATAACCTAGCGCATGAAGCTCAGCAAATGGAAGATGGTTCATTCGAAAAGCTCTTAAAGAAATTAAAGCATATTCAAGAATGAGCCCAAGCTCAAAGAGAAAAGTAACTTCATCAATGAGGCAATGCATACCATCGTGTGTGTAAGAGAGTAAGATGTTTGAGAAGAGCTCTCTCTGTGTATATTGCTAATAGGCCAATAGGCCTTATATAGTACATTCTGGGATATGAACAGACGGACACTGAAGAGACAAGAACATGGACGGACAGATACATGAATGAAGATGAATAGATACAGAGACTCTAACAATGATAAGTATCAATTATAGTGAATCCCAATCAATCCCTATAATTGAGCCTGACTATCATCCCCCCGCAGTTGTATCGGTAGCCTGTCGGACGCATAAACTGGATCGGAATTCGTTGAAGAGAGGATATGGCAATCCTTTTGTGAACAAGTCAGCAAATTGATGGGTAGAGGGGACGTGTAAGACCCGAACTTGACCAAGAGCAACTTTTTCCCGGACAAAGTGCAGGTCTATCTCCACATGTTTAGTCCGTTGATGTTGAACCGGGTTGGAGGACATGTAAACAGCACTAACATTGTCGCAGAAAACCAAGGTGGCAGAGGATATAGGAGTGTTTAGCTCAGTTAAGATCCAACAAGTGTCAGCAACAGCATTGGCTACGGCCCGGTACTCGGCTTCGGCGCTAGAGCGAGCTACGGTTGGCTGTCGTTTGGAAGACCAACTAATAAGATTGTTTCCCAAGAATACACAATAACCAGATGTGGATCGTCTCGAGTCGGGACAGCCTGCCCAATCCGCATCTGAGTAAGCCAATAGATCATTAATTGAGCTCCGAGACAATTGAAGGCCAAGGGAAGCAGTGCCTTTTATGTACCTGAGGATGCGCTTAAGGGCGGAAAAGTATTTTTCTCTTGGATCATGCATAAATAAGCAGCATTGCTGAACAGCATAGGATATATTTGGTCTTGTAAATGTCAAATATTGAAGAGCACCGGCAAGGGAGCGATAGAGGGTTGGATCCGACACCTGTTCACCAGCATCTTTGCCAAGTTTGGTAGATGCATCGACTGGGGTACGACTCGGATTGCATTCAGAGAGTTTTGCCTTCTGTAAAATTTCATAAGCATATTTTTCTTAGCTTAGCAGCAAGCCATCATGATTCTTGGTCACTGATATCCCAAGAAAGTAGTGGAGGCTTCACATGTCTGTCATTGCAAACTCTTTGCTAAGGATAGAGATGATGTTACGTAAAAAAGATGAGTCAGAAGCGGTGAGGATGATATCATCCACATAGACAAGGAGGTGAGCTTCTCTAGCATGATGCTTGTACGTGAATAGTGAGGGATCAGATTTACTGCCTTTAAAGCCAATACGAACCAAATATTGGGCAAATCGTTGAATTCATGCTCGCGGAGCTTGTTTAAGTCCATAGAGCGCTTTCCGTAATCGACATACATGAGTTGGATAGGAAGGATCTTCAAAACCCTGTGGTTATTGGCAATATACTGTTTCTTTAAGAGTGTCATGGAGGAAGGCATTTTTGACATCGAGTTGATGAATCGGCCAATCACGAGCAAGAGCAAGGCATAAGACAGTGCGAATTGTGGCAGGTTTAACCACCGGCGAGAATGTTTCATCAAAGTCGATACCTTGTTGTTGA